>OZ014522.1:514554284-516954284 GCA_963966055.1 Lathyrus aphaca
GGAAAATTTGAATTTCTTGACATTAACATAGTTAATTAATTACTAATTCCTAAATATTGTGATCTTAGCTGTTATCTTTATTGTTGTTTCTCAAAATTAGGACACGGAACATTCCTCTTTGCGAATGTTAAATGTTACTATTGATATTGCAATGTAAAAATGTGTACTGTATTCCAATGAATTCAAATGTCCAGATTTAGGGTCTTTGGTTGGTTGAAAAAGAATTGAAATTTGTGTTATGTGTTTAGTGTATGGAAATTCTGTTTTTCTTTTTCATGTGTTATCTATATTTATTTGATTTGTATTGGGTAAGCATAATTATCTATCATTAGGTGGGAAATGGGAATCAAATTATCAATTCTTCATAGTTTTGCTGCTGTTGTTGTTTTGACATTCTACATTTTGGTAATTCCACTTCACCCGTTATTCCAATGCAACTTATTCCCCACCAATATATTTAGCTTAGAATTTTTGAACGGCAATAACATTTTCATTATATCTTAAGGAATTTAATTTTATATTATGTATCTTTTCAAGACACAATAATATCTAATACTCAGTGTTGTGAATGTGCATCACAGATGTTTGTTAGTAGAATCTTGGAAGACAGGCATAATAAAATGGATGGAGCCTAACAATAGATTTCTCGCATACTATGTAACAGCTTATTTCTTTCTGTTTCAAAAAATCTTCATTTTCGTAGGCGCAGAACCCTGCGCTGTGTTGCTCTCGGGAAATGCATCCGAGCCAGCCACGACAGTGACGCGCACAGCATCTGATGTTTGAGCTTGAGTGTCAACTATTAGCTGCTAATGCTGTGTGTTCTGTCTTTGAGCTTGAGTGAGATGGTCTTTTGTTTCTTAGATTGTCTTGAAATTAGAGGTGGGCAAGGTAGTTAAAATTAAGATTTCACGCAAAATCAAGAAAGGGAAGTAAAATCGCAAAATCGTAAATTCTACTTGATTTCACTAAAATAGGATTATGCCTATTCTCTTAATTGCTGTGGCCAAACATAATTGCTTGATGGTGGGGTTTTACGATTCCAATCGGGATTTTAACTATCATGGAGGTGGGAAAAGAAAACTGAAAAGAATCCAAGGATGGATAGTGAACCACCCTAAACATAGTCTCCGAATGCTTTGCTGCAACTGGTATCTTTTGTGGTAGCCTAAAAAAGTATATCATGTTTGATTTTTCAAATTGTTTGTTTTTTATTGATGGAATAGTTACTCTCTAGTTCAACAAATTATGGTAGTTTCTCTTCGGCTAAAGCATGTCAATAGGATCTAGAATAAAGGATTGTTAGAGTAGTTAAGAGTTGATAAGGTAGTTTGTTAGGTGGTTGTTAAATACTGTTATTCTTAGAAAGTTTTTGAATAGCCCTAAATTGGTATTATAGGGGAGGGATATCTTTGAATAATTGACTTTTATGACTTGCTAATCCAGTGAGAAAGGAGAATCATAAATTGAGAAAATTCTACTTGGTTTTCCTATTGCTGTTATTAAATAAGGAATTATATTCTCTCCATTGCAATCTTCATTCTTTTGATTACTCAATATGGTGTTTTTATGAAAATAAAGGATCCTAACACTTGTTGTGTATGAACTTTCACATCTTACCATTGATTTCAGGTTTAAGTTGCTGGCCTTTAATGCATGCCATGGGAGCCAGAGGAGTAATAGCAGATAAGTGGTCTATGAGAGTTCTTTGGGCTTGTGTTGTTGGAAGTGCTGTTAGTAAGCATTTTTCACCTTTTCTCAATGTCATCTTCTTTCATGAGGCCGTGTTATCAAACTAGCATGTAACTTTTTTCATGTTATAAGTCTCTTTTGCATAAAATTTTGTTGGTATTATTGTATTGTTCTCATTATGGATTATGGATGACTATTATACCTGTCTAGGTTTGTATATGGTTGCTGTAGAAAGACAAAAACAAAATAGGCAGAAGATGTTGGCTGAAGGCTTGAGGGGAATGGAGTTGGGGGAAAGCAGTGAAGATGTTTAAGCTCTGTCATACTTTTATGAATACTCTTTAGTAATATTTATCAGATTTTCATTTGAAAATAAGTGTTAATGAATAGAATTTGCTTTTTATCCGTTGAAACAATCAATCTGTTGACACTAGAATCTTTCTAATAGGGTTGACTCCTTATGTTAAAGGTTTATGTGCTCAGGCCTCTCATAGACAGCACCCTTGTTGATTTTGTAAGATCCTTGGTGAGGGGTTTCTCATTTTAGTAAGATCCTTTGATGCCAACAAAATGGAATACATTTATATTCCAGAAAAATTAAAGTTTGAGTTTTTGGGAACCTATTTGTGACAAGAGAAAGTCACAATCAACTTTGTTGAGAAATAAATCGATTCATGAAGTTTAACTGATTTTTTTAATAAGGATGAAGTGTAGTTTAGGTAAAGCAAATTGTTTGAAGAGGCAGAAGGTAAGTTTTCTGAAATTCTAACAGCTTACTTTTGAGGGTGTACAAGAAAGTTGTGTAAGAAACACAGCTCAAGAAAGTTGAATTATCACAAAAAGTATAAGTAAATATGGGGAGAATACACATCCATTCCCAAAACATAAATATGAACAATTTTCCTATTTGAAAGTCCTATTTTAAAAGTATAAAGTTGAGGGCATTACTTCTCTCACCCTAGGGTGGAGAAGAAGCATATGGAAATTTTAAAGTACCCTTATAAATTCAGAAGTATATTTTTGAACGCACTCATTTACATTAAATTCATATGTAAATGAGTCATACCTCTCTTTCTGTTAGAAATTAGTTAGGAGATGCACTTTCGTATTCACTATTTTGTATTCACCATATATGCCACATTCATTCATAATTGAGACATTCTTATTTTGATATAGTTTTGTCCAAACATGCATCTCTATATCAAAATACTGATATAGACTTCCGTATTCACCCTATAGGTAGTAAATTTTGACATTTTTTTTTAGAAATGCATTGATATAATAGACCATGTATTGTAAATATATTATCATAATATTTTTTTATAAATTAAATCATACACTCATCTGATAAGATGAAAATGTCATATATAAATTAATCAATCCAAAATTCATAATATTGACAAATAACAAAGTAAAAAACGATAATACTTCCCATAACCCCTAATATAAATACTATACTACTGCGTATGTTAGACCCATTGTTCCTTTGTTGTCTCCTATACTGTAATGTTGTTTGTGTCTCAGTAAGAGTGATATCTACAATGGCCCTCCAAGAAGTGTCTTCCGAAAAGTCTCGTTTGTATATACCTACTCGCGGAAGATCAACAATACGATGACATGCAAGTAACATATCAACGACATGGTATATTCTAGCTTGTTTCTCCTCTAATATCTTTTGATGAGATGACCTAGGTAGCTCTCCCTCGTCATCTAGTGTCATTTAAGGATGTGACACTTTGAAATATCACTAGACGAAATCGAATGCAAACCTTCATTCATTAGGAGCTACAGGACCCCGTGCTTCAGTCGATACTAGATGATTAAGGAAATCATCATACATGACATTTACATCTCTAAGAACCATAATAGGAGGAGGAGATTCAAATGAGTCTCTTGGAGCAAACTACTTATACGTGAGCTGACACATGACTCGCCTAGGTAGATGTGGATACATTAGACATGATACACAAGCCAATCATTTAAAGTAGAAGGATATGTCATCCAAGAGACACATCTCACGGTGAATGTCATACAGTCGGAAGTGTATATCATCGTGTATTGTGTGATCAAGATATACTCTGAAAGGCTCAGTTGTCGGTTTCCCTCTAAGCGGGATGAATGCACAAACACGTGGGATATTCTTAATGTAGTGATCAACATATGACCAGTTAGAGATGCGTGGAAAGTGTTGGAGGATCCATGCCTAAAAATGATACATATGAATTATTAGTAATGACATAACACAAGTGTTATGAAAATAGTAAAGAAACATTAAAAGATGCCAATATATTACCGTCAATAACGTACAACTAGTTGTCATCTATTTGGTCTTTCAAAGACAACCTTAAACTAACTTAGAGTACAAGTAAACAAAACAAGTAGCCTTCAGTTGTACTCATGAATCTGTTCAAAGTCAATAAAGTATTTGAGGTGAACCACATCCACGTAATAGACAGTTTTGTCCACAATATGGACGTGTCAATCAAGTACAACATGTATGTCCTCAATGCATATGCTTTATGCGCATAACTTCTTCATCATCACCATCGACTCGCCCTGCCACAGTCAGTTGGTGTGCATACAACCTT
This sequence comes from Lathyrus aphaca, assembly GCA_963966055.1. Classification (NCBI taxonomy): domain Eukaryota; kingdom Viridiplantae; phylum Streptophyta; class Magnoliopsida; order Fabales; family Fabaceae; genus Lathyrus; species Lathyrus aphaca. Next base: position 514,558,565 of record OZ014522.1, read on the forward strand.
TACAAGAATCCAAATCTATCATGACACCCTTGGGTGTCTTCTATCTCATTTAGGGCATCATTTGACACAACTCTCAAATAATTTACCATCATCTTCAATGCATCAACTATGGTAATTCTGGAGTGGTCTAACAATCTTCCCCTGATTAGAAGATCTTAGTAGGTTTATAATAGTTAAGGGTGGTAGGGACTAGCTTCCGACAGCGAGAAGTCCTATATGTTGGTGTTATCGTGTTTACGGTTATCTGAAATGCCAACTCACGTGAAGTGAAAAGTTTAGTATACAAGCATGTAGCTTTCGGTATTGTCTGTAAGTTATCGGATGTTCCCTCATCCATTAACGAGAGAGGTATTTATTGAGGTCTTTTGGGCCAAAGACTTAGGAAATTCTAGGAGGTGGTAACTACTCCTCATTTACTAAGGGAGGTTGCTGACTACCTATTCTTTAGAAAGTCGTGGTATGAATATCTATTCGCATACCTGATGGAGAGATATTGGCATAAGCATGTGTCTTATTAGGAGGGCAAGCCCCCATACTTCAAAGGTGGTGTTTGGCGTCATTTCATGGGGTGGGAACCCTCGTGTCACCCCTGTTTAAAAACTTTCACAAATATATCACTACATATAATAATACGAATAATTTGTTGTTTAATTATAACTTTGGACATATGCTCAAATTTCGATCTTATCCATCAACTAAAAAGCTTCAAGCAATAACAATCGCCATTCATGTAGAGCAATCATACAATTAACAAGAGCACAAGATAAAGGAAAAAGAGGAACAAACGCGTTTATCCAATTTGATCCAAAATGATCCATGTCCGGAGGGAAAACATTTGTTTGATCAACTATGTAGAAGGATAGAATCAGAGAGAGAGAGAGAGAGAGAGAGAGAGAGAGAGAGAGAGAATTTATTGAATAATTCCCATCAGATTTCATTGATTAACAAACTTCATAACAACATACAATGAACAAAGCTATTGTGGAGGATTGAGTGACAATAACAATAACAACAACAACAACAATTTTGTTAGTGTGAGATATTATATACATTTAGATCCACATGCAACTAACATGCTCCTATTTTTATACAAACAAAAACAAATCAATATGAAATAAACAATCATCGGAAGTAACATAGTTATATCATTACAAATAATGTTTACGAATGACTACTAGGCAATGCCAAATGAGTAGGGTGGTTTTCGCCTGCCACGATTACCAGAATATTAGGTTCACGATCAATTTCAGTACTTGTTTCGCCTCTTGGCTTGTTCGAATCACTAGTTGTATTCGGCAAATGATCCATTTCAGGCCTAAGACACCGCGAACAAGCTACGGTGAGCAATGCTATTCCAATAACAATAAAAATGGGTGCAAGACCGCCGTAGAGGAAAGAAACTGAGGAATTCCAAGTCCATCGATAGGATCCATGACCAACTGCTCCTTGATTCATATATAGAGTAACAAAGTTTCTTAGATTTTTCTTTTGTTCTTTAATTGATAGAGTTTGATTGCATTCTTATAGGTAGTTATGTGTCTATTTTAGTATTTGTTTAATTTTAAGAAACATGGTTCAAAGATTTTTTTGACGTTGTTCAAAGGCTATGTACTAGTTAATTTTTAAATATATCAAATGTTACTTTATTTATAAACTTGTTCTCACAAACTTCTCAAACGATTTTGTTTGTTTTTCTAACGTGAATGTAGAAGTAAAGAAATATGGATGATGTGATATTGGCGTTACAAGGAATCCAAGAGACGTTGATTTGAGTTTCATTAAAAAAAATGTTTTGACCATTTCATATGGCTCAAGGGGATACAAAATATTAAAGCATAGCACTAGCAAAGGGTTGTGGGAACTGTAATTATTACTATTCTATATTATTCTTGCTATTAGTTCATGAAATTGGCAAGCAAACGATTAGTGAATCCTTAAAATTAACATAAAAGTAAAACCTCAAAGAAATGATTGGGGAACCAAAAGTATATATATATATATATATATATATATATATATATATATATATATATATATATATATATATATATATATATATATATATATATATATATATATATATATATATATATATATATATATATATATATATATATATATATATATATATATATATATATATATATATATATATATATATATATATATATATATATATATATATATATATATATATATATATATATAGCTGTTATGAATATGATACATTAAAAACAAGGTATAATAGGTTTCTCAAGAAACCCACAATGATTAGAGTTTAGGGTTATCAAAGATAACAACAAAGATTGGTTATAAACTGTTATTCTTTCTTTTCTCTTAAAACAAGATTATAAGTATACAAGAATAACAAATAACCTCTTTCACTATTAAATTAGGGTTTTATCTTCTTATTTTCCCTTATACAAAATATGAGAGACTAGTATGTTATTTATAATAAAACTAACATACTAACCAAATGGTTTTTTTTAACAATTACTCATTACAAGCTAACTTAGGGTACAAGCTAACTTAAACAATTGGATCCATAACACAAGACTCAATTAAACAATAATATGTGAGCAGACTTAGACGACATGTTATTCCATAAATCTCCACCTTGGAACACACTTATACAAACAAGAAACAAACTAGATTTCTTCATGTCTCTCAAGACTTCTTTCGACTCTTTCATGACTCATAAAATACCTTTCTCTCCTTGAAAGACTTCTTGTCGAATTCACCGAGAGAAATCAAATTTCTCTTCAAGTCAGGTACATACCTAACTTCAGTCAATAGTCTTATTGACTCATCATGGAGCTTGAATCTCACAGATCCAATACTTGCAATTTTGCAAGCTTTATTGTTTACCAGCAGCACTGATCCACCATCTTGATCACATAATTCCTCGAACAAGTATTTATTTGGAGTCATGTTCCATGTGCAACCTGAATCCATAATCCACTCTTTTCATGAGTCGCCGCTCGAAACCACAAGAACATCAGATGAGTCAAAATCATCTTGAACAATGGTAGCATTACCATTATCATTACCTTCATGATCTTTCAGGCGTTCAAGACACACCTTTCGAATGTGACTTTCCTTCTTACAATGATAGCATCGAACACCAGATGCTTCACCACTATAAGACTTCTGCTAACTTTTACCCTTCTTCTTGTCGAACTTACCATCCTTTAGCAAGAATTTCGCCTTAACGGCCAAACCTTCACCAACCGTCGAAGGTTTATGCTCCTTTCGTTCATTCAAGTACTTAGAGTACATGGCAGATTGAACATCATCAAAGATCAGAGACACTCTTCCATACAAGAGGGTTTCTTTGAAGTGAGCATGTGTTATGGGCAAAACGCATAACAACAACAACGCTTGATCTTCGTCATCGATCTTCACATCAATATTCTCAATATCAAGAATTGGCTTGTTGAACATATCCAACTACTCAGCCAACACTTTGTCTTTACTCATCTTGAATGAATATAAGGCTTGCTTCAGGTAGAGTCGATTTACCAACGATTTGGTCATGTACAAACCTTTAAGTTTTAACCATAACCCTGACGTCATCGTCTCCTTAGATACCTGTCGAAGAACCTTATCACCAAGGCTCAATAATATTGTGTTTTGTGCTTTCTCAATCATGGTCGTCTTTTCAGTTGCCGTCAACACAACTTTCATGGTCGTCTCTCCCTTCAACGCTTCCAAACAACCCTGCTGAACAAGTAGGGCTTTCATCTTCAAGCACCACAAACCGAAATCATTCACTCCGGTGAACTTTTCAATCTCATACTTTGTTGAAGGCATCTTCTCCACGCTCACCGTACCAATTTGTTGTGAATAGGATACCTTAGAAACAAAGTATAATAGGTTTCTCAAGAAACCCACAAGGGTTAGTGTTTAGGGTTACCAAAGATAACAACAAAGATTGGTTATAAACTGATATTCTTTCCTTTCTCTTAAAACAAGATTACAAGTATACAAGAATAACAAATAACCTCTCTCACTATTGAATTAGGGTTTTATCTTCCTATTTTTCCTTATACAAAATATGAGAGACTAGTATGTTATTTATAATAAAACTAACATACTAACCTAATGGGCTTTTAACAATTACCCATTACAAGCTAACTTATGGTACAGGCTAACTTAAACAATTAGATCCATAACACAAGGCTCAATTAAACAATAACATGTGATCAGACTTCGACGACATGCTATTCGTACTAGGGTTTATTCTAATATTCCACAAATCTCCACCTAGGAACACACCCTATATCAACAAGAAACAAACTAGATTTCTTCATGCCTATCAAGACTTCCTTCGACCCCTTCATGACTCTTAGAATACTTTTCTCTCCTTGAAAGACATATCCCTTCTTGTCGAATTCACCAAGAGAAATCAAATTTCTCTTCAAGTCAGGTACATACCTAACTTCAGTCAATAGTCTTATTGACTCATCATGGAGCTTGAATCTCACAGATCCAATACCTGCAATTTTGCAAGCTTTGTTGTTTCCCAGCAGCACTGATCCACCATCTTGATCACATAATTCCTCTAACAAGTCTTTATTTGGAGTCATGTGCCAAGTGAAACCTGAATCCATAATCCACTCTTTTCTCGAGTCGCCGCTCGAAACCACAAGAACATCAGATGAGTCAAAATCATCTTGAACAATGGTAACATTACCATTACCATTACCTTCATGATCTTTCAGGCGTTCAGGACACACCTTTAAAATGTGGCCCTCCTTCTTACAATGATAGCATCGAACACCAGAAGCTTCACCACTATAAGACTTCTACTGACTTTTACCCATCTTCTTGTCGAACTTACCATCCTTTAGCAAGAATTTATCCTTAATGGCTAAACCTTCACCAACCGTCGAAGTTTTATGCTTCTTTCGTTCATTCAATTCCTTAGAGTACAAGGAAGATTTAACATCTTCAAAGATCAGAGACTCTCTTCCATACAAGAGGATTTCTTTGAAGTGAGCATGTGTTTTGGGCAAAGCGCATAACAACAACAATGTTTGATCTTCGTCATCGATATTCACATTAATATTTTCAAGATCAGGAATCATCTTGTTGAACATATCCAACTGCTCCGCCAACACTTTGTCTTCACCCATCTTGAATGAATACAAGGCTTGCTTCAGGTAGAGTCGATTTACCAACGATTTGGTCATGTACAAACCTTCAAGTTTCAACCATAACCCTGACGCCGTCGTCTCCTTTGATACCTGTCGAAGAACCTTATCACCAAGGCTCAACAATATTGTGTTATGTGCTTTCTCAATCATGGTCGTCTTTTTAGTTACCGTCAACGCAGAAATTATGGTCGTCTCTCCCTTCAACGCTTCCAAACAACCCTACTGAACAAGTAGGGATTTCATCTTCAAGCACCACAAACCGAAATCGTTCACTCCGGTAAACTTTTCAATCTCATACTTTGTTGAAGGCATCTTCTCCACGCTCACCGCACCAATTTGTTGTGAATAGGATACCTTAGAAACAAAGTATAATAGGTTTCTCAAGTAACCCACAAGGGTTAGGGTTTAGAGTTACCAAAGATAACAACAAAGATTGGTTATAAACTGATATTCTTTCTTTTCTCTTAAAATAAGATTACAAGTATACAAGAATAACAAATAACAAAATATGAGACTAGTATGTTATTTATAATAAAACTAACATACTAACCTAATGGGCTTTTTAACAATTACCCATTACAAGCTAACTTAGGGTACAAGCTAACTTAAACAATTGGATCCATAACACAAGGCCCAATTAAACAATAACATATGAGTAGACTTTGACAGCATGCTCTTCGTACTAGGGTTTGTTCCAATATTCCACATCATCATTTTTCAAATTTAGTTTGTTGGAATGGCTTGATTCACAAGTTAATGAACATAAGAAAAAAGTGATGAAATTTAGAGAGGTGCAAGGGAAGGAGAGATTTGGTATTGATGATCTAAATAACTAACAATAATATGTACGCGTTTATATAGAGGAAAAAGTAATTGATTAATTGAGTTTTAAAAATTTGTGGCTGTTTGTTCGTGTTTCAAATCACTTTGAGACTTCTCATTACAATGTCAATACTCTTCTATTCATATCATCTAGCCTTCTCATTCTCATTAATCCTTTAAGACTTTCAAACCTTGATTTTTTCAATGGCTTAGCTAGAATATCTACAACTTGCAACTCAGTATTACAATATTCAATCTTCAATCTATCATTGCTAACTCCGTATCATAGGAAATAATATTTCCTTTCTATATGTTCACTCCTTTCATGGCTCATTGGATAATTATCCAAATTAATTGTTGATTTATTGTCTGGTAGCATCTTGATATTCATTACTTCACTAAATTCCTTGCAACAACATTTTCATCCATAGTGCATGGCGAGTTCCATAAAAGGTTATAGCATACTATGCCTCACAAGATGATAAATCCATTATTCTTTGTCTCTCTGAGCTCTATGAAAATTGGAGTTGCTCCAATCATGAACAAGTACATTTTTGTACTTTTCTTGTCATCTTGATCTCCTCCCCAATCAGAGTCAAAATAACCATAAGCACTAGTCTTTCTTCTAGTGTTCTTCTGATATGTCATGAGTATACCATTTTCTATAGTGCCTTGAATGTATCTAAGGGTTCTTTTAGCTGTTAGTAGATGGCATGATTTTGGCTTTTCCATGAATTTGTTTACTAGTCTGACATTATGGTTAATGTTAAGTCTAGTGTTACATAGGTATCTTAGTTAGCCAATGATCTACTTATACAAGGTTGCATCTACAAGTTCATCATATGTGTCCTTCTTCAACTTTGTACTATTTGCATAGGAGTAGTTGCAGGGTTGCAATTTCTCATCTTGAATTTCTTCAATATTGTTTGCATATTTATTCTTGTGCAAGAAAATACCAAATTTTATGTTCACGAATTCATTCCTAGGAAATAGGTCTAATTCTCTATGCCTGGCATCTCAAAGTCATTCTTCATGTTGGCCTTGAATCAACTTCATTTGATATTGTAACTAATAAATCATCTACATATAAACATACAATAGTTTGGTACTCCTCTATGCAATCTTTCACATACACCCTATGTTCTGATGTGCATTTGTTGAATCATAACTTGATGAGAAAACTTCTAATTCTCTGGTTACATGCTCTATGTTCTTGTTTCAAACCATACAATGCTTTTCTCGACCTGTACAACTTCTTTTATTCTCCTTTGATTTTAAAACCTGGTAGTTTCTTGATATATACATCCTCCTCTAGTGGTCCATTGAGAAAAACTGACTTCACATTCAATTTATGCATATTCCACCCTTTGTATGGTGAAATGAACACCACTATTTTTATGGTTTCGATTCTAGAAACTAGTGCATATACCTCATTAAAGGAAATTCCATATCTTTGAAGGAATCCCTTTGCAACTAGTTTTGCCTTGCACTTGGTTATATCATCATTTGGTCTGATTTATAGCTTATAGACCCATTTTATATAAATGGCACTCTTGCTTGAGTGGTTGACAAGCTCATTGTTTGATTCTTATAATTTTACTTTATTTCTTTCCATTTTTTATATTTTAGGGATTCACTGAGGTCAGTTAGCTTAGATTCATCCATCGTGGCTTTTTCAATTAGGTCACCACTATAACATCCCACTTTCCCATTTTATAAAATAATAAAATAACGCATCAAAATCATAGTTTTATTCAAAGTGGAATGTCACATCATCAATAATAACAAAGTAAACTTCTTTATTAAAACAACGGAAAGATATGAATTATTCATCTCATGGCAATTTGCCAAACATCAACAATATTAATCAACATCTCGTGGTTTACAAGTTTTCAATAAAAACATGCGATACGTAACAAAATGCGATAACTAAACAAAACATCAAAATAAACCCCATATCTCGTGTTACGTATCAGAGCAGCTCTATGACTCGAACAAGTAACACGCAGTCCATGCATACTGAAGTACATGGATTATCTCAAATCCTTGAAGAAATTCCTGCGAAAATGATCTCTGGAGAATTCCCTAGCAGCCGTTCTTCCTCTTCCTAACCCTCTCTCTTGGTCCAAATGTTGTTATGACTAAACTCCTTCTAATTTTTTCAGATTAATCATTAATTCCCCTATTACCCTCATAATTATCTCTTACTAAGTCAACCTATTGTTTTTAATAAAAGAAATAATAATAATAAAAATGATACTAATAATGATAGTAAAAATAATATTAATATTTCCACATTATTATTACTACTCACACCACACAATTTCTACTGACACCTCAGTCTACCCGTCCTACTAAGGACTCCATGCCTATGCGCTCAACTACACATCCTTAACAAGGTCAATAATCAACATCAATAGATGACGATTAAATAAATTAAAAATGGGGTGTTACAACACTCCCCCACTTAAAATATTTTCGTCCTCGAAAATGTACTCAGTGAAACCAACTCAGATACGCTCTCGCATTTGACTAGTCATTCCCTTACTACAAAAGACAACTCTACGAGCAAGACCAAAACAACACTACAATGCAAAGATAACCACAACAACAACAAAACGCAACGAATTACCAAATTACGAAAACACAAGTTCACACCTGAACTAGAACACAACATGATTGTTATCGTCACTATAGGTAACCTTTCCCTAATTCCCCACCATAGGAATTCGATACTCACCCTCGAACCATCACCATAGGTAACGAGGCAACAACAAAGACAAGAATAAAAGTTTCACGATACGACATCATTTCAATTATATCAACATATCTAAAATACCAACCTTGTTGTTACCCAACATGGAACAACATAACCACGACTCATCAATCAAACACATGACTAATACGTCTGTATACCCAGTAGTACATGATTAACAGTTAAACTTTTCACTATAACACTTCCATTTTAGAACGTCCAATAGTCTTATTATTCTGGAAGGTCTTATCGTTCGACCCTTGAACCCTTACAAACCATATACGTATAACCAAATTATACCACATCACACTTTCACTGCACGCTCTGATTACTCGCAGCTATCTATTCCATCAAGTTCACATCCAACTTTGACTCTTTCTAACAATCACCAAAAAATCATTGTTCACTTGATATACCCCCTCACACCAGATGCAAGTCTCTTGACTGTTAACTCAATTCTAACTCTTCAACTATCAAAGCAAACATAGGAAAAGGTTCCTGACTTACCTCATCAAGAATTCTGACTATCCTCGTTGTTTCATACTCAAATCTTTCCGACCAAATTGGGATTGTATACTCATATGATTACCAAACACTTCGAACTCAAATTATAAAAATAATACTTCTGGATAATTAACACAATTTCAACCAAATCTAATTCCAATCCATGGAGAAGATAGATACTTTCATAAATCCTCGTTTATCGTAAAACATAAACTACGACTTTACCATCATGTACTAACACCCTGTCAACTCATCACAACCACATCCCAACACTCTACTCATGGTTTGTTAGAATCAGGAAAAATCAAATTGGAACCGTAGTCAACTTCTACTTCGGTTTCCCAAAACTTTCTCACAACAAATCTACCCAAACAAACAACTTATCTTTTGCAAGTTAACTGAGACAACAAAAATGATAACTTGGAAAAACTTTTTATAATACGCAGTAATAACCAACTAAGTCCAAACACATTCTAATCCCTTTAACCTACTCTGGGCTTCATCATTGTAGAAGCACATCTACTTCAGACGGACTTATAACAACACCCTCCTCTGAACCAACATAACCAAGTAAATCCACTTCTATTCACCAAAATCACATTTGATAACGTATTATATAACTTTATCATTTCCAATACTTATATCTTAATTCTCAAACATTCCACACATTCCTCTTTTGATATTATCATAGATCAAGACATCCTCAAAGAACACTACTTCAAACATATCCAAGTAAATATGAAAGGAACGACTCATACTCCATATACACAATTTAAGGCATACCAGTCACTACTATCCTCTACAAAACGTCCTTGATCAATTCATGGTCTCACATCCCATTTAATCCCTCATTGGATCATCCTTCCAATGTTTCAAATCTCATGTTAATCAAATCCTCGATTTATAAATTCTGGAAAGACAAATATTGCACACTTACCATTTTACACTTATCTTATCGATCAAATGCGTATAATGATACTTCTACCTCACTCTCTCAATTCCACAACAACAACAGGTAGTTTGCAATCAATTCTGCATCTCGCGGTTTAACATCTCGAAGCATCTATGAAACCATCCATATTTCGTGTTAACACATACAACACTCATATGGTAACGATTCAACATCACTTTATTGCGAAGATACAAGGTTCTAATTAATTTTCGGCAAGGAATTACAATTGCATACCTCTAAGACACTTCAATTTCACTCCTTATCACACCTGATCATAACTCAACATTTCCATGTCTACCATTCTTACGAAGTCCCGAATAACTCAAGGTTTATGTTGACACGACATTCCAACTCATAACGAAAGTAACACCACCAATGAATTTCAAATCACTCGTGATTCTTCGCAAATCAAAACCCAATTTATTCCAACCATAACTGTGAACTCCCATGCTATTCAGCGATCAACATGCAACTTCATGCCATCATCTTCTTCTTTACCAATAATACCGAACTCCTCCCAGGCGACACCCTTGCTTTCATAATTCCCTTTACCGATAAATCTTCTAACGACTCCTTTTAGTACCAGGGACCGATCAATGGAGAGTCCCATCTCTCTATATAACAACACATTTAATATATTCTTCAGAAACACATCTGCAACTCACGTACCACTGACAGTTCATTGTTGTGACCTTACTTCCAATCAACACCATCTTTGCAACCAAGGAAAACATTGAAGTCTCTTCCCAAAGAGTCCCTTTACTTACTCAGCAGACACAAACCTCGACTTTTCACATTCGTCAAATTCAAGTTCACTCTCTACTCACTAAGGAGTAACCATTAATAATATCCGATCAACATACCAAAGTCTCAAATCCATCTCATCTCCAGATGCAGGAATCTGCATCAACTCCCCCAAGACAATTTAATAAACACTTGGCATAACTCCGAGCAACCCACTGAACATATTATCTAAGTTGAAAAATATATTTATTCCATCCAACACGATTCTGTCTACTATTAACAAGGGATTAAGGGTTATCAGTTCCTCAATTTGTCAATAGATAGCCGACAATCATGACATGGCATAAACCATATCTCCCAACTCCAATATCGTTCCTTGCATCTTGTGAACTAAGTCGCCTAGTGCATAAATCCTTGATTGACACAAGCCTTATCAACATTTGCACCTCTACAATTCCAATACAGACCAAGCTAACGTTTCAACCAAACACTTCAGAGAAGCAAAAGTTTCTCCCCCACTTGTTTTCAACTAACACATGTAAATAAACAGTTAGAAAACAAGCAAGTACCGACACTGTGTCACACATATATCGCGTACTCAGGAACAAACGACACACGACAACCTAGCCGGACGGACCGCCATGCTCTAATACCAATTGTAACACCCCACTTTCCCATTTTATAAAATAATAAAATAACGCATCAAAATCAGAGTTTTATTCAAAGCAGAATGCCACATCATCAATAATAACAAATTAAACTTCTTTATTAAAACAACGGAAAAATGTGAATTATTCATCTCATGGCAATTTGTCAAACATCAACAATATTAATCAACATCTCGTGGTTTACAATTTTTCAATAAAAAATGTGATACGTAACAAAATGCGACAACTCAACAAAACATCAAAATAAACCTCAAATCATGTGTTACGTATCAGAGCATTCCTATGACTCGAACAAGCAACATGCAGTCCATGCACACTCATGTACCTGGATTATCTCAAATCCTTGAAGAAATTCATGCGAAAATGATCTCTAGAGAATGTCCTAGCAGCAGTTCTTGCTCTTCCTAGCCCTCTCTTCTGGTCCAAATGTTGTTATGACTAAACCCCTTCTAATTTTTTCAGATTAATCACTAATTCTCCTATTACCCTCATAATTATCTCTTACTAAGTCAACCTTTTGTTTTTAATAAAAGAAATAATAATAATAATAATAATAATAATAATAATAATAATAATAAAAATGATATTAATAATGATAGTAAGAATAATATTAATATTGCCATATTATTATTACTATTCACACCACACAATTTCTACTGACTCCTCAGTCTACCCGTCCTAGTAAGGACTACACGCCTACGCGCTCAACTACACATCCTTAACAAGGCATGTAATCAACATTAATACATGACGATTAAATAAATAAAAAATGGGATGTTACAACCATCTTCATTCATTGTTTGTTAATGAAATATTTCATAGTCAATATAATAAACTATTAAACTCTCTTCCTAGTTGATCGCTTTACCTCGTGTTCTTGCACAATTTCCTCTACTTGATCTTCTTGTAATATTCTTCTAACATTGCTTGAGTTGGCATCATTCTGCATTGAATCATTTCAACATTTTAGAAAATTATACCCTTTTCTCTCATCAAACTACAAATCCTTACTTATTACCTTCTTATCCTAATTGAGTGAAATAGTTTTCATGGACCGGTTGAGTGGTAACCTATGAGGGCCATTGTCTGATTTCTATCATCCAACTTTCTTTTTAATTGTTCAGGCGCAAGCTTGAAAAAAAAAGTGGGCAAAAAATTATGAAATTAGCAACACTTATCTTCTGACATGACCAAGCTTTATATAGTGTCTTATTCATTAACTTGTTTGTTGGGTATATATGATGATGTCTATTGTAATTGAGGTTGCCTCTCCCCAGAAATGATTTGACAATTTTCTATCCTTGAGCATGTTTATTGCCATGTTCAATATGCTTATATTATTTCTTTCAATAATGTCATTGTGGTGAGGTGTGTAGAGAGTTATTATCTCATGCTTAATTATTTCTTTCTCACGTAATTTTTCAAACTCAGTTGAAGTATATTCATCACCTCCATCAATTATCGATCGTTTGATGTCACATTTAACATGTTTTCTAGATAATCGCTTAAATTTCTTGAAATGAGTGAATAATTATTTTTTCTTCTCCGTCAAGTAAATCCACATGTACCTAATGAATTCATATATGAAGGTTCGAAAATAGAAGTTGTCTTCTATTGAATTTACTTCAATTGGCCCACATATATTTGGGTGAAAATTCTCTAACTTCTACTTTGTCTTCGTAGGAAATTCTTGCTTGAATGACCTCCCTGTCTACTTGGCTACATATCACTCTTCATATAACTACTTTGGAATTTTGATCTAAGAAATAGCATACACCATTTTCTTCACATGCATTAAGCTCAAGCTTCTGAAATTCAAATGGTCATATCTCTTAAGTCAAATCCAATTTTTATCCTCAGTTATGGTTGATGTAAGAAATGGATGGTCAGCATGTTGATCATAACTTTGAAAGTTTTTTTGTTTGACAGAGGTTCCTTCAAAATTAGTTTGGAGTTTGCATCAATCACCTTCAACTCCTTGTCTTCTGACCTCATGGTATAGTTCATGTAAAGAAATTGGCTCAAGCTTATCAGGTTACTTTCTATTGAATGAACATATAACACATAACTTATAATTAATTCTTATCCATCCTTGCTCTTCACAAGAATTCTCCCCAAATCTCAAATGTAACTTTTATATTATTAGCAAATCTAAACGCCTTTCTCAGTGATTTACCAAGCTTCATAAACCATACTTTGTTGTATGTCATGTGATTAACACAACATGTGCCAAGATACCACACATTTGTTTTATATTGTGCCAAATGTATGTCGGTTATTAGTATGATCTCATCAAAATCATCATTATTTGCATGTGAAAATTGTGTTTCTCTTTTGTCACTGCCATTGGATTATTTTACTGAAGTATTAATCTCTTGCATAATGGCTAAACATCTCGCAACAATAGCATTGCATTTACTTTATATCCACATTCTTTCTGAATTTCTTGTTGTGATAGGTGCCAGTATTGCTTGTCTCTCCTTGAATCTTTGAATTATTGCTCGCTTCTTCATCATTCTATTTCTTCTCTTCCATTTTTTTTACCTTGTTGTTCTTTGAGGTATCTTTTTGAAGAACTTGGCTTAAAGAGCTTCTTTGTTACCTTCTCATAATTCTTATGCTTTAACCTTAACCCATTGACCTCCCATGATACATGCAAATATTTAAGCTTCATCTCAGAAATGTCCTTTAATTCTTTCCATGACTATGTGGTAAGAATCTTAAGACTTTCACAACCTTTTTCAGTTTAGTGATTGTCTCACCATAAGACTTCATTTGATTGGTTAACAACATTAAATCTGCAACTGTCTCACCATCATTCATATGTTTGTTCTCATATTGCTTCCTCAAAGATTACAACTTCCACTTCTTCAATTTTTCATCACCTTCATATAACTTCTTGAATGTATCACATGCGTCCTTAGTTGTTTTTGCGTCACTATGCCAAAAATGACATTTAACAACACACCTTAGACAACGCTTTATAAAGAAAGCGCTGCTATAAGTTAAAATTAAAAGAAAACACGAAAACCGGTCCAAAAAAATAATAAAAACGTTGTCTAAAGTATATCTTAGACAACGCTTTTTCAAAAGCGCTGTCTAAAGGCTTTCAATTTTTTTAAAAAAATTAAAATCAAAAGCGTTGTTTAAGGCCTCCCTTAGACAGCGCTTTCCACAAAAGCGCTGTCTAAGGTCTAATTATATGAAAAATACGCAGTTTCTATTTTCATTTCTTTCTTTCCCTCTCTCTGCGAACGAACCGTGTGAACGCAATTTTGGCCCTAACAGAAGCTTCAATCGCCACCGTCGTCCACCACCGTGCTCCTCTGTGAAGTGTACTGTTGCCGTCGTGCTCCTTCCTCCACCGTACACCGTCTCATTTTTTTGGTAAGTTTCTTCTCTATTTAGGGCAAGAACGAAATCCATATGTCTCTGTTTAGTTTAAGCTATTTTTGTATATAGTTGACATTGTTGTAGAAGTGCTTATTAGTTTAAGCTTTTTTTGTATATAGTTGACATTGTTGTAGAAATGCTTATTAGTTTAAGCTCTTTTTGTATATAGTTGACAATGTTATAGAAGTGCTTATTAGTTTAAGCTCTTTTTGTATATAGTTGACATTGTTGTAGAAGTGCTTATTAGTTTAAGCTCTTTTTGTATATGATTACATTATTCTATACATAAAAACTAGAATAGTGTAAGTTATTCTCCAATATTGGACATGAAACTTAGAGTATGTATCAATATAGGGTATTCATGAAACTTTTGAGATTATCAAACTAATAGACAAAGATATTCTCAATACATAAAAATACAAAAAATTATAATAGATGAAAGATTCATAAAATAAGCACTTTTAATAGTGTAAGTTATAATAGATGAAATCTTTCAAAAGATTAATAAAATAGAACTGATAGATAATCTCAAAAGTTTCATATTGGTTTGAAAATAATATGGATCCCTTTTTTGTTATTAGAAAATAGCTTATTATTTTTTATCGTACCTGGAGATCAGAATCCGATGTGGCCGCGTCGAATGTGGATGAGCACGGTTGATGATGGAGAAAAAAGGGGGTGTACCTGCAAAGGCACTCCGATGCTAAAGTCAGAGAGTGAGCAACGAGTGAGCAAGTACAAGATTTTGGGTCAAGATTGAATACCCGACCCTCTCAAATGAGAGGGTTTATATATTGGTCCAAGTGGATGATTATTGTCCCAAATTGTTGGGCGGGGATCGCGGATCCCGTAATAACCATAGACGGTTAGGAACTAGTCGTTAGGGAAAAAATGTATTTGCTCGACTTGTCCTGGGTCGGATGCCTTAATACCGAGCAAGGGATCCGTCGAGCAGTCGATCCTCAGGGTTCCGAGCGTCGCGAAGTCATTGGGTCGTTGGGCCGCGAGATAGATAGGGCCTATTTAATTGGGTCAGTCCGGAACAATTTTAATCCCTTTTTGAGATTGAGAAAGTGCTTATTATTTTAATCTCGTTTAATTTGGTTTATTAGTACACGTTTAGGTTAAGATTAAAGAAGTGTTGATTATTAGTTCTAGCCTTGAAAAATTGTGTTTAGGTTGAGATGTGTGGCTTATTTCTGAATAGCGTGCGATAGTAGAATAACATGGATAAAAAATTATATGGCTTACATTGTTTACCTTAATAAGTAGGAAAACCATGGATAAAACATGGATCTATGTCGATCGATTGTCCAAAGAGTACGAGAATGGGGTTGCGAAATTCGTTAAGCTTGTTGTTCAACACGTTAAAAACCCCAGACGGATGAAATGTCCTTGTTTGTGTTGTTGTTATATTGGTAAGGTTGACGCAGATGGATTGAAATCGCATTTACTGAGGCATGGAATTGATCAAAGTTATCGGTGTTGGAAATTTCATGGTGAGAAAATTAACGAGAATGTTGAACCGAGTGGGAAAAGTAATACGACCTATGCTTCAGACTACAAAGACACGGAAACATACAATTGTGATCGAGTTGAAGAGATTGTAGAAGCACTTGAATAAGATCTTCATGATTGTCCTGAAATATTTGAGAGGTTGGTAAGTGATGCAGAGAAACCGTTGTATAAAGGTTACACTAAATTCTCAAGACTGTCTGCGGTATTAAAGTTGTACAACTTAAAGGCAGGCAATGGATGGTCGGATAAAAGTTTCACAGAGTTGTTAGCCCTTATGAGAGAAATGCTATCGGAGGATAATGTTCTTCCTAATCGAACCTATGAGGCAAAAAATATGTTGTGCTCTATTGGCATGAGCTATGATAAGATACATGTTTCTCCTAATGATTGTGTTTTGTTTCGTAACGAATATGCATCATTAACTGAGTGCCCTAAATGCGGTGATGGTGTACGTTCTTAACCTCTTCATGGCCAACAAAGATACAAAAAAGTTGTTCTTTATACCATTTACTACCGGGTTAGATTTTCATTTTAAATTCATCTATTATAGTTATTTTGTATTTTGACGTCGTGTAGAAAATTTACATCTAACATTTGTTTAATCATACAGTGGACATTGGTTGTTGCTCGTAATCAATCCTATCAGAGAAATTGTTTATTATCTTGACTCGTTAGGAAATGATTGGACAACATACCCGGATATGAAGAACACGATTGACACGTAAGTGAGATTGTTCTAAATATTCTTGTGTGTATTTATTAATTTATGTGAATTGTTATAATTATTCATTTATATTGTATTAACATCATACAAGCTTTTCGAGCCCAAAGAGATGTCCAAGTATCAAAGAGGAGAGTCAACAGCATTACATGGATAAAAGTGACGGTATATTATTAATTATCACATTTTTTATTATATTAGATGATACTTGATAAAACTTAGGATTTATCCATATTTTCTTTTCATTTGTAGTGTCCTCAGCAACGTAATCAAATAGATTGCAGATATTTCATGTTGAGGTTTATGAGAGATACTCTTTCTTTTGGCCGATTAGAGATTCCATCCGATGTATGTCTTTCTAACTTATGAGTTATTTTAATATTTAACACATATCTCTCATATAATTAAATAGTTGAAACTAAATCAAACTATGTTATATTATTATGTAGTACTTTGATGGATTCAAGTGTGCATATTATTCAAAAGATCAATTGGAAGAAATGAAAGAGGAATGGTGTCAATACATTATAGAGCTCGGTGTTTTATCAGGTATAATATTGTACTCTTACTTTAATTGATGAGAATTTAAATGTGTAACTTTGTAACTATAGTATTGTATTCTTTTAATTGAATTACAATCTTTGTGTTGTAACTATAATCTTTGTAACTATGTTTGAATTGGTACATTTGTAGCAAAAGTAGTATAAGTAATATGTACATTTGTAAGTATATATGTTTGAATTGCCAATCCATCTGGATATATAATTTTGGTGCATAAATTGGTACATTTAAATAGGCCAAATTGGATTGTTTTGAATCTCCAAATTGTGATATTTTTCTGGAAAAAATTTGGTTCAAAAACAGGTCAAAAATTTTGATTGAAAAACCTGGTATAAATTGTGGTTTAAAAAAAATTATATAAAAATTTTCGTATACCTTAGACAGCGCTTTAAACAAAAAACGTTGTATAAGGTGGGGCTTAGAAAGCGCTTTGACTAAAAGCGCTGTCTAAGGTTGGGCTTAGACAGCGCTTTGCCAAAAGTGTTGTCTAAGGTATACCTAAAAAAGTTCAAAAAGATGGGGCTTAGACAGCGTTTTGCTTAAAGTCCTGTCTAAGGTACACCTAAAAATGTCCAAAAAGTGTTGTCTAATTGTGGGTCTTAGACAGCGCTTTTGGCAAAGCATTGTCTAAGGTATAACTTAAAATATCAAAAAGCGCTATCTAATGGTACCATAGACAATACTTTTCATTAAATATATCACCCTTTAGAGAACGCTTTTAAGATTTAAAAGAGTGTTGTCTAAACCTTTAGTAGCGCAGGTTTAGACAGCGCTTTAAAGCGTTGTCTAAGGTCTTGTTTGGCATAGTGCGTCCACGATCTTCTCAAAGATGATTGGATGTACACGTTGATGAATCCGGAATAGGCATTTCTCATCTTTCTTGCTAAATTCACGATTAACTTCCTTTTTAGTCTCAGTTGCATTCGCTTCCAATGCAGACAAACCAACATTCACAATTTCAAAAACATCTTGAAATCTAAATATAACTTTCATTTGCGTGCATCATCTATCATAGTATTTTCCTTTGAACGTTGATAGATTTGTAGAGAATTGGTTAGAGATTGTCTCCATTCTCATTGATGAAAGCTTGTATACAACAAGTACTCTTGACACGAATCTATTGAGATTGCTTGATTTACAAGTTAATGAACGTAAGAAAGCAGTGAAAAAATTTATAGAAATGGAAGATGTAATTAGGGAATGAGAGATTTGTCATTAACGATTGTTTTGATAAACTAGTTATGATAGTTTGACCTAGTTAAAATGAAAATCATTGTGACCTAACAGTTTGTCTACTTAAGATCATTTCACCTATATCAGTCAGTTAGATATAAATTGAGTTTTGTTAGATATTGTTTGAGTTTATTAAATGTATTTACAATTATAGTTAGTAGTTACAAATAAGTTAAACGTTTGCTAACTTTGTTAGGATTACTATACAAAATGAATCTTAACTAATTTTCAATGTTGTCAATCAATCTGTATTTTACATTTGTTATATATTTAAAAATATATATATTCATTTATTTAAAAATACACATAAATTTTTAAAAGATTGACATCAAATATTTTAAAAATCTATCATTAAAAATTTTAATATTTTAAAAATCAAATAATTTTTAAAAACAAGTATTTATTTTATCAAATTGTGAATATATAATTGTGTATTACATATCTGTGAAATTTAATTTAATATTAGTAATTTATTTAATAAACAATTTGACTGTATGCTTGACCGGTTAAACAAGTAACAAAGTTTAATAATTTTTGAAATTTTAATATCAAAAAATATAATAAAAAGATGAATTACATAAAATTATTTTTGATAAGAAGCTATTTAAATCAATTTAAACAAAAAATCTATTTGAAATTTTATAATAAAAATATTCAATATTATAAATATTAATTAAAAAAAGAAAAAACTAAAACAAACTGTTTTTATATAACTTTCAAGATATTCTATTGCAGTTCGTAAGGTGGTGGTTCTATTCTTGTAGGTGGTCCCTGGTTAAGCATTTTCCCTTCCATCTTTTGACCTTTTGTATTTTGCAGTTTGTTTTATTTACGTTTGTTATTTTTGTTAAGGGGCTCCTTTTGCATGTTCATATGTTTTGTCGGTATCGATGTTAAGTCCAAACAGGGACTAAACAGATCCCAAAATACTATTGTTGGTATTTGTATTTTTTCAATGACATTTGAAATTGTTCCGGTTTTGCACCAGAGAAAGATTCAAATACACAATTACTAAAATAACTTCAATTTTGGTGCCAAAAATTAAAACAACTTTTAAGCATAAGATTACTTAAAACGAGGACCGGACTTACTATGCATTATGTTACCAACATGAGGAGGTATGATTATGCAGTAATGCTGATAAAATAAATGCTACATGATCAAGATATAGACAACGAACATTGAATAAATAATTGTCTTATTTATGCGCATAAATTCTGAGGAAGACAGAGATTGACCATTTCATAAATTACAAGAGATAAAATTATGTGAAAATGACAAACAAATCTTTTAATAAACCCAAGGCCCGACTATCTAGACTACACCAAAACTGAAAAAGATACAGATATTGTTAACTCTGTGGGGGCGATGAACTATTACTGCATTTAGATCCGTCGATATATAACTGGACGGTAGATGCACAGTTGCACACGAGTTTTTTAAACGACTTACATAAGTGATAATGCCACTGTTCTCTATAGTGACTCATTGAGAGAACTTTGCAATCAACTTATCAACATGGATAACGATATCGTCTATCCGGGGCCTCATAGCAGCTTGGGGCTGAAGCATCCATGACACAAACTGATGAAATGCGTCTGGATATGAAGGTTTATGTCCAGTTGGCCATTTGACCTGAGCATTTATAATAGCCAATTGTAGACTTCCACCAGACTCCCCAAGTGCATATTCAAATGGAGATACCCCATACCTGGAAATTTCAGCCACATGAATTAATAAACAGTTAATATGAGTACTACAGCTGCCAAGATATATTTATAACACCGAGTAAAAAAATTCAGACAAGTCTCATTTGATGGTACAGAGGAAGTAGTTTGTTGATTTTGCTATACTTGAATGGGTAAATATAAATCAGCGCAGTTGTTAGTGTTAATTAAAAAACGCAGTTGTTAGTGTTAATTAAAAAACACACTTCAACCGTTGGGTTTCTGTTTAATGTCATATCAAATGATAATGCCATGGGAACAACACAGTCAAAATTCTATGCATAGCTATTGAATTTTATTTCATGTAGACTATGAGCATTGCTCTAAATCAATAATTTATGCAAAATGACCCAATAGCATTGCATATGTGAGGATCAAAATATGGTTAATATGTTTTATTAAGGCCCAGTTAGTAAAAAATGTTAAGATCAAATTAACATTATCACAAAAGAAGAATTAATCCTCACATTATTGCATATAATGTGCATCCTAGTGACCAAACGTCAGTCCTCTCGTCTATATCGGTATGGCTTGGACAATCCCAAAGCTCAGGGGCTCGGAAAGGAGCAGAGCAATGTTCAGATGCCCATTCCTGCATAGGAAGACAAGTAGCAAATACCAGGTCAGAAAATCCAAGCTGGATTACTGAAAAGAACCTTTTCTTTTTCATATTTATAAAACTTTCCAAAACAATAGAAAAACTTATAGAAGAACTTGCATTGCCAAAATAAAATCTTAAGCAAAGAAATTTAGTTTTAAATGGAATAAAGGACTAGTTAATGTACAATAGAAATCCAAAATCTATTACCTAAGCAAAGAAATTTAGTTTTGAATGGAATAAAGGACTAGTTAATGTATAATAAAAAATCCAAAATCCATTACCAGCCTGATGATGCATATGCCCCTATCACATCAGGCAATACAATTTCACATAATACAAATGGAGTAAAAGAATCACAAGACATCCCAAAATATGATATATTTACAAGCACCATGCATTTATGTGCTGTCACAGAAACCAGTTCTGCAAGAAGTGGAAGTTCTAAACTATTAAAGCAGTACATATTTTTCATTTACAAACAACACTATAAAAAACAGGAAGAAATAATCACCTGCAACTGGAGTGCCTCTGATCGGGAGCTAATCTGCTTCCTTGCGGGGCGAGCACTGCCAAAATCCATCAGTATGGCAAGTGGTGAATGTCCTTTTCTGTGTGTTAGGAGAACATTACCGGGTTTGACATCATTGTGTGCATATGGAGGATCTAAATTGTGCATGTGCTTTAGTCCTGCACATAGCTGTTGAGTTGATTTTGAGGGGTTAAAAGGATCTTATAATAAAACAATTGCTGTCACAAGAATTAAATCTCAACAAGAACATACAAACTAAAAGATGAAATAAGCAGGCCAGAGAAATCCATTTTTCCTTTACAATATCATTCTCAAGGCAAAAATAACCCATGTGTAATGAATTTTCCAGCTGGAGGGTGAGTCAGCGCAATATGGTAATGACTATGAGCCAAAATGAGTAAGAGAGGCTCCACAAATACAGGGAGCAAAGAGAAGTAAAAGGGCAAGGATAACTAACATTCAGCTTTAAAGTGAGTATAAGAAAGGAATAGAATTGAATTAGAAGGCAAGCATTGATTGATGATAGATTCCTCTATATGATTTCTTCCTTCTTCCCTCTGTAGAGCTTAGATCATTCTATCCTTTATTCTTTTCATTTCAATGCAACTGTAATTGATCACTAGTCCTCCTTAACAAATACACTGGGAGTTGAATTAGTTGATATTTTTTAATACACAGTGATCTATTTTCTACTAGTTGTGAGTCATTACACCATGTCTCATGAATTGCTAGCATGATACAAATGTGGGTGCAACAACCAAGAATGGCAATAATATGTGCTAAACAAGATATAATGAATGTTGAACTGCAAGAATGATACACTTCAGGACCCTGGTACCCCTCCCTTGAAGAAAAAAATTATAATTAAAATGCATAATGAAAATACTGTGCTTTTTACCTGCCGAAATATTTGAAGAACATCTGAGGTAGAATAGTGCTCCTTCTTGGCTTTCATTGTTTTGGCATTGTCTAGCAGTGTTCCATCCAAATGAACCGGAAATAACAAGTATGCTTCATGGCTCCAAGATGTTTCTGCAGTAGGCTGCCAACAAAAGCGACATATTCTACATCAACATAAAATCACAAAAACACGCTGAGCTAAAGGAGTAAGTGTTGGTTGACATCATTACTTCACCTTAACAGAAATGATTGCATGATCAAGAAGCGGAAGCAGATTGGGGTGGCTAAAAAGTGACGAGACGCGTATCTCCTCCCTGACCAACTCCAACTGCTCGTTGTTCTGAATGAGGACCTTTTTCATAGCATAAGATCCATCATCTGCAAATAAGAGATAGTACAGTCGATGTATTAATTAGTATTTGATTTCATGGTGGAAACCATCACAATTGATTTCAGTCGCAATCGCAAACCTTGGTTTGACTAAAGTAAAAAAAAAGTACAGTTGAATTGAAAATTTCACACAATTTCTCCACACACAAAATTTCACACTAAATTTTATATCAAACTTCATTTGAATCTGAAAACATTCAAACATAAACCATTTGAATTCAAACTAATTTTCACAAAATGAATCATATAAAGTCAACTCCATTGAAAATCACATTTGCTAAATGCTCACCAAAACACGCACACAGATCTACTGAATCACGCATTGATACCTATTCATTTAAAAGAAAAAAACAATTTACTGAAAGCTCTTGGTTACTACATCAACATGGAACATTCTTCACTAACTATTATCAAAACTAAGTTCGAACTCCATAAAACAATCAACAAGATAGAACCTCCTAATCGCAAATTCTCAAATGCTAAAAGAGCAGGAAAAAAACTACAAGCGCCATCAAAGCAAGAATACTAGTTTCATCACATCCAATTACAAAATCACTTCAGCATAAGGCATAACAACAAGAAATTCAAATCAATAAGCAACTTCATCAATAATCAACTTCATCAATAATCAACCTCATCAGATCGGAAAAGTAAAGGTGAAAGTATGCTAAATTCAATGAAATCACAGATCGAGTAAAAAAATGCAAACGAATCACATAGATCAGGCTTCGATAGATCAGTATCACTCATCACTAATTTTACGAATTACAAAAAAATGATTAAGAAATGAATGATATGGAATCGAACCGGAGAGATGAGAAGAGTCTTTGAGTTTATTGGCTAGGCCACCGGCGGCAGAGTCGTTAGGAGTTTCCTTGACGAGGTAAACGTAAGCGAAGCCACCTTCTCCGAGCTGTCGCAAGATGCGGAATCGATTCTCGTTGATCCAAACATCACCGCCTCCGTTCACGGAGTCGTATAATGCATTTAAACCGGAGAAAGAGCAACCCATTTTCTTTCACTCTCTCTACCTGTGTTGTGTTAAAATGAAGAATGAATAATGAAATTGTTGCGTCGCGTTTTAAGTTGGGATTGTAAAAATAAAGAAGGAAATGAAATCAGGTGTCCAAAAGTGATTTTCGAAGACCTGATTTCACGTCGTCGGTTGAGTAATGAGTTCGGTCTGATTGAATCTCAGATATATTTATTGAGTTTGCGTGTTACGGTACGAACGAGTTCCTGTCTTGGATCACTCGATTCTCAACCAAACACCTGTTTCTCTACCTTTGTTTATAGTATTTTTCTCATATTGATTTACATTTGAGCATAAAAATTAGGCTTAATTCATTTTTTTCCCATTAATTTTTTTTTCTTTGGTCCCTTATTTAAAAAAATATTACATTATAGTCTCTTAAATTAAAGGTAACAAAATGGGCCGTCCAACCCCGCCTTAAGTCCACCAAAAAAAAAAAAGAGGACAAATCCGTTAAATATAAATGAATATAAAAATATAACTCGACAAAGTGACGGATCGAGTGTCAGTGAACTTGTCCTCCTATTTTTTTATTTTTTTTATTTTTTATTTTTAATAGATTAATAGACTTATTTATACATTTCAATTACATTTTTCATTTTTTAACAAATTTTAGTTTAAATAACATTGCATATTGATCTAACCTGATCAGGAGGAATCTTCTAGTGATGAACAACTACGATAGTGAACTAGGGGATGTACCTGCAAGGTACTCCGATGCCAAAGTGAGAAAGAGTTTACGGAGTGCAAGTACATAAATAGTTCATAATATAATAGAATATACGATCCTCTAGTGAAAGAGTGTATTTATAGTGTGTGCCCCTTGTAACACTCTTTCTACCACATCACGAAATAAACAAATTTAAATCAAATATCAGAGTTCAACTCATCAAAGGGCATCACATTTACTTCTAAAACTCAAAAGTCAAAACATCAAACATAGAGTCCTGTCCCGTAACAGGGTTCACAAAAACCATGAAAACATTCATAAACATTTTCTTCATAATTATGCAGCGGAAAAACAATTAAGTCGAAGAAATCATCTTTAATTAAACAAAATCTGATAATCATATCAAACATCGTTTATCAAAAATATTTTAAAACAAAATTCAGCATCTAAATTCAAATAAAACATAAACACTCAAAACGAGACTCATCCTGATGTTACTGGACACAGAGCAGGACTCCACTTCTAACTAACTCGACGACTCACTATCTCTGAGCTAAGCACGCACCGAGTTAACCTTGATTATCTGCAGGATGACATAATAGACCATCACCAGAAGGCAGATAGGGTGAGTAAATTCACATTCCATAATATAATATAGAAACAAGAATTTAAACAAAACTTCAACAATAAATCAATTTCAGCCCATTTATACATGGCATCATCACTATCATAACATCATAGAAATATTCTCCATACTTATTTAATACACATAATCAATCACTTCTCATCATTACACAAAACACTCATGCATTCATGCTATGTCATTTAGAATGAAATGCGACATATTACTAATGCATGTGGTACCGAAACATCCTCATGTGATGGACACTGGGCCATCAATCCTCCCCAAGGGAGCATATCATAAACATCATATCACTTAAATCCACACAATGGGATTGAAGCTACCAATGGACCGAAGTCCCCTCATAAAATCAATGTCATGAATGCAAGACGCAATATACACATATCATCCTCAAAACATCATAATATTGCATCCGCATTCATTATTAACAATCATCCCTCAAAACTCAATCATAACATCAAATACCTACTCATAAGACATCATATAACATTATCATCTTACATCATATCTCTACATCATAAAATCATACATCATAACTCAAAGAACATCAAATAAATCATAATTCATCAATTAAATATTAACTCTACTCATATAGGCTTCAAGGCACATCATTTGACAGCTTCACATCACTCTAGCAACCTAAAACATACTACCAAAAACCAGTTTTTAAATATAAAATATTTTTTCAAGATTTCCCAGGCTCGCTAAGCGAGACCTCACGCTCGCTAAAATATCAAATAACCTCATAAACATCAAAATTCACAAGAAAACACATCAACATAATTAAAAATCGACTTTGGATGTTACACCCCTAGTGCTGGGTCAAGATTATTCTCATGGACTGGATTAGTTAGACCCAAGGAAGAACTGTCAAGGACTACATAGTATCAGATAAGACCCAGCACGTGGTCTTGCCCCTGGTCCAACTGTCCCTAAATATCAGGAGATAATGATGGACAGTTGGGTGAGGTGGAACATGTGGGGGAGACTGATCAGTGCATTTTGGTGCACATTCCTACATGATTGCACTTAGGCATTTCTTTAGTTTTATTTGTTTATTTTTATATTTTAATTTGTTTTTCTAATTTACTTTATTTTTGGCTTAATTTAATTTTCGTACTTAATTTTCAACTTTAATAGCTTTTACGGAAATGATCAGAACCGGAGTTTCAGGAATCTGATTGAGGCGTTCTATCAGTCGATGGAAAGCTAAGAGAGAGCTACAACTTTTGTGTTGGAGTCGAAGTCAGATTCGGAGTCATATTTTCCAGAATTTCGTTTGAAGCTGCTGCATTAATTTTATTTAGTTTCGGGTCATTAGAATTGAGCCTGAGTTATGTATTTGACCCAGTTGGGTTGTAAACGAGTTTTTTAGGTTTTTCTACTTAACCTAACAGCCGCAACTGTTCACTTACACATTTTTTACGATTTTATTCTTTACTTTCGAAGAGACTAATCATGGAGAACTAATCACCAAGATTCATCTACTGTAATCGGTTTCCACCGCAACCATGAGGTTTTTTAATTTTCAATTAATTGCTTTTCCCTTTTAATATTATGTTATATACTTTGTCTGCTTTATTCAATTATATAGAATAATATTGATTAATTTCGATTGCACCTATCATTCCTTTACTTTATCGCGTTTGCTTTATCCGCGCAATTTTCGTGTTTGCTTAATTCACGGAAGATTTAATCCGTTTGCTTAATTCAGAATTTAGGAATATAGGTCTTATAGGATCTTTTGTGCTTGTTAATTGATACTATTATCGAAAAGGGATTAGAATCCGCTTAGGGCATGAAAATTATTTAAATTGATGATAGATTGGGAAACCGAAATAGTAGATAAATCGTTTAACTTAATTGCATAATCACTTATTTTAATCGCTTAATTGTTCTGTTTTTTTATCGACCTTAAAACAAACCCCCCCTAATTCGAAATTCGGTTACCTTTGATTAATAACAATACAAGAATCCTTGAGAACGATACTCGAGTTGTCGTTACCATATACTACATTTTTAAATCACTCGTTTTTGATATGCGCGCGACACGCGGATCAGAGACGCCCTCCCCACGTCCCCTTGTATTGTACCATGGGTCGTGTCCGACGATTGGGTCTCTGTTCGACGCACATTGCGTTGGCCCAGTCCGGAACAGGAGCCCCCAAGTCGCAACTCCGATGCAGAGTGATGACTTAAGCGCAAGTACGTCAGAAAGATGGTTCACGGGGACAAAGCCAGTGGATGTCAAGGACACTTGCCCGTGATTATTGAAGCTTGTAAAAGGCGATACGGGTAAGGCCACATTGGAGTTTCGATATGTCGAGAAGGATTGTGCACTCGATGGTAGTCGTGCTCGAGGCTTCTTTTGCGTCTTTGTGATGTCGAGGATGTACGTGCTCCATGGTAGTCGTGCTCGAGGCTTCTTTAAAAGCGATGTCTTGAGACAAATTCGCCCGTCTGGTCGCCTTATCCAGACCCAGGATCGCATTGGCATCAGCATCCGACACCCCGACGGATCCTTCCCCACTGAAAAGACCTTGTTGAAGATGGCAGGAGGTAAGTCCCTTGGCTCTCTGTCAGGTCTTCCCCCAAAGCAGCACCAGTCGATGAACCTTCACCACCTCGGTGTTTGGCAGGAGAAGTCTCTCGCTCGACAGTCAGACTAACAGGCGTCACCACGATAGGAGGAGAGTTGGGAGGAGGTGGAGGAGTCCTCGAGACACCTACCATATCATCAGCGACCACTTGTCGGACACGGCCCTTAGCAACATTCTTCGGAGTTTTGCTTGTACCCTTGTTTGACATCTTCAGGACACGATCCTTGACATTAGGCATGACAGCTGCAGAAGAAAATAACTCAAGACAGTTATTGAACAAAAACAACTAAGGTAAAAGAAGGCGAACACAAACTACCTAAAAGGCAGAGGGACTCCCCGTCGGATTTACACTCGAGCACCGCTTTGGTGTTTATCAATCCAGTTTCAAATATTGGCTCCCTGGCATCATACAAAACAGGATTGTCCAACCGGTCCACACAAAGGGAGGGAGTAAAACTCTAAACATAAGCCACTAATTTATTATAGGATTACGTGTCCTCGGGCCCCAAGTTCTCGGGCTTCACAAAGAACTGATATGTCGCCCAGTTAAAATGAGCTTGCTACCATTCAAGTGGAATAGTCGAGACAAAACGCTCATTGCCTCGGACGTCCCGCTACTTTGAATAAATATTGTTCAAAGCACGAGGGGTGAGGGGTTTCATCGTATACCATCAGTCCTTGAAATTTCTGACGGAATCATGGTAAGTCTTTAAAAGCCTCATCGGCTGCTTGAACGAGACCCAACTGTGTCTCTCGTTCGCGCACCACCTCGTGGATTCTTCTAATTCCACTAGATGATGAGGTTGTCGACCTGGAATTCTCTTTTAATGACTTTTGTGTCGTGACGCATAGCCACTTTTTGTTTTAGGGATGCTTCTCGAAGAGCCTCCTCCGATCTTATGTCCTCTACGAGGTCGAGTTTCACTCGTAGGGCTTCGTTGTTCAGCTCCTCGTCTAGGGGAGCTTCTATTCGCCTCGAGGATTCTTGAATTTCTACTGGGATGACTTCCTCAATTTCGTAGGTTAGCCAGAATGGGGTATCCCTAGTTGTTGAGTGCGGGGTCATGCGGTAGGCCCAAAGTACGTTATGTAACTCTTCGAACCAAGCTCTTTTTGCTTCGCCTAGTCTGCATTTCAGGCCCCTTAAGATTACCCTGTTTGTCGCTTCTGCTTGGCCGTTAGTCTGGGGATGCTCGACGGATGTGAAATGTTGTTTCGTACCTAAGTTGACGATGAAATCTTGGAACCTTCTGTATGTGAACTGCGTCCCGTTGTCGGTGACGAGGACCTGGGGTATGCCAAATCGGGAAGGATATTTATTTTGAAGAAACAGAGTATATTTTGGGTTGTGATTTTAGCGAGGGCTTCGTCCTCGATCCACTTTGTGAAGTAGTCGACGTCGACGATGAGATATTCTTTTGGTAAGATCCGGTCACGAAGGGTCTGAGGATGTCCATCCTACACCAGGTGAAGGGTCACGGGGATGACAGGGTCTTAAGCCTATTGGGGGAGCCAGGTGCATGTCCTCGTATCTCTGGCATCTATCGCTCTTCTTGATGTGTTCTTTCGAGTCGTACTGCATCGTCGTCCAGTAGTAGCCTGCTCGGAGGGCTTTTCGCGCTAGGGATATCCCTCCGAGATGTTGGGCGTTGATTCCCTCGTGGATTTCTCCCTGCGCTGACCGCCTCGGTAGCTACAGACATGTATAGGTATAGTGTTTCCCTTTCTTGTGGCTGCGATAGAACCGGAGGCTCGGAGAGCGCCCTTTTAAGGTGGAGTAATGCTTGTCCGCATTCCTCGGTTCATTCGAAGGCGGGCTCTTTTCGTAGTAACTTAAAGAAGGGAAGCACGTGTTGTGCGGATTTGGCGATGAAACGAGATAGCGAAGCGAGCATCCCGTTGAGGGATTGGATGGCTTTCTTCAAATTTGGTGTTGGGAATTCTGAAAACTCCCGACATTTGTCGGGGTTGGCTTCGATTCCTCGTTCGGTAAGGTAGAAGCCGAGGCATTTTCATGCTCGTACGACGAAGGTGCATTTCTATGGGTTGAACCTTATTTTGCAATTCCTTGCCTGTTCTAAGACCTTCCTGAGGTGTTGGGCATGGTTGAGCTCCTTATGGGATTTTACGATCATGTAATCCATGTACACCTTGAGCATATCCTCGATCTCTCCTCGGAAGACTTTGTCTATCATGCGCTGGTATGTAGCTTCGACGTTCTTTAGCCCGAAGGGCATCACGTTATAGAAGTAAATGCTCGTCGGGGTCATAAAGTTCATGTGTTGCTTATCTGTGTCCGACATGGGAATATGGTTGAACACACTGTAAGCATCCATGAAGGACAAGAATTTAAAACCTGCAGAATTTTCTATCGATTTATCACTATTAGGTAAAGCGAAAGCCTCTTTGGAACATGCCCTATTAAGATCGGAATAATCAACTCACATTCTCCATTTTCCATTATTTTTCTTAACAAGGACTACATTAGAGAGCCAGGTTGTGTACTGGGCTTCAGAAATAAAATTTGCCTCTAATAGGTCTTTTACATCCTGCTCAGCAGCCTCTGCTTTCTCGGGAGACTGCTTGCATTTATGTTGCGCTATGACCTTAATGGTTGGATTTATGTCTAGTTGATGGCAGGCGACCACTAGGTCAAGATCGGGCATCTCAGTAGCACTCCACGCGAACATGTCTGCATTCTCTCTAAGGCAGGTTGCGAGTTGTTCCCTTGTTGCTGACGGAAGACCGGTGCCAATCTTCACACTTCTATTGGGGTCATCTCCTAGAGGGACGAGCTCGAATTCGCCGTCAGGGATTAGACGTACTGGGTGGGGCTGGATCCTGCCCGTTGGTGGGGGGTCTGGTCTTCAGGGTCCTCTTCGCCAAGACGATTGTCGAGGTCGATGGAATTTATCAATGGAGAAGGTTGTCGCTCTTTGACCCGGGATTTCTTGCTGCATTTGGAGGTGTTGATCACAACTTGTCCTTTGACTGCTACACCGAAGCATCTTCGGGTTGTCTATATGTCTCTGGGAACTGTGACTATGCGGCCCAACTTGGTGTAGTATTTCATATTCAAGTGGACCGTCGAGGGCACTGCGGTCAGCTCGACCAGAGTTGGTCGACCAAGAATGCAATTATATAGTGAAGAGCATTCAATCACCAAGAACTGGATTTTGATTTCTCTGGCTATCTTGTTTTCTCCTAACAGAACGAGGAGCTCTACACATCCCCACGACCTTGTGGCTTCTCTTCAGGCTTTATCCTTCTACTAGAATCATGGGATCTACTGATGTCAGATGAGGTGTTCCTGACATTAGGTCTTGACTTCATATGCATATTTTTCACAACTTTGTTGAACTGTCTTCCAAGCATAGCTAGAGCTTCTGTCAGGCTCTCCTTAGTTTCCATCTCACATTCTTCGATTTGAGAGAATAATAATAAAAGCGAGACCGGGATATAATTTCCAATTGCACCTCTAGAACTTCAATGTGTCCTGGGTGTTTGTTTTGATTTTTAGAATAATTTTCGGAAAGGAATTATCAATTTAAAAATATTGCTCACTTTCGCGCAGCCCATGTTATGTTCAAAATGTAAATCCTTTGTTGTCGTTGTCTCGATTACACTTTCGAAACAATTTTTGAAAAACGATAAATCCTAATTAATCACTAAAGTGTTGTCGCTATTTTTAAAATTTAAACCCAATTTTTACGATCGGGTACTGATCTCATAATGTTGTTTTGTTGATCAGTACCTGAGTGTTTTGAAATCACAGATGCAGACATTGATCAAACATCGGTTTCATATTGTCGTTTTATTGACCGGTGCCTGAACGTATCAAAATTACAAATACAAAATATTTATTAGATATTGGTCTCACATTGTCGTGTTGTTGGCCAATATCTTAACGTTTTCACCGTCTTGCAAAACTTTTGAATATTGAACCTTAAAAACCAAAAACCAGAAAAATACTTAAATGTTAAAATTATTCGCCAATCGAATTCACTGAGTCTCGTCGAGAAGATGGTCCTCACATTCGGACTCTGGTAATTTAGCCAGACATGATTGCGGAAATAAACATGTCATTGTAACGGTTCAAATCAAATAGAAACATGATAAATGGTTAAAACAAACGATAACAATGGTTTGCAAATGAACTAAAGGAGTAAATCAGGAATCCATAGAAGTACAATAATAAGGTAGGAATTGTAAAGGACTTGCAGAAAAGTAAAAGCAATTGTATGACAAAGAATTTACAAAGTACTAACGTGTAGTAATTCAAATGACGGCAAGATTTTTTATCCAAGCGAGTTATAGTGAATTCCTAAAGCACTAACGTGTAGTAGTTCCTTGATGTGAGAAATATACTACTTTTCAAAAGTGATTTCTACTTAAAACTAAAACTTTATGAACTTACACAAGACTAACATATAACTTGGATACTAAATTTTGATAAAAACTACCTATTTATAATGTTACAAGTGTTGAAACTGAAGTCCAAACATGTAGAATTAGTGGCAAGAAAAATAGGGTGAAATGGGAGAATATTAGGCATTTTCTGTTGCAATTTTTCAATATACACAAGAAAGGGGGTTGAATTATGTTTCACGTTTTCTTAACTTAGCTTCTGATTAGAGTTCAGAATGTGAATTGATGTTCATGGTTCTCTTTTAATTCTTAGCAGCGGATGTTAACAGACGTAAATAAATAGCAACAAAAGACACAAAATACTTATCCTGGTTTCTCCCCTAACTGAGAGTACTTCAGTCCTCTTGCATCACAAGAGTTTTTCACTATAATTAAAACATAATTACAATCGTTTATGCATTATGCATAAGTCTTTACACTTGCTCAGACCCACTGTCTGAGACTTTTGCTCAATTAACCTCATTGATTAATACTTTCACTGCTCAGACACTTAAGTAAGATACTTATGTGGCTTAATCATCTTGACTCGTCTAAATGTTGAGACCTTCAGCACCAGAGTCTGCGCCAAGCCGCACTATAAAATGTTCTTCAAATTCTGCCACTAGAAGCTAGCAATGCAGTAACTCCCAAGTGTGTTAAAGTGTATCAGATTATGATTTGTTATGTACATCAAAACCAAAGGAGAATATGTCATGAACAAATCTTGTTCTAACAATCTCCCCGTTTTTATGATGACAAACATAAATATTTAAAAGACAATGTTGGACATTTATAATTTTCTATGCAACATCAGGGTATGAGGTTTGTAAGCTCCTCATGAGTATGATAGTCCAAAGTTGAGTCCTACTGACTCTAACACCAAATACTACTTTTCAGAAAAAAGCAATTCAATCTTCTTAGTAACATCAGGGTCTGAGGTTTGTAAGCTCCCTCTGAGTCAAACAGATCCAAGGTTGATGTTCGTAAGCTCCCCCTCAGTTCCATATTTAAGAAAATCAAAAGTAATATTTTAACATCCTTTGGCAACACCGGAATACGAGGTTTGTAAGCTCCTTCTGAATCTGATAGGCCATGACTTAGGTTTGTAAGCTCCTCCTTAGTTATATGTACAAGAAAGTTAAAATGTTTCACCATGTGCAATGTAACCATAAAAACATAAAATAAAATAACAAAAATATAAATGACCAATATATACAACTGTATAGGTACTCAACGGGTTCAGTTTCCACTTAAATACTTACCATTATTTATCCCCCGTTTTTCACTTTTTTAAAAACCGAGATGTAAACTCTAAATAATATTTTACTTGCTCATCAGAATATTAAGTTTCATTCACTTTTTATACCGTAGTACTTTTCTTCGACTTAAACACCATTCTCTCAACCTAACAAATTGAAACCTTGTTTTCTCCAACGAGAAAGGAAGCTCAAATATCAAATCAGCACTTTTCTTCGACTCTCTCATCACGTTTCGGTATATACAACTCTCTTTGTGTTGTTGCTGCTGATGTATTTGTAATTGTTGTTGTTGTTGTTGTTGTTGTCGTCGTTGTTGTTTTTGTTGTTATTGTCGTGACTTTTTGAGACTAAGGGTATAATGTAGTGTTTATTTAGGTATTTGTACTTATTGTTTACTGTTATTGTCATTGTCCTGGTTTTTGAGACTTGAGCTATAATGTAGTGTTGTTTTCAGGTATTTGTAGTTGTTGTTGTTTGTTTATTGTTATTATTGTATTATTTGGAACTGTTATTTTTATTTTACTTTCAAAAGCGATATGTTATTATGGATTGTAGTTGGACGAGAATCAATAAATCAAATAAAGAGTATAAAAATGGAGTGGATCAATTTCTTGAATTTGCTGGAAAAAAATCTTCTTATCTATCTCTTGTGCTTCTTCTGTAAAATGTGACACTGTTAAAAGTTTGCAACTCGCTTAAAAATCTGCAATAAAAACGGATTAGAGACTAATGGCTCTTAAGAAATTTTGTTCTTCAAATGGAAGCTACTATACAAATAAATCTTCTTGAACCTGCACCAGAAATAGATTTATTTACATTTTTAGGATGTCAGGTATCATATAAACTTTGTTCAAATGTTACCAACTCAAAAAAAGCTTGTTTGTCGCGAGAATTGAACTTGCTCAATAGAAATAGATTTCTATAAGGACTTGTCAGTTACCATATAAACTTCATTAACAATTATACTCCAACTCTTTCTACTGTAAATAGTTTTGAATTCTTAATATTTTAAGACTAGAATTTGATATTGGAATTCTAAATATTTAACACTTCATGGAAGTACATCTCCAAACTCATTCCAGAGATGCATCTTCATATTTATTTTTGGACAAAATATGAGCATCTCATTTGTAACGTCTTTGTTGGTGTGATTTTAGATGCGTCCAAAAATACATCTCTAGATATAATAAGAGCATTTTCGGATTTTCAGAGAGGTGTGACATGCACCCTATGAAATGGGATGAGTATTTCCCCAAAAAACTTCATGCACCTTTCGTTTTCCCTAAACTTCTTCGGTCACTCTCAAAGTTCTCTCTCTTTTTGGGTCTAAACTTTGGGCCAAAATCTTTACTTTTAAAAAAAAATTGAAATTTCCGATAGTTAAAAAAATTTTACTTTTAAGAAAATTTTAATTTTGAAATTTTTTTCACTATCAGAATTTTCAAATTATCGGTATTGTACACACAATACCGGGAATTTCAAATTATCGGTATTATGCATACAATACCGGTAATTTGAAATTCCTGATAATGAAAAAAATTCCACTTCAAAAAAAATTCAAGGATAATACTGGAATTATAAAGATACATTAGGGGTGGCAAGAAGATTCCTGGACATTGTTATTTGAACTCAAAATCTAACATCCGATACCGAGACAACATATAAAATACATTGATAATAAGTGTGTAGATTTGAGATGAGAAAAAACAATATAAAACTGAAAACTGTATCAAAATATGGTGAGTATATCAACTTTTATATTGACATCTTTTCGCTATATTCAATCATTCACGAGAAATAAATCATGTTTTCACAATTTAAATATCAATAATGTTTTATTTTCAATGGCTTCCCATTTATTTGCAGGCACTTCAATGCAAGCTATTGCATATGAAAATCAAGCAATTAATTGAATCCTAATAAAATTACCCAATACATATCAACGTTGTTGGGAGAGTATCGCTAAATGGCTGGTTGTTGCTGAGTGATGCAATGTATATTTCCACCTGACAATACAATCTCCCTGGAACCTTCAATTCCCACAACCTAGGAACCAATAAACATATTATAAAATGTCATTCAGTATCCAAAACAACTCAAATGATAACTAAATGTTACAGTTCCTAAACAACAATACTAGAGCAAAGGTACACTCTAGTACTATAATGTAACTACTAGGATGGGTATATATTTGGCAGTTTTTTGTGGAAAACTGTTCAATGTCTAATGCAGTTATTCTTGGTGATTTGGTTGCATGAGAAACATAGTTTGTTTTATAAGGAATCATTGCAAAAACGTAACATGATGATTGATAGTATTAGCTCCAAGCTATCTTAGAACAAACAGCAATGGTTTGAGCCAACAGATCTTCTGCCACAATCAGCATCTCTCAGAAATATAACTCATTCAGAATTATTTCCTTTGTCTACACTAACTGCAGTAGTTAGTGCAACAACACATGTATTTGAAATATTACCATATCGCATAACAATTCTTCAACTGAACAAAAAAAGTATTTCAACAATCAATGATTTATTAAGAAATCAATTACTTACTTCGTGATGGGGGAATGTCTTAGACAGAACTCTGATAGCTTCATCATCCCACTTTTTATCTCCAAATTTTGGAGCAATGATAGCACCATTTGCAATGTAAAAGTTTACATATGAAGCAGCAAGCCTAGTACCGTGAAGTCTTGGCTTGGCGCAGTCATCCTAAAAAATATAGAATTAGACCATAACATCCAATAGAAGTTTATTTTGTGTAGTTGCATAAGGTATCAATCTTAATACAAGTTCAGAATTTTATTTTTCATATAATAAGTTGTAGGATAGCCAATATTAGAATATCATAGTTTAAAATCTACTTGATTACAAATACTGAACTATTGGTAAATTATTTTAGCTGTTTGTTTTGAAAACACAGATTAAAGCTTGAAATCTTCATCCAAAACCCATGTCTTAATAATATGCTGACTGCTAACAAACTGCATTCTGAAGATTGCAGTGCCCAGCATAAATTATTCAAAAGTACATAGGCTCAAGATAAATAGAATCTAAATTCTAATTCCTGATTCCTTTTAGAGTTAAAATTTAAATTAGTTGAAAGGGAAAACAATAATTGGATGCACTGATTCTGAGTACTACATGCAGTAGATCCACTTTCTACCAGTGTTGTCAAATCAATCGCAGATAGAGAAAAAAGAGGTTTGTTATACTACAGTGCTATAGCACCATTATTTGACAACACTTTGTATTAACTAGCGTATCACAAAACAATAGCGGTTTGTTCAAACTCCGCTACAATATAGCAAACCACTATTTGACAACATTGCTTTCTAGCAACCAGCTCTTCCCAATAATACATCCTATTGAAAACGAAATTGTCTTGACTGCAAATGAGCTTCAATGACCTAAGTATCAAATCATGTTAGAGATGTAATCATTTATCATATGGTTACACTAGGTCTTTGAGCTTTCCATATAACCATACACTAGAGAGTCCATTAAAGAAACACCCACTCAATCCTTTAGAAAAGCAACTATGCAAAATGCAATGCAAGCCAACCAAAACAGAGAAAAATTCTTAGGTCAGCCTATGTAGTTTTCCAAATGGTAACCAGTCCAATGATATATATGTTTCACATCATCCTCACAACCAACTATTGAACTTTGTATTAACCAATATATAAGGCCCGGGATTTGAAAAATATAAAATCATCTGACCACAGAGAAAAGAACAGCCTCAAATATGACTTATTAAACTTCTACAACTGTTGATCATACAACAACAAAGGTATATACACTCCAATGGAATCGTGTTTGTATTTTGAAAATTACTTATTTTTTCTTATATTTTCAATCATTTAAGAAATAAATAATACTGGAAAAAGAAAGAAACAAACTTGGATGTTTACCTGGAAAACCCCTGCAGCCTCTTTCTCTGTCATGTATAGTGTATCGGGGATATGGAGTTTAATGATTTCAAATTTTCTACCATTAGCATCTGTTACACTTGAAAGGAAAGAATATGCTTCTTCAGATATTTCATACTGAGGATCAGTTTTATCATCAGTCCAAGCCAGCATAACCACACCGGGCTTCACAAAACAGCAGATGTTATCAACATGACCGTTTGTATCATCATCTCCTGTATAAAAACAGCATACTAATTAATAACATATGGAATATATTGAAACTAAATGCCACTTTGAACCTAAAACATGTATCGCAAATATTCTAGCTCATCTCTATGGAAATAGAAGTGTCTAATATTCCAGCTTGGGAGATTCTTTTAATGTGTGGAAATTCACACAGCTTTTCAACAATGGGTTACCATGTTTCTAACAAAACGCAGATAGCTCTTTGATCTTAAAACTTGCTACTTCAGTTGGGGCCGTGTATGAATAAAGTAGTATTGTAATGAAGTATACATAAGAATCCTTTTTGTCAAAAAAAATAAGGATCCTACAAAAAAGTTGTAAGAACTTCATAACAAAATAAAACCACCACCAGCCTCCTGTTTCCTTTTGAAGAAAATTTGCTAATAAAAACGATTGAGGCCAAGTTCCATGTTATTAGCTCCCAGAGACTTCTCAATTTTCATATAAGAAAGATAGAGATAAATGCGTCAATTATCTTACTTTGTTTAATTCTAAAATGCAGAAAAATACTTACTTGATAATCAATATGAACCAATTGAATAAGATCTACACGGTGATAGCATAGTAAAAAAATACAGAAGTTAATCTCTTGACAGAAAGTGGATTCCATGAAAGAGAACCACCAGATTTTGCTAACATACTTTGTGATAAGTATCATGAAATGGTTGTATAACTTTTTATATAGCTATCTTGCATTCTAAGCTGCATCATGCAGTATTCCATTATTCGGTTGGTTTTATGTTGAGTTACGGTCTTTTCTCATGTATAGAATTCTTCTTATCCAAAACAAACTTATAAAATCATGATAAATGTCTACATAAAATGTTTATAAGAATACCATATTAAATATCCCGAGCTAAATACTATCAATTCATAGGAAGATTCTTAATCTAAAAGACCAGTATCAAGTTTATTTACCATATAATCCACGAGGCAACCATATAACCTTCCGAATTCCAAGATAAGCCTTTAGTTCATCCTCTATTTGGCTCTTACTCATATGTGGATTCCTGTTCTTGTTCAATAGACACTCTTCTGTGGTAAGACATGTTCCTGAAAGAAGAAAAAATTACTCAAGTAAACAGCAAAACATAAAAATTTCAAAAGCAACTCAGTACAGCGATCCAAGTTTAGAGCAGTAAATATGATCTGATCTCAGGACAGACTGAAATGAAGGTAACAGGTATTTCAAAAGCAATTCAGTACAGAAATCCAAGTTTAGAGCAGTAAATATAACCTGATCTCAGGAAAGATTATACCAGATTCATGAACATTAACATATACAAAATAATTCTTCCCAAGTATCTAACTACCCTTATCAATGTTCAAGAATAAATCGGCGCAAAAACTAATATTCGGTAGACTGTGATGTTTAATCATTAGAGCTGGATAACTAGCATACCAACAAATCACTGCATTAACTCTTACCTTCTCCATCCACATGGATGCTTCCACCTTCAAGCACCATAGAATGCGAAAATCTAGGAATCCTCTCAACATCCAAAATCTAGCAAACATATAGTGGTAGTATCAAAATCAGCTAGTGATTACAAGCATACCGCAGCTAGAAAATAAATGAAATAATTAACCACTCTTACCTTCTTAGCAACATAGGTGTCAAGACTCCAATCATTGTAACATCCCTCTTCCACACCTACACATTTTATAAAGTTCAATTACTTTAAGAACCAACAACTAATACACTACTCAATTCAATGAATACCAAATTATCAATATCTTCAAATTACAAATCATAAAGATCTAATCATCAAAACAATTTGTACTCACCTCCCCAACTATTAAAATTCCAATCAATCCCTGCAATCCTATGTTCTG
Organism: Lathyrus aphaca; assembly: GCA_963966055.1. NCBI lineage: Eukaryota > Viridiplantae > Streptophyta > Magnoliopsida > Fabales > Fabaceae > Lathyrus > Lathyrus aphaca. Next base: position 514,598,352 of record OZ014522.1, read on the forward strand.
CATCACCAGACTCCGATGTTCCTCTTTTCACAACAAACTGTTACACAAAAAAAATAAAAAATAAAAAATAACTCATTTATCAACAAAAGCCACAATCCGTAATGCATATTTCGAACACCAAACACATAACCAAAAACTGATCCACGAAACTCACGGTAGGTCCAATATCACGAAACCAAGAATCATTTGCGCAAATCTCAATAACTCTGATATGCTCCGGTAGCTGACTCCGCGCATTCTCCCACTAAAAATCACAAACCAAACCAAATCAAACCGAACTGGATCAAACCAAATCACATAATCATAAACAAATTCTCACAGTGCAAGAAATCAATACTATAGTAACAATGAAAAATCATTAACCTACTTGAGCAGAACAAGCGCAAACAGTTACTTTCTCGAATCTGGAGATCGCAGACGCGACCCTAACAAACACACGTTGACCATGAACGGCGTTGTCACGCCAATTATCAGCGCGTTCCTATCACGCAACAACACATAGATTAATCATCATACAAAAAAAAATGCATGAGGGTATAATATAGTATAATACTTACGGGCCAACCCATCCAACACTGCGTGTGGGGTTCAAATTCAGCAGGCATGTGAAATCCGAGAGAAGAAGGTGTATCTTTGAGAAGCATCGTGCAATATTATCGGTTCTGTAGGTTTACTCTGTTCTTCAGAATCGGAAAAATAAATGAAAATTATGATGATAAATAATCAAACATGTGATATGCATGACTTACATTAGAGAAGAAGGTAGATGCGTGGTCACTTCGTACTCTTCACCGAAAAAAACAGTGGGGAATAATTTTCCTAATATTTAATAACTCATCACTCGTACCTTGGAATTAGGCTAGGCTCTAGATCAAAATATCTTTTTTTTTTTTTGTTTAAAAGAATTAGAAGACAATTATTTGATTTATTTATATTTGGAAGACAAAATAGTTAGGTGTCTTTAATGAAAAAGGAATCAGATACTAAGGAATCTAAATATGGGGTCCTGTGGGCTACTTGCTTTTCAAAGATTCTACTTTCTGTGGTTTGTCTTTGGTGTTGGATAGTTTAGTGGTTATTCTGTCATATTCCGTTTAAAGTATTCTTTACTTTTTTTTATTCATAATAACAAACCGTCGAATCTCAATAAAAGAGAATCTATACAAAATCAATTTTTTCCCACATCAATACAAAACCAAAATATTTATAACATAAGTTTAAGTTTGGTCTCATAATTTAAGTGGTATTTGAGAATTGTATTTGTTAAAAGTAGTAAGGGAATAAACAAACATTTGGATTTAGTTCTTAAACAAACTCCATCTAAGAAATAAAAATTCGAGGAATATCGAGTTTGATTTTGTGGAAATAAGGCTTATAAAGATTTACGGAATATCGAGTTTGATTTTGTGGAAATAAGGCTTATGATCTCTAAAGTCAAACTCTCTATTACTAGTTTATTTTTTCTAAGAATCAGAGGATAAAAAATAAACTCGTACTTATATGTAAAATCAGTCACGAGTACAAATAAAATAAATTCATTAATAGCCACTTAATTCAACTTGATAATTTCTTTTTCACTTAAAACTCTTGCTTCTTACGTTTTTCTTCTACGTCTTCTTCTTACTTTACGTCTTTTTCATATATACGTAATTTTCTATTTACATCGTATAAGAAAAATTAATAAATTACAATTAAAAAAAAGTATTTATAGGTATCCTTAAATATCTCTATGAAAACAACAACTTAGACGTTAAACCAACATTATCTCAATAACAATAATGCTTCAATATCTCAATAACACAAACCTTCAATATCTCAAAAACAATAACAACATTAATAGGACCGGCCCTAGGGATAGGCCACCAAGGCTTCCGCCTAGGGCCTCACTTTTTTATTTATATTTATATATATTTTATTTAATGATTTATTATTTATTACAAAATTCTTTAAATTATGTTATATATCAATTAAATAGTAACACCTATTTCAAATCCATAATAACATATATTTGATTTATTAATTTAAAAATCACATATATAAATAATAAACTTTTTGAATTTTTTAACATGATAGAAGAATTGATATCATTTTTTATATATTATTTTTCAATTATGATTTTTTAAATAATAAGACAGTGTTTAAATGAATTAATTTTATTACAATTAAAATAAAATATTAAATAAAATGAATTATAATAATTTAATAATTTACATTGTAAAACATCTTAAATATATTAATTGTAAAAAATAATTTTATTTTATTAAAAATATTTAATTTTAAATTTCGCCTTAGACCTCGAGATGTGTTGGGCCGGTCCTGAACATTAAACCATCATTATCTCAATAACAACAAAATTTCATATTACAACAAAATATATATTTGGTAACACTACATTACATCGGTCTGACAGTAAACCGTAGTAATACCTCATTTTTAGACGCATTTTGTTTTTTTTTTTATATTTACGAAAAGATATTTCATTACGACCAAACTAATTAGTCGTGATAATACATTCATGGAGTGGCAGAGTTCAAATCTCAGCTTCAACAATTTTCTACTTTTTCGTTACAATATCACCACGGTTGATAATGTCAACCGTTGTGAAAGGCATTACATTTCATCACGATTTTTGAATACGATCGTGGTGAAATTGTTTATCCATATATAAGCGAATTAACTTTCGCTTCTTGACAGTATCGTTGTATCTCTCATTGCAAAACCATAACATTCATTTTCTCTCTTCTTCGTCATTGGCTTTTATATTATACAGTATAGCCTCAATCTTGTTCTTCATACATAAAGGTATTCTTCTTCTTCCTTATTCACTCGTTTTCGTGAATGTTGTTGTTATGTTTCACATAATTTTTTTCTTGTTTGAGAGTTTATGATATTTTGTTATTGTATGTTATTGCTGTTGTTGTTGATGATAAATGTCGATAAATGTTAGTTGACATGATTTTCATATTATTTACTTCGATTTCACATGTTTTATTGTTGGTTATTTTTGTTGACAAACCTTTTCATATTCTCTCTTATTCGTGTATGATGTTATTATATTAATGTTATTGTCATGTATGTTGATAAATTTTTGTTGGATTACAATGTATTGTTAGTTTATGTTAACATGTTGTTTTATTTCATGGTGTTTAGATTTGTGTTTTTTGAAGAAAAAATACAAGAGAGAATGAAGATGAAGTGAAAGATGCAAACTTGTGTGATAGACCTATTATGACATTCATTCAAATTTTACACAAGTTTGCAGTTTTCTCCTCAGTTCCATCCTCCTTTCATTTTATAAGTTTGCGTACTTTGGGTGTGGTTCACATGATGGTTTGTCTGAATTTTCCACGAATTTTTTCAATTAAAGGTATGTATGTTGTTGATAAATGTTGTTGCATGTTGTTTTGTGTTGTTTGTTAATAAATGGTTTCTCATGTGTAGCTAGCAAGTGATTATGGTTCTTTACTTATCATAGATGCACCTGGTTGTGTGAACATGAATCTAAGAGAGTTGCAAACTTATGTTCATTGTGGAAATATTATATGAGTCTTTCATATAATTTTATCATAGTGAACACGTGTTTTTTATTTTATCTTTTTCATAGCTTTCAAGAACGGTTAGTTCACAATCTATGTTAATTAATTGATGTTTTTGCTGATAAATGTTGTTAGTGAGTTTGTTATATCATATTTGATTGCTTGTTTCACTAACCCTTCATTGAACTTGCATTCATTTAAATAGATTTTTTAGATAATAATTAGAAAAATTAAATTATTCTTGAAAATCAACTTAGACGATCCAATGTTTATCGAATTGCATGCATATTGTAATTCATGATTTCCTCTTTAGCCTTTAGAATTTGAATCAATGCCACAAATTCTTCAAAACAATGATGATAAATGGACGTCATTCTGAGTCTTTCACACAAAATTGGATGTTTGCAAAATAAACTAGAAAAAAAATCAAATTTTTTGTGACAGACTTAGAAGACATACATTCATCATCATTAATTTTAAGAATTTAGGATTGAATCAAATTATATGGGTTAATGAGGAAATCATGAATTACAAGATGCATGCAATTAGAAAAATATTGGACTGTTTAAGTTGTTTTTCAAGAATAATTTAATTTTTCTGATTATTATCTCAAAAATCTATTTGAATGGTTGTATAATGAGGGGTAGAGAAAAACAAGCAACTCGTATTTTATAATAAACTTTTACACATACCACCATGGTTGGAACATATAACTGTTGTTATAAGTAGTGTGCTACCTAACTTATAACCACGGTCACTCGCCTGTTGTGGAAACATGCACACATATAATCACACGCTACATACCTAACAATAGACGTGAAATCATCATTATATGTGTTTTTTGTAGTAGTGATATCTCATTAATAACAACAACAATAAACATATCATATATCTTAACAAAACAACTAAGGCAAAACCTCCATTAACATTCTCTCCAATAGTAACAAATAAACTTGTAGGGTTTATGCACTAAACATAAACAACAACAACAATAACATAAACCTAACATATATCAACAACATTATTGTTACATGCACGATAGAGATATTTTACGTACTAAAAACATGATAGTCAAAGAGCTAAATATCATAAGAGTTTTGTCTTTCCTTCTTGCAAGTATCATTTGTGTTCCTCCTTCGAGTTTTTTCTTTGTATCTCGTTGCTTTATATAACCTGAAGTGATATTGGTGGAGTTCGACCACATTTATTGAAGAACTAGGTTGAAAAGATATGATAGCGAATAAATGGAAATGATACAATGGTGAACGAGTTGGAGATGATACATGTTTAAGATTATCTTTGTTAATGGTAATGACAAATTTGTTAGGGTTCAAAGCGGTTTTCGTAAGCGCTGAATGTGATTTTCGTAAGACTATAAATTAAAGAGACATGACAAAGTAAGCGTTGAGACTTGAATAAGAGTAATATATTTCACCACGATTGAATTTTCCAACAGTGGTGAAATCCAATTTATTTACTTTAATTTGAGCAAAACGTTTGTTTTTTGACAATTTTAAATTTTTTTTTAAAAAAAAGGCCACCGTGGTTGGAAATTCCAACAGTGAGGGAAAGTAGTTTGTATTTAGTATAAAAATAAATTGAAAATAAAGGTGCCAATATAACATTTAATAAATCACAAATTTGCAAACAGTGACATTCAAACCATAAGTCATTATAAGATTTCTCCATAATTAGTTATATCCAACCGTGATAAAATATAAATTGTTTTTAATTTGAAATTAAAAAATTAAAAACGTCTAATTTTTAAAATGTCACAATGGTCCTTCACACAACTGAGGTGAAAATGAGATCATAATATGTATTTGTAATAGTACCTATTATTGAGATTTTGCTAGAGTAGGCGCAAGCTAGAGGTTGAACCTATGTCTAGATAGAAAACGACTCACAAATCACAGTTCAATATCTCATATAATATTCATTTATCCCTTGAAACTGTTGTAATTTATGAACAATAAATGTCCACGAGTGTGTCCCAAAATGATTTAAAAAAATGGAAGTGAGTAAATACCAATAAATGCATCTCACATTGAAATTGACATTCACATTAAAAGCCTTGATAAAAGAATTATATTAACTCAATAAAAGGAAAAAAGAGGATAAAGTGTCACATGGACAAGTGTGATGATCACAAGTAAGGGTGGACAATTGAAGACCACCCGATAGTACCCGTCCGAACTGAAGCTTGTTTGGGTCAACGGGTCGGGTTGCTTCGGGTTACGGGTATATAAGGGTCATTAGTTTGGGTATTAACGGATAAAGACGATCAGGTTCAATGTTAAATATTGGACTCGTCGGAATCCGGACCTGACCGAATGTGATATTAATATTATTTTATTATTAGAAATTATATTAATATTGTTATATTATTCTTCTTATTCTCATATTAGGGTTAATGGTTACTCCAAAGTTTCATTTCACATTTCACATTTTCGCCGCTCCAAAGTTTGTCACTCCAACACCATCAACATCGTCATCGTCCTCCTCCTTCAAGCTTCAAGCCACCATCTTCTTCCTCTCTCTCTCTCTCTCTCTCTCTCTCTCTCTCTCTCTCTCTCTCTCTTTCTCTCTTTCTCTCAGTAAGTCTCTTTTCCATATTCGTTAACTTTATTTTTACAAAACCCTAATTCCCAACCCAACCCAACCTTGAGATTTGAGGAAGTTTTATTTGTTTCTTCACTTCATCGTATCTTTAAGTGTATTATGAAATGTGTTTGATTTTTTATTTCTATTTCGAAATCGAAATAATCACTTCATTCTTCTGTTTGTTCATTCATCTTTCTATTTTTCTTTTGCTTTTCCTTTTTCTATTATATGTTTGGTACTTTGATCTTTTCACAAACAAAATATACTAATTACTGATTAGTATATTCTATTTTATGTAGAGGTTGAAGAAATATGTTGATTAGTATATTCAACAAAAGCAAGCTTGCATAGTGCTTTTCCGTACTTGGCTTCGATCTATATTGAATTAAAGTAATTGAACATGGACCTTAATGGATTGTTTGCTGAGGTGGCCAGGGACATGTTGGAAAAGTATAGTAAATATTGGGTTGATATCACTAAGATGAACCAACTGCTTTATTTTGGAGTTATCTTTGATCCCCGATATAAGTTAAGATTTGTAGAATGGTGCTTTGATGATATGTATGGAAAAAATTCTCCCACAACCAAATCCCTATTAAAAGATATCAATGACAACCTTTCAAAAATGTTTAATCTTTACAAACAAGAATATGACAATGTTGTTGGCTTAGTTCCGTCTGTTACAGCGGCAGTTCCTCATAGTGAAATTGTTGCCAACATTGAAGTGCCCACATATGTAGCAAGGGAAAATGCTTTTCAGGAACATTTGATGTCTATGAATTTCGTGGAAGAAGAAACAGAGCTTCAAAGTTATATACAAGGAAAATGTGTAACTTTTAATGAAAAGGATAAAGAAAAGTTTGACATTCTTTATTGGTGGAAACATAATGATGGTCAATACCCATTTATGTCACAAATAATTAGAGATATCATGCCTACGCCAATTTCAATTGTGGCTTCTAAGAGTGCTTTTAGCACGGGTGGGAGAGTTTTAGAGGTATATAGAAGCTCACTCAAACCATAAATGGCGGAGGCTTTAATTTGTGCTCAGAACTGGTTGAGACCTTTCTTTTACCAATTCAAAGACTTGGACTACAATGAGGATTATGAAATTTCTGAAGATGTCTTACAATGTATTGTTTCAATAATTTTAAAGTATTTTTAGTAATTTATTTTGCAATATTTTACTAATTGTTTTTTAAAATGTATTATAGGATTTGTTGAAATTTCAGTCGGAAGTGGGGTCTCGTCATCCTCTCTGACTCAGTCACAGCCTTTTGGTCGTGCCTAAGAAAAATCAAGGTTGAAATTACTTGTATTTTCTTAATCTGTGTTTGTTAATATGTGTTCTAATGTTTTATGTGTTTGAAATCACTTGTATTATCTTCTCTAATGTTTTCTATGTTTTTTTCCAGTCATTTTTTGAATGTTTTGGAGTCATGAAAGACTCAAATTTTTGAAGCCAAGAATAACGCAACCAAAGACTTTTTGAAAGATTATCAAATCAGTCATGCACATCAGATTTTGGTAAGATAAATTGTTATGTGGTATGTTGTTGGATTTTAAATTATGTTGTTAGCTTTTAAATTATGTTGATGAATTCTAAGACATACTAACTTAATTCTTTTGGCCCTTCTAAGATGAAACAGTTGTCTGCTGAATTCTTTTGGACATTCTAAGATGAAATAGTTGTCTGCTGAATTCTTTTGGCCCTTCAAATGTTGTAATTGTAAGTGAGTAAATTATGTGACATTGCTGGAATTGTTATGGGAAAGAACCACCTAGTTGCTGACTTGTTTTCTTGATTTTTCTTTTGGCAGGGTATTGGAAACAACATTCCTCTCGGTGTTTTTGTAACTACTCCTGAGATTCATGCTTGGAGTTGAACTTGTCACTGGCTGTAAATTGAAAACACCAGCAATTGAAAGGTAAAGTCTCAAATCTCAATCTCTATAAGCTAAGTTATCCCATATTTTTTTATCTATTTTATATTGTTACGACATATTTGGAAGTGCTGATTGGAATGGGCGGCTATTATGGAAATGTTCAGAATTACACCTCCCTTGTGCTTCAGCAAATAAGATGCATGTTAGTTTTTAATTCTCTCTTTTGTTAACAAAAGATTTGATATTTATCGGTGTCGGTGTAGTTGGCTGGTATGATAAAACTGATTCTGAGTATCTGTATAGCATTTGTGTGATTGTTGTTATTTCAGAAATTTAGGAACCCGATATGTCCTACTATTTTGCTCTACCGTGTTCGCATATCAGTACTGAATATATGTTTAGCATGTTGTATTGTAGAAGTTTCTAGTGAGTGTAGTATCTACTGCATTTCAAGTGTTAATTTTAACATATTTAGTATTTTTTTTAACCATACTTATTTGAAACATATTTAGTGAGTGCAGTATCTGCTGAGTTTTGAACCATATTTAATTAGTGCAGTATCTCACCCTTTTTTTCTCACTTGTAAACAATTTGTCTTGTTATTTTTGAACAGGATGAATATATTTGAAGGGCCAAAAGTCATTCCTCTGTAAATGACAATGTTACTGGTTTCACATGGTGTTATGGTGCTTTGGTTGTATTGGTTAATGTTATTAGATTTATTTGGCTTTGTTAATGTTAATATTATATGTATTTATTTATGTTGTAAGTGGAAGGATTAATATTAAAGATAGATTTTATATGGTCTTTGGAAGGATTGATTTTAATTTTGGACAAACAATTTGGTTGTATTAAATATTAATGTTATTGAATTTGTTTTAGTTATAAGGGAAATATGATATCTAATAAAAAAAATGGGTTGAAAAAATTGAGATACCTGAACCCGAATGAGATACCTGAACCGTAATAAACCCTAATAAACCCTAATAAACTGTTAAACCCTAATAAACCCGAAAACTGTTAAACCCTAATAAACCCGAATGAGATACCTGAACCCGAATACACCCGAACTCGACAACCCGAATTACTAATCCGATCGGAATTGGGTTAAAATATCCCACCTGATGGGTTGGGCGGATTGGGGTTTTGGGCCCGAACCGACCCGATCTGATGCCCAGTCCTAGTCACAAGCATTATGTCACTTGTTTCCTCCATACATCCCCTCGTCGATGTCGCCACCGGTGACATCGAATCCGACTCGGGGACCGGGTTCGAGGGCGTGGGCGTAAAGACACTAGTGACAGTTTGTAGGTGGCACTTGAGCACTTAGGCACGACACATCAGAGCAATCAGACTACTCGCAATGTCATACGACGACGCCAGTGACCCTCCGGCGGCCGACATATGGTAAATGATTGTTGCTCTTGTTTTTTATCGTTGCTTGAGTTTGATTTTGGATTAAAAAATATACAACACTTACAACACTTCGTGAAGTGTTGTTGAATAAAAAATTGCAACTATTGAAAAACGTTGTTATAGGTGAAACAACTCAACTATTAGTAAAAGATGTTTCATCAAGAGTTACAACATTGTAAAACAACACAAACATGGTCTATAAATAAGTCATTCTGAATTCAGAAATCACATTACAGAAATTCATATCCTCTTCAGAAAATTTCAAATTCTCTTTCTTACATTCAAATTTTCATCCATTATGTACAAACTCAAATATACGTTAAACTATTCTAAATATTTTTTGCATATAAACTCTAAAACATTCTAAATACTTAAAATATTATAAAGAAAGTAGTTCATTCACAATTTTAGTATGAATATATTCTATCTAAAAGTTTTGTTTAATAGAAACCTCATAAATAGATCATTTAATTATAAGAGTCTTCATTTAAATATCTTGTGTGTATGATAATAGAAACCTCATAAATAGATACTTCCTTCGTTTCATAATAGATATTCTATTTTCTATTTTTTTTTGTCTCACATTAATTATCCTTTTAGAATATCAATGTGATATTTATTATTTATTTCCACTAAATTACTCTTATTTATCATATTTTAATTCATGTAATTATTTCACTGTCTATAATTAATAAATTTATTTTAATAAATAATATTTGTTTTATTATTGAAATCAATCCAATTAATTATTCTCTTTAAAAGTGCGAAAATTTCAAAGAAATATGCAAATAAATTACCTAATCATGGTCATGTGATTCTTAAATTCATTTGGTTGGATACACTTTCTTACTTCATTCAGGATGAGTTTTTATGGGATATGTTTGATTTGTCGGATTCTATTGATCCTGTAGTTTGAGGACTTGAATGATAATGAGATTTCTAGCAAGGGCTTAAATAGCATGTATGAAAGTATGGTTGATAAGGATATAGATATATCGTCTTAATCAATGATGTAACAGTATTGTGTGAACAACTCTTCCCTAAAATTGGGTGTTAAGTTAATTGATTATTTAAATTGTTGATATTCATATTTAAATTTGATTATTAAAAATTAGTTAATTAGATTTTCGATATTAATTTGGTGTTAATCAAATCTATATTTTGGAAATCCATATCAAAAATAAAAATTATATTTGTTTATTTTTTGAAAATCATAAAAAATATTTCAAATTTGTTTAAGAAAATAAATTTTGAATGGGAGGCATCCAATTCTGCAATTCAACACTTTCACAGCCTCCAACAACCAAGTTTCATTGATATTGACATCCTAGAGCAAGCTTTTATGGCTGCCAATTCAAATAGCTGCAAAATGGATTTTTCTATATTTTTTAAAATAGATTTTATAAAATTAATTTTTAATAAATATTATAAAATTATTAGAGAATGTGACAAAAAAAAAACTTCTTTGTACTCCTTTTAAACATAAAAAAATAGAAAGAAAAAATTAATAAAACATAATAAGAATGTATCCAAATCTATAAAAATAAGAAATGAAAAATAAGAATAAAATATAAAAATATTTTAACATTAATTTACTTGATTAAGAAATAATTTCAATATTATCATTAAATTTAATTAAATTTTAAACTAAAAGAAACCTTATCATCTAATATAATGTTTGGATGGGGAGAAAAAGTGAAAGGAAAGAAAGTAGAAAGAATGAAAATTGAAGGAAAGAAAATGAATTGAAAATAAATAGAAAGATAAATGATTAATGTGTTGTTTGGTAAGAGTGAAAGTGAAAGGAAAGTTGAAAGAAAGAAGAACATATTAAAAAATTTATCAACAAAATTTTAAAATTTAAAACATGTAACATAGTTTGAATTTTAAAAAGAAAACATTCTAATTGAATCGCAACACCAGTAAATTATCATTTGATGTTTCTCAAGGCAATATTATAAAATGAATAATTGAGGGAAGGTAATACTATGAAATGAATAATTGAACGAAGATAATACATTTTAGTTACATTTCATCTTATAAAATATAACATTTATCAGTGGATTATGTATAAGATTTTACTATGAAATGAATAATTGAACGAAGGTAATACATTTTAGTTACATTTCATCTTATAAAATATCACATTTATCAGTGGATTATGTATAAGATTTTACACCGTCAATTTATCAGCATCATCTGTTTGTATTATTTTATAGGTGATTAAAATAAAAGTTAAATTTCTCTTAATATCTAACATCAATGATTTATTGATCGTGTAAAATTATATATATTTCAATTAAATACATAATCAAGTAAATTAATAGAATAAATATCAAACTAGTCCTATTATTATAAAAAAAAATAAAAGCCATTATGTTAATGTATCTTTCCTTTCGTTGCCTTTCCTTCCTAAATACAGTGGAAACATATCGGGACCATAAAAAGTTTTTTTTTAAAGCAATTGAATTATAACAATAATACTAGGTGTATTCAAACCTTACAAAAGATCCATATACAAAAGACATTCTCCACCAACACTCTTCTACCTAAATCCCGAGAAGATTCATACAAAAAGCTAGATAATCAGAATTGGATAGAGTAATATTTATCAATATAGACCACTTTCAACCCACAAATTTGATATCCCAATAAATGTCGGAGAAACTACCAGAAACAAAATTGAAAATGAAATTATTACTAGCTTTCCAAATGCACCAGGTAGTCGCAAACCAAATCAATCGTATCCTAGAAATTTCTGAATTTCCTCTTCCGTTACCGCACCATTTAACAAAGAACATCCAACAACATCCCCCGAAAATCATAATATTGCCACACCACTGACCTACAATTTTCCAAATAGAAATTGTCAAAGGGCAAAGGAACAAGAGATAGATCATGTCCTCTTCAAACACATTACACATGACACAAACCTTCTCGACATCTGGCACTCCTCACTTCAAAATTTGGTTTAAGGTCGCTAATCTATTCCAAAATAATCTCCACCCGAAGGTTTTAATTTTACCCGGGATCTTAATCTTCCACAATAGATAAAAGGCTTTGCCTTGATTAAGATGCACCAAGTGTCGAGAACTATCTTTCAACAGTTTATAAACGTCTCTAACTTTGAAATTCTATTTATCGCCTAGTTTCCAAACCACCGTATCATATGCACTCGGATTTGGGACAACAACGGCTAGAAAATTATGAATGTCATTAACTATCTTCGTCTCCGCCTGTAAGACCGTTAAAGGCAGCCCCAAATCTCCCCACCGCCAAGTTCCATTCGAAAAAGAACCCATAGAGAAAACATATCAGTTCTTGAATTTGTTGTTGTCAAAAAGAATTCTGAATTGCTCTACCAATGGAGCTTCATTCAACCAATTGGTTGGCCAAAAAGGGACTGATTTCCTGTCACCGGGGATGTATTTAACTGAACCTGCAAAGAAAAACCATGGTTAGTAGAAACTACCAGTATTTTGATGAGTTCCTTCCACCAAAAAGATGCCGCAACTTCCCCATTTTCTTTCTCCTCTAACACCTTACTCTCGATAAATTTGTATCTACCTTTTAAAACCTCCTTCCATAAAGATATCTTATTCTCCAATGTCTTCCACTTCCATTTAGTTAGAAGGGTTTGGTTAAAAAACGCTAGATTGATAACACCTAACCACCCTCATCCTTAGAACTACAAACTACCTCCCAACTAACCCAATGGATTTTATATTTATTCTTGCTACCTCCCCACAAAAAGGGCTTACGAGTCTTATCAATACGTTTCAGAACGACCAATGGAGCTTTATAGAATGAAAAACTTTCTATATTGTGACAGATCCAAATGAAGGAAGCCCGGATTCCAAAAAACTTTCTATCCTTAACACTATCTTTTCTTCTAGTTTCATTTATTCCAAACAAGCCCCTTTTTTTTACATAAAGAAAGCTATACGGGTCAAATTTTGCTGTGGTCAAAATAAATGTTGGGAATAATTCCATTTCATCTTCTCAATTCATCATAAGACATTAAAACGAATTCTATAAAAAAATTAAGTCGGCGTGAAATCATGATTGACACGTGACTGTCTCACTTAAAATATTCCAAATGATTCATTAATTGCAACACCCAATAAAATATCATTTGATGTTTCTCAACGTAACATTATAAAATGAATAGGAATTTAGTTGGAATACACTGACATTGTAAAGCAGTTTAAGACTGTCAGTGAATGGTAAGTGTTAGATCTTAAATTATATTTAAAATAATAATTATGAATGATTGTGATGGATTAATTGTATAAATGTTTTTACATGACAGTGCATACCAATTAATCCCAATAAATAATTGAACGATCTTATATATTTTAGTTACATTCCATCATATAAAAAATTACATTTAATCATTTTCTTTCCAAAAACAATTGGAATTGAAGTGAATACAAGGGCCATTACAAAAGATGAAAACCAACCAAGAAATTCCCAACTAACTCAAGAACTATCCTACGATACCAAAGGATTCATACAAAAAGCTAAGAAATTTGAGTTGGAGTAAGGAATTTTCCTGACACTAAACCATTTTCAAACATGAAATTTAACACTCCAACAAATATCATTGAAACAATAAGCTAAATTTATGAAAATATAATCATTTCTAGCTTTCCATAAACACTGAATTGCTGCCAACCAAATTGCTCCAACTCTTAAATTGCCGGTTGTTTACCTTGAAAAATAGTAAACAACCGCTGGTCCTCTAAAAACACCAAGATGTTCTCAGTTACTCACAGGATCGACCAGATTGATCCTAGGACATGTGCTATAATTGCTTTTTCAGTGAAAATGTCATAAACTCTTCGACAGGCTTTATGAAGTGTTTTGATAAAAGAGAAAATAGAGAAAACAAGACTCAAAGTAATTAAAGTAGAAATTAAGATGCAATGTAATGTAAATTGCAAGAAAATGTAGACAAAAGCAAGTAAAGAAAACAATAAATTGCTGAAGGGTAAACTTGATTGAAAGTGAAAAGAATGCAAAGTAAATGACTTCAAAGTAAAAACTTGAATAGAAATTGCATTAACTTGAAATATGGTTGTGATCTCATCACGTACATTCTCGCCTTCACTCATTTCTCTATACACATATACTTTGAGTGTTTATGGAGTAACTTGTACAATATGATTCACACACATTCTAACACCAGAAATACATTATTTATATTAATCAAAGATAACTTTTATTGACAGTTTACTCCTAGAAATATGCCACTTGGCGCTTTGCATGCTCTTGAACCTCCAATATGTGCCACTTGTCCTTTTTCAAATTGAAAGAACCATAAGTTTCCCTCCAACATTGAATCTCAACTTCTACACGTCGACCACCCTTATGAACGTTTGATCGAAGTGTATTTCATATACTTAGAAAATATTCTAAGTCCAAATCCTTGCTTTCCATGATTGTCTTTGACTCAGACCTCTTCAGCTGGATTTAGTCGAAGCCTTTTAAATCTTTCAAAGAACATGATCCTTAAATCATTACTTCATGAAATCGACTAAGCATTAAAATTAGGAGCTAACAAATTGCCCCCCAAAAATGTCATTTCAACCAAATTGATAGAAAGGTCATTTTTTGATCATAGCTTTCGATGTCTGTCTTTCGACGACACAAAAGTATGGCCATAACTGATCAACCCACGATCAATAAACTATTCAGTTTCTATCAACCATGCCTATGACGTCATATCATAATGGTTTTAGCAAAACTTCTCTTCAGCAACCACTCTATTACTAGTCATCATTGCCCTTTTCTTGAAACCACGCATTTGCAATCTAATCATAACTGCCACTGCCCCAAATTAACGCCTTAGAAGGACATGCGTCCCACTGCCAAAATCATCTTGATGGTGATTTGATAAACACTTAGTCTTCCAAAATCCTATAAATACTCCACTCTCTTCACTTTGACACTTTTACGCTTTCAGAACTTTTGCAACCTTATTTCCCTTTCCTCAAACCTCCAAAAACTCAGAAATTTCTTCATTTTCCAACCTTCCTTCAATGGCTTCTACTCAAGATGTCTCCCAAAACAAGAAAAGCTAAAAGAACAAGGGCTCTCAAAGCAGTGTTCCGCTTTCGCTGTTCACCCAGATTCCTGGACCTAAATCGGTGAAGAACCAACAATTCATACATGGACCCCTTCAGGTGGAAAAAGGAACATCTATGAATCGCATGTAATAATAACTCTTATTATCTCTGATAAACAATGTGCTATTTTTGGACCCTTGTCCAACGTTGTTGCTGATGACACTAAGTTGGGTGAGTTCTTTCCCACCTACCACAAAACTAAGTCATTAAGGAAAAAGAACAAAATCGACGTAGGCGAGACCTCTGCTGACTAGGTTGCCCTAGATTTGAAATATCTAAAGGAGAGTTTCGACTAGTGAGTGTAGTCCCTTCATTCCAAGGTTTCTACCTTTAGTTGGCCAAAGTAGAAAAGGTCAAAGCTCAAGCTTGGAAAGACATAGGAATATATGATCTTCTAATTCTATCAAAGATTGGCTTTCCTTACTGCTCGAACCTGTTGACTGCTTCTCTATACTTTTAGGATAATACCCAATACACCTTCCATTTGCCTTGTGCGATGGTAACCCCCACACTCTTTGACATAGCCGCTATCACTGGGCTTAAACCCACTGGCCATATTTATGACCCAAAGGTCCACAATGAAGACATTATAGGCTTTGCCTCATGTAAACTTACTTTCACTAGTGATCTTACCTGATCAGAAGGGTCTTCCCAGGACTTGATGAATGGGCCAGAGGATGAAATGAGAGAGGGGGTGTACCTGCAAAGCACTTCAATGCTTAAGTCAGAAGAGGTACAGAATATAAGGTTTGTTCAGAATGAGAGAGAATACCTGACCCTTTACCAAGAAAGGGTAATAATAATGAGCCCCCAACGCTGGGCCAAGGCTCCTTAATGGGCTTAATCTGGCTAGGCCCAAGGAGGAGCTGCCAAGGGACGCGTAAGAAGCGTGAAGACCTAGACCAAAGGTCTGCCCCCTGGTCCAACTGCCCCTATCTTTCAGGAGACAATGAAGGGCAGTTGGGTGGCGTGGCAGATGAGCTGGCAGACATGATCTCTGCCCGTCATCAGGTGTATGCCCGTCGTATGAGCAGGTGATTTACAAAAGAGGTTCACCTGCTCGGACACAAAGATCTCTGCCCGACATGCATTGGGGCGTGCCCTGTATAATATTACGGCAGAGGTTCACCTGCTCGAACACATGGGCCTTTGCCCGCCGTGTATTGGGCCGTGTGTTGCACCCCAAAATTTGCCCTCACAATACAAGACTTTGTGTGCTAAGGTTCACAAGGTTCACAAGATTCACAATACTTACAAGACCTTTCATGAGGTTCATGAAATCTACAAGTCACTTTATGAGGTTCACAAGGTTCACAAGACCTCCCATGAGGTTCACAAGACATTTTATGATGGTTCACAAGGTTCACAAAGTTCACAATTGGTCAGAAGAGTTGACAATTCCCTCAGACAATGCACCTCCTAAGCAGTGCATCCAAAACTAGGGTTTTGACTTTAATCAGGCTAAATGAACTTCCAAGACTTCAAGTGAGCTTCATAAAATCTTATATGTGTGTAAGAACCCCCATGACAAGTTTCAAGACTTTTCTCAAAGGTTTGCTCAGTCAGATGATCAGATAAGTCAAAATCAGTCAAAGCAGTTAAAAAGTCAAACTGAGGTCAACTGTGGTCAAACCAAAGTCAAACTTCATGATTTTTTGCCAACATCAAGTATATGAAGTAAAATTCATCATTTGATCAAGGGTTGATCATGATTCATCAAGGAGATTTCAGATCATCAAGAATCAGGAGTTTCTAAATTAGGGTTTCCTTAGTAAAAGTCAACTGAACTTTGACCAGCCATAACTTTCACATGCTTCATCACCAAGTCTCCATCCAAATCTCATTTTGAAGGAAATTGAATTATCTACAACTTTGTGTCTCACAAGCCAAGCCCAAAAATGCTTCATTTGGAAGGTATGAGCTAAGACATTATAGGTCCTTTTGAAAGTCAACAAAAAGTCAACAACTTCAAAAGGGCATAACTTGAGAATGGTAAATGATATGGACATGAAACCAGTGGGGTTGGTTAGAGTACTCTTCAAGCTTTCCAAAATGTCCAAGAACACCCTCATAGCATTAAAATTGAAGGATATGTGCCCTTGCAAAGTTGGGAAATTTTTGAGTGGTGTATGAAGAAAATAGGACTTTAAAATCAATTTCTTCCAAATGGGCTTGCAATCTTGTGATCCAAACTTCAATATAACACCAAGCACAACCCACCCATGTAATTTCTGATTTTTTTTATTTTATTTAATATTTATTTGAATTTTATTCATTTAAATACATATTAAATCAAAATAAAATCAAAAAATCAATATTTAAGGGTGATTCTTCTTCTAGAAAGTCATAAACACCATTCAAGACCAATTATCAACATCCAAATTCGTGTTATGCCAAAATAGTAAGAATATGTTGGATTTTTTGATATTTTTGGATGAGAGATTTCTTCATAATCAAGTAATCAATTTTCATGATACAAGATCCATTCTTTTTGACCTAATTCAATCATTATAAATACTTGAAGACACTGCAAGCACTAGGGACGAAATTTTGCAGCCTCAAACCATAATTTCAAAATTCACAAAATTCTTCAAAAAACAATTTTCGGTTTCAACCCTAGAAGAGGTTTAAAGGTATTCTAAGGACATAGACATGATCCTTGGACTTCCTTGATGCTATTTGCACTCTCATAAGCATCCATAGCTTCATAAATTGCATAACCCGAACGCATCTTCCTCTTCTTGTTTTGATTTTCGATTCCATTAATTTATCCATTATCAATTGTTTTTGTGCTTCTAACTTTGTTTGTTATCATGTATAGAAGGTTTCTGGGCAAAAACATTGAAGAAACCGTGACTAAACATTGAGATGCCATGTTAGGGTTTCAAGCTTGAAATTGGGGTTTCTTGATTCGGCTTATATAAATACATTCTAATAACATAAATAAGATGAATGAATTGTATTAATCATGTTGGCATGATTAATTTGGCAAAATTGTATGGATATAAAATGTTACGAATTTTGTAGGTTTTTGAACGCAGGTAAATTCGCAGGAGATTTCCCAATAAAATTCGCAGGAAAACCTGCGAAATTCTAAGGAAGGAGATGAAGTCAGCGCGCCAAAATTATAATTCAAATAAATGTCTTATTTTATAATTTATTATTTATAGGAAATTATCAGATTGGTGGTGATGGCCTGGTGGTTTTGGACGCGCATATGCAAGGTAAAGTCCATGGTTCGAGTCCTCTCAGGACCATTCTTTTTTTGGAAAAAATCTCACAAATCAGTTTACGCATATGAGGCATTCTTCTCTCCCAGAAGACAAGGCGCGCGCCTTGTCCCAGTGGTCATGCATTATCAGGTATCAGGGGAGGTCCTGGGTTCAAATTCAGGCCTCCCCTCTTTTTTATTTTGTTTTCTTTATATTTTACTTTTATCTATTTTATTAATTATATAATTAGGTTAATTGATTCTCCTTAATTAAAATGTTAATCTTGTTTTCTTACTAAATCCTAAAAAATTAATTTATTTTTCTAAAATTCAATTTAATTAATGCAAACTTTATTTTTTTAATATGTATATATTATGTTGAATTATTCTAATATATAAAACTTAATTATTTCTTATATAAATTCTTATTTTTTATAAACCCTAATTATATTTTAATTCTTAATTTATTTATTTGTATATTTTAATTATGTATATTTAATTTATAATTTGTAAATAGTTTTTATATGTAGAAAATTAACTAATCCTAATTTATTTTCCTAAAAACAATTAAAAACCCTAATTTTATTTTATTAGATCAATTTATTATTTTTATGCTTATTATAATTAGATATTTTTTATAGTATGTATATAAAATTAAAATAATTAGACTATTAGTCATATTTTGTTAATATATAATATTTATCATTTATTTCTCTTATTAATTAAAAATCTTAAAAATAATTATTCATTTAAAATTGAATTTTAATTTATTATTTAAGCTAATTCTTTCATCTTATTCTTATTTATTTTATTACTACTAACCCCTTTATTTATTTATTTATCTATTATGTGATTATTTATTATTATTATTACTAACCCCATGTATATATTGTGATTTATTATTATTATTATTATTTTTACTAACCCAATTATATTATTATGTTGCTTATTTATTTAATTTGTTAATTATTATTATTTTGTAATTGTTCCCTTTATGTAATATTTTAATAGTAATATTTATATTTAAATGCTATGGTTAGTAAAATAGGGAGTGTAATATGTGTTTGTATTTAAAAATTGAATTTAGCTCATTAATTTAAAAGATAAATATTTAAAATTGTACACTCACACACGTAAGTCGATCTTTGATCGCTATCTCACTTCCTTAGGGATACCTCTCATGTTGCCTAAAACAAAAGGTCAAGTAGGGTGTATAAAGCAAAAGTCCTTAATCTCACATCATCTAGCCCCTAAACATATAAAAGATCAAGTCCCTTTCGAATGTTGCCTTCGTAATGATCTTGCCCCTTTCGAATAAAGATGATAAAGTCCCTTCGAATTGCTTATACACCCCACAGTTGCCTACATAAACAGATGTCCCTTCACTTGTCCCTTACATCCAAGGTAATGACTACCTATTCCTTAATAATAGGGATAGTCTTACCACTTAAAGGATTCAAGAACAGAAAAGATTTAAAACTTAGGGTAGGTTCCTCTTAGATACTTGCTCACTCTTCAAAAACAATTTCAAACACTTCACACATTTCAAACAATTTTCAAAACAAAGGTTTTTTACGCATCTGTACATGGATCATTATCAAACTCTTACAAAAAAATTTATTCACACACTTCACATTTCAAAAACATTTTAAAGTGAGCTAAGTAACTAAGAGCCCATGGATAACCATGGATGTAAAGGGTGCTAACACCTTCCCTTTACATAACCTACCCCCCGGACCCAAAAATCTTTTAAAAGGTCTTTCCTGTTCTTTTATGCCTTTCCTTTGGATAAAATAAAAGTCGGTGGCGACTCTTGCTATCCGCAACATAACTAAAGTCAGTTCTCCCACCGTGTTACAGAACTGGCGACTCTGCTGGGGATTTAATAAAAGAGGGGTACCCTTAGGAATTAGATCATTTTAAAATTGTTTGTCTTGTTTGCTTTATATTACTTGTTGGGCTTTATGTGTGAAAGATCCTAACCCGGATCTAATGTACCTTAGGTAAATGGAAATAGACCAAGGAAACTGTACGGCGTATACCGATATGGTTGATCTGGTGGCCATAGTTAGTGTGACTTCTTGGTTGGTGCTTATGTTCCTTAAGTCAAGTTGAGGATAATATGAGGCTGCCATATGTTGTCAATGCACTAACTCACT
The DNA here is from genome assembly GCA_963966055.1 of Lathyrus aphaca. NCBI lineage: Eukaryota > Viridiplantae > Streptophyta > Magnoliopsida > Fabales > Fabaceae > Lathyrus > Lathyrus aphaca. Next base: position 514,619,295 of record OZ014522.1, read on the forward strand.
TTTAGAACCCTAGTTATCCCATCTTGGCCTTTAGAAAGTAGTGAGATAACCGGCTTTGGTGAAGACTGAAGTTGGTTGATACTCGATACTACGCTCATTGAGATTCTAAACTTGGAGGGTTTTGGTTGGCAAGTAAGTTGCCTACTGAACAACCACCCTTGTGAAGGATCAATGATATTGAGATCCCTTAGAACCTGGTTACTTTTGTAGGACAGGATGAACCAACTAATTTCAGAGGAGGGTACTTACCTTTAAACGTCATGCAAGCCTTCAAACCTAGGGCTATTGTGTGACTTGTTTGTGTGTGCCACATGTTTGTGATTGAGCATAACATCATGACATCATCATGCATCATAAGCATAGCATTTTCACTAACCATTTCAAGGACCAAAGGATTTATCTTTGTTCTTTGTTGCAGGTCATGGCTTCTGCTCGTAGAAACACCATCAGGATCAACTTTGTAGGGATACCTCCTAAGGTTAAAGAGTTGGTTTCTCAAGTGTCTGATCATTCCCAGTTCATCAAGAGACATGGTCACTTATTGGATCTAGTCACTTCAGGGTTCAATGAAGACATGATGAGTGTTCTGTTTCAGTTCTTTGACCCTAAGCACCATTGCTTCACATTCCCTGACTATCAGCTGGTTCCTACAATGGAAGAGTTCTCTAAACTTCTGGGTATACTTGTTCTTGATCAAAGACCCTTCACAGGCTTGGAGAAGGGGCTTAAACCAGAGGTTATTGCTGCAGCTCTACATCTGAAGAAGACAGACATTGTCTTAGAAACGAGAAGCGGAGTTAAAGGTATTCTTGCTAAAGTATTAATGGATAAAGCTCAAGTGTTCTTGAAGGCTATGAGCTATGATGCTTTTGAGGAGATCTTAGCCTTGTTGATTTATGGCTTAGTGTTGTTCCCCAATCCTGATCAGTTCATAGACGTGCATGCCATCAACATATTTCTGAGTCACAATCCAGTGCCTACATTGCTTGGAGACATCCTACATTCTCTTCATACTCGTACTACAAGGGCAAGAGGAACTTTGATGTGCTGCATACCTTTGCTTTCTAGGTGGTTTATTTCTCACCTTCCTCGCTCAGTAATGAAGAATGAGCAAGGGTTCAGGTGGTCCAAAAGGATCATGTCACTCTCGCATTCAGATATCCATTGGTGCTCCAGATCTATGGAGAATGTCACCATCATTGACCGTTGTGGGGAGTTTCCTAATGTGCCACTTCTAGGCATAAGAGGAGGCATCACCTACAATCCCTCTCTAGCTTTACGACAGTTTGGTTACGCTCGGAGTGATGGTCCACATGACATGTTGATTCAGGGCATTGTGTTTGATTACGACAACGATCTTCAAGGTTACCGTCAGAGATTCATACGAGCATGGGGAAAAGTGAACAAGGTTGACAGCAAGACTCTGGAGCCTAACTACACTATTCCTATGGAAGCTTATCTCAGATGGGTGCGATATCGTGCTCAGACTCTCATGATGCCATATCCTGCTATCCTGCCAGTTACCATGGAACCTGTTGCTGAAGGAGATACTGCTTATACCATCCTTCACCCAGACATGCCTACTGACATGGAAGACTTACAGAGATCCTGGGTCCAATTGAAGGAGAAAAGGGATACTTTTGAGGCTCATTACAAAGCAAGCCAAGAAAGAATCCTAGAACTAACAAAGCAACTTCACGAGGAACGGAATCTCAACTCATACCTCAACACAAAGAGGAAACGTCCATGGGAGACTTAAAACCCCATTCCTTGTAAGCCCAAGGGGCAAACAAATTTATCACTAATAAAAGTTTACTTTTTGGTTGTTTAAACAGATTTAAATCCTGCGGTCCTTGAAAACATTGCATACGCATTCCATATCATTGCATCACAGGTTTATTGTGCACAGGTTTCTTATCTTCTCGCTGTTTATTTCAGCAATGGCTCTTGAACAAACAGTCAAAGATCTCCAGGCTCAGAATGCCCAGTTCCAAGAGCTGATCCTGAACTTGTCCAAGGGGCAGGATGAATTGAAGACACTGCTGGCTAAGAAGAAGAATCCTGAGGACAACAAGGATGATCAGCTGAAACAACTACAAGCTGAGATGACAGGAATGAGGACCCAGATGAATGACCAGGTGGCTCTTATTCAAAGTTTAGCTCAGGAGCAAGAAGAGCTAAGAACCTTTGCTCACAAACTTCAAAGTAGTGGAGTCAGGAATCTAATTGTCAGTCAACCTCCGTTAAAGCAAGCTGATTTGGTTGAAAGGAAGATGAGGATAAAAGAAGGTAAGAAACAGGTTGTCATTGATTGTTCTTCAGTTGAAGAAGAAAGACCTGATAAGGTTAATCCACCTCAACACAAGAAATATAGAAGGCAGTTTATCAAGTTCAGCACTCCAATGTCACAAGTTCTGCAATGCTTGTTGGAGATGAAACTAATTTCCTTGAAAAATCCTCCTCAAAATCCTAAAACTTCCTCTCCTCGCTATAATCCCAAGGCAAGGTGTGGGTATCACTCCAACTGTCCTGGACATGATACTAATAGTTGTTGGACATTGAAGAAAAAGATTCAAGATATAATTGACGAAGGAATCCTAGAGGTTACTCCAGAAGGTCAAGTTGAGTTCTACTATCGTCCATCAAACACCGAAGCTGCAAGACAAGTGGCCCAAGGTAGCAAGAAAGGAGGCCTACCTATTCCTGTTGAGATATGGGGCACCTTGGGACATCCAAGTGGTAAATTTGATTTCATGGTGAAGTATACTGCTCCTCAAAGTTCACAGATTGCAATTGAAGACATTCAGCCAACTGGATGGGACAACATTTGAATTTTCATTTGTAATCTCTTTTGTTTGTTTAAACACTTACTATTATGTTAAACTTTTGTTTTCATTAATGCATTGCATATGTTTGTCTTGAATTAATCCATTCGTTCCACTATATTTTGAATTATGCTTCTTATTTCTATCTTGTGATATTTAACTCCTGATAAAGCTATAAGCCTGTAGAGGGAGGATGACGAAAACAATACCATAATATTAGGCAGTATGCTTTTGAACAGACTATGCTGACGATGTACAGGCATTGTTTCAATTCCTAAACAGTGGAGATATAAGGAAGTTAATCCCTAGTCAACCCTTTTGAGCCTATGAAGTAGGAGTTTTTTATTCTTGCACAAATTAACCCTTATTCATAACCCGGGGCAGGGTAGTTACTCGGTTAACTCAAATATGCCAATTATCTGTGTTGTACACAACTAATGATGGTTCTCTGTAATCATTAATCCGGACAGTCAATACCCAGCAAAAGAAAAGCTTACTAAGTCAAAATCTATGAAGAAGACTTAGTAAAACATCAAGACATCCCGCTGACTGTAACCTTGAAATAAGCAGTTCAGGAGGGATAATAAAGTCAAAAAAAAAAGAGAGGTCACTATGAATCCTCAACAAAAAAGATGACTGAATGTTCAAATAAATTTTTGGTGGCTGAACCATCACAAATATCAGTGTTACAATACCAAACTTCTTTGGAATTTCAATGCATAAGTTAACTGAGCATAGGACTGAAGAACATCACGGAGACTGGGTTGGGTACAAATAAAATTTGAGCCTATATCCTTTGTTTCTTAAACCATGAATCAGGCCACGTTATAACCCTTTAAAAGTCCTAACTGAAGCATGGTTAGTTCGAAAGCGTACTGCTACAAAAAGGTATCCTGACTCCTTTAGGGCTTATTATAAAACTTGAGTTAATATCACAGTTTTCAAAAAAAAAAAAAAAGTTTTTCTAAAATAACTTGTTTCAAAACTTCAAGACAGACATAAGCATTGCATTTTTGAATATATTTGTTTGCATATACCTGAGTGTTTGACAAATGGAGAAACTTACAGGATGAATGTTCAATGAACCAAAGTCTTTCCGATAAACAAAGTTGCTTCCTGGATCAAAGTCCATGTATACAAAGGGGCATAGTCATTATCTCCCAATCAAGGGGGCAGGCCATGATACTTCCTAACTCATTTGGGGAAATCAGGACAAGATTCAACTATGTTTAAGCAGCCAGAGGCAGATCTCCTCATCTATCTGAAGTGCCAAGGGTAACATTACAAAGTTCATAATGCCAGGGGCATTTTTCCTCATACAGTTGAATTACCAAAGGTGACATTACAGAGTTCACAATGCCAGAGGCATATGCTTATGGGGCATTCTGCTTGTTTCTCTTGAGGTAGCTCATTACAGATACTTCCATTATGGGACAATTCATCCCCAACCAAGGGGAAATGCTTTCTTTTCAAATCTAGTATCCGGAGAGTATATGGTCCATCACAATTTGAAAACACATTCCTCTCATTGTGTTACCTTGATATTGGATTCTCAGCAGAAGCCATGGTGGAAATTAATTGTCTACGCCAGTAGTATCAGATGGTGTCAGCTATGAAGATTTCTGGGAAGGTATTCAGGAAAGTTATGGATTTCAGGAGCTCTAAATCCAATTGGTTATACACTCTCGAAGTTGAAACGATTTTGTTTTCAAGTTCAGCTTTACTTTTCCCTCTGAATCCAGATTTACTTTTACCATAAGCGAAACGTCCATTGGTTGTGTTTGAATGTATGTATGCTTTTGAATATGATTGATGTTTACCAGAAATGCATAAATGCTTAATATGATTGATGTTTACCAGAAATGCATGAAAATGCAGTAATAGTATTTACTAAGGACGAACGAGGGAAGGAATTCAACGAAGCTTCGCCGGTTCATCTCAACAAAACAGCTACAAACCCTCAATAGGGAAAATCCATCTTCATAAAGTCACATCTCCCTTGGAATTTATATCCATCTCTTTTATCCTCATACGGATATTCGGGAATTTACTTTCCAATAGGAATACGACGAACGAAGACGAGAGGTTATATATACCTTACTATCCCCAGCAGACGGGAGGTTATATATACCTTACTATCCCCAACAGACGGGAGGTTATATATACCTTACTATCCCCAGCAGACGGGAGGTTATGTATACCTTACTATCAAACGATGACAGGAGGTTATGTATACCCTACTATCAGACAAAGACGGGAGGTTATGTATAAACAAGACGGGAACAAGTTCCTCATATTCTTCAACAACGAATCGGGATTTATTTTCCCTGGCCAGCAGTTGTTATACGAAGATATCCAGACGCTTCCGGCAGCATCATATCATACATACATCATTTACATCATACCATAACATACATATCCATAGACACATAATACATTACTTAAGTGCATCATATTATACATGCATACATAATGCATAAACTAATATTACCATACAGAATGCTACCTTGTTTTCAGGTTAATTCTCCAGCATACAGACTTCATTAACAAATTGTGACTATTGGGCCGTTGTTTATCTTCCCAAAAGTTATCATTACCTCATGACTGCTCTATCCTCCTGAAAGCATATCATTCCCTCAGGACTGCTTTATCCTCCTGAAAGCTTCTTATACCTCAGAACGTTGTTCATCTTTCTGAAAGCTTATCATTACCTCAGGACTGCTTTATCCTCCTGAAAGCATATCATTCCCTCAGGACTGCTTTATCCTCCTGAAAGCTTCTTATACCTCAGAACGTTGTTCATCTTTCTGAAAGCATATCATCACCTCAGGATGTTGTTTATCCTCCTGAAAGCATATTATTATCTCCTCAGGACGTTGTTATCCTCCTGAAAGCTATCAATCCCTCAGGACTGCTTTCTCCTCCTGAAAGCATATTATTACCTTGGGCCGTTGTTTATCCTCCCAAAGGTTATATCACTACCTCAGGACTGCTCTATCCTCCTGAAAGCATATCATTCCCTCAGGACTGCTTTATCCTCCTGAAAACATATTATTACCTTGGGCCGTTGTTTATCTTCTCAAAGGTTACCACTTCCTCAGGACGCTGTTTACCTTCCTGAAAGCTATCACCACTTCCTCAGGATGTTGTTTATACTCCTGAAAGCATATTGTTACTTTGGGACGTTGTTATCCTCCTGAAAGCACACTATTACCTCAGGACTGCTGTATCCTCTTGAAACATTTTAAAGTGAGCTAAGTAACTAAGAGTCCATGGATAACCATGGATGTAAAGGGTGCTAACACCTTCCCTTTACATAACCTACCCCCCGGACCCAAAAATCTTTTAAAAGGTCTTTCCTGTTCTTTTATGCCTTTCCTTTGGATAAAATAAAAGTCGGTGGCGACTCTTGCTATCCGCAACATAACTAAAGTCAGTTCTCCCACCGTGTTACACCGTGTCCTGCATAACATTACGGCCCAGTCCAGAACAACTAGCTTCATGAAATACCACTTCAACACTTCAACTGACACTATTTCTGATGAAGAGCACATTGCATTTTTGACTATGTGGCTCTATAGATATGTCTTTTGCTCAAAATCCCTACAGGTGGCCAAGAAAAACTTGCCTTTAGCCAACCAATTGCACCTCAACACGGGAGTATGCCTTAGTGAAATAATATGGCAACTCTTTATGAATCAATAAGTGAAGGCGTTGTTGGCCTTAAGAATGTGAGTTCGACTGGAACTTTTCATCTAGATGGTCCCTTTTGGCTACTTCAATTGTGGATTAATGCTACTTTCGAAGCAAGCCTGCCCACAAAAGGAATTATTGATGAAAATTCGGATGAGATTAGGGGGAGGAGAGTCGAAGGGACTTGTTTGGTAAAACTAACCCCCACTGATGAAGGAAAAATCGTTCAAGAGGCTTTCTCTGGCTATATTATGATGTTTTCCAAGAGGTATGACTTTAGTCCAACCATGGCCCCTTTTGCTGGGAGAAAATATGGACCAAAATGATTCACAAGGCCATTTCCCCCTTTATCCAAAAAACATCAAGAAGAATAAAAAACAATCTGGGAGGCCTTTTTGGTTCCTAGATTATTGGTCCAAAAACTGAATTTCCTGAAAGGCGTAGCAGATCTGATAACCTACTAACCAAATCTAGTCTCTCGACAGTTTGGATTGGCCCAAATCTATCTCAAGTGTCTGTATGACAAGAAAGGGCATGCCATTATTTATGATGCCAATTTTGACGAAGCAAGCACCTCACTTCAACTTGCTCGGCATGCCAATTGAACTCAACTTTCATTGGTGCAATTTGAACCTAACTTTCTATGCACCCAAGAATTCTACAACAGGTGGTCGAAGCACTACCAAGAACAATTCCCTGGTGTCTCCTCCTTTTCTCAGTTAATTAACCAATCATTTGTTAATGTGCAAGAAAATATCAAGAAAGGTACATCTACTCATATCAAAGAGATCAAGGCCTTCCAAGAGTACTTTGAAACTGTCTATCGACCAAATGATATTAGTCGAACCATGCGCGAGGCTGCTGTCACTCTGAAGGATTTTTTTTTACAGAAAATGGAGAAATTAAAAATCCCTTCAAATGTTGCTCCTGAGAGACATTATTAAATCGATTTCAAACTCTTTACTCCAAAGGTTCCTCGACTTCCTACTGCTAGGTTTGGAGTAGCTCTTCCCCTCCATTTCCAGGCTGGTTTGTCTGTAGGGATACCATCAAAATCCTTCGATATGATTCTCATCCCAAAGCCCAAAGGGTGGTTGCGACTAAATAAACGCTAGACAATTTCAAAGGGCCCCTTCATATAGGGGTCGAAGATGTTCACATTGAATCTGAAATATATGAAGGTTTGGGGCCTTCGACTTAGTGATCTTTATCTAACCACTTCCTTACTAATTTGTAATTGTGCTTGAATTTTAGTAGTGACCAAGAAGACCGGCTCGTCAAAGAGCACAATTGTGAAAGTCAACCCAGAGGATGAAAACACAAAGGTATGTTTATACATTTGCTTAGTTTCCTTTGTGATTTTCCCTTCTAACCTTGCATAACTTTCTCAGACTGCTCTAAAGCCTCCTCCAACTCCACAAAGAAAAACAAGGAAGGGTGCTCAACTAGCCATCCACTTGGATGAAGATGAGAACGTGTCTCCCCCCGAAGAGGGTAAACTTATAAAAAAGAAAAGGAAACTTGTCAAAGTTTCTGATACTGCTGGCCAACCTTCCTCAAAGGTGGCCAAAGTGTTAGAAAATAAGCCCTCTCCTAGTGGTGTCGAAATACAAACTCCTAGGGCCACATCGAAGTCGAACGCTGGCCTCAAGGAAAGAAATAATTCAAGTCCATGCATTAATGATACTTAGGTAAGTTCATCTTTGAATTATTTTATACCTGAACTGTTTGGCTGATCGATTATTGGCTTATCCAATTTATTTATTGTTGCAGGCCAATGCTGGTGGCTCCAATCCACCACAACTAACAATCATTTCCCCAACTGTTCTTCTGAACAACCAAGGTGAGCCTACTTATCACCCTACCTCTGATCCTGGTTCTGGGCGAAGCTCTCTGAGTGAGATTAACAAACCTGATTTTGTAATAGTTCCTCCTTCTCATGCAGTGAATCAAAGCTCTCCTGCTAAGACTACCACTCAATAGTCCCACACAGTTGGGTCTGATCATGAGAATGACACTTATCAAAATAAACAAGACCCCATGATCCTGGAACCCACCCCCATAGAGGAAGAACAAACTTTGGTTGAAGAGGAGAACTCTCCTAATGTTAGTCCATACACCAATCTTGTTAATCATCCTCTAGTAAATTTCATGGATGATGTAGGTGGACTTCAGCTTCAGTCTGAGCTTGTGGGTGATCAGGGGGATGATGCTAAGGATGAATAGGAAGGATAGAAAAATGAAGACGAAGAGGACAAACAAAGTCCTCTTGAGAATGTCGAAGTTGATCATGCTGAAAACCTAACTCCTCCCAAAACTGATATTATTCCAACCTCTAAGGCAAAGATGACTGAGGCACAACTAGATGACCTTAGAGCATCTAACCCTAGGGAGTACATCAGATTGGTGTTAGAGAATAGAGGAAGTTCTTTAGAGTAAAACTTGAGTGCTTCGACTTCTTCTGAAGCTCCAACCTCTGATGATTTTGTTGGCACAATACTCAAAACAATCAAGACAAAATTCTGCAAGGGTGACATACTCAAGATCTTGGATTCAGATCGAACAACTCATCTCTTTTTGAAGGATACCCTACAAAAGTTCGAACTATCAGCTCTTGCACCAAAAACCTCCAACTTCCTCTTGGAACTGACTGTGGTAGTGAACCAGATGTCAGAAGACCTTAAGAAGCTTCCCCAAATTCAGGATACCATTGAAAAAAACCTATGGGAGTGAAGTCGCAACTTGGTCGAAGGCTACTGAGTCTAGGTCTAATGTGGAGAAGCTAGAGAAAGTGAAAGCTGATAGGTGCACAAAGATGACTTCTCTCAGAAAAAACATTGTTATTTGGAAACAACTGATCGAAGAATTGCAAACCAATATTTCCAATGATGAGAAGCAGAGCAATGAACTGAAGGGGTTGACTGATACTGAGCTAGAGATAGAGCTGGGGTGCACCATGGCACACCTTGATGATGCTCAACGCTTGGAGAAAGAGCTCGCATCATCCAAACTTGAAAAGGGTCTGATCAAAAGGCGTCTCCATACTAAAAAATTTACTTTCCTCCAGTTGAAGGCGAACATTCCTTTCTAGTGGTTGTTATTTTCCTTGCACTTTTAGTACAATTTCTTTTATGGCACTTTTAGTACAATTTTCCTTGCACATTTGTCTGACCGCTTTTATATTTTTGCTTCACCCTTCGATCTGCACTTTTATTTTTGGCAAGGCTTTAATATTTCTTTAGTAGAAAAGCCCATGATTAGGCGCTTCGACAGTTGCCCCGAAGATTTGGTCTTTGCACTACAAAAATCCGGCATCACTTCGCTAAGCCCTGGATTATGAAGCACGCTGTAATTTGATTAATGTGCTCCAACGATACAAGTCCTTATATTATGGAAAATACCAATCCTAGGATCTTAGAACACGTTTCTAAGAAAATTCCATGTGTTCCCCGTATTTCATTTGACTAGTCTTTATAACAATATAATTTCTCTTCTATAAAAACCTCTAAAACTGGTTTTCATTCACCAATTTGAAATTCAACATGAGTATTTCCACCCAACATTCTACAACCAAGAAGGCTGGAGAAAGGGAAACGAGTGAGGCGAGAGTTAATGCCTCCATTGTATCATCCACTGGGACAAACACATCCATTGAGTTCACTACAACCAGCAAAAAACCTAGGACTATGGTGGAAACTTCCAAGAGTCACATTAAAGAACACGATTCAGATGATGAAGCTGATGAATATTGGATGAACTATATTCACCTAGGGCATTGGAAGAAGTATGAGTAGTTTATCTTCCATGTGTATCTATGTAACTTTATTTTTGAAGCTTATGTATGTCATTTTGGCTATTTAGCCTATTTTGGTTTCTTTCAATAATAATAAAGTCATGTTTTAATTTGAATCTCTTGCAAGATAGGCCTATATTTCTTAAAATACTAGCCATTTACTCTTAAGACTCGCTGATCAACATCAATTTCTTGAATTTCATACGCATTATTACTGAAGGTGTTAGTAACCTCAAAAGGACCTTCCCATTTTGTGGACCACTTTCCTAAAGATATGGTCTTTCGATCCATACATAAGATAACTTTCCATACTAATCTCTAGTAAAAAAAGGTTTTGATCTTTACCTTTTTATTGTAAGACTTATCTACTTTTTTCTTTTGCCTTTTTTTAGCAATTCTAGAGCATAAAGACTTTCTTCATCTAAGTCTACCAATTCATCCAACATCATGTTCCAATAAGTTTCAGATGGAATCTCATGATGTTTCTGAACCCTTGTAGACTGAAGATAAATTTCTACAGGCAGAACTGCATCATGATCAAATGTGAGTCGAAATGGAGTAGTGTTGATTGCCTATTTATGGGATGTTCGACATGACCAAAGAATTTGGTCCAATGTTTTATGCCAATTGTTTGGTGTCTTCCCTACATGTTTTTTTATCAACCCAATCACCACTTTATTTGCTGCTTCAACTTGGCCATTAGCCTGAGTATAATAAAGTGTAAATGTTAAAATTTTAAAACCTATTTCTTTAGCAAACTCTTATGAATGTTCGGTCGAAGTGTATTTCCTATACTTAGAAAATATTCTAAGTCAAAATCCTTGCTTTCCATGTCTGTCTTTGACTCAGGCCTCTTCAAAATGATTTATTCGAAGCCTTTTAACTCTTTCAAAGAACATGATCCTTAAACCATTACTTTTTGAAATCAACTAGGCGTCGAAATTAGGAGCTAACACCACCTCTAACTCGAGATGACTCGCACCTTTCTAGAAAGAACAACCATATATTCCCTGCAAAAGAACAACTAATGTTGCACCAAACTCCCATATTTCTCCAAACGTTAGCAACCAAGGAGAAATTGAAAAAAGAATGAATTAGAGTTTCTTCTGAATCCAAACAAAAAATACAATTCCTCTCGGGAAGAGCGGAACCTCTTCTCAACAACAACTTCCTAGTCGTTAGCCTTTCCCAAAACAATTTCCTACCAAATACTTTAACTTTACCCGGTATTTTAAGTTTTCATAAAAAATCAAAAGCTTTAATATGGTCAGGATGCCTCAATTCTCCAACATAACCTTCACACAAAGAGAGAGATATAATGCTAGAGTTGAAATCCTCCATATTTCCTATATTCCTTTGCAGCTTGTCTCTTACATCTCTAACTAGCCCAACATTCAGCAACATTTCCTGTAGCCTTTGAACCGCGTCAGAAGGCATATTAATAGGTTATGTGTTAAGCCTTAAGTTTCCCCACCTCCAAATGTCAGCACTCCAATCACCCATCTCGCTCGCCATCGCTTCTTTCCTTGTACTACTGTTGAATAACTCCCGAAATTGAGCAACAAGAGTGGCTGAATTCAACCAATTTGCCGTCCAAAACAGAGTGTTCTTGCCATCTCCAATTATATGTTTAATAAAACCTACAAAAGAAAAACCATAATTATATGTAACCACCCCACTCCTTATTATGTCCTTCCACCAAAACGATGTCACTCCCTTTGGTTTATACAATTTTGACATCAAATTAAACTCCATGTTTCCGTACATCCCTTTTCAAACATCCTTCCAGACAAAATGTTTATCCTCCAACAAATTCCACTTCAATTTGGATAAAAGATCAAGATTAAACTCCATTAAACTTATGACTCCCAATTCACCCTTCTTTTTTAGTTGATAAACAACATCCTAGTTAATCCAGTGAATCTTCAATTTAGCTTCACAACCTTCCCACAAAAAGCTATTTCTGATTTTATCAACCCGATTCAACACCCCAGTTGGCAACTTGTAAAACGAAAGCCAAAAAATGGATAAGCTAGTGAGCACTGAATTGATTAGAACTAACCTACCTGCCATAGTTAGCAGGCTCCCTTTCCAAGAGTCCATTCTCCTTTTAAACTTATCCACAAACAAATCCCACGATTTCAGTCTTCGCAGATTGCAACCAATCAAAATTCACAAAAAATTAAAAATCGGAGAATCAATCCTACAAGATAAGAAATTAGAGGTCACCGAAAAAAGTGATTACTCATATTCACTCCCATTAACCTACTTTTACAAAAGTCTACCTTCAAACCCAAAATGAGATTGAATCCCCTCAATATGGCTTTCAAAGACCACATATTTTTCCACCCACCTTCTCCTATAATTGACGTATCATCTGTGAATTGAATTATGTCCACCGTAACATTCGGCCCCATCACAAAACCCTTGAAGTGAACACTATCAACAAACTTCTTCATCAACTTAGTCAAAACTTTTGTGACCAACATGAAGAGAAAAAGAGACAATTAATATCCTTTAAAAAGACCACATTCCGCTTCAAAATCCTTTGTAGGACTACCGTTTACCAAAATAGAGACATGGCTTTTGAATATACACGTTTCCATCTATCCTTTCCATCTACTACCAAAACCCATGGAATCCAACATTAAACAAAGAAATTTCCAATTCACATAATCATAACCCTTATCGAAATCAACCTTAAAAAGAAAACAATCCTTATTTTTCCCTCGTAGCCATGTCCACTACCTCATTCTGAATTACTAACCCTTCCAACATGTGGTGCCCAAGCAAGAACGCAAGCTGACATATTGAAACCAAATTGCCAACCACATTTTTTAAACGGGTTGCCAAAATCTTTGACAAAACGTTGTACATACTGGAAACCAAACATATCAGGCGATAGTCACCAAGATTAGAAGGATTTAATACCTTGGTAATAAGAGTGAGGAAGGAGGACATGACCGCTTTAGGGAGATAAGCCATCTGGTAAAAATCCTGCAGAAACTGAGTAATATCATCTTTAACAATTGACCAACACTTCTTGATAAAAAAACGAAGTTACATCCATCCGGCCTGACGCTTTTATACCCCTAACAACTCCAAACAACTTCCCTAATTTCAGAGTCAAAAGAAGATGAAATATCCACTACCTTCTCCTTGACACCATTTTTTGCTAGTAACCTTAGTGGGCCATGAATGTCTTCAGTAATCTTAATGCTAAACAACTCCTCTCTAATATGCACTTTAAGAATCTCATTAATCAAGACTGCACAGTTCCTCTTCACTATGATCCTGGCCATGCCCAAACATTCACCTTTCAAAGTGTTCGCATCAGCACACAGATACTTACCTACCGTCTTATTAATAAGGTCAAAAAATTTGAAGTCCCAGGTATGACAAGGAAATCGAAAACACCTCGACCATGTTATTCTTTCTTTATCAACATCTTTTTCTACTCACTCTTTAATCTCCAGAAACCACTGTTCCACCATGACTCCCCTTCCATAATCAAATATTTGATTTCATCTTCTTCACTCTCCTCCAACAAACACAGATTCACACCTAGAGGAGTTACCTTGATTGAGAAATAACCATCCACCTCAAAGTAAGTTTGGACATTATAAGATTAAACAACTTTAACACTGTCGAAAATCCTGTAAAATTTGTGCATTCCTTATATAAAGGGGTGTCATTATCACTATATAAAGTATCATAAATATGAGTGTACTTTAATAATTCAGACAGGTCCCCGTGGTCTTCCGCTGAGACTGCAATGATGCTTGTAGGAGAGGGTGGTGTACCTGCAAGGTACTCCGTTGCTCAAGTAAGTTTCAAGGTGAGACAAACTAAAGCGTTAGAAAGAATGTGAGTGATTAGAATTGAATATTTGGCCCTCCAAAGATGGAGGATATTTATAAGGGCACCTGGCCGTGATTCACGGGTGCGTGGCCCTTGATTGGGTGTAACTGCTTCCAGAAGTTTCGGAGGGCACTTGGTCCATGAAAGGCGTTAGAGCGCGTGTCATGAGGTCGTGGATTTCTTGATGGGCTTATGCCCAGAGCTAAATTGGATTGGGCCTCAATTGGGCGTAGGGCACTTGCGAGGCCAGTCCAGAACAATGAGCATTCTTAAAAGAAGATTCCCCAATATCACAGAATATATCCTCTAGTTGATCTTCCATATATTCATCTTCATCCACTCTTTGACTTTGTGACGCCCGACTTTCCTCTTTATCCACCTCACCATGCCACGTCCATATTATATAATTTTGACATATACCATCACAACAAAGGTGATGGTATATTTCTTTCTTTGAAGCCTTTTTGATATTTGCGCAAACAACACAAACACAATAAAAGATACCATTATTGTCGAGAAGATGTTTATCAGTGTATTCAAGGAATTCACGATCTTAGTTCTCATAAACAAACCTAATTTATTGACTTTTATCCAACTATGATCCATTACAACTTCTGAAATTTATACATGTATAATAATATGAATGACACACCAAAATCTAATCCAAAAACTTAAGCATATACATATACAATATGAACAAAGGAAAAAGGAATGAAAATGTACTCTCATACTAAACCTAAAACATATGAAACATGTATTCTCATAATGAATTGAGCATATACAATATGAACAAATGAAAAAGGAATGAAGATATTGAAAAATAATGTATGTTGAAGCTGTAATCTAATGAACGAGAGGACGGTGAATATTTTAGCATGTACAACATAAACCAAGAAAAAGGAGTGGAAATGTTGAAGAGTACAATAATTTGAAGTTGAAGAATCAAATGAACGAAAATGGTGAATATTTGAGCTCCAAATGAATGGATACGAAGAGGGTAAAGATTACGCCACCGCTGTCGTCTCTGGCTCGCTTGTTCGATTAGAGTGTCTTATGAAAGAAATACACAATAAGTTTTGTTTTAATTTATCAGTAAGGCTTTTAATCTCGGTTATAGAAACCAACCGTAGTGGAATTTTAATCCTCTAACAACGGTTGTATAATATAACCGTTGTAAAATCATTTACAATTTATTTTTTAAATAATGGAATTAAGTGACACCCGCTAAATGTACTATAAAAAATGGAAAAAATGTAGTTGTAAGGAATCTAAGCTTGCTACATTTCATTTATTACAATGGTGGTTTAAGTCAACCATTATTAAATGACTTTTTATACATCCAACTATTGACTGGATGCAAATTTTTTAACCTATTACAACAGTGTAAATGAATGCGTTGTAAGCCTCATTTGTTGTTTGCGCTTTTTGTAGTAGTGTCTTCATTAAAAGTAGTGTCAAGCTCTCTAAAATCTATTTCTGATGTCTCATCAACTTCCAATATGACAACTTTAACTAATACTGTAGGAGTATCAAAAACTAATTCAACCACCCTAGTCTGGTTCTCCCCTATCATAGGTCCACCTCCCCTATCTGAAAGAACCACAAGGCTTCTACCTTCCGGTAATCCTTCCTCCCTCCAACCACCAATCAAAGAAGGAACAAATTCTCCCTCTTCATCGTTTAAAACACAAAGATGGTTTTGTTCCCTCCCGTCGTCCTCAATGTTGCCATCAAAATTGCACCAACTTCTTTCAGAGTCAGAAGAAGATGAAATGTCCACTACCTTCTTATTGACACCATTGTTTGCAAGTAACCTCAATGGACCATGAATATCTTCACTAATCTTAATGCTAAACAACTTCTCTCTAATCCGCACTTTAAGAATCTCGTTAATCACAATTGCATATTTCCTCATCACCATGATTATGGCCACGTCTAAACATTCACCTTTCAAAGTGTTCTCATCAGCACACACATACTTATCTACTATCTCAGTAATAAGGTCGAAAAATTCGAAGTTCCACGCGTGACAAGGAACTCTAAAACACCTCAACCATGTTACTATTTCTTTATCAACATCTCCTTCTCCCCACTCTCTAGTCTCCAAAAACCATTATTTCCACTATGACTCCCCCTTCTTAATCAAGTCTCTAATCTCACATTCTTCACATTCCTCCAACAAACACAAATTCGCACCTAGAGGAGTACCTTGGTTGAGAAATAACCCTCCACCTCAAAGTAAGTTTATATATTATAAGACAAGCCTGCAGTGTGCACCACCTTCACGTATGCTTTCCCGAGCCTTGCTAGATCCTTTTCCTCAGGATTTTATTTCAAATGCGGAGTCACCTCATGCGTTTGTAAATGCGGATATTCTCTAACATTGTTGATAATATCCACAAACGACCTTTCCCAGTGAAACCAGAAGTCCCTCTCGATTCCTCTTGAAGCCATCTTCCACGCTTTGTCTCCTGGTCGTTTCCCTCACACCCTTAGAACCATTTTTATCTTCAACGATCCCCTTAAAAAACCTGAGAATGTTCGCATGAATATTCACTTGATCGTTGATAATGTTATCCAATGTTACCCCCAACATTTTAACGTCCTCAATTTCTCTAAACCTTGCAAAGCTGAAACATTTACCAAACTTATTCTATTTCGATAGAATAACCACTTCAACCACGTTTCCAAACTCTCTAAAAATATTGAAAAACACAACAACTTTCACTCTATCCGAATATTCCAAAAAATATAATAAATGAACACCCTCTACTCCTTTTGTTATTCCTTTTGTTATAGCTCCTCCCAACGGAATAATATCCCATTTATCCTTGGTTTCATATATGAAATTCCTCCTTTGCACTTTTTTCCAATCCATGTTGAAGCCAACGGTTCAAGAAAAAAGCCCTTCTGTCTAGTTCTTATTTGCCGTTATGTATCTTCCGTTGCCTTTACTTCATAAATAGAGCGGAAACATATAGGGATCCATTAGTATTTCCTTTCTATATCGTGACAGATCCCAACGAAGGAAGCCCGAATTCCAAAAAAAACTTTTTATTCTCAACACTATCTTTTCTTCTACTTTCACCTATATTTTCTACTACGTGTCAAATTTTATTCCCGGGAATAATTCCATTTCAGTTTCAGCTTCTCAAGTCATCATAAAATATTAAAACGACTTCTCAAAAAAATCTACTCGTCGTGAAATCAAGACTGACACGTGTCCGTCTCACTTTTTGTCGTTATCCAATTCCAACTGCTACCTGCAAATTGAACCCGGTTCTTCTTCTTCTCTGCTTCCATTCATTCATTCTCTTTCCATAATCACTTTTCAACAAACTTCAACTTCACACACCTTTTCTTCAATTTCCTCAGTTTTCCACTTCACTTCATAACAAGGTTCTATGCTGTGAGCATTTCGATCGTTTCTCTAATGGCACAAGACGCTGTTTCCGGCGCCGAATCGCCTCACCGTCGTCAAGGTCTACTCCGAGATCAAGTTCAATTAGTTAAACGAAAAGATTCTTCTGACCGCTACGAAATTGTTCCGATTCAAGATTCTTTATCGTTTGAGAAAGGATTCTTCATTGTTATTCGTGCGTGTCAGTTATTGGCTCAAAACAATGATGGAATTGTGTTAGTAGGAGTTGCAGGTCCTTCTGGAGCGGGGAAAACTGTTTTTACTGATAAGGTTTTCAGTTTCATGCCGAGTATAGCTGTTATAAGCATGGATAATTATAATGATGCTAGTCGAATCATTGATGGAAACTTTGATGGTATCATCTTTTCTTTACTTTTTATTTAGGTTATTCAAACTTTTATTGATCTTATTTATTTCTTGTTGCTAAGTTTGTTTTTTTTACTCTATTGGGATAGTTAGCTTAATTAAGTGCTTAATATTTTCATAAACGGTTATGTGTGTGTGCATGAGTGATTATTTTTAGAAACCAAACCATATCCATTTATAAACCATAAAATAGATTAGGATTTATAACTATAACCATAACCACGTTTCAATCAAAACGATTGAAACCTGTTATGAAACCAGTTATAAATTCGGTTATGGAGAGTTTATGGAAATAATTTGAGAATAATCTATGGATATGTTATAAGTACGACTTTGACCTTGTATTGACCCAAGTTTGTTTCATTGTTGGGTAATTGATATTTCTATGAAGTTCAAGGAACATAGACACTGGCATAAGTTTTTTTGGTTTGTGTGTATGTATGGCTGCGTAGTCACTATAATGTTGTAGTTTCAGATTTATTAGTTTTGTTTTATGCTTATTTTCTGGATTTTTTTTTGCATCAATCTAAAGTTTTTTGTTAAATGGACTCTAGTTATAGTATTTTTATATATTAGATAGCATCCATTTTATTTATGGCCAGTGGTTGAACTTAAGTCAAGATTTTTGTTTTTAGGGTGAAATTGGTATAATGTAGACGAGAAGCTGGGATGATAGTGGCCCTTCCCATTTTCTTGGCCCATAGTAGACTACATGGCTCGCTATCCGTTATATATTCAACAATTATTACAATTCAGACATATAATATAAGTGAGTTAAAGTATGAACAGATAACATTAATGAGAAATAATTAGACAGCCTTACGTGCATAGAAAATTTTGATGTGGCATCAAAATCTAGAGTGAAACAAGACAACCGTTAAAAATACTGACATATTATCTGTATGTATGGGCATGCAAGTCGCAATATAATATGCAAAGTGCAGGTGACAATATTATTTGCAAAGCGAATTTCAAAGTAGAATAAAATCGTAGAGTGATACACAACCATTAAAAGTATTAACAAATCGTGCATGTCATGTTTATCATCTACTGCTGATATTATGGTTGAGTTTCCCTCAGTATCTAATCTTATTTTACTCATTTCATTTATTGGAAATGCTTTTACAAGTTCATCATCTTAGTCAATAAGAAATTGGAAGAGATGTTATGCAAACCAGACTTCTAATATCATCATTATTTGAAACAGACCCTCGATTGACGGATTATGATACCTTGCTAAAAAATATACAGGATCTTAAATCAGGAAAGCCTGTTGAGGTTCCGATATACGATTTCAAGTCTAGCTCTCGCATCGGATACAGGTTGTGTACCACTCGACTTCACCTTTAAAGAATATGCAAAATTTTCTTGTATAGCTGTGGCATATTGGTTTATGCTCACCAATGAAGTAAACCTGAAAAGTAGAACTCAAAAACTAATAGGATTTAAGTCTTCCATCCATTATTAAGTAAATGTATTCAAAATGCTTTAAGTATGGAAGTGGGAAGTCCTTGAAATGTCTGGTTATATGGAATCTTTGGATTGTGATTGAATTATCTATGTATAAAATATTATTCAATAATCTATTATGCTTTTACTTTTGGATATCTAAACTGAAAAGTGGTTTATTTAGAAACATATAACCTGTGAATTTATGAAATACGCTTCGAGGCTCATGTTATTTGCAAAATGCTCAAAACATTGGTTTTTTACTTCTACTGAAAAGTAATTTTTCCGTGTAAGTGAAGTTATAAGCGATATAACCAATTTCACTCACATGTCCAAACATATTGATTAACAAAACAAACATAGATATAATGGAAAAAGTTGTTGTCATGTATGGTTCACAAACACATGCATAATATCACGCAGCAACATTTTGTAGTATGCATCATTGCTCTATGTCTCTGCATTCACCTTCCAACATTTGTAGTCTGTGAGATGTCGAGAGACACAAAACACATACATGCGCATGAATGTCTATTGTGTATGTAGAAGAGGTGCAAGATAGCATGTGTAAATTTGGATACACATTAGCTTTAAAATAGCATCATATTTTTCCTGACGAAGATGATATTGCATTAATACTTAATTTTGTTGATTTCTTTTGTACTATTTCTGAACAGGACTATTGAAGTACCTAGCTCCCGTATTGTAATCATTGAAGGCATCTACGCCTTAAGTGAAAAATTACGACCTTTGCTTGATCTTCGTGTTTCTGTCACCGGTGGAGTTCATTTTGACCTTGTCAAGCGTGTTCTGCGGGACATTCAACGAGCTGGTCAAGAGCCTGAAGAAATAATTCATCAAATCTCTGAAACGGTTTCTCTCTGATCCTATGTTAGATTTTGTTTTTTCTTTAGGAGTTTTGGAATTGCAAATCTTCAAGGCTAAGAGTTATCTGCTATAATTCTTACATATTATTCTGTTTTCTTTCTTAGGTATATCCCATGTATAAAGCTTTTATAGAGCCAGATCTCCAAACAGCGCATATAAAAATTATTAACAAGTTTAATCCATTCACTGGATTCCAGAATCCCACCTACATATTGAAGGTGACCTTATGCTATATATTATCAAATAGTAGTAATTTTATTTATAAGTTTCAAGTATCTTCTTGACGATACATTACTTTGATTGTTTCTGCCGTTTCAGTCAGCAAAAGTTGTGACAGTGGATCAAATCAAGGAAGTTATTGCTGCAGAGTATACTGAAACCAAAGAGGAAACATATGACATTTATCTTCTACCCCCCGGAGACGACCCTGAAGCATGTCAATCATATTTGAGAATGAGAAACCGGGATGGAAAATACAATCTTATGTTTGAGGTTAGGTGATTGAAAACCCAACACTTTAGAAAGGCATAAATTTTGTCTGAGTTGGTATTATGATATGCATAATGCATTTATTATATACCATTGTTTCACTCACAAAGTCATAATAATGTTCTTGTCCTTCTGCCGTGAGGTAAAAAACGGTCCTATCTTTTTGATCGAGCAGTTTTCTACTTTTATTTTCTTTCGTTTGATCAATCTCCATGGTTATGTGTGTATGCATATGTGCTGGTAAATATGTTTGTTAAAAGAAGTGTCAAATTTGTTTGAAAAAGTTTGACAAATATTTGAACACTTGTACTTTACAATGGAGGATGCTATTGAACTCGTAGCTTACAAACTCAGGGTTTTGCAGTTTGTATATTTTGATACCCTACCTTTACATGTTTGAGACTTGCTGAAAAGTTTGCACTTAGAGCAAAATAACTGGAAAACCCCCATATTGATTTCTTATTTTCAGGAATGGGTTACAGATAGTCCATTCATTATATCACCTAGAATTACTTTTGAGGTTAGTGTGCGTCTGCTTGGAGGGCTGATGGCCTTGGGATATACAATTGCATCAATCCTGAAAAGAAGCAGCCATATTTTTCACGACAATAAAGTGTCTATAAAAACTGACTGGCTAGAACAGCTTAATCGCCAATATGTCCAGGTATAGCAGCATATTGTTTGCATTCTCTCCCTTCTTACTTTTTTCTAAGCTTGTTGATCATGTGTTAAGTAGTTTTAATCTATACTCTTATTGTTAGCTGCCCATCGTTTGTACCCAAAGATGCCTGTTATTTATATGCTGGTACCCTAAATTTTCTAATACTAGCTTGACCCTATTCACAACCTGCTCTTATTCCTCTATTCTTTTTGTTGAGTGTTGTCTTCCATTCAATTAGAATTCCTAAAGGTGAAGATTTATGCAATTCATAAATGCTGAAATATAGAGAATTATGAATGGAATGCTGAATCTCGCCTTTTGATTTTATTGAAAGAATTCAGTTAATTATTACAATAGGTGCAAATCCTATTTATAGAGGATCTAGGGAATAGGAGATTACTGGCTGTAGCCAGTTTCTGACTGACACATGTCAGTCAGTTAGTAACAACTTACAACTGAAATTCCCTTACTGCATCAGAACAACAGATTCAGTTACAGTGTGTAACAGAATCTGTTTAGAGGGATCATCCTGTTTGTGTGGGTGCAGGCCTATTGCAGTGAACCTTTCACTAATCTCTCCTTTAATACATTCATATTTGTTATAATTAACTTTTAACCTGCTTGCTTGCCATTGGTTTTAGACCCAGAAACAACCTCTCCACTGATGGGGCTAAGGTCATTTACGCATGACCCACCTAAGATCCTATATTAATGGCATTGCATTTTGATCCACCTGGTTACCCTTAATGATGATTCACATCTTACTAATATTTTATTTCGTGATGTTATTCCATGTTCTAGGAACATACCATGATTAGTGTTCTCTCAGTTTTGATGTTTTATTGACTTTCAATCTTGTCTATATCTTAGGCCTTTAATGGGGGAGAGGTGGTTATGGAATCATTTAATTTGTAATTACATGCCGAGTTTCAAACAACCAATGCTTATGAAGTTCAAAATTATATACAATGTTTCAGTTCAAAATATGGTTCAATGCAATTTAGTTCACAGTTTGGTTTAGTTTTTTAAACTATGTGAACACCCATTCCCATGGGTACTTATTTTAAACCCAAACACTTAAAGTTATGGGATGGGTTTTGGTGGCCCATGGAACTTGGACCAAGTGCCCGCTTAGATATAATTTGTGTATTTTATGTTATTTTTGTAAGTAATTAAATACTCGTTCATGTTTTTTGAAGGTGCAAGGGAAAGATAGAAACTATGTTAAATTTGTTGCGCAGAAACTGGGTCTGGATGGTTCCTATGTTCCTCGCACTTACATTGAACAAATTCAGCTAGAAAAGCTTGTAAATGATGTGATGGTATGAATACTGAATGCTACCTTCTGCTTGTGTTTTAGATATTTGTTCGCCAAATCACTGAAATAGTCAAACTTCAGACATTGCCAGATGATCTGAAGAATAAACTAAGCATAGACGATGATTCAGTTTCAAGCCCCAAAGAAGCACTTTCTAGAGCTTCTGCAGATAGGAGAATGAAGTATCTTAATCGGTACATACTAATTTTCTCTAGATATTTAACTTGCCTTATAAAGAATTTGACATGTCTTCTACATTCTTTTCATGTTTGGGATAAAAAATTTTTAATGTGATTGAAATGAAAATATGTTGAATAAAGGACCTCCTGATGTTATTCTCACGATGTTCTTCTGCAGTGATATTTCCCAGTCATTTTCAAATCGAAGAGACAAGATGCTACCTAAGTTGACTAAACTTGCTATAAATAACCGGAGTTTTAATGCGAGAGCTCTAGAATCACCTGCTCCCATGGCCAACCAAGTAAGATATATTTGTTATAAGTAATACAATGACAATAATTTTGGCTACTTCGTTATTGATGTATTTATTACCTTGCTGCTCTTATTTTGTGGAACATAGAAAAGTTACTGCTTGGTCTGTAAAACCTAGAAATGTTGAAAGAATATTGAGATGCAATTGCATTTCATATTGGCAATAAACTTAGAAAATGGGAGCAAGTTTATCTTAACCTTTTGAGGAAATTATATTTATGCATTATTTTGGCTTAGAGAATGTGTGCTACAATTGATAGGTATCTGCCTTTCTGAGTAGGTTTTATTTTTCTGTTCATTTTTCTACTCATCTGAATGATTCATCTACTGATATTTGCTTATAAGATGGCAGGGAGTTATCATTCAACTTTCCGATCAAATTTCCACCCTAAATGAAAGAATGGACGAGTTCACCTCCCGTATTGAAGAGCTGAGTTCAAACTTCGATGTTAAAAAAGTTTCAGCCAGTCAACAAAATATGGCTTTACAAGCTGAGACCTGCAATGGCTCTGGCCCTACTTCTCACTTTGTTACTGGATTAGGCAATGGTTCATTGACTGGATCATTGCTTCCTAATTCTCTGTCATCCTCTCAATTGGTTAGAGAGTCTCCTCTAATGGAAGAGGTAAGTGATGTATCCTCTCATTTTGAATTCACATGACAATAAGTGTGCTATTGCATCAAAGTACATGTACATGTATGGAATTACTTTGATCATGACACACTGTACTTTCCCCCTCCATCAATACAGGTATTACTTGTTGCCCGGGGACAACGTCAAATCATGCATCAACTAGACACTCTGAGCAATCTTATGCAGGAATACTTTGGAGAAAAATCGCGGCTGGGAAGAACAGACCAGGTAGGCAAAATACGTGTAGTTGAATCCTTTGCCGTCCCTCTGGTTCTGACTGTAGCCGTTGGTGCTTTTGGTGTGTTCTTGTTCAAGGGTTTGTCATCTAAAAAATAATGTGTCTACTTCGTTTCTTGTAATCACCATTTATGAGAGATTCCTTATCAGTATAGCTAAAAGGTTTCTGTAAACAAATACCATTCACTCGAGATGTAACATACAAGTAATAAGTGTCAACGAGCTTATACCTAATTCGATGTATAAGCTTGTTTATATCTTCGTGCTCGTACACTAATCCACCCATCCACATGGTGGAATACTCACATATATCTGTATTCTGAGCTTTTCCTGTGACGATTCACTTTATGACCATAATTGAATATGCTGCACGCACTTTTTCTCATGATAGAAAAAGAAAAAGATTTCATCTGCCATCTAAAAACCATAATCTTTTCATGGAGGTAAGATTTTCATGACGCAATGAAATAGGTAATTTAGATCATCAAGTAGCGGGTTCTTTATTTAGGAATCCATATCATTTTACTATATCTAATGTGACCCTTATCACCACAATAATGACAAGTTTTAGAAGAAATATATTTTCTATTTTTTTAGTGACATAAGATTTTTCTTAAAAATAATCTCTCTATCACTTGAAAAGCTAGAACAAGTACAAAATAACAAAATAGAGATGCATCATAAATTAGTTGCCTTATAAGAGTTTTAATTTCAAGTTTTAAACATGGACAAATAACACATTCTATTTTCTCCATCCTTTCAACTAAAGTATATGAAATATTATAACGCTCTTCAATTAAAGATGTATGTGCTTTCTTAAGAGATTTTAAAACAAGATTAAGATGATTTATCTCCTCTTCAAGTTTTAAAATAATTTCTCTTAGAGATAAATTTTCTTAAACACTTTTATAGAACTCACATACATATCATTGAACGCTTTTGACATTTCACTATATGAATATTCATCATTGGGTTCAAAAGTATATACATTTGAAGTTTCAGCATTCTTATATGCCATTAAACAAAAAATTGGCACACTCATCTTATGAATTTGAGCAAGAATCGGAGGAGGAGCTCTCATCCTCTTCTTCCCACGTGATATATAGGCTCTACGATCTTTAGAGTTTTATGATGTTTGGTGAGATTTAAACAAGTGATTCTATAATGTTTCAATTTTTCGTACTCGTAACACTTAATGTTAACATCCTTTTTCTTGTGTTTATGGGTGAGAATATGACAGACCAACTAACAAGGATCTACGACCTAGCCTACATAGGCCAAGGTCAAACCAGACTTTTTTTAATAGAAAAGACTTGGGATTTTTTATAAGTCTATTTAGTTAAATAGGCTAGGCCGCAGGCATACAAAAAGTCTTATATGCCTATCAGGCCAAACTATTTATTAAATATGAATGAATTTATTGTTTTTATATAGTATTTTATACTTTATATTAAAATACAAAAGTAAAACTTAGGTATATTTAAGAACTTATGAAATAAATTGAAAGAAATCCTATGAATAATGTTATAAGGTGTTTTCATAAGTTCTCTCAAACAATTTCTCACAAAATTTATACTACTAGGTAAGCTCAGATAAGTAAATGGAAACAAACATTTAGTCTCATTGTACTTTTGATTCTCTAGTCTATTTAAACATTAGTTGAATTTCTTATTTACATATGTTCAAATGATATAGGTTTTTTAAATAGACTGATAGATTAATCAGACCTTCGAAAAGGTCAGGCTCAAGCAAAAAAATAAGTCTTTGATATACTACAGGTCAGACCTAGGCTTTGAATTTTTTAGCAGACCAGCCTCAGGCTTGACAAAATCTAGCTCGACCCAGTCTATTTTCAATCCTACTTGTGTTTTTTCTTAGGCGGGTAAATATTTTGGAAATTTACTAGTCCTTTGTCGATATGCTTGAGCTTGTTTCTATTTAAGTATCTATTGTAGCGTCTGACGAATAAACCCATCTCCTTTTGTTTTGAAGCTTATTCATTAGAGTTATCAATTTCTTTCTTTGACTTATTCCCTTTAGATGACATAACGAAGCTTTAAAAGAAAGACCATGTTTCTCTTCTTTACCTTTCTCTTTCTTTTTTGACTTTACTTAGCTCTCGACGATTCGTTTCAGTTCATTCTCATGCTAGACTAATTTTCCAAACAATTTTGTAATATCCAAAGTATTAATATCATTTGATTATTTTATAGTTGTAACCTTTGGATGTCACTCTCTACACATAGATCTCAATATTATGCTAGTACAATCTTTTTTAGATTTTTTTTACCCAAGTTGCTTAGTTTGTTTATTAAGTTGAGGAATCTAGTTTGCATGGAATCCACAAATTTTTTGGGTTTCATACGAAAAAAATTTAAACTCCTTTGTTAACATATTGACTTTAGAATCATAAACGTCGTCTGTTCCATCATAGAGAGTTTGGAGAGCGTCTCACATACCTTTAGCGCTCATATGATGTGAAAATGAGTAGTATACTTTCACACTTAAATCGAAGATACGTATGGTCCTCGCTATCAAATTATATGAATCATTTTCGGTCTCATCATACGTCCAATCATTAAGATGTTTAACAATGTCATCATCACCCGTAGGGATGAATGGTCTTTCGGTGACGATACACTATAGGTTTTTGTCAACTGATAATAAGTGTACGTACATGTTCGCTTTCCAATAAGTATATTTTTCGTATTTAAAAACAAGTGATCTATTATACGCTCCCTTAGGATCGTCATTGTTAGCCATATTCACAAATTTTGGATGTCGGTTAGACATAATCAATAGACCATATATTGATGCTAATTGTTGGGTATGAAATCGGAAGTAGAAAAACAATCTAGAGATGGTGAATAGACCCTTCTTAAAAAATTCAACCTCTTTTTCAAAGATGTGCACGTAAGGTTTGAAGCAAAAATATGAAAATTATTATTTTTGAAACTTTATCATGCTAACACTAAATTGTAAGGGTAAGAGAGAGAGATAACACCAAGATTTATAGTGCTTCGGTGTTCATCCTTGCATTTCCTATGCGCACTCTTCAATTATTTTCCATTAGAACCTGCATTGTTTATTTTTATTTTGACAAATATTGCAAGAGTTCATACAATCATCAATCCACAATAATGTTGAGAAAAAAATCTCCTATCTAGATTTTGACTTATATACAACGTAATGCCAAAATCTTTTGCGTAATCTTTACTCGATTAACACTTCTTGAATATTTCAATATCACCAATCTTTTTCAAGCCTTCATGTGTAGTAATCATCCCTAGATAATACCGATTCCTTGAGCGATGAATCGCCAAATATTTGAGAAGAATTCCTCCTTGTATGTAGTCTTCCACACAACCACTACCAAGACAATCTGGAGATAATAATCTCTATCTTTTCACTTGAGTTTGTTAACATTAATGACAACAACCTCAATCTTGCAAGATACATGAAAATATTTACCCAATCTCCAATAATGATTAGTTTCAAGACAATGTATCCTTTAATCAATTACAAATATCTCATTATCAAGTTCTGAAATAAAATTAATTTGAAGTTTAAAGAATTTCGATGCCAGAGTTTTTGAACTTCTAAAAATAAAAGGGTGTTGGTTTCATAAAAAATCACAATGTTGATTATGATATTCTCAGTGTTGTTAATGGAAATGAGATGACAAAATACTTTTATATGTGATTGAGATTAAGCACAATAATGGATGGAAAATGATAGTTAGATTTCACTCAAATGCATTTACGATTTGAGTCAAATGAGCAAGTTATGTGAAACAAGATCTCATAATGAAAGTGACCCATTTTCCTGTGTTTTGACAATGATTTAAGTCACATAGGTTCATGATTAAAATTACGTGTTAAGCCTGATTTGAATCAGACATGGCAGTGGAAAATAAGAAGTTTGAGATTCGAGTCTTGTACAACTTGTGATTCGAATCACAGAGTAGGATGATTTTAATCAAGTGTAATATGTGATTAGAATTACTGACACCAAAAATTTCGTGTTTTGCCTCTGTTTGATTTATTTGAATCATGGATTGTGAGTGATTCAAATCACACACAAGAAATTTCAATCTTTAAAGTTTTTTAAAATAGTTTGAGATTTCACTTCCCACATGACTTGAATTGATATCACTTATGATTCTTGTTTTACTAACTCAAACAATTTACTTAAACTATCATGATCAAAATTCAAATATAATAGTTGGTTTATGCATGCTAAAAACGAATCATTTCAAAACTTGATTCAGAGAGGATGTGCAATTATAAAGGATACTCAATAATCTAAAGTAAATGAGAATGAAAGCGATAAGACAACAAAGATCAGATACAAGATACGAAGATAGACATATTATATGCAACAAAATGCAAATAGACATGCAAGACCGACATTCAATAGCAAACAATTAAGTGATCAAAACTTATATGTAAAGAAATGCATTATCAATCATAAATAATGCATGAACAATTATACAAATGCTCAAATGCACATAATTACTAAAACACATTTAAAAATACTTAAATGCAAAAAAGAACAATCAAATACATATGCTAGAAAAGAATGAGTAAGATAAGGAGGATAATAATCAAACCAATGCACAACTCTAGAACAAACACGTACAATGATATAAAGTCGGATACAAGAGTTATAGAGAGATACCAATGTAGCTGATATAAACTATGATTAGCTACAAAATAATGTTAGTGAAAACAAAATATATAGAAAATGAAACTAAACAAAAATCCTCATTCTACTTAAAGCACGAAGAGTCTAAGACTCTCAAATATCTACAAATATTGTTTAAGGGATCTGATGACAATGGTTTTGGAAACATGTCAGCAAGCTGAATTTTAGTGTCAACATATTCAAAAACAACATCCCCTTTTTCCATATGATCTCTAAGAAAATGGTTCTGAATCTCAATGTGTTTGGTTCGTGATGAAGTATTGGATTCTTAGTGAGGCTTATTGCACAATTACTATCGCACTTAATCAGAATGCAACCAAGGTTTAAATCATAATATAGTCATTGTTGCTTTAGCCATAAGTATTGTGCATAATAATTATTAGCGACTACATATTCAATCTCGGCGGTAGAAAGAATAACAATATGTTGCTTCTTATAATGCTAAGAAACTAAGGAACTTCCACATAAGTGACAAGTACCACTAGTACTTTTCCTATCTGACTTGAAACCAGCTAAATCACAATCCGAAAAACCTACTAAGCTACAAACACTATGTTTAGGATACCAAATACACTATGTTTAGGATACCAAATACCTCAAAATATGTTTTACGGTCTTAAAATGGAATTCCTCAGGTAATGCTTTATATTTAGCACACATGTACACACTAAACGTGATATCAGACTCACTCGTGGTTAAATAAAGTAAGTATCCAATTATACCTCTATACCTGGTGATATCGAAATCCACTCCTCTTTTAATTTTGTCAATAAGCACATTTGAGGCCATGGGTGTTGAGATACTCCTCGAATCTTCCATATCGAACTTCTTGAGAAGGTTTAAGCAATATTTTGTTTGACTTATGAAAGTGTCTTCTTCGGCTGACTTGATTTGCAATCCTAAGAAATATACCAGCTCTCCCATAAGAGACATCTCAAATTCTCCTAGTATCAAACTTGTAAATGCTTGACAAAGAGATTCATTAGTAGACCCAAAGATATTATCATCTACATAAATTTGAACTAAGAGAATATATTTTTCTTTATGTCTTATAAAAAAGTGGTTTCCATTTTCCCACGATTGAATCCTTGTTTGATAAAAAAAATCCACTTAATCGCTCATACCAAACTCTTAGAGATTGTTTGAGGCCATAGATAAATATTTTTCAATTTAAAAACATGATTAGGATTATCATGATCCTCAAAACCCGGGGGTTGTGAGACATACACCTCTTCATTTATATGACCATTAAGAAAATAAGATTTAACATCAATTGTGTAAAGTTTAAAGTCCAAGCAGCAAGCGGATGCCAAAAGGAGTCTAATAGCTTATAGACATTAAACGTGATATCAGACTCACTCGTGGTTAAATAAAGTAAGTATCCAATTATACCTCTATACCTGGTGATATCGAAATCCACTCCTCTTTTAATTTTGTCAATAAGCACATTTGAGGCCATGGGTGTTGAGATACTCCTCGAATCTTCCATATCGAACTTCTTGAGAAGGTTTAAGCAATATTTTGTTTGACTTATGAAAGTGTCTTCTTCGGCTGACTTGATTTGCAATCCTAAGAAATATACCAGCTCTCCCATAAGAGACATCTCAAATTCTCCTAGTATCAAACTTGTAAATGCTTGACAAAGAGATTCATTAGTAGACCCAAAGATATTATCATCTACATAAATTTGAACTAAGAGAATATATTTTTCTTTATGTCTTATAAAAAAGTGGTTTCCATTTTCCCACGATTGAATCCTTGTTTGATAAAAAAAATCCACTTAATCGCTCATACCAAACTCTTAGAGATTGTTTGAGGCCATAGATAAATATTTTTCAATTTAAAAACATGATTAGGATTATCATGATCCTCAAAACCCGGGGGTTGTGAGACATACACCTCTTCATTTATATGACCATTAAGAAAATAAGATTTAACATCAATTGTGTAAAGTTTAAAGTCCAAGCAGCAAGCGGATGCCAAAAGGAGTCTAATAGCTTATAGACAGACTATTGGAGCATAAGTCTCCTCATATTTATTTAACTTGACTATATTCTTTTGCTACTAACCTTACTTTATTTCTAGTAATTACTCTATTTTCATTCATATAATTCCTAAATATCCATCTTGTGCCAATGATAGTTTTATCAACTAGATGCAGGCAAAATTACGATCTCGTTACATTTAAATTTGACAAGTTCTTCTGGCCTAACAAGTAACAATCTCTCGTCAAGTAAAACATCAAAATCAATTTTGATATAACAACTGATCTTTAGCGATTATCTAATCTTGAGGTGGCTGGTTCGAGGACTCTTTTTTTCATCCTTATGCAAGTTTTCCACTTTATCTTCCATAATGTCCTCATCCTTTGTTAAAGGTGGAAGGTCTTCTTTGAAACTTTCGTCATTGATCAACTTCTCTATTATCACACATAAAATATCAGTAAATACATTTCCTTGTCTTTTGGTTTAAGGAATCATCATAAGAAACATGAATGGAATATTCTACGGAATCAGAACTACGATTGTAAATCCTATAAGCTTTACTTGTATATGAGTACCCTAAGAATACCCCTTCATTGGATTTAGCATAGAATTTAAAAAGTTTATCCTTTCTGTTATTTAAAATAAAGCATTTACAACTAAAACCATGAAAATAAGAGATGTTTGGTTTTCTATCCTTAAGTAACTCATAGGATGTCTTATCTAGGATGGATCTAATGATCACCTTGTTCAAAGAAAGGCATGCGGTATTAATCACATATGCACAAAAGTATTTAGGTAGGCTCATTTTACTAATCATGGTTCAGGCTAATCTTTCCAAAATACGATTTTTACGCTCAACAACACCACTTTGTTATGAAGGTCTCGAACATGAAAAGTTATGAGCAATCCCATTTTTGGTGCAAAAGTTTTGAAATTGATGGTTAACAAATTCACCATCATGATCACTACGGAAGGTGATAATTTTTAAACTAAGAACATTTAGGACAAACATAGAAAAATCAATCAAAGCCTTAATAGTTTCATCCTTATAGGCTAAAAATAATGTCCAATTGAATCTAGAATAGTCATCATTAATCACAAAAACGTAAGAATTTCCTCCAAAACTTCTTGTTCGTGAAGGGCCAAACAAGTCTAAATGGAGAAGCTCGAGAGGTTTTGAAGTAGAAACAAATTTCTTCAATTTAAAAGACACTCTCGTTTGCTTTTCCATTTGGCGACTAAACACTTAGTTCCACTAAACAAGAATATTCACCATTGACCACTAAACACTTAGTTCCATGCATTGACATGTCATATAGATCAATCATATAAATATTATCAATAATAGAATCCTTAAACACAAGGTCTTTACTTGCCTTATGCTTAATTACACAACTAAGAGTATAAAAAATATATGGAATACCCTTTGTCACATAATTGGCTAATGCTAAGTAAATTGTGTTTAAGTCCTTTGACTAAAAATACATTTTAAATGGTAATTGTGGAGAGGTTTCCCATAATACTTTCACCAAAAACTTTACCTTTTGTGTTGTTTTCGTACGTGACGTGACCGCTTTTCTCCTCATCTAACTTGATGAACGTGGAAGCATCTCCTGTCATGTTTCTTGAACATTCGTCATCAAAAAACCATAATCTTTTCATGGAGATAAGACTTTTATGAGACAATGAAATAGGTAATATAGGTCCATATCTAGCAGGCCTTTTAGGGTTAGTTGAGGTACACTTAGGAATCCATGTCATTTTACCATTGGGAACTTGAACGTTCCAAACATGACAAAGACGCCTAATGTAACCCTTATCACCACAATAATGGCAAATAACTTTAAAGATGGACAAATAACACATAGTTTTTCTATCATTTCAACTAAACTATCAGAAACATTATAACGTTCATCAACTATAGATGTATGTGATTTCTTATGAGATTCTAAAGCACAATTAAGATGATTTATCTCATCTTCAAGTGTTAAAATATTTTTTTTAGAGAGATATTTTTAAACGCTTTTTTAGAATCCAAATACATGTCATTGAACGCTTTCGACAATTCACTATATAAATATGCATCATCAGGTTCATAAGTATATACCTT
The DNA here is from genome assembly GCA_963966055.1 of Lathyrus aphaca. Classification (NCBI taxonomy): domain Eukaryota; kingdom Viridiplantae; phylum Streptophyta; class Magnoliopsida; order Fabales; family Fabaceae; genus Lathyrus; species Lathyrus aphaca. Next base: position 514,652,224 of record OZ014522.1, read on the forward strand.
TGAAGTTCCAACTTTCTTACGTGCCATAAACAAAAATTGGCATATTCATCATCTGAACTTGAGCAAGAATTGGAGGAGGGGCTCTCATACTTCTTCCTACGCGATATAGAATTTAAGATCTTTGGAGCTTTTTCCTTTCATCTTTTAGAATTTGTTATCTTTATTTTTATGATGTTTTGTGAGACTTGGACACGTGGTTCTATAATATCCTGATTTTTCGCACCTATAACACGTAATGTCATCTTTTTTTAGTTCATTTTTAGGCGGGTGAGTATTTCTAAAATTCACTAGTCCTTTGTTAGTATTCTTTAGCTTGTTTTCTCTTTAAGTATCTATTGTAGCGTCTGACAAATAAACCCATCTCCTTTTGTTTAAAACTTCTTCATCAAAATTATCACTTTATTTCTTTTAGATGACAAAACTTTCAAAGAAAGATCATATTTATCTTTTTCACCTCTCTTTATTTTTTGACTTTACTTTGCTATTGACAAGTTGTTTCGGTTCATTCTCATGATTGACTAACTTTCAAAACAATTTTATAATATCTAAAGTACTAAGATCATTGGATTTTTTTTTATAGCGACAACCGTTGATTGTCACTCCTTGCACATAAATCTCAATATTTTGTTAGTACAATCTTTGTTAGAAAATGTTTTATCCAAGTTTGTTAGTTTGTTTATTAAGTAGAGGATTCTAATTTGCATGAAACCCACAAATTCTTCGGGTTCCATACGAAATAGTTCAAACTACTTTCATTGTCCCGTCATAGAGTTTTAAGAGCACCCCACATACCTCTGGCACTCGTATGATGTAAAAATTCAATAGAAACCCCACATATCTTTGGCACTCGTATGATGTAAAAGTTCAATAGAAACGGATACAAACATGTTCCTGACTTTCAAATCATATGAAACCAAAACTTAGGATGTTTAACAACATCATCATCGATAGGGATTTTAAATCATATGAAACCTTTTGATCTCATCATCCGATAGGGATGAATTGTCTTTCTTTTCTTGCCCTCAAGATATTTAACAACATCATCACCGATAGGGATGAATTGTCTTTTCTTGCCCTTAGGATGTTTAACATCACCGATAGGGATGAATTGCCTTTTCTTGCCCTCAGGATATTTAACAACATCATCACCGATAGGGATGAATTGTCCTTTCTTGCCAACCGATAATAAGTGTAATACATTATAGCTTCCCATCAATACAATTTCTGTCATTAAAATCAGATGCTCTGTTATATGTTCCCTTAGATTCAATGAAGCATATTATATTTACATGTTATAATATAAAAAAATAAAAGATGAATTTAATATTGAAGGAATCATTCATACAAGTGAATATTTTTAAAAATAATTACTCTTTTTAAATAAATGGTAAGAGTATAATCATATGCTCTATATCAAACTACGCCACATTTAAGTGTTTAAATAGTTGCAGTGAAATTCTGAGAAAGCAATGTGACATTTGACGGGAAATGTTACACAAGCATATGTTCGGGTCATGTACGGATGATCTATTACAGTACACACATCATTCGTGCAAATCCTTTAAATTAAGTTTTAGCAGTTTTTCCTCAAGATAAGCCAGCAATAGCATTAAAAATAAGGCAAAATAAAGATTATCCCTTAGATCAAAATGATGGAAAGGTACACTACCAATATGTTAATCCACTGTAATCCGCATTCAAAATACATTTGTTTTTGTTTCAAAAAAGTGAAGTAGTAAGCTCAGTGATATCAGATGCAACTTGATCGAACTCAGACTTTAGTTTCTCTTGCACTTCTTGCGCAAGTTCACCCTTTGAAGGTTTGGTCATCACTAAAACACAACAAGTAGGCCTCTTTGTTGCTCCTGCAGTTGCAAGATCCTGGAAAATGATCCAAACAATTTAAACAGTTTTTAAACATATGGAATTTCAGCCTCTTACATAAAATAGGAACATGAAAAAGCAAAGATTAAAAGCAAAGTTGGTGACTTACTTCTTTAGAGGGGACATATATGTATGGAATTTCAGCCTCTTCACATAAAACAGGAACATGAGTGATTACATCAATTGGTGAAATGTTCCCAGCTATTACACATACTCTGCATTGACAAAAAGGCATAAAATAAGGACTCATTTATTTTCCATCAATAAAAAAACATACAAAACAGAACTTCAACTAAATCTAGGGAGACGGAATGGCATCAAAAGATGAAATTTCTTAAGCAATTTGAATACAATTTAATAACTAGTAAAAACTTAATACTGACCCTTTTTGACCACGCCTTATACTTTTGACCACCTCTTTTACTCCTCTCTTTATGCACTTGTGTTCAGCCGCTGAAACATGCAAGTATATGTAAGACAGTGACCAAACAATGCATCCTTTCAAACATACATTTAGAGAACCAACAAATTAAACCATCATAACCCGCTGAGAGATACAAATATGCATCGAATCTTCTTCCATATCTAACTAACTAGCCCACAAACCAACTTTTTCTATAGAGCAAAATCAATTAATTTTCAAACTAATCAACAACAAAGCATAATAATAAACTCAACTAGCAAAACTAACAAACTAAACTTACTCGCTTCAAACTATAGCACACTCTAGTTCATAACAAAACTAACAAGCATATGCTACTTCGATACATGTACAGTTTTGAAGTAAAAAGCAGCGGCAAAACCAACAAGAAAGACGCTAACTACCTTTTTTTACAAGCTTGAGTGTTCGTTTGGAAAGCTTCTTCCCTGCAAGAGGTTTTGCAATGGGAGCTAACGCAAGTATCTTCTTCCTCTCCTTCTCTCTCTGAACCGATTTCTCACCTTCACTGTCGCTCCCCATTTCTCACTCTTTGCTCGATGAAAATTTTCGGAATTTTAGGGTTTTTAGTCTCACAAGCCTCAACCCTTGGTTTTGAATTAGGGTTTTTATAGATACACACGTGACTGCTTATGTAAAGTTATAATCTACTAATTTATAATTGGGGCCGAACCGGGTTCTTTTAAACCAAATCCGGCCCATATTTATTGGGCTTTTAATGAAAACTAACGGCCCATTTAAAAACCTAACACAAAACTTCGGGTTTTTGGATGAATCGTTCGTTTCATTGCATAAGTTTTGTTTCTGCGTTGGAAATTCCTTAAACACACGGCGAAGTGAAAGCTACAAGTTCCAGCTTCTCGCAAACGCGCCCATTCACTCGTCGATCAGAAGAACACCATGCCTACTATCAGTGTAGGGAGGGATCGTCTGTTTGCGGCTCTAGGAAGAACTTACAGTGAGCTTCCGTTTTCATTTCAATCGGTATATGTGCTTGTTTGTATTCATAATTTTTCATGTTAGTTGATCACATTGGCTTTTTTCTTGTTTGAAATTTTTCAGCGCAGGAGGAATTTGAAGACCTATGCTTCAGTTTTGGAATTGAGCTCGACGATGTTGTAAGTGATTTTCAGTTTTTTTTTTTCGAAATTGGAGATTGGATTGTTATTTTTTATTGTAATAATCAATAATCAACATTCGAATATTAGACTACTGAAAAAGCAATTGTGAGAAAAGAGAAGCATTTGGAAGAAGAAGAAGCAGAAGAGGATGAAGAGATTATCTACAAAATTGAAATTCCTGCAAACAGGTATCCCTATGATTATATCTTTTATTTTTTTTACCGCTGATGAGATTCAGCAAAATTTGGATGCGCATTGAGTAAATTTTTGTTTTATCTTCACCTTTCTGTGCTCATTATTTATTTTAATACGGTTGTTTTAACTTTTTGTAATTCATTCACTATGTTGCATTTAGAATATGCTTTTTGAGTACATAAGTGAAGATAGAATTAAAAAATTCAAGCTTGATAGTATTCGGTTAAATTGGAATTAATGCAATAGTGCTTCTATATTGTTGGAAAACAAGGTTGAATACTCATTGTGAATGATGTGGGATGTGGCACATGATTTTCTCACAGCAATTGCAAATGTCACTTAATTGTTAACCATTTGAAGAACGGTTATCACACTTTGTTGTAGATTCGACATGATGTGGAAAAAATGTTGTTTCCTTTAAAGCAAAAAGTTTTACTGAACTGCTGTTTACTTTTTGCTCAGATATGACCTACTCTGCCTTGAAGGACTGGCTCAAGCCCTCCGAGTTTTTTGTGGGCTCCAGGAAATTCCCACTTACAAGTTATCTGACATTAGTAAGGATAAAATTCTTAAAATGCATGTGAAGCCAGAGGTAGTTATTTATGCTGTTAATACACAATTTTTTAGTATGAGCCTTTTTCTAAGTGGAAAGTGAATTATTTCTTGTCTCATTGCAGACATCTTTGATTCGTCCCTTTGTTGTATGTGCCGTATTGAGAGGTATAACTTTTGATAAAGTGAGATACAACAGCTTTATTGACCTCCAAGACAAGCTGCATCAAAATATATGTCGGTAATGTGATTTGTATTGCTGCTTTATTTGTTTTGAGCTTCACATTCAGACACTACCTGTCTCTCAAATCAATGATGTAATTGCTCTTATATGTTTACTTGGATATTCTAGAGCCATCTTTAATAAGTTATACTGCTGTAACAGATTTCTATCTATTGAAGGGTAATTTTGTAGTGTTACTCTATGTTGTTAATTTTTTTTTTTTTGCTAATGTAGTGGTTAAATTAAATGTATATCATATGGAGAGTAGGCAAATAACTAGGAAGACCTAGAAAAACTATGAGAGAAGAAACTATTAAGAAAGATCTCGAGATTAACGAGTTGGGTAGAAACATGGTCTTTGATAGAATATTATAGCGTAATTTGATCCTTGTAGCTGATCCCACTTAGTGTGATAAGTCTTGATTGTTGTTTGTCATACTCTAGGTTGCATAGCACCGACCCCGTAAAATGATATAGCGAATAGCGAGATAGCCACCATTGCAAAGACAAAAAACCATTGTTCAAAGTCAACATAAATACGCAAAAACAGAAAAATAGACGATCATACTCAATAGTTAGAGAACCTGAAGTATAGAGCTATAAAACTGAAGGAGAGTAGAAGAACAAAACTGAACTAAAAGTAAGAAGAAGAAGGACGTAACGATTGTTTGAGAGTAAGAACATAACAAAATTTTACTCATAAAAGGGTTCAAATTGAAGTTACCCTTAAAAGAAGAATGTACTGGTCGAACCCTTCCATCGCTGTGCTATTACGCTATAGTGCGCTATTGGCAACATAAATGTTACAGCAGTTGTAAGTTTCTGTGAAAGAATATCTTGCAAAGTAAGCCATTGTAGCTGTATAAGTACTTTAGCAGACTTCATATATTTGATTCATTTCCTGTAATACAAATTTATCACTAAATTCTGTTTCTACCTTTCTGTCTTACGTTCTCTAGCTTCTTAAAACCAAAATAGCTCTGTGAGTTTGAATGCTGTCATGTGTACCCTTTTTCTTTCCTTATATAGTACATTAATTCTTTATCATGGAATCTTTTGCTTTTCTTTTTTTGATGGAACAATGGGAAAACTCTTGTTAGCCGGTGGTTTTTGTATTATTTTTCTTTCCAATTTATACTGTTTTCTTTCTAAATTAGGTTCCCTTTTTATTTAGCAGTTTATTTGTATTTCATTTTTGTAATCTCATATCACAGCACTGTATGAATGGTTTTCAATTAATTTGTTTTCATTCTTTTTCAGGCGAAGGACCCTTGTTGCTATTGGTACTCATGATCTGGATAAATTGGAGGGTCCTTTTACGTATGAGGTTGATTTCTTTAAAACTCTTGGCATGAAACTTTAAGTATTGTGGATAGAAAACTTAACAAAATTAAGATTTTGGAAGACATTTATCTCGAGAGATATATGAATTTGGTCAATTTCACCAAGAGATATCTCAAAAGTTAATTGCAGTTTTTTTTACCAATTTGATTCTATCTGGTTATCTTGGTCATCAGTATAATATTGATTTTTCTTATGTTCTTTCTCTCAGGCTTTACCACCTTCGAGTATTAACTTTACACCTTTAAAACAGGTAACTTTTATTTAGGGCATTCTGTTTCTATAAAAGCATATGTTTTAAATCACATACTACTACAGCCTCCTTTGATTAAAGGAACATGTTTTGACTTATGATCCTTTGTGTAGTACTCAGATAAAAATATTTATTGGTCTATGAATATATTTATCAAGCTGATGTTCAAACTTAAATAATTTTCCTCCCTCTGTTCTTTGTCATGGTAGGAAAGGAGCTTCAGGGCTGATGAGCTCATGGAGTTCTACAAAGTGAGTTTTTGAATAATGTTTTCTTACTTTATTTATATAGCTTAAGTTGTTACAATCCTTGCACAATTAAGCTTATGAGTCATTCAAGTCCACCCAACAAGGTGTTCACTTATTATTTTCTGTTTTTGAGATGCACCTGAATACGTTTTTTGATTTAATTTTGACAGTCAGATTTGAAACTGAAGAAATTCTTGCATATTATCGAAGACTCACCCGTTTATCCTGTTTTATATGATAGTAAGAGGTATTATATTTTCAGTGTCCTCTCATATTTAAATTTGCAAAACTTTGAAATCTTTTAGCTCTCATTTTGGCAATACTATCACAAAGCTTTGTTTGTATATTATGATATTATAATAATTAATTGTATTGTTATTTTAAGCGTTTTGATGGGAATGTCTGCTAATTTACATCACAGTAAACTAGTAATAAAATTGGTGCATAAATGCTCGTTATGACTATAATTTAGATTGTGTTAAATAATGAGCAGGATAGGATGTATGAACAACGTTTAATAATAAAATTTCTGGTATGGTAATTGAGAAAAAAGAATTTCAAACATGTTCAAATTGTTTTAATTTCTAAGCCAGAAAAAATATGTTTTAAAATTCTATATAATCAACTTTTAATTTTTTGTGAACAGATGAACTTTTAACTAAAGTATATTAAAGATTTTAAAATGAGAGCATCCTATTGCTATTGTTTACATGTGATTTTTTTTAGTTTTCGCCTTGCTTGGCGTTAGAATGTAAGTGGCATTGGCCCTGATTCAAATCTATCTATTGTCTTACAAGGCCTAGAGTACTTTCTGTTCTCCGAGAGGATTAGGTTCAAATCTATCTTTTTGTGCATGGTTTAGCTGTAATTATTGTTGATGTGTTTGGGAGAGTGGTTGATTTCAAGCTGAGATTTCTCAGTGAAAAATCTGAGGTGATTAGGTTTTACTTATTCTATGAAAGCAAAGGCTTTGATGCTTATTTACAGGAAATATGACTTTGTGGATTTACCTTTAATATCAGCCTTGTTTGCACTTTGCGCTGTTAGTGCCCAGGGATTGAGCCAATTTGTCTTGTTTGATTTAGTTAGTGGGAATCCTCGCCTTCTACTAATTTAATTATTTCTCCTCTCTAATAAAGCGTCTATCTGGAGATGAGATACTCTATTTGTTGATATTCTAATTCATAAAATTTAAAATATTAGAGTTAAAGCATACATAATAAATTTGTTAAACAATAAAGTTAAGTGCTTGATGCTTATGTACGCTTGAATTTCTAATCATGACACAAACACATGAATAGTAGTCATTTACAAACACATAAATGGAAAAGAACCTTCAAAAGTTCTTTAGTGAGATTCTTTTCCACTAAATTTGTCAGGTTAATTTGTAGAAATGCTTTTAAATATTCTTCCTACTTTATTTAAACATTATTTGAATTGCTTTTTTACGTATGTCTAAAATACATAGGCTTTTATGTAGACTAACCAGACTCTTGAAAAGGTCAGACTCAAGCCTAATAATAAGCCTATGACATACTACAAGCTTATGCTTCCGTTTTTTAGGCAGGTCAGGCTTAGGCTTGGCAAAGCCTAATTTAGCCCAGCCTATTTTCACCCCTAATTGCACTTGTAAATAGAAAATTGTGCCATTTGGCCTTTTAATTTTCACTCACGTTGTCACATCATATTTGCCTTTGAATTCAGTTATTGATGATGTGCTATGATTTTTTTACAGAACTGTTTTATCTTTACCCCCAATTATCAATGGTGCACATTCAGCCATTACTCTGGAGACAAAGAATGTTTTTATTGAATGCACTGCTACTGATCTGACAAAGGCGAAAGTTGTTTTAAATACAATGGTAGAGCAGGGAATTTTGCTTTTTTTTTGTTTGCATTTTCTTGGAGTTATAATATTTTGGATTATGACAGACTATTATTTTTTAGGTAACAGCCTTTGCCGAATATTGTGAAAATAAGTTTGTCGTTGAACCAGTTGAAGTAATTTCTTCTGATGGAAAATCTCAAATATACCCTGATTTATCTGTCTACAATATGGAAGTTTCTCTATCTTACATTACAGGATTGATTGGAGTATCCTTGGAGGCAGAAGAGGTAATTATTTTTTATACATGGCTAATGCAAAATTTACAGAGATATCTGTTACCAAGTTTTGACTGGCTGTAAGCTTTTTATCAGCATTAATTAGGCTTGAGGCATCCATTTAAGTATCCTTTATAAATTATATTATACAATAGGAATTATATTTTTACATGTCAAAGTATTTGTTAGATAAACGCTGCTATCCTTATTTATTTGTGTTTTAAATAAAAAGAGTTTTCTGCTGATGTTTACCAGATTTTAATTTACAACTTGATTTTTTGACATGCTAATGTATCTTTCGGACTTAAGGTCTGCATGTGTATAAACAACCAGTAAATTTGTTTTTAATCTTTTTACATATTACAGTGTCTTCTTTTGTTTGGTCATTTTACTTCTATGGTTGAGTTCTTCAGATGTTCTTGTCATTATTACCTTGAGTTCTATTTTGTTAGGTTTTTATGTGTATTGTATTGTATTGTCTCTAATATAAGATCCAATACTTATGTTTCTGATAGAAACTGGAATGAATATTGCCATTTTTCCATAATTTTTCCCGATGTCTTCAGGTTACCAAGTTTTTAAATCGGATGCAATTGAATGCCAAGCAATCTACATCTGACAGTAAACAATGCAACTTTATTGTATCCGTACCCCCTACTAGAAGTGATGTTCTTCATCCATGTGATGTTATGGAGGTACTGGCGATGATGAGCTTGATCATTCATGGATGCATATTGGTTCTATTACATATGTTTTTACTGACAAGCATCCCTCTTTTGGTTCTGTCATCTGTAGGATGTCGCAATAGCTTACGGATTCAATGCTGTTAAGGATCAAGCAATAGTAGATAATAAGGGGTCAAAGAGATTAGCTGCTTCCTTGACACTACTTCCTCTGAATGAGCTGAGTGATCTTATCAGACAAGAGGTATAGAACAAAATTATAGATCTTGTGACTCCTTTGATTGAAGCAGGTTTAAGTTTCATGCATTTTCATGCATTTGATTTTCCATAAAATAAGTCAATTTATTGTGTTTGTTAAAACTACAGAATAAATTACTACATGGAATATTCTTGAATGATATTGTTAATTATTTGAAGTGAGGTTACCTGAATCCTTTTATTCCCAAATTCTCTTCAGGTTGCAATGATTGGGTTCACGGAGGTTTTGACATTCATACTCTGCTCTAAAAAAGAAAACTTTTCCATGCTAAACCGCAAAGATGATAAATCCAAAGCGGTTATCATTGGAAACCCTAGATCTTCAGACTTCGAGGTTCATACACTTCAACTCTTTTAATTGCAATGTGTCTGTCCAAGTAGTATTCTAAGAATAACTGAAAAATGGTTCTTTACAGTATTAATCTGTTTGCATTATTCTCAGAGGTTATTTATTATTCCAGTTGCTGCGCAAATCATTAATAGTTTTCACTATTAATGGTTTCATGTATTGGATTAATATCTGAAGTTCACATTCTCAACTGGATCAAACACCTGTATCTTACGTGCAGCCTGCTCATTTGTGTTGACCTGGCGTTTTGTCTCACTATGTTGATGATGTTTATTGCTTTAACTTTCCCCCATTGCTTAGCACCTAAGATGCAGTCCATCCTATCTGTTGACAATCTAAACTGTTCCTTTATTTTTTTTTAGTCTCGTATTCTTCTTAAAAAGGTTACGAACATATAATTGTATTTGTGATTGATATAGTGGTTTTTTCCTATGATAAAATTGATATTTGTTCTTTTTAGTTTAATATTTTTGCTTTAATTATTTTTATATTCTTACGTATTATATTCAGGCTGTCCGGACTAGTCTTATGCCTGGCATTTTGAAAACTGCTGCTCACAACAAGGATCATCCAAAACCCATAAAGGTATTACTTAAGTTTTTCCTTTTGAAATATTTTAACTTCAGTCAGACCAAATTGACCAACTCTACCTCTGCATCATCAGATAATTCAATTTATCATTTTTTCCCTCTACTATGGTGTAAGCTAAAACTTTTGATTCAGATTTTTGAAGTGGGTGATATAGCTATTTTGGATGACAATGATGTTGGTGCAAAAAATCTACTCCAACTTGGTGCATTGTACTGTGGTGCTAATGCAGGATTTGAGGTATATATATTAAGTAATTACTTGATGGAGTTTATTTGGTTTTTTTTCTCTGAAAACATCAGCATCTCTACTTGATTGATTATAGATAAGGATAGATTCCTAGATTTTTCTTATCCAAACTAGCTTAGAATTTAATTTACACTTGCTATATTTAACAAAAGTGTGATACTATTAAAAAATAAATATCACTACTTCTCACAGTTAGCAGAATAATAAGTTGGATCATTGTACTTAAATTTATCAATAATGATATGCAGATAATTCATGGCTTAGTGGACAGAGTAATGGAAAAGAATGGGATTACCTTTGTTTCACCTGGTGATAAATCAGGGTATTATATTGAGCGGTCAGATGTAAGTGTATATTGCTACACATGATCTTTCTGTGTTTTATTTTGTCCTTTTTTTAATTTAGAAACCACTTTATTCCGATTCTAACTTTATGAACTCAACTGTTTATTGAAGGAACCCGAGTTTCTTGCTGGTAGACAAGCTAGAATAATTTACAAGGGAAAGCAAGTTGGGACTTTTGGCATTGTTCATCCAGAGGTACCTGTGATCACTGAAATTATGTCATCTTGATTTATCATGGTCAATTATTTCCTGTGCAGTAGATTGTATTTCTGTGGCCGCAACTACTTCTGTATATTTGCCTTGGAGTCATATACATCTAAACAAACTATTCTGCTTGTGTATTCTTCCAGGTATTAAACAACTTTGACATTCCTGATCCCTGCTCCTTTGTTGAACTCAACATTGAAAGTTTCTTGTAAGGATTATTTGAAGCAAATGTAAGTATTTCCATCATACTATTTCTTATGGTCAGCTTGTGATATTGCAGTTTTATGTTTTTCAATGCTTAATACTCTTTTATTATCTTTCAGTCATCTTCTTTACTACTACATCCTTCCTGTACAATACTGATATTTGACTTGTTTTTATGTAGCCATTGCCCCCTGGATATTAGTGTTTTACTCATTCAGCCTGGGAGTCGAAATGTTCAGCAGGTTGAAGGCTTTCACACTCTTGAAAATTTAGAAGTAACCAATGGGGAGCAGAATGTAACTTGTATGCCCCAAGATTAGGGGTATTTTGTTGATTATTAATTGTATCATTTTCTTTAGTTAAGTTATTCCATTTCATGTGTTTAGAACATCAGAAGCCATAACCTACCTGATAAGGGATATTTCTACTTGTAGAGCTATTGTTGAAGACAGTTTTGTCCTTAAAACCGAGAGAGATGAATAGTGCTGTAATTTTTGCCAATACAGAAGTCACAACTTGCAAGCTATATTTCTAACACTCGTAGCATTGTGTCATTGTTAGTTTATATTACTGTAGTGCTTGCTTAAGATTGTTTGGTGTTTGATGTTATCTTAGGTAAAATGCATTCTGCAACCGTATGAGTTTAACTGTATCCAATTATTGGTTTATGTTTTTGTTCCGCGTTGATCATTTAAATCAGATTATGTGTATATTGTTATTTTCACATATATTGTCTGAAATAAAGAGTCAATCTTAAAAACAAACAAAATATTAAAAATATTAAGCGTTATAGGTCGGTCAATATTTTCATATATATTAAAAATATACTAAATATGTTGTCTTATATAGGCTTGCAGACCAGGTCAGGTCAAAAAAGAGAGTTTATAATATGTTATAGGTCAGACTCAGGCCTTATAAAGCCTAGCCTAACCTATTTCCTCCCCTAATGGTGGTATAATAATGATGGAGAGAAGTACCGTAGAATGGTTAGTGATAGTGATGTTGATGAGGTTTATAAATATGTCATTGAAATGAATGTGTAATGCACATGTATGTTGAGCATAATGTTAATGTTGAAGAAAATGAAGTAACCGGAAATAATGTTGAAGAAGATGAAGTAGTTGATGTTGAAAAAGATGGAGTAGCTAATGTTAAAAATAATGTTTAAGAAGATGAAGTATTTAATGTTAGAAATAATATTAAAGATAGACACGAGGGTAGTGATGATTGTGAGGATAATGACTCAGTGTGATGGCATATCGTTTGATGATAGTGAGGATAGTGACTTCGAATGTGATGACATATTATTTGATGATAATGAGGAAGAGACTACTCTTAGGTTGAATAGTGACATTGATTTAATTCATAAACAAGTTTGATGATAGTGAGGATAGTGACTTCGAATGTGATGACATATTATTTGATGATAATGAGGAAGAGACTACTCTTAGGTTGAATAGTGACATTGATTTAATTCATAAACAAGCTGAGGTTGATGGAAAAAAACCAAGGGTTGATGGAAAAAGAAACAAAATAAAACTTGTAGAAAGGAAGCATAGACACACACCAAAGAAATTACCAATTGTGTTTATAATATAGGTGCATCTAATGGTGGGGATAATGAGATGACACTAATTATGCTAGAGATGAGTTTGAGGGCAATGTGGCTTTGATGCTTAAAATAAAGAGAATGAACCAAAGTATCATAGGTTTAAGATGGAGGAGTTGAACAAGAATTAAAATTGGAGTTTGGATCACTTGATGGATTTAAAGAAGTAATTATTGAATGATTGATGTTAAATGGGAGAGAAATAAAGTGTGTGAAAATGACAAAGTTAGAATAAGGGTAATTTGTAAGGGCAAATGTGAGTTTTTGACACTTGTAAATAATGTTGGAAATACACATATGTTGTGGAGATACTCTACAAAGTTAAGGAGGATAAGTTTAGGGAATAATTGCAAGAATAATGTGACAAGGATTTGAGCAACAATACAACTTAGGTTTGATAGTTTTTATTTTTACTTTGATTTAATTAAAAGAATGGTTTCACAATTCTTTATGCACCCGATTATATTATGTTTGCACTTGCTCTAACTGCTCAACATGATCTACCTAAGGTGGTTGATTATGCACCTCCTACAATCGTTAAACCAGTTGAGTTTCATAAACCACTTGAGCTCTTGCAATTATTATATCAAAATTTTCCTCTAATATTATGATGTTTGTGTTATGCAGAAAAAGAAAATCAATCCAAAAATTGTAAGGAAATTGGAGTTGAGGAGAAGGGATAAAACAAGGGTCCTTAAATGCAAAAAAAAAAATCAAGGGAGAAACAAGGGATCTAGCACAACCTTATGGCTTTGTAAATGATCTTATCTAATTATCAGAACTTCAATGGTTGCTAACGTGGATTCTTAAGACTGCGCGTGTGATGAAGAGAACCGGGGGGGGGGGGGCAAGGTTCTCTGATGCTAAAGTCAGAACGGGTACAAGAGCTAGCAAGTACAAGTAAAGTGTTTGAGGAGAGAATATTCAATATCTGACCCTCTCAAGTGAGAGGGTTTATATAGAGATCCTCCAGCGCGTGGCCAACGATCCCTATTTTTGGGCCTGGATAGTGGATCCACAAAAATAGGTAACTGTCAGGAAGGGAGCGAGAACGAGCATGCTGCTCGGGAGACCTGTGTGTCGGGCACGGTGCCCCGAGCGAGGATCTGTCATGGTCGATCCTGGGTGGTCCCAGAGACCAGACACCCTGGAGGTGAGTCCCCTAGATGATGAGTTATTGAGTCGTTTCTGGGTCGAAAAGGGTTGGGTCAAACTTAGTCGTTGGACCAGTCCAGAACAGTAAACATGAATCAAATTTTATGAGTTAGTTATGATATAATTTTGTTGTATTTTAAGGCATAACATAAAGTTATTTTTTTAGAAAAGTTCATATTTCTTTTGTACTATATGTATTTTAGTTATGTAATACATTATCAAATTGTACAAATCTTGATTTTAGTTCATTAAGATATAAGGATGAAAAAAATTACCGGGACAAAATCATAAATTTCAAAACTTCACCTTCATTTATTAATTAACCATTACATAGATGAAAGTCATAAATTGTCCTTGTTAGAGGGACGAAAACAAACAAAAAATACATAATCATTAAAATCACATTCGACACCATTTTTTATAAGTAATGAAAAAACTCTATGAAAACATCAATAAAAATGTAAAAATATGTATTTTTCCTTTCGTTTTCCAACTTCATCTCCATCTTCTCTTTTTACCTAGACTTAAGGTCTCTAATAATTCAACCTAAATCTTTCACAACCTTAAGCAATTACAACCGCTTGAATTTTTGGGTTCATTTATGTTGTGTTTAAGTTCATCATCTCATATGAACAACTTGCAAATTGACAAAGCCTGTGATTGTTGGACAGTGAACAAAATTAGATAAATAATAAAAAATCAACAATGAACATTACCATTAATAGATGAACAAATAACAATTGAACATTACCCCCGAATTTGCACATTTCCAATATCTCCTTTTAGGGTTTCAGTGGAATTTAAAACGTGCATCCTCATTGATCTATTACAACGACATGCTGGGATTTGTAACAAAATAAATTTTTCAAGTGAGGACGTAACCATGCTTCACTATGCAGAAATGTATGGTAACCTGTAAGAAATCAGATTTGAGCAAAGGAAAAAGGAGGAGGAGGAATTGAAATATCATTTCCATTCTGGATTTAGTCATTTTTAAAACAATCAAACAATACTTTCCACGTAATAATAGAGTATCAGAAGAGATAAATTGGAAAATAATTTCATGTCATCATTGTTAATCACATCAATTTTTTTAACACAAGTTTAATACCAGGGGCTAAGGCCAAAAGGAAATAAAAAATTAGTGAACCCATCCAAAAAAAAGATATAGTGACTAAAATTATAAATAAAAAAAATCACATCAACTTATAAGGACGAAAAGATTATTTAAGCCTAATACTAATTTTTTTCTTTAGGATTATTAAGTACTTTTTAGTTTGAAATACTACTTTAAAAAAATAATAACTTATAATTAAGGAGACCAGAGATTGAAAAGGTAAACATGCCCACAACGTAGAAATACTAAAATGTCCCCAACGTCCACAACTGAGGCAAAAATGATGATAAATCTTAATTTTGTAAGCATTTGATCCAAAGATGGATCTCCGTATGCACAAAAGGTTGATTCAGAGATATATCTTTGTATCTCCCTTTTAGGGTTGTGCTATGGTTTCTTCTTTTAGCATGAAGAAGGAGCTTATGGAAGGTGGTGTTTTATCAATTTTTCTGCTCCGAAGATGGATCTTTGTATGCACAAAAGGATGATTCAGAGATATATCTTTGTATCTCCTTTTTAGGGTTTTGCTATGGTTTCTTCTTTTAGCATGAAAGAGCTTATGGAAGGTGGTGTTTTATCAATTTTTTCGCTGGGGGTATCTCAAAAATTTCAGAAAATGAAAAAAGAGAAGAGAGATTTATTTGTCGTGTGTTATATATTAATTAAATATGTTCGGAGATGTATTTCCAAAAAAAATACCTGAATATAAAAATAAAGGTTAATTCAGAGATGCATTTGCAGACAAATCCTAAATCACATTTAAAGATGTATCTCCGAATTAACTTTTGATAAAGTGGAGGACGCTCAACCATTTGCTCTTATTTTGTGGGAAAACGGTGCGTTCAAAAATACGTCTCCGAAAATTAAAAATATTTTTAATTTTTCAATAAGGGTTGGGGAGAATCTATAGTGTTGGGAAAAGAAATTTTCCAATAATGTTTACTAACAAATTTCCAACTCAAGTAAGCATGGTTTTTTATTCTTACAATGTTGTCAAGTAAGCATTGTTTTTGTTCATTTTAGTAATAAATATGCATATCTTTTGATTTATTATGCATAGATTTCCAAACACTGCTAAATAGTGGAGATAATTCAAGAAGCTTATTGAAATATGATCCAACACCAACCAAACAACAGTGTTGCTAAGCAATCTTGAAGTGCCGTCCGAGGTGGCAGTAAGGAGAGATGGCTCATTTGTACATTTGTACTTGTAAGTGAATATCTAGCAAATAGCATTCAGAGAGTGTGGCTGAAAAGTCCAAGAGCAAATTCATCCGAATTATTCACGATAGTTGCTGGAAGACCAGATAACATCAAGAAGAATTCAAGATAACAATTTTGGATCAGAAAACATCAAGAAGAATTCAAGAGAACAATTTTGGATTTCAGTGAATAGTATTGTAGGACCACCTAGATCTACATTGCCTGCAGGAGTCAGAGTCACTGAGAATGATTTAGTTTTACAAATTGTGCCTCTTGCTGCAATTGAACACTTTATGGCGGCTCCCTGTTTGCTAATTATGCTACCATTTTTAGCCTGTAGTCTGCTACATAAGCTTATTATGCAACTCGTCAGATAGTTCACTTTGGTACATGTCATGTCAATTAAAAACTTCTAACTTCTAACTTCTGCCTTCACCCAACTAAATTGAGAAAGACTATAAATAATTGAAATCCATTAGTTTCAACATGAGAGGCAAATTCTATTTGAGAAAAAGTTATGAATAAACAATTACAGATCCAACAAGCACATGTTCACTCCAATTGGGTTACAAATTGTTGAAGATCTTCTAACTTCATATTTGAGAGACCTGCAACCAGAAATGCCCAACTAAGAACTATGGAGTTCAACCTATGGAAATTAATTCATGTTGCAGAACAATGAATGATCTTTTGGTTACCTTTAGCAGGAGTGCCCAATTTATTGCTATCGATGCTTATTGCATTCATTTCTTGGGTCTCTTCAATCATATTTACCATTCCAATCTTCGATCGAAGTTCTGAGGCGGTTGCCAACATTTCTGCAAAACCACACTCACAAGTAAAGATAAGCTGACTTACAAGTTCAACATATAACATTACATAATAATCTGCTGATAATATTAATCAGATAATACAAATTCATTTCTGCTACTTCAATAAAAAGAAAGCATGGCTCCATGGAAATGTTAACATTATTTGGTCCATCTCTCCAACTTCACAGTATTAAGATTCTGACCCACCATACCTATAATTCTGCCCAATCCCCCTCTCATACACATTATAATCTTCTACGTACAGACATGAAAGCCATTATATGAAGTACCATCAAAAGAAAGATTATCATGAATGTTCATCTTTTGCTTTATATAAGTGGCACTGTAATAGGAAGAAGAAAAACTGTATCCAAGAAATTCAGAATTCGTTCGCATCATCAAACTGTGTTAGAAAAGAAATATACATGTGCTAATACTTAATACATACAAACATACAGTAAAATGGGATGGTTAATTTAAATAGAAAAAATCACATGATTAAGTATCAAAATTAGTTCCGAGTATAAGAGTATAAATTAAGCTGAAACATAAATACACTTATTTACCAAATGCCAAAACACCGAGAAAAAGAAGATAAGAAGCTCATAAATTACCCTGAAACAACTTAGAGTTTTGCTCAAATAATTGAACAGTCTCATTGATATGCAGAGCATTGAGAGTAGAGTGCTTCGGGAATGCCTGAATTTCTTGATTTAGCATTTCCGATTCTTTCCCCACCTGGCAGTACATTTATTGCCAATATAAATTAAACGAGAAACAAACTAAGAATCAGTTCTGCTATCTACAGAGCGAAGAATTTATTGACCGGTACACTTTTTTACCTCAGCTAGTTTTTTCCTCAATGATTCTAACTCAGCATCTAATTCTTGATCTGAAGAAGCTACAAGATCAATGTCATCCCCACTGAATTCAACCTAAAAGACATTACACTTTCTTCAAAAAGGTTTTATTTTTAAATAAACCCCCTACCAGTCAGTCATCAACGACCAGTTTTCAGCTATTTTTACGAAACAGAGTCTTATTAATATGGAGAAGCAAAGCAATTTGTGAATAAGTTAGAGAAAAACATACGGGGAGAGTATTTGGCATATGAAACCCTTGGGGAAGAGAAAAACAGTGATAACGGCAGTAATCTTCCCAAACAGTAAGCCTTCTATCAAAATCAGATTGAACCTTTTGCAGAAACCGATCAAAACCCTTCCAGAAAACAGATTAATAAATAAATTAATAAGCAGTTTCCATCACAAAAGCCCTAAAAAAGCAATTAGAATAGAAACCTGTTTGAGATGTTGAGACCTTTGAGTATCTTCGACGTTGAGCTTGGTAGATGCTTCCCTGCAACAGAAATCATGAATTTTGATAACAAAAATGGAAAGAAGAAAAGTGAAATGAGTTAGTTAGTTACTGGAAGATGAAATCGAAAAATTCAAGGAAGAAATCATCGACAGTGTTGAAAATTTGGTTAAAGAAGAGTTGAGGATTCAAATTCAGTGATTCAAAAACCGCATAGCTCTCGCTCTGGCTCTTGCTTCCCTCCATTTCCGCCAAATTCCTCGATTCCCCAAATTCAAAACAACTCCGCGTCGTGCTTCTTTCTCAGCCACGTCAACTTCCTACCTATTAATAAAATATACTACCATTCTTCCTCATTTACCCCTGTAAAAAAATTTAAAAATACACCATCGAATACCCTAAACAGTAAACACTACTCAATTTAATCTCCTAAAGAGTAATTAACATATTCAATTTAACTTTTCCACTCACAATATGCCCATGGCATATTTCCCTTCTCATTATTCTTCCTTTTTTTCTATGCTTTTGAGTTGGGAAAATATTTTTAAAATTGAAATTTACATATTTATCCAGGAATATCGAGGAAAAGAGACACAAATGAGCAAAAACTATTTTCCTTTTCATTACTCATATCATAATTAGGCATAGACGAACATAGAGGCGAACACGAAGAAAAACACAATTTATAAGTTATACAAAGAAGAAATAATGAAGAAGAAAATAGATAAATAAATTTGCTTGATAAAATTCCAAAACGTATGTTTCTATACTAAGCTTAAGGAATAATTCGTCCCACCAATCTTTGTATGTTGGATGCAAATGAGTTTACCGACAGATTTCCTGCAGGATACTTTAGAATTTTTAAAAGAATTGCACAATCTCTCTAAGCGTATCTTTGATAGTATTTTACAAAGAATATTTCGTTTACTTGCTCTCATGCATTAGAGAATAGAAAGATAATTTAGTATCAGAAAATAATTTGAGACTAGTTTGTTATGTGTTTTCATTATGCCAAAACCTCTTATTTATAATAAGGTTGATATCTGTTTGGAACAGACACGTCTTTTAAGGAAAAAGATTGTACTATTTTGATTACCACATATAAAAAGTAACAACGTTTCGTATAAAATAACAATGATTTATTTATAAGTTGCAACAGTTCATAAAAATAATCAATGACATGACACATTATACCAATAATAATCACAATAGACCATCTAAATGAGAGATAAAAAATCTGAATACAATATTTATATTATTAATTCAAATAATACAATTATCCAATTATTATTATTTTGGAAATTCTCTCACAACGAATGTTACAACAACAAGATTAAGCGATACAAATGTCGAGTAAAGAAGATGTGGATCCGAGTTTACAAATTGATATATGTTTATGAACTATGATTTTTAGTTCACAAGAAGAAGATGAATTTATGTTTGTGGGTTGTGATTTTGAGTTCATGTGAAGAAAAAGTTGTAGATTTGTTTATGGGTTGTGGTTTCGATTTCAAGCGATGAAGAAGATGTCGATCTGTTTGTGGGTTGTGGTTTCTATTTCAAGGGAAGAGGCAATTGAAATAGAGGTTTGATTTCAACTTTTCATTTATAAAGGAAGCTTAAATCACTAACACCTCTCTAAAACATTGATTCTGGTTTTGAATGAGGTCAATAATTCCTTTATATTACCTCATATTTGTTTTATTTTATATGCACTATGTTTTTATGTCCAACTTGGTTTGGATGCCTGAGCTACTGCTGGTGTAGTTATGCATGCAATGAAAAATGTTGTTTCAGTTACACTGTTTCTTGAGATACATGTGGAATTTTACTTGTGTTTATTATTTATTCTTTATCATTTCAAAGTATCCCTTTCCTTGAAAAGGTTTCCAAGATCTAGTGTGTATCCCCTGCCAGCATCAACAAGAGAGAATATAGATACAACCTGGTACAAGTTGTTAGTGATCTCAGAGACAAGCTTAATCTTCTCCCCCTTAAAGAGATTCTAAATGAAGGAAAAGTATGATACCAACATGGTAGCAACAACTTCCTCGTAATTGTGAGCAAGCCAGGATGAGAAAACATTTGACATTCGCATGAAGGGAGTTGATTCCCCTAAGGAACCCTCCTCAGTAAAATGAGTCTATTTGGGGGACCCTTCCTCTGGGGATGAACATTGATCATCATCATGACCCCTCTTCATTGGAGCATGAAACTATTTTGTCTCTTCCATATTAATATGGTTGTGACATTGACTAGTTGGTCGACCTCAGGGCAGTAGTATAAATCTCGGTAGCCGGGATATAAGAAGGAGTCGAAGCAAGAGTAGTGGTAATTGGAGTGGGTACCTCAACCATGAAGCCTTCAGCATCAACTAGATCATAATCCATCTTATCTGCAAAATGTGATCACACATGTAAAATCAATCATGAGGCCTTGAGCATCAACTAAATCATAATCCATCTTATCTGCAAAATGTGATCACACGTGTAAAAAAAAGAAGTTGTGACTTCATTCTCACCAAAAACCTATTTTCTTTCCTTCTTGTTGACTGCACTCACAATGGCGTATGTGTCAATCTATTTTTTCCTCACTTCGGTAGAGGAACCTTATCGAACTAAACCTTTCCTCATGGTCGGGCCCTTGAAATCAAGAATGTAGATCTTCCTTCATCACTGCCTCGTCTATCGAAATTGGACACATCCTTATGTAGTAGGAATAAACATCCTGATTGAAGTGAGTCGAAAACTAGTACTTCAAGAATGAACTCCTGAAGTAACGAGAAGACTTAGTATGGGACTAGCACAAAGTGCGGTTGGCCTCTAGCGGAAGGGGTCTCACCAACAAAAGGAGCCCTAGAAAATCACCTAAGTCTTAGGTGAAAGGTTGAACCAAGGATTTTCAGGATGGAAATTAATGAGCCCTTGGCCAGGGAAGTTGTCTTAAGAGGAGTGCCTTAAATGGGTAAAGTTAAAGAACAATCTAAGGGAAGATTTCCAAGATTTATGCTCGGTACATAGCTAAAATACCCTTATGTAGACCCAGGAGCTCGAATGAAGCTGAGAAGGAGCAATATTTAAGTGTTCTAGGATGGTTACTTTGAAGACGAAGAAAGGTAGTCACTGTCCTATCCTTGTGAATACAAACTCATAGATTGGGATCACAATCATCAAAGAAATTATATATCCTCTTATCTAGGCCCACTAGAAGAGCCGACCATTCTAGAGGATTGTCGACCATGATACATGCGGCCTCTACTGCTGGCTATGTGCTTGGAATGATTGTAGTACCTATTATTTCCGTGACAACCCAGTTGTGCTCAGTTGCGTCTGACCGATCTCAAATATCAAAGTAGGCTTTCACTTTAGCGTCGTTGGGTTCTAAGTTATAAGTCATCAAGCAAAGTTGTACAAAACATTTAGCATGTACTCTCCTCTGATGGTTGGCTTGTATTTCCTCCTTGTCCAAGAGGGTGAGGGGCATTAAGGACCTCTGTGCGACTCACCTCCCCGACGACATTTGATAAAAGTTCATTCCTTTAGGGAATCCCTATATACCATTTTTAGTCATAATCATTAGATAAGGGTATCACCTCTTGACCCATGGAATCATGTAAAAAGGGAGGGAGATAGGAATTTAGGGATGCCATCATCTCTGCATGCAGCAACAGAAGAAACTTCACTTTTAAAATCACTCATTATGTTAATCGTACTATTACTCACCTTGATTAAAAATGTAGGAAATATTGAAGATAAAAGTTGAGTTAAAGGAAGTAGCTGGTTGAGTGAGATTGGTGGCGCGAGGTGGATGAAGAAAGTAGAGAACTTGATTAAAGAACCAAAGTATACCGATTAATGTTCTCAAGAAAGAAGAAGAGAGTGTGTTTACTAAGAAAATAAATATGAGGGAACTTGAATGACAAAGGTTGCAAAAAGTTTCAAAAACTATCAACTCCTCCTACTTATATGAAAAGGCAGTTGGACAATCGATATCAACTAATGAAGAGGGATAAGAGATCAACAAGATTTCTCCTTGGGGATACACACAAACTCGAGTGCACTCAAGCACACTACAAGTCGCGTCATGCCCTAACTTGTAGCATCAACACATGTGTCAGAGAAAAGGAGAAGAAACATTTTAATGATAAAAATGCATTTAATTCGCACGTTCCCCACAAATTTTTAACTGATTCCAAGAAGTTCAGCTCTAGTTCACCCGACTGGTTAACATCCTGGAGGCCAGTCAAACCACTTAAGGCTTCCCCCGCCCACTAAATGCCCAACAAAGCCTTGAGGGCAACAGTTCTGGCTCGGTAAAAGGCCCATGAAGTTAAGGCTCAATCCATCTCAAATATACTCCATTTGACCTGATGTATTATTAAAAACCATATCATAGGGAGAGTAAGGCACACTTTTTATCTACACTTTCATTACACTCATCTTGAATCTTGGACTGACTTGGACATTAGAGTGCTAATTACCATGCAGGTTCATCATGCATCGCCGTACCGGAGATCAACATCATCTGTTTGAGAGATCCAGTTCATCAACTACATCCATTTATGTTTCCTGAATGGAACAGTAACAATAAACGCGTGCATATATATATATATATATATATATATATATATATATATATATATATATATATATATATATATATATATATATATGCAAAAATAAAATTAAAATCAAAATGTATTCAATGTATATATGTAAAATAAAATTAAAATCAAAATGTATTCAATGTATATATGTAAATTTGGACGAAGAAAGATGAATAACATAGTAGGAGTGAATTCACGGTAGGTGAGGGGTTTAATCAGAGGAATAAAATGGAGAAAAGTGGAATGAAAACGATGAACAAGAGAATAGAGGAAGTATTGCAATAAGATATTCATGATTTTTTTTGTAAATACAAAACTTGACTTTTGTAGGAAATTTAGGGTGTCTTTAAAGGCTTGAAGCAGGTTTTTGATAAAAGGTCATATGAAAGTGGAACTCCATATTGATAGTAAGGAGGTGTTCACAACCCTCACTACAACTTCCATTAAAACAGTTATTGATTTAGGTCTTCTTCAAATAATTGAGTCATTTTTTACCACAATTAGGAAATTTGTATTAGTCACATATACCATGAATTAAATAAGCATGCAGACACGTTAGCGAATTTTGATTTGAGACATGAATCCAGTCTTCAAGTTCAAATGTATGATGTTTTTCCTCCAGAACTGAGTTCGATTTTCCTCTCATATCTTATAGGAATGTGTCGCCCTCGTATAACTAGTTTTTAGTTCTTGTTTTCCTTGAGTTCAAACCCTTTTATATTTCAATAAAAAAATTGATTTTATCTATACTTGGATCTTAAACATATTTATTTTATTTTAAATTCTAATAAATTATAAAAAATAAAATTGAGTTTTAATTAAAATAATAAGAATAAAAATGAGAATTAAAAATGATAAATTAAAATTTATAAATCTTAAAAACTACTTCAAATAATATTTTAAAAAGAAAACAAAAAGCTATAAAAAATGATAAAAACCGTGCTAGATTGTTTTTATCAAACATGACGTTTTATTGATATGAGCTTAAAGCTTAAAGTTAATTTAATGATCCTACCAAACAACCCCTTAGTCCAATCCCTTTTACAAGAAAAAGTCAATAATTTAAAATTATTAATATTATTATATTATTATTATTATTATTATTATTATAATCTTTAATTAATTAATTAACAAATATTTAATATAGTAAGAAGTTGATTATTAAATATTAACAATAATATTTTAATAATTTCTACGTGTTAAATTTTTTGATGAAAACCCAAAAGTAGCTGGATGAAGATGAGTAGGTAAGGATTTTTTTGAACTCAATACTAAATTATGAATTTGATTCAATTATGGAAGAAAAGCCCAACAATATTGTATATTGTTGAACTTCTATGAGTTAAAGAAGATATTTATTGCATATTGTTGAAACAAAAAAGCCCAACAATAGTTAGACCATCTTGTTTCCCTCTTTTTTTAGCTTTCCTATTTTATTACCACTACTTTCTTTTTCCTTTTTGGAACAATCCTTTTATATAAAGGATACCACATTTCTTGTAATATCCATTCAATGATAATAATAATAATATTTTCTTTTCGGTCAGTCTTGTAATACTTTACATTTTTCATTTCATTGTAATTAATAATGGCTATTGTTGTGCCATCTGTCAACATGGTATCACAAGCATGAGACTGCTCTGATTTTTTTCCATATTCCTTTATCCTATTCTTTGTGGCTTCCATCACGCGTTCACCTTGGATAACATTTTTTCAATTCTTTCTCCTTTCCCTGCGATTCTCGTTACACCTTCCTTCCTCATCAATGGCGGATCCATCTACTCCACCTCCTACTCCATCCAAAAACAGATCTTCCACCCAAATCACCACCACCACCCGTTCCTATCATCAAGATATGCTTGACCCATTATTTATGGACCCCAACAATAATCCATACCTTACCATCCTTACGCCACCGCTCAACAACACCAACTTCCACTCTTGGTATAGATCTATGAAGTTAGTTCTCTTGTCCAAGAACAAATTAGGGTCCATCGATGAAACCCTAACTCTCCCTTTTGCAACTGATTCTTCATATGTTCTCTAGTGTCGTTGTAATAACATGGCAATGGCTTGGATTACAAATTCAATTGACAAAGACATCTCTTAAAGTGTTCTTTGGATGGATTTCGTAAAAGATATTTGGGAAGAACTCCACGAACGATATCATCAAGGGGATATTTTTTGCATCTCCGGTCTTCAACAAAAGATATATGCTCAGAAGCAGTGAGGTCAAATTATAACTCAGTACTTCACCACCATAAAAAGCTATGGCGAGAATTTAAGAGTTTTCGACCTTTTCCCACATGTACTTGTGACCCCCTTTCTACATATGCTATAATTCTCACCATTAAAACATGCAGGGACAATGACTATGACATTCGATTCTTGAAGGGACTTAATGATCAATATGCATCGGTGAGGGCACAAATCATGCTTATGTCTCCTCTACCATCTTTTAATCGAGTTTTCTCACTTCTCATTCAACAAGAAAGACAATGGTCATCTCTTATTCTTAAAGATAAGCTCATTGCTTAGGTGCAAAAACCATACATACGAGGGTGATCCAATGACTGTGGAAACAAACCTTATATCTCAGCTAAATCGAAAGGCATCAAAATCTGCTCATATTGCAATCAACCGGGTCACACAATTAAAGTATGCTTCAAGAAACACAAGCTCCCTCCCTATCTCAAAAAGACAAATATGGCTCAAACTTCTCAAGAATATTCTACTAATGACAACTCCAACTTGCACCAAAATGATGCTACTACTGATACTCTAGGCTTCACCATTAGACAACAACATGCACTTTTTTCTCTTCTTCAATAAACTATTGCATCTCCTGAAGTTAATGTTCAACACCTTCACACAACCAATGCACCACAATTAAGTTCTTCTTTTATCCATAATATTCATGGTATTAATCCGTCTGAAGGGTTGTTTGACACATGGGCTACAAATCATGTATTCCATGATAAGTCCTACTTTACAACCCTTAATCCCATTAAACCTATCATTGTGAGGCTTCCCAATGAGCCTCCATCACCACACATTTTACTGGATCTACCCATTTCATCGAATCGTTTTACCTATATGATATTTTTTTACATTCCATCCTTTTACACTAATCTAATTTTTGTTTCCAAATTAGCTAGTTCCCTTAATTGTGCCTTTATCTTTACTGCATCTTACTGTCTCATGCAAGGGCTTTATACCCTGATGAAGATTGGTGCAACTAGGTTACATTCAGGGCTCTATAATTTGATCTCCCCATCCTTTTCACATAATTCTTTCCCTTTCCTCAATATTAATACTTGTACTCTTTGGCATAATAGGTTAGGCCACCCCTCATATGATACACTTGTTTAAATCAATAAAAAGTTCCCTTTACAAGATTTACATGACATTAAACAACCGTGTGATACTTGTATTAAGACTAAGCAAAAACATTTACCTTTTCATTCTAGTACATATAATTCGTCTCACTGTTTTGAATTGGTCCATATGGATATTTAGGGGGCAATTTCATGCCCTTTCATTTTAGGTCACAAGTATTTCATAATTGTGGTAGATGATTTTAATAGGTATTGTTGTATTTTTTTAATGAAGTCAAAATCTGAAACATCTATCTTGATTAAATCATTTATCAAACTTATTGACACTCAATTTCATACTACCATTAAGACCATAAGGTATTATTGTATTATCCACCAAACTTCATGTGTATACACGCCACAACAAAATGGCCTTGTTGAATGAAAACACCAGCATTTATTAGGTGTTACTAGAGCCCTCATATTTCAGTCTAATCTCCCCAAAATATTTTGGTCTTATGCTTTATTATATGTTGTGCATCTCATAAATCGTTTGTCATCTAAATTACTTTCAAATAATTGCCCATTTACTATGCTTTATCACTCTATACCTGATTACTCTACTATAAAAACTTTTGGATGTTTGGTATATGTTTGTAGCAATGTTGTTAATAGAACTAAACATGATACATGATCCCACAAGTTCCTATTCTTAGCCCTCAAACATGGTGTAAAAAGTTCCATACTTTATAAACTCCACAATAAGAACATCTTCATATCTAGAGATACAACCTTTTTTGAGCATATTTTTCCTTACACATCTTCCAACCCTGCCTCTCATCAAACACCAAGGCATATCCATCATTTGCACCAAGATTACTATTTGGATTACACACATCAACCTCTACAACCTCTACAATCTACACAACCAATTACCCCCCCCCCCCACACACACACACACATTAACCCTCCAAACACACCTCCTTCTACAAATTCTACCACACCAAATCCCGACACACATATTTCTAATTCTGCCCCTAACACACCTGCATAACCTACCACAATGGTAAGAAAATCCACTAGACCTTTTAGGTAGCCAAATTATTTGCAGGATTATCATTGCTCCCTTCTTCAAGGTATTCGTCCCTCTACTTCCTCCACTATATCAGGTGTACAACCATATTCTCTATCTCATTACATCTCATATGATAATTTATCTAGCTCACATAGAAGGTATAATTTAAGTATCTATTTTATCAAAGATCCATCCTCATATACTTCTGCCATTAATAATCTTAACTGGCAATAGGTTATTACATCTGAACTTCAATCCCTCACTAACACAAATACTTGGAAACTTACTCCCTTACCTCCTAACAAACGTGTCATAGGATGTAAATGTATATTTAAACTCAAATACCTTCCCAATGGTTCTATTGAGAGATATAAGGCCCGCCTCATTGCAAAAGGTTTTAATCAAACTGAAGGCCTAGACTATTTAGAGACATCCAACCATGTTATAAAAATAACAACTATACGGTTATTGTTATCTATTGTTATTTCTACTAATTGGCACATTCACCAATTAGACATTAACACATCTTTTTTTGCACGGTGATATCGATGAAAAGGTTTACATGAAACCTCCACCTGACCTCACTGTCCCTCCTAACATGGTTTGCAAACTTAGGAGGTCTATTTATGGCCTTAAGCAGGCTAGTCGTCAATGGGATCAGAAACTTACCCACACACTTCTTAGCATTGGTTTCTCCCAATATAAATCTAATTACTCCCTATTTAGGAAATTTGACACTAATTGTTTTACGGCTATTCTTGTGTACATTGATGATTTAATACTTGCAGGAACATCTATTGCTGAAATTAATACCATCAAACAACTTTTAGACACCAAGTTCAACATCAAAAACCTGGGTTTTCTACATTACTTCCTCATATTCAAGATTGCTCGCTCTTCTGCAGGCCTCACTCTTTCTCAACGCAAATATTGCCTTGATCTTTTACAAGAAACTAGCCTCTTAGGCGCGAAACCTTGCTCAACTCCTATGGACCCAAAACAGAAACTTGATGATGAAAACACTCCCCCTCGACTGATTTGTCAAGCTTCAGAAGCATCATAGGAAAGTTACTTTATTTAACGTACTCAAGACCTGACATTGTTTTTATTTGTCTGCAGGTTGATCCAAGATCTTGCCAAGCCTACTGCTATTCACCTAACTGCAACTCACCGAATTGTTCGTTATCTTAAAAGCAAACCTGCTCTTGGACTTTTCTTCAAGAGAGGATCCTCCTACAACCTAACTGGATTTGCTGATTCTGATTGGGACTCTTGTCCAATCACTCACAGGTCAACAACCAACTTTTGTTATTTTTTAGGCGACAATCTCATTAGCTATAAAATGAAGAAACAACTCATGGTTTCTTGCTCATCTTTTGAAGCAAAATATATGGCTCTTGGCAACTTTACATGTGTGGCACAATAGCTCATCTACATTCTCCAAGATTTAAAAAATATCACATCCTCGCTCAATTACTCTTTATTGCGACAACCAGAACGCTATTTACATCACATCCAATCCCATGTGAGCAGAATATATGGCTCTTGCTCATCTTTTGAAGCAGAATATATGGCTCTTGGAAACATTACATGTGAGACACAATGGCTCATCTACCTTCTCCAAGATTTAAAAATATCACATCCTCGCTCAATTACTCTTTATTGCGACAACCAGAACGCTATTTACATCACATCCAATCCCATCTTTCACGAGCGTACGAAGCACATCGAAATAGATTGTCATATTGTTCGTGACAATCTTCAATCCAATATTATCCACCTCATACCTATCAACACAACAAATCAAGTTGCTGACCTATTTACAAAAGCTTTTCACCTAGAACATTTCACAAATTGTATTTCCAAACTTGGCATGTTAAACCTACACTCCAATTTGAGGGGGGCTGTTGAAACAGAAAAACCCAACAATAGTTAGGCCCATATTGCTTCCCTCTTTTTCTAGCTTTCCTATTTCATTACCGTTACTTTGTTTTTCCTTTTTTGAACAATCCTTTTATATAAGGATACAAACTTTCTTGTATAATATTCATTCAATGATAATAATAATATTCTCTTTTCAGTGAGTCTTGCAATACTTTATATTTTTCATTTCATTGCAAGTAATAATGGTTACTGTTGTGTCATCTGTCCACACATATTACAGTTTTTTTTTTCAATTTAAATGATTAGTCTCAACACTTATATGTAGAAGATATTATGTTTATACCAACAAAAAAAATATTTATGAAAACTTTAAACCAAAGAATATGTCTCATTCAAGAATTGAGTTTCATTCGAGAGTGGGGACTAAATAGGGAAAATATAGCTTTGCCTAATTTTAGTGTTCATTTATGTTTGAAATTAACAAGTCCCCTATAAAAGGTAACAACAAAAATCAAGACTTAATTTATTTTATTTCTATTTTCAAAATTTATGTTAACTTTATTTACTAACAAAGAAATATTATTTCTTGAACAGAAGAACTATATACAATTTTTCAAACAATGAAAATATTAACAGATTGTTTTCATTATTTTTAAAATGAATATTTTTTATTAGTTAATATTTCATTATTTTTAATCACAGTTGTTTATTTCAGAAGTCTTACCGTTTTATTTAATCATAATATAAAAGAGAAAGTAAAAACTATTTTCATAAAGTAAACACGAAAGGATTTATAATTGGTACATCCAACTATTTCACGATAATGCCTTTGCAGCATCACATTTTTCAAAGTAGTGAAGTTACTTATCCGACAAGTGAACTTCATTATGGATGAAACTATCAAGTGGAGAGCTATGTTGTAACTAATCTAATTGATTTTGTTAGGTAGTTAAGAAGTTTTTATAAGTTAATTACTTGATTTAATGGTGTTCAATGGTGTTCTAGGTTAATTTTCACACATGATACCAATTTGCCTATAAATACATTACTTGTCTCTTAGTTAAGATTCACTCACACCTTACCATTATTGGCAATCATGTTGAACATGAAAATGGTTGTCACTGCAACTCTTGTTATCTTCCTATTGTGCTCTCCATCATCTGTAGCTAGGTTACTCAACAAGCTTCAGCTACCAGCACCACTTACAGGACCTGAGTCCCTTGCATTTGATAAAAACGGTGGGGGACCTTATGTATCTTCTTCTGATGGAAGAATTTTTAAATATGTTGGTCCAGATGATGGTTTCAAAGAATATGCTTACACTTCTCCAAACAGGTAAATCATTCATCATCATCAACTATGGTCTTATTTGTATGAAAAAAATTGTTTTTAAATTTATTGAATACGTTTTATACTATAAGAAAACAGCGTAATAGCGCCAGTCAAAAACCCTCGCTAACAGGCCAAATATATTAATTATTAAATAAATCTAAAAAATAAACTTTATTTTATAAATAAGACTAGAGGTAGTATCAACTGACTAGGTTCAAAATATTGGAATTTTTTTTAGAATAACATACTTTAATAAAACAAATACCAATATAACATGGATTTGGAAAAAATTACCAAAGTGGCGTACTTTGCATGCATGTTCGCCAATTGAATGAGCGACTGATAACAATTTATCAACAAATTCGCCAATCCAATTGGCTAAAGAATGCACTTACGCCACACCAATTGGCGAACATGTTGTATTTTTAAAGCAATTCGCCATATGAATTGACGAATATATTGTATTTTTAAAACAATTCGCCATATGAATTGACGAACATGTTGTATGGATTGGCGAAATGGTCTAAAAAAATTTAAAAAATTTGTATACATTTATTTTATAAACAATTTGACCATTGAATCTTAAACAATTTGACCATTGAATCTGTGAGCACAATTTGACCATTGAATCTTACCTATCCTTTTATTGTACCTCAAATATTATTATTATTATTATTATTATTATTATTATTATTATTATTATTATTATTATTATTATTATGTCCCAATTAATCTAAATTAATCTAAACAATTAGTATTTCCCATTTAATCTCAGTGTATCCTTGCATTTGTGCATGTTCGCCATATCAAGTGGCGAATTCCTTACACAAAAATGCCAAATGATTTGATGAATGTGTGTACAACTTTTGTCATTAACCAAAGCATGTGGCGAATGCATGCAATATTTAAACATATTCTCCAATTGAATGGGCGAACATGTATACAAACTAGGTCATTTTGGTAAATATTTTGAAAAAATGGTTATTTTGGAAATATTTTTATTAAACTACCTTATTTTTAAAAAACAAACTATTGTTTTCATAAATGATTTAATTTTCAGGAACAAAACATTTTGTGATGGGCTTGCTGACTTCTCAACAGTCCAAGCAATTTGTGGCAGACCTATAGGGTTAGGTTTCAACCATCAGACAGGTGATTTGTATGTAGCTGATGGTTATCTTGGGCTTGTTAAGATTGGTCCCAATGGAGGAGGAAATGTAACACTATTACCATGGGAACAAGCCATTGGTACAATTTTTGGTGATGGTTAGACCCTGATACTGGAATTGTTTATTATACCATTGTTAGCACTAACTTCCAACTCAAGTAAGTATGGCTTTTCTCTCTACAATATTGATTGAAAAAACATGTTTTACTATATACTCTATAGTACATTTTACTAGTGTGTGTAATGATGCAACTGATGAAACGTGTTACTTGATATTTTGTAGAGATTTCTCGACACTGCTAACCAGTGGAGATAGTTCAGGGTTTCTATTGAAATATGATCCAAGCACCAACCAAACAACAGTGTTGCTAAGCAATCTTGCAGTGCCAGCTGGTGCGGCGGTAAGCAAAGATGGATCATTTGTACTTGTTAGTGAATATCTAGCAAATAGAATTCAAAGAGTTTGGCTCAAAGGACCAAAAGCAAATTCATCAGAAATATTCATGCTAACGGCTGGAAGACCAGATAATATTAAAAGGAACTCATTAGGGAAATTTTGGATTTCAGTGAATAGTTTTTTAGGACCACCAAGCTCTCTAAGATGTACTACTTTGCCTTCAGGAGTTAGAGTCAATAAAAACGGTGTAGTTTTACAAGTTGTGTCTCTTAATGATGAGTATGGTGGTGAACCATCAAGTGAGGTTCAAGAGTATAATGGAACACTTTATGGTGGCTCCCTACTTGCTAATTATGCTACCATTTTTACCCCCTAGAGTTCTTCACTCTTTCTTTGTAAGGGGACGAAATAAAGAAAATTATGTTAACATAAGACCATACTACTAAGAGTTTGTTTGATTTTAATAGTATGTTTGTCTCATGTTACTTCATAATTTGTCATTATCAGATTATCATTATAAGTGACTCATTTTTCTAAAGAAATTAATATTGTTATTTTAAAGGTTAAATATGTTTCTAGTCCCTTAAATTATAGAAAATTTCACTTTTAATCCTTTAAAAATGTTGTCAAAAAGGCATCCTTCTATTATTTGTCGTCACTATTTTAAAAATACAAATTAAAGACAGAAATTTGTGAGGGAAGTAAATCCCTCACTAATTGCGATGAGTTTAATGAGGAAAACGATATAAATGATAAATGAATAAAAATTAGTGAAAGAATTTACGCGGCAAATTTTCCATCATAAAAAATCCATCACAAAATTGATAAAAGTAAAAGATTTGAAACGATTGATATTCTTTACAAATATTTCTGTTACAAATTCTCTCATAAATTAAAGTGTTACATATTTTTGTGAGGAAAATATTATTTCTCTAATTTATTGTTGTTTTGGAATGGGCCAACGTAGTATGCGTCGGGCACGACCCATGACCTAATACGATGAGACGTGGGGAGAGCGTCTCCCCCACGTGATCCATGTCATCCAACTGCCCACTATTATCTCCTGATATGTAGGGGAAGTTGGACCAAGGGCAAGACCACGTGTTAGGTCTTATCTGCTCCTACGCAGTCCTTGACAGTTCTTCCTTGAGCCTAGCTAATCCAGCCCATGGGAGAACTTTGGCCCATCATTGGGGGTACATTATAAATACCCTCTTTCACCAGAGGGCCATGTATTCTGAATTCTATTCTCTTCTCTACCTATTCCGTACTTGCACTTTCTCACTTTGGCATCAGAGTGTCTTGCAGGTACACGCCCACAGTTCACCACCGTAGCTGCTCTTCACCGGAATGTCCCTTCTAATCAAGTCAGATAAATTGTTTTATAGAAAATAAATCAATTTTCTTAATAATACAATAACTTAAATTTTAATAGGTTAAATATGTTTAAGGTCCCTTTAAATATCCCAACTTTGAGGATTGGTCCATCAAAATATTTCCTTCAAACATTGATCCTCCTAAAGTTTTTCGTCCCTAACTTTAGTTCCTCCCATTAATTTCAACTAACGGGTGGTGATGTGGCACACCAAGTGTGTAGAAATGACATGTCAACTGTGTAATCTTCCTTATCCACTTCTGAAATGATTTTTGTCTTTATTTCTACTCACATATCACTTCCACGAAGTAAATAAAAAACCCTAATCTTCTTCTTCCAAAAATCGTTCCTCGCTCTTCATTTCTTCTCTCGTCTCGTTCCTTCTCCTCTCGTTTATTTTCGTCTCCTCCTTCTATCTCTTCATGTCTTCATCCAGGGTTAGCAACATTGTGTCACAACATTCCAAGATTTCTATCAACAGTGAAGGGAAAAAGTGTGGATGCAAGGGTACCTTGATTTCATATATGTGCAATAAGGTAAATAATCAAGGGAGATTGTTTTGGAGATTCCCTTTTTGGAAGAATGAGGGAACTTGCCATATTTTCGTTTGGGATGATGAGCTTGATGTAGGGAAGAAAGATGTTAAAGTGGTGGAATCAAAATGCAGCAAGGATGAAAAGGATATGCAATTTGTGGAAACCTTTAAGGAGCTTTATGAAGCATCAATGAAGAAGAACCATAGGTTGAAGATGAAGCTAAATACAGAGAAATTTTATGGAAAGATGAAGACCATGTGTGTTGTAATTTTAGTGTTGGTCAACATGTATTTTATTGTTAGATGTAATTGTTAAATTGAAATAAGTTGTCTTAATGATATGTAATGTTGTTTTGTTATGAACATGACCTTTTGTAATATTTAGTTGTTATGAAATGTGCTATCAATTTGGTTAAGTTATGATCTATAATTTTAAGTTGGTTGTTGTTTTGAAATTTCCTATCAATTTATATCATTTGTTGATACAAATTGTGTGAAATTGTTGTATTGTTTACAACAGTCAATTACCAATAATCATGTGAACATAAAAAAGCCTATAATTATGGTCAATAATGGTTATAATAACAATAAAAAGATACCAAAAGACCAAAAGAGTTTTCATTTTTTTTCATACCAAAATATTAGAACAGTATTGTCGCTCCCGATAAGTGACACCGGGTCAGATAAGGGTACAGACGCGAACGGTCGGCGAGAGGGACAATGAGAACACACAGCCGTGAACTCACTGGAGATGAATAGAGTCGCCAGCTGGGCATTTTTATCCCGGAGGAAAGGCAATGCTGCATAGGCCTAGAAAGAGATGGATAAGACGGTTTGCGAACCAGAGAGACTGAGAAAGGGGGTTGGTTACAACCTGGGAAGGTATTAGCACCCAGATTGTCCGTCGTACTCGACGGGATCCACGCTTAAAAGATTTGTGTTTTAAAGGGGTAGTGTTAGTGCAATTTGTGTATAAAAGAGCTGGAAAGATGTACAGGTGTCAGTGCAAAAGTGTATAAGTGATATGAAGTATGAAAGTGTCAGTGTGAGACCAGGAATGAAATGAATTGCTCAAGATCATGAGGCTCAAAGAATAAGGCTAGAAAGAGGGGAATGTATAGAGACTTTTGTTCGATAACTGTTAAGTTATGCCTACGTATCCTCTCGTGCAATGAGGAAGTCAGAACACCGTAGTTCGACCCAAAGAGACTGAAAGATGAATTGACTTGTGAACTGCTTACTAGTCTATGCTCAAGTGTATGATCTGTCTGGCACAGATGCAAACTGTCTTGCATTAGACGGAAGAAGCGAGTTCTCGTTTGTGAGTGAATGAGATGAGAAGAGAATCCCGAAGGAGACGATTATTGTTTGTTTTTGTGTTTTCAGTCTTTTATTGCTTTTGAAAGTTTGTCATAAGATAATGAGCTTAAGTCTAAACCAATGGATTTAGTAAACTCATCACATCTTCCCTCTGATTAGGGGTAATGAGAATACCTTAAGTGTGAAGTCAGATTCTCACACTTAATCACCTTTGGTGTAGGATTAAGATCATTAACCTACTTGTGATTATTTAGATGTTTTTGTGATTTTGTTTAGTGTTGAGTAATGAGGTTAAGCCATAATCAAGGATTAAACAGACCCCTTACACCATCCTAATAGAAGGATAGTAGATGAGAATGTTTAAGCTGAGGAAAGCTCCTCAACTTAATCCATGATTAGGGATTAAACTCATGACAAAACAAGCCTTTGATTAAGTGGATTTTATCAATGATATGATGATGAAGTGAGTTTTATGGTTTGTAAGACAACTTGAGGGGGACTTGTCCATTAACTCTAGGGTTAGTCCTTCTTAACCACTTAAGGAAGAATTAGAACCCTAATGCAAGGCCCAAGTTACAAGTGTGATGTCTTGATAATTATTAAGTGATTTGATTAAGAGATTTAAACACCTTAAGGATTTAATACTTAGGATTAAAGTTATACACTCCATCCTAAGAGAAGGATGTAGGCATAAGCTTAATCACAAAGTCTTAAAGCCTTTTAGGGTTTAGTCCCTGATTATGAGATGAGAAGAGAGACACAAAGAGACATAAAGGTAAAAACTATGAGGGGAGACTAATCAAAACCCTAATTCATTATCATACATGGTTGTTCCTAAGGTTTGTGAGGTTTTCAAGAGAAGATCTTCAATGGAACCACCAGGAAGCAGATGAACAGGATCAAGAGAAGCAAAGTGACTTGCTTCATTCAAGAAGTCAAGTCACTTGAAGAAAGGAAGTGGGAGAAGCAAGAATGAGCAAGCTCAAACTCAAATACATATAAGAATGCAGCAATGGATGCAAGAGAGATGAAAAGAAAAGGTATGAGAAGTGAAGGCAAATTCACTTCTCAAGTTTACTTACCACCTGAAATGTTAGAAACAAGTGCAATGCAATGCTAAATGAAATGAAATGACATGATGCTAAGCAAAACCAGAAGCATGTTGATGATGATTATGATGTTATGAGGTGCTGCAAACATGAAACAAGGCATGGAGATGTTCATACAAAGTCATGGATGCAAATGATGCAAGTTAAGGAACATGAATAAACATGAAATGTCATGAAGCATACAAGGCAAATGGCATGGCAAAGATGTAATGCAATGATCAATGATGCTTCATACATGTCTTAAGATGTCAAAAGAATCATAAGAATGCACAAAATGCAATGGCAAGTCATGTTATGCAAGGAAATGCAAGAAGGATGCAAGAGAAAGCCCAAATTAGGGTTTATGGATCAAACATCAAACACAAACCAAAAACAGAAGCAAACCCTAGGATAAAAAAGGGAAAATGGCACTCAAAGAAGCCCTAGACCTATAATGAATCCCTGCCCAAAGGGGAACTCCCAACTCTTTACCAATCTCCAGATATGATTTTTGCAAGTTATTAGGGTTTTTTAGGGTTCTTAACAAAAGAAATGCCAATCAATTAGAAAATGCAAGATCAAATCATGGCCTTTTTAACCTTGAAAACATATGTCAAATGGAAAACAATGCAAAAAGAATCAATGTCTCAACCTTCACCAATAGGCAGAAATGAATTTTTAAACTTGTGATCAAAATAATGCACAAAATATGATTTAATTCCATGAAAAATTCTTAAAATGCATCAAGATCAAAAAAGAAATTTGGTTTGAAGGTTGGACAATGCTTCTAAATGTCTTAGAACATTTCATGAATTTTTTTGTAATTTTTAAATACCTAAAAGTATTTTTAATTAATTAATTTCCATTAACCAATTAAAAATAAACTTTTAAATATTTAAAAATACTTTTTAAATGATAAAAAATAAAATAAAAAATGTTTTTGTGTCATAAAAATTAATAAAACCTTAAAGAAAAAGTTTCATAATTTTTATGATTTTTTAACTATTTTTAAATAAATGTACAATTTAAAAGAAAAAGAAATGAATTAAAATTAAATTAAATGGAAGTCAACAGAATGGATGGATGAGATTGATCCTGGATTCAAAAGCGTTGACTGCGCGCCAGGATGAAAGGCCCAGATTGTTTCTGATTAAATTAACTAAAATATGATTAATTAACCCTAACACGTGGATTAGGGTTAATCAAAGAGATCCTGGCCCTTCCCTTGCGCGCGTAGTCAACAGATTCAACGCATCCTACGGCCAATATTCAAACCAGCATTAATTATGGGATTAAACCCTAATCACACTCAGGTGGCCGGAGAAGACTTCCGGTCGTCTTCTCCGGCCAGAAGCTCACCTGAAAATCACCCAACTTCCTCAAAACGTAATATAAATGAAATCTATGAATTGGGAAACGTTCCTCTCACTCTCACGAATCAAACCCCTAACCTAAAACAAATTTATCTTTCCTAAATCATCTGAATCGAAGCAAACAATTTCTAGGGTTCGTAAGCTTCAAACACAAATTAAATTCTCAAAACACAACCATTTCAAAAACTAAAAGCATCAGGATGATCAGGAGAGCATAAAGAACAAGTTTGTAACAAGAAAAATCATTTCTGGAAAAATTAATTTCGAGCTACCTGAGATTTGCAACTTTCAATTTAGGAACTTTCAGGCCTCTTCCTTCAGTGCAAGCTGCTCCTCTTGGTCCTACAAAGGTGCTTGAATGCTCAAAGTGAGTTTGTGTTGGCTGGAGAAAGAGATTCGAATGCTCCTGCTTCAGTTCAGTCAAAAATGGCAGATGAGATTCTGGCACTTTCAGGTCATGGTGATGGGGTGTTTAAGGTCCAGATGATGTGTATAGATGATCTGTGGTGTTGGTTTGTGTGTTGGAGACTTGTGGAGAGAGATTCGATAGAATCTGCAGCTTGAGGTGAATGATGGCAATGGAGTTTTCAGGCTTGTTTCAGGCTTATGCTTGGGGTGTTTCTTGTCTATGAGGTGTGGTGAGTTGAGTGATGATGAGAGTTTGAGTGTTTGAAGACTGTAGAAAGAATTTCGAAGGAACTTGCAATGAGGTGAGTTTTTGTGAATGTGATGAATGTGTGTGTTTCAGCCTTGGTTCTCATGTGTTATGGCCAGCAAACTGATTCAATAAACAAATGCAAGTGGCTGATGGATGTGACCTGGCCTGCAGGGATAGGTGTGGCTACTTTTGCTCAAAGTCCACTTTTGTGTAAGATAGGGCATGGCTCAAGTTTAGGCAAGTACAAGTTGGGTTCTGGTGCAGCATGGTGAGTGTGAGAGGTTGGCTTGACTCAAGGATCAATGCAGCAAGTTGGTGAAAAGGCCATGAGTGTTTTGCAACTTGGTTAGCTTTATGGATTTTCATGAGAAAAGTCAAGTTACATGAACCAAACCATGAGCAAACTTGACCCAAATCTGATTTTTGTGACTTAGAGGATGTTTACATAATGGTTTGACATGAATTAGAGGCTACATTTGACTTTGGTTCAAGACTTTGCAAAATTTCCTTTTGGTGCATAACTTGAAAATCAATGATTTTTGCTAACTTTGCAATGCCATAACTTTTGATCCAAGAAGAGTTTGATCATGTTCTTGTACTTTTTGAAAAGGGAAAGATGAGATCTACAACTTTCATGACCAAAGTTTTTCCATTTGAAGCCTTTTTGGATCAAGAATCAAGGCTTGAAAATTGGCCTAAAATGAGGCATTCTTGAAAAGTCAACTATGCCTCAAAAAGTCAACTTTTGCAAAAACCCTAAATTCTTGATTTTTATGAACTTCAACCTTCTTCCATGATCAAATAAAGATCATATACACTCAAAATGGTGAAGATCACCCATTGGTTGGGTCATTGGGGGCCTCAGATGCCCTGATTTTGCACTGACTTGTCTGAGAAGTCAACTCTTGATCAGATGACTTCCCCATGGAATTTCTTCATGAAAATTGATATGCATACTCCCTATACCATATAGAGATCAATGGAAACAAGAATGACCAAAAAATTTGAGATTATGGCCTCTGAAACCAAAACCCTAATTTAGGTCAGCTGTGCAGTTCAAACTGGCTCTGCATCCACTCAAACCCTAGTTCTTGTGATTCCTCTGCAATTTTGACTTTGTGAAGATGGAATATGATGTAAGAACACACATGGTCCCCTTTGAGTTGATTGGTGGCCTTTGGAGTGGCCCAAGAAGCTTTGGGATTGCTCAGATCACAAACCCTAGGTGCAGATGACTTAGAAACTATGCAGTGAATCAAACATGAGATATGAGATGGTATGATTGTGTTTATGCATATGAAATGACCACAAGCCATGGTGTGAATGGGTGAGGGCAAATTTGGGGTGTTTACAAGTATAACAAAATATCAGATTGTATATCAGTACATTACATCCAAAACAACTCATTGGTACATTACACCAGAATTGTAACCTAATTACTTCAACAAAACAAAATAATAGTTTCTCCCAAGGTTGTTTGCCTTCATTATGTTTGACCCTTACTAGTAGTGCAATCATCATCATGAATCACCAATGGATCATCAGGTTGTTTTCCTGGGCTTGAAATGTTCTTAGACTTCAGTGTCTTCAACCTTTCATTGTGTCTTTTTTTAGCTAAGACATGGCATGTTGTTTTGTACCTGCTTTGTGTCCTAAACTTGATTGATTCATTGTTGTTTGGCCTTGACAAATTTGTTCTTATTCCTGGTGGTTTGAAAGGTTTGGTCCTAAACATTTTTGGTTCTTTCTCAAGAAAAACTCTGGTACCACTTGGCCCAGGCTGAGATGCCTTGAGAGGTGACTTATCAACTCTCAGTGGTTGAATTTCCAAGACATCACTACCTTTTTGTATAGAAGCTAAGGTGTTATCCAAAGTTGTAGAGTTATCCATGACAATTGGCTCTGGCTCAATGGTTGTTTCCTTCTCAATTACAAATGGAGTTTCCTTCACAATGTCAGTTTCCTTCACATTGACAGTTAGGATTTCCTTCACAATTCGGGTTTACTTCACAATGACAGTTGGGGTTTCATTCACATTTGGTGTTTCCTTCACAATGATAGTTTAGTTTATCCTTGATATTTGACGCCTTCTTGATTACTCCCTCCATGACAATTGATGCCTTCTTGAATACTCTTTTGTTAGTTGATGCTCCCTTGGCATTTGATGCTCATTTATCAATTGAGGCCTCAACAATATTTTCCTTCTTTGGCTCTTTGTTTGTGGAGCCCTTAGGACTCCCTTATAACACATAAGTAAACAACAACATAAGAATACGGACATTAAAAACAGTTATATGCAACATAAAAAAACATAATAAAAAGTTAACACATTAGCATTACCCTTTTTTTGGTTGCCACGTTGGTTTTTTCATTAGCTTGACTTGCTTGTGTAGGTATTTCTTGAGCATCTTGTGTGGGGTTTTCTTGATTGACTTGATTAGCAATTGTCTTAGCTTCCATTTCTTGCTTCCATTTCTTGCATGTCCTCTTGTTATTCCCCGGTTGAAAACAGAATTTGCACTTATGGCTTGTGTTTGTTCTTTGCCACTTAGTTTGGGAAACTTCATCAGGTTCTATCCTTCTCAAATTCTTAGGCCTACCTGGCCCACGTTTAAACTTAGGTGGTAACATTATACCATTCTCAGTTCTAGACCACTTGTTTTGTCCATTTAAAGGAGTAATGTAACGCCCCGATTTAATCGTTAATTATTTATTCGATTAATTGGAAAATTGTTGTGTGTTGTGTGAATCATAGAGATTGATGTGTGTTGTTGTGTTGTATTGGTGGTTGCATATCCTTAGTGAAGGGTAGAGGCATTGTGATGTAGGTTGGTTTGTTGAGTAAAAATAATTATATTATTTTAATTTTATATAAGTTTAATAATTTATATTATATATATTGAAATAATTTAATTATTGGAATATTAGTGGAAATGATAGGTTGGTAATAGGTGAGGAGTTAGTGAGGGCAAGATGGAGATTCCAATATTAGGGGTCCAAGGGTTATGTTGAGAATTTGGGGAAAAGAGAAGTCAGTTCGTAGAAACCGATCGTGAAATTGAGAAGAGCGTGAACATAAGAAAGGAAGAAGGGAGCTAGGGCAAGAGTTAGAGGAAGAGAATTTCGTCAAGAGATAAATCGTCTGTCGAATCAAGGTAAGGATGGGATTTCATTCATCTCTTAAGAGTAATTTGATATGAATATTAGAGTATATATCCTTAAGTATGATAGTGGGATTGTGGAGTTTGGGAAATTGATAGGTGTTGTAGGAAATTGTGATATTGAATGATGAATTGTTTTGTAGATTGTGGTATGAAAAATCTGAGTGTAACACTGTTAAAATTGAGTTTTGGTGGAAGGAAATCACAGAGGAAAGTTGCAGAAATCGTAGAGCCCACTTAGCACGGTGTAGCGTGCTTAGTGCAGTGTTGTAAACAATACATGAGTTACTTGAAATATCAACCTACCAGCATATGTAGTTGTCCAACTAGCACTCATTTCTATCTCCCTATCCAATCTCCTTAAGGGTTTTGTCATGATAATTCCCTTATAACCCTCTAGCTTTTCCATAAGAGTAACAAACCTCCCCATTAAATAATTTCTAATCCACTCAAGCATTGTTATGATGAGTTTGTCTCTTTGTAACAAGTTCAACAATACTATGGTGGAGTCCATAAATGATTTCATTAATGACACTTCTAAGGATAAGGAAGAATAATAATATAAGGTTTCTCCTCATAAACTTTTATCCCAGACAATTCCCACCCAAAGAGCCCGACATTGTGCTTGAGATCATGAATTCTGATGATATTTAAATCAACAAGGGACCATCAATCAGGGTTTATAAGGATCATCCTATAGAGAATATGATAGGAAATCTCAACCAAGGAATTAGGACAATATCGAGAGAAAGTATGGCCAACTCATGCTATATCTCTATGATTAAGCCCAAAAATGTCAAGGAAACATTTACTAATGAATTATGGGAAAATGTTATGCAAGAATAAATTTTCCAATTTGAAAGAAATAGGGTTTATGAGCTAGTTCATAGACTTGAAGATGTGAACGTCATTGGTACCAAGTGGATTTATGAGAACAAATTTGATGAATGTCGTAACGTGACAAGGAATAAGACAAGTTTAGTTGCTCAAGGATATAATCAAATAGAAGGAGTTGACTTTGATGAGACATTTGCCCCAATATCCATACTGGAGTTCATTAGAATATTTCTAGGAATTTCATGAATTTTGAAATTCAAACTGTTTCAAATGGATGTCAAAAGTGTATTTCTAAACAGGTATCTCAATGAAGAGGTCTATGTGGACAAACCTAAGGGGTTCACTGATCCAAACTCTCCAGATCGTGTTTTCAAAATGAAGAAAGCTCTTTATGGTTTAAAACAAGCTCCAAGGGCATGATATGATTAATTGAGTTCCTGATCAACAATGGATATAACAGGGGAGAAATAGTCAAAAATCTATTTGTGAAGAATGATGGAGGGTAGCTTATGATAGCCCAAATCTTTGTGGATGACATAGTTTTTGGTGAGATGTCTGACATAATGGTGCAACATTTTGTTCAACAAATGCAATCTGAGTTTGAGACGAGCCTTGTAGATGAACTCACTTAATTTCTTGGTCTTTAAGTAAAGTAAATGGAAGACAATGTTTTTGTGTCTCAAAGAAAGTATGCTAAGAGCATAGTGAAGAAGTTTGGTCTTGATAATGCAATCCATAAGAGAACTCCAATTGCAACTCACTTGAAGCTTTCTAGGGATTAAAATGGAGTTTATGTTAATTAAAGTCTCTACAGAAGTATGATATGAAGTTTGCTATTTCTCAAAGCTAGCATACATGATATCATATTTGTTGTTGATGTATGTGCTAGGTACCAGGCCAATCTTAAGTTTATTCATCTTAATAAAGTTAAAAGAATATTGAGGTACATAAATGGGATTTATGACTATGGCATCTTGTACTCTCATGATACAAATACCATATTTGTAGAGTAGTGTGATGCAAATTGGGCACATGAAAATTACATCAGAGGGTGTTTCTTTCTTGGCAACAATATGATTTGATTTAGTGGTTCAACAAGAAGCAAAATTGTATTTCTTTATCTATTACTAAAGTTGAATACATTGTTGTTGGAAGAAATTGCACTAAACTACTCAAGATGAAATAGAAGCTGAAGGAGAACAATGTCAAACAAGATGTCATGATATTGTTTTGTGACAATTTAAGTGCTATCAATATTTAAAAAAAATCTTGTTCAACACAATAGAACCAAACACATTGACATTTGTCATAATTTTATTAGGGATTTTTTGGATGATAAAGTGGCCAATCTATAACACATAGCAACTGACAAACAATTGGCAAATATTTTCATCAAGCCATTGGATTTTGTTCACTTTGAAAACTTAAGAAATGCATTTGGAGTGTGCATATTGGAGAGCCTATAGTAGTCAAATATTGGAAAACATGCAAAGAGACCAAATCAATCTCTTTCTCATATTCTTTATGATGCACGTATATGCAATGTGATTCGTATATTGTAACTGAGATAGTGACATAACTCATTTGATTATATAGAACTTGTGGTGTACAAGGAATAAACTTGTCTTTGAAGGAACACAACCAACGACTACATCTACGATTTCTTAATTTTATTTGCATCATCACATCTCACAACGAGCATTTAATAACTTGAATTTCTCTCCTTTTGCAACTTCCAAGATAAGTGTGTTTCCAACATGGTGGCAGTTATACTTGGGTCCTAAATGTTGATGGTAGTGCGTTAAATAACTCAGGACAAATAAGTTATGGTGGCATGGTGTGTAACTTGGATGGTCAATTTCATATTCCTTATTAGGGAAA
The DNA here is from genome assembly GCA_963966055.1 of Lathyrus aphaca. Taxonomy (NCBI): domain Eukaryota; kingdom Viridiplantae; phylum Streptophyta; class Magnoliopsida; order Fabales; family Fabaceae; genus Lathyrus; species Lathyrus aphaca. The sequence continues at coordinate 514,696,682 of OZ014522.1, forward strand.
TATATGCTTGTTAAATAGTTTACATGAAGATATTCAAACTCTAATAATTGGAACTACTTTTTGTTAGAACGTGGGTTTTAAGAAAATCATGTATTATTTTACTCCCTTCATGTCGTTTAGATGCGGTGAAGGAAACACTAAGATTTGATCATTATGCTAATATATTATAGGTGAATTCGTTTTACCGTAGATTGTTGGATTTTGAGGAAGGCATTCATTTGAGCCTCGAAACCAAAACGGCGTTGGAAATCATGTGGAAAACGGTCATCCCGTTGAAAGTCAAGGTGTTTGGGTGGCAGTTTATTTTGGATAGATTACCGACAAGAGCTAATTTGTTGTATCGTAACATCATCCATAATACTCATCACTCGATTTGTGTGATTTGTTTCCTTATTATTGAAGATTCAAGTCATATTTTTTGTGGGTGTGTTAAATCCAGACATGTTTGGAAGTTGGTATTTCATTGATTGGGTTTGAAGTGGTTTATTGAAGATGATTGTCGTAACTTCTTGATATCGTGGTTTGTGCATATGAGGACAATTTGTTCTGTTCAATCTGAGGAGATTGTGTGGTTTTCCACATGTTGGAGTCTATGGCACTCTAGGAATCGTGTCATTTTTTACGGTGAGATTTTTAATCTGCAAATGATTTTTCAGAGAATAATTTCTTTGACTTGTAGGTGACTAGTTTTAGTGTACACAAAGTTAGATTAATTATTTTGAGTTGTATACTCATCCTTATAATTTTTTGTAATTATTTGATCTTGTATTTGGGTTGAAGTACTCCTAGAACTCTAATCTAATTGCTTATCAAAAAATATTAGAGATGATAAAAAAGTTATCATGTTAAGAATTGAGACATCTGTAACCACTACACTAAAGAAAAAAAAGAGTAAACTCTTGTGTGGACTTCCATGCCAAATTATGTGTTAACGATAAGGAAATTTTTTGTGATGGTTTGTGAGTAGATGTTTTGTCCCTTTTCACTTTTGTTAGTAGATGTTATAACTTATAAGAGTCTTATTTGTTATGATATAACTGTATATTTTACATTTTTATCTTATGTAACCAAAAAATTAATTTTTATTTTTTGATTAGATGGTATCGTAATTTAAATCTTCCAATCAATCTTAACAAATCAAATATAAACTAATCATAATTGATTTTGTATTAAAATTATAATAATTTTTATGTGCATGTTGACATAGTGTCCAACAAATACTCAAATAAACACTTATGAAGAAAGAAAAAAAAATCAAAATTGGAACATGTAATTACACTAACTTCACATTCAAATATTAGGTGGTATCAACTAAGACAATTAAAAACAATAATAAAATTCAACTACAAAATTCAACTACGAGACTGAAACCACTTATACGAAAATTGACCTTCGAATCTGACTAAATTTATAAGAGAAAAAAAAACATAATAATAACAATAAAAATAACAATATTAAATGATAATTATTTATATAAAATTTAAGTTATATACAAATACTTTTAAGCAAAATTAATTAAAATTAATTATTAATAAATGATTTAAATAGTATTTTCGTTTTCTTTAGTGAATTTTTTGTTTTTTTCCCTATATTTTTTCTTTGTTTTGTCCATATATCTTACTTTTTGCTTCAGTTTAGTCCCTAAAATCAAAATTCATATCTTGTGATTTTTCTTTGTTATTTTGATTTTAGGGACTAAAACAAATATGAATGTGAAATATATATGAACGAAAACCGGAAAAAAAAATTACACGGACGAAAATAAAAAATTCGCTAATTTACACTATTTAAGTCTTAATAAATTAATATTTAAAATTACATAATATTTAATGATTGAACCTCTAGTTTTAACGGCATGAATCAACATTGTTCCATCTATATACAGTGCTGGTTCTTGATGTGTTTTCATGCACTAATAAAAAATTTCAGTTCACGCCGCTGAGTGTACATTAGAACGTTACATTTGAAGAGGAGGAGTTTTCATGTCACAAAAACGAGATATATGGTGGATATACAAAAGTGCAAAACTTATGTCTTCACATGTTATGATGGGTTCATAAAGACATAATTATTAAACCAATCAAAACTTGTAACAAACTATGAACGTTTCTTTTGATATGAGTTGGCATCACATTTTCCACCTATTACACAGCATGCATGGCATGATACCAACATGCCTATAAATATATTGCTTAGTTCTTTAGTAGGATTCATTCAAATCTTACAAAGTTACCTTTACTAGCAATCATGTTGAACATGGCAATGGTTGTCACTGCAACTCTTGTAATCTTCCTATTGTGTTCTCCATCATCAGTAGCTATATTATTGAACAAGCTTCAGCTACCAACACCAGTGACAGGACCCGAGTCCCTCGCATTTGATAGAAACGGTGGAGGGCCTTATGTATCTTCCTCTGATGGAAGAATTTTTAAATATATTGGTCCAAATGATGGTTTCAAGGAATATGCTTACACTTCTCCAAACAGGTAAATAAACTTGTCATCAAAGTCTAACAATATTATTTTCACTTTTAATTAAACATTAAATAAGTGTAAAACATTATTTTGTTTAGGAACAAGGCAGTCTGTGATGGGCTTGCTGACTTCTCAGCAATCCAAGCAACATGTGGACGGCCTTTAGGATTGGCTTTCAACCATCAGACAGGTGATTTGTATGTAGCCGATGCTTATTATGGGCTTGTTAAGGCTGGTCCAGATGGAGGAAATGTAACTCCATTGGTTGGACCTGAACAAGCCAATACTACAAGGTTTGCTGATGGTTTGGATGTAGATCCTGACACTGGAATCGTCTATTTTACCGTAGCTAGCACTAACTTCCAGCTCAAGTAAGCTTTATTATTATTATTATTATTATTACAATTTTGATAAGTAAGCATAGTTTTAGTGCATTGTAGTAATAAATATGCATAACTTTGATTTATTATGCAGAGATTTCCAAGAACTGATAAACAGTGGAGATAATTCAGGAAGCTTATTGAAATATGATCCAAGCACCAAGCAAACAACAGTGTTGCTAAGAAATCTTGAAGTGCCATCTGGGGTGGCAGTAAGCAGAGATGGTTCATTTGTACTTGTCAGTGAATATCTAGCAAACAGAATTCAGAGAGTGTGGTTGAAAGGTCCGAGAGCGAATTCATCTGAATTATTCACGATAGTTGCTGGAAGACCAAATAACATCAAGAGAAATTCAAGAGGACAATTTTGGATTTCAGTGAATACTATTGTAGGACCGCCTAGATTTCCGAGACGTTCTACATTGCCTGCAGGAGTCAGAGTCACTGAGAATGGTTTAGTTTTACAAATTGTGTCTCTTGTTGGTGAGTATGGTAGTGAACCAGCTAGTGAGGTACAAGAGTACAATGGAACACTTTATGGTGGCTCCCTGTTTGCTAATTATGCTACCATTTTTAGCCCATAGTCTGCTACCTTTGTATGGCTATTGAAAAAATAATACATGGGGACTAAATAAAGAAAAACTTTGATCATATATACTTGCAAGTTGCATTGAAAGCCATTATATGACCTGTAAAACACAATCAAAAGAAAGATTATTATGAATGTTCATTATTTGTATTCTTTTGCATCTTCAAACTGTGTTAGAAAAGAAATACACATTGCTAATACTATAATACATACAAACATAAAGTAAAATGGGATTGTTAATTTAAATAGAAATCACATGATTAAGTATTAAAACTAGTTATGAGTATAAATTACCCTGAGACATAAATACTCTTATTTACCAAATGCCAAAACCCTCAGAATTTTGCTCAAATAATTGAACTGCATCATTGATATGCAGGACATTGAGGGAAGAGTGCATTTACTACCAATATAAATTAAATGAGAAATAAACTAAGTATCAATTCTGCTATCTACAAAAAGAAGAATTTATTAATAGGCATTTTCCTTCATATTATTGGTTAAATGTCCTAATTAAGCAATTTGAATCAAGAAGGATAGAAACCTGTTTGAGAGTTCAGCTTGAGCCCTTTGGATGACTTCGACGATGCTGAGCTTCGTAGATGCTTCCATGCAACACAAATCATGAATTTTGATAACAAAATTGGAAAGAAGAAAAGTGAAATGAGTTGGTTAGTTATTGGAAGAAGGAATCGTCGACGGTGTTGAAAATTTGGTTAAAGAAGAGTTGAGGATTCAAATTCATCTATTTGAACCTATGATTCTGATGGGATATCATAAGACTGAATCATTTAGATTATTCAATCCAATGAACGATGAGATCATGAAGTGTTCAGACATTGTGATTGATGTTGTGAATCGGATGCACTAGAAATAAAGTATAAATGATTTCTTTATGGGATTAAGAAACTCACAAATGTTATGGTTTATGAAAAACAAAGATAACAACAAGAATTGGCTATAAACGGCTATTCTTTCCTTTCTCTTTTAACAAGATTACAAGTATACAACAATAACAAATAACCATCTCACTTTAGAATTAAGATTTTATCTTTCTATTTTTTCTTATGCAAAAGATGAGAGACTAATATGCTATTTATAAGAAAACTAACACACTAACCTAATGAGCTTTTTAACAGTTATCCATTACAAACTAACTTAGGGTATAAGCTAGTTTAAACAATTGGATCCATGACACAAGGTTTAATTAAACATACATACTAGAACTAACTTCGACTATAGTATGCATAACTTCTGCACTAGCATGTGAACAAACTTCGATGGCAAGCTAAAACTAGAGTTCGAACCAATATCTTACAAATCTCCACCTTGAAACAAACTCTACAACATTATGAAACAAACAAGTTTTCTTCATGCAGCTTTATCAACTGCATACAGTGGAAGAACTTGCAACTGGAGAACATCTTGGTGATCATATCAGCAACATTATGATCTGTCGAAACCTTCAGCACTTGGACTTCTCCACGCTTGATTATCCCTCTGACGAAATGCAATTTCACATCGATGTGCTTTGTTTGCTCATGATAGTCTGAATTCTTTGACAGGTGTATTGCACTTTGACTATCACATTTAACAGTGAGAACTCAACCTTGAAGTTTCAGCTCATTTGCCAAACCTTCAAGCCACAATACTTCATTCACAACTTCATTTAGGGAAATATATTCCGCTTCAGTGGTTGATAAGGCAACAATCTTCTGAAGTGTTGTTTTCCAACTGATTGTTGCACCAAACATAGTGAACACATATCCATAAATAAATTTTATAGAATCCATACAACCTGCATAATTAGAGTCAACATATCATTTGATTTCTGCTTTACTATCTTCACTAAATGCTCCACCATAAATTAGGACTCTGTTCAGAGACACATTTATGTACCTTAGAATCCACTTCAATGCTTACCAATGAGTCTTTCCAAGATTCTCCATGTACATGCTTACAAGACTTACTGCATATGTTATGTTGGGTCTAGTACAGACCATAACATAAATCAAAGAACCTACTATATTAGCATATGAAATTCTATCCATATAAGTTCTTTCGAAATCAGTACTAGGACACTGATCTATACTCAACTTGAATTGAGGGTTTGTCGGAGTCATAACAGGCTTTGAATTCGACATTCCAAACTTTTCGAGAATCTTCCGTAGGTATGCCTCTTGAGATAGCATAATTTCGACTACTTTCTATCTCTTCGGATGTCCATCCCAAGAATCCTGGTCGCAACTTCCAGATCCTTCATGTCGAACTCTTTATTGAGCTCAACCTTTACCCTCCTTACATCTTCGACATTATTGCTTGTTATTAGAATATCATCCACATAGAGCAACAAAATAACAAATAAATTACCAGGTCGAAATCTGAAGTAAACACAATGGTCAAACTGACTTCTAATGAAACTTATGCGTGTCATGAACTTGTCGAATCTCCTATTCCACTATCAAGGAGATTGTTTCAGCCCATATAAATATCTCTTCAGTTTGCACACATACTTTTCCTTCCCCATTTCGACATACCCTTCAAGTTTCCTCATCGGGATTGTTTCATCTAGATCACCATATAAGAACACAATTTTCACATCCATTAGTTTCAGTTCAAGATCGAACTGTACCACCATGTCAAGCAACATTCAAATGGATTTATGCTTCACAACAGGAGGGAACACATCATTAAAGTCGACACCTTCTTTCTTAGTGAAACCCTTGCGACCAACCTTGCCTTGTATCTCTTCGACAACACCCCTTCAATTCCTTCCTTAACTTTGAAAATCCATTTACAGCTGACTAACATGACTCTAGTAGATTTCTTGATCAGTTCTCATGTGTTGTTGTCATGAAGATATTTCACCCCATCATCCATGGTCTTTAGCCATTCAACCTTATTTTGACTCCTCATAACTTCCTTAAAGTCTCTAGGTTCTTCGTCTCGAACCTCACTTGCAGAAATTAAGGCATAAGCTATAAGATCTGTTAACCAAGTCTCTGAGGTGGCTTGATGACTCTTCTTGAGCTGTCTCTTACCAGTAGGTAGTCATTATCAGTCTCCTCATCTTTAACAATAGTTTTTTCTTCTTCTTCGACTTCATCTGGGTCATGCAATTCAGCATCATTATGCTCCACCTCGACATGAATTTCTCCTTGTTCCAGCTTTTCGTCAACATCATCGATTTTCTTGAAAGCCATCTCAACTTCATTGAAAATTACATCTTGAATAGTGATACACCTCATGTGACCTAGCTCTAGGCACCATAGCCTACAAGATTTGACTCCTTCCAGGTATCCCATGAACATGCATTTTAGAGCTCTAGGTTCGACATTGTCTTGCCTAATGTGAGCATAAGCCACAAAGACAAATACTTCCAGTTTGTCGAGATATTGTGGATATCCCGACCAAAATTCTTCAAATGTCTTCATGTCTAACACAGTTGAAAGACATATATTTATCAGATATGTTGTTGTCGAAACAGCCTCAACCCTAAACACCTTCTTCAATCCAACACTAACCAACATGCATCTAACCCTTTCGAGGATTGTTTGATTGAATCTCTCAGCTAGACCATTTTGTTGAGGAGTACCTGCTACAGTCTTATGCCTTGCAATCTTAGATTCGACACAGTAACTGCCGAAAGCTTCATTGCAGAATTCAAGGCTATTATTAGTTCTCAACTTCTTGATCTTTCTGTCAGTTTGAGTTTAGACCAGAGCCTTCTAACTCTTGAAATTCTCAAAAGTCTCATCCTTAGTCTTTTGAATGAATACCCATAACTTTCTGGAATAATCATCAAATATGGATAGAAAATACCTTGCACCTGAATATGAAGGATTCCTTGCAGGCCTCTAGAGACCAGCATGAATGTAATCAAAGGATCCATGGGTTCTTTGTTTACCTTTGTTAAACTTCACCCTACAGGATTTACCAGATACACAAGCTTCACAAAATTCTAATTTCTCGACTTTGTCACCACCTAACAGGTTCTGTTTCCCCAGTTCGACTGGGCCTCTCTCGCTGATAGTTTTATGGATGCAATATTTTTCGAACCACTTACAACTTCAGCTTCAAAGGTATACAAGCCTTGTTTCTTCATGCCTCTCAAGACTTCCTTCGACCCCTTCATGACTCTTAGGATACTTTTCTCTCCTTGAAAAACATATTCCTTCTTGTCGAACTCACCAAGAGAAATCAGATTTCTCTTCAAGTCATATACATACCTAACTTTAGTCAATAGCCTTATTGACTCATCATGGAGCTGGAATCTCATAGATTCAATACCCGCAGTTTTGCAAGCTTTGTTGTTTCCTAGCAGCACTGATCCACCATCTTGATCACATAATACCTCAAACAAATATTTGTTTAGAGTCATGTATCAAGTGCAACCTGAACCCATAATCCACTCTTTTCTTGGGTCGCCACTTGAAACCAAAAGGAAATTGAATGAATCAAAATCATCTTGAATAATGGTTGTGTTGCCCTTATCTTTACCTCCATAATCTTTCAGGCGTTCATGGCACACCTTTCAAATGTGACGCTCCTTCTTACAATGATAACATCAAACACAAGATGTTTCACCATTATAAGACTTCTGCTGACTTTTACCCTTTTTCTTGTCGAACTCACCATCCTTTCGTAAGAATTTCACCTTAACGGTCAAACTTTCACCAACCGTCGAAGGTTTATTCGTCGTTCATTCATTCAAGTCCTTAGAGTACAAGGAAGATTAAACATCGTCAAAGGTCAGGGACTCTCTTCCATACAAGAGGGTTTCTTTGAAGTGAACACGTGTTCTGGGCAAAGAGCATAACAATAACATCGCTTGACCTTCATCATCGATCTTCATATCAATATTATCAAGATCAAGAATCAGCTTGTCGAACATATCCAACTGCTCAGCCAATACTTTGTCTTCGCTCATCTTGAAAGAATACAAAGCTTGCTTTAGGTAGAGTCGATTCACCAACGATTTGGTCATGTACAAACCTTCAAGTTTCAACCACAACCCTGACGCCGTTGTCTCCTTTGATACCTGTCAGAGAACCTTATTGTAACACCCCAAAATAATTAGAATATTTATTTAATTGGTTTATAATAAATATTCAGGATTTATCGGGGAACCTGGCGAAATATTATGGTGTAAGATGTGTTTACGATAAGGGAGGTATAATTTGATGAATTAAGTGATTATCTGGAATTATTTTAATAATGATAATAGAATAACATTATTCAGATTAGTATTATTATTATTTAAAATAAAAGGAAAATGATTAAGGGTAAAGTGGTATTTTTGGATGGATAAGTAAGTGTTAAAATTGGAATAATATAATGAGATCCAAAGGGTAAAGGAAGAAACATAAAATAAGATTTTGGGAGAATTTTGGGATCAATCGTATTTTGGAAAAAGAAACTATTATGAGGAACAAAGGCAGAAAGGCGAGGACTCGAAGGTTTCTTGAAGACCTCGAGGAAAGGGAATTCAAGGTTTGACATCTAAGGTATGAGGAGTATCGCCTTTCATTATTCTTTATATAGGTTATAGATTGTATGTGAATGAATTGAGATTTTAGGGTTTATGGGAACCCATGATGAAGTTGATGATTTATGTGTTTTATTACGAAGTTGTTGTTTTACAAATTTATTTGGTGTAAAGTTATTGTTATTATAATTGATTTTTTTGGCAATAGATATTGTTAGATTAATTGAGTTTAACCAATGATGACGATCGGAAGTGTGATGAGTTGAATGAAAATAGATGGAAAATTAGAATTTCAATCGTTAGAATGGTCAATGACTGATAAACGGAAGAATAATATGAGAATGAATCGGTAACCGAATTCGAAGATTGGGAATGAACAACTATATTGAAAGGGTGACGACAGTCACCCAGTGAGATTTGGTGGCGAGTGCTACCTCATGCGTGGCTAAGGGGTGGCGGGTGCCACACCCTTAAGTGGCTGGCGCCACATAGTAATAAAGTGGCAAAGCCATTAATGTTTTCTTGATGGGTGGTGGCTGCCACCATTTCATGTGGTCAGCGCCACTAGTTACATGGATGTGTGGCAAGAGCCACTTTTGTTCAAGTGGTGGGCGCCACTTAATTTTGTGGTGGTCCTACTTGGCTTAGGGAAATTAAGCACCTAATAATAATAATCTTGTAAATTATAATATAATTTATTTCATACACAAACAATTATCCTTTTCTGTATTAATATTGGATACTTTGGAAACCACAAATTAGTTTTATACGCCGTATGACACACTACAAGAATAATAGGATGATATATATAATGTGGTGAGATTATACAAATTTATGCAGTGATTATATCAGGACTTAAGTGAGAAGGTTATGATGAGTTTACTGTGTCAGGATTGGTGAGAGGGTAATGGAGAGTTTTATACCAGGATTAGGTATATGTGATCTTACTATATGAAAGGATAAAAATTTATTCTAAGGCAAATTGGTGGATGTGTTGTTATGATGAATTGGTCGATGATTGTTATAATGAATTGAAGACTTTGACTTATGCATGATATTATGTGATTATAATTTCCGAACAGTGAGTCGGTTTTACAAGTTGTTTGAAGCGTTGAGAGATATCACAACAATCGAAATTTAGTAAAATAATAAAAAGTATAAGATGTGGTTATTTAGTGATCGTGCGTGAGTTTAGGTGACAATTTCATGTCGAGTAAATTACATGAGTCATGTTGTATAAATTGTTATGATGATGTTTTTTAAGTGAATTGTTTAGTGTTTAGTATGATGATTTGATATATGATAATGTGTTGTCTATGGTGTGTGTATGTGAATAGTATATGATGCTTTGATATATGATGATGTGTTGTCTATGATGTGTATATGTGAAGTATGTGAAGAGTATATGATGATATGATATATGATGATGTGTTATCTATGATGTGTATATGTGAAGTATGTGAAGAGTATATGATTATTTGATATATGAGGTTTTGTTGTCTATAATGTGTATATGTGAAGTATGTGAAGAGCATATGATGATTTGATAAATGATATTGTGTTGTCTATGACGTGTGTTTGTATGAGGTATGCGAAGAAAATATGATAATTAAGATGTTTATGACGATTATGACGATTAAGATGTTGTATGATATACATGATGATAACTTGATGAATGATGATGCGTTTTGACTAGCCGTGGTCGTATTTATTTGTTGTTACACATCATGCATTCATAGCATTGTTTAGGACGAATAGTTCAGTGACGTTTTGCAGGATGATGATACAGTGAAGAATTGTAGGACGATAATGTCCAGTGATGGCCTTAATCCCATAGTGCGGATTAAGTGCAAATTATGGTGTGCTCTAGTTCCAAGCGGGAACCGATCCTACTGGTGGGGATCTTTGGAGATAACTATGACTAAGTCATCAGTGATGTTTTTCGGTACCGCATGCATGAGTCCATATGATGTTGCAGTTGCATTGTTTGTGGAATCGCATGATGTTTTGTGATAAGTGAATTATATGATTAATTGTTAGAGTATGACGTTTTATGATGAATATGATGTTATTGTTGTTTTGAGTATGAAGCATATGATCATTGTGTTGTAGTGATTTAATTGTTATACACATGATATCTATTTCTCATATCTCGTATAATAATTTGTGATTACTCACCCTGCTTGTTTGAATGTTTTCTCTACGTGGGTAACATGCAAATATTCGAGATGAGTTTGCAGTGCGTGAAGTCTTAGCAGGAAGCTGTTTAGTTTATTTCTAGAGAGTTTGGTGTCTTGCTCTAATAGATGTAACATCGGGGAAATAAAACGCTTATATGATCATTTGTCGCTTTGTTAGGATGTGTTTATGAGTTATTATTGTTGCATTGAGAAGAATGATGATTGTTGACTTTGACCAAAAGGGTCTTTATATTTTAATAAAATAAGCGGAAATATTTGGAATAATTGATCCCGCTGCGAAGTTCTTGATTTTTGAAGAAATGTTAATTTAATAAAATATTTCTGAATTGATGTTTCATGAAGAAAATGTGACACCTTCTTTGAGTACTCTGATTATTTCAGTTAAATAGGATGATTTCTATGTGGGGTTAGAAAGGTGTTACATTAGTGTTATCAGAGCAGGTCGGTCTGTCCGGCCAATGTCGTCCAATGTCGTTGATTCCCTATTACGTGACATGTGTGTGAAATATTGTCGATTGTTGCTAGTTTTAGTTGTTGTCTGCAGGTGTTAGTTTGGAATTAAGTGGGGGAGAGGCTTGTCTCCCGGACGTGTTATTGGTAAGTAGAAGTTGGTTCGAATTGATGTTGATTGCAAGAGTGCAATATTGTTGAAGCGATGTTGTTACGGACCGGCGAGAGTATGAACTCATGAATTTGTATCGGTCAAGTTCGAGGAGTGCGTAGAATATGGACGAAGAATTGTTTGAGAATAAAGAAATATCCCATTGGAAATGATAAGTTGACGAATCGAGTCGGTATATTACTATGCCTTGAGTAAAGATGGATTAAAGTCGAGTGATTTTCGTAGATGAATGAAAAGCAAAGGTTTTTGGGTAAATCTTGGAAGCAAGAGGGAGAGAGATGGAACTTATGTTCGTCAATCTCAAACTCGGATTTTTGGAATTTTGGAGCAGTTGTCAGTAAAAGGGGCATAACTTTTTACTCGTGATTCAGATTGAAGCGGTTCTGGACTTTTGGAAATTTTACGAAATTCCCTACAGTTTGCATATAAGATTTGCCTTCAGGAGGTTTGTGAAGAGGAAGATAAGTGTGTTTTAATAGTTGGGTCTGGTGCTGATTTTTGGAAAATTCTGCATACATAAATACTGAACGAGTCTCGTTGTGAGGATGATAACTTTTTACTCGTAATCAGATTCTAGCGATTCTTGAAGTTCTGATATCTGCATGAAATTCTCTTCATTTTGGAATATGATCTTGTGATAGAGCGGCCTTTATTGGAAGTTATAACTATGTTTGAAGTTGAGCGATTATTGCTGAAAATTTGGGAAGAAGAAGACCAGTGTGAAATAATTACAAGAAATAAAGTGTTGGTATTTGTAAGAATGTGACGGTATCGGAAGGGCAAAGAGATGCAATTTATGTTGAACAATGAGTATTAGAGTGACGATGATATGTGATGATAGTGTTGAGAGAAAGACAAAAGATTGGTTAGTGTGGCTAAAATTCTTAATTTTGATGAAAGTTGTAATTGGAGCAAACCAAATTGGGTTGTATTCGATTATGTAGTGATTCTGATGTTGGAAAGATATTTAAAGTTGTGTTGTAATACTAGCGTGTATAAGAGATCGTGTGTGGGATTTTGGATGTTTTGGTAAAATTGATGAAGTCAAAAATTAAGGAGACTAAGAAGACGTTGATGAGCCTTAAAGAGTTGGTGGAGCATTATGCTTACGGACTTTGGGCACAAGTTGAAGTACGCTATTGTATTGGGTAATGATGATTTATGCCACCGTTATGGTTGTCGGATGTCTATCGACAAATTTAGAAACTGATCACCCTTAATCTATTGTTGATAGTACACCGAATCATAATTGATGGATAGATGTATCATACCAAATGATATAGTATGTATGTTGAGTTGGTTGAAGTCAAGCTGAGTGCTTGAGTATTGTTTTTTTTTTGTCGATGCAGGTAATTATATGAGAGTATTAGTTGAATTTAAGAATGATAGTATGAAGTTGTGTTTAGATTGAATAGTAATGTGGAAACTCATAATTGAACTCTAGATAATTGGAGTGTTGTTTTAATGATGAATTAAGTGGCACGAGACTTGAAGCTTTCTTGAGATGATTTGAGAGGAAGGTAGTTGGGAATGTAAGACCGTGATTTGATAAGAATGCCGGATAAAGTTAAGTTGCAAGTATTAAAAGAAGTGAAATTGTAAGTTGATTTTTTAAAGTGCGAGTTTTGGTTGGAACAAGAAGAGTTGTTTGGTTGTGTTGTTTCGGATAAGAATTTATGAAGGGATGTGTCGATATGAGTAGAGATCGAGGATTCAGTATGTTGAATTAGTTGGAAGTGAAGAATATGAGTTATCTTGTCGGAATTTGTTGGACCCTTGTACCTTATGTTGTTGTAATGATGTTGTGTGTTTAAGATGATTCTCGAGGGACGTGCTATTAACAGATGGTTAAATCGTAGTTGTGTTGATGATAATTGAGAGTTGAAAGTTGAACTTGGTGGAGTTACTACCTTACAGGTAATCAGAGTGCGCAGCGAACACGTGGCATAGTACAGTTGCTCGTATGTGAGTAACAATGGTGCTGGAGTCGGTTGTATTAATGTCGTGTTGGAGTTGTGTGTTCCTATGTTGTTGTGTTCTAATTCTTCAATCATTCAATTCTTAAGTTGGGTACTATCTTGTGTTACGATGCTAGTTGTCAAATGTATTACTTGTGTAGTATTTGGTCGTTATTACCGCGGTGTTATGAGTTATGGTTTGTATTATAGGTGGAGTTGCCTTTCTGAGTTAAGAGTTGATTAGTCGGATGGAATAAATAGTTGGAGTAGTCGTATCAGATGAATTTTCGAGGACGAAAATATTCTAAGTGGGGGAGTGTTGTAACACCCCAAAATAATTAGAATATTTATTTAATTGGTTTATAATAAATTTTTGGGATTTATCAGTGAACTTGGCGAAATATTATGGTGTAAGATGTGTTTACGATGAGTGAGGTGTAATTTGATGAATTAAGTGATTATCCGGAATTATTTTAATAATGATAATAGAATAACATTATTCAGATTAGTATTATTATTATTATTTAAAATAAAAGGAGAACGATTAAGGGTAAAGTGGTATTTAGGGGTGTACATGGATTGGGTCAACCCACAAAATCCGGTCAAATCCACCCAAAAAAACCCATAAAAGTGGGTTGGGTCGGGTAATTGGGTGGATATGGGTTTAAAAACTAAAAAACCCATTAAAAAATTCGGGTTTCGGGTAAAACCAGACCCAAACCCACAAAACCCACTGACCCACTAATCAAACATTTATTATTACAATTTTAATAATCTTGATGAATATTAACTTAATTGTTACAATTTTTGTCTTTTGAATATTTATTATTTTAGTGAACTATAGCTTTAACTAATTTTAAATATTTCACTATTTGGTTATTTTGATACTAATACAACTTTAATTTATTTTGTATTTTATGATGATTTTTATTAGTTAATGTTGTCATTTATTATTTTATGATGTTAAAAATAATTAAAAATAGGTTATCTAATTTTATTTAAGAAGATAAAAATGTTTGAATAATTTTAATGGAAAAAATACGATGATGCATCATTTAGTTATTTAACATTAATAAAATAGAAAAAATATTTGGGCAACCCACTGCCCAACCCAACCCAACCCGAAAATTAGTGGGTTTGCCCAAACCAATCCATTGATATTGCGGGTGGTTATTTTACCTTGCCCAAACCGAATTGACCTATATGGGTTGGGTATTGGATTTGGCCAAACCCAACCCAAACCGGCCCATGTACACCCCTAGTGGTATTTTTGGATGAATAAGTGAGGTTAAAATTGGAATAACATAATGAGGTCCAAAGGGTAAAGGAAGAAACATAAAATAAGATTTTTGGGAGAATTCTGGGATCGATCGTATTTTGGAAAAAGAAATTGCTCTGAGGAACGAAGGCAGAAAGGTGAGGACTCAGAGGTTTCTTGAAGATCTCAAGGAAAGGGAATTCAAGGTTTGACATCTAAGGTATGGGGAGTATCGTCTTTCATTATTCTTGATATAGGTTCTAGATCATATGTGAATGAATTGAGATTTTAGGGTTTATGAGAACCCATGATGAAGTTGATGATTTTTGTGTTTTATTACGAAGTTGTTGTTTTACAAATTTATTTGGTGTGAAGTTATTGTTATTATAATTTATTTTTTTGGCAATAGATATTGTTAGATTAATTGAGTTTAACCAATGATGACGATCGGAAGCATGATGATTTGAATAGAAATAGATGGAAAATTGGAATTTTAATCATTTGAATGATCAATGACTGATAAACGGCAGAATAATATGAGAATGAATCGGTAACCAAATTCGAAGATTGAGAATGAACACCTATACTGAAAGGGTGACGAGGGCCACATAGTGAGATTTGGTGGCGAGTTCCACCTCATGTGTGTCTAAGTGGTGGCGGCTGCCACACTCTTAAGTGGATGGAGCCACATAGTAATAAAGTGGCAAAGCAACTAATGTTTTTTTGATGGGTGGCGGCTGCCACCATTTAATGTGGACAGCGCCACTAATTATATGGATGTGTGGCAAGAGCCACTTTTGTTCAAGTGGCGGGTACCACTTAGTTTGGTGGTGTGTCCCACTTGGCTTAGGGAAATTAAGCACCTAATAATAATAATCTTGTAAATTATAATATAATTTATTCCATACACACACAATTATCCTTTTCTGTGTTAATATTGGATAGTTTGGAAACCACAAATTAGTTTTATACGTCGTATGACACACTACAAGAATAATATGATGATATATATAATGTGGTGAGATGATAATAATTTATGCAGTGATTGTATCAGGGCTTAAGTGAGAAGGTTATGATGAGTTGACTGTGTCAGGAATGGTGAAAGGGTAATGGAGAGTTTTATACCAGGATTAGGTATATGTGATCTTACTGTATGAAAGACTAAGAATTTATTCAGAGGCGAATTGGTGGTTGTGTTGTTATGATGAATTGGTCGATGACTGTTATAATGAATTGAAGACTGTGACTTATGCATGATATTATGTGATTATAACTTCTGAACTGTAAGTCGGTTTTACAAGTCGTTTAAAGCGTTAGGGAGATATCACAACAATCAAAATTTAGTAAAATAATAAAAAGTATAGGATGTGGTTATTTAGTGATCGTGTCGTGATTTTAGGTGATGAGATTATATGTCGAGTAAATTGCTTAAGTCCTGTTGTATAAATTGTTATGATGATGTTTTGAAGTGAATTGTTTAGTGTTTAGTATGATGATTTGATATATGATGATGTGTTGTCTATGGTATGTATATGTGAAGTATGTGAAGAGTATATGATGATTTGATATATGATGATTTATTGTCTATGATGTGTATATGTGAAGTATGTGAAGAGTATACGATGATTTGATATATGATGATGTGTTTTCTATGATGTGTATATATGAAGTATGTGAAAAGTATATGATGATTTGATATATGAGGTTGTGTTGTCTATGATGTGTATATGTGAAGTATGTGAAGAGCATATGATGATTTGGTAAATGATATTGTGTTGTCTATGACGTGTGTTTGTATGAGGTATGCGAAGAGAATATGATAATTAAGATGTTTATGACGATTAAGATGTTATATGATATACATGAC
This sequence comes from Lathyrus aphaca, assembly GCA_963966055.1. Taxonomy (NCBI): domain Eukaryota; kingdom Viridiplantae; phylum Streptophyta; class Magnoliopsida; order Fabales; family Fabaceae; genus Lathyrus; species Lathyrus aphaca. The sequence continues at coordinate 514,713,519 of OZ014522.1, forward strand.
GATAACTTGATGAATGATGATGTGTTTTGACTAGTCGTGGTCGTATTTATTTGTTGTTACGCATCATGCATTCATAACATTATTTATGACGAATAGTCCAGTGACGTTTTGCAGGATGATAATCCAGTGAAGAATTGTAGGACGATAATGTCCAGTGATGGCCTTAATCCCATAGTGCAGATTAAGTGAACATTATGGTGTGCTCTGGTTCCAAGCGGGAACCGATCCTACTGGTGGGGATCTTTGGAGATAACTATGACTAAGTCATCAGTGTTGTTTTTCGGTACCGCATGCATGAGTCCATATGATGTTGCATTTGCATTATTTGTTGAATCGAATGATGTTTTGTAATAAGTGAATTATATGATTAATTATTAGAGTATAACGTTCTATGATGAATATGATGTTGTAGTGTGTTTTGAGTATGAAGCATATGATCATTGTGTTGTAGTGATTTAATTGTTATACACATGATATCTATTTCTTATTTCTCGTATAATGATTTGTGATTACTCACCCTGCCTGTTTGAATGTTGCCTCTACGTGGGTAACATGCAGATATTCGAGATGAGTTCACGGTGCGTGAAGTCTTACCAGGAAGCTGTTTAGCTTATTTCTAGAGTGCCTGGTGTCTTGCTCTGGTAGATGTAACATCGGGAAAATAAAACGCTTATATGATCATTTGTCGATTTGCTAGGATGAGTTTATAAGTTGTTATTGTTGCATTGAGAAGAATGATGATTGTTGACTTTGACCAAATGGGTCTTTATATTTTAATAAAATAAGAGGAAATATTTTGAATAATTGATTCCGCTACGAAGTTCTTGATTTTTGAAGAAATGTTAATTTAATAAAATATTTCTGAATTGATGTTTCATGAAGAAAATGTTACACCTTCTTTGAGTACTCTGATTATTTCAGTTAAATAGGATGATTTCTATGTGGGGTTAGAAGGGTGTTACACTTATCACTAAGGCTCAACAATAATGCATTGTGTGCTTTCTCAATCATGGCCGTTTTTTCAGCTGCCGTTAACACAACATCCATGGTCGCCTCTCCCTTCAACGCTTCCAAGCAATCTTGCTTAATAAGTAGGGCTTTCATCTTCAAGTGCCATAGACCGAAATCGTTCACTCAATTGAACTTTTCAATCTCATACTTTGTTGAAGGAATCTAGTCCAAGCTCACCGCACCAATTTGTTATGAATCGGATGCCCTAGAAACAAAGTATAAACAATTTCTTTTTGCGATCAAGAAACTCACAAGGGTTAGGGTTTATGGAAAACAAGGATAACAACAAGAATTGGTTATAAACTGCTATTCTTTCCTTTCTCTTTTAACAAGATTACAAGTAAACAAGAATAAAAAATAACTCTCTCACTTTTGAATTAGGATTTTATCTTTCTATTTTCCTTATGCAAAAAGATGAGATACTAATATGCTATTTATAAGAAAACTAACACACTAACCTAATGGACTTTTTAACAATTACCCATTACAAGCTAACTTAGGGTATAAACTAACTTAAGCAATTGGATTCATAACACAAGGACCAATTAGACATACATACTAGAACTGACTTTGACTACAATATGTATAACTTCTGAACTACCATGTAAACAAACTTCGATGACATGCTAAAACTAGATTTTGATCCAAAATCTCACAATGAGAATTCTTACTGAGATTGGAATTCAGGTGATGTAACTAACAAGCCATTGATGAGTTATAACTTTGATAAAGAAAGTAATGAGCACAAAGAAATTCCAGTCACGGGAGAAGTAAAAGCTTAAAATACATAGGATGTGGCTAGAACAAGCCAAATACCTCAAAGAACCAGAGTTTTTTCAGGAAGAATTCAAGATTGTGCATTGGTTGGTGACGATGAAGTCACACTAGATAGAGATTTGATTCATTTCACATTACTTGTTGGTGCTAAACCAATCAACTATTGTGAGACCTTAAAGAATAAATATTGGAAAACGACTATGGTCAACGAGTTACAAGCGATTGAAAGAAACAATATATGAGAGCTAGTTGAATTGCCTACACACAAAAGTTATAAAAGTGAATTAGATATTTAAGTTGAAGCACAATCCTCATAGGTTGATTTCAAGACATAAGAAGATTGGTAGCTCAAATATTTCTTCAGAGAGTAGGACTCAACTACTATAAAGTATATGCACGAGTTGCAAGATTCGAAACTGTCAAATTGGTGGTAGCCTTGGCATGCAAGAAAATTTGATCGACATTTCACTTAGATGTGAAATCAAGACTTTTAAATTGTCCCCTAGATGAAGTTGCGTATGTCACACAACCTTTGGAGTTTGTGATACATGAGGAAGAAAAGAAAGTGTACAAGTTGCACAAAGCCCTTTATGGTCTCAAATAGGCGCCTAGGGCATGGAACAAGAAAATCAACTCATACTTAGTCAAATTTTGATTCATCAAATGCAGGTCATGGCACAAGATATAATCATCATCTACTTATGTATCGATGACTTGCTAGTAACTGGAAATAACATGGAGAACTTTTTGAAGTTCAAGGAACCGATGAAGCAGAAATTTAAAAGGTCGGATTTAGGGAAATTGTCATATTTACTAGGCATGGAATTTAAAATTACCAAGCAAGGAATTGTGTTGCATCAGTGGAAGTATGTAAAAGAAATACTCAAGAGATTCATGATGAGTAATTCGAATCTTGCATCCTCACTTGTCGAACCTAATATAAAACTAGAGAAGCATAGAGAGAAAGAGAAGATCGATGTCACTTTGATCAAACAAATTGTAGGATCTTTGAGGTGTGTGTGCAATAGCAGGCCTAATATAAGTTTCTCAGTCATACTAGTAAGCAGATACGTCGATGAACCAAAGGTGTCACACATGAAGGTTGTAAAAAGAATTTCTAGATACCTAAAAGGATCAATAAAATATGGAATCATGTTTCCACGAGATTCAGAAAGAAAAGAAGTTGTGATTAATTTCTATTCAAATGCTAATTGGTGTGGAGATAATGAAGATCGAAGAAGCACAAATGATTATTTATTTCAAGTACTTGATGTCCCAATCTCATATTTCTCGAGAAAGCAACCCTGTGGTGGTATTATCATTGTGCGAGGTTGAGTATATAGCAAGATCCTATGTTGTTTGTCAAGCAATCTGGATCATATCAATGCGGGATGGGGTATATGTCGAAGTAATGAAACCTCTGGTATTGTTGATCGACAACAAGTTAGCCATCAATTTTATATAGAATCCAATTATGCATGGAAGGAGTAAGCACATTGAAGGTATATTTCAATTTCTAAGGGAGAAGGTAAATCAATGTAAACTTGAAGTGAGACATTACTTGAGTGAAACACAGTTAACTGACATTTTCACCAAAGGATTGTTGATCGATAGATTACTAACTTTGAGAAAGAAATTAGGAATAATTTAAATCGATTAGATTTGGTTTAGTTTAACAACTTAGATTATAAGAAGGTATGTTATAATATAATCCAAATTATTTAGTTAGTCAATTAGTTACTTTATTATGATTAGTTACGTGAGTTACAAGTAACTTACTTGTACATATACATGTATGGTGTTATTCAATTACATTTCATTCATTTACTCTATTCTCTCCCATTCCTCCCTCACCCAAGTGCATTGATATTAACACGTCGAACAACCAAGATTTAACCAAAAAATTTATTTATATATTTGAATAAGTATTTAATTGAATTACTCTAATTGTACCATTGATGCATGCTTCATTCTTCATCAACAAACTTGAATTGTAAAAATCAACATGATCATTATGAACTTTGATTCTAGTTTTATCTTCCAATTTAGTGACCATTATATCTTCCTTAAATACATGATAACCATCTTGAACTACCATTAGTGTAGTTTGGAACTTTTTTGAATAATATTTAGAAAACTTTCTATCTTTCATCCACAAGAAACTTTGATTTGTCAAACTATAAGAACCATGAACTATACACTACTCATAACCAAATTATACAAATTTCCTCTAACATTTAAAGATTTCATACTATGGGTCCCTCATAAAACCTAGTGTGAGACACTAATTTTGTTTAAGTGATGTGGTTATTTCACGTGGCTTTTGTTTATTTATTTTTGTTTCAATCATTTTAAAGGGTTAAATAAGTTATTGGTCCCTGTAAATATGGTCATTTTCAATTTTAGTCCCTCTAAAATTTTCCTTTAATATTTGATTCTCACAAATTTTTCCGTCTGAATTAAGAGCCCCTGACGTTAAAAAGCCCTAATGGTGGCTGACGTGGCATGATGACTGGATTAATTAATTTGTTTTTTTATAAAATTTTGTGAGCAGTGTGTAAATGTGAAGCCATGTATCAATAAATGAGGGAAAGCTTGACCTAATTTCTATTTCCCTTTTCTTCTTCCACCTTCGTGTTCAACCATTCTCTTCCACCATTGTCCTCTTTGGTTGTTCCATTCATCTACTCTCTGCCCTTGTTTCTTGATCAAATTTTCGTCCGTTCATCTACCTTCTTCCACCATTCTCTTCCACCAATGTCTTATGCATCCGTAAAATCAATATTTGGGAAATATTGTGGGTGTCAAGTTTGTATGGTTTCATATCATTGCAAAAAGGGACCGAACAAGGGAAGGTTATTTTGGAGATGTCCGTATTGGAGGAATGCTGGTACTTGTAATCTTTTCATATGGGATGATGATTTTGCAAAAAAAACTGAGAATGATGATGCAACTGGTACAAACTCAGATTTGGAAGTCATGGCCTCTATTGGGTATATGAAGTCCATTTATGAAGAAACAAGGAAGAAGAACGAGATCTTGAAGAGCAAGCTGAAAACAAAGACATATTATGGAAGATTGAAGATGTTTTGTCTTGTTATCTCATTTGTGTTCAATGTTTATTTTATTATTAAATGTAGGTGTTGATGTTATTTTATGTAAGCAAATGAAGTTGATGTTGTTTGGTGTTTGTGATGTACTTTGTTTTATGCAATGAAATGGAGTAACCTTGTTAATTATTGTATGTATTGTAGTTAAGTTGATAATTGCTGCAATTGTTTGTCATAATTACGATTTTTTTATGTGAATGGCTAGATAATAACAACCAAAATAAGGAATACATTACATTGAGTTCATACAACATAAGTTCATACAGAAGTGCAAGATTTAAAACATGTTCTTTTTCTTACATGTTCTTTTGTTGTGGCCATATTCAAAACAAATCTTGCGTCTATGGCTAGTGTTAGTTATTTGCCATCTTGTTTGTGATGCCTCATCAGGTTCTCTACTACGTAGTTTCTTTGGTCTTCCAAGTCCCCTCTTGTAACTTGGAGGCAAGATCTTTGGGTCAATGGTCTTTGGCCATTTGTTTTTCCCATTAATAGGAGTAATGACTTGATTGTAGCATCTCAAATAAGTATCCTTAAGATAACACTTGTTTACATACTTTAGTGGATCATCAACCTTCCTATGTATGGCTACAACTGCATGTCTGCAGGGTATCCCAACCAGTTCCTAAAAATTACAAGAACAAGTGTGGTTTGCTAAGTCTACAACAAATGAATTTGTAAACATGACATGAGACACTTGAAACTTCAACATGCATGCATATGTTGGCAACCAATTTGAACTTTTTTCTATCTCTCTATCTAACCTCCTAAGTGGTTTGGACATGAATTCTCCTTTGTAATTTTCTACCTTCTCCCTAAGGGTGGCAAACCTACCCATTAGATGGTTTCTAATACATTCAAACATAGTAATGATAAGTTTATCCTTTGCATGAGTATGGTTGCATTGAATGAATCACTAAGATTATTCATGAGAGCATCACGCTTAGAGTAAAATGGGAAAGCATGCTCACACCATTTATTCTTAGGGATTGAACTTAGCCATTCATAAGCATCTAGACTTACCTCCTTAATCTGGTTCATCTTCTCCTCATGGGCTTAAAAAAAGTTGCTTTTGCTGCAGCCATGATAAGATCTCTGGATAGTGTGCCCACTTCATACTTCTTCTTAAAATTTTCATATAAATTCCTTAAGCAAAGTTTGTGTTTAAATTCAGGATATTCCTCTTCAAAAACTTGCTCAAGCCCCTGTTAACCAAGTAAAACAATTCATGTAAAAAACATACAACAAAAAAGATGTTATAACAATACATGAAGTCAGAAATGTTGACTCACTTTCTGTTGATCTGACATAAAACACAACTTATAGTCAGAACAATGTCATCAAGGAGAAACCTCATAAACCAACTCCAACTGTCTCTTGTTTCAGTCTCTACAACCCCAAATGCAAGTGGGAGATATTGATCATTGGCATCCCTACTAACAACAATCAACAAAATTCCACCATATTTGTTTTTAGGTGACAACCATCTAGGCCTATAAATGGCCTACAACTTAACTTGAAGTCCTTCTTAGTACCATCAAAGCACATATAACATCTTTCAAATGAAAGGGGTATACAAGAGATGTCCAGCTTGAATGTGTTTCCAACTGACGCCCTCCTCAACTCAGCTGCATATGACCAGAGTATGCTATATTTCTTGGTTGAGTTCCCTTCAACCATCCTTCTATCTAGTTTTCTTGCTTTGAATGCCCTGCAACCAGTTATCTCTGTAGCAAACCTCAGTCTCACATCAGCTACCACTTCATTCAATTTCATACTTGAATTGTTCTTCAATTTGTCAACTATCACTCTAGAAACCCACTATGCATTTGCATTTTTGTTGAAGAATTTTCTACCACACTTATGCTTATGAAATAAGATCTTGATCCTAAATGTTGTGGTTCTCAAAACCCTACTGCATAACACAATATAGTTACATTTTTTTGTCCATACAAACAATTCTACACCTATTCCCATCATTCTTTGCAAACACCACCTCTCTACCATTCAACACATTATACTCAAGCACAACTTTCTTAAATTATTTCAAGGAAGATAATTTCATTCCTACCTTAAACAAGAATTATTTGCTAAGGTTTTCATCTTCATTGAATCTTATCACTTGAGCCCGTTCATCAACACTATCATTGTCTCCCCCACTATCAAGCTCATCAGTCATATAGTCATCTTCAATCACATGCTCCCTATCCATCTCAGGTGTAGTAAACCTTACATTGTTCCCTTAGGTTGTACCAACAAGAACATCTAGTTGTCTACTAGACTCACCAGCATCAACACCTTTGTTTATACCACCTACTACATTAACATCCTCATCAAAATCATGAATTCTCTCTTCTTCACTATCCTCAAAGTGAATCCCATCCAAGGTATCTTCACTTGAGTCACTCTCCTCATCATTCTCAACAATTTTTTGCCCTTTTTCTTTCTCTAATAACCTCTCCTTATAAGTCTTTTCACCACTTTCTAATTTTGGCTCAATATATATCTCAACATCACAATGACTTTTCTCAGCACAAACAACTAACATAGTTGCATTCTCATCATTGACAAAGGGTTTTAGATCAGTTTCCAAACTACCATATTCAAATTTCCACCATATTTTCACACCTTCAGTGTTAAAGGAAGGGTCCATATACTTGATTAGGTCACGGACTTCAAAGTAAGACCAAAAATATGTGTCTTGTCCACTCACAGCAAACACATCCCCTACATATCTTAACCCTACATCCTTTATAAAAGACCCATTTGTATGAAAAACAACCTTAAATAACTCCATACCCTACACATTATAACAAACCACAAAAGGGTATACCAGACAATGCAAAAAAGATGGGTAACCATAGAAACTAGTGTCCAGTCAATGCAAATAAACAAACAGCTAGCAAACAATTGAACAAAAGGGGGATATGTGCAGTTAATGGAACCAGTTTCGAAGACAGTAAACAAATGCAGTAATAAAAGCATTACCTTATTTATGGGTCTACACCACACCTACCAAAAGTTGTGTTCTTTAATGATGAGGCCAAGAATCTCTGCAAGCGTGTGCAACAAAGAAGGAAAAGACCACCAAAGGAGAAGCTGACTTCAAGTTTAAAGTGAATAGTTCAATTAGGGTCAATATGAAATGTTAGGGTTTTCTTTCTGATTTCTAATTAAACATAACATGTCAGCCATTAAAGAAATAAAAAATTAATTAATTAATCCAGTCATCATGCCACGTCAGCAACCGTTAGGGTTTTTTAACGTTAGGGACTCTTAATTCAGACGAAATATTTTGTGAGGACCAAATCTTAAAAGAAAATTTTCGAGGGACTAAATTTGAAAATGACCATATTTATAGGGACCAATAACTTATTTAACCTTATTTTAAAATACAACTATTAAAATGAATTAGACTTTGACCTGTGCGATGCACGGATTTTTTTAGTATGTTATATATAATTTTTAGTTCTTTTTTCACATAATAATAAGAATTAATAATGTCTATAATATAACTATTGAAATAATGGAATTAAAATAGCTTCCAATATCAAAAGTAAAATAAATTTTGAAACATAAATAAATATCGAATAACTTTTAAATTAGAAAATTTTCAATATCATTAAATGAATTGACATACATATCGAGAAGTAAGTAAACAACTAACTACTGAACATTATGAAAGACTTCTTTGTAAACGACATTTTTAGTTATATTTGTATCTTCATCTTCGTCGTTGGTTATCAGTATCTTTAAATCTTTCTTTGAAATAACTCTTGACAGTGCAACATATAATCGCCCATGAGAAAAAATTGATCGGGGAAGATATACTCCTACATATTTAAGTGACTGACATTGACTCTTGTTGATTGTCATAGCAAATGATACAATCAATAGAAACTGCCGACGTTGAAATTTGAAGGAGATTCTTTTATCGTTTGGAGTCAATGATAACATTGGAATAAAAATCTTATAACCAACATTATTACCTGATATAATCTATATTCTTATAAAATAAAAAATAATTAAATTAGAGGAGACACATATAATGCAAATTCAATGAAAAATTTGAAAAAAATAGATATTATTAATTAGACTATCATGCGCATTTAGTATCATGCTGGTCCATTTATGCTTATTGCAGAATAATAATGAAGATTTCGGTCATTTTCAAACATATTATTTGAAAAATAATAAACAAAATCATGTATCGTAATTAAGTGCTTAACATGATTTATTTCCTCTTTACATATACAAAGATTTTCATTTACTTAAATGATTTTTTTATAGTAAGTCTTGGTATTGTGATAAATTCATTTAATGCATGAGCATATGCTCTATAATTTTTTTTACATTAATATTAATATATCTTTATTATATAAAATGGAGTAACACTATTATTGTACTGTTTAATATAAAAATATAAAATGTTCATATATCACTCAAGAAATATATGCCAATTTATTATTTTAATTTCTAGTATTAATTTTTAAAATATATGAACGATTTTAATCTAACGGTTTCAAATGATTATGTATAATCTCAAGTAAATAAAATATTTCAAAAAATAAAATTGACTAAAATCAATATAAAATATAAAATTATCATCGTAATATATATATATATATATATATATATATATATATATATATATATATATATATATATATATATATATATATATATATATATATATATATAAATTTGTTGAAAATTTAATTCTTATATGAAATAAATAAATTATTAAATTTATTTTAAGTAATATAAAATATTCAAAAAATTATTTTTATATATAAAAATACAAATTGATTTAAATATTTTAAAGATAAATTGATTTAAATACTCAATAAATTACTTTTATATACTCAAAAAACATATGACATTGCTATACTGTAACATATATAGAATACTCTAATTTAATATTTCAATTATAATATGTAAATATTTTTAATTGTGAAATTTCTATTCCATTTATATATACTGGAACATTCATATATAACAAACTATATGCAAAGTAGTTTTTCACTATTTCTTAACATATATATCTATTTTTAAATTATATTATGTACTGAACATATTCAACTCGTAAAATTTTTTCTATTATCATATATGCGACACAATAGTTTTACTAACATTGAAGTTACTTCTCTTTGTAGTTGATTTTGTTTTTTATTAATCACATTAGTTTGATTCCTCATCTCTTACAATTTAAAAATAACTATAAAAAAATACAAAAAATAAAAACTAAAAAAGAAATTTAAAAATAACTTATAAAAAAATGGAAAAAAAATAAAAATAAAAAAGAAGGCGGGCAAACCCGCCTGCCACCCGCCGGCGGGGCGGGGCGGACTTGAATTTTATGTCCAATTTATTTTGACGAACATGCTCGCCCCGCTCTTTTTTTGGTGGACTTTTGGTAGGACGGACAATCCGTTTTGACACTTCTAATATAAGAATAAAAAAATAACTTTTTATAAGAAACTATTATATTTATTTTATTATTATCCAAATCAATTATTCATTAAATGTAAGAGAAAAGGAAATTAGGGTTCATAGAGGAGTTGTACTTGTATATCTTACTTTTTATTTTATATAATCAAGATGAATTAATTCAGATTAAAGTTAAATTATTCCAGGGCCATATTGTTTAGTTTGTCCCTTTTGGTTTAACCTAGCAAATCAGCGCAGCCGTCACTGTGATTCAAGCACGCAGCTGCAACTTCCCCAATCGTATTGTAACTTCACCTTCTCTGATTTAATGCTTCTGCCTTATTGTTCCATGAAAAGAGGCACTAATTTGTGTTTTGATATCAATTTTGCGTTTTGTGGTCTAATTTGTATTAATGAAATTTAATATATTTTCTGTCTTTACGCACATCTCGAAGTGTTCGGCGCCTACCAAGGTCAATTTAGCTAGGAGAGGCATTGTCCTGGCTAACGCTTCTGTTCTGTGCCCTTTTGTGTCGAAGAGACGTAGAGTGTGACTCATTTTTTTCTTCATTGTCTCAGAGGTGCTTAGAGTGGATTTGGTTTGGTCAAAGAAGGTGATTAGGGGGTTAAGTATGATTTGGCAAGTGGTAGTTTAGGAAATCTGGAATTTGAGGAATGAACGGATTTTTACGTAGTTGGTGTTGGTGGTTTAGAGGATAAGATCAAAGTAATGGCATGGCACTAGTTTATGGCAAATTTGGAGTTGTCGGTGTGTCCCTATGGGTTTGGGTCCTCTTAGTGTTTAAGGGTGTTTTGGCTAGATCAGAATGTCTTAGATATTTTTGACAGTATAGGTTTCTTTGGTGTGTTTGGTTCTGGTTTAAGTTGTGCTGCTGCTGTTGTGATGGGATATCCTGCGGTTTGCTTCATGACGGGCATCTGTTTTGGCCATTCTATGGTGTAGTAGACTCCAGGGGCGGTTTGGTTCCCAGCTTCTCTTTTCCTCTGTTGTGTGTTTTGCTGTTGTGTCTTATCGGTACAGGCCTGGCTTTGCCGGGCTTGATTGGTTTTTCCAACTCAATTCCTCCATTTTGAAGGTTTATCGTGGAGAAAGTGGGTGAAACTAATTTTGCCTGTTGTTCCGTTAAGATAGCTCAGTTGATCCCTGTATAGGGACACCGGGTGCAGGGGTGGGGGTTTGAACCTGCGACATGGGTGCGGGTTTGAACCTGCAACATCTCGTTTGTTCATCTTTAATATAGTGGACTCCAGCCACTACGCCACTTAACTAATTTTTTTTAGCATATGGTTCATTTTCTGTTATGTATTGTTAGGCAGTATGGTTAGGCCTTGCTTTTTACTTCTCTTTTGAATTTTTCAGGTGCATGTTAGTGTGTTTGAGAGTGCCATCTTTTGTTGGTTTTGGATGCCCCTGTTTGTTTTTGGATCTGTGTGGTGTAGTTTGTATTTAGACTGTTTTTATCTGCCACATCTCGTTAGATGTAAGTTTTTAACATATGCTGATGTTAAAAAAAATGATCACTAAAATCTAGATTTATTTATTTGTTTGGGTTTCTTTTCATTATCTTATAAGATTTGTTTTTATTACTCAATTTGATTTGATTTTTATACGAGTTTTCTCTTTTTTTAATGACCCTAGGCCAGTAGCAGCACACACCATTGAGCAGAGCATTACTTTGACAGAGTTTCATCTAAAAAGAACTTAGAATTGTGGCAATGACCAACAAAAAGCGAAAGAGACATAGCAAAAATGATGCATCAAACAGGAACCAGAAATCACCAACTAACGAGGAACAAAAGATTACATCATCTTCTACTACTAAGCGCACAAAGTCGAATGAATCTTCCAGCTTTCTCGAAAAGATGCGAGCAAGGTTATCTGGCGGTCACTTTAGGATGATTAACGAGAAGCTCTACACTTGCACCGGGAAGGAAGCACTTCATTATTTCCGCGAAGATTCATCTCTATTTAACTTGTATCATGAAGGGTACAGAACACAAATGTCTAATTGGCCAGAAAAGCCAGTTAATGTTATTATCAAGTGGCTGAAAAAACAGAACCCTTCTTTTGTTGTCGCTGATTTTGGTTGCGGGGAAGCACTCATTTCCAAAAGTGTGAAGAATACTGTCTTCTCTCTAGACCTCGTCTCCAACGACCCCGATGTAATTGCTTGTGACATGGCAAATACTCCACTAGGCTCTTCATCTGCTGATGTTGCTGTGTTTTGTCTTTCATTGATGGGAACCAACTATCAAACTTACCTCGAAGAAGCGTACCGGGTGCTTAAGCCAGGTGGGTGGCTCTTGATTGCAGAAGTAAAGAGCAGGTTTGATCCAAACAATGGAGGAGCGGATCCAGAGAAGTTTTCAAAGGCTATTTCAGAGCTAGGATTTAGCTCTGTTAAAAGTGACTTGTCAAATAAAATGTTTATTTTGTTTTACTTCACTAAAAAGGGAAAGCAAAATTCTAAGAGGAAGGAAATCGAATGGCCGTCGCTTAAACCTTGTTTGTACAAGCGTCGGTGAGATTATTTCTATTTTATTTTAGATTTTTGTACATTATTGTTATTTGGACAAAAGTAACTCAGATTTCTTGTATTAATTAGTTCTTTACATTCAATGTTCTTCCCAAATTTATTCTTTGACTGAAAGGCTCATAGGATTTATGAAGAGTAATTAGTTAAGTCTAGTTATTGTTCTTGTTTGAATTACTTTCATCTTCGTTTGTTTTAAATTCGGTATTAGTTCTTCTAAGGTGATCATACATGTAGAAACTAAAGAAAGTGATTATTCATTTTGTAACTTTTCATAACTTAATCCTTCTCTCAGATATTGCATGCAAGTTTATATATGACACTATGACAGTATTGTTGATCATACATGTAGAAACTAAAGAAAGTGATTATTCATTTTGTAACTTTTCATAACCTAATCCTTCTCTCAGATATTGCATGCAAGTTTATATATGACACTATGACAGTATTGTTGATTAATCATTTAGGATCTTTCTTGAGTCTAAATTTTTATGGATATTTTATATTTATTCTCTATTAAAATTATAATGTTAATTTACACTTTATTAAATGAAATAGATTTTTTCTAAATCCAATGTACATCTTATCTCTACATAGAGAGCTTTTCAAATATTATTTTACTTGTTTTTTTAGGTTAAGTTTTGAGCTCTTGAATTTGGGAAATGCTGTTTCCACTTATATTTTTAATATCAAAATATGTCATTTATGTGTTTTGAAATATGTCACCGTCGCCATGGCGAAAAAGGGACGAGGGAGGCTGAGATCTACGGTACCACCGTCGTCAGGGCGCCATACCTCACCAAGTAGGAATATAAAGGAATGCAGAAGAACCACTGAGCATTTTGATTTCAACACCTGTTGGTACGACAATGGAAAGGAGCCAGAGGATACCGAAAATCCTAATGATGATGAAATTGAAACGAAGGAGAATCGCAAACTATGGGTTGATGTTCTAAACGACAATAGGAACCCTGCTAAGGGTTTAACAATGAAGTATGTGGCACCAAATCTAGTTAATGGCGAAGTGGAAATCCTAATTGAGCCGGAGGATATCGAATCAGAGGTTCGTTTTTGGGATATTGCGTTGATTCTGTATGTAATGGGAGAAGAATTGAGTATGAATGTGGTGAAAAATTTAATGCAGAAGACATGGAATTTTGTGAAGATGTCGGATCTTTATTATCATGATGAATGATATTTTCTGCTCAGATTCAATTCACACGAAGACAAAGAAGCTGTGATGATGAAGGGACTGTATACCATCCAGAATATGCCTATGATCTTAAAGAAATGGAGGCCTGAGTTTAATCTGAAGAAAGACCTATTGCGTACACTTCCAATTTGGGTGAAATTTCCACAACTTCCTTTTCATCTGTGGGGAATAAAGAGCTTGAATAAGATTGGAAGTGCAATTGGTACTCCTATGGTGACTGATGAATGTACAATAGACAAATTTTGAGTTTCTTATGCTAGAATCCTTATTGAAGTTGATGTTACACAAGATCCGGTGAAAGAAATTGTTATTAGAAACAGGGAGGGAGGCTTAGTAAAGCAAAATGTGGAATATGAGTGGAGGCCAAAATTCTGTGAGAAATGCCAAATATTGACTCATCAATGTGGAGAACCAGTGAGGGGTAAACAATGGAGGCCTAAGCAGAAACCACCAGAAGACACAAGATTATGTAATCAGGTTCTTGAAAGGTTTAGATGAAAAATTTACCAGTTCCAAATAACAAATAATGATGATAAATACTTTTCCTAACATAGAAAAAGTGCTTTCTATGATCATACAACAAGAACGGGAATTGCATCCTGCATCCTCCACTGATTCTATTGAATCTTTTGTATCTACCTTATATGTCCAAGGTCACAGTGGTAAAGGCTCTCTCAATCTCAGAAAGGTAAATGGTCACATCAATTCAAAGGACATGGTCGTGTATGCACTCATTGTAAGAGGACTAACCACACTGTGGAAACGCGCTTCTTGAAGCATGGATATCCACCTGGATACAAGCAGAAAGGGCGCACTCCTCAGGTTGACAGTTCTTCCCACTCACAGACTCATCATGCTTCAGCTGCTCCTCCTGTAGATGATTCCCAGTCCTGTTTTGGTTTCACTCAAGAAAAGCTTCGAAGTATCCGTGCCTTATGTAACACCCACTTTTCCCATTTTCAAAAATATAACATAAATCTTAATAAAATCAGAGTTTAAATACCATAGTGAGTTGCTACACTTCAAACGAAATAAAATTCAATTTATTCTTTCATAAGCAGCGAAAATAAGTAGTCTCAATATCATATGTGCCTAATGGCATAAACATTTCAACAACATAAAACGATTCCTTTAGTTTATTAAACAGATACGTAACTACAAAGTCGAAAAAATGAAATAAAACAAAATAGTCAAAAGTCCCCATTCCCGTGTTACGTATCAAAGCGTCCTATGGCTCGAACAAGCAACACCAAAGCACTCTCATGTACCTGGGTTATCTGTACTTCCGAAGAAGCACAAACACAAAAACAAAAACAAAGGGGTGAGAAACAATTTCATATTATAACAATGCAAATAACATTTGGAAAGAGTAACCACACACATAAGTCATAACATTCAACACAAACCATTCATTCAAATATATGCAATGTGACTCTACAACACAATGCAAATGTGGTACCGACTTCAAAAATGGTTCATCGATTCGAACCCGGATGTATCGCTTACGCTCCTACTGAGACACGATCATCCCCCACCCATTGATTCACAATGAATCTGAATAACCATTTACGCTCCATCCGAGACATGATTATTCCGCAAACATGTATGTGTATGCAAGACTCAATTACACATACATCAACATATATAAACATGAACAAAACCATTCATGACACGATCCTCCTGATTTTTACATTCACCAACATACAGTTAATATAATTCATATCATCCAAACAGAAGTCATTACACATAATTAACACAATCTCATTAGATTCTTTTTAACCAATTATTCATAGGTACTATCTTCAAACTAAAGGAACAAACATTGTCCTAACTACACCATATTAAGTCATATGCACTATTAAGGAATTAAATAAGTATTAAGTGATTTTTAGAATAAAATAATTAAAAAAGTTTTTCTCACGCTCCAGGTCTCGCTGAGCGAGCTCTCTGCTCGCTGAGTGAACAACTCTCGGGATTCCCACTTTCCCCCGCTCGCTGAGCGAGCACTACGATTTGTCTAATCGCTATCTGCGTTAAAACTCCAACCTGCTATGGATTCTCACACCAATCCGAGTTCAGTTCATTTTATTTCACTTTTAGCACCCAAAACAGTAAAATTAATATTATTTTATGCCTCTAACATTAATCAATCACCTAGTCTAACATTTACAAATCAAATTAGGAAAAGTCTAGGTTCTCTTCATCTTCTCCAATTACTCTATTATCAATAGTACTCATAACCCAATTCACATAATACACATACATAGGCAATTCAACATCAAAATCTCAAACATACACAATCAATCATCATATTATTCATACTCATATCATGAATTCACCAAATTCAATTATATTACCTAAATCCCTAAGGGAATAAGGAACTCTCAATTACCCTTTCATGTTAGATCACCAATATAAAACTCTTTCTCACCACTTACCTCGAAATTGAGCAATTCTTCACAAATCCTTGACCTTGGAGCTCTACGATCCTTGATTTCCCTTCTCTTTTCACTTTTCCCCAGAGTCCTTTGTTCTTCGTCAAAAGGCACGATAATAAGAAAATGTATCGTGCTATCTCTTTTTCATAACATAACATAATTACAACCTTGCCCCTCAAACCTCCATCTTATTGTTTTATTTTATTAAATAACAATATTATAATAATAAAACCACCTCATTATCATATTATTATTTAAATAAAATAATTCTCTAATTATTATTCCAAATACACCATCATACTGTCAATAATTATTTAGTAAAATAATTTATAAAATCGGGCCGTTACACCTTACTTCAACAATCAAAGTTAATCCATATTGCCAACTCAATCTTCACATCTCCCTGAGCCTTAAATTCTCATACTCTAAACAATGGTAAGAACTCTAATTTTTGGATATTGGACACAGGTGCCACCGAGCACATCACGTTTGCCCTTGAATCCTTCACTTCTTATCATTCTATTACCCTTGTTTCTGTCACTTTACCTGATGGATCTCATGTAAATGCATGTATAGCTTGAAATATTACTATTTCTCCCTCTTTAACCTTGATACATGTTCTATATATTCCCTCTTTTCATGTCAACCTCATCTCAGTCCCTAAGCTGACTATTAACAATAATTGTCACTTTGCTTTTTCCTCCCATGTGTGTCACATTTTGCAGAACCATTCGAAGCAAATGATTGGTACAACTAGCTTGCAAAGGGGTTTATACATACTTGACACACACATGCTGCTATTTCTACTTGTAATTATGTCATTTCTAATTCCTTTAAAACATGGCACTTAAGATTAGGCCATGCTTCTCTTTCTAGTTTGAAAATAATGGCAAAATCTTGCCCTCTCATTCCTTGTAAATCAAAAACGAATCCATGTGACTCATGTCATTATGCCAAACAAAAGAAATTGTCTTTTCCTATTAGCAATACATATAGTTTTTCTCCTTTTGATCTTGTACGTGCTGACTTGTGGGGACCTTTTGCCACTGGATCTATTTTAGGACATAAATACTTCCTAACTCTTGTGGATGATTACTCTAGGTTTACATGGGTCATATTTCTCAAAAATAAATCTGAAACTAAACAAAGCATCATCCATTTTGTTTCCTCTTTAGAAAATCAATTAATACCACCCTCAAGTGTTTTAGGTCTGATAATGGCTCTGAGTTTCTTACATTACAACCTTTCTTTCTTTCCAAAGGCATTCACCATCAAAAATCATGTGTGGAAACCCCTCAAAAAAACGAGATTATTGAGAGGAAACACCAACACATATTAAATGTGGCTAGAGCTATTACATTCCAGTCCAATCTTCCTTCAAATCTCTGGAATTTCAGCATTAAAATGTTCTCCATTTGATCAATCGCATTCCCAGTCCTTTACTATAATCTAAATGTCCTTATGAGAAACTTTTTAATACTTTTCCTGTCATTATTCACCTTAAAGTGTTTGGTTGCCTTTGTTTTGCCACAACCTTGCAAAACCATATGACTAAATTCCAACCACGGGCCAGGAAGTCAATTTTCCTTGGATATCGCGATGGTACCAAGGGTTTCCTCCTTTATGATTTACAATCCCATGAGTTTTTTTTTTGTCCAGGAATGTTATATTCTATGAATCCTTTTTTTCCATTCAAAGAGTCTACTCAACAAACTATTGAACCATCCATTTATCCTTTGGAAAATTCTTACACCCTTCTTGACCACGATGTCCCACCACTCATTTATCCTGCAACAAACACATATGCCACATCCATCTCTACTGCTGCACCTGCAACACCTATTACTAGTGTTCCTACTACTTCACCTGGCATCATAGATTGTACCTCACTTATCCCTTATAATAATACTAGTACATCCCATGTCCCTTCTACTAATATTAGTTCGATTTTTCCTCCCATACACCTGTTATAGTGGATCTTGACCCTACTTCTTCCCATCATGATAATATCCTGGAAGTAGGCCCCTCCAATGCTCTTACTGTCACATCTATTCCTCATACTCGAGTTTCCACCAGAACTAAAAATCCCCCCTCTTATCTTAAAGACTACCCATGTAGTCTTCTTCCTAACTCTTCCATCAATCTCTCTACATTTGTGGCTTACCCCATTTCTTCTTCATTATCATATCATAATTGTTCTCCAACTTACAAACAATTTTATTGCACTATCTCCTTTATCCCTGAACCAAAAACATATAACCAAGCCTATAAAAAAAATGATTGTTGGAAAAAAATCTATGGATACATAGATGGCTGCTATTTAGGAAAATCATACTTGGAAAAGTGTGGATCTCCCTGCAGGTAAGGTCCCAGTTGGATGAAAATGGGTCTATAAGGTCAAGTATCATGCTAATGAAACCATAGAAATATATAAGGCCAAATTGGTTGCCAAAGGATATACTAAGTTAGAAGGGGTTGACTACTTTGATATTTTTCCCCTGTTGCCAAGATTACCACAGTTAGAGTGCTTTTATCTCTTGCAGGTGTCAAACATTGGCACCTTAAACAGCTTGATGTCAATAACGCTTTTCTTCATGGGGACCTCCATGAAGAAGTATATATGTCCCTCCCTCCATGTTATTTCTCTTCTGACTCTAATAAAGTGTGCAAGCTCACAAAATCTCTCTATGGTTTAAAGCAGGCTAGCAAGCAATGGCATTTTAAACTATCTTCATCTCTTCTATCTTTGGGATATACTCAATATGAAGTTGATCACTTAATTTATACTAAAACCTCTGATTCTGGATTTACTGCATTGTTAGTCTATGTTGACGACATTGTTCTAACAGGTGATTCCCTTGATGAGATTAATCGTGTCAAGGCCTTCCTACACAACAAGTTTCGTATTAAGAACCTTGGTCAGCTCAGATTTTTCCTAGGATTGGAGATTTCTAGATCCAGCAAGGGCATTTTTCTCAACCAAAGAAAGTATGTTCTAGAGTTACTTGAGGACACGAGTTTCCTTGGAGCTAAACTTGTCTCCACTCCTTGTGATCTGAATGTGAAACTCTCGTTTACGGATGGAATACTCATGGATGATCCCTCACCCTACAAAACTCTCATTGGTAGATTACTTTATCTCACAAACACAAGGCCTGATGTTTCATACTTTGTTCAATACCTCAGTCAGTATGTTG
This sequence comes from Lathyrus aphaca, assembly GCA_963966055.1. Taxonomy (NCBI): domain Eukaryota; kingdom Viridiplantae; phylum Streptophyta; class Magnoliopsida; order Fabales; family Fabaceae; genus Lathyrus; species Lathyrus aphaca. The sequence goes on from OZ014522.1 coordinate 514,733,250, forward strand.
CCAAACCTTTCATCTCTCATTATTAGGCTGCAACAAGAATTCTACGCTACCTGAAAGACTACCCTGCACAAAGTATCTTATTTGATAGCTCCAGCCAACTTAAGCTCCAAGGGGTTGCTGACTCTGATTGGGCCAGATGCCCAGACACACGCAAATCTATCACAGGTTATTGCGTTTTACTTGGAATCTCTCTCATTTCTTGGCGTTCGGAGAAACATAACATTGTTTCTAAATCCTCTATTTGACTTGTGAAATTCAATGGTTATGGTATTTGTTTGATCATTTTCATATCTCTTTCTCTGCCCCGACATCCATCTATTATGACAGCAAGTCGGGAATTTATCTGGCATATAATCCCACATTTTACGAACACAACAAACACATTGAGATCGACTGTCATGTCATCCGGGAGAAACTGCAATACAAGTTCATTCATCGTTTGCCTGTCCCTTCTAGCTTTCAACTGGCTGATGTTTTTACCAAACCTCTTCACGCCCCTTTGTTTTCTTTATTTTTGTCCAAGTTAGGTGTATGTGGAATCCATCGTCCAACTTGTGGGGAGATATCAACATCTGATACATAGCAGAGATACCCTTACTATACTTATTTTATATTACTCTTGATACATATAAAATATATGTGATCTTACCTGATCAGGAGGGCCTTCAAGCAATTGGATGTGAACAGTAAAATGGATGGAATGGAGGGGGTGTACCTGCAAGGCGCTTCGATGCCAAAGTTAATAGAGGTACAAAAAGTGGTAAGCTAGAAGAGTTAAATTAGAATACCTGACCCTTTAGTGAAAAAGGGTATTTATAGTGAGCCCCCAGTGCTGGGCCAATGTCCTTCTTTGGGCTGGGTCAGCTAGGCCCAAGGAAGAACTGCCAAGGAACGCATAAGAAGCGTGAAGACCTAGCTAAGTGGTCTGGTCCTTGGTCCAACTGCCCCTATCTTTGAGGAGATAATAGGGGACAGTTGAGTGACGTGGCAAGTGGAATGGAAGACTTATTCTTTGCCCGTCTCTGTGTGTGCCTGACACATGGAATATGTGCCCGGTCATTAAGTAGCTTCGCCCCATCAACATATACTTGCCCGAGCAAATGGGCGTCTTCTCGACGTATTGGGCCATGGCCCAATACAGTCTGGAGGCCCAGTCCGGAACAGGATCCCCCCAAGTCGAGTCTCCTAGTTGGAGCGATGAGTTTGTAAAAGAGTCGGGCGCACACTGTGTCGAGAAAGGTGTCGCGTTTGACACAAGCACATGCCCGTGTTAAAAGTGGTATTTGTTAAACTGTCGCGGGAGCTGTTTAGATCGTTGGGCATGTTGTGTTCTCAGAGGTCGAGGATGCTTCTTTATAGTCGGGGAGATTTGTGGTTGCCCGACGTTGTTCAGAATTCTCTTAAATTGACGTGTCTTAGGCATTAATGGTGCGTCGCTTCGTTTCTCGTACCAGCGCCGACCTAGGGGTCTAGGTAATGATTACCTAGCGCGTTTGTCCACGCGCTCTGTTATTATATAAGGGGGTTGGTCCACTTCATTTCAACTTTTCACTCTCACGTTTAACCGGAAGCTCTTAGAAGAAATCTTCCTCCGCCTGTACCCGCCTACAGCACCGCCGTTTTCTGCCCGCACGCCACCGCATTCTCCCCATCTTCATCATGTTAGGTAACCCCCCATAACCTCTCTTTTTACGCATTTTTCTGTTTGATTAGTGAAATGCATGATTTTCCTGTTTAGAGTAGGCAAATCTTCGTTTAGAGTAGGCAAATCTTTGTTTTAGGTTTTAGATATGAATGTACCGGGCAGGATTAGCATGTCGCGGGCGTAAAATTCATATATGTATGAATGAATCGGCAAGAATCTTCATACGGCCGATGAAGAACGCGGGTGTTCGATGCGTTTGTCGGGAAAAATCCCTTGGTTTTCTAGGTTTTTTTAAGGGTTTTGTACGGGCTCGAGTGGATGCGAGGATTGTCCCATCGTTGATTTTAGGGTGGTTTAGTGAGATTTTGGGCGTTCAGCCCTTCGCCCTTTCACTTGAATTGCGGTGGGAGGGTGGATTTGATGTGATGTAGAATTCACTTTTCCTGTCTGCTTTTCAGGTACAACCGAGCACCGACGAGCCGAGGAGGAAGAGACCGAGGAGGGAAACGAGTATGTCTCCTCGTCTGGACGTAACGACCTATCGTGGGTCGCGAATGAGCCATTAGAAGAAGAGTCGTACTTCACAAACGAGGCGAACACCGCGTACGCCATGGTCGAGGATATTGGCCCCGAGGATCCCGCGAACTGGCAATGTCTTGCTCCTCGGGAAACGGATCAGATATGTCATCGTTTCCCAGGGAAGCAGTTCTCCATGTACGAATTTGCCTTCCGAGAAGCGATGGTTAGGCTCCCCTTTAACGATTTCCAGATGGGGATCTTCAGGTGGCTCAGGCTGACGCCCTCGCAGTTGCATCCGAACGCCATCACTTTCGTCCGGGCATTCTAACTAGTTTGTCGGTTTCTTGGTATCGGGTGCAATCTGCCCATTTTCTTCCATATCTTCCCTCTGCAGCGATCAGGTGCTCGGGCGCGTCATAGTTGGGTGTCTCTAAAACAGCCAGTAAGGTTATTCAAGACGTTCCTTGATTCTGTCCGACATTTTAAGGGGCGGTGGTATGTGGTGAAGTCGCTCACTCGATTCGCCCTCAACACCCTTTACTATTAAAAGCACGACGCCGATAGTGAGGAAAAACTCATGTCGAGGATCCCCTTGAGATGGCAGCCTGACCATTTCAACCTGTCGACCAACCACTACCGGGTCAAATATTCGAGCATGGGAGTCGAGGATAGACTGGCCTACAAGAGGCTGGTGGAGTATGTTTAGAGCTTTAGCTTGGCGGTTTGGGTGGACCGACAAAACAAACCCTATGTCGACGACGCTGGGATGCCTATCCACGAAACCCGCCTCATAAATACAAGGGCTCTGCTCGCGTGTGACACAAATGAGAAGGTCGTGGAATTGTTGCGTAGGTCCTTCTGGCCTTATTCTCTTCCTCGATTTTATGCCCGTTTAGCTGATGTTTACTTGTTTTTGTTTTGCAGGAATAATGCCCGCCCATCGTGAACGAGTCTTGAAGCTGGCCAACCAGGCGGGGGGTCCGGAAAGGATCCCAAAAAAAGAAAAAGAAAGTGGTGACCCGTTTCCAAGAGATAACTATGGAGCTCGGGGTCGGCAGTTCTGGTACCCCTAGCTCGACCACCAACTCCCCTCAAGCTGCTGTCCAACAAACTTCCCCGATACAGATACGAGACAGTCCTCCGGCCTCCACCTCTCCTCTTCTGAAACGCAAGCGTCTGGACGGGGCTCTTACCCAATCTGGTGTTGTGGGAGGCAACGAATCTGGTGCACCTGAGAGTTATCTGTTGCCTCCCTGCTATCTGGAGCGGGACTTCTTTAAGTCTGAGGGTTCTGTCGTGGTGGCAGCACCCGAGGCGAGGGTCATTCTCAATCAAGATGCGGTTGCTAGGCGAAAAGACCTGGCCGGGGATTTAGTTGTCGTCATCCGAGTGATGGAAACTTCCATGGTCCTGTCCGAGACTGTTGTCTCTACAGCTACATTGGAGGATGCCCTTGTGGCTGCTCGGGCTGAGAAGGATAAATTGTCCAAGAACTTATCCGACTACAAGGTGGAGCACAAGCTTCAAACAGGGCTGAAGTCGAAGCTGGAGGAGGTGAAGCTCGAGCGGGACACCTTGAAGGTTGAGAAACAAAGCTTGGAAGATCAAGCCGTCGAGCTCAAGAATGCGGCCGAGGAAAATGTGCAACTTCGTGCCCGAGTTATGCTTCTGGAAGGTACAATCCGTCCTCGGGACGATGAGACCGAATAGGAGCTTTCCCTTCGCACCCAAGGCGAATTGGTCGGTCATATCCGCGAACTTAACAAGGAACTACTTGTGATGTTCAAGGATGGGTTCGATAACGCTACCGAGCAGCTCAAGGTACTGAACCCGAAGCTTGTGACTGAGGGGTCAGCTCACAACTACTGCATGAACGACGATGAGATCATGTGTCCTTTTGAGGCTGAGGAGGAATTGGAGGAGGAGAATGAGGGTGGCGAGGAGTAGCTCCGGGCAGAGACTTTGTTAGATTTTTGTTGAGCATGCGTGCCCGTATTTTTGTAATGGCCTTTGTGCCTCTCCTTTTGTAATGTCATTTATGCCTTTGTTTGGATATTGGCCTTCGTGCCTGTCGCTCCCCGGATTTCCATCCTGGTACAAACGCGAAAGTGGCGCGGAAAAAGAATAGAGTCGCCAGCCAGGCATTTTTATCCCGAAGAAAGGGAATGGTAATGCTGCACAAACCAGAAGAAAGAAAGAGGAAGGACACAGGTCCTAAGAACCAAAGAGACTGAGTTCGGGAGTCGGTTACGACCTGGGAAGGTATTAGCACCCATATCGTCCGCCGTACCCGACGGGATCCACGCTTGCAAAAGAAACTGTTTCAAAGGGTGAGGGTATGAAAACTGCAGCAAAGAAATGAAAAGGAAAACAAAATGGAACTGGAAAATAACTGAATGAGAAAAAATGTAGGGAAAAATGTAGGGAAAATAAAGATTATGCTCGAACGGGCCCTACCCCGCTGCCTACGTACCTCATCAGGATAATGAGGATCAGAGACGCCGTAGTTCCCCTAACTAGGGGTACCAAAGGAAAATTGCTTGTGAATTAAAGCTTGAACTGCCTATGCCATTGCTCAGGTGTTGCAGACTCGGACGACGAGTGCGTAACCGTCTTGCAAAGTGACAAGTAGGAGCAAGTTCGCGTACGGAACGAATAAGGTGAGAAAAGAATTCCCGAAGGAAAGACGCTTATTGTTTGTTTGTGTGTTTTTAGAGGCTTTTATGAGTGAAAGTTTTCATAGGTAAGTGTACCTAAGTCTTACTCAATGGGATGTGTACATCTCACATCATCCCGAAATGGTATGCGCAAGAGGCGCACCTATCTATGGAGGAAATCCCCAAAGCTAGTCCCACAAGTGAAGGCTTAAACACACTGACCTATTACCATTATTAAGTGTTTTTGTGGTTTTCTGGTTAAGAAGTGTTTTTTAGCTTTTTCTTTGTGAAGTACTCATGCTAAGACCTATCCACCACGAGTGATGACTCACACCTCGCCCCGAAACGGAACGCGTGCAAGCATCTCATAGCAAAATCTCATGTCACATGAAAGTACCCAACCTTTATTAAGTGAATTAGAATTAAGTTTGAAGATGAGGAGAGAGAGCACCAAAGGATCTCAAAGGAAAAATTCTAAAGGGGGACTAAAATAATCCTAAGTGTTAACATGCATGGATGTCCTAAGGGTTAGTGAGGTTTCTATCCTAATGAAGAAGGAAAGAAGAAGAGAAGAAGATAGAAGAAGAGATGAGAAAGGCCTAAGCCCAACAACAAAGGATTAGTTCACATAAACATAAGAGGAAGAGATGAGAATTGGAGATGTGGAACTCGATTCCCACATCTCACACTTACCATAGCCCCTGCAAGGTTAACATGCATATAAATGAAACAAAATGAGCAAATTAACATGCTAACATTAAAAAATCAGAAGTGACATGCTATGAACCAATGCACAATGCAAAAGCAACTCAAAGAAATGAGGAGAAGAGCTTATGAGACAAAAGATGCAACATGAATACACTTATGAAAACAAATGCACACTTATGAAATATGCAAGACAAAATGCACAAAATAAAAACCCAAGACTCACAACCAGAACCAAAATGAGATGAATAATGGCTTAGGAAGCCAACAAGATGGAGAGAAACAAGATACAAGACCAAACAATATCAAAATGGAAGCAAAAGAAACCATAAGATGAAATTAAGACACTTAAAGAAACAAATGACCTAAAGAAGAGGCAAACTCAAAAAAAACAGAAGACACAAGACCTATCCTAGGACCAGGAAGGTACCCACACCCCAAAGGAACCCCAAATGAGAAGAATAAATGGGCACAAGTGCTTTTTTAGGCTTATGAGAGGCTTAAAGGTTCAAAAGAAGCAAAACGGGACAAGGTTCAAGATAAAATCCACAATAAATCAACCAGCCATCTAAAAATTCCACAACTGGAACCAAATGGTCCTAAAACATGCTATATCAACCATCCAAAAGGATTTTCAAAGATTCAGAAAGGAACTAAGTCAAATGGAGGCAAGAACACAAGTTAGGACAGAAAACTTACATCACAGGTTACCAGACCAAAACTCAAGAAATAGATTTCTAAAAATTCAGAGAAAAATCACATGAAACGTACAAGATCTCAGGAACACAATGCAAAAAGAATGGGATCAAAACTCAAAATATTGAAAGCTATGGAAATTAGACAAGGCAGACTGGTCAAGAAAGACTTAAAAAGAAGCTACGAGCAATGGAGAATTAATTATGGCACGTGGATCAATAAAAAAAATAAAATAAAAATATGAAAAAATAATAGAGACACAAAATGACCTTCATGATTTTTTTAGGAATTTTTAGGTGAATAAAAGTATTTTAAACGAATAAAAAGCAAACTGAATTAAAGAAAATAACATGAAGAAAAAAGAAATTAAAAATGGAAGGAAGTGGTGTAGGAAGTAATGGCTCCACGTGTAAATGAATGGGCTGGATTGGGGTGGGGTGCGAAAAGCACACAGGAGAGGGCCCATACGCAGCGCATGACCATGCTATTGCTGTGGGATTTATTTGAATTAAATAAAAGAAAAGCAGGAAAAGGGAGGGGCCGCGGATTGATCTAAGGGCTGCGAATGACCACCTCATTAAATGAGGTGGCAGCATGCTGAATTGCAAATGGTGAGTGCACGAAAATTATGATAGAACCTGCCACACATTGTATTAAAAATAGAACAGAATTTTACTATGAATTTTGGACGAAAATGGGGACACGTGGCGCTGTTTGGACGGCTGGATTGAAGATCCAATGGTGAAAACTTCATCTTCTTCATAGAAATTTACAAAACAACTTCCGGTGACCGGAGTTAGAAATCCGGCACCGGAGACCAAACCAGAAGCAAAAATTCATCAAATAATGCAAACCAATAGTCCAAATTGACTAACTCAACATCACTGAATCCAAATATGACATCAAAAATAGCTAAAACTCAAAGGATCGGCCGGAGCAAAACAACATTGATCATCAAACTTTAAATGCTCATAACTTATGATATAATGCACCAAAATCAAATCTACAAAGTGCAGCATGATCAGGGAAGAACAAGGAACACAAATCAACAATAAAATTCCATTTCCAGAACAAAAAGTTTCAAGCCATACCTGAGATGGAGATCTCGAAATGTTGAAATAGAAAGCCAAACAATCCGTGAAAATCACTCCTCTTACTCCTTAGATGCAAAATAAATGCATCTAAGGTCTTGAAATGGTGTAGATCTGAAGTTTCAACACAAGAGGCTTTGAAATGGTGAACCTCCAAATCTGTGTTCTAAGCTTGAATGAGTGGATGATTCTTGATCCAGATGATTCACTGATCAAGAATATGGAAGAGATTTGTGGAGAATGTAAAGGAATGGAGAGGTATGAAGCAAAATGCAAGAATGCAAGAAGGTTGGGAATGAGAGAATGAGAGAGATTCAGATCTGGTTTCTTGCTCTATTCTCCTTGGAATGATGTTTAGAGTGAGTGCTGAAAGTGTGATAGAAAGTGCACGAAAATTGAATGAGAAAAGTGTGAATATGCAAATTGTGCACTTTGTGAGATATGCATGCTTCCCCCATGCTTCCTTGGGCTTCTCAGCATGTGCAAGTTCCAATCTCCATCCTTGATCCAAATCCATTAACTCCTGCCCCTTAGATCAAACCCTCACACTTAATTCATGAATTTTGCAAATTGGAGTGTTTTGGAGGGAGTTTTCAAAAGTGTATGAAAATGATATTTTTTTGGAGCAAAATGCCTCTTATGCAATGTATTTCAAGTTAGAAACAAGTTTGGGCTTGAACCAATTCACAAAAATCAAGATTGGAGCCTTCTTGCACATGATGCACTTTTGGAAAAGTGATTTTTTGCCCTTGGGAGAGGAATTTTCGAATTAGCTAGGGGGAGATTGGTAAATCTGGTGAAAACGCACTTGTACTTTTTAAAAATGGAAGCCCTTACTCTCCAACTTTCATGTTTGACTTTGGTCCATTCGGAGAATTTTTGATCATGTTAAGGCCACTTGAAGATTAGGGTCAAAGTTGCCAATTTTGCAAAATTTCAAAAACCAACTTTGTACCATTTTTGCAAAACCCCTCAAATCTTCACGATTCTTGAACTTTAGGCATTCCAAACCTCTTACAACATTGCAAGGACCCCTCTTGGCCAAAAAATTTGGGTTGGACCCCTTGAAATTGCACAATTGACTTTTTATGGGCTCTGTTGACTTTTCCCTTCATCTGCAAGCAACTGAGGCCTTGCCTGACTTCCACATGGAATTTTCTCATGAAATTTGACACATAGGATCCTATTAACATGTAGAAGATTTGGCCCACAAGAAATGGCCAAAGTTGTGAGACTATGGTACTTGAATCCCAAACCCTAATTTGGGTGCACTGCATAGGAGCTTTGCCTTGTCCTGAGATCTCTGATGATCATGCAATCTTCTGAGCTTTTGCCAATGGACTTGATCTTGCAAATGGAGTGTAGAATCACCATAGAACATGTACCAACTCATTGGGACCCTTGTCATGGCTCGAAAGGCTTCAAGGAACTCCCCAGACGATCATATGCTTGATGATAGGACATGAGGGATGTTATGCTTCATCTTTCCATGATATGATGCCGAGGAAATGACATGAGTATGATGCATATGATGTGACATGATGCTTAAAATGAAGAGGGCAAATTTGGGGTGTTACAGCTGCCCCTATTCAATCATCCGTTAATCTGAAAAGGACGATAGTACGGGCTATCGACCATTCAAGATGAACTGTGGTTGAATACCAAGAAGACCAGAAATTTGCACTCTGACGAAGAATGCAACACCGGGAAATAAACCCAACCAGATGAAGCTCTGGGGATCAGAAGGAGAGAAAAAGCAGACGAGCTTCTTCCAAGTTGAAACTGATATCTGGAAAAAGAACACTTTGACAGACGAGTCTTCAAACAATCCTGTGACGTCAGGAGCTGGACAGACGAGTCCTCAAGCACTTAAAGAACATGATACAGACGAGTCTCCTTCGGATTTACCTGTTACGCCAGGACCGGTAATGCACTTAAGTCTGTGGGATAGACATGCAATCAAGGTAGACGAACCTTCTTCATATATTATCCGCGGATATATGGTATAAGACAGACGAGTCTTCTTAACAAACCTGTGACGCCAGGTGCAGCAACAACAATTGGTGCCTGAGACAGACGAGCCTCCTTCGGAATTACCTGTTACGCCAGGACCGGTAACCATTTTGACATCAATTCCCACTGTCAGGATTTGAAACCTCTTCAATACAGACGAGTATTGGATGATCATCAAGATAACACAGACGAGTTCCACAAGTCAATGATACAGACGAGTATCAGACGATGATCTGAGAAATACAGACGAGCGCTTCAGGAAATGATACAGACGAGTACCAGCCACTGGTATAGACGAATACCAGAAATTCAAACACAGACGAGCATTTGAAGTAGCAACAGAAGAATATCAGGATAAACAGCAACTCCTCAATACAGATACAAGCATAACACAGACGAGTGATGGGGATGATACAAATGAGTATCCAAGCAAAGCAGACGAGCTTCAGAACACAGACGACTTCTGGGGAATAAAAGCAGACGAGCTTCAAACAAACACACAGACGAGTGCTGGACAGTTGCAGACGAGCAATAGCAGAAAATACATCAAGGCACAGACGAGTGCAACAAAGGATCCGATACCAAACACAGACGAGTGTTGAAAGTTGCAGACGAGCAACGACAAATTAGGCATCACAACACAGACGAGTGTTGAGAACTTGCAGACGAGTAACAACAAATATCGTATCAGAACACAGACGAGTGTTGAGGAGTTGCAGACGAGCAAAATCAAGGTAATCATAAACCACCGCTGGGGGGAGCAAACGAGCAATACCACAGAGCTAACACAGACGAGTGTTGAGAGATGCAGACGAACATCAATAAAGCAGTAATATGTCCCTGATGGGGAAAACTTTGCTTAGGGATAACACAGACGAGTGTCAAGAAACGCGGACGAGCGGTAGACAAATGCCTGATTGGCAGCGAGAGATACAACTCTGCAGGGGATACAAGTCAAGAGGTCTGAATACCCACTCTGACTGAGATGATGAATACCTGAACGTATCATCAAAATACCTAAAAGTATGGCAACTTTGCTGGGAATATTTCACTGACGGCGGTGAAAATCAAATATGAACTCTGTGGGGACAGGATCATCTTCAGACTTAGCTGGGGAAGATGCTTGAACAATACTCTAGCTGGGGAGAGCATCTGCCGATTCAAGATTCTGAGGGGATATCAGACTTTCAGTCCCACCTGCTGGGAAGGACTCTTGCTGAGGATAGAATGCTGATAATTCCAACTCTGGTAATGTCAGGCTTCCAGATACCTGCTGGCATACTCCACTGGGAAAGAATGGACTGCTACTTCACTGGGGAAGAAACCGCTTGGGCTGCTGCCAAGGCTTAGCTGGAGAATATCTCTGCTGGAAATGTTAGGCTTCAGATACCTGTTGGAGAAGAAATTTCTGCTTGGGAAGATATCCCCCTGGGGAAGAGTAAATTGCTCGGGAGAATGTGACGCCATCCTACAACCTGCAACAACAGAAAACACAAGTGTGCCCCGGGGATTCGCATGGTATGATCTGTTCATCCATCGTCACTCGACACTCAAAGAGGGTTACAGTTTCCCTGCATGTCAGTTTTCTTTTCAAAATTATCACCATGTTTAGATGCAATGTTATTTTTTGCAGAAAATTCAGGACATTTTGCAAACAAAAATAAACACACACAGCTTTTTGACTGAATATTCTTTTTATTGAATGACCTATGAATAGGCAAAGATTTTACATCAGGAAGCAACCACCTGGAAAGAGGTAGCCACTATAAAATTGAGAAAAGAAACTATCCTAATGGCAATGTACACGGCATTCCAAGGAGTTCCATTCCTGCTTTGACCGACATGTCTTCGAGACTCTCCATTCTGCTTTGGCTTTCTGAGAGGACGAGGGGACTGTTTCCTACCCTTCTGATATTGTCAAGTTGTACGAAACGATGATGTGGTTCAGATAACTCGGATCGCAGTTGTTCGCTTATTCCCTTGTTTTACGTGGACCGCCCTTTCGGGTTTTCAATCCACCGGGATACCCTTTCTTGCCTGAGCTGTCCAATGTGGCTTTTCAACTCAGCGAGTGTAAATTTTTTTATTTATTTCCCTAATTTTTGCCCGAGCTTTTTATTCTGTTTTTAGCTCGCTGAGATGCCTTTTTTTTTGCCTGGACTATAATCCTGTTTTTATGTCCAGCGGGTCTCTTTATGCGAAGTATTTTTTAACTGCGTACGAGTTAACAGGGGACTGGAAGTCATCTCCATCCATAGTGGTGAGCATCAGTGCTCCTCCTGAGAAGAATTTCTTCACTATGAATGGTCCTTCGTAGTTCGGGGTCCACTTTCCCCTGTGATCTGAACCTGGAGGAACGATCCTCTTCAACACAAGCTCTCCCACTTGATACTCTCGAGTACGTACTCGTTGGTCGAATGCACGCTTCATTCTCCTCTGATAAAGCTGACCATGATAGATAGCCGCTAATCTCTTTTCCTCAATTAGACATAGCTGATTATAACGAGCACGCACCCATTCAGCCTCATCCAACTTGACATCCATCATCACGCACAGTGAAGGAATCTCTACTTCAACAGGCAGGAATGCTTCCATGCCATACACCAGAGAGAAGGGAGTTGCCCCTGTTGACGTCCTGATTGACGTTCGGTACCCATGCAAAGCAAATGGTAACATCTCATGCCAATCTTTGTAGGTGACAACCATTTTCTGCACAATCTTCTTGATATTCTTGTTAGCTGCCTCTACCGCACCATTCATCTTTGGTCGGTAAGGAGAAGAATTGTGATGCTGTATCTTGAAGTCCCGACACAAGTCTGCCATCATCTTGTTGTTGAGATTAGAACCATTGTCAGTAATGATCCTTTCGGGCACTCCGTATCTGTATATGATATCTCTTTTCAGAAATCTTGCCACCACTTGACGAGTGACGTTGGCATAAGATGCTGCTTCTACCCATTTGGTGAAGTAATCAATCGCGACCAGGATGAAGCGATGACCATTTGAAGCAGTTGGCTCGATCTTCCCGATCATGTCAATGCCCCGCATAGAAAAGGGCCAAGGAGATGACATGACGTTGAGCAGGCTAGGAGGAACATGCACTTTGTCTGCATATATTTGGCACTTATGGCACTTACGAGCGAATGAACAATAGTCTGCATCCATTGTCATCCAGTAATACCCTGATCTCAGCAATTTCTTTGCCATAGCATGCCCTCCTGCATGGGTACCGAAGGATCCTTCGTGGACTTCCTGCATCAACAGGCTTGCTTCGTGTCTATCCACGCATCTGAGCAAGACCATGTTGAAGTTTCTCTTGTACAAAACCCCGTCTGTGTTCAAGAAGAAGCTAGCAGCAAGTCGCCTCAAGGTCTTCTTGTCATTGGAAGATGCCCCAGTTGGGTATTCTTGCTTTTCCATGAATAACTTGATATCAAAATACCAAGGTTTCTCGTCAGACACGGCATCTACAGAGAAGGCATGAGCTGGAGCGTCAAGCCTGGATATGTCAATTCTAGGCACATGATTCCAACACAAGACTTTAATTGACGAAGAGAGAGTGGCCAATGCGTCGGCAAACTGATTTTCATCACGTGGTATGTATTGAAGTTTAACTGTCGTGAAGAATGTCAACAATTTTCTAGCATAATCCCGGTATGGAATTAGATGCTCTTGATGCGTATACCACTTGCCGGTAACTTGGTTAATGACGAGGGCTGAATCTCCGAATATATCAAGGTTCTTAATCCGAAGATCAATTGCCTCCTCTATTCCCATTATACATGCCTCGAATTCCGCTTCATTGTTGGTGCAGCCAAAAGTAATTCTGGCAGTGAAGGGTAAATGAACACCTTCAGGAGTAATGAGTACGACACCAACTCCACAACCATTGATATTGACTGCCCCATCAAACATCAACTTCCATTTGGATTCAGGGTCAGGCCCCTCCTCCGGAAGTGGTTCCTCATAATCGTTTGTTTTGAGGTACATGATGTCCTCATCAGGGAAATCAAACTTCATTGGCTGATAATCATCCTCAAGAGGTTGTTGTGCAAGGTAATCCGACAATACACTTCCCTTGATGGCTTTCTGAGAAGTATACTGGATGTCGTATTCAGTTAAAATCATCTGCCACCTAGCAACCCTTCCGGTCAACGCTGGTTTCTCAAAGATGTACTTGACAAGATCCATTTTGGAAATGAGCAGTGTAGTATGAGTCAACATGTACTGCCTCAGTCGGCGAGCAGCCCATACCAAAGCGCATCAAGTTTTCTCGAGCAGTGAGTATCGGGATTCACAGTCGGTAAACTTTTTGCTAAGGTAATAAATAGCGTACTCTTTTCGACCAGACTCGTCATGTTGGCCTAGGACACACCCCATTGACCCTTCTAGCACGGTCAAGTACATGATTAATGGTCTTCCTTCCACTGGAGGCATTAGAATTGGAGGCTCCTGCAAATATTCTTTTATTTTGTCGAAAGCTCTTTGGCAGTCATCATTCCACCTGACCGTTTGCTCTTTTCTTAGCAGTTTGAATATTGGTTCGCACGTGGCAGTTAGATGAGATATGAACCGAGAAATGTAGTTCAACCTCCCTAAAAACCCGCGCACTTCTTTTTCCGTCTTCGGTGCAGGCATATCTTGAATAGCTTTTACTTTAGCAGGATCTACCTCAATTCCTCTTTGACTTACAATGAAACCCAGCAATTTCCCGGAACGCACTCCGAAAGTGCACTTGTTCGGATTCAACCTCAGCTTGTACTTGATCAGTCTATCAAATAGCTTCTTCAGGTAGACCAGATGCTCCTCTTTGTCTCAGGACTTTGCAATCATATCGTCCACATAACATTCAATCTCCTTGTGGATCATGTCATGGAACAATGTGACCATCGCCCGTTGATAAGTTGCCCCGGCGTTCTTCAAACCAAAGGGCATGACCTTGTAGCAGAATGTACCCCACGGGGTAATGAACGTTGTCTTCTCCATGTCTTCCGGCGCCATCTTTATCTGATTATAATAGGAGAAGCCATCCATGAAGGAAAACACTGAGAATTGAGCGGTATTGTCCACCAACACATCAATGTGTGGCAACGGAAAATCATCTTTCGGGCTTGCTCTATTCAAATCCCGGTAGTCAACGCACATCCAGACCTTGCCGTCCTTCTTAGGAACAGGTACAATGTTAGCTACCCAAGGTGGGTAACTAGTCACAACAAGGAACCCGACATCCCACTGCTTCTGAACCTCCTCTTTAATCTTCATCGCCATGTCTAGACGAGTTCTTCTCAATTTCTGCTTTACAGGAGGACAGTCCTCTCTCAGAGGTAGCTTATGCATCACGATGTCGGTATCTAAACCTGGCATATCCTGATATGACCAAGCAAAGATATCCACATACTCTCTCAGCATACTGATCAACTCTTTCTTGACATCGGCCTGCAGACTGGCCCCTATCTTGATTTCTTTCTTTGCATCTTCACTGCCAATGTTGATGATCTCAATCTCCTCTTGATGAGGCTGAATAACCCGTTCCTCTTGTTTCAACAATCTGGCCAATTCTTCAGGGAGGTCACAGTCTTCTTCAACCCCTTCATCAGCTTGGTAGATTGGATTGTCAAAGTCATGCATAGTCATAGCAGGAACGTTATCCGTGGAATCCGGATGATCAACACTGCACAGATGATGTGCTTATTCAGAATCTGCTTATTTTGAAAAAGAGACGCTAACACAAAACAAAAAGGAAAACACATTGCCATTTTTATATATTTTTTGTGAAAAAGTTTAAAAACAAAGACATGGAACACAGTTTGTTTGAAAATGTCCTTTTATTTCATAGCAAAATAACGATGCAATACAAACATGGTGGCCCAATACAATGGATCCAAGCATCTTGGGCAGAATGCTGGATTTGACAATGAAGTATGCTAATAAAAGGAAACAAAATAATTACTCTGAAAGCCAGGTGACGTGAACAATGTCTTCTGTAGACCAATTTGTTAGCTCCTCGTCGGGCGCACACGGTTGGATCCAATTGTTATCCCACTCGCCGTCACTATCCCCATCTTGGCTTGCTGTGCAGATTTGATCGCGGTCGAGCAATCCCGCGCTTGTAAACATGATGGCCTTACCACTTGGAGCTGATCCCCCAGGATGATATCCTAAGCCGAACTTATCATCTTTCTTTTCCAGCTCCAACAGCTTGCCCTAGCCTTGGGCACTGCCTGATTGAACAACCTCTTTTACTTCTCTGTAGGAATGGATGGATGTACCCTCCTTCTCAACGCTCTTCTCCACAGGAGTCAATATGCTGGCGTTGACTGCTTCAAAGGCTTGGCATAAAGTTTCATGGATTTCTCCATCCATCTCTATGTACTTGAACGTCGACAAATGGCTGACGAATATGTCCTCCTCTCCACAGACTATAATGACCTGGCCGTCAACCACATATTTAAGCTTCTGATGCAGGGTTGAAGTAACAGCCCCAGCGACATGTATCCACGGCCTTCCCAACAAACAACTATATGCAGGCTGGATATCCATAACATAGAAAACACTTTTGAAGACTTGAGAGCCTATCTTGACGGGCAACTCAACCTCTCCAAAAACTGATCTTCTCGAACCATCAAACGCCTTAACAATCAGATCACTTGGTCTCAAGACAATCCCATAAACATTTAGCTTCATCAGTACCTTCTTCGGAAGCACATTCAAGGAAGAGCCTGTGTCTACAAGAACATGCGACAGCACAACGCCCTTGCACTCCATCGTGATGTGTAGTGCTTTATTGTGGTTTCTGCCCTCCGACGTTAGGTCTCTGTCAGTGAAGCCTAGGCCATGGCTTGCATTGACACTTCCTACAACAGCCTCAAGTTGGTTGACGGTGATCTCCTGAGGAACGTAAGCCATTTGTAAAACTTTCAGTAAGGCCTCTCGGTGTGCGGGAGAGCACATTTGCAGTGACAAGATGGAAATCTTTGAAGGCGTCTGGTTCAGTTGATCGACCACCTTGTAGTCACTCTTTTTAATAATCCTTATGAATTCCTCGACTTCTTTTTCAAACGTATCCTGCCCAGCAACAGGAGTAGTTGGTTCATCATTCACAGCATGCTTTCCTTTGGCTCTGGACGAAGCCTCGGCCTCAGGATCCCCTCTTAGCACAGGAGGAGCGAATAAACGACCACTTCGGGTGAAACCCCCAACCCCTCCGACATTCTCTACAGTCGGGTCAGCAACAGATTTGCTCTCAATCTTCTATCCAGCTACATATACGTCTGAGCCATAATGCCAAGGAATGGCTTTATCGTCTATGTACGGAACAGGCCCAGGTACGGTGATAGTCATGGGACTAATCTGAGGAGCATAGATTGTAACAGGCTCTCTCCTGACAGGCATGTCAGCTTCATCGTAGAAAATAGTAATGGTTGACACATCATCAGCCTCTTCATTACCAACTTTACTGAACTGCAAGGATCCATCATCAATCAAACCCTGCAAACCCATCTTCAGGTTCTGACAACCATTCTCAGCATTCATACAGTCTTCACAATCAAAACAACAACCAGGAAACACTTGACCATTCAGCAGTCTCTCTTTCACTACCCTCACTTCATCAATACTCACCACCAGACTCAACTTGTCACCACCGTCAACAACATTAACTTTTGCCCCTCCATGATTCGGCATAGGGTTCGAGTTAACATTTGGCGGCGGCGCAAAGTTGATTGCTTTAGAGTCTACAAGATCTTGAACCTTGTTATGCAAAGCCCTGCACTTCTCAGTCGAGTGCCCGGGTGCTCCAGAGTGGAAAGCGCATCGCGCGTTGACATCATAACCCATTGGAAGCTCTCCAGGAGGCGGTGGTGCCAAAGTTCACAGCTGAATCAGGTTCAAATCCAGCAGTCTTGGCAATAAGGAGGCATAGGTCATCGGGATAGCCTCAATCACCCTATTAGCCGGGCGAGTTGGCCTCGGCTGATACGGTCTCTGCTGATAGTTGGTACGAGGTTGTTGTTGTTGCTGATGTTGTTATGGAGGTGGAGGTAGCATCTGTTGCACTGGAGCTGCAGGAATGGTGACAACAGCCACATGCTCGTACTGTCTTCTATAACCACGGCCCCGACCTCGGCCAAATACAACATTCGTCTCGCCCTCTCGTCTTCTAGGAGGTCCACTGAAAGCTTTCCTCGCTCCATTTGAGCTACTAGCCCTGGGATCTTGTATCTTCCCGATTTTCAACAATGTATCAACTCTTTCACCAGCAATAATGATGTCGTTGAATTTGGTGGCAGAACTGGACGCCAGCCTTTCAAGAAATACACCCTGCAGAGTACCCATAAACATGTCAGCCATTTTGTTCTCAAGCAGCGGTGGTTGATGTTGCACCCCAAAATTTTCCCTCACAATACAAGACTTTATCACCTCAGGACGTTGTTTATCCTCCTGAAAGCATATCATTTCCTCAGGACGTTGTTTATCTTCCTGAAAGCTATTACCACTACCTCAGGACGTTGTTTATTCTCCTGAAAGCTATCATTATATCTTCATATTTTGGACTGCTTTATCCTCCAAGAAATGCATCTGAAGAGTTTTTTCTCCAAGTGGCATCTTTAAGCCCACTCAAGCATATTCAACTAGTCATCAGTATCACTCTACGCACCGGTGAGTGCAAATTTTTGGGCTTTTGTGTTCAATCCCCTTCAACCTTCCAGGTCACGACTGGCACATATACCAATCTAACCCCTCAGGTTTCAGAAAATTGAACAGGGGCAGCTGTTGCACCCCAAAATTTGCCCTCACAATACAAGACTTTGTGTGCTAAGAAGGTTCACAAGGTTCACAAGACCTTTCATGAGGTTCATGAAGTTTACAAGACACTTTATGAGGTTCACAAGGTTCACAACACTTACAAGATCTTTCATGAGGTTCATGAAGTATACAAGACACTTTCATGAGGTTCACGAGATTCAAAAGACATCTTATGATGGTTCACAAGGTTCACAAAGTTCACAATTGGTCAGAAGTTTGACAATTCCCTCAGACAATGCATCCTCCTAAGCAGTGCATCCAAAACTAGGGTTTTGACTTTAATCAGGCTAAATGGACTTCCAAGACTTCAAGTGAGCTTCATAACATCTTATATATGTTTAAGAATCCCCATGACAAGTTTCAAGACTTTTCTCAAAGGTTTGCTCAGTCAAATGATCAGATAAGTCAAAATCAGTCAAAGCAGTTAAAAAGTCAAACAGAGGTCAACTGTGGTCAAACCAAAGTCAAACTTCATGATTTTTTGCCAACATCAAGTATATGAAGTAAAATTCATCATTTGATCAAGGGTTGATCATGATTCATCAAGGAGATTTCAGATCATCAAGAATCAGGAGTTTCTAAATTAGGGTTTTCTCAAGAAAAGTCAACTGAACTTTGACCAGCCATAACTTTCACATGCTTCATCACATTTTTTCCATCCAAAGCTCATTTTGAAGGAAATTGAATTCTCTACAACTTTGTGTCTCACAAGCCAAGCCCAAAAATGCTTCATTTGGAAAGTATGAGCTAAGACATTATAGGTCCTTTTGAAAGTCAACAAAAAGTCAACAACTTCAAAAGGGCATAACTTGAGAATGGTAAATGATATGGACATGAAACCAGTGGGGTTGGTTAGAGGACTCTTCAAGCTTTCCAAAATGTCCAAGAACACCCTCATATCATTAAAATTTAAGGATTTGTGCCCTTGCAAAGTTGGGAAATTTTTGGTTGGTTTATGAAGAAAATGGAGGTTTAAAACCAATTTTTTCTAAATGGGCTTGCCATATGATGACCCAATCCATACCAATACCTCATGCACGACCCAACCATCAAATATTCAGATTTTTTCATTATTTTATTTTATTTATTTTGATTTAATTCATTTAAAATCATTTTAAATTAAAATAAAATAGAAAAGTCAAATATTTAAATGAGATTTTGTTTCTAGAAATTCATAAAAGTGATTTGAATCAAATTGGTATGAGAATCATGGTAATTGGCTTGAAATAGAAAGGCTTAATTCTCAAATATTTGAAGTTTAAAGCTTGATCTTTTTCAATCTTTTTTCAATCAATTTCTTCACACAACAACCCACTTTTCTGACCTAGATTCATTCCACTATAAGTACATAACACAAACCTAATGCATGGACACGAAATTCTGGCCTCAAGAGTAAGTTCATATTTTCAAAAACTTCACAAAAAGTCAAATTCGGTTTTCACATTGCAAGGCTTGTTAAGGTATTTTAAGGACATGAGAATGATCCTTGGACTTCTCTGATGCGATACCAATCATCATTTGCATCCAAGACACCCCATAATGCATAAACCGAATCAATATTATCACACTCTTATGATTTTTTCGTTCTCCATTGTTTATGCATTATAAATTGTGTTTGATGATTGTTTTGTGTTTGTGATAAGCTTCTGAATGTTTCTGGGCAATTCAATTTGGTTTTCGATGCAGGATTAAAGAATCACCATGGCTAGGGTTTCGGCCATGAGATTGGGGCTTTGTTTTAAACCTAATATAAATAAGTTCTAAGAACATAGAACAATTCTATAGACCTTGGGGATCATAATGCACTAACTATTTTTGAGAAATTTCACTGTCTTGATGCTTTTCCAATTTTCGTAGGTTCTTGTGTTTTGAAATTCGCAGGAAACATTGTAGCAAAATTCATAGGAAATTTCGCAGGTACCATGAAGAAGAAGAAGCCTGCGCGCGCATTTCAGAATTCAAAAATTATCCATATTATTTTTAGAAATGTTTATGGTTTTGTGTTACAGTTGTAGTGGTAGCTCAGTTGGCCAAAGGACGCGCGTATGAGGCTTAGGTCCAGGGATCGAATCCTGGCCTCAGCAATTTTTTCTTATTTTTCCAGTTTAATTATGAAACTTAATATATTATGTATTATAGTTGTTATGTTGACAGATGCGCCCTCCCGGCTGGAATGGTAAATGCGTTTGCGTGATGTTTAAAGGTCCTGGGTTCGATCCCCCCAGGCCTTTTTGTTTTGTTTTCTTTTTCTTTGATTTTTCAGGAACAAACAACAAAACCAATTGGACCTCTCTCTTTGTCACCTGCGCGCGTTGGCCCAATGGTTAGTCTTGCTGGCTTGAGTTCTTGAAAGCAAGAGGGGCTGGGTTCAATTCCCAGCCAAGGTAAGTTCTCTTTTTCTTTTTTCTTTCTATTATTTGTTTTGCTTGTTTATTATTAATATTAATTAAAACTATAATTCTAATCTAATAAATCCTAATATATTTTCATAAATCAATATTAACCCTAAAAATATTTTTTTCTAAAAAAACCCTAATTGTAAATATTATTTGTATGTTTATTTTAATTCTTGCTTATATTTTAATAAATCTTAATATTTTTTTTAATCAAACCCTAATTTGCTTCTATTAAAAATGTAATTTTATTATAATTCTTAACTTTGTAAATATAATAGTATGATCATATACATATTTTATTTAATATAATTAAATTTTGTAAATATAATTATAATTAACTCTATTTTTATAATATGTAAATATTCTATAAATTGTTTATAATTTAATTTAGTATGTAAATAATTTTTATTATATGTTTAAAAATAGTTAAAAATTGCTAACTTAGTTTTTGTAACTATAATTTTATTTTCATAATATGTTTAAAATTAATTTAATTTTTATAATTTGCATATAATTTAAAACTTTATAATAATTAATATAATTGTTCATATTTTCTTATTAATCTTAAACAATTGTTTATATAAAAATTTGATCTTTTAATTATTATAATATTCTTGCTTATTTCATTATTATTATTATTAATTATGTTTATATGATATTTTATTATTACTAACCCCTTTTAACTTTATATTATTTTTATTATTATTATTTTTCACTAACCCAACTATTATTATTATTATTATTATTTATTTTTGCTTATTATATTTAATTTGCTTTAATTATTATTATGTAATTGTTCCTGGATGTAATATTTTATCAATAATGTTTATTTTATGCTATGGTTAGTAAATAGGGAGTGCAAAAACATGTTTGTATTTAAAAAATTGGAATTAGGTCATTTAATTTAAAGATAAATATTAAAATTGTACACTCACACACGTAAGTCGATCATTGATCGCCATCTCACTTCCTTAGGGATACTTCTCATGTTGCCTAATCAAAAGGTCAAGTAGGGTGTATAAAGCAAAGTCCCTCAAATTCACATCATCTAGTCCATTAACAGATAAAAGATCAAGTCCCTTTCGAATGTTGCCTTCGTAATGATCTTGTCCCTTTCGAATAAAGATGATAGTCCCTTCAAATTGCTTATACACCCCACAGTTGCCTAAATAACAGATGTCCCTTCATATGTCCCTCACATCCAAGGTAATGACTACCTATTCCTTAATAATAGGGATAGTCTTACCATTTAAAGGATTCAAGAACAGAAAAGACTTAAACTTAGGGTAGGTTCCTCTTAAGATACTTGCTCACTCTTCAAAACAATTTCAAACACTTCACACTTTTCAAACAATTTTCAAAACAAAGGTTTTTTACGCATCCGTACATGGATCATTATAAAACTCTTAAGAAAATTTCTATTCACACACTTCACATTTCAAAAACATTTTAAAGTGAGCTAAGTAACTAAGAGCCCATGGATAACCATGGATGTAAAGGGTGCTAACACCTTCCCTTTACATAACTTACCCCCCGGACCCAAAAATCTTTTAAAAGGTCTTTCCTGTTCTTTTATGCCTTTCCTTTGGATAAAATAAAAGTCGGTGGCGACTCTTGCTATCCGCAACATAATTAAAGAGGGGTACCCTTAGGAATTAGATCACTTTAAATTTGTTTGCTTTGTTTGCTTTACTTTACTTGTTGGGTGCTCTTATGTGTGAAAGATCCTAACCCGGATCTAGTGTACCTTAGGTAAATGGCAATAGACCAAGGAAATTGTACGGCGTATACCGATATGGTTGATCTGGTGGCCATAGTTCGTGTGACTTCTTGGTTGGTGCTTATGTTCCTTAAGTCAAGTTGAGGATAATATGAGGCTGCCATATGTTGTCAATGCACTAACTAACTTTTAGAACCCTAGTTATCCCATCTTGGCCTTTAGAAAGTAGTGATATAACCGGCTTTGGTGAAGACTGAAGTTGGTTGATACTCGATACTACGCTCATTGAGATTCTAAACTTGGAGGGTTTTGGTTGGCAAGTAAGTTGCCTACTGAACAATCACCCTTGTGAAGGATCAATGATATTGAGATCCCTTAGAACCTGGTTACTTTTGTAGGACAGGATGAACCAACTAACTTCAAGGGAGGGTACTTACCTTTGAACCTCATGCAAGCCTTCAAACCTAGGGCTATTGTGTGACTTGTTTGTGTGTGCCACATGTTTGTGATTGAGCATAACATCATGACATCATCATGCATCATAAGCATAGCATTTTCACTAACCATTTCAAGGGCCAAAGGATTTATCTTTGTTCTTTGTTGCAGGTCATGGCTTCTGCTCGTAGAAACACCATCAGGATCAACTTTGTGGGCATACCTGCTAAGCTCAAAGAGTTAGTTTCTCAAGTGTCTGATCACTCCCAGTTCATCAAGAGACATGGTTACTTACTGGATCTAGTAACCTCAGGGTTCAATAAAGACATGATGAGTGTTCTGTTTCAGTTCTTTGATCCTAAGCACCATTGCTTCACATTCCCCGACTACCAGCTGGTTCCTACAATGGAAGAGTTCTCTAAACTTCTGGGTATACCTGTACTTGATCAGAAACCATTCACCGGCTTGGAAAAAGAGCCTAAACCTGAGGTTATTGCTGCAGCTCTACATCTAAAGAAGTCTGACATTGTTCTGGAAACGAGAAGCGGAGTTAAGGGTATTCTTGCTAAGGTGTTGATAGAGAAGGCTCTAGTGTTCTTGAAAGCTATGAGCAATGATGCCTTTGAGTAAATCTTAGCCTTGTTGATTTATGGCTTAGTGTTGTTCCCCAATCCAGATCAGTTCATAGACGTTCATGCCATCAACATATTCCTAAGTCACAATCCAGTGCCTACATTACTTGGAGACATCCTACATTCTCTCCACACTCGTACTACAAGGGCAAGAGGAACTTTGATGTGTTGCATACCTTTGCTATCTAGGTGGTTTATTTCTCACCTTCCTCGCTCAGTAATGAAGAATGAACAAGGGTTCAGGTGGTCCAAGAGGATCATGTCACTCTCGCATTCAGATATTCATTGGTGCTCCAGATCTATGGAGAATGTTACTATCATTGACCGTTGTGGGGAGTTTCCTAATGTGCCACTTCTAGGCATAAGAGGAGGCATTACCTACAACTCTTCTCTAGCTTTACGACAGTTTGGTTACGCTCGGAGTGAGGGTCCTCATGACATGTTGATTCAAGGTATTGTGTTTGACTATGACAACGATCTTCAAGGTTACCGTCAGAGATTCAAACGAGCATGGGGAAAAGTGAACAGGGTTGACAGCAAGACTCTGGAGCCTAAGTACACTATTCCTATGGAGGCTTATCTCAGATGGGTGCGATCTCGTGCTCAGACTCTCATGATGCCATATCCTGCTATCCTGCCAGTTACCATGGAACCTGTTGCTGAAGGAGATACTTCTTATACCATCCTTCACCCAGACATGCCCACTGACATGGAAGACTTACAGAGGTCCTGGATCCAGTTGAAGGAGCAAAGGGATACTTTCGAGGCTCATTACAAAGCAAGCCAAGAAAGAATCCTGGAACTAACAAAGCAACTTCACGAGGAGCGGAATCTCAACTCATACCTCAACACAAAGAGGAAACGTCCATGGGAGACTTAAAACCCCATCTCTTGCATTTATTGCATTTCATTTTCTGTAAGCCCAAGAGGCAAAACAAATTTATTACTAATAAAAGTTTACCTTCTTGTTTGTTTAAACAAATTTAAATCATGCGGTCCTTGAAAACATTGCATATACATTCACATATCATATCATTACATCACAAGTTTATTATGTACATGTTTCTCATCTTCTCGCTGTTTATTTCAGCAATGGCTCTTGAACAAACAGTTAAGGATCTCCAGGCACAAAATGCATAGTTTCAAGAGCTGATCCTGAACTTGTCCAAGGGGCAGGATGAATTGAAGTCACTGCTGGCCAAGAAGACTAAGAAGACTAGAAGGTCAGGTGGCCTGATCAACATGGGAAGAAGGTTCAAAGGTCTTGCCAAGACCAAAGAACCAGTTGAAGATTATGAGTCTGAAGAGTCTGAAAAAGAGGGAGGCAGTCTCCACAATACTATGGGGGACTCTGATTCTGAGGCTAATTACTACCATGAGCCTAATGAAGACAAATTCAAGATGCTGGTAGATAGAATGGATGCTATGGAGTTGCAGAAGTCTTCTGGGCTGGATTTTGAAGATTTGAGTCTGATATCTGGGGTAGTCATACCCATTGGTTTCAAGGTTCCTACTTTCGTTGTTTATGATGGGGTCTCTTGTCCCAAGCTGCATCTGAGGTCTTATGTCAGGAGAATTCAACCCCACACTGCTGATAAGAAGTTGTGGATCCATTTCTTCCAAGAGAGCTTATCTGGAGCTCAATTGGAATGGTACTATCAGTTGGAGAGTGTCAACATCCGGGATTGGAATGATCTTGCTGAAGCCTTCTATAAGCAGTATCAATACAATGCTGATTTAGCTCCCACTCGCATGCAGCTGCAAAGCATGTCTATGGGTGCTAAAGAAAGTTTCAAGGAGTATGCCCAGAAGTGGAGAGACTTGGCTGGAAGAGTGCAACCACCTCTAACTGACAGGGAGTTAGTTGATATGTTCATGTGTACGTTGAATGGTCCATTTTACAGTCATCTCATTGGAAGCTCATCATCTGGCTTCACTGAGTTGATAATGACAGGAGAACGTGTAGAAAGTGGCATCAGAAGTGGCAAGATTCAAGTGGGTGCTTCTTCATCAGGTGCTGCAAAGAAGCCTCCCACTAGGAAGAAAGAGTCAAATGCTGTTTATGGTCAACCTGATCGTAATAGAAGGCATCAGTCTGTGAGTGCAGTTCATATTTCAAATCCAACTCCTACAACACCAGAGCAGCCACAGGGCAACCAACAGAGGGCTAGAAGGCAGTTCACTAAGATCAACATGTCAATGGCTCAGGCATTGCAACACTTGTTGAAGGCTGAACTTATCACTCTGAAAGATGCTCCTCAGAATCCTAATGTTACCTCTCCCAGGTACAATCCTAATGCACGATGTGCATATCATTCAAACTGTCAGGGACATGATACCAATAGTTGCTGGGTATTGAAGAACAAAATTCAGGATTGATTGAGGCTGGAGAAATTGAGTTTGACCCTCCGGGTACTCCAAATGTGATTACTGCTCCCATGCCAAATCATGAGAAGACTGTCAATGCAATTGATGAAGATTTACATATTTATTCAGTTGCAGAGTTGACCACACCATTGTCTGTTATCAAGAAGAAGTTAGTACAAGCTGGGTTCTTTCCAAGTTGTCGTGAAGATTGTTTGTATTGTACTTATAAGCCGGATAGCTGCTGGAGGTTGAGAGATGGAATTCAACGTCTCATGGATAAATATACCATAGTATTTAAGAAGACTCCATCTTCTGTAGAGAGTATGGTGGATCATATTACTAAAGGTAGGGAGATTGAAGAGGTGGATATGATTGATAAAGTACCGGTAAGGATTACTTCCAAGGGACCTGTCAAAATCACTCATAAGGGTCCAATTAAGATTACTGCTGAAGGCCCTGTGAAGATTGTTGCTGAAGCTAGAGTGGCTCCTATGGTCATTACCACTCCTGGTTCTATTCCGTATACGTCTGACAAAGTTGTGCCTTGGCATTATGGGTCTGATGTTTATATCCATGGTGTTAAACAGGAACCCTTGGCTGATACGCCTGTTGATGTTGATAACATTGCTGGATCTAGTAAGATCACACGAAGCGGAAGAGTTTTCTCTCCTCCAGTTACCTCTAAGAATACAATTACTCCAGCTGCTACCTCCACCACTGATGCTCGGGGCAAGGGTCCTGTTATTGAACCTATACCAAATGATGTGCCAGCTGATGATGATCTCTCTAAGCGGATGGAAGAAGTATTGAAAATCATTCGCAAGAGTGATTATGACATTGTTGATCAATTGGGGCATACTCCCTCCAAGATTTATATGCTGTCCTTGTTGTTGTGTTCTGAGGCTCATGCCAAGGCCTTGATTAAGTTTCTGAAGACTGCTCATGTACCCCATGAAATTTCTGTTGATCAGTTTGAAAATTGTGTTGCACACTTGACCTATGATAATGGGTTAGGTTTCTCCGATACTGATTTGACTCCTGCCAAGAGGGATCATAACAGGGCTCTGCACATCTCAATTGAATGCAGGGGCACTACCCTGTCACATGTATTGATAGACAATGGTTCCTCTTTGAATGTGTTGCCCAAAGAAGTCCTGGATAAGCTGAGTCCTGAAGATGCTGTGCTGAAGCCCAGTAATATAGTGGTGAAGGCTTTTGATGGTTCCAGAAGAGTGGTGCATGGAGAAATTGATCTCCCAATCAAAGTTGGTTCTCAGGTTTTCAATGCTACCTTTTATGTCATGGATATTCGTCCGTCATATTCTTGTTTGCTTGGGCGTCCCTGGATCCATGGGGCAGGTGCTGTAACCTCTACACTACATCAGAAACTGAGATATCCGGTGGAAGGAAAAGTTGTTACTGTCTATGGAGAGGAAGAATATTTTGTTAGCCATGTAAACACCTTCAAGTATTTTGAAGTGGAAGGTGAATATGTTGAAACTCCGTGTCATACATTTGAAGTGGTTCCTTGGATTGTTAATGATTATGAAGCTCCTCCTGTTGTCAAGAAAGTTCCTGTGGTCACCAGACTACCTCCAACAATGGCCTCCCTTAAAGATGCTAGAGCTGTGGTGGATGAAGGTGGTTGTACTATTTGGGGTCAGCTTCCTGATATCCCTTACAAGTCTGACAAATTTGGTTTGGGTTTCACTGCAGAGTCCCAGAAGGTTGTTCGTCGTGCTCGTGCTGTTCGTATCACTAATCAGGGGATTATGAAGAATCAAATCAATGCTGTGGGTGACTATGATGAAGACTACAACTTGGATGCTTGGATTTTTCCTACTGTGGGTGCGGGGCTCAATAATTGGAAAGCTGAAGATGTTATTCCTATCTCCTTTAGTCAGGAGTAAATACTATTACTGTGTTGTTGATTTTAAGTTTGTAATTTCTTGAACAATTAAAACTCCCAAGCCTTGTGCCTTACCCGGGGCACAATGGTGTGTTTGTTACGGGCTGTCATTTCATTTGCATACTTCATTCAATAAAAATCAGTGGACGTTTCGTTTTCGTAAATGTTGTGTTCCTTGTCTTTCTTTTCTTTTATTTTTGTTTCATCAGCTATGTGTTCTTACACACACCCACATCACTAAAATGCAGATCCTCATCCACCCTGGATCCTGTTGATAACAGTTCTACTATTGCCAATTATAATTTCGAGAATCCGATCTATCAAGCTGAAGACGGAAATGAGGACGATTGTGAAGTACCTGTAGAGCTTGCTAGGTTGTTACAACAAGAAGAGAAAGCCATACAGCCACATGAAGAGCCAGTCGAAGTTGTGAATCTGGGAACTGAAGAAAATAGGAGAGAGGTCAAGATAGGGGATGATTTAGAGGATAGTGTCAAGAGCAGGCTGATTCAGATGTTACGTGACTATGTGGAGATCTTTGCTTGGTCCTACGAAGATATGCCAGGGTTGGATACAGACATTGTGGTTCACCGTTTACCAGTAAAAGAAGATTGTCGTCCAAAGAAGCAGAAGGTTCGTCGTATGCGTCCTGAAATGTCAGAGAAGATCAAAGCAGAGGTAATGAAACAGTTCAATGCAGGGTTCTTAGCTGTAACTTCTTACCCTCAGTGGGTTGCAAATGTGGTGCCGGTACCTAAGAAAGATGGTAAGGTACGTATGTGTGTGGACTACAGAGATTTGAACAAGGCCAGCCCCAAAGATGACTTTCCACTTCCTCATATTGATGTTCTGGTAGACAATACTGCTCAGCATAAGGTATTCTCCTTTATGGATGGTTTCTCTGGTTACAATCAAATCAAGATGGCACCTGAAGATATGGAGAAGACCACATTTGTTACACAGTGGGGCACTTTTTGTTATAAGGTGATGCCATTTGGTTTGAAGAATGCAGGGGCAACATATCAGCGTGCTATGGTGGCTTTGTTTCATGATATGATTCATCATGAGATAGAGGTATATGTGGATGATATGATAGCTAGGTCCCAGAATGAAGAGCAACATCTTGATCATTTGCATAAGTTGTTTGAGAGGTTAAAGAAATACAAGTTGAGATTGAACCCAAACAAGTGTACTTTTGGAGTTAGATCTGGTAAGCTCCTGGGTTTCATTGTCAGTGGAAAAGGTATTGAAGTGGATCCTGCAAAAGTGAAAGCTATACCAGAGATGCCAGCTCCCCGTACTGAGAAGGAAGTTAGAGGTTTTTTGGGACGTTTGAATTACATTGCAAGATTTATTTCCCAATTAACAGCTACCTGTGAGCCAATCTTCAAGTTGTTGAAGAAAGATCAGGTAATGGAATGGAATGATGAGTGCCAGACCGCCTTTGATGAAATCAAGAAATATCTGCTAAAACCTCCAATTCTGATGCCACCAGTTGATGGAAGACCCTTGATTATGTACTTAACAGTGTTAGACAACTCAATGGGGTGTGTGTTGGGGCAACATGACGAGTCTGGTCGAAAAGAGCAGGCAATATATTACCTTAGCAAAAAGTTTACCGACTGTGAAACAAGATACTCACTGCTCGAGAAAACTTGCTGCGCTTTGGCATGGGCTGCTCGCCGACTAAGACAATATATGTTGACCCATACTACCTTATTGATTTCGAAGATGGATCCAATCAAGTACATATTCGAGAAACCTGCTCTCTCCGGAAGAATTGCAAGATGGTAAATGATATTGACAGAATATGACATACAGTATACTACTCAGAAGGCCATTAAAGGAAGTGTTGTGGCTGATCATTTGGCTCACCAAGCAGTGGATGATTATCAGTCAATGAGTTTTGAGTTCCCTGATGAAGACATTATGATTATTACCAAAGAACCTGGACAATATGACGGACCTGAACAAGGATCCCGATGGACTATGGTTTTTGATGGTGCTTCCAATGCACTTGGTAATGGTGTTGGTGTTGTGATTAGTTCCCCTGAAGGTTGTCATACCCCGATTACTGCCAGACTTTGTTTCTATTGTACCAATAACATGGCTGAGTATGAGGCATGTATCCTGGGTATCAAAGCTGCCATTGATATGAAGATTCAGTTCCTTGAGGTGTATGGGGATTCAGCCCTGGTGGTAAGTCAGGTTAAAGGAGATTGGGATACTAAGTATGATAACCTCATTCCTTACAGAGAGCATGTGTTGTCTTTGATCCCCCATTTTAAAGAGATTACCTTTGGACATATTCCACGAAGAGAGAATCAGTTGGCAGATGCCTTGGCCACCATGGCATCCATGTTTGAGATCAGCTGGGATGATGAAGCTCCCAAGATTACTATTGACAGATTTGAAAAGCCTGCATACTGCAATGAGATTGACACTGAAGGGGCAGAGGAGAAGCCTTGGTTCTATGAAGTAAAAAGATATCTTGAAGCTCAGGAGTTCCCTGAAGGGGCATCTGTCAAAGATAGGAAGTTTCTGAGAAGGTTCTCTGCTAAGTTCTTTTTGAGTAATGGGATTTTGTACAAGCGCAATCATGATTCAACTATGCTTCGTTGTGTGGATAAGAAGGAAGCAACAAAGATTATGGAAGACATGCATGATGGGATCTTTGGCACTCATTCTAGTGGACATACCATGGCAAAGAAGATATTGAAAGCAGGGTACTATTGGTCTACCATGGAAGCTGATTGCTATCAAAACTCCAGAACGTGTCACAAGTGTCAAATCTATGCTGATAAAGTACATGTACCTCCATCACCATTGAATGTGTTGACTGCTCCTTGGCATTTTGCCATGTGGGGCATTGATATGATTGGTGAGATCAAGCCTATTGCTTCTAATGGGCATCGTTTCATCCTGGTTGCTATTGATTACTTCACGAAGTGGGTAGAGGCAGCTTCATTTGCATCTGTTACCAAGAATGTTGTGGCTCGATTCATTAAGAATAATCTTATATGTAGGTATGGCATCCCTGAAAGGATTATTACTGACAATGGCTCTAATCTGAACAACACTATGATTACTGATCTCTGCACGCAGTTCAAGATTAAGCATCACAACTCTTCTCCGTATCGTCCAAAGATGAATGGGGCAGTTGAAGCTGCTAATAAGAACATTAAGAAGGTTGTACAGAAGATGACTGTTACTTACAAAGATTGGCATGAGATGTTACCATTTTCTCTTCATGGTTATCGTACTACAATACGTACTTCAACAGGGGCAACCCCATTCTCCTAAGTCTATGGTATGGAAGCATTTCTGCCCATTGAAGTTCAGATCCCCTCCTTAAGAATTATGAAGGATGCAGGCTTGGATGAAGATGAGTGGATCCAGACTCGACTCGACCAGATAAATTTGATTGATGAGAAAAGGCTAGCAGCTGTTTGTCATGGCCAGATGTACCAGAAGCGAATGATCAAAGCTTTTAACAAGAAGGTTAAGCCAAAGGTATATCAGGCTGGCGACTTGGTAATCAAGCGTATCATATTACCACAGGGTGATCCTAGGGGCAAGTGGACTCCAACATACGAAGGACCATTTGTGGTCAAAACAGTATTCTCAGGAGGTGCCATGATACTTACTACTATGGATGGTGAAGACTTCCCACAGCCTGTAAACGCAGACATAGTTAAAAAATACTACGCATAAAAAGAGACCCGCTAGGTTGACTGGCCTAGGCAAAAATAAGGGCATCCCAGCAAACCAAAAAGGTTTGGGCAAAAATTAGGGATATATATATAAAAGATGTACACCCGGCAAGTCGAAAACCTGAAAGGGCGGCTTGGGCAAAAAAGGGTATCCCGGTGGATTGAAAACCTGAAAGGGCAATCCAGGCAAAAGTTAGGGATTAAAGCGTATGACTATGTCTCGTTTGGATCACCCATGAAACTGCAACCAGTTGTGTTACTTACTCAAGCTCGAATAGATAAAGCTCAATCCAATCGTTTCCGTCTCAACAGTAGAAGATGAGATACTTGAAGATAATGGCAATAGTAGAATTGGAACTCAATAGGATTATTTCCCACATAGCTGGTTTCTTTTGTTTTGTAAAACTTTATGACAAATTCCTCTTACTAGGATTTCTGTCTCCTTGTATAAACCTACCTATGTATAGGTCACTTTTTGATATAAATAAAATTCCATCTTTGAATCCAGATTTACTTTTACCCTATTTACATAAGCGAAACGTCCATTGGTTGTGTTTGAATGTGTGTATGCTTTTGAATATGATTGATGTTTACCAAAAATGCATAAATGCTTAATATGATTGATGTTTACCAGAAATGCATGAAATTGCAGTAATAGTATTTACTAAGGACGAACGAGGGAAGGATTTCAACGAAGCTTCGCCGGTTCATCCTTACAAAGCAGCTACAGGTTCCCCAGAAGGACAAATCCATCCTCATAAAATACTTCAAGTCACATCTCCCCTGGAATTTATATCCATCTCTTTTATCCTCATACGGATACTCGGGAATTTATTTTTCCAATAGGAGTACGACGAACGAAGACGGGAGGTTATGTATACCTTACTATCAAACGAAGACGGGAGGTTATATATACTATATTATCAAACAAGACGGGAACAAGTTCCTCATATTCTCCAGTAACGAATCGGGATTTATTTTCCCTGGCCAGCAGTTGTTATACAAAGATATCCAGACGCTTCAGGCCGCATGATGCATACATACATCATTTACATCATATCATAACATATATATCCATAAGTACATAATACATTACTTAAGTGCATCATATTATACATGCATACATAATGCATAAACTAATATTATCATACAGAATGCTACCTTGTTTTCAGGTTAATTCTCCAGCAGACAAATTTTATCAACAAAGTGTGACTATTGGGACGTTGTTTATCTTCCCAAAAGTTATCATTTCCTTAGGACGTTGTTTATCCTCCTGAAAGCTTCTTATACCTCAGAACGTTGTTCATCCTTCTGAAAGCATATCATCACCTCAGGATGTTATTTATCCTCCTGAAAGCATATTATCTCCTCAGGATGTTGTTTATCTTCCTGAAAGCATACTATTACCTCAGGACGTGCTTTATCCTCCTGAAAGCATATTATTGCCTTGGGCCGTTGTTTATCTTCCCAAAGGTTACATCACTACCTCAGAACGTTGTTTATCCTTCTGAAAGCATATTATCTCCTCGGGACGTTGTTTATCCTCCTGAAGGCATATCATGACCTTGGGCCGTTGTTTATCTTCCCAAAGGTTACCATTTCCTCAGGACGTTGTTTATCCTCCTGAAAGCATATCATGACTATTGGGCCGTTGTTTATCCTCCCAAAAGTTATACTTATACCTCAGAACGTTGTTCATCCTTCTGAAAGCATATCATCACCTCAGGACGTTGTTTATCCTCCTGAAAGCATATCATTTCCTCAGGACGTTGTTTATCTTCCTGAAAGCTATTACCACTACCTCAGGACGTTGTTTATTCTCCTGAAAGCTATCATTATATCTTCATATTTTGGACTGCTTTATCCTCCAAGAAATGCATCTGAAGAGTTTTTTCTCCAAGTGGCATCTTTAAGCCCACTCAAGCATATTCAACTAGTCATCAGTATCACTCTACGCACCGGTGAGTGCAAATTTTTGGGCTTTTATGTTCAATCCCCTTCAACCTTCCAGGTCACGACTGGCACATATACCAATCTAACCCCTCGGGTTTCAGAAAATTGAACAGGGGCAGCTGTTGCACCCCAAAATTTGCCCTCACAATACAAGACTTTGTGTGCTAAGAAGGTTCACAAGGTTCACAAGACCTTTCATGAGGTTCATGAAGTTTACAAGACACTTTATGAGGTTCACAAGGTTCACAACACTTACAAGATCTTTCATGAGGTTCATGAAGTATACAAGACACTTTCATGAGGTTCACGAGATTCACAAGACATCTTATGATGGTTCACAAGGTTCACAAAGTTCACAATTGGTCAGAAGTTTGACAATTCCCTCAGACAATGCATCCTCCTAAGCAGTGCATCCAAAACTAGGGTTTTGACTTTAATCAGGCTAAATGGACTTCCAAGACTTCAAGTGAGCTTCATAACATCTTATATATGTTTAAGAATCCCCATGACAAGTTTCAAGACTTTTCTCAAAGGTTTGCTCAGTCAAATGATCAGATAAGTCAAAATCAGTCAAAGTAGTTAAAAAGTCAAACAGAGGTCAACTGTGGTCAAACCAAAGTCAAACTTCATGATTTTTTGCCAACATCAAGTATATGAAGTAAAATTCATCATTTGATCAAGGGTTGATCATGATTCATCAAGGAGATTTCAGATCATCAAGAATCAGGAGTTTCTAAATTAGGGTTTTCTCAAGAAAAGTCAACTGAACTTTGACCAGCCATAACTTTCACATGCTTCATCACATTTTTTCCATCCAAAGCTCATTTTGAAGGAAATTGAATTCTCTACAACTTTGTGTCTCACAAGCCAAGCCCAAAAATGCTTCATTTGGAAAGTATGAGCTAAGACATTATAGGTCCTTTTGAAAGTCAATAAAAAGTCAACAACTTCAAAAGGGCATAACTTGAGAATGGTAAATGATATGGACATGAAACCAGTGGGGTTGGTTAGAGGACTCTTCAAGCTTTCCAAAATGTCCAAGAACACCCTCATAGCATTAAAATTTAAGGATTTGTGCCCTTGCAAAGTTGGGAAATTTTTGGTTGGTTTATGAAGAAAATGGAGGTTTAAAACCAATTTTTTCTAAATGGGCTTGCCATATGATGACCCAATCCATACCAATACCTCATGCACGACCCAACCATCAAATATTCAGATTTTTTCATTATTTTATTTTATTTATTTTGATTTAATTCATTTAAAATCATTTTAAATTAAAATAAAATAGAAAAGTCAAATATTTAAATGAGATTTTGTTTCTAGAAATTCATAAAAGTGATTTGAATCAAATTGGTATGAGAATCATGGTAATTGGCTTGAAATAGAAAGGCTTAATTCTCAAATATTTGAAGTTTAAAGCTTGATCTTTTTCAATCTTTTTTCAATCAATTTCTTCACACAACAACCCACTTTTCTGACCTAGATTCATTCCACTATAAGTACATAACACAAACCTAATGCATGGACACGAAATTCTGGCCTCAAGAGTAAGTTCATATTTTCAAAAACTTCACAAAAAGTCAAATTCGGTTTTCACATTGCAAGGCTTGTTAAGGTATTTTAAGGACATGAGAATGATCCTTGGACTTCTCTGATGCGATACCAATCATCATTTGCATCCAAGACACCCCATAATGCATAAACCGAATCAATATTATCACACTCTTATGATTTTTTCGTTCTCCATTGTTTATGCATTATAAATTGTGTTTGATGATTGTTTTGTGTTTGTGATAAGCTTCTGAATGTTTCTGGGCAATTCAATTTGGTTTTCGATGCAGGATTAAAGAATCACCATGGCTAGGGTTTCGACCATGAGATTGGGGCTTTGTTTTAAACCTAATATAAATAAGTTCTAAGAACATAGAACAATTCTATAGACCTTGGGGATCATAATGCACTAACTATTTTTGAGAAATTTCACTGTCTTGATGCTTTTCCAATTTTCGTAGGTTCTTGTGTTTTGAAATTCGCAGGAAACATTGTAGCAAAATTCATAGGAAATTTCGTAGGTACCATGAAGAAGAAGAAGCCTGCGCGCGCATTTCAGAATTCAAAAATTATCCATATTATTTTTAGAATTGTTTATGGTTTTGTGTTACAGTTGTAGTGGTAGCTCAGTTGGCCAAAGGACGCGCGTATGAGGCTTAGGTCCAGGGATCGAATCCTGGCCTCAGCAATTTTTTCTTATTTTTCCAGTTTAATTATGAAACTTAATATATTATGTATTATAGTTGTTATGTTGACAGATGCGCCCTCCCGGCTGGAATGGTAAATGCGTTTGCGTGATGTTTAAAGGTCCTGGGTTCGATCCCCCCAGGCCTTTTTGTTTTGTTTTCTTTTTCTTTGATTTTTCAGGAACAAACAACAAAACCAATTGGACCTCTCTCTTTGTCACCTGCGCGCGTTGGTCCAGTGGTTAGTCTTGCTGGCTTGAGTTCTTGAAAGCAAGAGGGGCTGGGTTCAATTCCCAGCCAAGGTAAGTTCTCTTTTTCTTTTTTCTTTCTATTATTTGTTTTGCTTGTTTATTATTAATATTAATTAAAACTATAATTCTAATCTAATAAATCCTAATATATTTTCATAAATCAATATTAACCCTAAAAATATTTTTTTCTAAAAAAACCCTAATTGTAAATATTATTTGTATGTTTATTTTAATTCTTGCTTATATTTTAATAAATCTTAATATTTTTTTTAATCAAACCCTAATTTGCTTCTATTAAAAATGTAATTTTATTATAATTCTTAACTTTGTAAATATAATAGTATGATCATATACATATTTTATTTAATATAATTAAATTTTGTAAATATAATTATAATTAACTCTATTTTTATAATATGTAAATATTCTATAAATTGTTTATAATTTAATTTAGTATGTAAATAATTTTTATTATATGTTTAAAAATAGTTAAAAATTGCTAACTTAGTTTTTGTAACTATAATTTTATTTTCATAATATGTTTAAAATTAATTTAATTTTTATAATTTGCATATAATTTAAAACTTTATAATAATTAATATAATTGTTCATATTTTCTTATTAATCTTAAACAATTGTTTATATAAAAATTTGATCTTTTAATTATTATAATATTCTTGCTTATTTCATTATTATTATTATTAATTATGTTTATATGATATTTTATTATTACTAACCCCTTTTAACTTTATATTATTTTTATTATTATTATTTTTCACTAACCCAACTATTATTATTATTATTATTATTTATTTTTGCTTATTATATTTAATTTGCTTTAATTATTATTATGTAATTGTTCCTGGATGTAATATTTTATCAATAATGTTTATTTTATGCTATGGTTAGTAAATAGGGAGTGCAAAAACATGTTTGTATTTAAAAAATTGGAATTAGGTCATTTAATTTAAAGATAAATATTAAAATTGTACACTCACACACGTAAGTCGATCATTGATCGCCATCTCACTTCCTTAGGGATACTTCTCATGTTGCCTAATCAAAAGGTCAAGTAGGGTGTATAAAGCAAAGTCCCTCAAATTCACATCATCTAGTCCATTAACAGATAAAAGATCAAGTCCCTTTCGAATGTTGCCTTCGTAATGATCTTGTCCCTTTCGAATAAAGATGATAGTCCCTTCAAATTGCTTATACACCCCACAGTTGCCTAAATAACAGATGTCCCTTCATATGTCCCTCACATCCAAGGTAATGACTACCTATTCCTTAATAATAGGGATAGTCTTACCATTTAAAGGATTCAAGAACAGAAAAGACTTAAACTTAGGGTAGGTTCCTCTTAAGATACTTGCTCACTCTTCAAAACAATTTCAAACACTTCACACTTTTCAAACAATTTTCAAAACAAAGGTTTTTTACGCATCCGTACATGGATCATTATAAAACTCTTAAGAAAATTTCTATTCACACACTTCACATTTCAAAAACATTTTAAAGTGAGCTAAGTAACTAAGAGCCCATGGATAACCATGGATGTAAAGGGTGCTAACACCTTCCCTTTACATAACTTACCCCCCGGACCCAAAAATCTTTTAAAAGGTCTTTCCTGTTCTTTTATGCCTTTCCTTTGGATAAAATAAAAGTCGGTGGCGACTCTTGCTATCCGCAACATAATTAAAGAGGGGTACCCTTAGGAATTAGATCACTTTAAATTTGTTTGCTTTGTTTGCTTTACTTTACTTGTTGGGTGCTCTTATGTGTGAAAGATCCTAACCCGGATCTAGTGTACCTTAGGTAAATGGCAATAGACCAAGGAAATTGTACGGCGTATACCGATATGGTTGATCTGGTGGCCATAGTTCGTGTGACTTCTTGGTTGGTGCTTATGTTCCTTAAGTCAAGTTGAGGATAATATGAGGCTGCCATATGTTGTCAATGCACTAACTAACTTTTAGAACCCTAGTTATCCCATCTTGGCCTTTAGAAAGTAGTGATATAACCGGCTTTGGTGAAGACTGAAGTTGGTTGATACTCGATACTACGCTCATTGAGATTCTAAACTTGGAGGGTTTTGGTTGGCAAGTAAGTTGCCTACTGAACAATCACCCTTGTGAAGGATCAATGATATTGAGATCCCTTAGAACCTGGTTACTTTTGTAGGACAGGATGAACCAACTAACTTCAAGGGAGGGTACTTACCTTTGAACCTCATGCAAGCCTTCAAACCTAGGGCTATTGTGTGACTTGTTTGTGTGTGCCACATGTTTGTGATTGAGCATAACATCATGACATCATCATGCATCATAAGCATAGCATTTTCACTAACCATTTCAAGGGCCAAAGGATTTATCTTTGTTCTTTGTTGCAGGTCATGGCTTCTGCTCGTAGAAACACCATCAGGATCAACTTTGTGGGCATACCTGCTAAGCTCAAAGAGTTAGTTTCTCAAGTGTCTGATCACTCCCAGTTCATCAAGAGACATGGTTACTTACTGGATCTAGTAACCTCAGGGTTCAATAAAGACATGATGAGTGTTCTGTTTCAGTTCTTTGATCCTAAGCACCATTGCTTCACATTCCCCGACTACCAGCTGGTTCCTACAATGGAAGAGTTCTCTAAACTTCTGGGTATACCTGTACTTGATCAGAAACCATTCACCGGCTTGGAAAAAGAGCCTAAACCTGAGGTTATTGCTGCAGCTCTACATCTAAAGAAGTCTGACATTGTTCTGGAAACGAGAAGCGGAGTTAAGGGTATTCTTGCTAAGGTGTTGATAGAGAAGGCTCTAGTGTTCTTGAAAGCTATGAGCAATGATGCCTTTGAGTAAATCTTAGCCTTGTTGATTTATGGCTTAGTGTTGTTCCCCAATCCAGATCAGTTCATAGACGTTCATGCCATCAACATATTCCTAAGTCACAATCCAGTGCCTACATTACTTGGAGACATCCTACATTCTCTCCACACTCGTACTACAAGGGCAAGAGGAACTTTGATGTGTTGCATACCTTTGCTATCTAGGTGGTTTATTTCTCACCTTCCTCGCTCAGTAATGAAGAATGAACAAGGGTTCAGGTGGTCCAAGAGGATCATGTCACTCTCGCATTCAGATATTCATTGGTGCTCCAGATCTATGGAGAATGTTACTATCATTGACCGTTGTGGGGAGTTTCCTAATGTGCCACTTCTAGGCATAAGAGGAGGCATTACCTACAACTCTTCTCTAGCTTTACGACAGTTTGGTTACGCTCGGAGTGAGGGTCCTCATGACATGTTGATTCAAGGTATTGTGTTTGACTATGACAACGATCTTCAAGGTTACCGTCAGAGATTCAAACGAGCATGGGGAAAAGTGAACAGGGTTGACAGCAAGACTCTGGAGCCTAAGTACACTATTCCTATGGAGGCTTATCTCAGATGGGTGCGATCTCGTGCTCAGACTCTCATGATGCCATATCCTGCTATCCTGCCAGTTACCATGGAACCTGTTGCTGAAGGAGATACTTCTTATACCATCCTTCACCCAGACATGCCCACTGACATGGAAGACTTACAGAGGTCCTGGATCCAGTTGAAGGAGCAAAGGGATACTTTCGAGGCTCATTACAAAGCAAGCCAAGAAAGAATCCTGGAACTAACAAAGCAACTTCACGAGGAGCGGAATCTCAACTCATACCTCAACACAAAGAGGAAACGTCCATGGGAGACTTAAAACCCCATCTCTTGCATTTATTGCATTTCATTTTCTGTAAGCCCAAGAGGCAAAACAAATTTATTACTAATAAAAGTTTACCTTCTTGTTTGTTTAAACAAATTTAAATCATGCGGTCCTTGAAAACATTGCATATACATTCACATATCATATCATTACATCACAAGTTTATTATGTACATGTTTCTCATCTTCTCGCTGTTTATTTCAGCAATGGCTCTTGAACAAACAGTTAAGGATCTCCAGGCACAAAATGCATAGTTTCAAGAGCTGATCCTGAACTTGTCCAAGGGGCAGGATGAATTGAAGTCACTGCTGGCCAAGAAGACTAAGAAGACTAGAAGGTCAGGTGGCCTGATCAACATGGGAAGAAGGTTCAAAGGTCTTGCCAAGACCAAAGAACCAGTTGAAGATTATGAGTCTGAAGAGTCTGAAAAAGAGGGAGGCAGTCTCCACAATACTATGGGGGACTCTGATTCTGAGGCTAATTACTACCATGAGCCTAATGAAGACAAATTCAAGATGCTGGTAGATAGAATGGATGCTATGGAGTTGCAGAAGTCTTCTGGGCTGGATTTTGAAGATTTGAGTCTGATATCTGGGGTAGTCATACCCATTGGTTTCAAGGTTCCTACTTTCGTTGTTTATGATGGGGTCTCTTGTCCCAAGCTGCATCTGAGGTCTTATGTCAGGAGAATTCAACCCCACACTGCTGATAAGAAGTTGTGGATCCATTTCTTCCAAGAGAGCTTATCTGGAGCTCAATTGGAATGGTACTATCAGTTGGAGAGTGTCAACATCCGGGATTGGAATGATCTTGCTGAAGCCTTCTATAAGCAGTATCAATACAATGCTGATTTAGCTCCCACTCGCATGCAGCTGCAAAGCATGTCTATGGGTGCTAAAGAAAGTTTCAAGGAGTATGCCCAGAAGTGGAGAGACTTGGCTGG
The DNA here is from genome assembly GCA_963966055.1 of Lathyrus aphaca. Taxonomy (NCBI): domain Eukaryota; kingdom Viridiplantae; phylum Streptophyta; class Magnoliopsida; order Fabales; family Fabaceae; genus Lathyrus; species Lathyrus aphaca. Next base: position 514,773,673 of record OZ014522.1, read on the forward strand.
AAGAGTGCAACCACCTCTAACTGACAGGGAGTTAGTTGATATGTTCATGTGTACGTTGAATGGTCCATTTTACAGTCATCTCATTGGAAGCTCATCATCTGGCTTCACTGAGTTGATAATGACAGGAGAACGTGTAGAAAGTGGCATCAGAAGTGGCAAGATTCAAGTGGGTGCTTCTTCATCAGGTGCTGCAAAGAAGCCTCCCACTAGGAAGAAAGAGTCAAATGCTGTTTATGGTCAACCTGATCGTAATAGAAGGCATCAGTCTGTGAGTGCAGTTCATATTTCAAATCCAACTCCTACAACACCAGAGCAGCCACAGGGCAACCAACAGAGGGCTAGAAGGCAGTTCACTAAGATCAACATGTCAATGGCTCAGGCATTGCAACACTTGTTGAAGGCTGAACTTATCACTCTGAAAGATGCTCCTCAGAATCCTAATGTTACCTCTCCCAGGTACAATCCTAATGCACGATGTGCATATCATTCAAACTGTCAGGGACATGATACCAATAGTTGCTGGGTATTGAAGAACAAAATTCAGGATTGATTGAGGCTGGAGAAATTGAGTTTGACCCTCCGGGTACTCCAAATGTGATTACTGCTCCCATGCCAAATCATGAGAAGACTGTCAATGCAATTGATGAAGATTTACATATTTATTCAGTTGCAGAGTTGACCACACCATTGTCTGTTATCAAGAAGAAGTTAGTACACGCTGGGTTCTTTCCAAGTTGTCGTGAAGATTGTTTGTATTGTACTTATAAGCCGGATAGCTGCTGGAGGTTGAGAGATGGAATTCAACGTCTCATGGATAAATATACCATAGTATTTAAGAAGACTCCATCTTCTGTAGAGAGTATGGTGGATCATATTACTAAAGGTAGGGAGATTGAAGAGGTGGATATGATTGATAAAGTACCGGTAAGGATTACTTCCAAGGGACCTGTCAAAATCACTCATAAGGGTCCAATTAAGATTACTGCTGAAGGCCCTGTGAAGATTGTTGCTGAAGCTAGAGTGGCTCCTATGGTCATTACCACTCCTGGTTCTATTCCGTATACGTCTGACAAAGTTGTGCCTTGGCATTATGGGTCTGATGTTTATATCCATGGTGTTAAACAGGAACCCTTGGCTGATACGCCTGTTGATGTTGATAACATTGCTGGATCTAGTAAGATCACACGAAGCGGAAGAGTTTTCTCTCCTCCAGTTACCTCTAAGAATACAATTACTCCAGCTGCTACCTCCACCACTGATGCTCGGGGCAAGGGTCCTGTTATTGAACCTATACCAAATGATGTGCCAGCTGATGATGATCTCTCTAAGCGGATGGAAGAAGTATTGAAAATCATTCGCAAGAGTGATTATGACATTGTTGATCAATTGGGGCATACTCCCTCCAAGATTTATATGCTGTCCTTGTTGTTGTGTTCTGAGGCTCATGCCAAGGCCTTGATTAAGTTTCTGAAGACTGCTCATGTACCCCATGAAATTTCTGTTGATCAGTTTGAAAATTGTGTTGCACACTTGACCTATGATAATGGGTTAGGTTTCTCCGATACTGATTTGACTCCTGCCAAGAGGGATCATAACAGGGCTCTGCACATCTCAATTGAATGCAGGGGCACTACCCTGTCACATGTATTGATAGACAATGGTTCCTCTTTGAATGTGTTGCCCAAAGAAGTCCTGGATAAGCTGAGTCCTGAAGATGCTGTGCTGAAGCCCAGTAATATAGTGGTGAAGGCTTTTGATGGTTCCAGAAGAGTGGTGCATGGAGAAATTGATCTCCCAATCAAAGTTGGTTCTCAGGTTTTCAATGCTACCTTTTATGTCATGGATATTCGTCCGTCATATTCTTGTTTGCTTGGGCGTCCCTGGATCCATGGGGCAGGTGCTGTAACCTCTACACTACATCAGAAACTGAGATATCCGGTGGAAGGAAAAGTTGTTACTGTCTATGGAGAAGAAGAATATTTTGTTAGCCATGTAAACACCTTCAAGTATCTGGAAGTGGAAGGTGAATATGTTGAAACTCCGTGTCATACATTTGAAGTGGTTCCTTGGATTGTTAATGATTATGAAGCTCCTCTTGTTGTCAAGAAAGTTCCTGTGGTCACCAGACTACCTCCAACAATGGCCTCCCTTAAAGATGCTAGAGCTGTGGTGGATGAAGGTGGTTGTACTATTTGGGGTCAGCTTCCTGATATCCCTTACAAGTCTGACAAATTTGGTTTGGGTTTCACTGCAGAGTCCCAGAAGGTTGTTCGTCGTGCTCGTGCTGTTCGTATCACTAATCAGGGGATTATGAAGAATCAAATCAATGCTGTGGGTGACTATGATGAAGACTACAACTTGGATGCTTGGATTTTTCCTACTGTGGGTGCGGGGCTCAATAATTGGAAAGCTGAAGATGTTATTCCTATCTCCTTTAGTCAGGAGTAAATACTATTACTGTGTTGTTGATTTTAAGTTTGTAATTTCTTGAACAATTAAAACTCCCAAGCCTTGTGCCTTACCCGGGGCACAATGGTGTGTTTGTTACGGGCTGTCATTTCATTTGCATACTTCATTCAATAAAAATCAGTGGACGTTTCGTTTTCGTAAATGTTGTGTTCCTTGTCTTTCTTTTCTTTTATTTTTGTTTCATCAGCTATGTGTTCTTACACACACCCACATCACTAAAATGCAGATCCTCATCCACCCTGGATCCTGTTGATAACAGTTCTACTATTGCCAATTATAATTTCGAGAATCCGATCTATCAAGCTGAAGACGGAAATGAGGACGATTGTGAAGTACCTGTAGAGCTTGCTAGGTTGTTACAACAAGAAGAGAAAGCCATACGCGCGTATGAGGCTTAGGTCCAGGGATCGAATCCTGGCCTCAGCAATTTTTTCTTATTTTTCCAGTTTAATTATGAAACTTAATATATTATGTATTATAGTTGTTATGTTGACAGATGCGCCCTCCCGACTGGAATGGTAAATGCGTTTGCGTGATGTTTAAAGGTCCTGGGTTCGATCCCCCCAGGCCTTTTTGTTTTGTTTTCTTTTTCTTTGATTTTTCAGGAACAAACAACAAAACCAATTGGACCTCTCTCTTTGTCACCTGCGCGCGTTGGCCCAGTGGTTAGTCTTGCTGGCTTGAGTTCTTGAAAGCAAGAGGGGCTGGGTTCAATTCCCAGCCAAGGTAAGTTCTCTTTTTCTTTTTTCTTTCTATTATTTGTTTTGCTTGTTTATTATTAATATTAATTAAAACTATAATTCTAATCTAATAAATCCTAATATATTTTCATAAATCAATATTAACCCTAAAAATATTTTTTTCTAAAAAAACCCTAATTGTAAATATTATTTGTATGTTTATTTTAATTCTTGCTTATATTTTAATAAATCTTAATATTTTTTTTAATCAAACCCTAATTTGCTTCTATTAAAAATGTAATTTTATTATAATTCTTAACTTTGTAAATATAATAGTATGATCATATACATATTTTATTTAATATAATTAAATTTTGTAAATATAATTATAATTAACTCTATTTTTATAATATGTAAATATTCTATAAATTGTTTATAATTTAATTTAGTATGTAAATAATTTTTATTATATGTTTAAAAATAGTTAAAAATTGCTAACTTAGTTTTTGTAACTATAATTTTATTTTCATAATATGTTTAAAATTAATTTAATTTTTATAATTTGCATATAATTTAAAACTTTATAATAATTAATATAATTGTTCATATTTTCTTATTAATCTTAAACAATTGTTTATATAAAAATTTGATCTTTTAATTATTATAATATTCTTGCTTATTTCATTATTATTATTATTAATTATGTTTATATGATATTTTATTATTACTAACCCCTTTTAACTTTATATTATTTTTATTATTATTATTTTTCACTAACCCAACTATTATTATTATTATTATTATTTATTTTTGCTTATTATATTTAATTTGCTTTAATTATTATTATGTAATTGTTCCTGGATGTAATATTTTATCAATAATGTTTATTTTATGCTATGGTTAGTAAATAGGGAGTGCAAAAACATGTTTGTATTTAAAAAATTGGAATTAGGTCATTTAATTTAAAGATAAATATTAAAATTGTACACTCACACACGTAAGTCGATCATTGATCGCCATCTCACTTCCTTAGGGATACTTCTCATGTTGCCTAATCAAAAGGTCAAGTAGGGTGTATAAAGCAAAGTCCCTCAAATTCACATCATCTAGTCCATTAACAGATAAAAGATCAAGTCCCTTTCGAATGTTGCCTTCGTAATGATCTTGTCCCTTTCGAATAAAGATGATAGTCCCTTCAAATTGCTTATACACCCCACAGTTGCCTAAATAACAGATGTCCCTTCATATGTCCCTCACATCCAAGGTAATGACTACCTATTCCTTAATAATAGGGATAGTCTTACCATTTAAAGGATTCAAGAACAGAAAAGACTTAAACTTAGGGTAGGTTCCTCTTAAGATACTTGCTCACTCTTCAAAACAATTTCAAACACTTCACACTTTTCAAACAATTTTCAAAACAAAGGTTTTTTACGCATCCGTACATGGATCATTATAAAACTCTTAAGAAAATTTCTATTCACACACTTCACATTTCAAAAACATTTTAAAGTGAGCTAAGTAACTAAGAGCCCATGGATAACCATGGATGTAAAGGGTGCTAACACCTTCCCTTTACATAACTTACCCCCCGGACCCAAAAATCTTTTAAAAGGTCTTTCCTGTTCTTTTATGCCTTTCCTTTGGATAAAATAAAAGTCGGTGGCGACTCTTGCTATCCGCAACATAACTAAAGTCAGTTCTCCCACCGTGTTACAGTTGAACTCGGGCAGCCAGCTGGCGCCACCTCTGTGCATACTCTTTGAAACCTTCCTTTGCCGTCTGAGCCATGTGCTGCAACTGCGTGCGGTTTGGAGCCATGTCCATGTTGTATTGATACTGCCTCACAAAGGCTTCAGCTAGATCCTTCCAACTCTTGATATTAACTCTACTGAGCTTCATGTACCATTCCAGCGAAGCTCCAACCAAGCTGTCTTGAAAATAATACATCCAGAGTTTCTCATCATCCGTGTGAGCAGCAATTCTCCCAACGAATGTTTGAAGATGGGTCTTTGGGCATGCAGTGCCATTATACTTCTCAAAGGTTGGAACTTTGAACTTGTATGGGATCCTGACCCCAGGAACCAAGCCCAAATTTGTTATGTCAAATCCCAAAGAGCTCTGGGATTGAATAGCTCTGATTTGCTCAGCCATTTCCTCAAACCTCTTGTTCATCTCTGCTCCTTGACCTTCAGCTTCATCAAGTAGAGTGAACTGGTCATCATGATTATCCATCTGAATGTTATTCAACCCATCATTGATTATCGTCACTCCTGGCTGAGCAATGGGGATTTCAACCTGATGTGCGCCTGCACCGGTACGATTATCAGCAGTAGCAGCAACAGCAGTGTTCCTGGGTTGACTGTTCTCAATCATCTCCCGCAGACGCTCTTGGTTTTGCCCCATGCCGGCCATCACTGTCATAAAGTTATCCATTCTCAGTCTCAGATCTGCCAAGTCCGCTTGCATCTGGTCCATGGCTCGTTCTCTGTTAATCTTGGTTGGATATCGATGAACAACTGGTTGTTCCCGAACTTTACGGGGAGCTATAGTGCTTGCAACACAAAACACGTTAGTAACTGAGACAACACCTGCAAAACAAGCAAATAGGTTATATGGATGCAATGCAGTTGTTTATGTTTCCAATCCCAGGTCATTCGTGCCCCGGTTCCGGTATTTAGCAAAGAAAACCAGATGGGCACTGATCCTCGACTTTCAGAAGCCTTCGCGAGAAATCACAATCAAACCATAACAGCAAGCAAACCAAGGAATAATGGAAAAAGCCATAACATAAATCAACCTATTAGGCAAATAAAACAGAATTCCCCGTAGGGTACAAGTTTCTGAAAAGAAAACAAACAGCCAGGACTCCTACAACATGCCTGTAGGTAATCCAAATACAAAGAAAACAAAACTAAGAAGCAAAGCCACCGCCTGAGGACCCTGAAGCTCCATCACTAAACCCCACATCAGACCTGACCCTCTTGACTCCTGCCATCAACTTGAGGTCTTCTATCTCTTTAAGTGCTGCTTCGAGGGCTTGTTGATTATCTGCTAGCTGCTGAGTCTTCTCTCTGCGAATCTTGTGGACTTGCTCCACCTCTTCCTTTTTGTAGGCCATCTGCACTTCAAAGAACTCTTCTTTTTCCTTATAGCTCTTCAACCCCTGCTCTCTCTGTCCCTGCAACCAGACAATAGACTGCCGAGCATCTTTGAGAGTCTTTGAATTCTTCTTGCGTTCAGCTTCTCTTTGGGCTTCCATCATCCCCAACCTGTGGAAATGGGCTTCTCTACCTGCAAAGTCTTTCTCCTTAGCCTCCAAGGTAGTCTGCATCTTCAGCAACTTCTCTTCAGCTTTAATCTTGGCCCTGTTGGCTTGGTGGTACAGGCTTACCATCTCAGCATTTTCAACTCTAACTGCATGTAGCTGGGCTTCCAACTTCTTGAACTCCTCTAAAGGCACAGTGTCAATGAACTCAGCAACTGGAGGAACTGGTGATGAGAATGGCAACAAAACTCTTCTGGCTCTGTCTTTCAACCAAGCTTCATACTCTGGGAATGTCTGATTGTTGCACTTTCCAAAACTAGCTATCCCTTCTCCCTTAATACATTTCCAAGCTCCAGCAACCTTCCTCACTAAGGGTATATTGTCCTTCACTGGAAAATATAAAATAGGGGTCAACTTCAATTATTCTGGCACCTCTCTCAAGGCATATCCCAATTGTCTTCTTAACAAGATTGGATTGTAGTTGATTCCTCCAGTTACTCCCAATAAAGGTACACTAAGATAACTCCCACGGCTAGTGATGAAACGCGCACCTTGCAGCCTTTGAGTAATCCACCTGACATCCTTGGCAAGCAACTTTTCCAGCTTCTGAGCCCATACCAAGGTGTGGTCACTAAACACTCCAGTACTAGGTAGATGCCTCATGAACCACAAATGAAATAAAGGAGCGCAGCAGTGAACCAAACCTCCCCTCTTCTTCTCGGTCTTGTAGTGCACTGAGTAATACAAATCTCCGAGCAAGGTAGGCACATGATTCTTCAGCAAAAAGAGATGTATGGCATTCATATCTACGAACTTCTCCATATCAGTAAACAAGATAATGCCATAGATAGAAAGAGCCAAGATAGCACAGACAGCATCCCATTCTTCCTCAACAGCTAACTCTTCCGCCTTCTTTACCAAAGCTTCCAAAGAAAACCCAGGCACACCTCCTTTAATGATGGTCAAAGAATTCACAGCAGAAGCGCTCAAATAAAGAGCCTTAGCAATAGCCTCAGGTGCCGATCTACTCATCTCAGAATTGAAAGGAATCTGGTCTCGGACAGGCACTCCCAAGATCAGAGCATACTCCTCCAGCAAAGGACCTAGCTGAAAATCAGGAAAGGTGAAGCAACGGAGCTGAGGATCATAATACTGAAGCAAGGTATGAATGGCACTCCTCTCAGAAGGATCTAGCTCTACCACCACATCAAGAATACTCCCGTAAGCTTTCCTGAATCTCTCCACATGGTTGGGTGTAATCAGCTTTACCATCTTCTTCAACAGGCCAACCTTGGTGTCGAAGAACTTGAAGTGAATATTCTTCTTGCGAGGATCTTCCATCTTTGAAGAGAACACCGGAACCGGAAGCAAAGATATGAACCTGTGAATGAAAACAAAACAATGATTAATGATGCAATGATGCAATGCAGATGCAAATGCAAAGACATATGGTCATCTGGGACTGTCTGGAATCTGGACACTGACAAGGGCCCCTCTGAATAACTGGAAAACCAAAAGTCCACTGAGTCACACTCTCCGATAATCACAACTCTCTGAAGAAGATCTCAGGACCATAATTTCAAGAATACTAGAACAAGAAAACCAGAACTCTGGAACCAAAGTAGCTGAATCAGAACATGAACTGTACTGGTAACAAGGGTATGATGTAGTCAAGGGTTCCTGCAAACCTGTAAACCCATTCCCAATCTCACAGGTGTGCTCTAGGTCAAACATCACGGACTCTCAAAGCCGAATAGCAATAATACTTTCACCATTTCCGAGAAATGGCTCATGACCAAATCAGGGAATCGGTTAGGCATTATGTACTACGCAGGGAGGCCTCAGCTGAGTCTGGGAAAAAAAAGCATCCCTTATAAGTCCCAAGTTTCAAGCGCTGAAATCGAGAAACAATAGTACATTCAGCCCGTAGGATACATTACTAATGTCATACGACCAGATGCTTTGACTGAGTTCCTATAAGAGAACCAGGCCATCCTATGCGAGTCCCCAGTGGACCCTCGGGTGCGAATGGGTTTGCCACAAAATGTGGTCTGCCACTGCCACCACTGGAGAGGGTTGTTTCCACAAAGGTTCTCAATGATCGGTCCCCAGATGCACATAACTATCAAGGTCCTATCCCGAAGTGGAGGAAATCCCCACACAAGATATTTCCAAGACGGTCGCAATCTGGGCGTGAAACACACTGCCACTCATCATGTCACATGTGAGTACAATATGTCCACTCTAATCCTAGGGTGCACTCAAGCCGGGTACTTGGCTTATCTCTCAGAAACAGTATCACCCGAGCCCACCAAACAGAAAACTAGTCCAGACATTCCAGTATGATATATATGATGCAGTAAATAAAGACTGAAAATTGTAAATAAAGCTGTAAATAAACAACAATAAAATACAACAAGCCACAGCAAACAAACATCACCTAATGAAACAGCAACACACAAGCGCTAGGAGAGACTCACAGGGGAACCAGAGATTCTGGGTTCGGTCCCCAGCAGAGTCGCCAGCTGTCGCTCCCCGGATTTCCATCCTGGTACAAACGCGAAAGTGGCGCGGAAAAAGAATAGAGTCGCCAGCCAGGCATTTTTATCCCGAAGAAAGGGAATGGTAATGCTGCACAAACCAGAAGAAAGAAAGAGGAAGGACACAGGTCCTACGAACCAAAGAGACTGAGTTCGGGAGTCGGTTACGACCTGGGAAGGTATTAGCACCCAGATCGTCCGCCGTACCCGACGGGATCCACGCTTGCAAAAGAAACTGTTTCAAAGGGTGAGGGTATGAAAACTGAAACAAAGAAATGAAAAGGAAAAGAAAATGGAACTGGAAAAGAACTGAATGAGAAAAAATGTAGGGAAAAATGTAGGGAAAATAAAGATTGTGCTCGAACGGGCCCTACCCCGCTGCCTACGTACCTCATCAGGATAATGAGGATCAGAGATGTCGTAGTTCCCCTAACTAGGGGTACCAAAGGAAAATTGCTTGTGAATTAAAGCTTGAACTGCCTATGCCATTGCTCAGGTGTTGCAGACTCGGACGACGAGTGCGTAACCGTCTTGCAAAGTGACAAGTAGGAGCAAGTTCGCGTACGGAACGAATAAGGTGAGAAAAGAATTCCCGAAGGAAAGACGCTTATTATTTGTTTGTGTGTTTTTTTGAGGCTTTTATGAGTGAAAGTTTGCATAGGTAAGTGTACCTAAGTCTTACTCAATGGGATGTGTACATCTCACATCATCCCGAAATGGAATGCGCAAGAGGCACACCTATCTATGGAGGAAATCCCCAAAGCTAGTCCCACAAGTGAAGGATTAAGCACACTGACCTATTACCATTATTAAGTGTTTTTGTGGTTTTCTGGTTAAGAAGTGTTTTTTAGCTTTTTCTTTGTGAAGTACTCATGCTAAGACCTATCCACCACGAGTGATGACTCACACCTCGCCCCGAAACGGAACGCGTGCAAGCATCTCATAGCAAAATATCATGTCACATGAAAGTACTCAACCTTTATTAAGTGAATTAGAATTAAGTTTGAAGATGAGGAGAGAGAGCACCAAAGGATCTCAAAGGAAAAATTCTAAAGGGGGACTAAAATAATCCTAAGTGTTAACATGCATGGATGTCCTAAGGGTTAGTGGGGTTTCTATCCTAATGAAGAAGGAAAGAAGAAGAGAAGAAGATAGAAGAAGAGATGAGAAAGGCATAAGCCCAACAACAAAGGATTAGTTCACATAAACATAAGAGGAAGAGATGAGAATTGGAGATGTGGAACTCGATTCCCACATCTCACACTTACCATAGCCCCTGCAAGGTTAGCATGCATATAAATGAAAAAAAAGAAGCAAATTAACATGCTAACATTAAACAATCAGAAGTGACATGCTATGAACCAATGCACAATGCAAATGCAACTCAAAGAAATGAGGAGAAGAGCTTATGAGACAAAAGATGCAACATGAATACACTTATGAAAACAAATGCACACTTATGAAATATGCAAGACAAAATGCACAAAATAAAAACCCAAGACTCACAACCAGAACCAAAATGAGATGAATAATGGCTTAGGAAGCCAACAAGATGGAGAGAAACAAGATACAAGACCAAACAATATCAAAATGGAAGCAAAAGAAACCATAAGATGAAGTTAAGACACTTAAAGAAACAAATGACCTAAAGAAGAGGCAAACTCAAAAAAAATAGAAGACAAAAGACATATCCTAGGACCAGGAAGGTACCCACACCCCAAAGGAACCCCAAATGAGAAGAAGAAATGGGCACAAGTGCTTTTTTAGGCTTATGAGAGGCTTAAAGGTTCAAAAGAAGCAAAACGGGACAAGGTTCAAGATAAAATCCACAATAAATCAACCAGCCATCTAAAAATTCCACAACTGGAACCAAATGGTCCTAAAACATTCTATATCAACCATCCAAAAGGATTTTCAAATATTCAGAAAGGAACTAAGTCAAATGGAGGCAAGAACACAAGTTAGGACAGAAAACTTACATCAGAAGTTACCAGACCAAAACTCAAGAAATAAATTTCTAAAAATTCAGAGAAAAATCACATGAAAAGTAAAAGGTCTCAGGAACACAATGCAAAAAGAATGGGATCAAAACTCAAAATATTGAAAGCTATGGAAATTAGACAAGGCAGACTGGTCAAGAAAGACTTAAAAAGAAGCTACGAGCAATGGAGAATTAATTCTGGCACGTGGATCAATAAAAAAAATAAAATAAAAATATGAAAAAATAATAGAGACACAAAATGACCTTCATGATTTTTTTAGGAATTTTTAGGTGAATAAAAGTATTTTAAACGAATTAAAAGCAAACTGAATTAAAGAAAATAACATGAAGAAAAAAGAAATTAAAAATGGAAGGAAGTGGTGTAGGAAGTAATGGCTCCACGTGTAAATGAATGAGCTGGATTGGGGTGGGGTGCGAAAAGCACACAGGAGAGGGCCCATACGCAGCGCATGACCATGTTGTTGCTGTGGGATTTATTTGAATTAAATAAAAGAAAAGCAGGAAAAAGGAGGGGCCGCAGATTGATCTAAGGGATGCGAATGACCACCTCATTAAATGAGGTGGCAACATGCTGAATTGCAAATGGTGAGTGCACGAAAATTATGATAGAACCTGCCACACATTGTATTAAAAATAGAACAAAATTTTACTATGAATTTTGGACGAAAATGGGGACACGTGGCGCTGTTTGGACGGCTGGATTGAAGATCCAATGGTGAAAACTTCATCTTCTTCATAGAAATTTACAAAACAACTTCCGGTGACCGGAGTTAGAAATCCGGCACCGGAGACCAAACCTGAAGCAAAATTCATCAAATAATGCAAACCAATAGTCCAAATTGACTAACTCAACATCACTGAATCCAAATATGACATCAAAAATAGCTAAAACTCAAAGGATCGGCCGGAGCAAAACAACATTGATCATCAAACTTTAAATGCTCATAACTTATGATATAATGCACCAAAATCAAATCTACAAAGTGCAGCATGATCAGGAAAGAACAAGGAACACAAATCAACAATAAAATTCCATTTCCAGAACAAAAAGTTTCAAGCCATACCTGAGATGGAGATCTCGAAATGTTGAAATAGAAAGCCAAACAATCCGTGCAAATCACTCCTCTTACTCCTTAGATGCAAAATAAATGCATCTAAGGTCTTGAAATGGTGTAGATCTGAAGTTTCAACACAAGAGGCTTTGAAATGGTGAACCTCCAAATCTGTGTTCTAAGCTTGAATGAGTGGATGATTCTTGATCCAGATGATTCACTGATCAAGAATATGGAAGAGATTTGTGGAGAATGTAAAGGAATGGAGAGGTATGAAGCAAAATGCAAGAATTCAAGAAGGTTGGGAATGAGAGAATGAGAGAGATTCAGATCTGGTTTCTTGCTCTATTCTCCTTGGAATGATGTTTAGAGTGAGTGCTGAAAGTGTGATAGAAAGTGCACGAAAATTGAATGAGAAAAATGTGAATATGCAAATTGTGCACTTTGTGAGATATGCATGCTTACCTCATGCTTCCTTGGGCTTCTCAGCATGTGCAAGTTCCAATCTCCACCCTTGATCCAAATCCATTAATTCCTGCCCCTTAGATCAAACCCTCACACTTAATTCATGAATTTTGCAAATTGGAGTGTTTTGGAGGGAGTTTTCAAAAGTGTATGAAAATGATATTTTTTTTGGAGCAAAATGCCTCTTATGCAATGTATTTCAAGTTAGAAACAAGTTTGGGCCTGAACCAATTCACAAAAATCAAGATTGGAGCCTTCTTGCACATGATGCACTTTTGGAAAAGTGATTTTTTGCCCTTGGGAGAGGAATTTTCGAATTAGCTAGGGGGAGATTGGTAAATCCGGTGAAAACTCACTTGTACTTTTTAAAAATGGCAGCCCTTACTCTCCAACTTTCATGTTTGACTTTGGTCCATTCGGAGAATTTTTGATCATGTTAAGGCCACTTGAAGATTAGGGTCAAAGTTGCCAAATTTGCAAAATTTCAAAAACCAACTTTGTACCATTTTTGCAAAACCCCTCAAATCTCCATGATTCTTGAACTTTAGGCATTCCAAACCTCTTATAACATTGTAAGGACCCCTCTTGGCCAAAAAAATCGGGTTGGACCCCTTGAAATTGCACAATTGACTTTTTATGGGCTCTGTTGACTTTTCCCTTCATCTGCAAGCAACTGAGACCTTGCCTGACTTCCACATGGAATTTTCTCATGAAATTTGACACATAGGATCCTCTTAACATGTAAAAGACTTGGCCCACAAGAAATGGCCAAAGTTGTGAGACTATGGTACTTGAATCCCAAACCCTAATTTGGGTGCACTGCATAGGAGCTTTGCCTTGTCCTGAGATCTCTGATGATCATGCAATCTTCTGAGCTTTTGCCAATGGACTTGATCTTGCAAATGGAGTGTAGACTCACCATAGAACATGTACCAACTCATTGGGACCCTTGTCATGGCTCTAAAGGCTTCAAGGAACTCCCTAGACGACCATATGCTTGATGCTAGGACATGAGGGATGTTATGCTTCATCTTTCCATGATATGATGCCGAGGAAATGACATGAGTATGATGCATATGATGTGACATGATGCTTAAAATGAAGAGGGCAAATTTGGGGTGTTACAGTGCCCCCTTTTAATGAAGTTTTATTGGCCGGTTTTGGCCATTTCTATCTACTTGTTATTTTCATCGTGCTTGATTGTTTTCACTGTATTTATTTTTGAACTCTTTTCGCTCGACCTATTTGGGGTCGTCGGTTTAGGGAACCGACGAGGTGGCGGGTTTTATGCCCGCCCTGAGTCGAGGTAGGGTTTGCGATCGGAAACTCTAACCTCGGGGCTTGGGCCTTCCCATCGCGAGCTGGGTGCCTTGTCGGCGTGGTACTGCGACACCAGGGCTCGTTTTGAGGTGCCCGACGTCGGGGATGGTTGTGTGCGCCTCTGATGGGCGTTATCCTCCTTTTCGTTTAACGGTGAAGAGCGTGGTCGTACCTTCCATGTCTCCCCGGATTGCCTTTAGCTATAATATTGTCTAAGTTTTTCTGCGTTCCATGGTCGAGCAAGTTCTTCGCCTTGTAGGTTTTCCAAATATTAGGCCCTGTTGTCCGTCTTGTCTCGGACACGGCACGGGCCTTCCCAGTTGGCGGCAAGTTTGCCTTCTCGTGGGTTTTTCTGGTTTCGTCTGAGGACCAGGCTGCCCACCTGGAACTCTCTTCTTACGACTTTTGCGTCATGGCGCAAAGCTATTTTATGCTTAAGGGAGATTTCCCTAAGGGCTGCTTCGGAGCGGATTTCGTCGACGAGATCCAGCTCGGCTCTAAGCGCTTCATCGCTCAGTTCCTCGTTGAGGGGTGCTTCTATGTGCCTCGTCGGTTCTAAAATTTCTACCGGGATGACCGCTTTGGTGTCGTACGTTAATCTGAACGGGGTTTCCCCGGTCGCGGAATGTGGCATTGTGCGGTATGCCCAAAGGACGCTGTATAGTTCCTCGACTCAAGCCCTATTCGCCTCGCCGAGTCGGTGTTTCAGTCCACGCAGGATTACTCTGTTGGCTGCCTCAGCCTGCCTGTAGTTTGAGGGTGCTCGACAGACGTGAAATGTTGTTTGGTGCCTAAGTTGGCGACGAAGTTCTGGAATCCTCCGTCTGTAAACTATGTTTCGTTTTCGGTGATGAGGACTTGGGGTATGCTGAAGCGTGCGATGATGTTTCGTTTGAAAAATCGGAGAATGTTCTGTGTCGTTATTTTGGCCAAGGCTTTTGCTTCGATCCACTTGGTGAAGTAGTCTACCCCTACAATGAGATATTTGTTATGATAAGAACCGATCACGAATGGGTCGAGGATGTCCATTCCCACCAGGCGAAGGGCCAAGGGGAGGAGAGCATTTTTAATTCGTTGGGAGGCACGAGATGCATGTCGGCGTGTCGTTGGCACTTGTCGCATTTTTTGACGTGCTCCTTTGAGTCGTGCTACATCGTCAGCCAATAGTAGCCTGCTCGTAGGGCCTTGAGCGCCAGTGACCTTCTGCCGGGATGTTGGGCATTGATTCCACGATGTATTTCCCCTAATATCTGGGGGACCTTTTCCTCCCCGACTCATTTGAGTAACGGGATGGAGAGTCCCCTTCGGTAGAATTTTCCCTCTAGGAGGACGTACGAGCACGCCCTCCTCTTGGTCGCGGTCACCTCTTTGGGATCTGCGGGGAGTTCGTCTTTCTTGAGATAATTGTAGATAGGTGTCATCCAGCAATGATCGTCACTGATCACGTTTACCTAGAGCAGAGGTGGTGGTCGTTCGGTACTCGATCGAGGAAGGATTTCCTGGATTACTGACTTGTTTCCTCCCTTCTTTCTCGTGCTGGCGAGTTTTGACAGGACGTCAGCCCGCGTGTTTTGTTCGCGTGGCACGTGTTGGACCTCCCACTTCTCGAATCTTCTTAATGTTTTTGTTATCAGCTTCTACTGCCCCATTCATCTTCGGACGATATGGAGAAGAGTTGTGATGCTTAATCTTGAACTGCGTGCAGAGATCAGTGATCATAGTGTTGTTCAGATTAGAGCCATTGTCAGTAATAATCCTTTCAGGGATGCCATACCTACATATGAGATTATTCTTAATGAATCGAGCCACCACATTCTTAGTAATAGATGCAAATGAAGCTGCCTCTACCCATTTCGTAAAGTAATCAATAGCAACCAGGATGAAACGATGCCCATTAGAAGCAGTAGGTTTGATCTCACCAATCATATCAATGCCCCACATGGCAAAAGGCCAAGGAGCAGTCAACACATTCAATGGTGATGGAGGTATATGTACTTTATAAGCATAAATTTGGCACTTGTGACATGTTCTGGAATGTTGATAGCAGTCAGCTTCCATGGTGGACCAATAGTAACCTGCTCTCAATATCTTCTTTGCCATGGTATGACCACTAGAATGAGTGCCAAAGATCCCATCATGCATATCCTCCATAATCTCTATTGCTTCCTTTTTATCCACACAACGAAGCAAAGTTGAATCATGATTGCGCTTGTACAAAATCCCATTACTCAAGAAGAACTTAGCAGAAAACCTCCTCAGAAACTTCTTATCTTTGACAGATGCCCCTTCAGGGAACTCCTGAGCTTCAAGATATCTTTTCACTTCATAGAACCAAGGCTTCTCCTCTGCTTCCTCAGTATCAATCTCATTGCAGTATGCAGGATTCTCAAATCTATCAATAGTAATCTTGGGAGCTTCATCATCCCAGCTGATCTCAAACATGGATGCCATGGTGGCTAATGCATCTGTCAACTGATTTTCTCTTCGTGGAATGTGTCCAAAGGTAATCTCTTTGAAATGTGGGATCAGAGACAACACATACTCTCTGTAAGGAATGAGATTATCATGCTTGGTATCCCAATCTCCTTTGATCTGACTTACTACCAGGGATGAATCTCCATACACGTCAAGGAACTGAATCTTCATATCAATAGCAGCTTTGATACCCAGGATACATGCCTCATACTCAGCCATGTTATTGGTACAATAGAAACAAAGTCTGGCAGTAATCGGGGTATGACAACCTTCAGGGGAACTGATCACAACACCAACACCATTACCAAGTGCATTAGAAGCTCCATCAAAAACCATGGTCCATCGGGATCCCTGTTCAGGTCCGTCATATTGTCCAGGTTCTTTGGTAATAATCATAATGTCTTCATCAGGGAACTCAAAACTCATTGACTGATAATCATCCACTGCTTGATGAGCCAAATGATCAGCTACAACACTTCCTTTAATGGCCTTCTGAGTAGTATATTGTATATCATATTCTGTAAAGATCATTTTCCATCTTGCTATTCTTCCGGAGAGAGCGGGTTTCTCGAATATGTACTTGATTGGATCCATCTTTGAAATCAATAAGGTAGTGTCGCTCCTGGGATTTTCATCCTAGTACAAACGCGAAAGTGGCGCGGAAAAGGTAGAGTCGCCAGCCAGACATTTTTATCCCGAATGAATGGGAAAGGTAATGTTGCACAAACCTGAGGAAGAAGGAAAGGATAAGGCCTTGCGAACCAAAGATTTGAGTTCGGGAGTCGGTTACGACATGGGAAGGTATTAGCACCCCAGATAGTCCGTCGTACCCGACGGGATCCACGCTTGCTTGTTGTTTCAAAGGGTGAGAAAAATATAATTGCTGCTGAATAAAATGGCTGACTAGAACTGGAATGAGAAATGAGAAAGGAAATGGAAAAGAGAATGGAAAGAAAGGGGGAAATGTAGGGAAAATAAAGAATGTGCTCGAACGGGCCCTACCCCGCTGCCTACGTACCTCATCGGGATAATGAGGATCAGAGTCGACGTAGTTCGCCTAACTAAGGCGGGAACTATTTGCTTGTGTTTTTTATGCTAGAACTGCGTATATCTATGCTCAGGTATTGCAGGCTCGTCTGGTACGAGTGCGTTTACCGTCTTGCATGAAAGACAAGTCGTCGCGAGTTCTCGTTCTGAGTGAATGAGATGAGAAAAGAAGCTCCCGCAGGATAGTCGCTTGTTATTTGTTTTTTTGTCTTTTATGAGAAATATTTTGAATTTGTTTGTGAACGGTCTCGTACTAAGACCTATCCATCGCGGGAAGTATTTACACCTCGCCCCGAAACAGGACGCGTATAAACACTCCACAACAAAGTCTCGTATCGTACAAGATTGTTCGGCTTTTATTAAGTGTTTTATTATTTTCTTTATGAGGTGAGAAAGAATGACTCAAGTTGAAAAAAGGGAAAAATCTAATGGGAACTAAGACACACCCTAATTTTTATTGATTTATTTACAAGGGAAATCCTATGGTTTGTGGGGTTTTCTAAACCTAATGGAAAAAGGCACCTAGAACTAATAGAATGCAACTTACTTCCTAAGGAAGATAAGTTGATTCTAAAGCTAAGGGAAAACCTAAAACAATTGAAGAATTAATCAACATACAAAAATATTGAAATTAAATGACTAGCTAAAATTCAAAGACAATTCAAATAAAAGTATGAATTAAAATAGTCCTATTTTTTATTCTAGTACTAATTAAAATGAAGGCTAAGCCTAAATTCTAAACTAAGGTCATACCTAATATTTTTTCTTCTAAAAATCAAAATCTAAACTAACCTAAGTCCATGTTAAATTCTAAGATTAAATCTAAACTAAACTATATTTTTTTATTGAATTTAAATATCCAAGCCTAAACTAATAGGAATTACATGTAACAAAGCCTAAGACTAAAAATCCTAAAAAATAGCAAAACCTCTGAAAAAATTATGAAAATTAATCTATGGGGTCCAAAGATTATCTATAACATTGTGTTAAAAGGGAACCTAAAAAATCCTATCTTTGCTATGCCTAAAAATGCTTATTTTCACCTAAGAATTATTCACTAATTTCTAAGGGATTAAGCCTCTAAACCTAAGATAAAATGATCTAAAAAATCCACAAAAATTTACCTAAGTACTACTATGGGTCCTCTAACTACAGTAAAAAGAATGGGCCAAAAAGATTACTGGAAGCCTTAAAAATAAAATCTACAAAGCTAGGTACAATTAAAGAAAATCTATTAAAACTATTTACATGAGAAATTCAAAATAAAATAAAAAATAAAGCAAAATCAGAAAAAATAAAGTACCAACTATTTCTACTATGAATTAAAAGTCTACTTAATTTTTTTTGGGAATTTTATAATGATTTTTTCTATTTTTATTTGAATTATTTTTAAACTAATGCAAAACTAAAATAAAATTCTAAAAGAACTATGGAGGGGTGGATTTAGCATATTTTTCTAATGTTTTTATTGACTGGGCCTAAAAGAGGGGTACGGATAGCAAAAGGGTTAGGCCTAATTACGCTAGAAACCAGGGGGGTGAAAAGAGTGATATTTTTATGTTCATTTTTCCTATGGGCTTAAAAAAGAGGTGTTAACAGCAACAGGATCCCAGGCCCATGCGCAGGAATTGAAGGAGGTGCAGAAAGGAAGTTTATTTAGTTGTTTTTACTTATTGGGCTTATAATGGGGTGCAGTTAGCAATGAAACAGGGCCCCCTTTCGCAGGCCTTTATGGGAGGTGCAGTCAGCGAATTTTCTTAACCTGTTTTATGTTGGGCTGAGAGAAGGGTGGTGAGATTAGCAAAAAAAATAAACCCTAAACGCATAATATGGGAGGATTAACACTAAGGGTCATGGATTAGTGGATTTTTATGAGGATTAAGCATAGTCATTAAAATGAAAAGTGGATTAATAACATAACTTAATAATTCATAAGGTTTTTTTTATTAAACTTATAAACAACAAACACAAAAGCTGAAAGACAAAGCATTGAAACCCTAATTCCCTTCTTCTTCCCTCTAACCGCCGCAACTCATAACCCTAAACCCTCATATCTTCTTCTCCTCCGTTCTCGCCGTCACCTTCCTCCACCTCTCCTTCAACTTAATCTTCATCTTCCTCGTTTTCCCGATTGAAACCATCACCACCTTCCTCTTCTTCTCCCTCACACCGCCGTCACCTTCACCTCACCCCTTCGTCATCTTCTTCGCCGCCGCATCCATGGCTTCCGAACCCTAACTACCTTCGCCTCTTCTTCTTTCATCTAATTCTCCAACAATCGAACCAAGTCCCTCACCTCTTCGTCTCAAATCTCAAACCTAAACTAAAAAATAAACGGATTCACCCTAAATCTATGAATTGGAAACCCCCAAGGACCCGAAGACAATGAAGTTGCGGTAAAGGATTCGCACCTGAAACAATGTTCGTCGCGGTTGTTACTGATGAGGATGAGCTCGTGCGGTGATTCTTCTCCCTCTGTCGCAGCCCCTTTTGCCTCTTCTATTTCTCGGAGTATCCAAAGCTTGCAAAGCGATGACGTCGAAGCTGTGTGGTCGACAGTTCTATGGCCAATGCCTGGTGGAAGTTGACCGAAGACGACGTCACTAATCACAACCGCTTATTGATTCCGTGGCGATTTTGGTGGTAACCGTAAATGAAGGTTGTTGATGAATTCAAAAACCACGGATGAATCCTTGATAGTCTCGGTAAGTTCTATTTCAACAATCTTTCCTCATGTACGATCCTATTTCATTACTCAAACTCTGCGATTACAATTGTTGCTGTTATCAATTGATGCAGATGAAGATGCTACAAAGAAGCCGTATTCTTGTTGCGGTTATGTTATTGATGGTGGTTGATGCAGGGTGATGGTGATGAGCGTGCGGATTCGGTGAAAAATGAAGAAATGGAGATGGTGTGGATGAAAGAAGAGTTAGGAGAATGATAGGGAGAAATTCGGATTGAGATTGAAGAAGTTTTTGGGTCGATGAGGGTTATGGAAGAGGAAGAAGATTGAAGGAATTGAAAAGATGTGTGGGAGAGGTTGAAAGAAAAATGAGGAAGAATGGAAGATCAGAAAAGAAAAATGGTTGAAGAAGCTGAGATGAAGGATCTGATCCTGATTTATAGAGCTGAGTTCAAATTCTGGAACCTTCTCTCCAGGTAAAAAAAAAATCAGTTATCCTTTCTGTTATGAATTTCTGTTATAGATCTTCTGTTGTTTTTTCAGTTATTGATTTTTCATCTTAACTTCCAATTCTGTTATTGATTTTCTGGATGGAATTCCATTTGGAAGTTGCTTAGGGTTAGTTATATTTAGAATTCTGAGTTTGTTATTTTGTGACTCTGAATGGGAATTCTTCACTTGCAGGGTCGAATACGAAATAATGGTTGCATCCTTGCTATTATTGATGAAAGTTGAAGAAGTAGACCGCAGATTCGAAGGATTTATGACGCAGCATTGGTGACGGACCTTCGAGACAAGGCCGAATTCAAAGCATGAGCGCAACGAGGTATATCACTTCAGCTCTCGTTTCTTCTTCATTGTGATATTATGCTCTCTTACTGAGTTATTGTTATGGCCGATTTTTCATGGTATTGTTCTTAATGCAGGTTGGTGGAGTATTGAAACTTGATGATGACGAACCAAGCTCGAAGCATTTTCAGTGAGCTCTTCTATTTTCGAATTTTCCATAAGTAATTCTATCATCAATTTTCTTTGCCTTTTCTTCTTTGACAAACTCTCTCTTTTTGTTGTTGCTTTCTGTTTTTTTCCAGAAGCTTGTGAAGCCATTGATGGTGAGGATACCATGCCCTTGAATGATGATAAAGAGTTGATGGAATAGTGACGAGAAAAAGGAGTGAAGATTGACGTTTTGTTGAAGAGTTGAGAGTGATGAAGAATGCATACTGCTGGAATTTTGTTGAAGATTTGATGAAGCTTTGAAGAGATTTCTTGATGGCTGATGAAGATTGATGGTGTAGAATGATTAAAGTTATGATTGAAGGTCTGAGGTTCTCAAAAGAAATTGAAGGAGATTTTTCCGTTTTTTCTATACTTCTTTTTCTATTAACTTCTGAGTTTTCTTCCTGTATTTTTGTTGTAATTTTGTTAATAAAATGTAACTGAAATTAATTTTTGTTGTAGCTATTTTGGTAGCAGAAAGACCTCTTCCAATTCTGTTGGAAATCTTAATATAATCCTCTTTTAGTTTCTGCCATAATTTCCTTTTGTAACTACTTTTTTTCAATTTTGGTTATGACTGAATTTTCCTCCTCCATTTGTAATTGAATTTCCTGAATTTTGTGCAAGAAATTTGTGAATTCTCATTGCTATCTATCTGAATTCCTTATTATGTCATTCTCCACTCTTTTAGAATACAACAATTTGTCCCCTTCTAATGACATTGAGGTGTGGGCTCATTTTGGAAATATGGACCCAAGATGATTTGAAGAATGGGTTTTAATTATTTGTTGCTTTTTTTTTTTATGACGAATTATGAATATTTTTTCTCTTAAAGCCAAAGGTCTCCTTTTGGATGAGGTGAATAAATATGGATTAATGGGGACAACATGGATTCAACTACAAAAAGATGACTAATTGGAAATTGGTTTAGTGATTTGGATACTAAAATGAAAAAAAAAAGAGAAATTGACCTCTTAGTATTTTGTAGTAATTTGTGACGATTCTAGAGCGAGATTGCCATTGAATTTAAATGGTGTAAAATAAACAAGGGAAAAATATGAGTTTGACATGGACTTTAAAAATTGAACATCGCTTTGGACAACTAGACTTTAAAAAGGTGGTTCAAAATGGATTATGGACAAAAATATATGGAAAAGTGACTAAAAAGAAACTGAAAAATGAATTGATGAAAACATATAGAATAATGGAAATTAAAAAATGAAAGTGGAATGGAATAATCGGGAATGGTTTATAACAATGAGAACAAAGCAATGAATGGATATGAAGTCTCGATTTTAGCCCAAAGCTTATTTTTGAATTCTCTCCACAAGCCCATGAACACGACCCCTTCTGAACCACTGAATAATTTTCCAGATAAATCACCCCCTTTCGAATCGCCTGAAACCTGCTATGACCATTCAGAACCAGATGAATCACTGATAAACTGAAGACTCAAACCAAACTTCACACAAAACACTGCTCGATAAACTGACGAATCTCAGCACACGACAACCTGAACTTTGAATATGCACTGTCCAAGAAATAGACCAGTGATCCAAATAACCTGGCAGTTGCAGTAATCTTTTGATAGTTTGACCGAAATTAAGTCAAACTCGCATCTGAGTTGAAACATAACTGAACAACCGCATTTGAAGTGGAATCATTGTCTAGTGAATATTTTCCATCAATTCAATCCCTGGCGGATACGGATAAGGTACGAAACCCTAATTTCTCAGGGCCTTGATCACATGCCCTACGAATCCATGAAATGCACTATTATGATGTTAATGGCCTAGTGAGAAATGCAGATGAATGCAAAATGATATGCCAGTAAAGGGAATAAATATGAGGGCAAATTTTGAGGTATTACAGGTAGTATGAGTCAACATATACTGTCTTAGTTGGCGAGCAGCCCATGCCAAAGCGCAGCAAGTTTTCTCGAGCAGTGAGTATCTTGTTTCACATTCGGTAAACTTTTTGCTAAGGTAGTATATTGCCTGCTCTTTTCGACCAGACTCGTCATGTTGCCCCAACACACACCCCATTGAGTTGTCTAACACTGTCAAGTACATGATCAAGGGTCTTCCATCAACTGGTGGCATCAAAATTGGAGGTTCTAGAAGATATCTCTTGATTTCATCAAAGGCTATCTGGCACTCGTCATTCCATTCCATTACCTGATCTTTCTTCAACAACTTGAAGATTGGCTCACAGGTAGTTGTTAATTGGGAAATAAATCTTGCAATTTAATTCAATCGCCCCAAGAAACCTCTAACTTCTTTCTCTGTACGGGGAGCTGGCATCTCTTGTATAACTTTCACTTTCGCGGGATCCACTTCAATACCTTTTCCACTGACAATGAAACCCAGGAGTTTACCGGATCTTACTCCAAAGGTACACTTGTTTGGGTTCAATCTCAACTTGTATTTCTTCAACCTCTCAAACAACTTATGCAGATGATCAAGGTGTTGCTCTTCATTCTGGGACCTGGCTATCATATCATCCACATATACCTCTATCTCATGATGAATCATATCGTGAAACAAAGCCACCATAGCACGCTGATATGTTGCCCCGGCATTCTTCAAACCAAATGGCATTACTTTATAGCAAAAAGTGCCCCACTGTGTAACAAATGTAGTCTTCTCCATATCTTCAGGTGCCATCTTGATCTGATTGTAACCAGAGAAACCATCCATAAAAGAGAATACCTTATGCTGAGCAGTGTTGTCTACCAGAACATCAATATGAGGAAGTGGAAAATCATCTTTGGGGCTGGCTTTGTTCAAATCCCTGTAGTCTACACACATACGTACTTTACCATCTTTTTTAGGCACTGGTACCACATTTGCAACCCACTGAGGATAAGAAGTCACAGCTAAGAACCCTGCATCAAACTGTTTCATCACCTCTGCTTTAATCTTCTCTGACATTTCAGTACGCATGCGACGAACCTTCTGCTTCTTTGGACGACAATCTTCTTTTACCGGTAAACGGTGAACCACAATGTCTGTATCCAACCCTGGCATATCTTCATAGGACCAAGCAAATATCTCCACATAATCATGTAACATCTGAATCAATCTGCTCTTGACACCATCCTCTAATTCAGCCCCTATCTTGACTTCTTTCCTGTTCTCTTCAGCCTCGACTGATAACCAAACACAAAGCTGACCTCAGACAGACTTTGCAAAAGAGACAAACTGACCTCGATCAATAAGCTCAAAAAGTGAACTACTAACCTCGAATAATAGCCACAACAACAAGACCAACCTCGGAAGGACTTGAAGAAAAGAAATTCCATCCTCGAATGACAATCCAAAAGATCCTCGGATCTAACACGAAACCATCCTCGAATGGAGACGCAAAGGTATACCAGCCTCGACTGATAACCAAACACAAAGCTGACCTCAGATAGACTTTGCAAAAGAGACAAACTGACCTCGATCAATAAGCCCAAAAAGTGAACTACTATCCTCGAATAATAGCCACACAAAACAAAAACAAGACCAACCGCAGAAGGACTTGAAGAAAAGAGATGCCATCCTCGAATGACAATCCAAAAGATCCTCGGATCTAACACGAAACCATCCTCGAATGGAGACGCAAATGTATACCAGCCTCGACTGATAACCAAACACAAAGCTGACCTCAGACAGACTTTGCAAAAGAGACAAACTGACCTCGATCAATAAGCCCAAAAAGTGAACTACTATCCTCGAATAATAGCCACACAAAACAAAAACAAGACCAACCGCAGAAGGACTTGAAGAAAAGAGATGCCATCCTCGAATGACAATCTAAAAGATCCTCGGACCTAACACGAAACCATCCTCGAATGGAGACGCAAAGGTATACCAGCCTCGACTGATAACCAAACACAAAGCTGACCTCAGACAGACTTTGCAAAAGAGACAAACTGACCTCGATCAATAAGCTCAAAAAGTGAACTACTATCCTCGAATAATAGCCACAATAACAAGACCAACCTCGGAAGGACTTGAAGAAAAGAAATGCCATCCTCGAATGACAATCCAAAAGATCCTCGGATCTAACACGAAACCATCCTCGAATGGAGACACAAAGGTATACCAGCCTCGACTGATAACCAAACACAAAGCTGACCTCAGACAGACTTTGCAAAAGAGACAAACTGACCTCGATCAATAAGCCCAAAGAGTGAACTACTATCCTCGAATAATAGCCACACAAAACAAAAACAAGACCAACCGCAGAAGGACTTGAAGAAAAGAGATGCCATCCTCGAATGACAATCTAAAAGATCCTCGGATCTAACACGAAACCATCCTCGAATGGAGACGCAAAGGTATACCAGCCTCGACTGATAACCAAACACAAAGCTGACCTCAGACAGACTTTGCAAAAGAGACAAACTGACCTCGATCAATAAGCTCAAAAAGTGAACTACTATCCTCGAATAATAGCCACAACAACAAGACCAACCTCGGAAGGACTTGAAGAAAAGAAATGCCATCCTCGAATGACAATCCAAAAGATCCTCGGATCTAACACGAAACCATCCTCGAATGGAGGCGCAAAGGTATACCAGCCTCGACTGATAACCAAACACAAAGCTGACCTCAGACAGACTTTGCAAAAGAGACAAACTGACCTCGATCAATAAGCCCAAAAAGTGAACTACTATCTGTTGCACCCCAAAATTTGCCCTCACAATACAAGACTTTGTGTGCTAAGAAGGTTCACAAGGTTCACAAGACCTTTCATGAGGTTCATGAAGTTTACAAGACACTTTATGAGGTTCACAAGGTTCACAAGACCTTTCATGAGGTTCATGAAGTTTACAAGACACTTTATGAGGTTCACAAGGTTCACAAGACCTACCATGAGGTTCACAAGGTTCACAAGACCTCCCATGAGGTTCACAAGGTTCACAAAGTTCACAAATAGTCAGAAAGTTTGACAATTCCCTCAGACAATGCATCCTCCTAAGCAGTGCATCCAAAACTAGGGTTTTGACTTTAATCAGGATAAATGGATTTCCAAGACTTCAAGTGAGCTTAATAACATCTTATATGTGTTTAAGAACCCCCATGACAAGTTTCAAGACTTTTCTCAAAGGTTTGCTCAGTCAGATGATCAGATAAGTCAAAATCAGTCAAAGCAGTTAAGAAGTCAAACTGAGGTCAACTGTGGTCAAACTAAAGTCAAACTTCATGATTTTCTGCCAACATCAAGTATATGAAGTGAAATTCATCATTTTATCAAGGGTTGATCATGATTCATCAAGGAGATTTCAGATCATCAAGAATCAGAGGTTTCTAAATTAGGGTTTCCCCAGGAAAAGTCAACTGAACTTTGACCAGCCATAACTTTCACATGCTTCATCACCAATTTTCCATCCAAAGCTCATTTTGAAGGAAATTTAATTCTCTACAACTTTGTGTCTCACAAGCCAAGCCCAAAAATGCTTCATTTGGAAGGTATGAGCTAAGACATTATAGGTCCTTTTGAAAGTCAACAAAAAGTCAACAACTTCAAAAGGGCATAAATTGAAAATGGTAAATGATATGGACATGAAACCAGTGGGGTTGGTTAGAGGACTCTTCAAGCTTTCTAAAATGTCCAAGAACACCCTCATAGAATTAAAATTGAAGGATGTGTGCCCTTGCAAAGTTGGTAAATTTTTGGTTGGTTTATGAAGAAAATGGAGGTTTAAAACCAATTTTTTCTAAATGGGCTTGCCATATGATGATCCAATCCATACCAATACTTCATGCACGACCCAAATCTCAATTATTCAGATTTTTTTATCATTTTATTTTATTTATTTTGATTTTATTCATTTAAAATCAGTTTAAATTAAAATAAAATAGAAAGATCAAATATTTAAATGAGATTGTGCTTCTAGAAAGTCATAAAGATTGCTTGGATCAAATTGATACAAAAATTATGGTGATTGGCTTGAAATAGAAAGGTCTAATTCACAAATATTTGAAGTTTAAGACTTAATCTTTTTCAATCTTTTTCAATCAAATCTTCCACACAACAATCAATTTTTTTGACCTAGCTCCACTGTACTATAAGTAGATAACATAACCTAATGCATTGTGGACGAAATTCTGGTCTCAAAGAGTAAGTTGCAACTTTTGAAATTCATCACAAAACTCAAATTCGGATTCCAAGCTACAACCACTTTCAAGACAATTTGAAGGTTGCTATGTGTTCCTGGATGTTCATAGAATGATTTTGGATCATAAACAACATCTTAAACACCTTATATTGCATAACCCGAATTCATAATGTTCTTCATATTCTTGATTTTCGATTTTGCGTATTGACTGGATTTTAATGACTTTTGATCATTGTTTTGTGTTTGTGTGAAGTTGTTGATTGATTCTGGATGGTTTAATTGGAGTTTCATTGCAGGATTGAGAAATCACCATAGCTAGGGTTTCGGCCATGAGATTAGGGCTTTGCTTTAAACCTAATATAAACAAATTCTAAGAACATAGAACAGTCAAGTGAACTCTGGGGATCATGAAACATCCATTAATTTTGAGAAATTTTACTGTTTTGATGATAATCCAATTTTCGTAGGTTCTTGTATTTGAAAATTCGCAGGAAACTTCATAGCTAAATTCGTAGCTAAATTCGCAAGAATCCTGAGGAAGAAGATGAAGTCAGCGCGCCATATTTCATATTTAAAATTTCGTCATAATATTTTATGTTTTTGTTTCCGTTTTGTTTCACAAGTGCAGTGTTTGGCCTGGTGGTAAGAGACGCACGTGTATTGTTTGAGGACCCTGGTTCGAATCCTGGCTGCAGTGGTTTTTTTCTTATTTTTCCCTTTTAATTGTTAAACTTAAAATATAATGAATTGTGATGAGTATAATAACAGATGCGCCCTCCCGGCTGGATGAAAAGAACGTTTGTGTGTTGTGTAAGGGACCTGGGTTCGAATCCCCCCAGGCCCTTTTATGTTGTTTTTATTTTTGCTATGAATTTTCCAGGTTAGACAACAAAACCAAGTGGAGTGGAGTACTATCAGCTGCGCGCAGTGGCTCAGTTGGTTTTGGGAATCCTTCAGCCAGGTAAAGGACCTGGGTTCAAATCCCAGGTCCTGTTTTTTTAGTACTTTGATCTTTGATCGCCATTTCACTTCCATAAGGATACCTCTCATGTTGCCTATTACAATAAGGTCAAGTAGGGTGTATAAAGCAAAGTCCCTTATCCATATCATCAAGTCCCTAAACAGATAAAAAAGATCAAGTCCCTTTCGAATGTTGCCTTCGTAATGATCTTGTCCCTTTCGAATAAAGATGATAAGTCCCTTCGAATTGCTTATACACCCCACAGTTGCCTAAATAACAGATGTCCCTTCACTTGTCCCTCACATCCAAGGTAATGACTATCTATTCCTTAATAATAGGGATAGTCTTACCATTTAAAGGATTCAAGAACAGAAAAGACTTAAACTTAGGGTAGGTTCCTCTTAGATACTTGCTCACTCTTCAAAACATTTCAAACACTTCACACATTTTAAACAATTTTCAAAACGAAGGTTTTTTACGCATCCGTACATGGATCATTATGAAACTCTTAAGAAAATTTTTATTCACACACTTCACATTTCAAAAAACATTTTAAAGTGAGCTAAGTAACTAAGAGCCCATGGATAACCATGGATGTAAAGGGTGCTAACACCTTCCCTTTACATAACCTACCCCCCGAACCCAAAAATCTTTTAAGATCTTTCCTGTTCTTTTATGCCCTTTCCTTTTGGATAAAATAAAAGTCGGTGGCGACTCTTGCTATCCGCAACATAACTAAAGTCAGTTCTCCCACCGTGTTACACTATCCTCGAGTAATAGCCACACAAAACAAAAACAAGACCAACCGCAGAAGGACTTGAAGAAAAGAGATGCCATCCTCGAATGACAATCCAAAAGATCCTCGGATCTAACACGAAACCATCCTCGAATGGAGACGCAAAGGTATATCGCCGCAGGCGGTAACTAGAAACAAAGAAAATAGGACAAAATGGACCGGGATCGTTGTACATAAATGAGAGCCCAAGCAAACAGGACCGTTGTACAAAACGGGAACCTGCGACGCGACTATTGTACCAAACAAGACGCGGAACAAATGACGAACATTGACTTGAAAAGACAATGATGTCCGAAAAAAGATATTGGTAACCTCTGTGCGGAGTACTTCAGGTTGAGAAGATGTTATAGGTCGTATGTAATATACCTCAAAACTGGCCCATGCTGGCATGCATATGTTTGAATTTATGGCGTAATGCTCCATGACGATGGAAATGCTACGCTTTGGAGGATGCAAATGTAATGATGATTATGCATATGCAAATGCAAAGAGGTCTCCTGATAAGGAGACTGCATGTATCCCAGATGGCTTGACTGGGAAGGAATTGATGATCACTGCCTTGATCTGACCCATCCTGATGAGTAGGAAACAACTCTGCGGGGAAAACTGTTAATAATTCACCGGCTCTGAACAGCCGCCACTGCCAAAAATAAATTGGACTTTAAGATTGGAGTGCCAAGACCCTGCTGGAGATGGACTCTTCTTGAACTCTGGTGAGGAAGTGAGGGCCCCCTGGCTTGGCTGAGAACCAAAGGCATGATATTGCTGAGGAAGCAACTGCTGGGGAGGCAAAACACTCCTTATACTGCTGGGAATTGCCCCTGTCTGAAGGGAAACTTCTGCTTGGGAATGACACCCTCTCTTTGCTACCTTATTGGGTGAAATTTCAACTTCCACATGGCTGAGGATGATTGGAGACACCCTGGGAGACACCTGTTTCTGTTCAAACAAAAGGGAATCCCCCTCCTGGATAATTGTTGTTAGCTTTGTTAGCAACACCAGTACCTGTACCTGCATGAACACAATCGATAGTACCTGCAACATAGAGAGTTAGTTTGGGACCTGTTTGCCCCAAGCTCATAGTATGAGTCATTATCTGGGCATCTCGACACCCTTTCAGAGTTGTATTAAATGTTTCTATTCTCCTGCATGTGTTAGAAAGCATTCAAATGGTCACCACACAATGCAAATCACAATTTTCTAGCCGTTTTCACAATCAATCAATGCTAGATGAGAAAAAGAAAAAACAAAGAAGCAAAGTAGTCAAATTGACTGAAGTTGAATTCTTATTGATTTGGAAAGATGGCCCTGAATAGGCAATACAAAGGAAACAATTCCCTGGAATGAGGGAACAACTAAAAAGAAAAACAAACTATCCTATTGGCAATGTGAGAAGTGAATCTCATCAAGTCTCAACCCAGTTATGACTCGTATGTCTTCAAGACGCTCCGCTCGCTCTGCCTCTTGAGAAAAAGTAGTGAACTGATTTTCAACCCTTAGGATAGCCTCAACTGTATGTAGGCCGTGGATCTCGCAGATCGCAGTTGTTCGTGTTAATCCCTCTTTTGCGTGGATCGCCCTTTCAGGTTTTCAATCCACCGGGATACCCTTTTTTGCCTGACTTGTCCGATGTGGCTTTTCAACTCAGCGGGTGTACATTTTTTTCAAGATTTCCCTAACTTTTGCCCGAGCCTTTTATTATGTTTTTGGCTCGCCAGGATGCCCATTTTTGCCTGGATCTTTATTCTGTTTTTATCCAGCGGGTCTTTTTACACGAAGTATTTTCTTACTGCGTCTGCGTTGACAGGGGATTGGAAGTCTTCTCCGTCCATGGTTGTCAGCATTAAGGCTCCGCCTGAGAAAACCTTTTTAACCACGAACGGTCCTTCATAGTTGGGTGTCCACTTGCCCCTGTGATCGTTGAGAGGAGGAAGAATCCTTTTCAGCACTAAATCTCCTGACATGTACCTCTGTGGTCGCACCTTCTTGTCAAAAGCCTGCTTCATTCGTCGCTGATACAACTGTCCATGGCATACAGCTGCTAGACGCTTCTCTTCAATGAGGCTCAATTGACTATATCTGGATCGGAGCCACTCAGCTTCATCTAGCTTGATATCCATCATCAACCTCAACGAAGGGATTTCCACCTCGATTGGTAGGACTGCCTCCATACCATATACCAATGAGAATAGAGTTGCCCCAGTTGAAGTGCATACTGATGTTCTATACCCATGCAACGCGATTGGTAACATCTCATGCCAGTCTTTGTACGTCACAACCATCTTCTGCACAACCGCTTCGATGGCGCCATTCATCTTCGGACGATATGGAGAAGAGTTGTGGTGTTCTATTTTGAAGTCTTGACACAAGTCAGCCATCACCTTGTTGTTGAGATTAGAACCATTATCAGTGATGATCCTTTCAGGGACTCCGTACCGGCAAATGATGTCTCGTTTAATAAATCGGGCGACCACTTGCTTAGTGACATTGGTGTAAGACGCCGCTTCAATCCACTTCGTGAAATAATCAATAGCAACTAGGATGAAGCGATGACCATTAGAAGTTGTTGGCTCAATCTTGCCAATCATATCGATGCCCCACATAGCGAAGACCATGGTGAAGACATGACACTCAACGGATTCGGAGGCACATGGACCTTGTCGGCATAAATTTGACACTTGTGGCACTTACGGGAGTACTTACAGCAATTAGATTCCATGGTAATCCAATAGTATCCCGATCTCAATAATTTCTTGGCCATGGCATGTCCTCCAGCATGGGTACCAAAGGAGCCTTCGTGAACCTCCTGCATTAACAGGTCTGCTTCGTGTCTATCCACGCATCTGAGCAGTACCATGTCAAAGTTCCGTTTGTACAACACACCATCTTGATTCAAGAAGAAACCTCCTTCCACTCTTCTAAGGGTCTTCTTATCCTTACTAGATGCCCCAGCCGGGTATTCTTGAGCCTTCAGGAATTGTTTGATGTCATGGTACCAAGGCTTGTTATCTTCACCATCATCAACTGCAAAGACATAAGCAGGTCTTTCAAGACGGGAGACCGAAATTCGAGGCACGAAATTCTCTTGACAAACTTTAATCATGGACGACAAAGTTGCGAGAGCATCGGCGAACTGGTTTTCGTCTCTAGGAATATAGTTCAGCTTGACTTTGGTGAAGAAAGTTAACAGCCTCCTGACATAATCTCTGTAAGGAATCAAACGAGCTTGATGAACCAGCCATTTGCCATTGACTTGATTTACCACCAAAGCAGAATCTCCGAAGATTTCAAGGTTCTTGACTCGCAAGTCTATTGCCTCTTCGATCCCCATGATACAAGCTTCATACTCCGCCTCATTGTTAGTGCATTCGAAAGTCAACCGAGCGGCTAAAGGTGTGTGGACCCCTTCTGGCGAGATAATAACAACACCTACTCCACTTCCATTCATGTTTACAGCCCCGTCAAACATCAGCTTCCATCAGCTTCCATGATGTCTTCATCCGGAAACTCAAACCTCATGGGTTGATAATCATCGATCGGCTGTTGGGCCAAGTATTCTGACAACACACTCCCCTTGATTGCCTTTTGCGAAGTGTATTGTATGTCATACTCCGTTAGTATCATCTGCCAACGGGCCACTCTTCCTGTCAAAGCCGGCTTCTCAAAGATGTATTTCACAGGATCCATCTTGGAAATTAAGAGAGTAGTGTGAGTCAGCATGTACTGTCTTAGTCGGCGAGTAGCCCATGCCAAAGCGCAGCAAGTTTTCTCGAGTAGTGAGTATCGCGTCTCACAATCGGTAAAATTTTTGCTAAGGTAATAAATGGCGTGCTCTTTTCGACCAGACTCGTCCTGCTGACCTAGCACACACCCCATCGATCCTTCAAGCACAGTAAGATACATAATCAAAGGTCTTCCTGGCACTGGAGGCATAAGAATTGGTGATTCTAACAGGTATTCTTTGATTCGGTCGAAAGCTTGCTGGCAGTCTTCGTTCCATTTAATGGCCTGATTCTTCCTCGGAAGCTTAAAGATGGGCTCACACATGGCCGTTAGGTGAGAAATAAACCGTGCAATGTAGTTTAGTCTCCCTAAGAAGCCACGCACTTGCTTTTCAGTCCTCGGCTAAGGCATTTCTTGGATAGCTTTCACCTTGACTGGATCAACCTCAATTCCTCGTTCACTAACAATGAAGCCGAGTAACTTGCCAGAACGAACCCCGCAGGTACACTTATTCGGATTCAACCTCAGTCTGAACTTCTGAAGCCTGTCAAACAATTTTGCTAGGTTAACCAAGTGCTCTTCCTCCGTCTGGGATTTTGCTATCATATCATCAACATAAACCTCAATTTCATGTTGATCATGTCGTGAAATAACGTCACCATTGCCCGTTGATAGGTAGCTCCTGCATTCTTCAAACCAAATGGAATGACCTTGTAACAAAAGGTACCCCAAGGAGTGATGAAAGTTGTCTTTTCCATGTCCTCAGGAGCCATCTTAATCTGATTATAGCCTGAGAATCCATCCATGAAGGAGAACACGGAAAACTGAGCAGTATTATCGACAAGTACATCTATGTGAGGTAGAGGGAAGTCATCTTTGGGGCTAGCCCTATTCAAATCCCTGTAGTCCATACACATCCTGACTTTGCCATCTTTCTTGGGAACCGGCACAATGTTAGCAACACACGGAGGATAACTGGTCACGGCCAAGAAGCCAGCATCAAACTATTTTTGCACTTCTTCTTTTATTTTAATTTCCATGTCTGGACGCGTGCGCCTCAACTTCTGCTTTACCGGAGGACAATCTTCTCTGAGAGGTAGCTTGTGTACCACAATGTCAGTGTCTAAACCAGGCATATCTTGGTAGGACCATGCGAAGACGTCAACATACTCTCGAAGCATAGCAATCAAACGAGTCTTGACAGATTCTTCTAATGCAGCTCCGATCTTGACTTCTTTCTTGTCTTCTTCAGTACCCAGGTTTATTACTTCGACAACTTCTTCGTGCGGCTGAATCATCTTCTCCTCCTGTTTAAGCAGTCTGGCCAATTCTTGGTTGGTGCTTATGTTCCTTGAGTCAAGTTGAGGATAATATGAGGCTGCCATATGTTGTCAATACACTAACTAACGTTTAGAACCTTAGTCATCCCATCTTGGCCTTTAGAAAAGTAGTGAGATAACCGGCTTTGGTGAAGACTGAAGTTGGTTGATACTCGATACTACGCTCATTGAGATTCTAAACTTGGAGGGTTTTGGTTGGCAAGTAAGTTGCCTACTGAACAACCACCCTTGTGAAGGATCAATGATATTGAGATCCCTTAGAACCTGGTTACTTTTGTAGGACAGGATGAACCAACCAAACTTCAAGGGAGGGTACTTACCTTTAAACCTCATGCAAGCCTTTAAACCTAGGGCTATTGTGTGACTTGTTTGTGTGTGCCACATGTTTGTGATTGATCATAACATCATGACATCATCATGCATCATAAGCATAGCATTTTCACTAACCATTTCAAGGACCAAAGGATTTATCTTTGTTCTTTGTTGCAGGCCATGGCTTCTGCTCGTAGAAACACTATCAGGATCAACTTTGTAGGCATACCTCCTAAGCTTAAGGAGTTGGTTTCTCAAGTGCCTGATCACTCCCAGTTCATCAAGAGACATGGTCACCTCCTGGATCTAGTCATCTCAGGGTTCAATGAAGACATGATGAGTGTTCTGTTTCAGTTCTTTGATCCTAAGCACCATTGCTTCACATTCCCCGACTACCAGCTGGTTCCAACCATGGAAGAGTTCTCTAAACTTATGGGTATACCTGTACTTGATCAGAAACCATTCACAGGCTTGGAAAAAGAGCCTAAACCCGAGGTTATTGCTGCAGCCCTACATCTGAAGAAGTCTGACATTGTTCTAGAAACAAGAAGCGGAGTCAAGGGTATTCTTGCCAAGGTGTTGATAGAGAAGGCTCAAGGGTTCTTGAAAGCCATGAGCTATGATGCTTTTGAGGAGATCTTAGCCTTGTTGATTTATGGCTTAGTGTTGTTCCCCAATCCTGATCAGTTCATAGACGTTCATGCCATCAACATATTCCTAAGTCACAATCCAGTGCCTACATTGCTTGGAGACATCCCGCACTCTCTTCATACTCGTACTACAAAGGCAAGAGGAACTTTGATGTGTTGCATACCTTTGCTATCTAGGTGGTTTATTTCTCACCTTCCTCGTTCAGTAATGAAGAATGAACAAGGGTTCAGGTGGTCCAAGAGGATCATGTCACTCTCTCATTCAAATATTCATTGGTGCTCCAGATCTATGGAGAATGTTACTATTATTGACCGTTGTGGGGAGTTTCCTAATGTGCCACTTCTAGGCATAAGAGGAGGCATTACTTACAACCCTTCTCTAGCTTTACGACAGTTTGGTTACGCTCGGAGTGATGGTCCACATGACATGTTGATTCAAGGTATTGTGTTTGATTACGACAACGATCTGCAAGGTTACCGTCAGAGGTTCATACGAGCATGGGGAAAGGTGAACAAGGTTGACAGCAAGACTCTGGAGCCCAAGTATACTATTCCTATGGAGGCTTATCTCAGATGGGTGCGATCTCGTGCTCAAACACTCATGATGCCATATCCTGCTATCCTGCCAGTTACCATGGAACCTGTTGCTGAAGGAGGTACTTCTTATACCATCCTTCACCCAGACATGCCTACTGACATGGAAGATTTACAGAGATCCTGGATCCAGTTGAAGGAGCAAAGGGATACTTTCGAGGCTCATTACAAAGCAAGTCAAGAAAGAATCCTGGAACTAACAAAACAACTTCACGAGGAACGGAATCTCAACTCATACCTCAATACAAAGAGGAAACGTCCATGGGAGACTTAAAACCCCATCTCTTGTATTTATTTCATTTCATTTTTTGTAAGCCCAAGAGGCAAAACAAAGTTATTACTAATAAAATTTTACCTTCTTGTTTGTTTAAGCAAATTTAAATCCTGCGGTCCTTGAAAACATTGCATACGCATTTACATTCCATATCATTGCATCACAGGTTTATTGTGCACAGGTTTCTCATCTTCTCGCTGTTTATTTCAGCAATGGCTCTTGAACAAACAGTTAAGGATCTCCAGGCACAAAATGCACAGTTCCAAGAGCTGATCCTGAACTTGTCCAAGGGGCAAGATGAATTGAAGACACTGCTGGCCAAGAAGACTAAGAAGACTAGGAGGTCAGGAGGCCTGATCAACATGGGAAGAAGGTTCAGAGGTTCTGTCAAGACCAAAGAACAGGTTAAAGATTATGAGTCTGAAGAGTCTGAGAAAGAGGGAGGCAGTCTCCACAATACAATGGGGGACTCTGATTCTGAAGCTAATTACTATCATGAGCCTAATGAAGATAAGTTCAAGATGCTGGTGGATAGAATGGATGCTATGGAATTACAGAAATCTTCTGGGCTGGATTTTGAAGACCTGAGTTTGATATCTGGGGTAGTTATACCTATTGGTTTCAAGGTTCCTACTTTTGTTGTTTATGATGGTGTCTCTTGTCCCAAGCTGCACCTGAGGTCTTATGTCAGGAGAATCCAACCCCATACTGCTGATAAAAAGTTGTGGATCCATTTCTTCCAAGAGAGCTTATCTGGAGCTCAATTGGAATGGTACTATCAGCTGGAGAGTGTCAACATCCGTGATTGGAATGATCTTGCTGAAGCATTCTATAAGCAGTATCAATACAATGCTGATTTAGCCCCTACTCGCATGCAACTTCAGAGCATGTCTATGGGTGCTAAAGAGAGCTTCAAGGAGTATGCTCAAAAGTGGAGAGACTTGGCTGGAAGAGTGCAACCCCCTTTAACTGACAGGGAGTTGGTTGATATGTTCATGTGTACGTTGAATGGTCCATTTTACAGTCATCTCATTGGAAGCTCATCATCTGGCTTCACTGAGTTGATAATGACTGGAGAGCGCGTAGAAAGTGGAATAAGGAGTGGCAAGATTCAAGTAGGTGCCTCTTCATCAGGTGCTGCAAAGAAGCCTCCCAGTGGGAAGAAAGAGTCAAATGATGTTTATGGTCAACCTGATCGTAATAGAAGGCATCAGTCTTGTCAATGGCCCAAGCATTGCAACACTTGTTGAAGGCTGAACTTATCACTCTGAAAGATGCTCCTCAGAATCCCAATGTTACCTCTCCCAGGTACAATCCTAATGCACGATGTGCATATCATTCGAATTGTCAGGGACATGATACCAATAGTTTCTGGGTATTGAAGAACAAAATCCAAGATATGATTGAGGCTGGAGAGATTGAGTTTGACCCTCCGGGTACTCCAAATGTGATTACTGCTCCCATGCCAAATCATGAGAAGACTGTCAATGCAATTGATGAAGATTCACATATTTATTCAGTTGCAGAGTTGACCACACCATTGTCTGTCATTAAGAAGAAGCTAGTACAAGCTGGGTTCTTTCCAGGTTGTCGTGAAGATTGTTTGTATTGTACCTATAAGCCGGATAGTTGCTGGAGATTGAGAGATGGAATTCAACGTCTCATGGATAAATATACCATAGTGTTTGAGAGGATTCCACCTTCCGTAGAAAGTATGGTTGATCATATAACTCAACGTAAGAAGATTGAAGAGGTGGATATGGTTGATAAAGTGCCGGTAAGGATTACTTCCAAGGGGCCTGTCAAAATCACTCATAAGGGTCCAATTAAGATTACTGCTGAAGGCCCTGTGAAGATTGTTGCTGAAGCTAGAGTGGCTCCTATGGTCATTACCACTCCTGGTCCTATTCCGTATACTTCTGATAAAGTTGTGCCTTGGCATTATTGGTCTGATGTTTATATCCATGGTGTTAAGCAGGAACCCTTAGCTGATATGCCTGTTGATGTTGATAATATTGCTGGATCTAGTAAGATCACACGAAGCGGAAGAGTTTTCTCTCCTCCAGTCACCTCCAAGAATGCAGTTACTCCAGCTGCTACCTCCACCACTGATGCTCGGGGCAAAGGTCCTGTTATTGAACCTATACCAAATGATGTGCCAGCTGCTGATGATCTCTCTAAGCAGATGGAAGAAGTATTGAAAATCATTCGCAAGAGTGATTATGACATTGTTGATCAATTGGGGCATACTCCCTCCAAGATTTCTATGTTGTCCTTGTTGTTATGTTCTGAGGCTCATGCCAAGGCCTTAATTAAGTTTCTGAAGACTGCTCATGTACCCAATGAAATTTCTGTTGACCAGTTTGAAAATTGTGTTGCACACTTGACCTATGATAATGGGTTAGGTTTCTCTGATGCTGATTTGACCCCGGCCAAGAGGGATCATAACAGGGTTCTGCATATCTCAATTGAATGCAGGGGCACTACCCTGTCACATGTATTGATAGACAATGGTTCCTCTTTGAATGTGTTACCCAAAGAAGTCCTGAATAAGCTTAGTCCTGAAGATGCTGTGTTGAAACCCAGTAATATAGTGGTGAAGGATTTTGATGGCTCGAGAAGAGTGGTGCATGGAGAAATTGATCTCCCAATCAAAGTTGGTTCTCAGGTTTTCAATGCTACCTTTTATGTTATGGATATTCGTCCGTCATATTCTTGTTTGCTTGGGCGTCCCTGGATCCATGGGGCAGGTGCTGTAACCTCTACATTACATCAGAAGCTAAGATATCCGGTGGAAGGAAAAGTTGTTACTGTCTACGGAGAGGAAGGATATGTTGTTAGCCATGTGAACACCTTTAAATATCTTGAAGTGGAAGGTGAATACGTTGAAACTCCGTGTCAGACATTTGAAGTGGTTCCTTGGGTTGTTAATGATTATGAAGCTCCTCCCGTTGTCAAGAAAATTCCTGTGGTCTCTAGAGTACCTCCTACAATGGCCTCCCTTAAAGATGCTAGAGCTGTGATGGATGAAGGTGGTTGTACTATTTGGGGTCAGCTTCCTGATATTCCGTACAAGTCTGACAAATTTGGTTTGGGTTTCACTGCAGAGTCCCAGAAGGCTGTTCGTCGTGCTCGTGCTGTTCGTATCACCAATCAGGGGATTATGAAGAACCAGATCAATGCTGTGGATGACTATGATGAAGACTACAACTTGGATGCTTGGATTTTTCCTACTGTGGGTGCTGGACTCAATAATTGGAAAGCTGAAGATGTTATTCCTATCTCCTTTAGTCAGGAGTAAATACTATTACTGTGTTGTTACTTTTAAGTTTGTAATTTCTTGAACAATTAAAACTCTCAAGCCTTGTGCCTTACCCGGGGCACAATGGTGTGCTTGTTACGGGCTGTCATTTCATTTGCATACTTCATTCAATAAAAAATCAGTGGACGTTTCGTTTTCGTAAATATTGTGTTCCTTGTCTTTCTTTTCTTTTATTTTTGTTTTATCAGCTATGTGTTCTTACACACACCCACATCACTAAAATACAGATCCTCATCCACTCTGGATCCTGTTGATAACAGTTCTACTATTGCCAATTATAATTTCGAGAATCCGATCTATCAAACTGAAGACGGAAATGAGGACGATTGTGAAGTACCTGTAGAGCTTGCTAGGTTGTTACAACAAGAAGAGAAAGCTATACAGCCACATGAAGAGCCAGTCGAAGTTGTGAATCTGGGAACTGAAGAGAACAGGAAAGAGGTCAAGATATGGGCTGAATTGGAGGATAGTGTCAAGAGCAGATTGATTCAGATGTTACGTGACTATGTGGAGATCTTTGCTTGGTCCTATGAAGATATGCCAGGGTTGGATACAGACATTGTGGTTCACCGTTTACCAGTGAAAGAAGATTGTCGTCCAAAGAAGCAGAAGGTTCGTCGTATGCGTCCTGAAATGTCAGAGAAGATCAAAGCAGAGGTAATGAAACAGTTTAATGCAGGGTTCTTAGCTGTGACTTCTTATCCTCAGTGGGTTGCAAATGTGGTGCCGGTACCTAAGAAAGATGGTAAGGTACGTATGTGTGTAGACTACAGAGATTTGAACAAGGCCATCCCCAAGGATGACTTTCCACTTCCTCATATTGATGTTCTGGTAGACAATACTGCTCAGCATAAGGTATTCTCTTTTATGGATGGTTTCTCTGGTTACAATCAGATCAAGATGGCACCTGAAGATATGGAGAAGACAACATTTGTTACACAGTGGGGGACTTTTTGTTATAAGGTGATGCCATTTGGTTTGAAGAATGCAGGGGCAACATATCAGCGTGCTATGGTGGCTTTGTTTCATGATATGATTCATCATGAGATAGAGGTGTATGTGGATGATATGATAGCCAGGTCCCAGAATGAAGAGCAACATCTTGATCATCTGCATAATTTGTTTGAGAGGTTGAAGAAATACAAGTTGAGATTGAACCCAAACAAGTGTACTTTTGGAGTTAGATCTGGTAAGCTCCTGGGTTTCATTGTCAGTGGAAAAGGTATTGAAGTGGATCCAGCAAAAGTGAAAGCTATACGAGAGATGCCAGCTCCCCGTACTGAGAAGGAAGTTAGAGGTTTCTTGGGACGACTGAATTATATTGCAAGATTTATTTCCGAATTAACTGCCACCTGTGAGCCAATCTTCAAGTTGTTGAAGAAAGATCAGGTGATAGAATGGAATGATGAGTGCCAGACTGCCTTTGATGAAATCAAGAAGTATCTTCTAGAACCTCCTATTTTGATGCCACCAGTTGATGGAAGACCCTTGATTATGTACTTAACAGTGTTAGACAACTCAATGGGGTGTGTATTGGGGCAACATGACGAGTCTGGTCGAAAAGAGCAGGCAATATACTACCTTAGCAAAAAGTTTACCGACTGTGAAACAAGATACTCACTGCTCGAGAAAACTTGCTGCGCTTTGGCATGGGCTGCTCGCCGACTAAGACAGTATATGTTGACTCATACTACCTTATTGATTTCAAAGATGGATCCAATCAAGTACATATTCGAGAAACCTGCTCTCTCCAGAAGAATTGCAAGATGGCAAATGATATTGACAGAATATGATATACAGTATACTACTCAGAAGGCCATTAAAGGAAGTGTTGTGGCTGATCATTTGGCTCATCAAGTAGTAAATGATTACCAGTCAATGAGTTTTGAGTTCCCCGATGAAGACATTATGATTATTACCAAAGAACCTGGACAATATGACGGACCTGAACAAGGATCCTGATGGACTATGGTTTTTGATGGTGCCTCTAATGCTCTTGGTAATGGTGTTGGTGTTGTGATTAGTTCCCCTGAAGGTTGTCATACCCCGATTACTTCCAGACTTTGTTTCTATTGTACTAATAACATGGCTGAGTATGAGGCATGTATCATGGGTATCAAAGCTGCCATTGATATGAAGATTCAGTTCCTAAACGTGTATGGAGATTCAGCCCTGGTAGTAAGTCAGATTAAAGGAGATTGGGATACCAAACATGATAATCTTATTCCTTACAGAGAACATGTGTTGTCTTTGATCCCACATTTCAAAGAGATTACCTTTGGACATATTCCACGAAGAGAAAATCAGTTGGCAGATGCATTAGCCACCATGGCATCTATGTTTGAGGTTAGCTGGGATGATGAAGCTCCCAAGATTACTATTGATAGATTTGAGAAGCCTGCATACTGCAATGAGATTGACACTGAAGAAGCAGAAGAGAAGCCTTGGTTCTATGAAGTGAAAAGATATCTTGAAGGTCAGGAGTTTCCGGAAGGGGCATCTGTCAAAGATAAGAAGTTTTTGAGGAGGTTTTCTGCTAAGTTCTTTTTGAGTAATGGAATTTTGTACAAACGCAATCATGATTCAACTTTGCTTCGTTGTGTGGACAAGAAGGAAGCAACAGAGATTATGGAAGAGATGCATGATGGGATCTTTGGCACTCATTCTAGTGGTTATACTATGGCAAAGAAGATATTGAGAGCAGGTTACTATTGGTCTACCATTGAAGCTGATTGCTATCAACATTCCAGAACGTGTCACAAGTGTCAAATCTATGCTGATAAAGTCCATATACCTCCATCACCATTGAATGTGTTGACTGCTCCTTGGCCTTTTGCTATGTGTGGCATTGATATGATTGGTGAGATCAAACCTACTGCTTCTAATGGGCATCGTTTCATCCTGGTTGCTATTGATTACTTTACGAAGTGGGTAGAGGCAGCTTCATTTGCATCTGTTACTAAGAATGTTGTGGCTCGATTCATTAAGAATAATCTCATATGTAGGTATGGCATCCCTGAAAGGATTATTACTGACAATGGCTCTAATCTGAACAACACTATGATTACTGATCTCTGCACGAAGTTCAAGATTAAGCATCACAACTCTTCTCCGTATCGTCCAAAGATGAATGGGGCAGTTGAAGCTGCTAATAAGAATATTAAGAAGATTATACAGAAAATGACTGTTACTTACAAGGATTGGCATGAGATGTTACCATTTGCTCTTCATGGGTATCGTACCACAATACGTACTTCAACAGGGGCAACCCCATTCTCCTTAGTCTATGGTATGGAAGCAGTTCTGCCCATTGAAGTTCAGATTCCCTCCTTAAGAATAATGAAGGATGCAGGCTTGGATGAAGATGAGTGGATTCAGACCCGACTTGACCAGATAAATTTGATTGATGAGAAGAGGCTAGCAGCAGTTTGTCATGGCCAGATGTACCAGAAACGAATGATCAAAACTTTTAACAAGAAGGTTAAGCCAAAGGTATATCAGGCTGGTGACTTGGTAATCAAGCGCATCATATTACCACAGGGTGATCCTAGGGGCAAATGGACTCCTACATATGAAGGACCATTTGTAGTCAAGACAGTATTTTCAGGAGGTGCTATGATACTTACTACTATGGATGGTGAAGACTTCCCACAGCCTGTAAACGCAGACATAGTTAAAAAATACTACGCATAAAAAGAGACCCGCTAGGTTGACTGGCCTAGGCAAAAATAAGGGCATCCCGACAAACCAAAAGGGTTTGGGCAAAAATTAGGGATATATATATAAAAAAGATGTACACCCGGCAAGTCGAAAACCTGAAAGGGCGGCTTGGGCAAAAAAGGGTATCCCGGTGGATTGAAAACCTGAAAGGGCAATCCAGGCAAAAGTTAGGGATTAAAGCGTATGACTATGTCTCGTTTGGATCACCCATGAAACTGCAACCAGTTGTACTGCTTACTCAAGCTCGAACAGATAAAGCTCAATCCAATCGTTTTCGTCTCGACAACAGAAGATGAGATACTTGAAGATAATG
Source organism: Lathyrus aphaca (assembly GCA_963966055.1). Lineage (NCBI taxonomy): Eukaryota > Viridiplantae > Streptophyta > Magnoliopsida > Fabales > Fabaceae > Lathyrus > Lathyrus aphaca. The sequence continues at coordinate 514,816,793 of OZ014522.1, forward strand.
GCAATAGTAGAACTGAAACTCAATAGGATTATTTCTCACATAGCTGATTTCCTTTGTTTTGTAAAAACTTTATGACAAATTTCTGTCTCCTTGTACAAACCTACCTATGTATAGGTCACTTTTTGATATAAATAAAATTCCATCTTTGAATCCATATTTACTTTTACCCTATTTACATAAGCGAAACGTCCATTGGTTGTGTTTGAATGTATGTATGCTTTTGAATATGATTGATGTTTACCAGAAATGCATGTATGCTTAATATGATTGATGTTTACCGAAAATATATGAAAATGCAGTAATAGTATTTACTAAGGACGAACGAGGGAAGGATTTCAACGAAGCTTCACCGGTTCATCCCTACAAGACAGCTACAAATCCCCCAGTAGGACAAATCCATCTTCATAAGTACTTCTAGTCACATCTCCCCTGGAATTTATATCCATCTCTTTTATCCTCATACGGATAATCGGGAATTTTTTCTTCCAATAGAAGTACGACGAACGAAGACGGGAGGTTATGTATACCCTACTATCAAATGAAGACGGGAGGTTATGGATATCTATATTATCAAACAAGACGGGAACGAGTTCCTCATATTCTCCAGTAACGAATCGGGATTTATTTTCCCTGGCCAGCAGTTGTTATACGAAGATATCCAGACGCTTCAAGCTGCATGATATATACATACATCATTTACATCATAACATACATATACATCGATACATAATACATTACTTAAGTGCATCATATTATACATGCATACATAATGCATAAACTAATATTATCTTGCAGAATGCTATCTTGTTTTTCAGGTTAATTCTCCAGCAGACAGACTTCATCAACAACTTGTGACTATTGGGCCGTTGTTTATCTTCCCAAAGGTTACCATTTCCTCAGGACGTTGTTTATCCTCCTGAAAGCATATCATTACCTTGGGCCGTTGTTTATCTTCCCAAAGGTTATCATTTCCTCAGAACGTTGTTTATCCTTCTGAAAGCATATTATTTCCTCGGGACGTTGTTTATCCTCCTGAAAGCATATCCTTACCTTGGGCCGTTGTTTATCTTCCCAAAGGTTACATCATTATACCTCAGGACGTTGTTTATCCTCCTGAAAGCATATCATTTCCTCAGAACGTTGTTTATCCTTCTGAAGGCATATTATTTCCTTGGGACGTTGTTTATCTTCCTGAAAGCTATCATGACCTTGGGCCGTTGTTTATCTTCCCAAAGGTTATATCATTCCCTCAGGATGTTGTTATCCTCCTGAAAGCTATCATTCCCTCAGGAGTTAAGAAGTCAAACTGAGGTCAACTGTGGTCAAACCAAAGTCAAACTTCATGATTTTCTGCCAACATCAAGTATATGAAGTGAAATTCATCATTTGATCAAGGGTTGATCATGATTCATCAAGGAGATTTCAGATCATCAAGAATCAGAGGTTTCTAAATTAGGGTTTCCTCAGGAAAAGTCAACTGAACTTTGACCAGCCATAACTTTCACATGCTTCATCACCAATTTTCCATCCAAAGCTCATTTTGAAGGAAATTTAATTCTCTACAACTTTGTGTCTCACAAGCCAAGCCCAAAAATGCTTCATTTGGAAGGTATGAGCTAAGACATTATAGGTCCTTTTGAAAGTCAACAAAAAGTCAACAACTTCAAAAGGGCATAAATTGAGAATGGTAAATGATATGGACATGAAACCAGTGGGGTTGGTTAGAGGACTCTTCAAGCTTTCCAAAATGTCCAAGAACACCCTCATAGCATTAAAATTGAAGGATGTGACCTTGCAAAGTTGGTAAATTTTTGGTTGGTTTATGAAGAAAATGGAGGTTTAAAACCAATTTTTTCTAAATGGGCTTGCCATATGATGATCCAATCCATACCAATACTTCATGCACGACCCAAATCTCAATTATTTAGATTTTTTATCATTTTATTTTATTTATTTTGATTTTATTCATTTAAAATCAGTTTAAATTAAAATAAAATAGAAAGATCAAATATTTAAATGAGATTGTGCTTCTAGAAAGTCATAAAGATTGCTTGGATCAAATTGATACAAAAATTATGGTGATTGGCTTGAAATAGAAAGGTCTAATTCACAAATATTTGAAGTTTAAGACTTAATCTTTTTCAATCTTTTTCAATCAAATCTTCCACACAACAATCAATTTTTTTGACCTAGCTCCACTGTACTATAAGTAGATAACATAACCTAATGCATTGTGGACGAAATTCTGGTCTCAAAGAGTAAGTTGCAACTTTTGAAATTCATCACAAAACTCAAATTCGGATTCCAAGCTACAACCACTTTCAAGACAATTTGAAGGTTGCTATGTGTTCCTGGATGTTCATAGAATGATTTTGGATCATAAACAACATCTTAAACACCTTATATTGCATAACCCGAATTCATAATGTTCTTCATATTCTTGATTTTCGATTTTGCGTATTGACTGGATTTTAATGACTTTTGATCATTGTTTTGTGTTTGTGTGAAGTTGTTGATTGATTCTGGATGGTTTAATTGGAGTTTCATTGCAGGATTGAGAAATCACCATAGCTAGGGTTTCGGCCATGAGATTAGGGCTTTGCTTTAAACCTAATATAAACAAATTCTAAGAACATAGAACAGTCAAGTGAACTCTGGGGATCATGAAACATCCATTAATTTTGAGAAATTTTACTGTTTTGATGATAATCCAATTTTCGTAGGTTCTTGTATTTGAAAATTCGCAGGAAACTTCATAGCTAAATTCGTAGCTAAATTCGCAAGAATCCTGAGGAAGAAGATGAAGCCAGCGCGCCATATTTCATATTTAAAATTTCGTCATAATATTTTATGTTTTTGTTTCCGTTTTGTTTCACAAGTGCAGTGCTTGGCCTGGTGGTAAGAGACGCGCGTGTATTGTTTGAGGACCCTGGTTCGAATCCTGGCTGCAGTGGTTTTTTTCTTATTTTTCCCTTTTAATTGTTAAACTTAAAATATAATGAATTGTGATGAGTATAATAACAGATGCGCCCTCCCGGCTGGATGGAAAGAACGTTTGTGTGTTGTGTAAGGGACCTGGGTTCGAATCCCCCCAGGCCCTTTTATGTTGTTTTTATTTTTGCTATGAATTTTCCAGGTTAGACAACAAAACCAAGTGGAGTGGAGTACTATCAGCTGCGCGCAGTGGCTCAGTTGGTTTTGGGAATCCTTCAGCCAGGTAAAGGACCTGGGTTCAAATCCCAGGTCCTGTTTTTTTAGTACTTTGATCTTTGATCGCCATTTCACTTCCATAAGGATACCTCTCATGTTGCCTATTACAATAAGGTCAAGTAGGGTGTATAAAGCAAAGTCCCTTATCCATATCATCAAGTCCCTAAACAGATAAAAAAGATCAAGTCCCTTTCGAATGTTGCCTTCGTAATGATCTTGTCCCTTTCGAATAAAGATGATAAGTCCCTTCGAATTGCTTATACACCCCACAGTTGCCTAAATAACAGATGTCCCTTCACTTGTCCCTCACATCCAAGGTAATGACTATCTATTCCTTAATAATAGGGATAGTCTTACCATTTAAAGGATTCAAGAACAGAAAAGACTTAAACTTAGGGTAGGTTCCTCTTAGATACTTGCTCACTCTTCAAAACATTTCAAACACTTCACACATTTTAAACAATTTTCAAAACGAAGGTTTTTTACGCATCCGTACATGGATCATTATGAAACTCTTAAGAAAATTTTTATTCACACACTTCACATTTCAAAAAACATTTTAAAGTGAGCTAAGTAACTAAGAGCCCATGGATAACCATGGATGTAAAGGGTGCTAACACCTTCCCTTTACATAACCTACCCCCCGAACCCAAAAATCTTTTAAGATCTTTCCTGTTCTTTTATGCCCTTTCCTTTTGGATAAAATAAAAGTCGGTGGCGACTCTTGCTATCCGCAACATAACTAAAGTCAGTTCTCCCACCGTGTTACACTATCCTCGAATAATAGCCACACAAAACAAAAACAAGACCAACCGCAGAAGGACTTGAAGAAAAGAGATGCCATCCTCGAATGACAATCCAAAAGATCCTCGGATCTAACACGAAACCATCCTCGAATGGAGACGCAAAGGTATACCGGCCGCAGGCGGTAACTAGAAACAAAGAAAATAGGACAAAATGGACCGGGATCGTTGTACATAAACGAGAGCCCAAGCAAACAGGACCGTTGTACAAAACGGGAACCTGCGACGCGACTATTGTACCAAACAAGACGCGGAACAAATGACGAACATTGACTTGAAAAGACAAGGATGTCCGAAAATAGATATTGGTAACCTCTGTGCGGAGTACTTCAGGTTGAGAAGATGTTATAGGTCGTATGTAATATACCTCAAAACTGGCCCATGCTGGCATGCATATGTTTGAATTTATGGCGTAATGCTCCATGACGATGGAAATGCTACGCTTTGGAGGATGCAAATGTAATGATGATTATGCATATGCAAATGCAAAGAGGTCTCCTGATAAGGAGACTGCATGTATCCCAGATGGCTTGACTGGGAAGGAACTGATGATCACTGCCTTGATCTGACCCATCCTGATGAGTAGGAAACAACTCTGCGGGGAAAACTGTTAATAATTCACCGGCTCTGAACAGCCGCCACTGCCAAAAATAAATTGGACTTTAAGATTGGAGTGCCAAGACCCTGCTGGAGATGGACTCTTCTTGAACTCTGGTGAGGAAGTGAGGGCCCCCTGGCTTGGCTGAGAACCAAAGGCATGATATTGCTGAGGAAGCAACTGCTGGGGAGGCAAAACACTCCTTATACTGCTGGGAATTGCCCCTGTCTGAAGGGAAACTTCTGCTTGGGAATGACACCCTCTCTTTGCTACCTTACTGGGTGAAATTTCAACTTCCACATGGCTGAGGATGATTGGAGACACCTGTTTCTGTTCAAACAAAAGGGAATCCCCCTCCTGGATAATTGTTGTTAGCTTTGTTAGCAACACCAGTACCTGTACCTGCATGAACACAATCGATAGTACCTGCAACATAGAGAGTTAGTTTGGGACCTGTTTGCCCCAAGCTCATAGTATGAGTCATTATCTGGGCATCTCGACACCCTTTCAGAGTTGTATTAAATGTTTATATTCTCCTGCATGTGTTAGAAAGCATTCAAATGGTCACCACACAATGCAAATCACAATTTTCTAGCCGTTTTCACAATCAATCAATGCTAGATGAGAAAAAGAAAAAACAAAGAAGCAAAGTAGTCAAATTGACTGAAGTTGAATTCTTATTGATTTGGAAAGATGGCCCTGAATAGGCAATACAAAGGAAACAATTCCCTGGAATGAGGGAACAACTAAAAAGAAAAACAAACTATCCTATTGGCAATGTGAGAAGTGAATCTCATCAAGTCTCAACCCAGTTATGACTCGTATGTCTTCAAGACGCTCCGCTCGCTCTGCCTCTTGAGAAAAAGTAGTGAACTGATTTTCAACCCTTAGGATAGCCTCAACTGTATGTAGGTCGTGGATCTCGCAGATCGTAGTTGTTCGTGTTAATCCCTCTTTTGCGTGGATCGCCCTTTCAGGTTTCCAATCCACCGGGATACCCTTTTTTGCCTGACTTGTCCGATGTGGCTTTTCAACTCAGCGGGTGTACATTTTTTTTTCAAGATTTCCCTAACTTTTGCCCGAGCCTTTTATTCTGTTTTTGGCTCGCCAGGATGCCCATTTTTTCCTGGATCTTTATTCTGTTTTTATCCAGCGGGTCTTTTTACACGAAGTATTTTCTTACTGCATCTGCGTTGACAGGGGATTGGAAGTCTTCTCCGTCCATGGTTGTCAGCATTAAGGCTCCGCCTGAGAAAACCTTTTTAACCACGAACGGTCCTTCATAGTTGGGTGTCCACTTGCCCGTGTGATCGTTGAGAGGAGGAAGAATCCTTTTTAGCACTAAATCTCCTGACATGTACCTCTGTGGTCGCACCTTCTTGTCAAAAGCCTGCTTCATTCGTCGCTGATACAACTGTCCATGGCATACAGCTGCTAGACGCTTCTCTTCAATGAGGCTCAATTGACTATATCTGGATCGGAGCCACTCAGCTTCATCTAGCTTGATATCCATCATCAACCTCAACGAAGGGATTTCCACCTCGATTGGTAGGACTTCCTCCATACCATATACCAATGAGAATAGAGTTGCCCCAGTTGAAGTGCATACTGATGTTCTATACCCATGCAACGCGAATGGTAACATCTCATGCCAGTCTTTGTACGTCACAACCATCTTCTGCACAATCTTCTTGATGTTTTTATTGGCCGCTTCGACGGCGCCATTCATCTTCGGACGATATGGAGAAGAGTTGTGGTGTTCTATTTTGAAGTCTTGACACAAGTCAGCCATCATCTTGTTGTTGAGATTAGAACCATTATCAGTGATGATCCTTTCAGGGACTCCGTACCGGCAAATGATGTCTCGTTTAATAAATCGGGCGACCACTTGCTTAGTGACATTGGTGTAAGACGCCGCTTCAACCCACTTCGTGAAATAATCAATAGAAACTAGGATGAAGCGATGACCATTAGAAGTTGTTGGCTCAATCTTGCCAATCATATCGATGCCCCACATAGCGAACGGCCATGGTGAAGACATGACACTCAACGGATTCGGAGGCACATGGACCTTGTCGGCATAAATTTGACACTTGTGGCACTTACGGGAGTACTTACAGCAATCAGATTCCATGGTAATCCAATAGTATCCCGATCTCAATAATTTCTTGGCCATGGCATGTCCTCCAGCATGGGTACTAAAGGAGCCTTCGTGAACCTCCTGCATTAACAGGTCTGCTTCGTGTCTATCCACGCATCTGAGCAGTACCATGTCAAAGTTCCGTTTGTACAACACACCATCTTGATTCAAGAAGAAACCTCCTGCCAGTCTTCTAAGGGTCTTCTTATCCTTACTAGATGCCTCAGCTGGGTATTCTTGAGCCTTCAGGAATTGTTTGATGTCATGGTACCAAGGCTTGTTATCTTCACCATCATCAACTGCAAAGACATAAGCAGGTCTTTCAAGACGGGAGACCGAAATTCGAGGCACGAAATTCTCTTGACAAACTTTAATCATGGACGACAAAGTTGCGAGAGCATCGGCGAACTGGTTTTCGTCTCTAGGAACATAGTTCAGCTTGACTTTGGTGAAGAAAGTTAACAGCCTCCTGACATAATCTCTGTAAGGAATCAAACGAGCTTGATGAACCAGCCATTTGCCATTGACTTGATTTACCACCAAAGCAGAATCTCCGAAGATTTCAAGGTTCTTGACTCGCAAGTCTATTGCCTCTTCGATCCCCATGATACAAGCTTCATACTCCGCCTCATTGTTAGTGCATTCGAAAGTCAACCGAGCGGCTAAAGGTGTGTGGACCCCTTCTGGCGAGATAATAACAACACCTACTCCACTTCCATTCATGTTTACAGCCCCGTCAAACATCAGCTTCCATCAGCTTCCATGATGTCTTCATCCGGAAACTCAAACCTCATGGGTTGATAATCATCGATCGGCTGTTGGGCCAAGTATTCTGACAACACACTCCCCTTGATTGCCTTTTGCGAAGTGTATTGTATGTCATACTCCGTTAGTATCATCTGCCAACGGGCCACTCTTCCTGTCAAAGCCGGCTTCTCAAAGATGTATTTCACAGGATCCATCTTGGAAATTAAGAGAGTAGCGTGAGTCAGCATGTACTGTCTTAGTCGGCGAGCAGCCCATGCCAAAGCGCAGCAAGTTTTCTCGAGTAGTGAGTATCGCGTCTCACAATCGGTAAAAATTTTGCTAAGGTAATAAATGGCGTGCTCTTTTCGACCAGACTTGTCCTGCTGACCTAGCACACACCCCATTGATCCTTCAAGCACAGTAAGATACATAATCAAAGGTCTTCTTGGCACTGGAGGCATAAGAATTGGTGATTCTAACAGGTATTCTTTGATTCGGTCGAAAGCTTGCTGGCAGTCTTCGTTCCATTTAATGGCCTGATTCTTCCTCGGAAGCTTAAAGATGGGCTCACACATGGCCGTTAGGTGAGAAATAAACCGTGCAATGTAGTTTAGTCTCCCTAAGAAGCCACGCACTTGCTTTTCAGTCCTCGGCTCAGGCATTTCTTGGATAGCTTTCACCTTGGCTGGATCAACCTCAATTCCTCGTTCACTAACAATGAAGCCGAGTAACTTGCCAGAACGAACCCCGAAGGTACACTTATTCGGATTCAACCTCAGTCTGAACTTCCGAAGCCTGTCAAACAATTTTGCTAGGTTAACCAAGTGCTCTTCCTCCGTCTGGGATTTTGCTATCATATCATCAACATAAACCTCAATTTCATGATGGATCATGTCGTGAAATAACGTCACCATTGCCCGTTGATAGGTAGCTCCTGCATTCTTCAAACCAAATGGAATGACCTTGTAACAAAAGGTACCCCAAGGAGTGATGAAAGTTGTCTTTTCCATGTCCTCAGGAGCCATCTTAATCTGATTATAGCCTGAGAATCCATCCATGAAGGAGAACACGGAAAACTGAGCAGTATTATCGACAAGTACATCTATGTGAGGTAGAGGGAAGTCATCTTTGGGGCTAGCCCTATTCAAATCCCTGTAGTCCATACACATCCTGACTTTGCCATCTTTCTTGGGAACCGGCACAATGTTAGCAACCCACGGAGGATAACTGGTCACGACCAAGAAGCCAGCATCAAACTATTTTGCACTTCTTCTTTTATTTTAATTTCCATGTCTGGACGCGTGCGCCTCAACTTCTGCTTTACCGGAGGACAATCTTCTCTGAGAGGTAGCTTGTGTACCACAATGTCAGTGTCTAAACCAGGCATATCTTGGTAGGACCATGCGAAGACGTCAACATACTCTCGAAGCATAGCAATCAAACGAGTCTTGACAGATTCTTCTAATGCAGCTCCGATCTTGACTTCTTTCTTGTCTTCTTCAGTACCCAGGTTTATTACTTCGACATCTTCTTCGTGCGGCTAAATCATCTTCTCCTCCTGTTTAAGCAGTCTGGCCAATTCTTCAGGTAGATCGCAATCCTCTTCACCTTCCTCATCGACTTGATAAATTGGATTGTCGAAGTCATACTCAGCCATAACAGGGTCGTCATTGATAAGATCCGATGACGAGCACCTGCATGAATGGTGATTCATGCAAGGCTTTAGCAACAACTTGAGAAAATGAGAAACATTGCCATTTTAAAACTTTTCTTTCTTTTTGAAAAACAAAAGTAAAAAATGAAAGACAGAGAACAACATGAATGAGTGTGAAACGTCAGCTTTATTTATGATTGTGTTAATGAACAAATGAACCCTTACAAAGAGCTACTATGCCCCGGGCAAGACATAGTGCTTTAATACAGGAAAACAGAAACAAAAAATTATTACTCTTCGAAAGAGGTGACTGAAATAAGCCTTTTTGATGTCCAATTGCTAAGCTGAGTTCCTGGAGCGGCAGGCCTGATCCATTCATCTAGGTCACAGTCACTATCGACAGCGTCATCCTGCACTGCAATGATGTTCCCGTAGTCTACCACTCCCGCACTCGTGAAGGTGACCGGGCTCTGACAACTTTTAGCACTTGGTTCAGACGATGATCTCCCAGGGTGATAGCCAATCCCGAACATATCTTTCTTCTCTGGAACTTCTACTGGACTGCCCCAGCCTTCTCGTACCCCAGATTCTACCAATTCAAGCGCTTGCTTATAAGAGGCTATGGAAACCCCTTTCTTCGGTACTTCAGGAGAAGTTGCCACAGCGGGTGCTTGCTCAGACTTCAAGGGCTCAAAAGCCTGACATGGGGTCTCAACTATTTCGCCGTCCATCTGAACATATTTGAATGAAGCTAGATGACTAACGAAGATATCTTCTTCCCCACTAACAGTCACAATTTGACCCTCCCAGACAAACTTTAGCTTCTGATGGAGTGTAGACGATACCGCTCCTGCCGAATGTATCCAAGGTCTTCCGAGTAAACAACTATATGCAGGCTGGATATCCATTACGTAAAACGTGGTATTGAAGATCTGTGGACCTACCTTGATGGGTAATTCCACCTCTCCGAACACCGATCTCCTTGACCCATCAAATGCTCGAACTACTAGATCACTGGGCTTTATAACCACTCCATCATAGTCCAACTTCATCAGTGCTTTCTTGGGCAAGACGTTCAAAGATAATCCAGTGTCCACCAACACGTGGGAGAGTACTGCACCCTTACATTCTAGAGAGATATGTAATGCCTGATTGTGAGCACTCCCATCAGAAGTTAAATCTAAGTCTGTGAAACCCAATCCGTGACTGGCGTTGACGCTGGACACCACCGCTTCTAACTGATTTACAGAAATATCCTGAGGTACGCATGCCTTGTTCAGAATATTCAGGAGAGCCTTCCTGTGAGAGTCAGAACACATGAGCAAGGACAAGATGGAGATCTTCGACGGCGTCTGTTGCAGATGGTCCACAATCTTGTAGTCACTCTTCTTGATGATCCTCAGGAATTCTTCAGCTTCTTTATCAAAGGTGAGGTCCAGGTCAGTTGATGGTGTAGGATCATTGACAACTACTGGCTGCTTCCCTCTTGCTCTAGCTTGGGCTTCTGCAGTATCTCTAGGTGGTATCACATTGTTTCTCAGTGTTTCCGGCGCAAACAACCTTCCACTTCTAGTAAAGCCCCCTACTCCAACGTTTTCTACTTGAGCTGGGATTATACTAGTCGTGGCCAACTCTTGCCTCTGGCCGTTGCAGTATACTTCACCACCATAATTCCAAGGAACAGCTCTGTCACTTTGGTACATCACGGGTCCAGCCGTGGTGATGGTTATCAGTGCCACTCTGGCCCGTGAAGGAACTTGAGATGGATCATAGAAGATAGTTACTGTGGAGACTTCACTTTCTTTTACAACCTTATCAAACTGTAACATTCCCTTATCAATCATGCTTTGGATTCCGGCCTTCAACCGCTTACAACCATTTGTAGCTTCAGCACATTCCGGACAATCTTCTTCACATCCAGGGAAGATACCTTTCTTTAACAAGCAAACCTTAACAGCAATCAACGAAGTCTGCAAGTCGTCAACATCACACACCAAATTCAGGTTCTCCCCTTCATCAATTGCCCCAACCGTACCCCTGTGAGGAGGCATGGGATTCTGAAGCACATTAGGAGAAGGAGAAAAATCGATTGCTTTAGTATCCAGTAGGTCTTGAACAACATGTTTCAATGCTTTACAGTTCTCTGTGGTATGGCCGGGAGCTCCAGAATGAAATTCACATCTGGCATTTGAATCATAACCTTCGGGGATCTGGCCTGGCTTTGGAGGTTGTAGGGTTCGGAGTTGAATCATCTGAAGCTGTAGAAGATTCTTCAAAAGCTGTGAGTAGGACATTGGTGGAGCTTCGAAATGTCTATCCTTCGGTCTCTGAGGGTAATATGAACGAGGAGCTCTTTGCTGATACCCTTGTGAGCGTTGCGGTTGTGGTGGTTGGACCTGCTGTTGAACGGGTGGAGTTGAAATAGTGACAGGGGCAACTTGCTGATAATATCCTCGGTTAATCACTCCCCTCTGTGCATACACTGCACCTGTTTCTCCTTCCCTCCTTTTCACAAAGGGTTTCTTAATACCAGACCCTGAAGCACCTCCATTCTGAATTTTCCCCTGCTTGAGCCAACTTTCTATTCTTTCTCCAGTCAAGATGATGTCCGAGAAACCACTTGAGGAACAACCAGCCAGCCTTTCCATGAAATGCCCTGGGAGGGTATCCAGGAAAATTACAACCATCTCTCTCTCCAATAAAGGTGGTTGCACTCGAGCGGCTACTTCACGCCACCTTTGTGCGTAATCTTTGAAGCTCTCCGAGCTCCTCTGAGTCAAACTCTGAAGTTGAGTGCGACTGGGTGCCATGTCGATGTTGTACTGATACTGCCTGAGGATGGCTTCTCCCAAATCCTTCCAGCTTCTTATAGAGCTCCTCTCCAGCTTCATGTACCATTCCAAGGATCCTCCGGAGAGACTATCCTGGAAGTAGTACATCCAGAGTTTTTCATCTCGCGTGTGGGCAGCGATCTTCCGGTAGAAAGCCTGCAAGTGAGTCTTCGGGCAGGAGCTACCGTTGTATTTATCAAAAGCTGGTGGCCTGAATTTGTGTGGAATGACCACTCCAGGTACTAAACCCATGTCCGACACATCAATTCCCAAAGTGTCTCTACACTCGAGGGCTTTGACCTTCTCAGCAAGTACCAAAAAATCATTAAGATTTCCTTCTCCGCCGAATCCCATGTCATTGTTGAAATACTGGAATTGGTCCTCCTGCCTATCGTGCACTGGAACGAAAGTTGCCATAGCTAGATCTGGAATATGAGGTCCACCTGGGCCGTTGCTGGCGTTGGGAGGAGCCTCTAGCCCGTCAGAAGTGGTCGCATGAGTATTAGTATTAGGAGGGGTTAGCCCTTGAATTGCATTCCTCAGCTCCTGCTGTCCCTGAGCCATCCCTTGCATCAGGGTCATGAACTCTGCCATCTTGGTACGAACTTCATTAAGCTCTGTCTGCATAGCATCCATGGCTGTCCTTTGATTGCTGCAGGTCGCGTAGCGATGCGGGATATCTTGTCGGAGATACCGGGTCTTGGCAGCTCTCGCAATCTTTGCCTGAAACACAAATAAATTAAGCATCCCGTAGAAAAACCTGCAAAGACAAAGACAAAATGCAAATGATGCGTATGCAATGCAATGTGTTCCTTTTATTCCCAAGTCTTTCCCTGTTTCCGGTCCTGGCATTAAGAGAAAATAAGAATTGGGAAGAAGACCCAAGCAATATTCAAACATAATGATGGCCGTGGAGAATTGGTGCTCATTACCCCGTGTCGGTGCAACAAATAATGAACAAGAGATCCAGAACAAATCAATCACATAAACTGGAGTCTGAAATAACAAAGTCCCCGAAGGGTGCCAATCACAATAACAACAAAAGTACATCAAATAAAAGGAATCCCACAACAAGCCTGTGGGTAATCCAAGTACAATAACATGAAATTAAACCCCAGGGAACTCTAAATCTTGCAATCTCCAGCTAAGGCGCTTGACATCCTGGAACAACTGAACAATATCTGGATGATCGGGCTCCTGGATGAGTCTCTGGATGAGGAGGTCCCTCGTATCAAAAGAAGCGTGTAATTCCTCAATCTACTGCAGGAACGTTGTCTCAATCTCTTTGCTTGGACTCGGCTCGGCCTTTGACCTCTTCACATCAGCTTTCAACTTCAAGTCTTCTATTTCCTTTTGAGCTTCCTTTAATGCTTGTTGACTTTCTGCTAAACGTTGGAGACGACCCTTCTCTTGATGATAAGCCTTCCGAAGGAGTTCTTTCTGCCCATCCAAAGAATCTTGGAGACTCTTAATTTCCAGCTCATGCTTGACGTCTAGCTCCTTTTGCTTCTTCAAATGGTCGGCCCATTTTTCTTGCCATAAGGTAACAGCTTCATTGGCTTCATTCAGATCTTTCTTCTCTCTTCGGCGCTGGGCCGTCTTGTGAGTCTCAGCTAACCCCTTTTTCTTGAAGTAAAGCTCTCTCTCTTCGAAATCCTTCTGCTTGAGACGAACTGCTTCCTCGGCTTGTACAGCTCTATCCTCTAACTGACGGTTCTGAATCATCAATTTCTGACAAGAATTATAAGCCTCCTGATTCTCAAACCTAAGCTGCTTGACCAAAGCTTCCAACTTCTGATAATCTTCCAAAGGCACCGTGGTAGGTGGTGGTAACGGTGCAGAGAAAGGGATTAGAGTCACTTGAGCTTTTTCTCTTACCCACGCTTTAAACTCGGGAAACATCTGGTTATTGCTCCTGCCCAAGCGATCTATACCCTTTCTATTAACCAGTTTCCAAGCACCTGCAGCCTCCCGCACCAATGAGAGATTATCCTTCACAGAAAAATAAAAGGTCTGATCCAACTCTGAATCTTTGGGAACATTCTTCAAAGCGTATCCTAACTGTCTTCTCAAAAGTATGGGGTTGTAGTTAATGCCCCCAGCTACTCCTAAGAGGGGAACATTAGGATACTTTCCACAGCTGGAGATAAGCTCTTTCCCTTTTAGCCTTAAAGTGAACCATCTGATGTCTTTGGCAGTCAACGCGCTTAGCTTTTGCGACCAGATTACTTTGGGATCCGTGAACACTCCAGTAATAGGGATGTGCCTCATAAACCACGTGTAGAACAACAGAGCACAACATCTAACCAAGCCGCCTCGTCTCTTCTCATTCCTATAGTGCACTGAATAATACAAGTCACCTAGGAGAGTAGGTATCAGATTATTCAACACAAACAAATGAATAACATTTATGTCCACAAACTTGTCCATATCAGCAAACAAAACTATCCCATACACAGATAATGCCAAGATGGCGCAAACTGAATCCCACTGCTTTTCCACGACACATTCTTCAGCTCTTCTGACCAGAAACTCTAAGGGAAAACCAAGCACTCCTTCCTTGGTGGCAACCAGATTAGCAGATACTTCTGATGGGCTCAAATAAAGAGCCTTAGCAATGTCGGCGTGAGTCGGCCTTGTCATTTCTGAATTGAAAGGAATCTGATCTTTGATAGGTAGTCTCAAAATCTCAGCATACTCTTCTAGCAGTGGACCTAGCTGGAAATCTGGAAATGTGAAACATCGGAGTCTAGGATCATAGTACTGTAGCAAAGTATGAATGGCACTCTTTTGCGAACTATCCAGACTGAACACCATGTCCAAAATATCACCATATTGCTGTTTGAAGAAATCCAAATGACTCGGGGTAATGAGAGACACCATCTTCTTGAGCAAGTCCACCTTGGTATCAAAAAACTTGTAGAAAATATTCTTCTTTCTGACGTCTTCCATTCTGAAGCAAAGATATGACCAGGAATCAGGAGTAATGCAGACCCTGAGAATAAAAGAAACACAAATGATTAATGATGATATGATGCTTATGCAAGGCAAGGCATGTGATCAGTGAAGTGTCTGTGATGTCTCAATCATATAATCAGGTGTCGGTGCAAGGTCTCAAAATCCATATATCACAATAATCATCCCTCTGATTCGGGATCCATATCTTAAAACCAAAAATCCAGATCACAAAACTGAACCAAAGGCATGGTGGGTATGCTGAAGGTATTAGGGTTCCTGCAAACCTGTAAACCCCTCCAAATCTCACGGGTGTGCTACTCGGGTCAACATCACGGACTCTCAAAGCCGAATAGCAATAATACGTTCACCATTTACGAGAAATGGCTCATGACCAAATCAGGGAATCGGTTTGGCATTATGTACTACGCAGGGAGGTCTCAGTTGAGTCCGGAAAAACAAGCATCCCTCACAAGTCTCCAGCTTCAAGCACTGAATCGAGAAACAATATTACATTCATCCCGAAGGGTACAATACTACCGTCATACGAACAATTTGCTTTAACTGAATTCCTATGAGAGAACCAGGCCATCCTATGCGAGTTCCCAATGGACCCTCGGATGCGAGTGGGTTTGCCAACAAATATGGTCTGCCACTGTCATCACTGGAGAGGGGTGTTCCCATTAAGGTCCTCGAAGATCGGTCACCAGATGCACATAACTATCAAGGTCGTACCCTGAAGTGAGGTAATCCCCACACAGAATAGTTCCAAGACGGTCACAATCTGGGTGTGGAACACATCGCCACCCATCGTGGTGAGATACCATGGGAGTACAATGTCTATCCACGCTAATCCTATAGTGCACTCAAGCCGGGTATTTGGCTTATCTCACAGTAACTCCCAACCCACAGAAAAAATGAAAACCAGCACAGCCAGACAGTCCAGTATAATATGATGCATGGAAAATAAAATACTAAAAGCGGTAAATAAACGCGGTAAAGTAAAGCTGTAAAGTAAAAACTGTAAATAAACAGTACAGCTAAACTAAAGCACTCAGCATCAAACAGATAAACACCCAAAGAAACAAAATCAAACAGGCGCTAGGATTGACTCTACAAGGGAAACCGGAAGAATCAAGTTAGTCCCCAGCAGAGTCGCCAGCTGTCGCTCCCGGGATTTTCATCCTAGTACAAACGTGAAAGTGGCGCGGAAAAGGTAGAGTCGCCAGCCAGACATTTTTATCCCGAATGAATGGGAAAAGTAATGTTGCACAAACCTGAGGAAGAAGGAAAGGACAAGGCCTTGCGAACCAAAGATCTGAGTTCGGGAGTTGGTTACGACCTGGGAAGGTATTAGCACCCCAGATCGTCCGTCGTACCCGACGGGATCCACGCTTGCTTGTTGTTTCAAAGGGTGAGAAAAATATAATTGCTGCTGAATAAAATGGCTGACTAGAACTGGAATGAGAAATGAGAAAGGAAATGGAAAAGAGAATGGAAAGAAAGGGGGAAATGTAGGGAAAATAAAGAATGTGCTTGAACGGGCCCTACCCCGCTGCCTACGTACCTCATCGGGATAATGAGGATCAGAGTCGACGTAGTTCTCCTAACTAAGGCGGGAACTATTTTCTTGTGTTTTTTATGCTAGAACTGCGTATGTCTATGCTCAGGTATTGCAGGCTCGTCTGGTACGAGTGCGTTTGCCGTCTTACATGAAAGACAAGTCGCCGCGAGTTTGCGTTCTGAGTGAATGAGATGAGAAAAGAAGCTCCCGCAGGATAGTCGCTTGTTATTTGTTTTTTTTGTCTTTGATGAGAAATATTTTGAATTTGTTTGTGAACGGTCTCGTACTAAGACCTATCCATCGCGGGAAGTATTTACACCTCGCCCCGAAACAGGACGCGTATAAACACTCCGCAACAAAGTCTCGTATCGTACAAGATTGTTCGGCTTTTATTAAGTGTTTTATTATTTTCTTTATGAGGTGAGAAAGAATGACTCAAGTTGAAAAAAGGGAAAAATCTAATGGGAACTAAGACACACCCTAATTTTTATTGATTTATTTACAAGGGAAATCCTATGGTTTGTGGGGTTTTCTAAACCTAATGGAAAAAGGCACCTAGAACTAATAGAATGCAACTTACTTCCTAAGGAAGATAAGTTGATTCTAAAGCTAAGGGAAAGCCTAAAACAATTGAAGAATTAATCAACATACAAAAATATTGAAATTAAATGACTAGCTAAAATTCAAAGACAATTCAAATAAAAGTATGAATTAAAATAGTCCTATTTTTTATTCTAGTACTAATTAAAATGAAGCCTAAGCCTAAATTCTAAACTAAGGTCATACCTAACATTTTTTCTTCTAAAAATAAAAATCTAAACTAACCTAAGTCCATGTTAAATTCTAAGATTAAATCTAAACTAAACTATATTTTTTTATTGAATTTAAATATCCAAGCCTAAACTAATAGGAATTACATGTAACAAAGCCTAAGACTAAAAATCCTAAAAAATAGCAAAACCTCTGAAAAAATTATAAAAATTAATCTATGGGGTCCTAAGATTATCTATAACATTGTGTTAAAAGGGAACCTAAAAAATCCTATCTTTGCTATGCCTAAAAATGCTTATTTTCACCTAAGAATTATTCACTAATTTCTAAGGCATTAAGCCTCTAAACCTAAGATAAAATGATCTAAAAAATCCACAAAAATTTACCTAAGTACTACTATGGGTCCTCTAACTACAGTAAAAAGAATGGGCCAAAAAGATTACTGGAAGCCTTAAAAATAAAATCTACAAAGCTAGGTACAATTAAAGAAAATCTATTAAAACTATTTACATGAGAAATTCAAAATAAAATAAAAAATAAAGCAAAATCAGAAAAAATAAAGTACCAACTATTTCTACTATGAATTAAAAGTCTACTTAATTTTTTTTGGGAATTTTATAATGCTTTTTTCTATTTTTATTTGAATTATTTTTAAACTAATGCAAAACTAAAATAAAATTCTAAAAGAACTATGGAGGGGTGGATTTAGCATATTTTTCTAATGTTTTTATTGACTGGGCCTAAAAGAGGGGTACGGATAATAAAAGGGTTAGGCCCAATTACGCTAGAAACTAGGGGGGTGAAAAGAGTGATATTTTTATGTTCATTTTTCCTATGGGCTTAAAAAAGAGGTGTTAACAGCAATAGGATCCCAGACCCATGCGCAGGAATTGAAGGAGGTGCAGAAAGGAAGTTTTTTTTAGTTGTTTTTACTTATTGGGCTTATAATGGGGTGCAGTTAGCAATGAAACAGGGCCCCCTTTCGCAGGCCTTTATGGGAGGTGCAGTCAGCGAATTTTCTTAACCTATTTTATGTTGGGCTGAGAGAAGGGTGGTGAGATTAGCAAAAAAAACAAACCCTAAACGCATAATATGGGAGGATTAACACTAAGGGTCATGGATTAGTGGATTTTTATGAGGATTAAGCATAGTCATTAAAATGAAAAGTGGATTAATAACATAACTTAATAATTCATAAGGTTTTTTCATTAAACTTATAAACAACAAACACAAAAGCTGAAAGACAAAGCATTGAAACCCTAATTCCCTTCTTCTTCCCTCTAACCGCCGCAACTCATAACCCTAAACCCTCATATCTTCTTCTCCTCCGTTCTCGCCGTCACCTTCCGCCACCTCTCCTTCAACTTAATCTTCATCTTCCTCGTTTTCCCGATTGAAACCATCACCACCTTCCTCTTCTTCTCCCTCACACCGCCGTCACCTTCACCTCACCCCTTCGTCATCTTCTTCGCCGCCGCATCCATGGCTTCCGAACCCTAACCACCTTCGCCTCTTCTTCTTTCATCTAATTCTCCAACAATCGAACCAAGTCCCTCACCTCTTCGTCTCAAATCTTAAACCTAAACTAAAAAATAAACGGATTCACCCTAAATCTATGAATTGGAAACCCCCAAGGACCCGAAGACAATGAAGTTGCGGTAAGGGATTCGCACCTGAAACAATGTTCGTCGCGGTTGTTACTGATGAGGATGAGCTCGTGCGGTGATTCTTCTCCCTCTGTCGCAACCCCTTTTGCCTCTTCTATTTCTCGGAGTATCCAAAGCTTGCAAAGCGATGACGTCGAAGCTGTGTGGTCGACAGTTCTATGGCCAATGCCTGGTGGAAGTTGACCGAAGACGACGTCACTAATCACAACCGCTTATTGATTCCATGGAGATTTTGGTGGTAACCGTAAATGAAGGTTGTTGATGAATTCAAAAACCACGGATGAATCCTTGATAGTCTCGGTAAGTTCTGTTTCAACGATCTTTCCTCATGTACGATCCTATTTCATTACTCAAACTCTGCGATTACAATTGTTGCTGTTATCAATTGATGCAGATGAAGATGCTACAAAGAAGCCGTATTCTTGTTGCGGTTATGTTATTGATGGCGGTTGATGCAGGGTGATGGTGATGAGTGTTCGGATTCGGTGAAAAATGAAGAAATGGAGATGGTGTGGATGAAAGAGGAGTTAGGAGAATGATAGGGAGAAATTCAGATTGAGATTGAAGAAGTTTTTGGGTCGATGAGGGTTATGGAAGAGGAAGAAGATTGAAGGAATTGAAAAGATGTGTGGGAGAGGTTGAAAGAAAAATGAGGAAGAATGGAAGATCAGAAAAGAAAAATGGTTGAAGAAGCTGAGATGAAGGATATGATCCTGATTTATAGAGCTGAGTTCAAATTCTGGAACCTTCTCTCCAGGTAAAAAAAAATCAGTTATCTTTTCTGTTATGAATTTCTGTTATAGATCTTCTGTTATTTTTTTAGTTATTGATTTTTCATCTTAACTTCCAATTCTGTTATTGATTTTATGGCTGGAATTCCATTTGGAAGTTTCTTAGGGTTAGTTATATTTAGAATTCTGAGTTTGTTATTTTGTGACTCTGAATGGGAATTCTTCACTTGCAGGGTCGAATACAAAATAATGGTTACAGCCTTGCTATTATTGATGAAAGTTGAAGAAGTAGACCGCAGATTCGAAGGATTGATGACGCAGCATTGGTGACGGACCTTCGAGATAAGGCCGAATTCAAAGCATGAGCGCAACGAGGTATATCACTTCAGCTCTCGTTTCTTCTTCATTGTGATATTATGCTCTCTTACTGAGTTATTGTTATGGCCGATTTTTCATGGTATTGTTCTTAATGCAGGTTGGTGGAGTATTGAAACTTGATGATGACGAACCAAGCTCGAAGCATTTTCAGTGAGCTCTTCTATTTTCGAATTTTCCATAAGTAATTCTATCATCAATTTTCTTTGCCTTTTCTTCTTTGACAAACTCTCTCTTTTTGTTGTTGCTTTCTGTTTTTTTCCAGAAGTTTATGAAGCCATTGATGGTGAGGATACCATGCCCTTGAATGATGATAAAGAGTTGATGGAATAGTGACGAGAAAAAGGAGTGAAGATTGACGTTTTGTTGAAGAGTTGAGAGTGATGAAGAATGCGTACTGCTGGAATTTTGTTGAAGATTTGATGAAGCTTTGAAGAGATTTCTTGATGGCTGATGAAGATTGATGGTGTAGAATGATTAAATTTATGATTGAAGGTCTGAGGTTCTCAAAAGAAATTGAAGGAGATTTTTCCGTTTTTTCTATACTTCTTTTTCTATTAACTTCTGAGTTTTCTTCCTGTATTTTTGTTGTAATTTTGTTAATAAAATGTAACTGAAATTAATTTTTGTTGTAGCTGTTTTGATAGCAGAAAGACCTCTTCCAATTCTGTTGGAAATCTTAATATAATCCTCTTTTAGTTTCTGCCATAATTTCCTTTTGTAACTACTTTTTTTCAATTTTGGTTATGACTGAATTTTCCTCCTCCATTTGTAATTGAAATTCCTGAATTTTGTGCAAGAAATTTGTGAATTCTCATTGCTATCTATCTGAATTCCTTATTATGTCATTCTCCACTCTTTTAGAATACAACAATTTGTCCCCTTCTAATGACATTGAGGTGTGGGCTCATTTTGGAAATATGGACCCAAGATGATTTGAAGAATGGGTTTCATTATTTGTTGCTTTTTTTTATGACGAATTATGAATATTTTTTCTCTTAAAGCCAAAGGTCTCCTTTTGGATGAGGTGAATAAATATGGATTAATGGGGACAACATGGATTCAACTACAAAAAGATGACTAATTGGAAATTGGTTTAGTGATTTGGATACTAAAATGAAAAAAAAGAAGAGAAATTGACCTCTTAGTAATTTTGTAGTAATTTGTGACGATTCTAGAGCGAGATTGCCATTGAATTTAAATGGTGTAAAATAAACAAGGGAAAATATGAGTTTGACATGGACTTTAAAAATTGAACATCGCTTTGGACAACTAGACTTTAAAAAGGTGGTTCAAAATGGATTATGGACAAAAATAAATGGAAAAGTGACTAAAAAGAAACTGAAAAATGAATTGATGAAAACATATAGAATAATGGAAATTAAAAAATGAAAGTGGAATGGAATAATCGGGAATGGTTTATAACAATGAGAACAAAGCAATGAATGGATATGAAGTCTCGATTTTAGCCCAAAGCTTATTTTGAATTCTCTCCACAAGCCCATGAACACGACCCCTTCTGAACCACTGAATAATTTTCCAGATAAATCACCCCCTTTCGAATCGCCTGAAACCTGCTATGACCATTCAGAACCAGATGAATCACTGATAAACTGAAGACTCAAACCAAACTTCACACAAAACACTGCTCGATAAACTGACGAATCTCAGCACACGACAACCTGAACTTTAAATATGCACTGTCCAAGAAATAGACCAGTGACCCAAATAACCTGGCAGTTGCAGTAATCTTTTGATAGTTTGACCGAAATTAAGTCAAACTCCCATCTGAGTTGAAACACAACTGAACAACCGCATTTGAAGTGGAATCATTGTCTAGTGAATATTTTCCATCAATTCAATCCCTGGCGGATACGGATAAGGTACGAAACCCTAATTTCTCAGGGCCTTGATCACATGCCCTACGAATCCATGAAATGCACTATTATGATGTTAATGGCCTAGTGAGAAATGCATATGAATGCAAAATGATATGCCAGTAAAGGGAATAAATATGAGGGCAAATTTTGAGGTATTACAGGTAGTATGAGTCAACATATACTGTCTTAGTCGGCGAGCAGCCCATGCCAAAGCGCAGCAAGTTTTCTCGAGCAGTGAGTATCTTGTTTCACAGTCGGTAAACTTTTTGCTAAGGTAGTATATTGCCTGCTCTTTTCGACCAGACTCGTCATGTTGCCCCAACACACACCCCATTGAGTTGTCTAACACTGTCAAGTACATGATCAAGGGTCTTCCATCAACTGGTGGCATCAAAATTAGAGGTTCTAGAAGATATCTCTTGATTTCATCAAAGGCTATCTGGCACTCGTCATTCCATTCCATTACCTGATCTTTCTTCAACAACTTGAAGATTGGCTCACAGGTAGTTGTTAATTGGGAAATAAATCTTGCAATGTAATTCAATCGCCCCAAGAAACCTCTAACTTCTTTCTCAGTACGGGGAGCTGGCATCTCTTGTATAGCTTTCACTTTCGCGGGATCCACTTCAATACCTTTTCCACTGACAATGAAACCCAGGAGTTTACCGGATCTTACTCCAAAGGTACACTTGTTTGGGTTCAATCTCAACTTGTATTTATTCAACCTCTCAAACAACTTATGCAGATGATCAAGGTGTTGCTCTTCATTCTGGGACCTGGCTATCATATCATCCACATATACCTCTATCTCATGATGAATCATATCGTGAAACAAAGCCACCATAGCACGCTGATATGTTGCCTCGGCATTCTTCAAACCAAATGGCATTACTTTATAGCAAAAAGTGCCCCACTGTGTAACAAATGTAGTCTTCTCCATATCTTCAGGTGCCATCTTGATCTGATTGTAACCAGAGAAACCATCCATAAAAGAGAATACCTTATGCTGAGCAGTGTTGTCTACCAGAACATCAATATGAGGAAGTGGAAAATCATCTTTGGGGCTGGCTTTGTTCAAATCCCTGTAGTCTACACACATACGTACTTTACCATCTTTTTTAGGCACTGGTACCACATTTGTAACCCACTAAGGATAAGAAGTCACAACTAAGAACCCTGCATCAAACTGTTTCATCACCTCTGCTTTAATCTTCTCTGACATTTCAGTACGCATGCGACGAACCTTCTGCTTCTTTGGACGACAATCTTATTTTACCGGTAAACGGTGAACCACAATGTCTGTATCCAACCCTGGCATATCTTCATAGGACCAAGCAAAGATCTCCACATAATCATGTAACATCTGAATCAATCTGCTCTTAACACCATCCTCTAATTCAGCCCCTATCTTGACTTCTTTCCTGTTCTCTTCAGTTCCCAAATTCACAACTTCGACTGGCTCTTCATGTGGCTGTATAGCTTTCTCTTCTTGTTGTAACAACCTAGAAAGCTCTACAGGTACTTCACAATCGTCCTCCTTTCTATCTTCAGCTTGATAGATCGGATTCTCGAAATTATAATTGGCAATAGTAGAACAGTTATCAACAGGATCCAGAGTGGATGTGGATCTGCATTTTAGTGATATGGGTGTGTGTAAGAACACATAGCTGATAAAACAAAAATAAAATAAAAGAAAGACAAGGAACACAATATTTACGAAAACGAAACGTCCACTGATTTTTATTGAATGAAGTATGCAAATGAAATGACATCCCGAAACAAGCATACCGTTGTGCCCCGGGTAAGGCACTAGGCTTGAAAGTTTAATTGTTCAAGAAATTACAAACTTAAAAGTAACAACACAGTAATAGTATTTACTCCTGACTAAAGGAGATAGGAATAACATCTTCAGCTTTCCAATTATTGAGCCCGTCACCCACAGTAGAAAAAATCCAAGCATCCAAGTTGTAGTCTTCATCATAGTCACCCACATCATTGATCTGATCTTTCATAATCCCTTGATTGGTGATACGAACAGCACGAGCGCGACGAACAGCTTTCTGGGACTCTGCAATGAAACCCAAACCAAACTTGTCAGACTTGTAAGGAATGTCAGGAAGCTGACCCCAAATAGTACAACCACCTTCATCCACCACAGCTCTAGCATCCTTGAGGGAGGCCATTGTAGGAGGTACTCTGGTGACCACAGGAACTTTCTTGACAACAAGAGGAGCTTCAAAATTAGGAACTACCCAAGGAACTACTTCAAACGTCTGGCACGGAGTTTCAACATATTCACCTTCCACTTCGAGATATTTAAATGTGTTCACATGGCTAATCATATGTCCTTCCTCTCCGTAAACAGTGACAACCTTTCCCTCTACTGGATATCTCAGCTTCTGATGTAAAGTAGAAGTTACAGCACCTGCCCCATGGATCTAGGGGCGCCCAAGCAAACAAGAATACGAAGGACGAATATCCATTACATAAAAGGTAGCATTGAAGACCTGAGAACCTACTTTGATTGGGAGATCTATTTCTCCGTGCACCACTCTTCTTGAACCATCAAAAGCCTTCACCACTATATTACTGGGCCTCAACACTGCATCTTCAGGACTAAGCTTATTCAGAACTTCTTTGGGCCACACATTCAGAGAGGAACCATTGTCCATTAACACATGTGACAGGGTAGTGCCCCTAGATTCAATAGAGATATGTAGAGCCCTATTATGATCCCTCTTAGAAGGAGTCAAATCAGCATCTGAGAACCCTAACCCATTATCATAGGTCAAGTGTGCAACACAATTTTCAAAATAGTCTACAGAAATCTCATTTGGTACGTGAGCAGTCTTCAAAAATTTAATCAAGGCTTTAGCATGAGCCTCAGAACACAACAATAAAGACAACATGGAAATCTTGGAGGGAGTATGCCCCAATTGATCAACAACATCATAATCACTCTTGCGAATGATCTTTAGTACTTCTTCCATCTGCTTAGAAAGATCATCAGCAGCTGGTACATCAGTTTGTATAGGTTCAATAACAGGACCTTTGCCCCTAGCATCAGTAGTGGAGGTAGTAGTTGGAGTAACTGTATTCCTGGAGGTAACCGGAGGAGAGAAAACTCTTCCACTTCGTGTGATCTTACTAGATCCAGCAATATTATCAACATCAAGGTTTTCATCAGCAACAGGTGTCTCAGCTAAGCATTCCTGCTTAACACCATGAATATAAACATCGGAGTCATAATGCCAAGGCACCGCTTTATCAGAAGTATACGGAATAGGACCAGGAGTGGTAATGATCATAGGAGCCACTCTAGCTTCAACAACAATCTTCACAGGGCCTTCAGCAGTAATCTTAATTGGACCCTTATGAGTGATTTTGACAGGACCCTTGGAAGTGATCCTTACTGGCACTTTATCAACCATATCCACCTCTTCAACCTTCGCACCTTTAGTTATATGTTCAACCATGCTCTCTACAGAAGGTGTCCTCTCAAACAATATGGTGTAATTGTCCATGAGGCGTTGAATACCGTCCTTCAACCTCCAGCAACTATACGGTTTATAAGCACAATAGAGACAATCTTCATTACAACCTGGAAAGAACCCAACTTGTACCAACTTCTTCTTAATAACAGACAATGGTGTAGTCACATCTGCAACTGAGGAAATATGTAAAACTTCATCAATGGCATTGACAATCTTCTCATGATTTGGCATGGGAGCAGTAATCACATTTGGAGTACCCGGAGGGTTGGAGATATGAACTGCACTCACAGACTGGTGCCTCCTACTATGATCAGGTTGACCATAGACAGCATTTGACTCTTTCTTCCCACTAGGGGGCTTCTTTGTAGTACCTGATGAAGAAGAACCCACTTGTATCTTGCCACTCCTTATACCACTTTCTACGTGCTCTCATATCATTATCAACTCAGTAAAGCCAGATGATGAGCTTCCAATGAGATGACTATAAAAAGGACCATTCAACGTACACATGAACATATCCACTAACTCCCTGTCAGTTAGAGGAGGTTGTACCCTACCAGCCAAATCTCTCCACTTCTGGGCATACTCCTTGAAATTTTCTTTAGCACCCATAGACATGCTTTGTAGTTGCATGCGAGTAGGGGCTAGATCAGCATTGTATTGATATTGCTTATAAAAGGCCTCAGCAAGATCATTCCAATCACGGATGTTAACACTCTCCAATTGATAGTACCATTCCAATTGAGCTCCAGACAAGCTCTCTTGGAAGAAATGGATCCACAACTTCTTATCAACAGTATGGGGTTGGATTCTCCGGACATAGGACCTCAGATGCAGCTTGGGACATGAAACACCATCATACACTACGAAAGCAGGGACCTTGAAACCAATGGGTATAACCACTCCAGATATCAAACTCAGGTCTTCAAAATCCAGTCCAGAAGACTTTTGCAATTCCATAGCATCCATTCTATCCATCAGCATCTTGAACTTATCTTCATTAGGATCATGATAGTAGTTAGCTTCAGAATCAGAGTCCCCCATGGTATTATGGAGACTGCCTCCCTCTTTCTCAGACTCTTCAGACTCATATTCTTCAACCTGTTCCTTGGTCTTGACAGGGCCTCTGAACCCTCTTCCCATGTTGATGAGGCCTCCTGACCTTCTAGTCTTCTTAGTCTTCTTGGCCAGCAGTGTCTTCAACTCATCCTGCCCCTTGGACAAGTTCAGGATCAGCTCTTGGAACTGTGCATTTTGTGCCTGAAGATCTTTGACTGTTTGTTCAAGAGCCATTTCTGCTGAAATAAACAGAGAGAAGATAAGATACTTGTGCACAAGAAACCTGTGATGCAATGATATGGTGTATAAATGCGTATGCAATGTTTTCAAGGACCGCAGGATTTAAATTTGTTTAAACAACCAAGAAAGTAAACTTTTATTAGTAATAAATTTGTTTTCCCTTTGGGCTTACAATAAAAATGAAATAAATACAAGAAATGGGGTTTTAAGTCTCCCATGGACGTTTCCTCTTTGTGTTGAGGTATGAGTTGAGATTCCGCTCCTCGTGAAGTTGCTTTGTTAGCTCAAGGATTCTTTCTTGACTTGCTTTGTAATGAGTCTCAAAAGTATCCCTTTGCTCCTTCAACTAGATCCAGGACCTCTGTAAGTCTTCCATGTCAGTGGGCATGTCTGGGTGAAGGATGGTATAAGAAGTATCCCCTTCAACAACAGGCTCTATAGTAACTGGCAGGATGGCAGGATATGGCATCATAAGAGTCTGAGCACGAGATCGCACCCATCTGAGATAAGCTTCCATAGGAATAATGTACTTAGGCTCCAGAGTCTTGATGTCAATCTTGTTCACTTTACCCCATGCTCGTATGAATCTTTGACGGTAACTTTGAAGATCGTTGTCGTAGTCAAACACAATACCCTGAATCAACATGTCATGAGGACCATCACTCCGAGCGTAACCAAACTGACGTAAAGCTAAGGAAGGGTTGTAAGTAATGTCTCCTCTTATGCCTAGGAGTGGCACATTAGGAAACTCCCCACAACGGTCAATGATAGTAACATTCTCCATAGATCGAGAGTACCAATGAATATCTGAATGAGAGAGTGACATAATCCTCTTGGACCATCTGAACCCTTGTTCATTCTTCATCACTGATCGAGGAAGGTGAGAAATAAACCACCTAGATAGTAAAGGTATACAACACATCAGAGTTCCTCGTGCCTTCGTAGTACGAGTATGAAGAGAATGCAAGATGTCCCCAAGTAATTTAGGCACTGGATTGTGACTCAGGAATATGTTGATGGCGTGAACGTCTATGAACTGATCTGGATTGGGGAACAACACTAAGCCATAAATCAACAAGGCTAAGATCTCCTCAAAAGCATCATAGCTCATAGCCTTCAAGAACATTTGAGCCTTCTCTATCAACACCTTAGCAAGAATACCCTTAACTCCACTCCTTGTTTCCAGGACAATGTCTGATTTCTTTAGATGTAGGGCTGCAGCAATGACTTTAGATTTAGGCTCTTTTTCCAAGCCTGTAAAGGGTCTCTGATCAAGTATAGGTATACCCAGTAGTTTAGAGAACTCTTACATTGTAGGAACCAGCTGATAGTCGGGAATGTGAAACAGTGATGTTTAGGATCAAAGAACTGAAACAGAACACTCATCATGTCTTCATTGAACCCTGAAGTAACCAGATCCAGTAGGTGACCATGCCTCTTGATAAACTGGGATTTTTCAGAAACTTGAGAGACCAATTCCTTAAGCTTAGGAGGTATTCCTACAAAGTTGATCCTGATAGTATTCCTACGAGCAGAAGCCATGACCTGCAACAAAGAACAAAGATAAATCCTTTGGTCCTTGAAATGGTTAGTGAAAATGCTATGCTTATGATGCATGGTGATGCTATGATGTTATGCTCAATTACAAACATGTGGCACACACAAACAAGTCACACAATAGCCCTAGGTTTAGAGGCTTGCATAAGGTTTAAAGGTAGATACCCTCCCCTGAAGTTTAGATGGTTCATCCTGTCCTATAAAGTAACCAGGTTCTAAGGGATCTCAATATCATTGATCCTTCACAAGTGTAACACGGTGGGAGAACTGACTTTAGTTAAATGTTGCGGATAGCAAGAGTCGCCACCGACTTTTATTTTATCCAAAAGGAAAGGGCATAAAAGAACAGGAAAGACCTTAAAAGATTTTTGGGTTCGAGGGGTAGGTTATGTAAAGGGAAGGTGTTAGCACCCTTTACATCCATGGTTATCCATGGGCTCTTAGTTACTTAGCTCACTTTAAAATGTTTTGGGAAGTGTAGTGTGTGATTAAAAATTTTCTTAAGTACTTTATAATGATCCATGTACGGATATATATAAAGACTTTGTTTTGAAAATTTGTTTGAAAATGTAAAGTGTTTTGAAATTTTTTGGAAAGTGAGCAAGTACATAAGAGGAACCTACCATAAGTTAAGTCTTTTCTGTTCTTAAATATCCTTTAAATGGTAAGACTATCCCTATTATTAAGGAATAGGTAGTCATTACCTTGGATGTGTGGGACAAATGAAGGGACATCTGTTATTTAGGCAACTGTGAGGTGTATAAGCAATTCGAAGGGACTTATCATCTTTATTCGAAAGGGACAAGATCATTACGAAGGCAACATTCGAAGGGACTTGATCTTTTTATCTGTTTAAGGGACTAGATGATGTGATATGAGGGACTTTGCTTTATACACCCTACTTGACCTTTTGTTTAGGCAACTTGAGAGGTAACCCTAAAGGAGTGAGATGGCGATCCAGGATCGACTTACGTGTGTGAGTGTACGAGTTCAAATATTTATCTTTAAGTTAATGATCTAAATTCAATTTGTAAATACAAACATGTTTCACTCCCTATTTTACTAACCATAGCATAATAAAATAAATATTAAAAATTACTACAACTATTACATATTAGATACAATTACATAATAAGAATAATAAAATAAATAAGCAAATAAATAATAATAAATAATTGGGTTAGTAACAATAATTATAATAAAAATCAGATAATATATAAATAAATAAATGGGGTTAGTAATAATAAAATAAATAAGAACAAAATAAAGAAATTAGCATAAGAATGAATAATAAATTTAAAAGTGTAGTTTTTAATAAATAATGATTTTTTAGGATTTTAAGAAAAATAAGTAATTCCTACTATACTAATTATTATAAAGATTTAAATTTATATACATATTAAGAAAAATAATGGTTAATTATAATTAAATAAACATATTATAAAAATAAATTATATTTACAAGATTAAATTAGGAGTTTTTAATTATTTTAAGCATAATCTAAAATTATTTACATGCAAGAATTATATTAAATAATAATTATAAACAAACTATAAAAATATGTACATAATTAAAGTTTACAAATAAATAAATTAAAAGTTATAATATAATTAGATTTTATGTAAAAGAAAATTAGGGTTTGTAAAAATTATTAGGTTTTAGGGTTTTAGAAATTTATAAAATAGAATTAGGGTTAATTATCTAATATAAATTAATTATTACAAAATTATATAATATTAATAATATACCACAATAAATATTAAATAATTTTAACAATCAGGTTTTATTTTGAAAAGATGAATTTTGAATTATATAAAAGAAAATAGTAATATAAACATTCTATTTTTATTATTTAAATTTATTTAATTATAATATAAACAAATTAAATAGAAAAAAACAAGAAAAAGTGAAAAAAGAACTTACCTGGGCTGGGATTCGAACCCAGTCCCTGAGCTTTCACACTCCCAAGACCAACACACCAGCCACTGGGCTACGCACACGCAGGTTAGAAGGAGGGAACTCCATATGGTTTTGTTTCAAATCCTGTGGAAATCATAATAAAACAAAAAATAGCACAAAAAGGGCCTGAGGAGGTTTCGAACCCAGGACCCTCACACAACAAGCAAACACTCTTACCATCCAGCCAGAAGGGCGCATCTGATTATACAATCACTACAACTAATAATATATTAGGTTCTATGAATAGATGAGAAAATGTAACAAAAATAATGCTGCCTCCAGGAATCGAACCCAAACCTTGAGGCAATACGCGCGCGTCCCTTACCACTGAGCCAGACATACGTTTGTGAAACAAATCAGAAACAATTTCATAAAATATTAAGAGTAATATTTGAATTCCAGAACGCGCGCCAAAGGTCTTCGTCTTCCTCCTGGCTACCTTCGAATTTTGCTGCGAATTCATCTACGCATTTTCCTGCGAGTTCTTGATATCCAGAACCTGCGAATCTGCGAATTTCAACCAGCAAGCAAACAGTACAATTTTCTTCAATTGATTAGGGCATTGTGATCCCCAGAGCTTACACAATCATCCTATGTTTTTCAAATTCATTTATATTAGGTTTAGTGTGAAGCCCTAAAAGCTTAGCCGAAACCCTAGCAATGGCAATTCCTTAAACCTGTATCAAAACTTCAATTAAACAACCCAGAAACAATCAACAACTCAATACAAACATGAAACAATGATCAAATCTCATTTATAACACACAAATATAAGAAAACGAAAAAATCCTCAAAGCATGAAAAGTTTGATTCGGGTTATGCATTATGTCATGTTTTTTATGCTTTTAATGATTGGAATAGGTTCAGTGATGCCCATAGAACGTGTATCAACCTTCAAATTGCCTTGAAAGAGCTTGAAGAGTGAAATCCGAATTGTGTTTTTGGTGAGTTTTGAAAAAGTGGAAACTTACTCTTGAGGCAGAAAATTCGTCCTTGTGCATTGTGTTAGGTTTGTATACTTATAGTTGAATGAAACTAGGTCAAAAGATTGGATCATTGTTTGGACTTTTTGATTTTTGAAGATTGAAAAAGATAATGCCTTAAAATTCAAATATTTCTTGATAGAACATTGCTATTTTAAGACAATCACCATAATTTCCATATCAATCTAATTCAATCAAGGTTTATGAATTTCTAGAACCAAAATATATTTTAAATCTTCATATTTTATATTTTATTTGAATTTAAAATGATTTTTAATATAAAAAATCATAATAAATAAATAAAATAAAATTATGAAAATATTAAATAAAT
Organism: Lathyrus aphaca; assembly: GCA_963966055.1. Lineage (NCBI taxonomy): Eukaryota > Viridiplantae > Streptophyta > Magnoliopsida > Fabales > Fabaceae > Lathyrus > Lathyrus aphaca. The sequence goes on from OZ014522.1 coordinate 514,848,342, forward strand.
TTCGTGCATGATGTCATGGAACACCTTGGGTCACAAAAAGTTCAGCCCATTTGGAAGAATTTGGTTTTAAGACCCTATTTTCTTCATAAACCACCCCAAAATTTCCCAACTTTGCAAGGGCACACATCCTTCAATTTTAATGCTATGAGGGTGTTCTTGGACATTTTGGAAATCTTAAAGAGTCCTCTAACCAACCCCATTGGTTTCATGTTCATATCACTTACCATTCTCAAGTTATGCCCTTTTGAAGTTGTTGACTTTTTGTTGACTTTCAAAAGGACCTATAATGTCTTAGCTCATACCTTCCAAATGAAGCATTTTTGGGCTTGGCTTGTGAGACACAAAGTTGTAGAGAATTCAATTTCCTTCAAAATGAGCTTTGGATGAGAAAAATTTGATGAGGCATGTGAAAGTTATGGCTGGTCAAAGTTCAATTGACTTTTCCTGAGGAAACCCTAATTTAGAAACTCCTGATTCTTGATGATCTGAAATCTCCTTGATGAATCATGATCAACCCTTGATCAAATGATGAATTTTACTTCATATACTTGATGTTGGCAAAAAATCATGAAGTTTTGCTTTAGTTTGACCACAGTTGACCTTAGTTTGACTTTTTAACTGCTTTGACTGATTTTGACTTATCTGATCATCTGACTGAGCAAACCTTTGAGAAAAGTCTTGAAACTTGTCATGGGGATTCTTAAACACATATAAGATGTTATGAAGCTCACTTGAAGTATTGGAAATTCATTTAGCCTGATTAAAGTCAAAACCCTAGTTTAAGATGCATTGCTTAGGAGGATGCATTGTCTGAGGGAATTGTCAAATCTTCTGACTAATTGTGAACTTTGTGAACCTTGTGAACCTCATAAGATGTCTTGTGAACCTTGTGAACCTCATGATAGGTCTTGTGAACCTTGTGAACCTCATGAGAGGTCTTGTGAACCTTGTGAACCTTGTGAATCTCTTAGCACACAAAGTCTTGTTTTGTGAGAGCAAATTTTGGGGTGCAACAACAAGGGTGGTTGTTCAGTAGGCAACTTACTTGCCAACCAAAACCCTCCAAGTTTAGAATCTCAATGAGCGTAGTATCGAGTATCAACCAACTTCAGTCTTTACCAAAGCCGATTATCTCACTACTTTTCTAAAGGCCAAGATGGGATAACTAGGGTTCTAAAAGTTAGTTAGTGCATTGTCAACATATGGCAGCCTCATATTATCCTCAACTTGACTTAAGGAACATAAGCACCAACCAAGAAGTCACACTAACTATGGCCACCAGATCAACCATATCGGTATACGCCGTACAGTTTCCTTGGTCTATTGCCATTTACCTAAGGTACACTAGATCCGGGTTAAGATCTTTCACACATAAGAGCACCCAACATATAAGTATAAAGCAAACAAGGCAAACAATTTAAAGTGATATAATTCCTAAGGGTACCCCTCTTTTATTAAATCCCTAGCAGAGTCGCCAGTTCTGTAACACGGTGGGAGAACTGACTTTAGTTATGTTGCGGATAGCAAGAGTCGCCATCGACTTTTATTTTATCCAAAGGAAAGGGCATAAAAGAACAGGAAATACCTTAAAAGATTTTTGAGTTCGGGGGGTAGGTTATGTAAAGGGAAGGTGTTAGCACCCTTTACATCCATGGTTATCCATGGGCTCTTAATTACTTAGCTCACTTTAAACTGTTTTGAGAAGTGTAGTATGTGATTAGAAATTTTCTTAAGTACTTTATAATGATCCATGTACGGATATATATAAAGACTTTGTTTTGAAAATTTGTTTGAAAATGTGAAGTGTTTTTGAAATGTTTTGAAAAGGTGAGCAAGTACATAAGAGGAACCTACCATAAGTTAAATCTTTTCTGTTCTTAAATGTCCTTTAATGGTAAGACTATCCCTATTATTAAGGAATAGGTAGTCATTACCTTGGATGTTATGAGGGACAAGTGAAGGGATAACTGTGATAAAGCAACTGTAAGGTGTATTAGCAATTCAAAGGGACTTATCATCTTTTATTCGAAAGGGACAAGATCATTTACAAAGACAACATTCGAAGGGACTTGATCTTATAATCGTAAAGGGACAAGATGATATTAATGGAGAAGGGACTTTGCTTTTAGACACCTTACTTGACCATTTGGTTTAGGCAACATGAGAGGTAACCCTTAAGAAGTGAGATGGCGATCAAAGATCGACTTACGTGTGTGCGTGTACAAGTTCATATATTTATCTTAAAATTAGTGATCTAAATTCAAATTTTAAAAGCAAATATGTTTTCACTCCCTAATTTACTAACCATAGCAATTTAAATAAATAATAAAAATTCTACAACTATTACATAACTTGCACAATTACATTATAATAAAATAATTTAAATAAATAAGCATATAATAAATAAATAAATAAATAAGAAGGTTAGTAATAATAAATAAAATAAACATAAGAGAAAAAGAGGTTAGCATAATAATATAATATAGAAAACAAATTAAAAGTTCAAATTTAAATAAATAATCATTTTTTAAGAATTTTTAAGAAGAAGAATAAACCATAATAATTATATACTAATAAACATGATTAATAGTTTAATAATTTAATTATATATACATATTAGAAATATTTATTAATTATAATTAAACAAACATAATAAAATAAGAAATTAAAATCATAAAAGAAAATTAAGGTTTTGAATTGTTTAGAAAAATAAATTAGGGTTTATAATATAATTAGGGTTTTAAAATAAATTAGGGTTCATAAAGAAAATAATTAGGTTTTATATAACCATATTAGAATTTTTAATATACAATATCAATTTAATTATTAAATAATATATACATATATTTTAATTCAAACAAATAAGAAATTAACTTTAGAAAATATTTTTTAGAATTTTTTTAGAACATATAAACATTAACCTAGAATTATTTACATATTAAACATAATTATATATTTTTTATAATAATTAAACAAAAGATTTAAATAAACAAACCAAAAATGAAAGAACAAAAAATTGCAACTTACCTGGGGCTGGGATTCGAACCCAGGCCCTAGGCTTTACACATCCTGGACCAGCCTCCCTTCCACTGGGTTATGCGTGCTTTAGTGATATTGAATGAGCAACAAGACAGTTTGTTTCTTACCTGCAAAAATCATGAAAAAAAACAAAACAACACAAAATGGCCTGGTGGGAATCGAACCCAGGCCAAAGAGTCTCTAAACGCACGCATCCACCATCTGAGCCATCAACGCATTCGTGAAATAAACATAAACAATTCAATAAAATATTAAAACAAATTTTGAAAATCAGAAAGCGCGCGCTGGACTTCATCTTCTTCCTCATACCTGCGAATTTTGATACGACTATACCTGCGAATTTTCCTGCATTTTTCACACTCTCAAGAACCTACGAATTTGGATCTTGCTTAATACATAAAATTTCAACAGATTAATCATATAAACATGATCCTCACATCATTCACGATTCATTGACGTTCTTAAAACTCATTTATATTTGTTCCATTGAGAAACCCTAATCGGCTACCTCAAACCCTAACAATGGTGAATCACTCATCCTGTACCAAAACTCGAATTAAAGTATCCAGAAACGATTGTTAGCTCACCATAAACAAGAATCAACAGTCAAATATAATTTATTTTACACCAATGTATGAAAACGCAAAATTCATGAATGTCTAAAAACTTTGATTCGGTTTGACCAATTCGTGGGCTTTTAGATGCATATGGTTATTGATATATGCTCAATGATGTTCAAGGAGAAGATTGATGTCCTTAATTCACCTGAAAAACCACACAATGTTAGAATCCGAATTTCAAAAATTTGATGAATTTTGAAAGTTTGAAAGTGATATTAGAAGCTGCAAATTCGTCCCCCCTATTGGCAATGTGTTTGTGTATATATATGGATTGAATTCGGTCAAAAAAAAGTTATAACTCTTTGGACTTTTTGGATGATTGAAGATTGAAAAAGATTTGTCATAAAATTTGATTTTTCTTTGATCCAACATTGCTATTTTGGGATAATCTTCATAACTCTTGTATCAATTAGATCCAAATGACTTTTATGACTTTCTAGAAACAAAATAATTTTAAATCTTCACTATTTCATATTTTATTTGAATTTAAAATGATTTTTAATATAAAAAATCATAATAAATAAAAATAAAATGAATAAAATTATGAAAATTTTAAATAAATTTTGTGCATGATGTCATGGAACACATTGGGTCACAAAAAAGTCAGCCCATTTGAAGAATTATGGTTTTAAGACCCCATTTACTTCATAAACCACTCAAAAATTTCCCAACTTTGCAAGGGCACAAATCCTTCAATTTTAATGCTATGAGGGTGTTATTGGACATTTTGGAAATCTTAAAGAGTCCTCTAACCAACCTCTTTGGTCTCATGTCCGTATCTTTTTCCATTCTCAAGTTATGCTCTTTTGAAGTTGTTGACTTTTTGTTGACTTTTAAAAGGACCTATAATGTCTTAGCTCATACCTTCCAAATGAAGCATTTTTGGGCTTGGCTTGTGAGACACAAAGTTGTAGAGAATTCAATTTCCTTAAAAATGAGATTTGGATGGAAAATTTTTGATGAAGCATGTGAAAGTTATGGCTGGTCAAAGTTCAGTTGACTTTTCCTGTGAAAACCCTAATTTAGAAACTCCTATTTCCTGATGATCTGAAACTTCCTTGATGAATCATGATCAACCCTTGATCAAATGATGAATTTTACTTCATATACTTGATGTTGGCAAAAAATCATGAAGTTTGACTTTGGTTTGACCACAGTTGACCTCAGTTTGACTTTTTAACTGCTTTGACTGATTTTAACCTATCTGATCATCTGACTGAGCAAATCTTTTGGGAAAGTCTTGAAACTTGACATGGGGATTATTGAACACATATAAGATGCTATGAAGCTTACTTGAAGTCTTGGAAGTCCATTTAGCCTGATGAAAGTCAAAACCCTAGTTTAGGATGCATTGCTTAGGAGGATGCATTGTCTAAGGGAATTGTCAAATTTTCTGATTAATTGTGAACTTTGTGAACCTTGTGAACCTCGTGAGATGTCTTGTGAACCTTGTGAACCTTGTGAACCTTGTGAGCCTCTTAGTACACAATGACTTGTCTTGTGGAGGGCAAATTTTGGGGTGCAACAGTTGCCCATGTTCAATTTTCTGAAACCTGAGGGGTTAGATTGGTATATGTGCCATTCGTGACCTGGAAGGTTGAAGGGGATTGAACACAAAAGCCCAAAAATTTGCACTCACCGGTGCGTAGAGTAACACTGATGATTATTTTTATATGCTTGAGTGGGCTTGAAGATGCCACTTGGAAGAATTGGAGATGGGTTTAGAGATGCCATCTGGAGATGGGCTTGGAGATGCCATCTAAAGTATAGGATGTGATGATGTCTGTATATTGATACTGGATATCAGTACTAGGTTTTTTCTATAGGCCGTCTCTGAATCATTTATGCAACATGATTTGAATTGTTGAATGGACCAGTAGAAATAAACCTTCGTGGTGATTATCTCTTCTAGAAGTATTTTGGATTAAGGAATGGATCTTTGTATAGACCGTTTGCCTATTCTCCAAGGTCAAAAGAACGTCAGGATTTGTTCTTCTGAAAAATATCTTGAACCAGGGAATGGATCTTTTTACAGACTATTTGCCTGCTATTCAAGGGCCAAAAGAACGTAAGGATTTGTTCTTCTGAATAATGTCTTGAACCAGGGAATGGATCTTTTTACAGACCGTTTGCCTGCTATTCAAGGGCCAAAAGAACGTCAGGATTTGTTCTTCTGAATAATGTCTTGAACCAGGGAATGGATCTTTTTACAGACCGTTTGCCTGCTATTCAAGGGCCAAAAGAACGTCAGGATTTGTTCTTCTGAATAATGTCTTGAACCAGGGAATGGATCTTCTTACAGACCGTTTGTCTGCTATTCAAGGGCCAAAAGAACGTCAGGATTTATTCTTCTGAATAATGTCTTGAACCAGGGAATGGATCTTTTTACAGACTGTTTGCCTGCTATTCAAGGGCCAAAAGAACGTCAGGATTTTTTCTTCTGAATAATGTCTTGAACCAGGGAATGGATCTTTTTACAGACCGTTTGCCTGCTATTCAAGGACATCTTGAGCAAATGTATGGATCATTTCTGACCCATTGTAAGTTGTTGATATTGTCTTACCTGCATTTAACTATCCTGCAAGGAGAAAGTTAGTTTATGCAATGTGTATGTATAGTATGATGCACCTAAGTAATGTATTATACATTTATGGATATGTATGTTATGGTATGATGTAAATGATGTATGTATGAATTATGCAGCCTGAAGTGTCTGGATATCTTCGTATAACAACTGCTGGCCAGGGAAAATAAATCCCGATTCGTTGCTGAAGAATATGAGGAACTCGTTCCCGTCTCGTTTGATAATATAGTATTCATAACTTCCCGTCTTCGTTTAATAGTATAGTATTCATAACTTCCCGTCCTCGTTCGACATACTTCTATTGAAGGAATAAGTTCCTGAGTATCCCGACTGAGGATAAAAGAGATGGACATAAATTCAAGGGGAGATGTAACTCGAAGTATCTATAAAGATTGATTTGCCCTACTGGGGGATTTGTAGCTGTCTTGTGGGGATGAACCGGCGAAGCTTCGTTGAATTCCTTCCCTCGTTCGTCCTTAGTAAATATTATTACTGCATTTTCATGCATTTCTGGTAAACATCAATCATATTAAGCATTTTATGCATTTCTGGTAAACATCAATCATATTCAAAAGCATACATACATTCAAACACAACCAATGGACGTTTCGCTTATGTAAATAGGGTAAAAGTAAATCTGGATTCAAAGATGAAATCTTATTTACATCACAAAGTGACCTATACATAGGCAAGTTTGTTCAAGGAGACAGAAATCCTAGTAAGAGGAATTCGTCATAAATTTTTTATAAAACAAAGGAAATCAGCTATGTGGGAAATAATCTTATTGAGTTTCAATTCTACTATTGCCATTATCTTCAAGTATCTCATCTTCTGCTGTTGAGATGGAAACAATTGGATTGAGCTTTATCTGTTCGAGCTTGAGTAAGTAGCACAACTGGTTGGAGTTACATGGGTTATCCAAACGAGACATAGTCATACGCTTTAATCCCTAACTTTTGCCTGGATTGCCCTTTCAGGTTTTCAATCCACCGGGATACCCTTTTTTGCCCAAGCCGCCTTTTCAGGTTTTCGACATGCCGGGTGTACCTTTTTTTATATATATATCCCTAATTTTTGCCCGAACCCTTTTGGTTCGCCAGGATGCCCTTATTTTTTCCTAGGCCGGTCAACCTAGCGGGTCTCTTTTTATGCGTAGTATTTTTTGACTATGTCTGCGTTTACAGGCTGCGGGAAGTCTTCACCGTCCATCGTAGTAAGCATCATGGCACCTCCTGAGAATACTGTTTTGACCACAAATGACCCTTCATATGTAGGAGTCCATTTGCCCCTAGGATCACCCTGTGGTAATATGATACGCTTGATTACCAAGTCACCAACCTGATATACCTTTGGCTTAACTTTCTTATTAAAAGCTTTGATCATCCGTTTCTGGTACATCTGGCCATGACAAACTGCTGCTAACCTCTTCTTATCAATCAAATCTATATGGTCAAGTCGAGTCTGAATCCACTCATCTTCATCCAAGCCTACATCCTTCATAATTCTTAAGGAGGGAATCTGAATTTCAATGGGCAGAACTGCTTCCATACCATATACTAAGGAGAATGGGGTTGCCCCTGTTGAAGTACGTATTGTAGTACGATAACCATGAAGAGAAAATGGTAACATCTCGTGCCAATCCTTATAAGTAACAATCATCTTCTGTAGAATCTTCTTAATGTTTTTGTTAGCAGCTTCTACTGCCCCATTCATCTTCGGACGATATGGAGAAGAGTTGTGATGCTTAATCTTGAACTACGTGCAGAGATCAGTGATCATAGTGTTGTTCAGATTAGAGCCATTGTCAGTAATAATCCTTTCAGAGATGCCATACCTACATATGAGATTATTCTTAATGAATCGAGCCACCACATTCTTAGTAACAGATGCAAATGAAGCTGCCTCTACCCATTTCGTAAAGTAATCAATAGCAACCAGGATGAAACGATGCCCACTAGAAGCAGTAGGCTTGATCTCACCAATCATATCAATGCCCCACATGGAAAAAGGCCAAGGAGCAGTCAACACATTCAATGGTGATGGAGGTATATGTACTTTATCAGCATAAATTTGGCACTTGTGACATGTTCTGGAATGTTGATAGCAGTCAGCTTCCATGGTGGACCAATAGTAACCTGCTCTCAATATCTTCTTTGCCATGGTATGCCCACTAGAATGAGTGCCAAAGATCCCATCATGCATATCCTCCATAATCTCTATTGCTTCCTTTTTATCCATACAACGAAGCAAAGTTGAATCATGATTGCGCTTGTACAAAATCCCATTACTCAAGAAGAACTTAGCAGAAAACCTCCTCAGAAACTTCTTATCTTTGATAGATGCCCCTTCAGGGAACTCCTGAGCTTCAAGATATCTTTTCACTTCATAGAACCAAGGCTTCTCCTCTGCTTCCTCACTATCAATCTCATTGCAGTATACAGGCTTCTCAAATCTATCAATAGTAATCTTGGGAGCTTCATCATCCCAGCTGATCTCAAACATGGATGCCATGGTGGCTAATGCATCTGCCAACTGATTTTCTCTTCGTGGAATGTGTCCAAAGGTAATCTCTTTGAAATGTGGGATCAGAGACAACACATACTCTCTGTAAGGAATGAGATTATCATGCTTGGTATCCCAATCTCCTTTGATCTGACTTACTACCAGGGATGAATCTCCATACACGTCAAGGAACTGAATCTTCATATCAATAGCAGCTTTGATACCCAGGATACATGCCTCATACTCAGCCATGTTATTGGTACAATAGAAACAAAGTCTGGCAGTAATCGGGGTATGACAACCTTCAGGGGAACTGATCACAACACCAACACCATTACCAAGTGCATTAGAAGCTCCATCAAAAACCATGGTCCATCGGGATCCCTGTTCAGGTCCGTCATATTGTCCAGGTTCTTTGGTAATAATCATAATGTCTTCATCAGGGAACTCAAAACTCATTGACTGATAATCATCCACTGCTTGATGAGCCAAATGATCAGCTACAACACTTCCTTTAAGGGCCTTCTAGGTAGTATATTGTATATCATATTCTGTTAAGATCATTTGCCATCTTGCTATTCTTTCGGAGAGAGCGGGTTTCTCGAATATGTACTTGATTGGATCCATCTTTGAAATCAATAAGGTAGTATGAGTCAACATATATTGTCTTAGTCGGCGAGCAGCCCATGCCAAAGCGCAACAAGTTTTCTCGAGCAGTGAGTATCTTGTTTCACAGTCGGTAAACTTTTTGCTAAGGTAGTATATTGCCTGCTCTTTTCGACCAGACTCGTCATGTTGCCCCAACACACACCCCATTGAGTTGTCTATCACTGTCAAGTACATGATCAAGGGTCTTCCATCAACTGGTGGCATCAAAATTGGAGGTTCTAGAAGATATCTCTTGATTTCATCAAAGGCTGTCTGGCACTCGTCATTCCATTCCATTACCTGATCTTTCTTCAACAACTTGAAGATTGGCTCACAGGTAGTTGTTAATTAGGAAATAAATCTTGCAATGTAATTCAATCGCCCCAAGAAACCTCTAACTTCTTTCTCAGTACGGGGAGCTGGCATCTCTTGTATAGCTTTCACTTTCGCGGGATCCACTTCAATACCTTTTCCACTGACAATGAAACCCAGGAGTTTACCGGATCTTACTACAAAGGTACACTTGTTTGGGTTCAATCTCAACTTGTATTTCTTCAACCTCTCAAACAACTTATGTAGATGATCAAGGTGTTGCTCTTCATTCTGGGACCTGGCTATCATATCATCCACATATACCTCTATCTCATGATGAATCATATCGTGAAACAAAGCCACCATAGCACGCTAATATGTTGCCCCGGCATTCTTCAAACCAAATGGCATTACTTTATAGCAAAAAGTGCCCCACTGTGTAACAAATGTAGTCTTCTCCATATCTTCAGGTGCCATCTTGATCTGATTGTAACCAGAGAAACCATCCATAAAAGAGAATACCTTATGCTGAGCAGTGTTGTCTACCAGAACATCAATATGAGGAAGTGGAAAATCATCTTTGGGGCTGGCTTTGTTCAAATCCCTGTAGTCTACACACATACGTACTTTACCATCTTTTTTAGGCACTGGTACCACATTTGCAACCCACTGAGGATAAGAAGTCACAGCTAAGAACCCTGCATCAAACTATTTCATCACCTCTGCTTTAATCTTCTCTGACATTTCAGTACGCATGCGACGAACCTTCTGCTTCTTTGGACGACAATCTTCTTTTACCGGTAAACGGTGAACCACAATGTCTGTATCCAACCCTGGCATATCTTCATAGGACCAAGCAAAGATCTCCAAATAATCATGTAACATCTGAATCAATCTGCTCTTGACACCATCCTCTAATTCAGCCCCTATCTTAACTTCTTTCCTGTTCTCTTCAGTTCCCAAATTCACAACTTCGATTGGCTCTTCATGTGGCTGTATAACTTTCTCTTCTTGTTGTAACAACCTAGCAAGCTCTACAGGTACTTCACAATCGTCCTCCTTTCCATCTTCAGCTTGATAGATCGGATTCTCGAAATTATAATTGGCAATAATAGAACTGTTATCAACAGGATCCAGAGTGGATGTGGATCTGCATTTTAGTGATGTGGGTGTGTGTAAGAACACATAGCTGATAAAACAAAAATAAAATAAAAGAAAGACAAGGAACACAATATTTACGAAAACGAAACGTCCACTGATTTTTATTGAATGAAGTATGCAAATGAAATGACATCCCGAAACAAGCATACCATTGTGCCCCGGGTAAGGCACAAGGCTTGAAAGTTTAATTGTTCAAGAAATTACAAACTTAAAAGTAACAACACAGTAATAGTATTTACTCCTGACTAAAGGAGATAGGAATAACATCTTCAGCTTTCCAATTATTGAGCCCGTCACCCACAGTAGGAAAAATCCAAGCATCCAAGTTGTAGTCTTCATCATAGTCACCCACAACATTGATCTGATCTTTCATAATCCCTTGATTGGTGATACGAATAGCACGAGCGCGACGAACAGCTTTCTGGGACTCTGCAGTGAAACCCAAACCAAACTTGTCAGACTTGTAAGGAATGTCAGGAAGCTGACCCCAAATAGTACAACCACCTTCATCCACCACAGCTCTAGCATCCTTGAGGGAGGCCATTGTAGGAGGTACTCTGGTGAACACAGGAACTTTCTTGACAACAGGAGGAGCTTCAAAATTAGGAACTACCCAAGGAACTACTTCAAACGTCTGGCACGGAGTTTCAACATATTCACCTTCCACTTCGAGATATTTAAATGTGTTCACATGGCTAATCATATGTCCTTCCTCTCCGTAAACAGTGACAACCTTTCCCTCTACTGGATATCTCAGCTTCTGATGTAAAGTAGAAGTTACAGCACCTGCCCCATGGATCCAGGGGCGCCCAAGCAAACAAGAATACGAAGGACGAATATCCATTACATAAAAGGTAGCATTGAAGACCTGAGAACCTACTTTGATTTGGGAGATCTATTTCTCCGTGCACCACTCTTCTTGAACCATCAAAAGCCTTCACCACTATATTACTGGGCCTCAACACTGCATCTTCAGGACTAAGCTTATTCAAAACTTCTTTGGGCAACACATTCAGAGAGGAACCATTGTCCATTAACACATGTGACAGGGTAGTGCCCCTAGATTCAATAGAGATATGTAGAGCCCTATTATGATCCTTCTTAGCAGGAGTCAAATCAGCATCGGAGAACCCTAACCCATTATCATAGGTCAAGTGTGCAACACAATTTTCAAACTGGTTTACAGAAATCTCATTTGGTATGTGAGCAGTCTTCAAAAATTTAATCAAGGCTTTAGCATGAGCCTCAGAACACAACAATAAAGACAACATGGAAATCTTGGAGGGAGTATGCCCCAATTGATCAACAACATCATAATCACTCTTGCGAATGATCTTTAGTACTTCTTCCATCTGCTTAGAAAGATCATCAGCAGCTGGTACATCAGTTTGTATAGGTTCAATAACAGGACCTTTGCCCCTAGCATCAGTAGTGGAGGTAGTAGTTGGAGTAAATGTATTCCTGGAGGTAACCGGAGGAGAGAAAACTCTTCCACTTCGTGTGATCTTACTAGATCCAACAATATTATCAACATCAAGGTTTTCATCAGCAACAGGTGTCTCAGCTAAGCATTCCTGCTTAACACCATGAATATAAACATCGGAGTCATAATGCCAAGGCACCGCTTTATCAGAATTATACGGAATAGGACCAGGAGTGGTAATGATCATAGGAGCCACTCTAGCTTCAGCAACAATCTTCACAGGGCCTTCAGCAGTAATCTTAATTGGACCCTTATGAGTGATTTCGACAGGACCCTTTGTAAACACCCCAAATTTTCCCTCACTCATTCACTCCATGGCTTGTGATCATTTCATATGCATAAACTCAATCATAGCATCTCATATTACATTTTTGATTCACTGCATTGCTTCTAAGTCATCTGCACCTAGGGTTTGTGATCTGAGCTATCCAAGAGCTTCTTGAGCCACTCCAAAGGGCTTCAATCACTTCAAAGGGGTCCATGTATGTTCAAGCATCATGTTATATCCCCTCAAAGTCAAGAATGTCAAAAAAAATCACAAGAACTGAGATTGGCATGGAAGCAGAGCCAGGTTTAACTGCACAGATGACCTAGAATTAGGGTTTTGGTTTCAGAAGCCATAACTCCAAATGTTTTGGTTATTCTTGTTTCTATTGGTCTCTATATGGTATAGGGAGTATGCATATCAATTTTCATGAAGAAATTCCATGGGGAAGTCATCTGATCAAGAGTTGACTTTTCAAGCAAGTCAGTGCAAAATCAGGGCATCTGAGGCCCCCAATGACCCAACCAAGGGGTGTTCTTCATCATTTTGATTGTATATGATCTTTATTTGATCATAGAATTAGTGGGAAGTTCACAAAATTGAAGAATTTCGAGTCTTTTGCAAAGTTGACTTTTTGGGAAAGTTTGACTTTTAGTGAAATTGCCATTTTAGGCAACTTTTTCAACCTTTACTTTTTGATTCAAAAAAGCTTCAAATGGAAAAACTTTGGTCATGAAAGTTGTAGAATGGATCATTCCCTTTTCAAAAAGTACAAGAACATGACCTAATTCATTTTGGATCAAAAGTTATGGCCTTGCAAAGTTGGATAAAATCATTGAAATTTCACTTTTGCACAAGATGGAAAAATTGCAAAACCTCATGCCAAGGCCAAAGATGACTTCAAAGTGACTTCTAATCTTCATACAAACACAATGCAATGCCTAAAATTCAGATTGGCCCAAGAAATTTCTCATTTTTCATGCCTTGATTTTCAAGTATCATAAGCCATTCTTCATGAAAATCACAAAGAGGGAAATCTTGCAAGAAGGGTTCTTTTGGTTTTGTTTGGTCTCTAACCATTATCAAAGTGTCATAACAACATTATGTGATGCATTTTGCTGCATATTTCTTAAGAGATGTCACATGTTCATGGCCAAAAGTCACAAAATGTCACAAGTTGCAAAGTTGCAAAATATGTGAGATCTCACCCTTCATCCATTACAGCTCACCTCAACTGATCCAAGAGTCATCCTTGAACTCAGCTGATGCAGTACAAGCCAGAAAATCAGCTCTGCCACAGCCCATGCCTCAAGTACACCTAACCATGACTTTTTGCATTTTCTCCCATGCTTTTGGAATAGTGACCAGCAGCCTCTACTAACCTGCTCCACAGCCTACTCATACTTTATGGGAGTGATATAGCAGCTCATTTGATATAGAAACAAGACACAATCCAACTTGCACAAGTTCTGTCCCAAACTGCTTCTCTGAGTTTTTTCTTCACACAGCCAAGAAACTTCACTTTTCCTTTCACCAACAAGTCACAAATCACCCTTAGAACAAGAATCATCCCCTGAAACAACTTGAAACATCTCACAAAAGGCCCACCATTTCTGCTACACCAGAGCAAAACAGTCATAACCAACCATTCTCAAAGCTATCCAAGCTTCATTTCATCATCAAGGTGTTCAAAGGAGAGGGATTGCACCAAGTTTGAGGCCAGAAAGTTCCATAGTTCAAAGCTCCAGTTCAGGTATCATCAAGAACATTTTTTAAAGAAATGTAATCTCTTGTCATAGAATGATAGAGTTTGTTTCACTCATCATGTTAAGCTTTGAAATACTGAAAATGGTTGAGAAATGAGTGTTTATGCATGTTTTGAAGTTTTTGCAGTGTTCTTGATTTTGCTCAAATCTTGTTGTTGATGCATTATAAATGTGATCTTATGATTGATTCATGTTTGGTGTGGGTAAAGGATGAAATATGGAGACTTAGAGCACTTAACACAGCCTAAGGAATGAGTTTGATTCTGCATTTTTGAAAAAAACAGCATAATGAATCGATTCATTCCAGCATGAATCGATTCGAAACAGCATAATGAATCGATTCATCCCATTATGAATCGATTCATCCTGTAGAAAAGTTCATGGATTTCGCATAATGAATCGATTCATCCCATTATGAATCGATTCATTCTCCTGTTAACCAAAATTATTTTATTTTGTTTGTATTTTATTTGCATGAATTTTTAAAAATAGCAAAACACTTTGAAAAATTCTGAAATTTTTTGTCAAACATTTCATTAATTTTCAGAACCCAAAAATATTTTTATTTTTATTTTTTTGCATTAAAATTTATTTTTAAATAATTTAAATGTTTATTTTTAATTAGTTAATGAAAATTAATTAATTAAAAATACATTTAGGTATTTAAAAATTACAAAAAAAATCACATTGCATTTTAAAACATTTATAAACATTATCAAACTCTCAAAACAAATTTATTTTTGGTTCTTGACCCATTTTGACAATTTTCATTGGAATTAAATTTTTTTAAAAGCAATATTTTGGTCCTAACTTTGAAAAATTCATTCTGCCTAACCATTGAGAGTTTGATGATGGTTCTTCTTGCATTGCATCCTACATAGCATGTAGTTTTTAGGATAAATTTGGTTTGAATTGATCTTGCATTTTCAATTTTTTTGGTATTTTTTCTTTGTAAGGTACCTTAAAACCCTAGCAAACTTAGGAAATTCATAACTCTCACTAGGTTAAGAGTTAGAACCCCTCCTTTGGGCAGTGAGTTTGTATAGGTTTAGGGTTCCTTTGAATGCATTTTCAATTTTTTATCATGATGTTTGCTTCTGGTTTTGGTTTTTGTTTTGTGCATTGATCATAAACCCTGATTTGCATCTCCATTTGCATTCATCTTGCATAAGCTTGCATACATGAACTTGCCATAGCATTTTGTGCACCCATTTGATTCATTAGACATCTTAAGACATATTAGAAGCATGTTTGATCATTGCATCTTTCATTTGCCATTTTTGTATGTCATTTGCATTTCATAACTTTTCATGTATGTTCATAGTTCTAAGCATGCTTCTCTTGCACCCATATGTTTGTATGATCATCCCCATGCCTTGTTTCAAGTTTGCATCATCTCATAGCATCATTATCATCACAATCATGCTTCTGGTTTTGGTTTGCATCATGCCATTCCATCTCATTTTTGCATTGCATTGCATTCCTTTCACTAACTTTTCAGGTGGTAAGTTGTTTTGAGAAGTGGATTTGCCTTCACTTCTCACAATTTCTTTTCATCTCCTCTTATGCATCATTGCTTTATTTTATCTTGTGTTTGAGTTTGAGCTTGCTCTTTCTTCTTCTCCTTACTTTCTTTCCTCAAGTAACTTGTCTTCTTAAATGAAGCAAGTTACTTTGCTTCTCTTTGCTCCTTTCATCTGCTTCCTGGTGGTTCCTCTGAAGATTTCTCTTGTAAACCTCACAAACCTTAGGAACAACCAAGCATGACAATAATTAGGGTTTTGATTAGTCCCCCACTTATTTTTACCTTTGTGTCTCATTGAGTCTTCTCTTCTCACCTCATAATCAGGGACTAAACCCTAAAGGCTTTAAAGCTTTGTGATTAAGCTTATGCCTGCATCCTTCTATTAGGATGGAGTGTATAACTTTAATCCTAAGTGTTAAACCCTTAATGTGTTTAACTCCTTTAATCAATTCACATAATAGCCATCACGACATCAAGCTTGTAACTTGGGCCTTGCATTAGGGTTCTAATTCTTCCTTAACTGGTTAAGAAGGACTAACCCTAGTGTTAATGGACAAGTCCTCCTCAAGTTGTATTACAAACCCTAAAAATCACTTCATCATCATATCATTAAATAAAATCCACTTAACAAAGGTCTTGTTTTGTCATGAGTTTAATCCCTAATCATGGATTAAGTTGAGGAGCTTTCCTCAGCTTAAACACTCTCATCTATTATCCTTCTATTAGGATGGTGTAATGAGTCTGTTTAATCTTTGATTATGGCTTAATCTCATTACTCAACACTAAACAAAAACCACCGAAAACATCTAAATAATCACACGTAGATTAATGATCTTAATCCTACACCAAAGGTGATTAAGTGTGAGAAGCTGACTTCACACTTAAGGTATTCTCATTACCCCTAATCAGAGGGAAGATGTGATGAGTCTACTAAAATCCATTGGTTTAGTCTTAAGCTCATTTTCTTATGATAAACTTTCAAAAGCAATAAAAGACTGAAAACACAAAAACAAACAATAATCGTCTCCTCCGGGATTCTTTTCTCATCTCATTCACTCATAAACGAGAACTTGCTTCTTCCGTCTAATGCAAGACAGTTTGCACCTGGGCCAGACAGGTCATACACTTGAGCATAGACCAGTAAGCAGTTCACAAGTCAATTCATCTTTCAGTCTCTTTGGGTCGAACTACGGTGTTCTGACTTCCTCATTGCACGAGAGGATACGTAGGCATAACTTAACAGTTATCGAACAAAAGTCTCTGCATATTCCCCCTCCTTCTAGCCTTATTCTTTAGCCTCATTATCATGAGCATTTCATCTTTGTTCTTACACTGACACTTCACTTATACACTTCACTTCTCTCACACTGACACCTGTACATCCTTTTCCAGCTCTTTTATACACAAATTGCACTGACACTACCCCTTTAAAACACAAATCTCTTAAGCGTGGATCCCGTCGAGTATGACGGACAATCTGGGTGCTAATACCTTCCCAGGTTGTAACCAACCCCCTTTCTCAGTCTCTCTGGTTCGCAACCGTCTTATCCATATCTTTTCTTAGGTTTATGCAGCATTACCTTTCCTTCGGGATAAAAATGCCTAGCTGGCGACTCTTTTCTTTTCCTGTGAGTTCACTCCTGTGTGTTCTCACATCCTCCTTTCGCCGACCGTTCGCGTCTGTACCTTTATTTGGGCCATTTCTCATTTGGTGGGAGCGACAGCTTGGCGACTCTGCTGGGGACCCTTATACTGTAACCAGGGCTTCTGGTTCTTTTTGTGGGTTCCTCCTAGCGCTTGATTGATTTGTGTTTACTGGGGTGTTATGTGCTATTTGTGTTTATGTATTTATGTCATTGCTTTATGTACAGTTTTGTTTATTGCTTTCTTTACAGCTTTACATATATCATACTGTCATACTATTCTGGCTGGATCTGTTGTTTCTGTTTTGGTGGGTGGGTGTTCTACTGAGAGTTAAGGTCCTATACCTGGGACCTGAGTGACACCTAGGCTAGAGTGGTTCATTTTCTTTCCCATTCCATTTCGGTCTGGTGCGGGAATATGAAACACGGTTCAGATGTGGGTTTCTTCTTGAGAACTCTGTGCTACAGATTTCCTGTAGTGCTAGGGCTATCTGGGAAGCCTGCTAAGTCTGGATGACCTTTATTATGACCTTCAGAAACTGAGGAGAATTAGAGGAGGATTTTTTATGGTTATTGTAAACACTGTACCTCCGGGTTAGAAGTGTTTACACTTCTCATAACTGATCCAAGTCTGAGGATCCTTGTTTTAGAACACTACCTGTGAGGGGGTTGGGCTGTTTACAGGTTTGCAGGAACCCATGACCTCAACATACCCTCATTACCAGTGTAGTCTTATGTTTTGATCTGGTCCATATGATCCTGGAGTTCTTCAATCTTTGGTTCTCGGTTACTATTTTGGGTTATTATGCAGATCTTGTGGTTACAGACACTCGATTCTTGGTTCAGTATCCCAGATTCCAGGCAGTTTCTAGCTGTGATCCCATGTCTTTGCATCTTTTGCATCATCATATTGCATTTTGCATTTGCATCTGCATTGCATTTCCTTCTTCCAGAGAGCTCATCCTTCCTCTTTTGTCAATGACCAGCCAGTTGATTTCCCGGTACTCAGTTTGAACAAGTGTTAACTGTTGGAAGACGACAGTGTTTGAAGGAAGATTGAGCAGTGTCAAGAGGTAAAGGGTCAGATTGGAAGCCGTCAGTAGCTATGTCAGGGAACAACCGTCAGAATGTTGAGTTTCCACCTGGTTTCACTTCAATGATCAATCCCCTGTATGGTCTTTCTCCTGATGAGGATCTTTCACAAGTGAACAATCTTGCTCAAGCTCAGCCTGCACAGACCCTGATCGTGAATCAGAATATACCTGAACCATCTGCTGTCCGAGGTGGACCTTCATCTTCTTCTGATTCTACAGATTATCAGAGTTTTGCCTTCCCTATGCCAGACTTCCAAGGGGTAATCCCTCTTGTGAAAACCAAAGATCCACAAGTTATTGATCATGCTGAAAGATTTCGTGTGTTGGAGGAGCAACTCAAAGCCTTAGCGGATCCTGATGCCTTCGGTTTTGATGCTCTAAACATGTGTTTGGTGCCTGGTCTTGTCATTCCTCCAGATTTCAAAACTCCGAAGTTTGAAAAATACAATGGTGTCAGTTGCCCGAAGCGTCATTTGGTGATGTTCTGTAGAAAAATGACTTCTTATGCCTGCAATGATAAGTTGATGATTCACTATTTTCAGGACAGTTTAAGTGGGGCATCTTTAAGTTGGTACATGGATTTGGAAAGCAGTCATATCCGATCTTGGAATGATTTATCCAGAGCTTTCGTAAAGCAATACCAGTACAATATGGACGCGGCGCCCAATCGCACGCACTTGCAGAGCCTATCCCAGAGGAGTGGTGAATCTTTCAGAGAATATGCACAGCGGTGGATAGAATTGGCAGCCCAAGTGCAACCACCACTTTCAGACAGAGAATTAATTGACCTGTTCGTGGGCACCTTGAAGGGTCCATACTTGGAAAGAATGAGTAGCATTGGGATGACAAGCTTCTCTGATTTGATGATAGTTGGAGTACGCATTGAGAGCCTGCTCAAAAGTGGAAAGATCCAGGACTTTTCGAATATCCCAGCTAGTGAAGGTGAGTCTGTTGTTAGCTCCCAAGAGGAAGAATGGGATGACGTCAGTACCGTCATGGCAAATATCGAATATTCTAGAACAACATCTTCTAAGAGATCATCTTTTCCTGAATCTGATTACTCTTACGGGCATTCGGCAATGCTCAGAACACCGTGTCAGAAACCCTGGGCTCCTCCTCGTCCAAATCTGCAATCTCATGGTCGAAGACCTCAGAATCAACTTCAGAGCCAGCCTAGGCCTCGTAACAATCTGGAAAGAAGGATTGCTCCTCTTCATCCAGTCCCCATGGCATACAGTGAACTCTTGCCACATCTAATTCAGAGCTCTTTGGTGGTTCCTAAACCTCTCAAGCTGTTGCCAGAGCCGTACCCTCCAGAGTACAATCCTCATGAGCAGTGTGGGTATCATGGTGGATCAATGGGGCATTCAACTGAAGATTGCAAAGCTTTTCAAGCCAAAGTACAACAGTTAATCGACAAGGGGTACATATCCTTTCCAGAAGGAAGCTTGGTTGTGCACGTCAACCTCTCACCTGATTGAGTTCAAAGACTTCGAGGGAGCGTCTCCTGTTTTCAGTGGTCCGAGCAAGAGATGTCATCAGAGCTTATGATTACTGTATCCTTTTATCATTTGCATTGTAGTTTCTTTCCTGTTAGCAGCTACTTGTCTTTTAAGCAATGTTATTTTTGAATGGTAATGTTAATGTAGTGATCTTGCATTTTTGAATCAATTATGTCGCATTCGCTCATTTTTTCTTTCCTTGCATCAAAAACGAAAAATAAAAAAAATTTGCATCCATATACCTCCCATTTATTTCACTGTTGTTTAGCAGGTTTAAGGGAGGATGACGACATCTGAATACCCATAATTGTTGAAGGTATGCTTTCAGGGTAGAACCTGCTGACGATGTACAGGCATTGTTTCAATTCCCAAACACCGGAGATATAAGGGAGATAGACCTTCGTCAACCCCCTTTGAGCCTTGAAGTAGGAGTTTCTTTTCTAAACAAAAAAAAAAAAAAAACTCACATTCAACCCGGGGTAGGGTAGTCATCAGTTAATTTGACTGAGCGTTCAAATTTCCAAAGGAGTGTGCATCCGAGGATCCATTACCTTTATTCATTACACCTCAAGAGGTCAAAGGACGTGAAACCACAATGGTTATCCCTCACCAACAAAGGAATGAGGCAGTCAACCCTTTCAGCAAGTCATGACAAGCCAGTGTCACACGATTTGTTCAACAAAAATCAAAGGAAAAAAAAAAGGGAAATAAAGCCCGCTAAGTCGAAAAAATGTGTGAAAACATATGACTTAGGCAAAAGTTAGGGCATCCCGCTGGACTTCGAAATCGAAAAATTCAAAAAAAAAAAAGAGAACCAGTCCAGGCAAAAGTTAGGGAGTAAAAAAAATGAAAGAGAATCTTCCATGAGAACAAAGTCGTGTGACCAGACACAAAGTCAGAATGGGTGACTGTTACTCCAAGAAACCTCATTGGTGCGTAAACCATCAACGTCATTGGTTCCTCAATCATTACAAAACCCTTGTGAGAAGCGAGCGCTTAAGTCGAATTAGCTGAACATAGGACTGGAGAACATCAAGAAGAATGGGTGGGCACAAATAAACTTTGAGTCATAAATCCTTCTTTCTAAAAACCGTGAACCAGACCACGTCATAACCCTTGAAAGTCCTAATTGAATCAGGTTCAATTCTGAAAGCATACTACGACAAGGTTGCGTAAACTGACTCCTAAAGGTTTGCTAATTCAGCACTACGTTTGGACTAATCGTCCATTCGTCACACACTGTCACAACATTTAAATAAAATAAATTTTCAAAACTTGCATGTGCACTGCAATAAAATTACCATTTGTGAATGTACAGTTTTAATTGCAAGTCAGTTTGTGACACCCGGGAAGTTCCTACAAAGGACAATCAGAGGAAAACTTGATTATTCAACAATGATGACCAGAATCAAGCGCATCGTGTAGGCCTATGAATCAGGGGCATGTTATCCAGTGGTTTTGTTGACCAAGGAATCTGTCAGGGTAAAGAGAGTTCCCAAGCATCAGTTGATCGAGGAACGTCATTCAAAGTCAGTTGATCAGAGCTGAATCTGCCAAACAGGGGCAGGCCACCCGAAATTTCTGTTGTCCAAGGATGAAATCTTCCAATGCCCAGTCAGAGTGAGTCAAGTCGCTTCCACGCTCATACCGGGGCAGAATAGTTCCAGAGCTCACTAAGTGCAACTCTCCTCGAGAGGACATCCAAGTCCGCCATGCCAAGAATTGGATAATTAGTGATAGTCTGTTCAGAGACTCACCCAACAGGGGCAAACTTTAGCTATGCAGAGCAAGTGTATCAGTAATCTCAGAGTTCAAGACGAGTGTCGGGAAATCATGCTACCCACCGTCGCCTTTGTCACCCTTCTCAACCAGAAGCCTTGTCACTAAGACCTTTCTTCCCATCCTTGGGAGTTTTTCTAGCTTTTCATAATCATTGCATAAATCATTTGCATACGTTATTCATGTCGCTTCGCTCGAGCATATAGAGCATATGCATCATATTTGCATTGGTCACAACCCCTCAATCATCAATCTCAGTTCAGAGGGCCTCGTAACCCCAACTTCTTGACATTCCAAAGTCCAGTTCTCGTCTGGCAAACCAATTTCAAATACCAGTTCTCGTCTGGTAGGCGAATCTTTTACCAGTTCTCGTCTGGTCACCTTTTCATTTAACCTGTTGAACGCCAATTCTCGTCTGGTAGTCATTCTTTTTCAGAGTCAATTCTCGTTTGACAATGAAAACCCAAGGAGTCAGTTATCGTCTGACGACTTATTCTTTGCCCATCAGTTCTCGTCTGTTGGCCTAACTTCAATAAACCGGTTCTCTTCTGGTAATTCACCATTTAAGTCCAATTGCTTGGCAACCAGAAATATCTCTATCAACCTGGCCCTAGAGTCCAACCATCCATGTCATATTTTCCTCATCATCCTAAGCATACGTCTGTATCTTGCATCATTTGCATTGCATCTTCATACTGCAGGGTTCTGTTTTATCTCTGGTGTGGAGCAAGGGCCGTTACAAGACGCAGTCTGGGGCAGTTATCTCAAGATCTAGTGAATTCATGCGAGAGTTTGAAGACACTGGGGCAATTCTGGATGCCATGTCTTCTGTAAAATCCTCTGAAGACGATCTTTTCATAGACGGTGCAGTCTGAGGCAATTGGAAGAGTAAAGGGATGCTTGTGCACTCTTGATAATCAGTAGGCAACTGTTGACACCAGAAGCTTGAACACTGTGTTAATCCTTAGAGAATGTCTGATATTTATTTTACCAGCGGGTCATTGGAAGTTTATTTCTTTCCCGAGCATAAGATTTTCTTTCAGCCGACAAGGTTTCCTCGTGAGGAGTTGGTACATAGTCAAAATCTAATTGTCATATCTTTCCAACACAGTCGTCATACTATACTTGGGGGCATATTTTGACTTACTTGATTCTCCAGCAAAGTCTCTCCTCAGCAGAGCATGGCCAAATATGTTTCTCCGTCAGTCCAGAAGGTTGACACATCCCCAGCTGAGTTGGAACAGATGATAACCCCAACAGAACTTCAAGGCTAATTGAATCGTTCTCGTCCCCAAGCAGACTTATCTTTCCACAGCGAAGTTTTCCCAACAGGAAGCTGAAGGCCTTGCTTCCCCACAAAGTTAAAATTATCAGAATTCCCTCCTCAGCAGGATTGTGTGATCAAGCATCTTCCCTAGCCAAGTCTAAAGATGATCTTTCCCCATAGAGTCATCGGGATTCTCATTTCCAAGGGATTTCCCCAGCAGAGCAAGAAGAAATTCTCCCCAGTGGAGTCAGAGCAGGATGATCAGATCCTCAGCAGATGTTCAAAGCAGTTAAACGAAGTATACCTCACGCAGAGTCGTCTTTCCTCCAGTGAAAACCTCTCCAACAAGCATCAGGTTGCCAACACTTCGTTCCCATCAGAGTTAAAAGCTTTCAACCCGTCAGCAGTATACAGAATGCTTCCCAAATTCCCCAGCGGAGAGCTAAAGCTAAAGCAGTTGCCTTACATTCACAAACATCAGTATATACTCCTGGTGGCACCCGTCCGTGTCATATCCCCAGCAGAAAGCCAAAGTATCCCCTTTGCACTCACAGATACAGATATGTATATAACTTTCTTGACACCCGTCCGTGTCACTTTTCCCAGCATATTCTCTCAAACACTTTGTAAAAACATATACTTGTATATATACCTCTTGACACTCGTCCGTGTCACTCTTCCCAGCAAGTGGAACACTCAAATATACACTACTCATACCTATTTTACTTATACAGATACTCGTCTGTATCTTGTATACACCATTTACATCCCCGCAGATTCGACACTCGTCCGTGTTCTTTGCTAACCCGTTGGTACTCGTCCGTACCATCATCTCAGAACATGCGTTTGTTTCTACCTGATACTCGTCTGTATCATAGTCTTAAGGATGCTCGTCCGCATCTTTAATCCATACACTGTGTCAAACACTTTTGTCTTCTTGAATATAGACGCTCGTCTGTGTCTACTATTCCCCAGAGGAGTCCCCTCAGATTCAACACTCGTCCGTGTTCTTTGTTAACCAGTTGATACTCGTCCGTATCATCATCTCTGAACACATGTCGGTATTTGTTTCTACCCGATACTCGTCCGTATCGTAGTCTTAAGGATGCTCGTCCGCATCTTTAATCTATACACAAACATCTAAACACTTATACCTTTTATTTCTTGGATATAAACACTCGTCCGTGTTTATTATTCCCCAGTAAAGCAATTTTCTTCTTATCTGACATTCGTCCTATGTCTTGATAAACCCTGAGAGCAGCCGTACCCTGCTAGGTGGTCGTCCTCCACCTCTTGATGGTCGTCCTCCGTCATGCTCATCCGATGGCCGTCCCCATCGTTGACCTTTTTATCCGACATTCGTCCTATGTCGTGATATTTAGCAGCCGTCCCTTGCTAGGTGATCGTCCTTCACCTTTTTTTGATGATCGTCCTTCATCATTTTATCCAATGGCCGTCCCCATTGTTGATTTCGGTTATCTGACATTCGTCCTATGTCATGATAAACCTTGAGAGCAGCCGTCCCCTGCTAGGTGATCGTCCTTCACCTCTTGATGGTCGTCCTCCATCATGCTCATCCGATGGCCATCCCCATCGTTGACCTTTTATCCGACATTCGTCCTATGTCGCGATATTTTCGGCAGCCGTACCCTGCCAGGTGGTCGTCCTCCACCTTAGATTACCGTCCCTCATCTTAACCCTTACAGAGCAGCCGTCCCCTGCTAGGTGATTGTCCTTCACCTTTGATGACCATACCTCATCATCTGTTCATTTCATTTATTCTTTAACCCGATGGCCGTCCCCGTCGTGGTCCCTTTTCCTTTTCCTGATGATCGTCCTTCATCAGTTCTAGCCCGATGACCGTCCCCATCGTTGGTTACCTTACTTTATGAACTTGATGGCCGTCCCCGTCATGCTTCATTAATCCCCAGAGAATCTTACAGCTTTACTTGATGGCCTTCACCATCATAACCCCTTTTATCCCCAGCATGTCGGTCGTCCCCGTCATTGCTTTATTTCCCGCACTTTTCCCAGCGTGTCGGTCGTCCCCGTCATTGCTCTTTCCCCAGCAGTCGTCCTCTGCTCAACGGTCGTCCTCCGTCGCCCACACTTTACAATATACTTTATTTTCCTTTACAATCTATATCCCTTTTCTTCTTCATTCTGTGAGTGCAAATTTTGGACTGTCTTTGGTATTCAACCACAAGTTATCTTGTTCGCCTGATAAGCCGTCGCTTACATCCTGCACAACTAACTCATGTTTGAATAGGGGCAGCTGTAAACACCCCAAATTTGCCCTCACCCATTCACTCCATGGCTTATGATCATTTCATATGCATAAACTCAATCATAGCATCTCATATTACATTTTTGATTCACTGCATTGCTTCTAAGTCATCTGCACCTAGGGTTTGTGATCTGAGCTATCCAAGAGCTTCTTGAGCCACTCCAAAGGGCTTCAATCACTTCAAAGGGGTCCATGTATGTTCAAGCATCATGTTATATCCCCTCAAAGTCAAGAATGTCAAAAAAAATCACAAGAACTGAGATTGGCATGGAAGCAGAGCCAGGTTTAACTGCACAGATGACCTAGAATTAGGGTTTTGGTTTCAGAAGCCATAACTCCAAATGTTTTGGTTATTCTTGTTTCTATTGGTCTCTATATGGTATAGGGAGTATGCATATCAATTTTCATGAAGAAATTCCATGGGGAAGTCATCTGATCAAGAGTTGACTTTTCAAGCAAGTCAGTGCAAAATCAGGGCATCTGAGGCCCCCAATGACCCAACCAAGGGGTGTTCTTCATCATTTTGATTGTATATGATCTTTATTTGATCATAGAATTAGTGGGAAGTTCACAAAATTGAAGAATTTCGAGTCTTTTGCAAAGTTGACTTTTTGGGAAAGTTTGACTTTTAGTGAAATTGCCATTTTAGGCAACTTTTTCAACCTTTACTTTTTGATTCAAAAAAGCTTCAAATGGAAAAACTTTGGTCATGAAAGTTGTAGAATGGATCATTCCCTTTTCAAAAAGTACAAGAACATGACCTAATTCATTTTGGATCAAAAGTTATGGCCTTGCAAAGTTGGATAAAATCATTGAAATTTCACTTTTGCACAAGATGGAAAAATTGCAAAACCTCATGCCAAGGCCAAAGATGACTTCAAAGTGACTTCTAATCTTCATACAAACACAATGCAATGCCTAAAATTCAGATTGGCCCAAGAAATTTCTCATTTTTCATGCCTTGATTTTCAAGTATCATAAGCCATTCTTCATGAAAATCACAAAGAGGGAAATCTTGCAAGAAGGGTTCTTTTGGTTTTGTTTGGTCTCTAACCATTATCAAAGTGTCATAACAACATTATGTGATGCATTTTGCTGCATATTTCTTAAGAGATGTCACATGTTCATGGCCAAAAGTCACAAAATGTCACAAGTTGCAAAGTTGCAAAATATGTGAGATCTCACCCTTCATCCATTACAGCTCACCTCAACTGATCCAAGAGTCATCCTTGAACTCAGCTGATGCAGTACAAGCCAGAAAATCAGCTCTGCCACAGCCCATGCCTCAAGTACACCTAACCATGACTTTTTGCATTTTCTCCCATGCTTTTGGAATAGTGACCAGCAGCCTCTACTAACCTGCTCCACAGCCTACTCATACTTTATGGGAGTGATATAGCAGCTCATTTGATATAGAAACAAGACACAATCCAACTTGCACAAGTTCTGTCCCAAACTGCTTCTCTGAGTTTTTTCTTCACACAGCCAAGAAACTTCACTTTTCCTTTCACCAACAAGTCACAAATCACCCTTAGAACAAGAATCATCCCCTGAAACAACTTGAAACATCTCACAAAAGGCCCACCATTTCTGCTACACCAGAGCAAAACAGTCATAACCAACCATTCTCAAAGCTATCCAAGCTTCATTTCATCATCAAGGTGTTCAAAGGAGAGGGATTGCACCAAGTTTGAGGCCAGAAAGTTCCATAGTTCAAAGCTCCAGTTCAGGTATCATCAAGAACATTTTTTAAAGAAATGTAATCTCTTGTCATAGAATGATAGAGTTTGTTTCACTCATCATGTTAAGCTTTGAAATACTGAAAATGGTTGAGAAATGAGTGTTTATGCATGTTTTAAAGTTTTTGCAGTGTTCTTGATTTTGCTCAAATCTTGTTGTTGATGCATTATAAATGTGATCTTATGATTGATTCATGTTTGGTGTGGGTAAAGGATGAAATATGGAGACTTAGAGCACTTAACACAGCCTAAGGAATGAGTTTGATTCTGCATTTTTGAAAAAAACAGCATAATGAATCGATTCATTCCAGCATGAATCGATTCGAAACAGCATAATGAATCGATTCATCCCATTATGAATCGATTCATCCTGTAGAAAAGTTCCTGGATTTCGCATAATGAATCGATTCATCCCATTATGAATCGATTCATTCTCCTGTTAACCAAAATTATTTTATTTTGTTTGTATTTTATTTGCATGAATTTTTAAAAATAGCAAAACACTTTGAAAAATTCTGAAATTTTTTGTCAAACATTTCATTAATTTTCAGAACCCAAAAATATTTTTATTTTTATTTTTTTGCATTAAAATTTATTTTTAAATAATTTAAATGTTTATTTTTAATTAGTTAATGAAAATTAATTAATTAAAAATACATTTAGGTATTTAAAAATTACAAAAAAAATCACATTGCATTTTAAAACATTATCAAACATTATCAAACTCTCAAAACAAATTTATTTTTGGTTCTTGACCCATTTTGACAATTTTCATTGGAATTAAATTTGTTTAAAAGCAATATTTTGGTCCTAACTTTGAAAAATTCATTCTGCCTAACCATTGAGAGTTTGATGATGGTTCTTCTTGCATTGCATCCTACATAGCATGTAGTTTTTAGGATAAATTTGGTTTGAATTGATCTTGCATTTTCAATTTTTTTGGTATTTTTTCTTTGTAAGGTACCTTAAAACCCTAGCAAACTTAGGAAATTCATAACTCTCACTAGGTTAAGAGTTAGAACCCCTCCTTTGGGCAGTGAGTTTGTATAGGTTTAGGGTTACTTTGAATGCATTTTCAATTTTTTATCATGATGTTTGCTTCTGGTTTTGGTTTTTGTTTTGTGCATTGATCATAAACCCTGATTTGCATCTCCATTTGCATCCATCTTGCATAAGCTTGCATACATGAACTTGCCATAGCATTTTGTGCACCCATTTGATTCATTAGACATCTTAAGACATATTAGAAGCATGTTTGATCATTGCATCTTTCATTTGCCATTTTTGTATGTCATTTGCATTTCATAACTTTTCATGTATGTTCATAGTTCTAAGCATGCTTCTCTTGCACCCATATGTTTGTATGATCATCCCCATGCCTTGTTTCAAGTTTGCATCATCTCATAGCATCATTATCATCACAATCATGCTTCTGGTTTTGGTTTGCATCATGCCATTCCATCTCATTTTTGCATTGCATTGCATTCCTTTCACTAACTTTTCAGGTGGTAAGTTGTTTTGAGAAGTGGATTTGCCTTCACTTCTCACAATTTCTTTTCATCTCCTCTTATGCATCATTGCTTTATTTTATCTTGTGTTTGAGTTTGAGCTTGCTCTTTCTTCTTCTCCTTACTTTCTTTCCTCAAGTAACTTGTCTTCTTAAATGAAGCAAGTTACTTTGCTTCTCTTTGCTCCTTTCATCTGCTTCCTGGTGGTTCCTCTGAAGATTTCTCTTGTAAACCTCACAAACCTTAGGAACAACCAAGCATGACAATAATTAGGGTTTTGATTAGTCCCCCACTTATTTTTACCTTTGTGTCTCATTGAGTCTTCTCTTCTCACCTCATAATCAGGGACTAAACCCTAAAGGCTTTAAAGCTTTGTGATTAAGCTTATGCCTGCATCCTTCTATTAGGATGGAGTGTATAACTTTAATCCTAAGTGTTAAACCCTTAATGTGTTTAACTCCTTTAATCAATTCACATAATAGCCATCAAGACATCAAGCTTGTAACTTGGGCCTTGCATTAGGGTTCTAATTCTTCCTTAACTGGTTAAGAAGGACTAACCCTAGTGTTAATGGACAAGTCCTCCTCAAGTTGTATTACAAACCCTAAAAATCACTTCATCATCATATCATTAAATAAAATCCACTTAACAAAGGTCTTGTTTTGTCATGAGTTTAATCCCTAATCATGGATTAAGTTGAGGAGCTTTCCTCAGCTTAAACACTCTCATCTATTATCCTTCTATTAGGATGGTGTAATGAGTCTGTTTAATCTTTGATTATGGCTTAATCTCATTACTCAACACTAAACAAAAACCACCGAAAACATCTAAATAATCACAAGTATATTAATGATCTTAATCCTACACCAAAGGTGATTAAGTGTGAGAAGCTGACTTCACACTTAAGGTATTCTCATTACCCCTAATCAGAGGGAAGATGTGATGAGTCTACTAAAATCCATTGGTTTAGTCTTAAGCTCATTTTCTTATGATAAACTTTCAAAAGCAATAAAAGACTGAAAACACAAAAACAAACAATAATCGTCTCCTCCGGGATTCTTTTCTCATCTCATTCACTCATAAACGAGAACTTGCTTCTTCCGTCTAATGCAAGACAGTTTGCACCTGGGCCAGACAGGTCATACACTTGAGCATAGACCAGTAAGCAGTTCACAAGTCAATTCATCTTTCAGTCTCTTTGGGTCGAACTACGGTGTTCTGACTTCCTCATTGCACGAGAGGATACGTAGGCATAACTTAACAGTTATCGAACAAAAGTCTCTGCATATTCCCCCTCCTTCTAGCCTTATTCTTTAGCCTCATTATCATGAGCATTTAATCTTTGTTCTTACACTGACACTTCACTTATACACTTCACTTCTCTCACACTGACACCTGTACATCCTTTTCCAGCTCTTTTATACACAAATTGCACTAACACTACCCCTTTAAAACACAAATCTCTTAAGCGTGGATCCCGTCGAGTACGACGGACAATCTGGGTGCTAATACCTTCCTAGGTTGTAACCAACCCCCTTTCTCAGTCTCTCTGGTTCGCAACCGTCTTATCCATATCTTTTCTTAGGTTTATGCAGCATTACCTTTCCTTCGGGATAAAAATGCCTAGCTGGCGACTCTTTTCTTTTCCTGTGAGTTCACTCCTGTGTGTTCTCACATCCTCCTTTCGCCGACCGTTCGCGTCTGTACCTTTATTTGGGCCATTTCTCATTTGGTGGGAGCGACACCCTTGGAAGTGATCCTTACTGGCACTTTATCAACCATATCCACCTCTTCAACCTTCGCACCTTTAGTTATATGTTCAACCATGCTCTCTACAGAAGGTGTCCTCTCAAACAATATGGTGTAATTGTCCATGAGGCGTTGAATACCGTCCTTCAACCTCCAGCAACTATCCGGTTTATAAGCACAATAGAGACAATCTTCATTACAACCTGGAAAGAACCCAGCTTGTACCAACTTCTTCTTAATAACAGACAATGGTGTAGTCACATCTGCAACTGAGGAAATATGTAAAACTTCATCAATGGCATTGACAATCTTCTCATGATTTGGCATGGGAGCAGTAATCACATTTGGAGTACCCAGAGGGTCAAACTCAATCTCTCCAGCATCTATCATATCCCGAATCTTATTCTTCAATATCCAGCAATTATTGGTATCATGTCCTGGGCAATTAGAATGATATGCACATCGTGCATTAGGATTGTACCTGGGAGAGGTAACATTGGGGTTCTGAGGAGGGTCCTTCAAAGTGATGAGTTCAACCTTCAACAAGTGTTGCAAGGCTTGGGCCAGTGACATGTTGAACTTGGTGAACTGTCTTCTAGGCCTCTGCTGATTGCTCTGTGGTTGTTCTGGTGTTGCAGGAGTAGGGTTGGAGATATGAACTGCACTCACAGACTGGTGCCTCCTACTACGATCAGGTTGACCATAGACAGCATTTGACTCTTTCTTCCCACTAGGGGGCTTCTTTGTAGTACCTGATGAAGAAGAACCCACTTGTATCTTGCCACTCCTTATACCACTTTCTACGTGCTCTCATATCATTATCAACTCAGTAAAGCCAGATGATGAGCTTCCAATGAGATGAGTATAAAAAGGACCATTAAACGTACACATGAACATATCCACTAACTCCCTGTTAGTTAGAGGAGGTTGTACCCTACCAGCCAAATCTCTCCACTTCTGGGCATACTCCTTGAAATTTTCTTTAGCACCCATAGACATGCTTTGTAGTTGCATGCGAGTAGGGGCTAGATCAGCATTGTATTGATATTGCTTATAAAAGGCCTCAGCAAGATCATTCCAATCACGGATGTTAACACTCTCCAATTGATAGTACCATTCCAATTGAGCTCCAGACAAGCTCTCTTGGAAGAAATGGATCCACAACTTCTTATCAGCAGTATGGGGTTGGATTCTCCGGACATAGGACCTCATATGCAGCTTGGGACATGAAACACCATCATACACTACGAAAGCAGGGACCTTGAAACCAATGGGTATAACCACTCCAGATATCAAACTCAGGTCTTCAAAATCCAGCTCAGAATACTTTTGCAATTCCATAGCATCCATTCTATCCACCAGCATCTTGAACTTATCTTCATTAGGATCATGATAGTAGTTAGCTTCAGAATCAGAGTCCCCCATGGTATTATGGAGACTGCCTCCCTCTTTCTCAGACTCTTCAGACTCATATTCTTCAACCTGTTCCTTGGTCTTGACATGGCCTCTGAACCTTCTTCCCATGTTGATGAGGCCTCCTGACCTTCTAGTCTTCTTAGTCTTCTTGGCCAGCAGTGTCTTCAACTCATCCTGCCCCTTGGACAAGTTCAGGATCAGCTCTTGGAACTGTGCATTTTGTGCCTGAAGATCTTTGACTGTTTGTTCAAGAGCCATTTCTGCTGAAATAAACAGCGAGAAGATAAGATACCTGTGCACAAGAAACCTGTGATGCAATGATATGGTGTATAAATGCGTATGCAATGTTTTCAAGGACCACAGGATTTAAATTTGTTTAAACAACCAAGAAAGTAAACTTGTATTAGTAATAAATTTGTTTGCCCTTTGGGCTTACAATAAAAATGAAATAAATACAAGAAATGGGGTTTTAAGTCTCCCATGGACGTTTCCTCTTTGTGTTGAGGTATGAGTTGAGATTCCGCTCCTCGTGAAGTTGCTTTGTTAGCTCCAGGATTATTTCTTGACTTGCTTTGTAATGAGTCTCAAAAGTATCCCTTTGCTCCTTCAACTGGATCCAGGACCTCTGTAAGTCTTCCATGTCAGTGGGCATGTCTGGGTGAAGGATGGTATAAGAAGTATCCCCTTCAGCAACAGGCTCCATAGTAACTGGCAGGATGGCAGGATATGGCATCATAAGAGTCTGAGCACGAGATCGCACTTGTTATACCCTAAATTTTGACCAGAAATTTTTCGATTTTTGTTCATTTGACACATTTTTGCCGATATATCGAAAATCAATCACTTTGCATTTTTAAGTTAAAACATATCATTAATCATTAATCTTTTTTTTCTTGTTCGATTTTATATCGATTTATTTTTATTCTTGATTTCGAAGAATTAAGTTAATTTTGGAATTTAGGTAGGTTTTTGGTTCCTCTTAAATCATTTCCTTTTATTTAGTTATTATAATTTAAGTTTATCTTTTAAATCTAGTTTTTTTTTAGATTTTAATTATTACTTTTTGTTTAAGGCCAATTTAGATTAATTTAGTCATTTTAATTAGTTTACTATCTTTACTACTTTTTTTACTTTTTATTTTAATTTAGACTATTTAGAATTAATCTTAATTTCACTTAAATTTAGTTTTAATTTAATTTTCTATTTAGTTTATATTAATCTTTTAATTAGTTTATATCAGTTTTATTTTATTATTATTATTATTATTATTATTATTATTTTTATTATTATTCATTAAAATTATTTTTATTTGTCTAGTTTTCTACTTGGCTGATTTAGAACTGTTTAGTTAGTTTTGAAGTATGTGTCCTTGATTCAATTCAGAATTCACATCTTGTAGCTACACTCTTTCACTTTACACTTTTGACCATGAATATACATCAAAATAGGACAACCTTTTTGCTGCTCCAAAAGGTCTTTGCAAGCAGACCCCAAAACGGTTTCTTTGCAACAGGCAGGAATCAAAACTTGCATTTGAAAACAACTCATTAACACATGGAGACAAAAATCCTTCCAAAAAGAAAAAAAGAAAAAAGAGCCTGATGCTTTTCTATAAAAACAGAGTCAGAAATAACAAAAAGGGGGGAACTTCGCGTAAAGGAGAGGGGTGGAACGATGATGGGGGATCTTAAAAACATGATAGCCAAAACAAGAGAAAAGAACATGGACCTTCAGAAAAATTGATAAAAAGAAAACTCAGGAAAAAACCATTAGAAAAAACCGCAACCATTCCAAAACCCTTGGTCTTCTTCAGCTAACACAAACCTTCATCCTATTGGCTTTTTCCTTCATCTTCCAACCGCACATCCTCACTCACTGTTACAAATCGAAAACCATAAAAAAACGTCGTCACCCTTTCTTCGCCATCACCACCGCCCTCACCATAAACAACATCCGACGAAGCCGAAACCCCGTCGTGAATCTGAGACAAAGAACACTGTGAAAGAGTCGTGAAGCGAACCACAACAATGGCGAAGCCGCAGACAAGCTGAGATGGAGAGCAAACAGAGAGAAACGGCCGAACGAGAGAGAGATTTGCAGTGAAGCATGAGCAGCAGTAGAGAGGAAACGAAGCGAGTGTGAGAAAGAGAGGAAAGGGTAAAGCGTGATCGTGAATTTGGGTAGTTTTCTTCACATTTTGATTAATCTGATTTTCTATTTAGTTTTTTTTATCATTATATTTATGTATATTATTTGTTTGGGTTTTAAATTAGATCTTTTTATTTATTTATGGTTATTCTCACTTTATTTTATTTTCCTTTTATAAAAGATATGCTCCTTATACATAAGAATTATTTTGTTATATTATTTTACTGATGCTGTTGATATTTAGATTTATTATTAGGTTTATTTTTTTTGTATTATTTATTTCATTTATGTTATTTTAGTTATTTATTTATAACTTATTTTAGAAAAAAAATCATAAAAAATGTTATTGTTTACTTGTTAAAAAATCAAGAAGTATTATTTTGTTTAAGTTATCATTTATTTTAATTTTCAAAAAAAATGTCAAAAATATGTATTTTTTTAATTACAAAAATTCAAAAATATTTACCTACTTATTTGTTCGTTCATATTGAAAAGAAATCAAAAATATTATTTCATTAAGTTGGCTTTTATTATTATTATTATTATTATTATTATTTTATATTCATTAACTTTTCAGATTTATTACCATTTCTTTTTTTTATTCTTATTATTATTGTATAATCAATTAGGTTTAGGCTTTCAAGCCCAAGTATTTTCTAACACACCAAAATCACTGCTAATTACATCCAGACCCATGTTTTTTTTAGAGATTTAATTCATTTTGATAGTTAATAATAATAATAATAATAATAATAATATTAATTCTTTTAGTTTGTTTTATTACTTTTATTATTTAATAATAATGTAGTATTTATCTCCATAAAATAGTTAATAATAATATAATTTGCTTTCCTTATTTTATTTTTCTCCTATATTTTAGTAGTAACTTAATAGTAGATTAGTAACTTATTTTATTTTATAATTTTTCACTCCCTTTAAAATTTAGTTTTGTTTTAAACATATTAAAAACAAAAACTCTAAAATAGGAATTTATTTATTTTCATTTACTGTTATTTTATTATTATTTAGTTTATTAGTTATTTGTTAGATATTAAAAATCCAAAAAAAAGTTCTTTGTTTAATTTAAGTTTTTTATTATTAAGTGTTTTTTAGTTTAGTTAGTTTATTTATTTTTAGATATTAAAAACAACAAAAATAGTAGATAGATGTTAACTCTTTCAATTTATTTTAGCATTTTAATTTTAACACAGTGTTTTTTTTGTCGTGAACGAACGCTCGATCTTATTTGTTGTCCGATGCTTGTTACCGGATCCAAGGGAAAAGAATGTCGTGTTGACTTATTGTCATTCACCTACCTTTTATAAACCTTTGACGTTTTACGATCTTTTACTTTGTCATAAAGATGACCGCTAATCTCTTCTTATTTTATAACTTTCAAACTTTGAAGAAACTATTTCTAAAACTAAAATTTTCTCTTAATTAAATAACGAGTAACTGAACTCCGGAGTCTAGCACTCCGCTCGTTCTTGAATTAAATCACTCCTGGGCTAGCCCCACGCAACGTGGTTTATTCATCCTCTCGTTCCTAAAACACGGAAACGTTTAAATAAATTATACGAGTAACTGAACTCCGGAGTCTAGCATTCCGCACGTTCTTGATTGGACCGCAACTGGGCTAGCCCCACGCGATGTGTCCAATCACTATTCGTATATCAAATATTCAAATTATCTTTTTAAATTAATCAACGAGTAACTGAACTCCGGAGTCTAGAATTCCGCACGTTCTTGATTGGACTGCAACTGGGCTAGCCCCACGCGATGTGTCCAATCACTATTCGTATATCAAATATTCAAATTATCTTTTTAAATTAATCAACGAGTAACTGAACTCCGGAGTCTAGCATTCCGCACGTTCTTGATTGGACCGCAACTGGGCTAGCCCCACGCGATGTGTCCAATCACTATTCGTATATCAAATATTCAAATTATCTTTTTAAATTAATCAACGAGTAACTGAACTCCGGAGTCTAGCATTCCGCACGTTCTGGATTGGACCACAACTGGGCTAGCCCCACGCGATGTGTTCAATCACCATTCGTAGTCAAAACAATTCAACAATCTTAAAGGATCAGGCATGATTCATCTCCATAGGAAAGTTGTTCCTCCTATCCCCACAAACACAAACAAAAATCTTACAAACAATTACTTTCAAAGGAAGAACGTGGCATTGCTTGTCGATACTTATATCCAAGTTTAAAGCTTCTTCCGATTTTATTTATTCTCAAAGAAAGAATATGGCATTGCTTGTCGATCTTATATCCAAGTTTAAAGCTTCTTTCGATTTCTCATTTCTCAAACGTTTGTGGTGGAATAGGTGAGATACTTCTCTTAAAGATGACGACTTGTCTCTTTCTTTCAAATACAATTTAAAACTTACCAACCAATATAAACTATTTTTCCATAATTAATCAATGAGTAACTGAACTCCGGAGTCTAGCATTCCGCACGTTCTTGAATTAAAACACTCTTGAGCTAGCCCTATGCGATGTGGTTTATTCGCCCTCTCGTTTTAAAACACCCTTAACAAAGATCAAATATCTTTTCTCAAACGAACATTATTTAAATCTTTCTATCTCGCAAACAAGCTAGCGCTTCAGCCTCCTATCGCGAGCAGATAAGCTAACGCTTAGTAGTAGAATACATTTTCAAACAATCGTTCAATTAAAAATCACAAACCGTAGTCGCACGAACTACGAAGCTCTGACTTTCCCATTGCACAGGGGAATACGTAGGCACGGGGATTTTAATCCTTCGCGAGCACAATAATAAAAAAATTAACTATCTCTCCGTCACAATAATAAAAAACTTAATCTTTCTCCGTGATAAATAATTTTCTTTTCCCTTTATTAAAAGCAATCTTAATTAGTAAAAGAAGACAATAATAACAAGTTAACATTTTTAAGCGCAAACTAGACTAAGAGGTTCTCGTTGAGTACAACGGACGTGAGGGGTGCCTAACACCTTCCCTTTGCGTAACTGACTCCCGAACTTAGATTAGTGGTTTCGTTGACCATTCTTATCCTTCATTTAGGTTGTGTCTATATCTCCCTTTTCTCTCGTAGAATAAATAGAATTAGGTGGCGACTCTGTTGTTTGTTTTAGGATCATATTTTTCGAGGTACGACAGCTGGCGACTCTGCTGGGGATTTCATTGCCTTGTGCATAAGAGAGTCGAGCCTAGCTTAGGATAGTCTGCGTTTGTTTGATGACTTGTTTGATTTGTCTTCTTTATTTGCTGTTGATATTTTATCTGCTGCTTCCTTCTTTATTATTTTCTCATTATATCTGTCTGTTGGATCTCGGGATATCACGGGTATGAATTTGTACTTAAGTTTTGAAAAAGAAGAGGGAACACCTAAGTTAGAATTGGATGTTATTAGTGTTAGTCTCCAAGGACTCGCTCCTTGCTCGCCTATCATGAAAGCTCCCCCAAATAGTTAGACTTTTCGTAGATCTTGTCACAACACAGCTAGCCTATCGCGTGACCTGATTCACGAAAGGGCTATGATTCTGGGACCCCCTAGAACCTGTTTCAGTTTTGGTAGTTGCGTAATGTTAGGCTCCGAGGGCTCGCCCATTTGTTGGCCTAGCATGAGAACTCCACTTAAGGTAGACCTTATCGTCATTATCGTCACAATGCAGCCAGCCTGTGGCGGGGCATTAGTAAGATAAACGTCCATGACCTTGAGTATCCTTATACCATTACCATAGAAGCCACCCTGTGAGCGGGCTTTATGGGTAAAAGAAATTAGAACTCTCCACTTAAGGCTTACCAGTTAGGAGATTCCAAGTTACTTGTACCTTGGATCCAACATCTTGCCTTCATGCTGGAACTGATTGTATTTGTGATTCTGAGCTTCGCATTCATTCGCATATCATTTACATTCGCATCGCATATCATTCTCCCACCAAACAAAAAAAATCACTCTTTTTTCCTTCTACCAGTTTGTTGACTTTTAGACGTCTCTTTCAAGCCTGAAGTAGTCACTGAAGAACAACAGATATGGCAAAGAATGTTGATTCCATGTCAGGCTTTACTGTAATGACCAACCCGATGTATGATTTTCCTCCTGACAACGATGCTCAACAAGTGGAGGTTCCCCAATCTCAGAATGTCCATCATGTGACAAAGGTGAATAATCCTAAGGTGGTGAAAATTGAGGAAGGAATTCGTGATCTCGAGGAACAACTGAAGATGGTGAAAGAACTCAATGCATTTGGTTTAAAAGCTCATAACTTGTGTCTGGTCCCGGGCGTGATTATTCCCCCAGATTTCAAAATGCCTACTTTTGAAATATACAAGGGTGTAAGTTGTCCAAGATATCATTTGACGATGTTTTGTCCAAAAATGACTGCTCATACCGATAACGATAAGCTGATGATTCATTACTTTCAAGAAAGTCTATATGGGGCATCTTTGATGTGGTATGTGAAGCTAGAAAGAAACCATATACAGACTTGGGAAGACCTAGCCGGCGCTTTTGTAAAGCAATATGACTACAATTTGGACATGGCTCCAGACTGTGACCAGTTGATAGGAATGAGTCAGAGAGACGATGAATCTTTTAGGGAGTATGCACAAAGATGGAAAGAATTGGCAGCCCAAGCCCATCCACCACTCTTAGAGAAAGAACTTGCCAAAATGTTTCTGAAAACATTGTCAGACTCTTATTATATCATAATGATAGGCGTTGTGCCATTAGAGTTCTCTAAAATTGTGGAAGTTGGAGTAAACATTGAAAACGCATTCAAATGTGGAAGAATCCAAGAGGGGTCATATTGCCAAATTGTTGAAGAGAAGTCTGTGTGTGATTCCCAAGAGGAAGGAAATTTTGAAGTTAATGCAATTAGGGATTCTCCTAAAATCTTGCAAGCTCCAGTGCCTTATGGCGAACGTCAAAATCAGCGTCATGATCAACAAAGATCTCAGGACAGCCCAACAAGAGAGACTCCTTAATTCGATCCAATCCCAATGACTTACGGTCAATTGTGGACTTGTTTAGCCAGGAATTTAGTGATGGCGCCCAGGAAGACCAGAGCCATGAGGTCTCGCCCTCATTGGTTCAATCCAAATACCAGTTGTGAATTTCATGGTGGAGTACTGGGGCATCCGATTGAAGAGTGCAAAGTTTTCCAGGAAAAGGTTCAAGAGATGATCGACTATGGGGTGTTGACCTTCATTGGAGGGAGCCCATCTGTGGACGGCGTACCTTTGTGCTGATAGAAAAAACTCAAGAAAGTCCTTTCCAAATCAGTTTGTTACTGGAGCCTGGGACTAGTTCCTCAATGCACGTGATCGTTCGATACTTTGAAGTTTACCTTCTCAGATGTTTAGTTCATTCTCTGCTTTTCATATGTATTTTTTCTTTGTTTGTTAATGCATTTGTTTTGGCATGTAAGAACTTATTTGTTTTGAATGTTTAATGCAATGAATATGTTTGTCTTGAAGTAATCCATTTGTATTCACTCATAATGCTTTTTCAACTTTATAATGCCAATATTATCCCATCTCCTGCCTAGGCAGAGAATTGGAGGGAGGATGACGAAATTAAAACACAAATTCTCTAGTCGAATGCTTTTGAATAAAATCCTACTGACGATGTACAGGCATTGTTTCATATTCCCAAACACTGAAGAAATAAGGAGTCAATCCCTAGTCAACCACTTCGAGCCTAGAAGTAGGAGTTTCTTTCAGATATTTCAAAACCCTTACGCTTAACCGGGGGCAGGGTAGTGTTCAGTTAATCTGTTTACACATTCAAATCATAAGATGAAACATCCCATCAGGGAATCCACTACAATTATTGACTTGACAGTCACAACTTTCAGCCTTCCAATGATTTGTTTAAAAAAAGAGAAAATAAAATCCCGCTAAGTCAAGCACCCAAAAGGAGACTTAGGCAAAAATCAGGGACCAAAGAGAAATTCGAGTTAGAAGAAGCCTTTCAATCCTCAACCTAAAGCTTACGATTTAGTGACCACCGTACCAAAGTCAAAGGGGTCACTAATATCCATAGAGGACAAATAAGATGACTGTCATTTCGAGCAAACCTTGGATCTTCATCTCTACGCCATCAAGACAAATGTATGTGTCAATTTAGCTGAACCTAGGATTGGAGAACATCACGGAGAGTGGGTGGGCACCAAATAAACTTTGAGCATTTATCCTTTGTTTCTAAAACCGTGAACCAAACCACATTACAACCCTCAAAAGTCCTAATTGAAGTAGGGTTTATTTTGAAAGCACACTCAATGAGAAAGTGTTTCCCGACTCCCATGAGCTTTGCTCAAAAATTTGTGTTGGCTTTATAAAAAAGGAAAATTAATGTCATATCCTAGCTAGTGATTAGGTCACAGGCTATGGTGAAAATCTTTTCAAAAAAAAACTTCGAGACAAACATGTGTGTTGCATTAGCAGTCTCAATATTGACATTTTGCTTCTTAGCATTTGCTTGATATCATAGAAGCCTATGTATGAGTACCAGTGATGAGCTTAATCTCTTGAGATTTGAAACTCTGATGAGTAGTCGAACAACCATTTCAGAGAATGATCATCCCCAAGGGCATTTTGGCTTGAAGA
Source organism: Lathyrus aphaca (assembly GCA_963966055.1). Taxonomy (NCBI): domain Eukaryota; kingdom Viridiplantae; phylum Streptophyta; class Magnoliopsida; order Fabales; family Fabaceae; genus Lathyrus; species Lathyrus aphaca. The sequence continues at coordinate 514,888,980 of OZ014522.1, forward strand.
CTTTGCCATACAGGGGCATTTTGCTTGAAGACTCTGCTAGACAGGGGCATATTTCTTGAATACTTTGTCAGACAGGGGCATGTTGCTTGAAGACTTTGCTAAACAGGGGCAAGTCATTTCCCAATTTGTGCTTACACAGTCTGACCATCCCTAAAAGACAGACATTGAAGACTCGTTTGTGTCAAACACAGTTAATCTGAGGCAGTGACGTCGAGATTCGACGAATCTCTACAAGAGTTTGAGGACACTGGGGCATCTTGAATGCCAAGTCTTCTATAAAATCCTCTTGAGATGATCTCTTCTCACAAACCATTTTGTGGGCGCATGACCACGTGTTCTCCTAAGCAAGACGCTCTTGAGATTTGCCTTGCAAGTATCTCCAGATGACGGGGTCCTTACGCCAAGTTGTTGTGATGTGTCAGGGGCATGACTCATTATTTTCGGGTGGATTTCTTTTACTACTTAGTGCTTCAAGTGAGATACTAAGTCTAGTATCCCCTTTTGAGCTTTGATTCAAGCTTCTCTAGCCGAATGTGATTTTTTCCCCAATGGAGTACAAATCTACTTCATCCTAAGCAAACATAGTTTGTGTGTTTGTTTCCTTCTGATGGACATTGAAGTTAGAAGATTTGCTTGGGTTTATTTCCCGATTGGAGTATCTTCTCTCCTCAAAGAGACTTGAGCCTTGTAATAAGACTTTATTCCATGGATGGCTCTCTATCCTATCTTCAGTGATTGCATACACTTTGACGAGATTGGGCGAGTATCCGGTTGTTGTGATGTTTATTTCATCACCAGTTTATCTCTTGTGTCTGTTTTGTCTGTTTGTCAGCATAAACATAACACATATACATACATGTACATCATAAATGATTCATGTTCATATTCATGTTGCATTCATTAATGCATACCTCCTCTACCTTGGTCGTGTTTACCCCCAAGTGATATGTCTCTCTCCAAATAGAGTTTTCAGCCTTAGGCAGAAAATGTACATTCTTTCTGATTCCCCACTGAGATTCTACCCTCGTGGAAGATTTTGCTTTAGTTCTCCTTTCCACACTTGGATAGGATAAATCCCGATTGAGTTCATTCCTCAGGGGATAGTGTCTTGATTGACAGTTTCTTTCCAGCTCGTTCCTGGATTGAATTTTGGTTTTTGGAAATTTTTGATGATCGAACTACCAATTGGGAAGTGCATTTATTTTGCACCTTTTGGATGCTTAGTTTCCCAGAAGGAATTTGTTGGAGGCTCCCGTTGAAGACGAATTTTGCTCTCCAGCAGTATTACTACAACATTCCCTTGGATTACTTATACCCGACAACAAGTGGCAGTCTCTGTATTCGAGAAGCTTGTTTTGTCTTTGAACTTCTAAAGTGGAATAAACAAGTGGCAGTCTCTTTATTGGAGAAGCTTGTACTCGTCCCTGGACCTCTAATCGGAATCAACAAGTGGCCATCTCCTTATTTGAGAAGCTTGTTTCTTATCCACAGATTTCTCAATTTTCAACAAATGGCATCTCATCCAGACAAGGTGAGAAGTTTGTTCGGCAAATGGCATCTCATCTAGACAAGGTGGGAAGTTTGTCGTGATTCCAATTTTCAACAAATGGCATCTCATCCAGACAAGGTGAGAAGTTTGTTCGGCAAATGGCATCTCATCCAGACAAGGTGGGAAGTTTGTCGTGATTCCAATTTTCAACAAATGGCATCTCATCCAGACAAGGTGAAGAAGTTTGTTCGGCAAATGGCATCTCATCCAAACAAGGTGGGAAGTTTGTCGTGATTCCAATTTTCAACAAATGGCATCTCATCCAGACAAGGTGGGAAGTTTGTCGTGATTCTTCAATTTCCAACAAATGGCTATCTCTCCCGGACAAGTTGAGAAGTTTGTTGAGATTTTTTCCAATTTTCGTCAAATGGCTATCTCTTCCATACAAGTTGAGAAATTTGAGCGTGAAGTTGTTCTTCATCATATTGTTGTCTCTTTCAGAAGAAGGGAAGTATGATGAATGTTCTATCAAATGGCTATCTCTTCCATACAAGTTGAGAAGTTTGATACGAATCTCTTTACTTTTCCAACAAATGGCTATCTCTTCCATACAAGTTGAGAAGTTTGTTGAATTTTTTTTAATTTCCGTCAAATGACTATCTCTTCCATACAAGTTGAGAAGTTTGAGCGTGAAGTTGTTCTCCATCATATGGCTGTCTCTTTCAGAAGAAGGGAAGTATGATGAGAGTTCTATTCAATGGTATCCTTAGTTAAATCTCGGCAGAAGATTTGACAACAGGTGATTCCTTTTATTTCTGGCAAGTCTCAGCAGAAGATTTCCAGTCTACCTAGGCAAAAGGTATTTACTTTTCATGATCTCGACAATGGCATCCTCAGTTAAATCTCGGCAGAAGATTTGGCAACGGATGTATCATCAGTTTAATCCTCGGCGGTAGGAATTTCATTTTGATACCTCGGCAGAAGGTATCTCATTCTTAGATTCTCTGGTAATCTCGGTAGAAGATCTCCAGCAGATTTCGATAGAATTTGTTTTCTTACCAAGATCTCGGCAGTAGATTTTTGGTTCATTTAGTATACCTCGGCAGAGGGTATCCCATTTTTGGATTCTCTGGTAATCTCGGTAGAAGATCTCCAGCAGATTTCGATAGAATTTGTTTTCTTACCAAGATCTCGGCAGTAGATTTTTGGTTCATTTAGTATACCTCGGCAGAGGGTATCCCATTTTTGGATTCTCTGGTCATCTCGGCAGTTAGATCTCCAGCAGATTTCGATAGAATTTGTTTTCTTACCAAGATCTCGGCAGTAGATTTTTGGTTCATTTAGTATACCTCGGCATAAGGTATTCCATTTTTTGGATTCTCTGGTAATCTCGGCAGTAGATCTCCAGCAGACTTCAATAGAATTTGTTTTCGTTCCAAGATCTCGGCAGTAGATTTTTGGTTCATTTAGTATACCTCGGCAGAAGGTATCCCATTTTTGGATTCTCTGGTCATCTCGGCAGTTAGATCTCCAGCAGATTTCGATAGAATTTTTTTTCTTACCAAGATCTCGGCAGTAGATTTTTGGTTCATTTAGTATACCTCGGCAGAAGGTATTCCATTTTTTGGATTCTCTGGTAATCTCGGCAGTAGATCTCCAGCAGACTTCAACAGAATTTGTTTTCGTTCCAAGATCTCGGCAGTAGATTTTTGGTTCATTTAGTATACCTCGGCAGAAGGTATTCCATTTTTGGATTCTTTGGTCATCTCGGCAGTTAGATCTCCAGTAGACTTCGGAGGAATCGGTTTTCGTTTCAGAATCTCGGCAGTAGATTTCTGTTCGTTATTGATACACCAACGAAAGGTTTTTTCCAATTGAGGTTTCAAATCTCGGCAGTAGATTTCCTCAAAGTGAAATTTTGTTCAAAGATCTCGAGTCATCTTAGGACTTGTAGACAGTTGTCGTCTGGCTTCGCTCAAGAGAAATTTTCTCGTGTGGTTTGTACTCCGGTCATGTGTGTCTAATACCCAGTAGTGTCAATTTTCTTTCCCAACGAAAGTTGTAGCCCTTGCATTTGCATTGCACATCATATCATTTTCATCTGCATTTTCGGTCAAAATTTTAGGCATTCTGATATTTAATCCTCTTCCACCCTGAATGTCCAAAAAAAACTTGTTACTCGTACATTCAGCTTCAAGATGATTAAATAGGGGCAGCTGTTATACCCTAAATTTTGACCAGAAATTTTTCGATTTTTGTTCATTTGACACATTTTTGCCGATATATCGAAAATCAATCACTTTGCATTTTTAAGTTAAAACATATCATTAATCATTAATTTTTTTTTTCTTGTTCGATTTTATATCGATTTATTTTTATTCTTGATTTCGAAGAATTAAGTTAATTTTAGAATTTAGGTAGGTTTTTGGTTCCTCTTAAATCATTTCCTTTTATTTAGTTATTATAATTTAAGTTTATCTTTTAAATCTAGTTTTTTTTTAGATTTTAATTATTACTTTTTGTTTAAGGCCAATTTAGATTAATTTAGTCATTTTAATTAGTTTACTATCTTTACTACTTTTTTTACTTTTTATTTTAATTTAGACTATTTAGAATTAATCTTAATTTCACTTAAATTTAGTTTTAATTTAATTTTCTATTTAGTTTATATTAATCTTTTAATTAGTTTATATCAGTTTTATTTTATTATTATTATTATTATTATTATTATTATTATTATTATTTTTATTATTATTCATTAAAATTATTTTTATTTGTCTAGTTTTCTACTTGGCTGATTTAGAACTGTTTAGTTAGTTTTGAAGTATGTGTCCTTGATTCAATTCAGAATTCACATCTTGTAGCTACACTCTTTCACTTTACACTTTTGACCATGAATATACATCAAAATAGGACAACCTTTTTGCTGCTCCAAAAGGTCTTTGCAAGCAGACCCCAAAACGGTTTCTTTGCAACAGGCAGGAATCAAAACTTGCATTTGAAAACAACTCATTAACACATGGAGACAAAAATCCTTCCAAAAAGAAAAAAAGAAAAAAGAGTCTGATGCTTTTCTATAAAAACAGAGTCAGAAATAATAAAAAGGGGGGAACTTCGCGTAAAGGAGAGGGGTGGAACGATGATGGGGGATCTTAAAAACATGATAGCCAAAACAAGAGAAAAGAACATGGACCTTCAGAAAAATTGATAAAAAGAAAACTCAGGAAAAAACCATTAGAAAAAACCGCAACCATTCCAAAACCCTTGGTCTTCTTCAGCTAACACAAACCTTCATCCTATTGGCTTTTTCCTTCATCTTCCAACCGCACATCCTCACTCACTGTTACAAATCGAAAACCATAAAAAAACGTCGTCACCCTTTCTTCGCCATCACCACCGCCCTCACCATAAACAACATCCGACGAAGCCGAAACCCCGTCGTGAATCTGAGACAAAGAACACCGTGAGAGAGTCGTGAAGCGAACCACAACAATGGCGAGGCCGCAGACAAGCTGAGATGGAGAGCAAACAGAGAGAAACGGCCGAACGAGAGAGAGATTTGCGGTGAAGCATGAGCAGCAGTAGAGAGGAAACGAAGCGAGTGTGAGAAAGAGAGGAAAGGGTAAAGCGTGATCGTGAATTTGGGTAGTTTTCTTCACATTTTGATTAATCTGATTTTCTATTTAGTTTTTTTTTATCATTATATTTATGTATATTATTTGTTTGGGTTTTAAATTAGATATTTTTCTTTATTTATGGTTATTCTCACTTTATTTTATTTTCCTTTTATAAAAGATATGCTCCTTATACATAAGAATTATTTTGTTATATTATTTTACTGATGATGTTGATATTTAGATTTATTATTAGGTTTATTTTTTTTGTATTATTTATTTCATTTATGTTATTTTAGTTATTTATTTACAACTCATTTTATAAAAAAAAATCATAAAAAATGTTATTGTTTACTTGTTAAAAAATCAAGAAGTATTATTTTGTTTAAGTTATCATTTATTTTAATTTTCAAAAAAAATGTCAAAAATATGTATTTTTTTAATTACAAAAATTCAAAAATATTTACCTACTTATTTGTTCGTTCATTTTGAAAAGGAATCAAAAATATTATTTCATTAAGTTGGCTTTTATTATTGTTATTATTATTATTATTATTTTATATTCATTAACTTTTCAGATTTATTACCATTTCTTTTTTTTATTCTTATTATTATTGTATAATCAATTAGGTTTAGGCTTTCAAGCCCAAGTATTTTCTAACACACCAAAATCACTGCTAATTACATCCAGACCCATGTTTTTTTTAGAGATTTAATTCATTTTGATAGTTAATAATAATAATAATAATAATATTAATTCTTTTAGTTTGTTTTATTACTTTTATTATTTAATAATAATGTAGTATTTATCTCCATAAAATAGTTAATAATAATATAATTTGCTTTCCTTATTTTATTTTTCTCCTATATTTTAGTAGTAACTTAATAGTAGATTAGTAAGTCGTGTTGAGGTATGAGTTGAGATTCCGCTCCTCGTGAAGTTGCTTTGTTAGCTCCAGGATTCTTTCTTGACTTGCTTTGTAATGAGTCTCAAAAGTATCCCTTTGCTCCTTCAACTGGATCCAGGACCTCTGTAAGTCTTCCATGTCAGTGGGCATGTCTGGGTGAAGGATGGTATAAGAAGTATCCCCTTCAGCAACAGGCTCTATAGTAACTGGCAGGATGGCGGGATATGGCATCATAAGAGTCTGAGCACGAGATCGCACCCATCTGAGATAAGCTTCCATAGGAATAATGTACTTAGGCTCCAGAGTCTTGTTGTCAATCTTGTTCACTTTACCCCATGCTCGTATGAATCTTTGACGGTAACTTTGAAGATCGTTGTCGTAGTCAAACACAATACCCTGAATCAACATGTCATGAGGACCATCACTCTGAGCGTAACCAAACTGACGTAAAGCTAAGGAAGGGTTGTAAGTAATGCCTCATCTTATGCCTAGGAGTGGCACATTAGGAAACTCCCCATAACGGTCAATGATAGTAACATTCTCCATAGATCGAGAGCACCAATGAATATCTGAATGAGAGAGTGACATAATCCTCTTGGACCATCTGAACCCTTGTTCATTCTTCATCACTGATCGAGGAAGGTGAGAAATAAACCACCTAGATAGTAAAGGTATACAACACATCAGAGTTCCTCGTGCCTTCGTAGTACGAGTATGAAGAGAATGCAGGATGTCCCCAAGTAATGTAGGCACTGGATTGTGACTCAGGAATATGTTGATGGCGTGAACGTCTATGAACTGATCTGGATTGGGGAACAACACTAAGCCATAAATCAACAAGGCTAAGATCTCCTCAAAAGAATCATAGCTCATAGCCTTCAAGAACATTTGAGCCTTCTCTATCAACACCTTAGCAAGAATACCCTTAACTCCACTCCTTGTTTCCAGGACAATGTCTGATTTCTTTAGATGTAGGGCTGCAGCAATGACTTCAGATTTAGGCTCTTTTTCCAAGCCTGTAAAGGGTCTCTGATCAAGTATAGGTATACCCAGTAGTTTAGAGAACTCTTCCATTGTAGGAACCAGCTGATAGTCGGGGAATGTGAAACAGTGATGTTTAGGATCAAAGAACTGAAACAGAACACTCATCATGTCTTCATTGAACCCTGAAGTAACCAGATCCAGTAGGTGACCATGCCTCTTGATAAACTGGGAGTTTTCAGAAACTTGAGAGACCAATTCCTTAAGCTTAGGAGGTATTCCTACAAAGTTGATCCTGATAGTATTCCTACGAGCAGAAGCCATGACCTGCAACAAAGAACAAAGATAAATCCTTTGGTCCTTGAAATGGTTAGTGAAAATGCTATGCTTATGATGCATGGTGATGCTATGATGTTATGCTCAATCACAAACATGTGGCACACACAAACAAGTCACACAATAGCCCTAGGTTTAGAGGCTTGCATGAGGTTTAAAGGTAGATACCCTCCCCTGATGTTTAGATGGTTCATCCTGTCCTATAAAGTAACCAGGTTCTAAGGGATCTCAATATCATTGATCCTTCACAAGGGTGGTTGTTCAGTAGGCAACTTACTTGCCAACCAAAACCCTCCAAGTTTAGAATCTCAATGAGCGTAGTATCGAGTATCAACCAACTTCAGTCTTTACCAAAGCCGGTTATCTCACTACTTTTCTAAAGGCCAAGATGGGATAACTAGGGTTCTAAAAGTTAGTTAGTGCATTGTCAACATATGGCAGCCTCATATTATCCTCAACTTGACTTAAGGAACATAAGCACCAACCAAGAAGTCACACTAACTATGGCCACCAGATCAACCATATCGGTATACTCCGTACAGTTTCCTTGGTCTATTGCCATTTACCTAAGGTACACTAGATCCGGGTTAGGATCTTTCACACATAAGAGCACCCAACAGATAAGTATAAAACAAACAAGGCAAACAATTTAAAGTGATCTAATTCCTAAGGGTACCCCTCTTTTATTAAATCCCCGGCAGAGTCGCCAGTTCTGTAACACGGTGGGAGAACTGACTTTAGTTATGTTGTGGATAGCAAGAGTCGCCACCGACTTTTATTTTATCCAAAGGAAAGGGCATAAAAGAACAGGAAAGACCTTAAAAGATTTTTGAGTTCGGGGGTAGGTTATGTAAAGGGAAGGTGTTAGCACCCTTTACATCCATGGTTATCCATGGGCTCTTAATTACTTAGCTCACTTTAAACTGTTTTGAGAAGTGTAGTATGTGATTTAGAAATTTTCTTAAGTACTTTATAATGATCCATGTACGGATATATATAAAGACTTTGTTTTGAAAATTTGTTTGAAAATGTGAAGTGTTTTTGAAATGTTTTGAAAAGGTGAGCAAGTACATAAGAGGAACCTACCCTAAGTTAAATCTTTTTTGTTCTTAAATGTCCTTTAATGGTAAGACTATCCCTATTATTAAGGAATAGGTAGTCATTACCTTGGATGTTATGAGGGACAAGTGAAGGGACATCTGTGATAAAGCAACTGTAAGGTGTTTTAGCAATTCAAAGGGACTTATCATCTTTTATTCGAAAGGGACAAGATCATTTACGAAGGCAACATTCGAAGGGACTTGATCTTATAATCGTAAAGGGACAAGATGATATTAATGGAGAAGGGACTTTGCTTTTAGACACCTTACTTGACCATTTGGTTTAGGCAACATGAGAGGTAACCCTTAAGAAGTGAGATGGCGATCAAAGATCGACTTACGTGTGTGCGTGTACAAGTTCATATATTTATCTTAAAATTAGTGATCTAAATTCAAATTTTAAAAGCAAATATGTTTTCACTCCCTAATTTACTAACCATAGCAATTTAAATAAATAATTAAAATTCTACAACTATTACATAACTTGCACAATTACATTATAATAAAATAATTTAAATAAATAAGCATATAATAAATAAATAAATAAGAAGGTTAGTAATAATAAATAAAATAAACATAAGAGAAAAAGAGGTTAGCATAATAATATAATATAGAAAACAAATTAAAAGTTCAAATTTAAATAAATAATCATTTTTTAAGAATTTTTAAGAAGAAGAATAAACCATAATAATTATATACTGATAAACATGATTAATAGTTTAATAATTTAATTATATATACATATTAGAAATATTTATTAATTATAATTAAAAAAACATAATAAAATAAGAAATTAAAATCATAAAAGAAAATTAAGGTTTTGAATTGTTTAGAAAAATAAATTAGGGTTTATAATATAATTAGGGTTTTAAAATAAATTAGGGTTCATAAAGAAAATAATTAGGTTTTATATAACCATATTAGAATTTTTAATATACAATATCAATTTAATTATTAAATAATATATACATATATTTTAATTCAAACAAATAAGAAATTAACTTTAGAAAATATTTTTTAGAATTTTTTTAGAACATATAAACATTAACCTAGAATTATTTACATATTAAACATAATTATATATTTTTTATAATAATTAAACAAAAGATTTAAATAAACAAACCAAAAATAAAAGAACAAAAAATTGCAACTTACCTGGGCTGGGATTCGAACCCAGGCCCTAGGCTTTACACATCCTGGACCAGCCTCCCTTCCACTGGGCTATGCGTGCTTTAGTGATATTGAATGAGCAACAAGACAGTTTGTTTCTTACCTGCAAAAATCATGAAAAAAAACAAAACAACACAAAATGGCCTGGTGGGAATCGAACCCAGGCCAAAGAGTCTCTAAACGCACGCATCCACCATCTGAGCCATCAACGCATTCGTGAAATAAACATAAACAATTCAATAAAATATTAAAACAAATTTTGAAAATCAGAAAGCGCGCTGGACTTCATCTTCTTCCTCATACCTGCGAATTTTGATACGACTATACCTGCGAATTTTCCTGCATTTTTCACACTCTCAAGAACCTACGAATTTGGATTTTGCTTAATACATAAAATTTCAACAGATTAATCATATAAACATGATCCTCACATCATTCACGATTCATTGACGTTCTTAAAACTCATTTATATCTGTTCCATTGAGAAACCCTAATCGGCTACCTCAAACCCTAACAATGGTGAATCACTCATCCTGTACCAAAACTCGAATTAAAGTATCCAGAAACGATTGTTAGCTCACCATAAACAAGAATCAACAGTCAAATATAATTTATTTTACACCAATGTATGAAAACGCAAAATTCATGAATGTCTAAAAACTTTGATTCGGTTTGACCAATTTGTGGGCTTTTAGATGCATATGGTTATTGATATATGCTCAATGATGTTCAAGGAGAAGATTGATGTCCTTAATTCACCTGAAAAACCACACAATGTTAGAATCCGAATTTCAAAAATTTGATGAATTTTGAAAGTTTGAAAGTGATATTAGAAGCTGCAAATTTGTCCCCCCTATTGGCAATGTGTTTGTGTATATATATGGATTGAATTAGGTCAAAAAAAGTTATAACTCTTTGGACTTTTTGGATGATTGATGATTGAAAAAGATTTGTCATAAAATTTGATTTTTCTTTGATCCAACATTGCTATTTTGGGATAATCTTCATAACTCTTGTATCAATTAGATCCAAATGACTTTTATGACTTTCTAGAAACAAAATAATTTTAAATCTTCACTATTTCATATTTTATTTGAATTTAAAATGATTTTTAATATAAAAATCATAATAAATAAAAATAAAATGAATAAAATTATGAAAATATTAAATAAATTTCGTGCATGATGTCATGGAACATATTGGGTCACAAAAAGTCAGCCCATTTGAAGAATTAAGGTTTTAAGACCCCATTTACTTCATAAACCACTCAAAAATTTCCCAAATTTTCAAGGGCACAAATCCTTCAATTTTAATGCTATGAGGGTGTTCTTGGACATTTTGGAAAGCTTAAAGAGTCCTCTAACCAACCTCTTTGGTCTCATGTCCATATCTTTTTCCATTCTCAAGTTATGCTCTTTTGAAGTTGTTGACTTTTTGTTGACTTTTAAAAGGACCTATAATGTCTTAGCTCATATCTTCCAAATGAAGCATTTTTGGGCTTGGCTTGTGAGACACAAAGTTGTAGAGAATTCAATTTCCTTAAAAATGAGCTTTGGATGGAAAAATTTTGATGAAGCATGTGAAAGTTATGGCTGGTCAAAGTTCAGTTGACTTTTCCTGTGAAAACCCTAATTTAGAAACTCCTGATTCTTGATGATCTGAAACTTCCTTGATGAATCATGATCAACCCTTGATCAAATATTGAATTTTACTTAATATACTTGATGTTGGCAAAAAATCATGAAGTTTGACTTTGGTTTGACCACAGTTGACCTCAGTTTGACTTTTTAACTGCTTTGACTGATTTTAACCTATCTGATCATCTGACTGAGCAAATCTTTTAGGAAAGTCTTGAAACTTGACATGGGGATTATTGAACACATATAAGATGATATGAAGCTTACTTGAATTCTTGGAAGTCCATTTAGCCTGATGAAAGTCAAAACTCTAGTTTAGGATGCATTGCTTAGGAGGATGCATTGTCTAAGGGAATTGTCAAATTTTCTGATTAATTGTGAACTTTGTGAACCTTGTGAACCTCGTGAGATGTCTTGTGAACCTTGTGAACCTTGTGAACCTTGTGATCCTCTTAGTACACAATGACTTGTCTTGTGGAGGGCAAATTTTGGGGTGCAACAAGTTGCTCGTCGGGGTCATGAAGGTCGTATGTCTCTTGTCCATGTCCGACATAGGGATTTGGTTGTATCCACTATATGCGTCCATGAAGGACAAAAGTTTGAAACCTTCAGAGTTGTCGACCAGTTTATCTATGTTAGGGAGAGGAAAATCATCTTTGGGACAAGCCATATTAAGATCGGTATAGTCAACACACATACGCCATTTTCCATTATTTTTCTTAACGAGAACTACATTATAGAGCCAGGTTGTGTATTGGGCTTCAGAAATAAAATTTGCCTCTAAGAGGTCTTTTACAGCTCGCTCGACAACCTCCTCTTTCTTGGGAGACTGTATGCGCCTACGTTGTGCTATGGGTTTAACCGCCCGGTCTAAAGCTAACTGATGATAGGCGACCTCAGGGTCGAGGTCGGGCATCTCTGCAGTGTTCCATGTGAAAAGGCCAGCGTTCTCCTTGAGGCAAATTGTGAGCTGCTTCCTCGTTTCAGTGGCCAGATCCGTACCTATCTTCACTCTCTGTCGGGGTTGTCTCCCAGTGGGACGAGTTTGAACTCTCCGTCAGGGACATGACATAATGGGTGTATCGGGGCTTGCCCGTTGATGGGTCCCTGCTCTTCAGCTTCGTCCTCACTGATGCGGCTGTCGAGATCAATGGCGTTGATTCCCTGGGGGGGAGATTGTTCTTCGACCCTAAGTTTCTTGTTATTTTTGGTGTTGATTGTGGTTTGTCCTTTTACTACAACATCATAACATCTCCGAGTGGCCTCGATGTCGCCTTGGATTGTGACCACGCGGCCCAACTTGGTGTAGTACTTCATCTTCAGGTGAACCGTGGAAGGGACCGCAGTCAATTCGGCCAGGGTTGGCTGACCGAGGATGCAATTGTAAAGGGAGGGGTACTCTATTACCAGGAAATGGATCTTAACTTCTCTGGTTGTTTCTTGCTCTCCGAAGGTGACGTGGAGCTCGACATAATGTTGCACCCCAAAATTTGCCCTCCCCAAGACAAGACATTGTGTACTAAGAGGTTCATAAGGTTCACAAAGTTCACAAGACATCTCATGAGGTTCACAAGGTTCACAATTAGTCAGAAAGTTTGAGAATTCCCTCAGACAATGCATCCTCCTAAGCAATGCATCTTAAACTAGGGTTTTGACTTTCATCAGGCTAAATGGACTTCCAAGACTTCAAGTGAGCTTCATAACATACTATATTTGTTTAAGAATCCCCATGTCAAGTTTCAAGACTTTCCCAAAAGATTTGCTCAGTCAGATGATTAGATAGGTTAAAATCAGTCAAGGCAGTCAAAAAGACAAACTAAGGTCAACTGTGGTCAAACCAAAGTCAAACTTCATGATTTTTTGCCAATATCAAGTATATGAAGTAAAATTCATCATTTGATCAAGGGTTGATCATGATTCATCAAGGAGATTTCAGATCATCAAGAATCAGGAGTTTCTAAATTAGGGTTTTCACAGGAAAAGTCAACTGAACTTTGACCAGCCATAACTTTCACATGCTTCATCAAAATTTTTTCATCCTGTTGCACCCCAAAATTTGCCCTCACAAGACAAGACTTTGTGTACTAAGAGTTTCACAATGTTCACAATGTTCACAAGACATCTTATGAGGTTCACAAGGTTCACAAAGTTCACAATTAGTCAGAAAGTTTGACAATTCCCTCAGACAATGCATCCTCCAAAGCAATGCATCCTAAACTAGGGTTTTGACTTTCATCAGGCTAAATGGACTTCCAAGACTTCAAGTGAGATTCATATCATCCTATATATGTTCAAGAATCCCCATGTCAAGTTTCAAGACTTTCCCAAAAGATTTGCTCAGTCAGATGATCAGATAGGCTAAAATCAGTCAAAGCAGTTAAAAAGTCAAACTGAGGTCAACTGTGGTCAAACTAAAGTCAAACTTCATGATTTTTTGCCAACATCAAGTATATGAAGTAAAACTCATCATTTGATCAAGGGTTGATCATGATTCATCAAGGAGATTTCAGATCATCAAGAATCAGGAGTTTCTAAATTAGGGTTTTCATAGGAAAAGTCAACTGAACTTTGACCAGCCATAAATTTCACATGCTTCATCAAAATTTTTCCATCCAAAGCTCATTTTTAAGGAAATTTAATTCTCTACAACTTTGTGTCTCACAAGCCAAGCCCAAAAATGCTTCATTTGGAAGGTATGAGCTAAGACATTATAGGTCCTTTTAAAAGTCAACAAAAAGTCAACAACTTCAAAAGAGCATAACTTGAGAATGGTAAAAGATATGGACATGAGACCAAAGAGGTTGGTTAGAGGACTCTTTAAGCTTTCCAAAATGTCCAAGAACACCTTCATAGCATTAAAATTGAGGGATTTGTGCCCTTGCAAAGTTGGGAAATGTTTGAGGTTTATGAAGTAAATGGGGTCTTAAAACCATAATTCTTCAAATGGGCTTGCTTTTTTGTGATCCAATTAGTTCCATGACATCATGCACGAAATTAAATTAATATTTTCATAATTTTATTCATTTTATTTTTATTTATTATGATTTTTTATATTAAAAGTCATTTTAAATTCAAATAAAATATAAAATAATGAAGATTTAAATTGATTTGGTTTCTAGAAGGTCATAAAGTGTATTTGGACTTGATTGATACAAGAATAATGAGGATCATCCTAAAATAGCAAGCTTAGATCAAGATATTTCAAGTTTTAAAATCAAATATTTTTCAATCTTTCAAAGTCCAAATATCCAATGTTTTTTGCAATTTTTTGACCTAATTCAATTGTATCATATATATACAACATGAAGCAGCTTCAAGGACACGAATTGGCAGCCCCACAAACCACTTTCAAACTTCACAAAATTTTCAAAAGACTCATATTCGGACTCCAAGGTAGAGAGGGTTTCAATGAGTTTTGAGCATTGCAATGTGTTCTATGATGTCTATTGAACATATTTGGATCATAAACAACACCTAAAACACCTCCATTCGCATAATCCGAATTCATCTTATCATCATACTTTGATTTTTTTCGTTTATGATTATTTACATGTTATTAATGGATTTTGTTTAGTGATTTGTGTTCAATGAAGGTTTGTGATGAATTCTGGGCAGTTCAATTGAAGAAACCGTGGCCGAATTGAGTAATGCCATTTTAGGGTTCTTGGCTTTCAATTTAGGGTTTCATGATTAAATGAGTATAAATAAATTCTAAGACCATGGATCAATCGTAAATGACCTCTGGATTGTGTTTGTGTATTCAATTTGACAAAATTTTACATGAATGATGATGTTTGAGTTTCGTAGGATTAACTGCCATTTGAAATTTCGCAGGAAAGTTCGTGGACAAATTCGTAGGTAAATGCGCAGTGCCAGAGGTTGAAGATGAAGTCTTGGCGCGCAGAGGAAATTCAAATTTGAAACTTAAAATATTATGTTTTGTTTCTGATTATATTTCACAATGAGCGCGTAGCTCAGATGGTTTTGATGCGTGTTTGTGGACTGAAGGGCTTGGGTTCGAAACCAGCCAAAGTGCATTTTTTTGCTTGATTTATTTTGTTTTCAGGATAACAACAAAACAATGTGGAAGTGGTTTACTATCAGCCAGCGCGCGCCAGCCCAGTGGTCATGCCCTTGTTTATCCAGGTAAAGGACTTGGGTTCAAATCCCAGGTCCTGTTTTTTTTTGTTTTTTTGTTTTATTTATTCTTATTAATTCTTTATTTTATTCTTTAAATAATTAAAATAATTTCCAAAAAATATCTAAATCACTTTCTAATTAAACTTATTTTCTTTTAAAATTCATATTTTTTTTTCTTTCAAAAAAACTAAATTAATATATTTATTTCTTTATATGTTTTTTTTTAATAATATTTATTAATATGTATATATTCATTTAACTATTAAATTAAGATTGTAAATTAAAATTAGAAACCCTAATATTCTTAAAACCCTAATTTATTTTCTAATTACTCAAAACCCTAATTTTCTTTTAAAACTTTAATTTCTCATTTTAATTATTCTTGTTTAATTATACTTAATAAATATTTCTAAATCATGTAAATAAATTAGTATATAATTATTATTATTATTTTATTCTCATCTCAAAATTCTATAAAAAAAATTGTTTATTTAAATCTAAAAACATTTAATTGATTTCTATATTGTATATTATTGTGCTAACCTCTTTTCTCTTATAATTATTTTTATTACTAATCTTTTATTTATTTATTATTATTATTATTATTTAAATTGTTCTTATTATAATGTAACTGTACAAGCTATGTAATAGTCGTAGTATTTTTACTGTTTATTTATTTATAAATATATTGTTATGGTTAGTAAACTAGGGAGTGAAAACATGTTTGTATTTTAAAATCAATTTAGATCACTAATTATAAGATAAATATATGAACTTGTACACGCACACATGTAAGTCGATCTTTGATCGCCATCTCACTTCTTAAGGATATCCCTCATGTTGCCTAAATAAAATGGTCAAGTAAGGTGTCTAAAGGCAAAGTCACTTCTCTATTAATATCATCTTGTCCCTTTATGATTATAAGATCAAGTCCCTTCAAGGTTGCCTTCGTGAATGATCTTGTCCCTTTCGAATAAAAGATGATAAGTCCCTTCGAATTGATAAGACAACTTACAGTTGCCTAAACACATATGACCCTTCACATGTCCCTTATCACATCCAATGTAATGACTACATATTCCTTAATAATAGGGATAGTCTTACCATTGAAAGAACATTTAAGAACAATAAAGATTCAAATTAGGGTAGGTTCCTCTTAAGTACTTGCTCACTTTTTCATCAAATTACTTCATTACACTTTACATTTTAAACAATTTTCAAAACAAAGTCTTTATATATATCCGTACAAGGATCATTATAAAGAACTTAAGAAAAATTTTAATCACACACTACACTTCTCAAAACAATTTAAAGTGAGCTAAGTAACTAAGAGCCCATGGATAACCATGGATGTAAAGGGTGCTAATACCTTCCCTTTACATAACCTACCCCCCGAACCCAAAAATCTTGTAAGGTTTTTCCTGTTCTTTTATGCCCTTACCTTTGGATAAAATAAAAGTCGGTGGCGACTCTTGCTATCCGCAACATTTAACTAAAGTCAGTTCTCCCACCATGTTACAGAACTGGCGACTCTGCTGGGGATTTAATAAAAGAGGGGTACCCTTAGGAATTAAGATCACTTTAAATTTGTTTGCTTTGATTGCTTTACTTTATATTTTGGGTGTTCTTATGTGTGAAAGATCCTAACCCGGATCTAGTGTACCTTAGGTAAATGGCAATAGACCAAGGAAATTGTACGGCGTATACCGATATGGTTGATCTGGTGGCCATAGTTAGTGTGACTTCTTGGTTGGTGCTTATGTTCCTTAAGCAAGTTGAGGATAATATGAGGCTGCCATACGTTGTTAATACACTAACTGACTTTTAGAACCCTAGTCATCCCATCTTGGCCTTTAGAAAAGTAGTGAGATAACCGGCTTTGGTGAAGACTGAAGTTGGTTGATACTCGATGCTACACTCATTGAGATCTTAAACTTGGAGGGTTTTTGTTGGCAAGTAAGTTGCCTACTGAACAACCACCCTTGTGAAGGATCAATGATATTGAGATCCCTTAGAACCTGGTTACTTTATAGGACAGGATGAACCATCTAAACTTCAGGGGAAGGTACTTACCTTTAAACCTCATGCAAGCCTTCAAACCTAGGGCTATTGTGTGACTTGTTTGTGTGTGCCACATGTTTGTGTTTGAGCATCACATCATAACATCATCATGCATCATAAGCATAGCATTTTCACTAACCATTTCCAGGACCAAAGGATTTATCTTTGTTCTTTGTTGCAGGTCATGGCTTCTGCTCGTAGGAAGACTATCCGGATCAACTTTGTAGGAATACCTCCTAAGCTTAAGGAATTGGTCTCTCAAGTCTCTGAAAACTCTCAATTCATCAAGAGGCATGGTCACCTACTGGATCTAGTCACTTCAGGGTTCAATGAAGACATGATGAGTGTCCTGTTTCAGTTCTTTGATCCTAAACATCACTGTTTCACATTCCCCGACTATCAGCTGGTTCCTACAATGGAAGAGTTCTCCAAGCTTCTGGGTATACCTATACTTGATCAGAAACCCTTCACAGGCTTGGAAAAGGAGCCTAAACCTGAAGTCATTGCTGCAGCTCTACATCTGAAGAAATAAGACATTGTCCTAGAAACGAGGAGTGGAGTTAAGGGTATTCTTGCTAAGGTGTTGATGGAGAAAGCTCAAGTGTTCTTGAAGGCTATGAGTTATGATGCTTTTGAGGAGATCTTGGCCCTATTGATCTATGGCTTAGTGTTGTTCCCCAATCCAGATCAATTCATAGACATACACGCCATCAACATATTTCTGACTCGCAATCTAGTGCCTATATTGCTTGGAGACATCTTACACTCTCTTCATACCCGTACTACAAAGGCACGAGGAACTCTGATGTGTTGTATACCTTTACTATCTAGGTGGTTTATTTCTCACCTTCCTCGACCAGTGATGAAGAATGAACAAGGGTTCAGGTGGTCCAAGAGGATTATGTCACTCTCTCATTCAGATATTCATTGGTGCTCTCGATCTATGAAGAATGTTACTATCATTGACCGGTGTGGGGAGTTTCCTAATGTGCCACTCCTTGGCATAAGAGGGGGCATTACCTACAACCCTTCCTTAGCTTTACGTCAGTTTGGTTACGCTCGGAGTGATGGTCCTCATGACATGTTGATTCAGGGTATTGTGTTTGACTACGACAACGATCTGCAAGGTTATCGTCAAAGGTTTATACGAGCATGGGGGAAAGTGAACAAAGTTGACAGCAAGACTCTGGAGCCCAAGTACACTATTCCTATGGAAGCTTATCTCATATGGGTACGAGCTCGCGCTCAGACTCTTATGATGCCAT
The DNA here is from genome assembly GCA_963966055.1 of Lathyrus aphaca. Lineage (NCBI taxonomy): Eukaryota > Viridiplantae > Streptophyta > Magnoliopsida > Fabales > Fabaceae > Lathyrus > Lathyrus aphaca. The sequence continues at coordinate 514,907,681 of OZ014522.1, forward strand.
ATCCTGCTATCCTACCAGTTACTATGGAGCCTGTTGCTGAAGGAGATACTTCTTATACCATCCTTCACCCAGACATGCCCACTGACATGGAAGAGTTACAGAGGTCCTGGATCCAGTTGAAGGAACAAAGAGATACTTTTGAGACTCATTACAAAGCAAGTCAAGAAAGAATCCTGGAGCTAACAAAGCAACTTCACGAGGAGCGGAATCTCAACTCATACCTCAACACAAAGAGGAAACGTCCATGGGAGACTTAAAACCATATCTTTTGTATTTATTTCATTTTTTATTGTAAGCCCAAGGGGCAAACAAATTTATTACTAATAAAAGTTTACCTTTTTTTTGGTTGTTTAAACAAATTTAAATCCTGCGGTCCTTGAAAACATCGCATACGCATTTACACATCATATCATTGCATAACAAGTTTCTTATGTACAGGTATCTTATCTTCTCGCTGTTTATTTCAGCAGAAATGGCTCTTGAACAAACAGTCAAAGATCTCCAGGCACAGAATGCACAATTCCAAGAGCTGATCCTGAACTTGTCCAAGGGACATGATGAATTGAAGACACTGTTGGCTAAGAAGACTAAGAAGGCTAGAAGATCAGGAGGCCTTATTAATCTGGGAAGAAGATTCAAAGGTCCTGTCAAGACCAAGGAACAGGTTGAAGATTATGAGTCTGAGGAGTCTGAGAAAGAGGGAGGCAGTCTCCATAATACAATGGGGGACTCTGATTCTGAAGCAAATTACTATCATGATCCCAATGAAGATAAGTTCAAGATGTTGGTGGATAGAATGAATGCTATGGAGTTACAAAAGTCTTCTGGGATGGATTTTGAAGATCTGAGTTTGATATCTGGAGTGCTTATACCCATTGGTTTCAAGGTCCCTGCTTTTGTAGTATATGATGGTGTCTCGTGTCCCAAGCTGCATCTAAGGTCCTATGTCCGGAGGATTCAACCTCATACTGCTGATAAGAAGTTATGGATCCATTTCTTCCAAGAGAGCTTGTCTAGAGCTCAATTGGAGTGGTACTATCAATTGGAGAGTGTCAACATCCGTGATTGGAATGATCTTGCTGAGGCCTTCTATAGGCAATATCAATACAATGCTGACTTAGCACCTACTCGCATGCAACTCCAAGGCATGTCTATGGGTGCTAAAGAGAATTTCAAGGAGTATGCCCAGAAGTGGAGGGACTTGGCTGGTAGAGTACAACCTCCTCTAACTGACAGAGAGTTAGTGGATATGTTCATGAGTACACTGAATGGTCCTTTTTATAGTCATCTCATTGGAAGCTCATCATCTGGCTTCACTGAGCTGATAATGACGGGAGAACGTGTAGAAAGTGGTATAAAAAGTGGCAAGATACAAGTGGGTGCTTCTTCATCAAGTACTGCAAAGAAGCCCCCTAGTGGGAAGAAAGAGTCAAATGTTGTTTATGGCCAACCTGGTCGTAATAGGAGTCACCAATCTGTAAGTGCAATTCACATCTCCAATCCTACTCCTGCAGCACCAGAGCCACCACAGGGAAATCAGTAGAGGCCTAGAAGACAGTTCACCAAGATCAACATGTCACTGGCCCAAGCCTTGCAACACTTGTTGAAGGGTGAACTCATTACTTTGAAGGACCCTCCTCAGAATCCTAATGTTACCTCTCCTCGGTACAATCCTAATGCACGATGTGCCTATCATTCTAATTGTCAGGGATATGACACCAACAATTACTGGATATTGAAGAACAAGATTCAAGATATGATTGATGCTGGAGAGATTAAGTTTGATCCTCCTGGTACCCCAAATGTGATTACTGCTCCCATGCCTAATCATGAGAAGACTGTTAATGCCATTGATGAAGTTTCGTATATTTCCTCAGTTGCAGATGTGACTACTCCATTATCTGTTATTAAGAAGAAGTTGGTACAAGTTGGGTTCTTTCTAGGTTGTAATGAAGATTGTTTTTATTGTGCTTATAAACCTGATAGCTGCTGGAAGTTGAAGGATGGTATTCAACGCCTCATGGACAATTACACCATATTGTTTGAGAGGACACCTTCTGTGGAGAGTATGGTTGAACATATAACTCAAGGTGCGAAGGTTGAAGAGGTGGATATGGTTGATAAAGTTCCAGTAAGAATTACTTCCAAGGGCACTGTCAAGATTACTCATAAGGGTCCAATCAAGATTACTGCTGAAGGCCCTGTGAGGACTGTTGCTGAAGCTAGAGTGGCTCCTATGATTATTACCACTCCTGGTCCTATTCCGTATACTTCTGATAAAGTTGTACCTTGGCATTATGGTTCCGATGTTTATATCCATGGTGTTAAACAGGAACCCTTAGCTGATACACCTGTTGCTGATGAAAACCTTGATGTTGATAATATTGCTGGATCTAGTAAGATCACGAGAAGTGGAAGAATTTTCTCTCCTCCGGCTACCTCCAAGAATACAGTTACTCCAACTACTACCTCCATTGCTGATGCTCGAGGCAAAGGTCCTGTTATTGAACATGTGCAAGCTGAGGCACCAACTGCTGATAATCTTTCTAAGCAGATGGAAGAAGTGCTGAAGATCATTCGCAAGAGTGATTATGATATTGTTGACCAATTGGGGCATACTCCCTCCAAGATTTCCATGTTATCTTTATTGTTGTGTTCTGAGGCTCATGCTAAAGCCTTGATTAAGTTCTTGAAGACTGCTCATGTGCCAAATGAGATTTCTGTGGATCAGTTTGAAAACTGTGTTGCACACCTGACTTATGATAATGGGTTAGGATTTTCTGATGCTGATTTGACTCCTTCCAAAAGAAATCATAACAGAGCTTTACATATCTCTATTGAGTGTAGGGGCACTACCCTGTCTCATGTGTTGATAGACAATGGTTCTTCACTGAATGTACTTCCCAAAGAGGTTCTAAACAAGCTTAGTCCCGAAGATGCTATGTTGAGACCAAGTAATATAGTGGTAAGGGCTTTTGATGGTTCAAGAAGGGTGGTGCATGGAGAAATTGATCTCCCAATCAAAGTAGGTTCTCAAGTCTTCAATTCTACATTCTATGTGATGGATATTCGTCCTTCGTACTCTTGTTTGCTTGGGCGCCCCTGGATCCACGGGGCAGGTGCTGTGACTTCTACTCTACATCAGAAGTTGAGATATCCAGTAAAGGGAAAGGTTGTCACTGTTTATGGAGAGGAAGAATATATGATCAGTCATGTGAATACATTTAAGTATATTGAAGTGGAAGGAGAATATGTTGAGACTCCATGCCAGACATTTGAAGTAGTTCCTTGGGTTGTTCCTGCTGCTGAAGTTCCTCATGTTGTCAAAAGAGTTCCTGTGGTCACCAGAGTACCTCCTACAATGGCCTCCCTCAAAGATTCCAGAGCTGTGGTTGAAGAAGGTGGTTGTACTATATGGGGTCAGCTTCCTGACATTCCTTACAAGTCTGACAAGTTTGGTTTGGGTTTCACTGCAAAGTCCCAGAAGGCTGTTCGTCGTGCTCGTGTTGTTCGTATCACCAATCAAGGGATAATGAAAGATCAAATCAATGTTGTGGGTGACTGTAATGAAGACTACAACCTGGATGACTGGATTTTCCCTACTGTAGGTGATGGGCTCAATAATTGGAAGGATGAAGACGTTATTCCTATCTCCTTTAGTCAGGAGTAAATACTATTACTGTGTTGTTACTTTTAAGTTTGTAATTTTTGAACAATTGAACTCTTAAGCCTTGTGCCTTACCCGGGGCACAATGGTATGCTTGTTTTGGGATGTCATTTCATTTGCATACTTCATTCAATAAAAATCAGTGGATGTTTCATTTTCGTAAATATTGTGTTCCTTGTCTTTCTTTTATTTTATTTTTGTTTTATCAGCTATGTGTTCTTACACACACCCACATCACTAAAATGCAGATCCTCATCCACTCTGGATCCTGTTGATAACAGTTCTACTATTGCCAATTATAATTTCGAGAATCCGATCTATCAAGCTGAAGATGGAAAGGAGGAAGATTGTGAAGTACCTGTAGAGCTTGCTAGGTTGTTACAACAAGAAGAGAAAGTTATACAGACACATGAAGAGCCAATCGAAGTTGTGAATCTAGGAACTGAAGAAAACAGGAAAGAAGTCAAGATAGGGGCTGAATTAGAGGATGGTGTTAAGAGCAGATTAATTCAGATGTTACATGATTATGTGGAGATCTTTGCTTGGTCCTATGAAGATATGCCAGGGTTGGATACAGACATTGTGGTTCACCGTTTACCGGTAAAAGAAGACTGTCGTCCAAAGAAGCAGAAGGTTCGTCGCATGCGTCCTGAAATGTCAGAAAAGATTAAAGCAGAGGTGATGAAACAATTTGATGCAGGATTCTTAGCTGTGACTTCTTATCCTCAGTGGGTTGCAAATGTGCTACCGGTACCAAAGAAAGATGGTAAAGTACGTATGTGTGTAGACTACAGGGATTTGAACAAGGCCAGCCCCAAAGATGACTTTTCACTTCCGCATATTGATGTTCTGGTAGACAACACTGCTCAACATAAGGTATTCTCTTTCATGGATGATTTCTCTGGTTACAATCAAATCAAGATGGCACCTGAAGATATGGAGAAGACAACATTTGTTACACAGTGGGGCACCTTTTGCTATAAAGGGATGCCATTTGGTTTGAAGAATGTCGGGGCAACATATCAGCGTGCTATGGTGGCTTTGTTTCACGATATGATTCATCATGGGATAGAGGTATACGTGGATGATATGATAGCCAGGTCCCAGAATGAAGAGCAACATCTTGATCATCTGCATAAGTTGTTTGAGAGGTTGAAGAAATATAAGTTGAGATTGAACCCAAACAAGTGTACTTTTGGAGTTAGATCTGGTAAACTCCTGGGTTTCATTGTTAGTGGAAAAGGTATTGAAGTGGATCCTGCGAAAGTAAAAGCTATACAAGAGATGCCAGCTCCCCGTACTGAGAAGGAAGTTAGAGGTTTCTTGGGACGATTGAATTACATTGCAAGATTTATTTCCCAATTAACCGCTACCTGTGAGCCAATCTTCAAGTTGTTGAAGAAAGATCAGGTAATGGAGTGGAATGATGAGTGCCAGACAGCCTTTGATGAAATCAAGAAATATCTCCTAGAACCTCCAATTTTGATGCCACTAGTTGATGGAAGACCCTTGATTATGTACTTAACAGTATTAGACAACTCAATGGGGTGTGTGTTGGGGCAACATGACGAGTCTGGTCGAAAAGAGCAGGCAATATACTACCTTAGGCAAAAGTTTACCGACTGTGAAACAAGATACTCATTGCTCGAGAAAACTTGCTGCGTTTTGGCATGGGCTGCTCGCCGACTAAGACAGTATATGTTGACTCATACTACCTTATTGATTTCGAAGATGGATCCAATTAAGTACATATTCGAGAAACCTGCTCTCTCCGGACGAATAACAAGATGGCAAATGATCTTAACAAAATATGATATACAGTATACTACTCAGAAGGCCATTAAAGGAAGTGTGGTAGCTGATCATTTGGCTCATCAAGCAGTGGATGGTTATCAGTCAATGAGTTTTGAATTCCCTGATGAAGATATTATGATTATTACCAAATAACCTGGACTATATGACGAACCTGAACAAGGATCCCGATGGACTATGGTTTTTGATGGAGCTTCTAATACACTTGGTAATGGTGTTGGTGTTGTGATCATTTCCCCTGAAGGTTGTCATACCCCGATTACCGCAAGACTTTGTTTCTATTGTACGAATAACATGGCTGAGTATGAGGCATGTATCCTGGGCATCAAAGCTGCCATTGATATGAAGATTCAGTTCCTGGATGTATATGGAGACTCAGCCCTGGTAGTAAGTCAGATCAAAGGAGATTGGGATACCAAGCATGATAATCTCATTCCTTACAGAGAACATGTGTTGTCTTTGATCCCATATTTCGAAGAGATTACCTTTGAACATATTCCACGAAGAGAGAATCAGTTGGCAGATGCACTAGCCACCATGGCATCTATGTTTGAAATTAGCTGGGATGATGAAGCTCCCAAGATTACTATTGATAGATTTGAGAAGCCTGTGTACTGCAATGAAATTGACACTGAAGAAGCAGAAGAGAAACCTTGGTTCTATGAAGTGAAAAGATATCTTGAAGCTCAGGAGTTCCCTGAAGGGGCATCTGTCAAAGATAAGAAGTTTCTGAGGAGGTTTTCTGCTAAGTTCTTTTTTAGTAATGGAATTTTGTACAAGCGCAATCATGACTAAACTTTGCTTCGTTGTGTGGATAAGAAGGAAGCAACTGAGATTATGGAAGACATGCATGATGGGATCTTTGGCACTCATTCTAGTGGTCATACTATGGCAAAGAAGATATTGAGAGCAGGTTACTATTGGTCTACCATGGAAGCTGACTGCTATCAACATTCCAGAACATGTCACAAGTGTCAAATCTATGCTGATAAAGTACATATACCTCCATCACCATTGAATGTGTTAACTACTCCTTGGCCTTTTTCCATGTGGGGCATTATGATTGGTGAGATCAAACCTACTGCTTCTAATGGGCATCGTTTCATCCTGGTTGCTATTGATTACTTTATTAAGTGGGTGGAGGCAGCTTCATTTGCATCTGTTACTAAGAATGTGGTGGCTCGATTCATTAAGAATAATCTCATATGCAGGTATGGCATCCCTGAAAGGATTATCACAGAGAATGGCTCTAATTTGAACAACACTATGATTACTGATCTCTACACGCAGTTCAAGATTAAGCATCACAACTCTTCTCCGTATCGTCCGAAGATGAATGGGGCAGTAGAAGCTGCTAATAAGAACATTAAGAAGATTATACAGAAGATGACTGTCACTTATAAAGATTGGCACGGGATGTTACCATTTGCTCTTCATGGCTATCGTACTACAATACGTACTTCAACAGGGGCAACCCCATTCTCCTTAGTTTATGGTATGGAAGCAGTTTTGCCCATCGAAGTTCAGATGCCCTCCTTAAGAATCATGAAGGATGCAGGCTTGGATGAAGATGAGTGGATTCAGACTCGACTTGACCAGATAAATTTGATTGATGAGAAGAGGTTAGCAGCTGTCTGTCACGGTCAGATGTACCAGAAACGAATGATCAAGGCTTTTAATAAGAAGGTTAAGCCAAAGGTATATCAGGCTGGTGACTTGGTAATCAAGCGTATCATATTACCACAGGGTGATCCTAGGGGCAAGTGGACTCCTACATATGAAGGGCCATTTGTGGTCAAAACAGTATTCTCAGGAGGTGCCATGATGCTTACTACTATGGATGGTGAAGACTTCCCACAGTCTGTAAACGCAGATGTCATACCCCAAATTTTGACAACCCTCCATATATTTTATAATGTCACTTTATTTCAAAAAAAAATAAAATGACACAATTGGTAAGAGATCATGTGTAAGCCTTACAAGCACAAGGTCTCGAGTTTGAATCCAACCCCTCTGTTTTTTTAAATTTCTCTTTTATTTTCTTTAAGTTTTCGTTTCCCATATATCATTTTAAATTTAAAAGTTAGGATTTTATTTAAAATAGTAATAAGTAAATAAAAACAAAATTAAAAAAATAATTAAAAAAATAATTAAAATATTCTAGCTAGGGTAGCCCTTACTAATAAAAATTATTAATAGTTAATTAGTAGGTTATTAACAATGACATTTAGTTTTTTTTTTGTCTCTCATTTTTACTATCACTATAGCAATGATATCATAAAACATTTCTAATAATCCAAAATTTTTTTTACACGTGAATGATTTGGATTACCATCAACTTTATTACAAATCAATTAGTCATTAATTCATAAAATAAAAATCATTATCACAAAATTTATTATTTTATTATTAGGATTTCCAATACTCCAAGAAATCAATATTAAAAACAAAAGTTATCACATAGTCATTGGACCTATTCTTTCCATAATAGATGGTATGAGTTATTCCTAATTAATACTATTTAAAATCAATATTTAAGTTATTTGAAATCATCTGCCTTAAACTTTACTCTCTTTTAACTATTTACTTTTCTATTCTACTACAAAATGCAATTGTTATTAAAGTAAATTTTTGTTCTAATTTCTGGTCTTTTTAATAATGATTATTATACTTTGTTCTAAATCAAAAAGTTAAATCATAATTTTCATTTTATTTTTCCTAAAATAATTTTCTATGTACTCTTACTAAAAATAATCTAAAATAATAAAGAAAATTCATTTTAGTTATAATAAATATAAAAATCTCATATATTTAGAACAAATTAATCACATTATTTAAAATATAAAAAAAAAGAAGTATATTTTTTTAATTATTCATTAATAGAAAAAATTGTTAATAGCAAAAATATAAAATTTCAATCCATGCATGTGTTAAAAAAACCACCTCCCAATACTGTTTTTGATTCTCCATCATTCATCAACATTAACTAGGGAAATTTGTTATTCATTTATTAGTTAATGAAATCATATTAATTTTACTATTTAACTAAAAAATTTAAAGTCATAGAAAAAAATTGAATTATTATTAATATTATCATATTAATAAGTTTTTAAAAAAAATAGAAAAGAGGAAACGTGTATCATCACCACCATTAGTGTAGTTAGAAGAATCATCATTATTACTATTAATTATTTATTTAATAAATTAGGAAAGAGAAAATCAAATCGAAAAGAGAGAGGGTAAACATAAATCACTATTCATCATCTTCAATAACAAAATCTTTACAGATTCAAAACTATCACAAACTCAATAAAAAAATATATAATAATAATAACTAAGATCCAAATCATGCATATATACAAAATAAATCAAATTTCTACAATAAATTCAAACTTCAATCAAATTAAATCTGATTAATTACACAAATTTACTCTATAAAAAGAGCTTGAAATTCATAATGAAGGGTACCTTTTTTGAACCGAAAAACTCAGCATCCCCAAATCCTTTACTAAAAACTCTATAAAAAAAACCGATAAAAGTTTCGCATAATCTCGTTAGAGATCCAGAAAATAAGAGGAGAAAGACGAACGAAATACCGAGGGATCTTCACATCCGGATCGGTAAACTCCTTAACTTTGTTTTATCCTCTGATTTGCGTCGATTTTATCTTTATCATTCTTGATCTGTTGTCGTTTGTTGTTGATTCATGATGTAAGGGTTAAATCCATATTTTTTTGGCAAAGGTTTTGATGTTCTTAATTTTTTTTTCTCTGAGTTTGCATGCGTATAGAGAGAATATGATTTGGAATTTTGGTTCATTATTTTATTGAGATTGTATAGGGAGAGAGACTAGAACGTTTTTTTAATGTATTATGTTCATTATTTTTTAATTTACTTAAAAAAGAATAACAATAAATATATATTGGTTGAATAAGTCAAATGAAGTTTTCTTTTACTTATAATAATTATAAAAATAATAAATAAAAAAGGGAGAGAGGAAGAGAGTGAGTGAGGGACGTGATCCCTACCTTTCTCTATATTTTTTTTTCTTTAAAAATTTCTTTAAAAAAAATGGTTTGAGCAAGTCAAAATACTTTTTTTTCTTTAAACATTATTTTAATATTTTTTTTCATAAATCTAGTGTTAATGGTATTAGCATGTCTTGGAAAACATGAGAAAATGTGTATGTAATTATTAATAAATAAAGTATATAATCATAATTAGGGATCGATGAATTATAATTATAATTAGGGATGGGTGAATAATTAAGGATAATCTAAATAAGGTTGGTATGATATATAAAAGTAATTTATTTAATGGGGATTTTGGTCATCTAATATATTTAATAAAATTAATATTAAAGTTTATGGTTAAAGTAAATTATTTTAAGATTTTTTTTATATTAAGGTTTTGGGATAAAGAAGAATTAATATGTTGGGATTTATTCAATTTTGGGATTTAAATTAGCATGGGTTCCAATTTCATATTGTTGGGTTTTTTATTTACAATTATTTTGGGGTATTAAAAATTATCATGGGTTTTATTATTATTTTTGGGGTTTTACTATCATTCTTGGGATTTATTTTTATAAATTTCTATTTAAAAAAGGGTTTTATACAAGCAAAATTAAGTTTTTTTTTTCTTAATATTTAAAAGGTTTTTTAAATTAAGGGTTTTTATCACTTAGTAAGGGGTAGGGGATTAGGGAATCGAACTACGACGCTCTGATCCTTCTTTTGAAGGTACGTAGGCATAGGGTTGTGCAAATCCTAGCGAGTGTAATTAAAGTATTATTATATTTTTTATTATCTTATTTATTTTATTTTATACAAACAACGCGTGCCCTAGAAATCTTAGAAGGGATATTATTAGGTATAATAGAAGTGAGGGGTGCCTAACACCTTCCTCCCACTTAAATGACTTCCGGACCTTAGGATTTAGGTTTATCCTTTATTTACCTTAAAAAATAGGATGGCGACTCTTAGATTTTAAGTCGGCCGCGACAGCCGGCGACTCTGCTGGGGATAGGGTAGTCAATCCTACTTCTAGGATTTATAGGGTTGTTTGTGAGGGGTCTTTTGGGAATTGTGTTTTTATTTTTTGATTTTATGGTTTTTATTTTATTTTTGATCATTTATGGGATTATTATTTGCTTGGATTATTTAAATTGTTTATTTATTGGATTATTTAAATTGTTTATTTTTTGGAATATTATTATTGTTTTTCTCATGCATTATTTTTTGAAGGGATATTCTTTGGGGGAAAGCCAAAACCAAGGCTCGAGAAAAAACAATAAGTATTAAGTAGGGGATCGTCCTGTCTTGGCCGGCATGGATTTCCATCCGTGGGGTCTTTGATGACGATACCCGACTAGAGTAGATCAATTCAAAGAGCCGATCATGAGTGGGCTAGCCCCACTTCATGGTAAGGACTTTGACTTTGGTCCGTGACTCTAGTGGCCTTTAGAACCCCCACCAACTTATGGTAACCTTGTGTACCTGCCCCCAATGGGGTTGTTACCAGGTTCCTGCCTAAGTTGGACTTATCCCAAAATATTACCATAGGAAGGCTTGCTCCTTCTCATGGTAATACAAGGGTATAGTCCTAAACTTAATGGCTTATCCAAACTTTATGTCCCACATGTGAGGGGAATGGGTAGATAAACAATAGAACCAATCCATTGTAGGAAGCTTACCTGGTTAAAGTCATACTTGCATTTACCTTCAAAAATAAAAAAAATATTAAAAAAATAAAAAATTTCCATACATCCATATCATTATACATTTATATAGACATGTTTTGCATATATTTATTTGTTTTGGGAATTTCAAAATTTTGTAGGAACATTGTGAAGATGGATTCAGACAAAAGAGGAACCCTACGCATCAAGGCTCCAAAGACGGACTTTCAAAATCTAAAAGCCCTCCAAAATTTAATGCCAAAATCTGTTCAAGGAAGGTTCACACGTAAGTATGGGAGGATTCTTGATCTCTTGGAGGTCTCGGTGAAGACAGAAGCCATAACTGCTTTGGCCCAGTTTTATGACCCACCCCTACGTTGTTTTCTCTTCAAGGACTTTCAATTAGCTCCTACTTTAGAGGAATTTGAGCTATACCTGGATATGCAAGGAAAAAGGAAGGAACCTTACCTGGGCATGGGACAAAAAATAAAACCCAAGGATCTGGCTTTAACTTTAGGGGTACATTTTGAAGATCTACTAGCCCATTACAGGGAAGATAAAGAAATCCAAGGGCTTAAGAGGGGATATCTGGAAGGGGTTGCTCGGAAATTTGCTGAAGCGGGAGATTGGGTTAATTTTATGAACATTTTTGCATTAATCATGTTTGGAATAGTCCTTTTTCCGGGGGTAGAACACTTTATTGATGCTCATGCCATTAATGTTTTTTGGGCTGTGAAGAACCAAGGGGCAAACATAGTTCCTGTATTGCTAGCTGATGTATATTATACCCTTAATGTATGTCACAATAAAGGAAAAGGGTCTTTACACTGTTGTATGCCATTATTATACTTTTGGTTTACCTCACATATCTACAAGGATCTTACTAGGATAGGGACCCAAGGTAACCACGCTTGGGCTCAAAAACTCATATCTCTTAGTGAAAATACCATCCTTTGGTATCCTAAAAAGGTACAGTCCAAGGAAATAATCATCAATTGCGGAAACTTTCCTAATGTTCCTCTTATTGGGTCCAGGGGATGTATTAACTACAACCCCATACTATCTTTAAGGCAACTAGGACATGCTATATGGGAGAGACCTAAAGATGAAGATCTAAAGGAATTTATCTTGCATGCTGAGGATCCTTTGGATAAGGAACTGTTCAGAAGAATCACTAGAGCCTGGGAAAAGGTACACACAAGGGAAAACAAGCTTAAGAGAAAGGACCCTTCAGCTAAAAATTCCTACATGGAATGGGTAAAGGAGAGGGTTCGATTGGTTAAGTTACCATTTGTGGTAGATCCTACTTATCAACCTGATGTTCTTGATGCTAGCCCAATCTCAGCTGAAGAAGTAGATAACCTCAGAAAGACTATAGCACAATTGGAGCAAGACAAAGAAAATCTAGAGAATAACCTCTATGATGCAAACTATGAGAAGAATATGGTGGACTATGATCTTAAGCAAAGGGATAAGCAACTCCTTGAAGTTGAGGAAGAGCTTAAGATTGAGAAAAACAAGAGGCAAAGGACCCTGGGAGGATTATTTAGTGCTGGAATTGGTTACCAAAATCTGAATGACCAATTAAAGGATGTGCAAGCTGAGGGCCAAAGGTGGAAAAGAGCATGAGAGCTAGCTGTGTGGGAAAAGCAAGAAGTAAAGGATACTTTGACGACTCAAATTCGTGGGCTCGAAGGATCACTGCAGGAGTCTCAAGCTACTATTGTTAGGGAACGACAACTTAGGGCTGAAGCTGAACAAATGCTACCGGTTAATTGGGAAATGATACATACTGAGGTGTTGGAACTTAGAGAACTACTGCAACTCCAGAACCAAGATCAAGAACACTTGATGGCCCAAATCCGACGATTGGGAGAAAATATCTGATACTTAGGGAACCTTTCTGATGCAGCTCAAACGGTAGTCCAAGAACAAACAGATATAGCTGAAGCATGGAGAAAGGAGTACACCGGTCTAGCGGAATTTGCCAACAATATGGTTAGGGATATCCCATGGATGCATAAGAGGGCCAATAGAGTTATGAACTTTGATAATACTCCACTTGAAGTCTTCGAGTTCATCAAGTTGTGTGAGATGCTTTTGAAGGAGTTCAAGGGGCATCTAAAGAAAGTAATGGAGGCACATGCTTAGTTTTTTTTTCTTAGGGTTGTTATTGTTTTTTTTGTAAGGGGTTATCCCCAAGATTTGAGTTTATTTTTCTTTAGAAGTTCTTTATATTTTAATTATGATGGGAAATTCCCAATATGAACCTTTGAATTTAATTTCTTAATAAAGCATTTTATGTGCTCGGGTTGTTCTTTTTATTCCTCTTTGACAATATCTCAATAGATTTTGTAATTCCCTCAAATAAATAAAAATATTAAAAAAAATCATATATCATGCATAATCATACATACATTAGCATACATAGCATGCATTCATATATAAAAGGTTTCTTAAATTCAAAACAGAAAATCATTTCTTTCAAAACAACATTGTCGTAGAAATCATTGCACCCAAAACTTTGACTTCTCGACGTCACACTCGAGCCCTTCAAAAGCGAGTGATGGATCAACTAGAACAAAATCAAGCAGCTCTCCGAGGGGACGTAGATGTTGTCAAAGACAATGTGAATGATATGAAGGCAAAGATCGATCAACTGACTCTCGCTATCCAAAACTTAATAGCTAGGGACACAAATACAAACCAGCGGAAGAACAACCCTACTCCTACGCCTCAACTCGAGGACCCCAATCCACTAGTAGGATATGTTCATGACTCGGAAGATGAAGAAGTCCAAGTAGGCAAGCAAAAAGCTAGCAACCCCCCTTTCGAAGGAGTGCTTCCACCAGCTGGTCACAATGGGGCACCCAGACCTCCCTTCACCTATGTTCCTCAAGTCAACTACGAGGATTGGAATCTCCAATATGAGGGAGAAAATTCAAAGCCAACTGGACGCAAGGGAATTGCTGATATGGAAGAAAATGGAGTTGATGATAGGTATAAAGGATTTGATGAAAGACTAAGGGCTATTGAAGGGAATAACTTCTTAGGGATGGATACCTTAGATATGTGCTTAGTACCAGATGTGGCCATACCGCCAAAGTTCAAGCTACCGGACTTTGAAAAATATAAGGGTGTGAGTTGTCCTAAAAATCACATTAGGATGTTTACAAGAAAGATGGCCGCTTATGCCAAAAATAAGAATCTGATGATCCATATCTTTCAAGACAGTTTAAGTGGGGCATCTTTGGACTGGTACATGCAGTTGGAGAGGACTCATATCAAGACATGGGATGATATGAAAGCCGCTTTTGTAAGGAAATACCAATACAATGTGGACATGGCACCAAATCGCTTACAATTACAAAATGTTTCCCAAAAGACAGGTGAATCATTCAAGGAATACGCTCAAAGGTGGAGAGAATTGGCTTCTCGTGTACAACCTCCATTGTGGGAGAGTGAGTTGGTAGATATGTTCATGGGTACCCTACCAGCACCTTACTATAAGAAGATGATAGGGTCAGTATCAACTGGATTTGCTGATTTAGTCCTTATCGGAGAAAGGATTGAAAATGGATTAAGGATTGGGAAGATTGGGAAGGTACCATCCAATCCACATAATAACAAGAGGTATTCAGCAGGCACTAGTTCCAAGAAAGGAGAAGTCAATGTTGTAGCACCAATGCCATACAGTCCATATGTAGCAGCAGTAGCTCCCAATCAGTATCAACCTCAGGCGCCTCCTGTTTTCCAAAATCAACAACCACAAGGGGCACCACAACAAGGTCAACAACAAAACAGGTACCCTAGGAGAGATCAGAAGAGACCATGGAAGGATTTTGATCCTATTCCTTCAACATATACTGAGATCCTGCCATTTTTGATTCAAAAAGGAGTGGTAGAGATCAAGCCATTACCACCTCCGACTGGAAATATTCCTAGGGCATATAACCCTAACGTGAGATGTGACTATCATGCTGGATCACCAGGACATACAACTGAAAAATGCTTGGCTCTGAAGTTTAAGGTACAAGAGTTGCTAGATCAAAAAGTCATCAATTTTACTCCGGAAGGACCAAATGTGGGAAACAACCCTTTCCCAGGGCACGCTGGGGCAAACGTCAATATGATTGAAGGGATAGAGGAAGACATACTGTTCAGAAGGGTTGATCAAATTAAGACTCCCATGAAGAAGATAAGAGAAGCATTGATCGGGTACGAAACATTTGAGAGGATACATGATAATTGCATAGATTGCATAATCAACCCTGAGAAATGCAAGAAAATGAGGAAGATACTCCAACAACTGATGGATCAAGGGGTAGTACAAATTGGATATTCAAGCAGGACAAATGAAGTGGCAGCCATAGAACCTTTTGACATTCCATACCGAAGAAGAGAGGCTCCAACACCAATTCAGATCCCATATCAAATAAGGGAGGCTCCAACACCAATTCAGATCTCGTATCAAAGAAGGGAGGTGCAAACACCAATTCAAATACCATATTCAAGGCCCGCGCATGTGCCAATCCAGATTCCTTTCTCAAAACCCGTGCAAGCGCCCATTCAAATACCAGTGGGGAATGATGTACTAAAATTAACTACAATGCCTCATAGTGAAAAGGCAGTACCTTGGGATTATGGTAATGTTACTCTCGAAGGGAATAAGACTACAACAACGCCAACTATCACCAACATAGCTGGCATTGGGGGTATGACTCGTAGTGGAAGAATATATACACCTGAACTGCTAAAGAAGAAAGGTCCCGAAGGACCGAAAGGGAAGGAAAATGCAGAAGTGGGTGAAGGGTTTTCAAAGAAGAATGTGTCTCAAGAAGATGCTGAAGAATTTTTAAGGCTCATAAGGAAAAATGATTATAGGGTGATAGATCAACTTGGCCAAACACCCTCTAAAATATCTATGCTATCATTATTGTTGTGCTCGGACTCTCATCGAGAAGCTCTACTCAAGGTTTTGAATGAAGCCCATGTTACCAAGGATATAACGGTGGATCAGTTTGATGGGGTTATTGCTAATATCGTCGCTAGTACTTGTTTGGGCTTTAGTAGTGATGAATTACCCCCTGAAGGGCAAGCACAAAACAAAGCCTTGCATATATCAGTCAAATGTCAAGACACCATTCTCTCAAGGGTGTTAGTGGACACAGGATCAGCTTTAAATGTCATGCCTAAGGACACCCTCATGAAATTAACTTCTGTAAGGACTTTTATGAAAGCTAGTACCTTAGTGGTAAAGGCTTTCGATGGCTCTAAACGGATGGTAATTTGAGAAGTTGAAATACCTATCATGGTGGGACCACATACCTTCATGATGACCTTCCAAGTCATGGACATTAATCCTTCCTACAGTTGTCTTCTAGGACGACCTTGTATTCATGCTGCGGGCGCAGTCACTTCAACACTTCATCAAAAGTTGAAGTTCATATCCGGGGATAAGTTAATAATTGTGGATGGGGAGGAGGATATTTATGTCAGTCATCTATCTTCTTTCAGATATATAGAAGTGGATGGGGAAACTTTTGAAATCCCATTTCAAGCTCTGGAAATTGCAACAGTTGATCGAAAACAAGTCGTCCAACAAAAAGGAGGCCCAAAGAAGATCATGGATTCGATAATGGAGGGGGATATAAGGAGATGGGGTACACTGCCAAAAATTACTGAGAAAAAGGATCGGTTCGGGATGGGTTACAAACCGGCTAATAAAGGGGTTCCAAAGGTTCACAAGAAGTTTCCTCTTACCAATGAGACTTTCCAAAGTGCTGGGTTCGGAGATCAAGATCAAGTGGCTGCTATTGAAGAAAATGGGAGAAGGATGTCAGATTTGGTGTGTCATTGTGCACTAGATACAGTCCTCAACAATTAGAAGGCCATCGAGATTCCTGAGATGATTTCTATTTCAAAGTAATTTCTTTTTTAATAATAATAAGTTCCTTGCTATGCCTAAGGCAAGTTGAACAAAGTTTGTATGGCCACCCTTTGTTTCTTTGAATTATTTTATCAATAAAAGTTGCATTTTGTTTTCAATTAAGATCTCTTTCTTTTCATTTGCGCTTCTTTCAAAAATGGCAAGACCTTTTCATTCAATATATTCATTTGATAAATAATTCACAAAAAAGGATAATAATACAAAATCTCTCTGCATGCAGATTTAAAAATAATCCTATTGAACATAACACCGACATAATCCCTGTTGACTTCGAGTTACCGATTTACCAAGCAGAAGAAGATGATGGGGAAGAGTGTGATCTTCCGGAAGAATTAGCCAGACTGTTAAGGCATGAAGACAAGGAATTACGACCTCACCAGGAACCAGTGGATGTGATCAATCTGGGGATTGAAGAAGAAAAGAAGGAAGTTAAAATTGGAACTTCTTTGAAAGAGGATATAAAAGTAAAGTTGGTCAAGCTATTGCGGGAGTATAATGATGTGTTTGCTTGGTCCTACCAAGATATGTCGGGGCTCGATACCAACATTTTTGAACACAAGCTGCCACTCACGCCAGAATGCCCTCCGGTTAAGCAGAAATTAAGAAGAACCAGACCCGACATGATCCTCAAGATCAGGGAAGAAGTCAAGAAAAAGTTCGATGCAGGATTCTTAGCCATCGTGAAATATCCAGAATGGGTAGCCAATATCGTGCCAGTGCCGAAGAAAGATGGAAAAGTTAGGATGTGTGTAGACTATCGAGACCTCAATAGATCAAGTCCCAAAGATGACTTTCCACTACGTCACATTGACGTACTAGTGGACAACACTGCTCAGTTCTCGGTCTTTTCATTTATGGATGGGTTCTCGGGTTATAATCAAATCAAGATGTCTCCTTCTGATATGGAGAAGACCACATTTATCACTCCGTGGGGTACTTTCTGCTACAAGGTAATGCCATTCGGATTAAAGAATGCTGAGGCAACTTATCAAAGGGCTATGGTGACTCTATTCCATGATATGATGCACAAGGAAATAGAGGTTTATGTAGATGATATGATCGCCAAGTCACAAAATGAGGAAGACCATCAGGTGAACTTACAAAAATTATTCGAGCGCCTAAGGAAGTTCAAACTACGACTCAACCCAGCAAAATGTACTTTTGGAGTTCGATCTGGAAAGTTGTTGGGATTCATAGTTAGCCAAAGAGGTATCGAAGTCGATCCAGATAAAGTCAAAGCCATTCAAGAAATGCCAGCTCCAAAGACAGAAAAGGAAGTTCGTGGCTTCTTAGGGAGACTAAATTACATTGCAAGGTTCATCTCGCATCTTACCGCTACTTGCGAGCCGATTTTCAAATTACTCAGAAAAGATCAAACTATTGAGTGGAATGAGGATTGTCAAAAGGCCTTCGATCGGATTAAGGAATATTTACAAGAGCCACCTATATTGGTTCCACCAATTCCGGGAAGACCACTTATAATGTACCTCACGGTGCTTGACAACTCTATGGGATGTGTATTGGGGCAACATGATGAGACAGGGAGAAAAGAACATGCAATCTATTACTTAAGCAAGAAGTTCACCGATTGTGAATCAAGATACTCACTTTTGGAGAAGACTTGTTGTGCACTTGTATGGGTCGCCCGACCACTAAGACAATACATGGTGTGCCATACTACGTTGTTGATATCAAGAATGGATCCAATCAAGTACATATTCGAAAAGCCAGCAGTGACAGGAAGAATAGCAAGATGGCAAATGATGCTAAC
This sequence comes from Lathyrus aphaca, assembly GCA_963966055.1. Taxonomy (NCBI): domain Eukaryota; kingdom Viridiplantae; phylum Streptophyta; class Magnoliopsida; order Fabales; family Fabaceae; genus Lathyrus; species Lathyrus aphaca. The sequence continues at coordinate 514,926,561 of OZ014522.1, forward strand.
TGAGTACGATATCCAGTATGTTACCCAGAAGGCTATAAAAGGGAGTGTATTAGCAGATCATCTTGCACATCAACCAGTTGAGGACTATCAACCCATGCAATTCGAATTTCCAGATGAGGATGTTATGACTATGGAAGACGATCTGATTCCAGAAATTTATGAAGGACCTGAATCTGGGTCTCGATGGAAACTTATATTTGACGGGGCCTCTAATGCAGAAGGACATGGAATAGGAGCTGTTATAACCTCACCAACAGGGTTTCATATTCCCTTTACAGCTAGACTCTGCTTCCCGTGCACTAACAACATGGCAGAATATGAAGCATGCATCCTGGGAATTGATGAGGCGATTAATCTAAAGATAAAGATTTTAGAAGTATATGGGGACTCAACCCTTGTTATTAATCAAATAAAGGGAGACTGGGGAGTACATAACAACAAGCTACAACAATATCGAGACCATATTCGGGATAAGATCACATACTTTGATGAGATCACTTTTCAATACATTCCTCGGGAGCAAAACCAGCTAGCAGACGCTTTGGCAACCTTAGCCTCCATGTTAAAAGTCAAGTGGTATAATGAAGCCCCAACCATAATAATTCATCTATTGGATGGACCTTCATACTGTGCAGTGGTCGAAACAGAAGCGGATAATAAGCCTTGGTTCTACGATTTCTCTTGAAGCAAGAGTATCCTGCAAATGCATCAAAGGGGGATAAGAAGACTCTCAGAAGATTGGCTTCCCAATTCTTCCTTAACGGGGATGTACTTTACAAAAGAAATCATGACATGGTGCTACTCAGGTGTCTAGATGGGCATGAAGCTGACATGATTATCAAGGGAATACACGAGGGTTCGTTTGGTACGCATGCCAATGGACATGCAATGGCTAAGAAGATTCTCAGAGCGGGATATTATTGGTTGACAATGGAAGCAGACTGCTTTAAATATGTCAAGAAATGTCACAAGTGCCAGATTTACGCAGATAGGGTTCACGTACCACCAACTCCTTTAAATGTCATAACATCTCCGTGGCCTTTCTCTATGTGGGGAATAGATATCATTGGGATGATTGAGCCAAGAGCATCTAATGGACATCGTTTTATCTTGATAGCCATTGACTACTTCACCAAATGGGTGGAAGCGGCCTCTTATAAAAATGTGACAAAGCAGGTGATAGCTCGTTTCATCAAGAAGGAAATAATTTGTCGTTACGGGATTCCTAAGAAGATCATCACTGATAATGGGTTGAATTTGAACAACAAAGTCATGGATGAGTTATGTGAGAGCTTCAAGATCGAACATCATAACTCCTCACCATACCGACCAAAGATGAATGGCGTCGTAGAAGCAGCCAACAAAAATATCAAAAATATCATCCAAAAAATGGTGAAGACTTATAAGGACTGGCATGAGATGCTCCCGTTTGCACTACACGGTTATAGAACCTCAGTTCGCACATCAACCGGAGCCACTCCTTTTTCACTGGTATATGGCACAGAAGCGGTACTCCCGATCGAAGTAGAGATTCCGTCACTGAGAGTTATAATGGAAGCAAAACTGGATGAAGCAGAATGGGTTCAAACTAGATATGATCAGCTGAACCTTATAGAAGAAAAACGTATGGTCGCTGTATGTCATGGTCAACTATATCAGAGGAGGATCAAAAGGGCATTCGACAAGAAAGTTCGTCCACGCCTATTCGAAGAGGGAGACTTGGTGTTAAGAAAAATACTACCCATCCATAAAGATCCACGAGGAAAATGGACCCCAAACTATGAAGGCCCATATGTCGTGAAAAGTGCCTTCTCTGGCGGAGCACTGATGTTAACAACTATGGATGGAGTGGATTTACCACGACCAGTTAACTCCGATTCAGTCAAAAAATACTACGCCTAGAAAAAGAGGATTAAAAGCCCGCTAAGTCGAAAATCCTAAAGGGCGACTTAGGCAAAAATTAGGGCGTCCCGGTGGATTGAAAACTCAAAAGAGCAATCCAAGCAAAAATTAGGGACTTGTAAAAAAATAATACCTGGTGAGTCGAAAACCCGAAAGGGCGGCTTATGCAAAAAATGGTATACAATCCTGGTGGATTAAGACTCTAAAAAGAGCGGTCCAGGCAAAAATTAAGGATATCCAAAAGGCATATGACTGAAGAGCACTCAAGTCACCCATAACAGGAATTCAGAAGGGTGTGATCATTCCAGACATCATATTCATAAGCGAGGTGTAGGGACTTTGAAGACTTAGGGATCAAAATTGGTGTTTAGTTTAATAGGGATATTAATAAATTTGTATTTTATTGCCATTTTTATATTTTTTGGATTTTTGTGGTAATCTCTCCTTAAGGGAATTACCTTCCCATGTACTCTTGCCCACTTTCGGGCCTATTATCAATAAAATTTTGCATTTCCCAAATATTGTTCTTTATTCCTTAATAAAATTTTCGCTTGATTACAAAGTGTTAATTAAATTGTGAAATAAGGTACTGAAACATTGGGTTTTAAACCAAAAGCTTTTAGAGAAAAATGGATTTTACTTTGGTTTCGAAGTCATTAAAGGGATCGTACGTTTTCCAAAATAAAACAAGTAGGGTTCACAAAATAAGCAGACACAACGATGACCAACGCGAGAGTTCCCAGGGATCAAAGATTATTGCAAATTGAGGATTAAGGAATCATGGATGGTCACAGGGATTATGGATGTCAGGAATCGATACCAAGAGGTTGAGGTTGAAGAAGTCAGGAAGTTATGGGATATACATGGCATAGCATAAAAAAAAGGCGTTAGCCCGAAACATTGCATCATACATAATTAATACACCATACATGCATACATGCAATCATAAATTCGAACATGCGTTCATGCATAAAGGTTTAAAAATTAAGGGTTTATACCAGAATCCAAAAGACTATAAAGGATTCATATCTACCAGGGGTTAAATGATAATTTTGTTGGGGGATTGCATTCTACCATTGGAATTTACCAAGGGTATATCAACAAGGATGTTACTAAGAGATTATGTCAAGGGATTTGTTCGTCAAAAAGAGTTCTACTAATATTACTCGAATTTGGGTTATGTCAGGGATTATATCAAGGGTTTAAGAAGATTTTATCAATTTATTATCTGGAAAGTTATATGGGGTTCTACAGGATGTTCATCCAAAGGGGTATATGAAAGGTTATATGGGGTTCTACAAGAATGGGTTCTATTTAATACTTAGGGGTCATATTCAAGGGTTTGTATCCAGAGTGATTGAGGTATCAATAAAAGTTTTATCCTATTCTAGTAGCCTGATCGGAGGATCATAGGAATCATAGGTAATGTTAACCTAGGGGGTTGAAAGGGATAAAGGATTCTATCAGGGATTGATAAGGGGTTCTATCAAGAAGTGATAAGGGGTTCCATCAGGGTTTTATCAAACAACTCATTGTCATAAGGGGGTTCTATCAGGGTTTTATCGAAGCATTTTAGTCTGGAATTGACATATGGGATTTTACCGGGGTTTTACTTAGATAGAACTGGATTTGCAAATTTCCTATCATACACAGGGATATGGAAGTAATGGGAGCACCAGGGTTTAATCTGTTCTAGGGTCATGGGTTTTGTTTTCGTCAAAATTAGGGGTCCTCTTATATTTAATCGTTTCCTCCTTGGAAGGACGAAGGCTCGCCGACATCATCCGTCCAATTCGAAGCCGATTAAATAGGGGCAAACTGTCATACCCCAAATTTGACAACCCTCCATATATTTTATAATGTCACTTTATTTCAAAAAAAATAAAATGACACAATTGGTAAGAGATCATGTGTAAGCCTTACAAGCACAAGGTCTCGAGTTCGAATCCAACCCCTCTGTTTTTTTAAATTTCTCTTTTATTTTCTTTAAGTTTTCGTTTCCCATATATCATTTTAAATTTAAAAGTTTGGATTTTATTTAAAATAGTAATAAGTAAATAAAAACAAAATTAAAAAAAAAAATAAAATATTCTAGCTAGGGTAGCCCTTACTAATAAAAATTATTAATAGTTAATTAGTAGGTTATTAACAATGACATTTAGTTTTTTTTTTGTCTCTCATTTTTACTATCACTATAGCAATGATATCATAAAACATTTCTAATAATCCAAATTTTTTTTTACACGTGAATGATTTGGATTACCATCAACTTTATTACAAATCAATTAGTCATTAATTCATAAAATAAAAATCATTATCACAAAATTTATTATTTTATTATTAGGATTTCCAATACTCCAAGAAATCAATATTAAAAACAAAAGTTATCACATAGTCATTGGACCTATTCTTTCCATAATAGATGGTATGAGTTATTCCTAATTAATACTATTTAAAATCAATATTTAAGTTATTTGAAATCATCTGCCTTAAACTTTACTCTCTTTTAACTATTTACTTTTCTATTCTACTACAAAATGCAATTGTTATTAAAGTAAATTTTTGTTCTAATTTCTGGTCTTTTTAATAATGATTATTATACTTTGTTCTAAATCAAAAAGTTAAATCATAATTTTCATTTTATTTTTCCTAAAATAATTTTCTATGTACTCTTACTAAAAATAATCTAAAATAATAAAGAAAATTCATTTTAGTTATAATAAATATAAAAATCTCATATATTTAGAACAAATTAATCACATTATTTAAAATATAAAAAAAAGAAGTATATTTTTTTAATTATTCATTAATAGAAAAAATTGTTAATAGCAAAAATATAAAATTTCAATCCATGCATGTGTTAAAAAAACCACCTCCCAATACTGTTTTTGATTCTCCATCATTCATCAACATTAACTAGGGAAATTTGTTATTCATTTATTAGTTAATGAAATCATATTAATTTTACTATTTAACTAAAAAATTTAAAGTCATAGAAAAAAATTGAATTATTATTAATATTATCATATTAATAAGTTTTTAAAAAAAAATAGAAAAGAGGAAACGTGTATCATCACCACCATTAGTGTAGTTAGAAGAATCATCATTATTACTATTAATTATTTATTTAATAAATTAGGAAAGAGAAAATCAAATCGAAAAGAGAGAGGGTAAACATAAATCACTATTCATCATCTTCCATAACAAAATCTTTACAGATTCAAAACTATCACAAACTCAATAAAAAAATATATAATAATAATAACTAAGATCCAAATCATGCATATATACAAAATAAATCAAATTTCTACAATAAATTCAAACTTCAATCAAATTAAATCTGATTAATTACACAAATTTACTCTATAAAAAGAGCTTGAAATTCATAATGAAGGGTACCTTTTTTGAACCGAAAAACTCAGCATCCCCAAATCCTTTACTAAAAACTCTATACAAAAAAAACCGATAAAAGTTTCGCATAATCTCGTTAGAGATCCAGAAAAGGAGAGGAGAAAGACGAACGAAATACCGAGGGATCTTCACATCCGGATCGGTAAACTCCTTAACTTTGTTTTATCCTCTGATTTGCGTCGATTTTATCTTTATCATTCTTGATCTGTTGTCGTTTGTTGTTGATTCATGATGTAAGGGTTAAATCCATATTTTTTTGGCCAAAGGTTTTGATGTTCTTAATTTTTTTTCTCTGAGTTTGCATGCGTATAGAGAGAGAGAATATGATTTAGAATTTTGGTTCATTATTTTATTGAGATTGTATAGGGTGAGAGACTAGAACGTTTTTTTAATGTATTATGTTCATTCTTTTTTAATTTACTTAAAAAAGAATAACAATAAATATATATTGGTTGAATAAGTCAAATGAAGTTTTCTTTTTCTTATAATAATTATAAAAATAATTAATAAAAAAGGGAGAGAGGAAGAGAGTGAGTGAGGGACGTGATCCCTACCTTTCTCTATATTTTTTTTTTCTTTAAAAATTTCTTTAAAAAAATGGTTTGAGCAAGTCAAAATACTTTTTTTTCTTTAAACATTATTTTAATATTTTTTTCATAAATCTAGTGTTAATGGTATTAACATGTCTTGGAAAACATGAGAAAATGTGTATGTAATTATTAATAAATAAAGTATATAATCATAATTAGGGATCGATGAATTATAATTATAATTAGGGATGGGTGAATAATTAAGGATAATCTAAATAAGGTTGGTATGATATATAAAAATAATTTATTTAATGGGGATTTTGGTCATCTAATATATTTAATAAAATTAATATTAAAGTTTATGGTTAAAGTAAATTATTTTAAGATTTTTTTTATATTAAGGTTTTGGGATAAAGAAGAATTAATATGTTGGGATTTATTCAATTTTGGGATTTAAATTAGCATGGGTTCCAATTTCATATTGTTGGGTTTTTTATTTACAATTATTTTGGGGTATTAAAAATTATCATGGATTTATTATTATTTTTGGGGTTTTACTATCATTCTTGGGATTTATTTTTATAAATTTCTATTTAAAAAAGGGTTTTATACAAGCAAAATTAAGTTTTTTTTCTTAATATTTAAAAGGTTTTTTAAATTAAGGGTTTTTATCACTTAGTAAGGGGTAGGGGATTAGGGAATCGAACTACGGCGCTCTGATCCTTCTTTTGAAGGTACGTAGGCAAAGGGTTGTGCAAATCCTAGCGAGTGTAATTAAAGTATTATTATATTTTTTATTATCTTATTTATTTTATTTTATACAAACAACGCGTGCCCTAGAAATCTTAGAAGGGATATTATTAGGTATAATAGAAGTGAGGGGTGCCTAACACCTTCCTCCCACTTAAATGACTTCCGGACCTTAGGATTTAGGTTTATCCTTTATTTACCTTAAAAAATAGGATGGCGACTCTTAGATTTTAAGCCGGCCGCGACAGCAGACATAGTTAAAAAATACTACGCATAAAAAGAGACCCGCTAGGTTGACTGGCCTAGGCAAAAATAAGGGCATCCCGGCGAACCAAAAGGGTTCGGGCAAAAATTAGGGATATATATAAAAAAATGTACACCCGGCAAGTCGAAAACCTGAAAAGGCGGCTTGGGCAAAAAAGGGTATCCTGGTGAATTGAAAACCTGAAAGGGAAATCCAGGTAAAAGTTAGGGATTAAAGCGTATGACTATGTCTCGTTTGGATCACCCATGTAAACTCCAACCAGTTGTGCTACCTAACTCAAGCTCTAACAGATAAAGATCAATCCAATTGTTTCCGTCTCAACAGCAGAAGATGAGATACTTGAAGATAATGGCAATAGTAGAATTGAAACTCAATAGGATTATTTCCCACATAGCTGTTCTCTTTGTTTTGTAAAAATTTTATGACAAATTCCTCTTACTAGGATTTCTGTCTCCTTGTACAAACTTGCCTATGTATAGGTCACTTTGTGATATAAATAAAGTTTCATCTTTGAATCCAGATTTACTTTTACCCTATTTACATAAGCGAAACGTCCATTGGTTGTGTTTGAATGTATGTATGCTTTTGAATATGATTGATGTTTACCAGAAATGCATAAAATGCTTGAATATGATTGATGTTTACCAGAAATGCATAAAAATGCAGTAATAGTATTTACTAAGGACGAACGAGAGAAGGAATTCAACGAAGCTTCGCTAGTTCATCCCCACAAGACAACTACAAATCCCCAGTACAGCAAATCTATGCTTCAAGTTACATCTCCCCTTGAATTTATGTCCATCTCTTTTATCCTCAGTCGGGATACTCAGGAACTTATTCCTTCAATAAAAGTACGACGAACGAAGATGGGAGGTTATAAATATTATACTATCAAACAAGACGGGAACAAGTTCCTCATATTCTCCAGCAACGAATCGGGATTTATTTTCCCTAAGCCAGCAGTTGTTATACAAAGATATTCAAACGCTTCATGCTACATGATTCATACATACATCATTTACATCATACCATAACACATCCATAAATACATAATACATTTACTTAGGTGCATCATACTATGCATGCATACATATTGCATAAACTAACATTCTCCTTGCAGGATAGTTATATGCAGATAAAACAACATCAACAATTCACAACAGGTCAGAAATGATCCATATATTACTCAAGATGTCCTCTGAGAGTAGGCAAACGGTCTGTACAAAGATCCATTCCCTAATCCAGGATACTTCCAGAAGATTCCATCTATCTGGTCTTGAATAGCAGGCAAACGGTCTGTACAAAGATCCATTCCCTGGTTCAAGATATTTTCAGAAGATTTAATCTATTTCCTCGGAGAGTAGGCAAACGGTCTGTACAAAGATCCATTCCCTATTCCAGGATACTTCCAGAAGATTCCATCTATCTGGTCTTGAATAGCAGGCAAACGGTCTGTACAAAGATCCATTCCCTGGTTCAAGATATTTTCAGAAGATTTAATCTATTGGCCCTTGAATAGCAGGCAAACGGTCTGTACAAAGATCCATTCCCTGGTTCAAGATATTTTCAGAAGATTTAATCTATTTCCTCGGAGAGTAGGCAAACGGTCTGTACAAAGATCCATTCCCTAATCTAGGATATTTTCAGGAGACTTGATCCTGACACTTTTTTGTCCTTGGAGAGTAGGAAAATGGTCTGTAGAAAGATCCATTCCCTAATCCAGGATACTTCCAGAAGATTTCATCTGTCTGGTCTTGAATAGCAGGCAAATGGTCTGTACAAAGATCCATTCCCTGGTTCAAGATATTTTCAGAAGATTTAATCTATTTCCTCGGAGAGTAGGCAAACGGTCTGTACAAAGATCCATTCCCTAATCCAGGATATTTTCAGGAGACTTGATCCTGACACTTTTTTGTCCTCGGAGAGTAGGCAAACGGTATGTACAAAGATCCATTCCCTAATCCAGGATACTTCCAGAAGATTTCATCTGTCTGGTCTTGAATAGCAGGCAAACGGTCTGTACAAAGATCCATTCCCTGGTTCAAGATATTTTCAGAAGATTTAATCTATTTACTCTTGAATAGTAGGCAAACGGTCTGTACAAAGATCCATTCCCTAGTTCAAGATATTTTCAGAAGAATTAATCCTGACGTTCTTTTGACCTTGGAGAGTAGGCAAACGGTCTGTACAAAGATCCATTCCCTAATCCAAGATATTTCCAGAAGAGATAATCGTTACGAAGATTTATTTCTACTGGTCCATTTAACAATTCAAACCATGTTGCATAAACGATTCAGAGACTGCCTATACGAAGACCTAGTACTGATATCCAGTATCAACAGCAAAATATTATCACCTCTTGATGTTATGGATGGCATCTATAAGCCCATCTCCAGTTCTTCCAAGTGGCATCTTCAAGCCCACTCAAGCATATGCAACTAATCATCAGTGTTACTTTACGCACCGGCGAGTGCAAATTTTTGGGCTTTTGTGTTCAATCCCCTTCAACCTTCCAGGTCACGAATGGCACATATACCAATCTAACCCCTCAGGTTTCAGAAAATTGAACAGGGGCAGCTGTTGCACCCTAAAATTTGCCCTCACAAGACAATACTTTGTGTACTAAGAGGTTCACAAGGTTCACAATGTTCACAAGACATCTTATGATGTTCACAAGGTTCACAAAGTTCACAATTAGTTAGAAAGTTTGACAATTCCCTCAGATAATGCATTCTCCTAAGCAATGCATCCTAAACTAGGGTTTTGACTTTCATCAGGCTAAATGGACTTCCAAGACTTCAAGTGAGCTTCATAGCATCCTATATATGTTCAAGAATCCCCATGTCAAGTTTCAATACTTTCCCAAAAGATTTGCTCAGTCAGATGATCAGATAGGCTAAAATCAGTCAAAGCAGTTAAAAAGTCAAACTGAGGTCAACTGTGGTCGAACTAAAGTCAAACTTCATGATTTTTTGCCAACATCAAGTATATGAAGTAAAACTCATCATTTGATCAAGGGTTGATCATGATTCATCAAGGATATTTCAGATCATCAAGAATCAGGAGTTTCTAAATTAGGGTTTTCACAGGAAAAGTCAACTGAACTTTGACTAGCCATAACTTTCACATGATTCATCAAATATTTTCCATCCAAAGCTCAATTTGAAGGAAATTGAATTCTCTACAACTTTGTGTCTCACAAGCCAAGCCCAAAAATGCTTCATTTGGAAGGTATGAGCTAAGACATTATAGGTCCTTTTAAAAGTCAACAAAAAGTCAACAACTTCAAAAGAGCATAACTTGAGAATGGTAAAAGATATGGACATGAGACCAAAGAGGTTGGTTAGAGGACTCTTTAAGCTTTCCAAAATGTCCAAGAACACCTTCATAGCATTAAAATTGAGGGATTTGTGCCCTTGCAAAGTTGGGAAATTTTTGAGGTTTATGAAGTAAATGGGGTCTTAAAACCATAATTCTTCAAATGGGCTTGCTTTTTTGTGATCCAATTAGTTCCATGACATCATGCACGAAATTAAATTAATATTTTCATAATTTTATTCATTTTAGTTTTATTTATTATGATTTTTTATATTAAAAGTCATTTTAAATTCAAATAAAATATAAAATAATGAAGATTTAAATTGATTTGGTTTCTAGAAGGTCATAAAATATATTTGGACTTGATTGATACAAGAATAATGAGGATCATCCTAAAATAGCAAGCTTAGATCAAGATATTTCAAGTTTTAAAATCAAATATTTTTCAATCTTTCAAAGTCCAAATATCCAAAGTTTTGTGCAATTTTTTGATCTAATTCAATTGTATCATATATATACAACATGAAGCAGCTTCAAGGACACGAATTGGCAGCCTCACAAACCACCTTCAAACTTCACAAAATCTTCAAAAGACTCATATTCGGACTCCAAGGTAGAGAGGGTTTCAATGAGTTTTGAGCATTGCAATGTGTTCTATGATGTCTATTGAACATATTTGGATCATAAACAACACCTAAAACACCTCCATTCGCATAATCCGAATTCATCTTTTCATCATATTTTGATTTTTTTTGTTTATGATTATTTACATGTTATTAATGGATTTTGTTTAGTGATTTGTGTTCAATGAAGGTTTGTGATGAATTCTGGGCAGTTCAATTGAAGAAACCGTGGTCGAATTGAGTAATGCCATTTTAGGGTTCTTGGCTTTCAATTTAGGGTTTCATGATTAAATGAGTATAAATAAATTCTAAGACCATGGATCAATCGTAAATGACCTCTGGATTGTGTTTGTGTATTCAATTTGACAAAAGTTTACATGAATGATGATGTTTGAGTTTCGTAGGATTAGCTGCCATTTGAAATTTCGCAGGAAAGTTCGTGGACAAATTCGTAGGTAAATGCGCAGTGCCAGAGGTTGAAGATGAAGTCTTGGCGCGCAGAGGAAATTCAAATTTGAAACTTAAAATATTATGTTTTGTTTCTGATTATATTTCACAATGAGCGCGTAGCTCAGATGGTTTTGATGCGTGTTTGTGAACTGAAGGGCTTGGGTTCGAAACCAGCCAAAGTGCATTTTTTTGCTTGATTTATTTTGTTTTCAGGATAATAACAAAACAATGTGGAAGTGGTGTACTATCAGCCAGCGCGCGCCAGCCCAGTGGTCATGCCCTTGTTTATCCAGGTAAAGGACCTGGGTTCAAATCCCAGGTCCTGTTTTTTTTTGTTTTTTTGTTTTATTTATTCTTATTAATTCTTTATTTTATTCTTTAAATAATTAAAATAATTTCCAAAAAATATCTAAATCACTTTCTAATTAAACTTATTTTCTTTTAAAATTCATATTTTTTTTTCTTTCAAAAAAACTAAATTAATATATTTATTTCTTTATATGTTTTTTTAATAATATTTATTAATATGTATATATTCATTTAACTATAAAATTAATATTGTAAATTAAATTAGAAACCCTAATATTCTTAAAACCCTAATTTATTTTCTAATTACTCAAAACCCTAATTTTCTTTTAAAACTTTAATTTCTCATTTTAATTATTCTTGTTTAATTATACTTAATAAATATTTCTAAATCATGTAAATAAATTAGTATATAATAATTATTATTATTTTATTCTCATCTCAAAATTCTTTAAAAAAAATTGTTTATTTAAATCTAAAAACATTTAATTGATTTCTATATTGTATATTATTGTGCTAACCTCTTTTCTCTTATAATTGTTTTTATTACTAATCTTTTATTTATTTATTATTATTATTATTTAAATTGTTCTTATTATAATGTAACTGTACAAGCTATGTAATAGTCGTAGTATTTTTACTGTTTATTTATTTATAAATATATTGCTATGGTTAGTAAACTAGAGAGTGAAAACATGTTTGTATTTTAAAATCAATTTAGATCACTAATTATAAGATAAATATATGAACTTGTACACGCACACATGTAAGTCGATCTTTGATCGCCATCTCACTTCTTAAGGATATCCCTCATGTTGCCTAAATAAAATGGTCAAGTAAAGTGTCTAAAGGCAAAGTCCCTTCTCCATTAATATCATCTTGTCCCTTTATGATTATAAGATCAAGTCCCTTCGAGGTTGCCTTCGTGAATGATCTTGTCCCTTTCGAATAAAAGATGATAAGTCCCTTCGAATTGCTAAGACACCTTACAGTTGCCTAAACACAGATGACCCTTCACATGTCCCTTATCACATCCAAGGTAATGACTACCTATTCCTTAATAATAGGGATAGTCTTACCATTGAAAGAACATTTAAGAACAGTAAAGATTCAAATTAGGGTAGGTTCCTCTTAAGTACTTGCTCACTTTTTCATCAAATTACTTCATATCACTTTACATTTTAAACAATTTTCAAAACAAAGTCTTTATATATATCCGTACAAGGATCATTATAAAGAACTTAAGAAAAATTTTAATCACACACTACACTTCTCAAAACAATTTAAAGTGAGCTAAGTAACTAAGAGCCCATGGATAACCATGGATGTAAAGGGTGCTAACACCTTCCCTTTACATAACCTACCCCCCGAACCCAAAAATCTTTTAAGGTCTTTCCTGTTCTTTTATGCCATTTCCTTTGGATAAAATAAAAGTCGGTGGCGACTCTTGCTATCCGCAACATTTAACTAAAGTCAGTTCTCCCACCGTGTTACACATCCAAAACTCATTTTGAAGGAAATTGAATTCTCTACAACTTTGTGTCTCACAAGCCAAGCCCAAAAATGCTTCATTTGGAAGGTATGAGCTAAGACATTATAGGTCATTTTAAGAGTCAACAACTTCCAAAGATCATAACTTGAGAATGGTAAAAGATATGGACATTAGACCAAAGAGGTTGGTTATAGGACTCTCTAATCTTTCTAAAATGTCCAAGAACACCTTCATAGCATTAAAATTGAAGGATTTGTGCCCTTGCAAAGTTGGGAATTTTTTTGGAAGTTTATGAAGCAAATGAGGCCTTAAAACCAATTTTTGCTAAATGAGCCCACCAAGTTGCCATCCAATCTTCATAATATCATCAAGCACGACCCAGTCCATGCATTTTTTGATTTTTTATATTTTATTTGATATTTATTTGAATTTTATTCATTAAAATACAAATTAAATTAAAATAAAATATGAAAATCATATATTTGGAAGAGATTGTGATTCTAGAAGGTTATAAACACCATTCAAGACTAATTGTTCACATCCAAATTCGTGCTAGACCAAGATAGTAAGAATATATTGGATTTTTTGACATTTTTGAATAAGAGATTTCTTCATAATCAAGCAATCAATTTTCATGATCCAAAGCCCATTCTTTTTGACCTAATTACATCCTTATATATACATGAGCACACTGCAAGCACAAGAGGACGAATTCACAGCCTCCAAGCATAAGAACAAACTTCAAACTTTTCAAGAAAAACTCCAATTCGGTTTGCAACTTAGAGGCGTTTTCAAAGCTTTTTGAAGGTGGCATTAGCTTGCTTGAGCATCACTGAACACAATTCAATCAACATAAGCATCTAAAACATCACATAATCGTCCAACCGAATCATGCTTTGTTCTTGAATTTGAATTTTTCGATTTCATATGTTTGTTGGTTTTAAATAATATTTGATGACTGCTTGATGTTTGTGAAGGTGCTAGGAATGTTTATGGGCTCTTAATTTGAAGAACCGTGACCTTAATCTCCAAACGCCATTATTAGGGTTTCAAACACCATATTATGGTTTAATGATTTAGCTAATATAAATAAATTCTAATTCCATGGTTAAACTGTAAATGTTGTGGTGATTCTGTTGGTGTATTCAATTTTGGAAAATTTTACAGATTCATGGATGATTGAAGAAACCTAGGAAAGCCTGCGAAACTAAATTCGCAGGAAAATTCTTAGCAATTTTCGCAGGTAAATGCGCAGGGTCAGAGGAGGAAGATGAAGTCCTTGGCGCGAAAATCTGAATTCAAAATTTGGATTATTTTTATAATATGTATGTGTTATTTTGTTATCAGCTAATGCGTTTGGTTCAGCTGGTTTGCGCGTTTGTTTGTAAGCGAATGGTCCTGGGTTCAAACCTCCCCCAGGCCATTTTGTTTTGTTTTATTATGGTGTTTTTGCAGGTTAATAATGAAAGAATTGTTGCCCCAAACCTTATCACATGCGTGCGTTTGGCCTGGTGGTAGCAGTGTGCGTCCAGGGGAGGAAATACCTAGGGCGTGGGTTCAATCCTGCCCAGGTAAGTTTTTTTATTTCATTTTCTCATTATTTTGTTTTATTATTTTGTTTTATAATTAATTCTAATTATATTTCTTATAAGAAAATTATATTTAAATAATAATATGTAAATATATATATATAGCTTCATATTTTCTAAAAAATCCCTAATTTATTTTCTAAACTTTAATTTTAGTTTATATTTAATTTGAAATTTGTTTATATTATTATTGTATGTTGTTTTTTAAATAATTTGATTAATTAATTCTTAAAATATTCAAACCCTAATTTTATTTTCCTAAATTTCTAACCCTAATTTCTCACCTTAATTATTTTATTTAACTTTAAATATTAAACTTAATAAATTTTTCTAATATATAACTAAATAATTAATCATGTTTTTTTTGTAAATTATTATTATAATTGTTTATTATTATTAGTACCTTATTTTCTTTTTTTAAAATTCTTCAAAATTATTTGTTTAACTTTAAAAAATATTTTCTTAAATCTTATATTCTTTATATTTGTTCTAACCTCTTTTTCTTATGATGATTATTGTTGCTAACCCTTTTTTAATTGTCATTTATTTATTATATAGTTATTATTTAATTATTTATATTATAATGTAACTGCGAAAGCCTTGTAATAGTCGTAGTTTATTATTGTTTTATTGTTTATAAATATTTTTGCCATGGTTAGTAATTATAGGGAGTGATAACATGTTTGTGCTTTAAAATTAATTTAGAATAATTAATTTAAATAAGATAAATATATGAATAAGAACACTCACACACGTAAGTCGATCTTTGATTGCCATCCTACACTTTCTAAGGGTATTCCTCATGTTGCCTAATTATAAGGTCAAGTAAGGTGTCTTAAAGCAAAGTCCCTTTTCATAAAATATCATCAAGTCCCTTTTAATATTATAAGATCAAGTCCCTTCAATGTTGCCTATGGTAAATGATTTTGTCCCTTCGAATAAAAGATGATAAGTCCCTTCGTATTGCTAAGACACCTTACAGTTGCCTAAACACAAATGTCCCTTCACATGTCTCTTATAACATCCAAGGTAATGACTACCTATTCCTTAATAATCGGGATAGTCTTACCATTGAAAGAACATATGAGAACAGTAAAGATTTAACATAGGGTAGGTTCCTCTTAAGTACTTGCTCACTTTTCTTCAAAATACTTCATTACACTTCACATTTCAAACAAATTTTCAAAACAAAGTCTTTATATACATCCATACAAGGATCATTATAAAGTACTTAGAAAATTTTTAATCACACACTACATTTCTCAAAACAATTTAAAGTGAGCTAAGTAACTAAGAGCCCATGGATAACCATGGATATAAAGGGTGCTAACACCTTCCCTTTGTATAACCTACCCCCCGAACCCAAAATCTTTTAAGGTCTTTCCTGTTCTTTTATGCCCTTTCCTTTTGGATAAAATAAAAGTCGGTGGCGACTCTTGCTATCCGCAACATTTAACTAAAGTCAGTTCTCCCACCGTGTTACAGAACTGGCGACTCTGCTGGGGACTCATGATAAAAGAGGGGTACCCTTAGGAATTAGATCACTTTAAATTTGTTTGCTTTGTTTGCTTTACTTTACTTGTTGTGGCTCTCATGTGTGAAAGATCCTAACCCGGATCTAGTGTACGCTAGGTAAATGGCAATAGACCAAGGAAACTATACGGCGTATACCGATATGGTTGATCTGGTGGCCATAGTTAGTGTGACTTCTTGGTTGGTGCTTATGTTCCTTAAGTAAGTTAAGGATAATATGGGGCTGCCATATGTTGTCAATACACTAACTAACTTTTAGAACCTTAGTCATCCCATCTTGGCTTTTAGAAAGTAGTGAGATAACCGGCTTTGGTGAAGACTGAAGTTGGTTGATACTCGATACTACACTCATTGAGATCCTAAACTTGGAGGGTTTTGGTTGGCAAGTAAGTTGCCTACTGAACAATCACCCTTGGGAAGGATCAATGATTTTGAGATCCCTTAGAACCCGGTTACTTTTATAGGACATGATGAACCAACTAAACTTCAGGGGAGGGTACTTACCTTTAAACCTCATGCAAGCCTCTAAACCTAGGGCTTTGGTGTGACTTGTTTGTGTGTGCCACATGTTTGTGATTGAACATAACATCATAACATCATGACATCATAAGCATAACATTTTCACTAACCATTTCAAGGACCAAAGGATTTATCTTTGTTCTTTATTGCAGGTCATGGCTTCTGTTCGTAGGAATACTATTCGGGTCAACTTTGTAGGAATACCTCCTAAGCTTAAGGAGTTAGTCTCTCAAGTTTCTGAAAACTCCCAGTTCATCAAGAGGCATGGTCACCTACTGGATCTAGTCACTTCAGGGTTCAATGAAGACATGATGAGTGTCCTATTTCAGTTCTTTGATCCTAAACATCATTGCTTCACATTCCCCGACTATCAGCTGGTTCCTACAATGGAAGAGTTCTCCAAGCTTTTGGGTATACCTATCCTTGATCAGAAACCCTTCACAGGCTTGGAAAAAGAGCCTAAACCTGAAGTCATTGTTGCAGCCCTACATTTGAAGAAATTAGACATTGTCCTAGAAACAAGGAGTGGAGTTAAGGGTATTCTTGCTAAGGTATTGATGGAGAAAGCTCAAGTGTTCCTGAAGGCTATGAGTTATGATGCTTTTGAGGAGATCCTAGCCCTATTGATCTATGGCCTAGTGTTGTTCCCCAATCCAGACCAGTTCATAGACGTACACGCCATCAACGTATTTCTGACTCATAATCCAGTGCCTACATTACTGGGAGACATCTTACACTTTCTTCATACCCGACAACGAAGGCACGAGGAACTCTGATGTGCTGCATACCTTTGCTATCTAGGTGGTTTATTTCTCACCTTCCTTGATCAGTGATGAAGAATGAACAAGGGTTCAGGTGGTTTAAGAGGATTATGTCACTTTCTCATTCAGATATTCATTGGTGTTCTAGATCTATGGAGAATGTTACTATCATTGACCGTTGTGGGGAGTTCCCTAATGTGCCACTCCTGGGCATAAGAGGGGGCATTACCTACAATCCTTCCTTAGCTCTACGTCAGTTTGGTTACGCTCGGAGTGATGGTCCTCATGATATGCTTATTCAGGGTATTGTGTTTGACTACGACAATGATCTGCAATGTTACCGTCAAAGGTTCATACGAGCATGGGGTAAAGTGAACAAGGTTGACAGCAAGACTCTGGAACCAAAGTACACTATTCCTATGGAAGCTTATCTCAGATGGGTGCGATCTCGTGCTCAGACTCTTATGATGCCCTATCCTGCTATCCTGCCAGTTACAATGGAGCCTGTTGCTGAAGGAGATACTTCTTATATCATTCTTCATCCAGACATGCCCACTAACATGGAGGATTTACAAAGGTCCTGGATCCAGTTGAAGGAGCAAAGAGATACTTTTGAGACTCATTAAAGCAAGTCAAGAAAGAATCTTGGAGCTAACAAAACAACTTCACGAGGAGTGGAATCTCAACTCATACCTCAACATAAAGAGGAAACGTCCATGGGAGACTTAAAACCCCATTTTTTGTATTTTATTTCATATTTATTGTAAGCCCAAGAGGCAAACAAGTTTATTACTAATAAAAGTTTACTTTTTGGTTGTTTAAACAAATTTAAATCATGCGGTCCTTGAAAACATTGCATACGCATTTACATACCATAGTGTCGCTCCCGACAAATGAAACCAAGTCAGATGAAGGTACAGACGCGAACGGTCGGCGAAGGGAACAATGAGAACACACAGCCGTGGACTCACTGGAGAATGAATAGAGCCGCCAGCTAGGCATTTTTATCCCGGAGGAAAGGTAATGCTGCATAGACCTGGAAAGACACGGATAAGACGGGTTGCGAACCAGAGAGACTGAGAAAGGGGGTTGGTTACAACCTGGGAAGGTATTAGCACCCAGATTGTCCGTCGTACTCGACGGGATCCACGCTTAAAAGATTTGTGTTTTAAAGGGGTAGTGTGAGTGCAATTTGTGTATAAAATAGCTGGAAAAGAATGCACAGGTGTCAGTGTATAGTGTATAAGTGATATGAAGTATGAAGGTGTCAGTGTAAGGAAAGAGTATGCTCATGATCATGAGGCTAAAAAGAATGAAACTGGAAAGAGGGGGAATATACAGAGACTTTTGTTCAATAACTGTTAAGTTATGCCTACGTATCCTCTCGTGCAATGAGGAAGTCAGAACACCGTAGTTCGACCCAAAGAGACTGAAAGATGAATTGACTGATGAACTGCTTGCTTGTCAATGCTCAAGTGTATGACCTGTCTGGCTCAGGTGCAAACTGTCTTGCATTAGACGGAAGAAGCAAGTTCTCGTTTATGAGTGAAGGTGATGAGAAAAGAACCCCGAAGGAGACGATTATTGTTTGTTTTTTTGAGTTTTCAGTCTTTTATTGTTTTTGGATTTTGTCATAAGTTAATGAGCTTAAGCCTAAACCAATGGATTTAGTAAACTCATCACATCTTCCCTCTGATTAGGGGTAATGAGAATACCTTAAATGTGAAGTCAGATTCTCACACTTAATCACCTTTGATGCAGGATTACGATCATTAACCTACTTGTGATTATTTAGATGTTTTTGTGGTTTTTGTTTAGTGTTGAGTAATGAGGTTAAGCCATAATCAGGGATTAAACAGACTCATTACACCATCCTAAAAGAAGGATGATAGATGAGAATGTTTAAGCTGAGGAAAGCTCCTCAACTTAATCCATGATTAGGGATTAAACTCATGACAAAACAGGCCTTTGATTAAGTGAATTTTGTTCAATGGTTATGATGATGAAGTGTTTTTTATGATTTGTAAGACAACTTGAGGGGGACTTGTCCATTAACACTAGGGTTAGTCCTTCTTAACCACTTAAGGAAGAATTAGAACCCTAATGCAAGGCCCAAGTTACAAGTGTGATGTCTTGATATTTATTAAGTGAATTGGTTAAGAGATTTAAACACATTAAGGGTTTAACACTTAGGATTAAAGTTATACACTCCATCCTAAAAGAAGGATGCAGGCATAAGCTTAATCACAAAGTCTTAAAGCCTTTATGGTTTGGTCCCTGATTATGAGATGAGAAGAGAAGACTCAAAGAGAGACACAAAGGTAAAAAACTAAGTGGGGAACTAATCAATATTCACATGCTCGGATGGTCCTAGGTTAGTATGGCTTACTATCCTAAAGAAGAAAGAAAGAAAAAGAGAAGGATGAAAGGAGAAGCTCCATGGTGGCCTAAGCACACCTCAAGTTAAGAATGAAAAGAAGAAGATGAGAAAGAAGAATTAAGATGAATAGGAATGCAATATGAAGATGCATAAGAATGAGGATAAGGAATGCAGAATGGAGTATGAAATGAGATAAAGAGATGAAAATGCAGATGGAGATAAGATGAATAATGGATAAGATAAGGAGATGAGAATGCGAAATGGAGATAAGATGAATAATGAGCAAACAGAGCCTACACCAGTAGGACTTCCAGATGCAACAACATGTAGTAATTAAAATCGGGCTATCAGCGTTACCTAACGGAGAAGGTCCGTTGCCTCTTCAATATGCTCATAAAACTCATGAATACTTGTCTGAGGTACCAAACTCAAGGCGTGCACCAAAATTATCAATCAACCAAAATCTTCATGCCAAGTCATTAACGATCGCACAAGTATGTCAACAAATAATTAACAAATTAAACCCAAGATCATTATCACACTACGTCCTCCGTTATCAAAGTCAAGTAAGAGACCTACAAAACTTCAAACGCAAACTAGAGCCAAAGTTAGACATGATTCTATTTAATTACACTAATCGAAATTAAAACAAAGTTAGAAAAATTAAAATTAATATAATAACCTAATTTGAACCTAAATCTAATCCTTCATAAAATATTACAAAGTTAATTAATAAACAAAAACATAAAGAAAATCTAATTGAAACTTATTACCAAAATCAACTAACATATAGTAAAACTCTAAATTAACCTCTCAAGCAGTGTTAATCACAATTAGTAAACAAAATTTAAAAAAAGAATTAAGGGATAATTAAGAACGAAGAAAAAAAACTAAACAAAGGAGAGAGGGTACGCTTGCTGGATCCAGGGATGATGTATAGCAAATCAGATGGGCCATATGGCCTTCAAGCCCAGTTGCAACAATCAACTAAATAAAAGTTTATCATAAAAAGAAATTTAACTTTAAAAAAAAAAAGAAAAGAACAAAACGGAAAACAAAAGAACAGGGACTGGAGTAAGACCAATCCAACGTTCCTTTTCACACACAACTGTATCTCTCTCTCTTCAATCAGTGCCACTTCTCTGTCTCCAATTACCCTTCTCCAATTCAAAATCCCAAATCCAACATCGTGTTTCAAGGAAATCAAACGCGGTTCTTCGAAGCTCAACACGAACGGAAAGAAACAAAACACACCGTCACGTATTTGCCGCCTCCGCCGCCTGCGCCGTGACGCCGTCGTCCTGCTTCAAACAACATCCAAACTTCGTCCCGTCACATCACAGTCGTGGTTCAATCATGCTTAAAATCTTCTCAACTCCTCGGAATAAATCGCTTCACTCTCGGCTTCAGTCTTCGCGGTTTCGATCTCTCCGATTCAGACCACGGTGGCTCATCTTTGGTGAGTTTTAGTTCCGGATCTTAACCTTCATCTCTTTCTCTGTTCTGATTCTGTTTTGCTTTGTCTGTGTGTTGGTTTTTGTGTGAATCTCAGATTTATTCTTTGTTGTTGTTGCTTGGTTGAAGGTAATGCAGTGGTGGTGCGGTGAAGTTGCTGTTGTTTTGGGGTTTGAAGAAATAAGTGTGGTGAAGAGTTGGGAGAAATGCGTTTGTTTTTGTTGTTGTGCGGTTGTTACAGGGTTGGAGCTGAAGCAAGGCTGGAGGGTTTATGCGGTTGAAGATGAGGTAGGTTGTCACGGTTCTTCCTGGTTCTGCTGTTTGAATGTTTCAACTCTCCTCATCTTCTATTTCTGTTTTCTGATTTTGTTTCTTTGTTATTTCTCAGTTGTTGTTGTTATGTTCATTTGAAGAGAGGAATGTGTGATGCGTGTTGAAGGAGTGATGGTGAGGTGATGGTTGTTGATGAATGGAAGAGAGTTGTTGGAGTTGTGTTTGCAGGAAGAAGAATGGAAAAAGATCTTGCTGTGTGTTGGTGTGTTATGTGCGTGTAGGAGTGAAAAATATGCAGGTTGTGTGTTGAGTGATGAAAACTGAGTTGAGTGTGTGATGATGTGTGGGACGGAATTGGAAGATGCGTTAAGGAGTTTTGTGTTGTTAACTTTTCTGATGTAGCTATTGTAACGTTCAAGCTTTACAGTTTTGCTTGTGTCTGGTGGAGAAGCCATTTTGCTGTACAGGAAAGAAAAAGGGCTGCAAAAATGGAATATGATTGTGTTTGGATTTGGGATTTGGGATTAAAGAAAGAACTTGGTGATGATGGGTGTCTTTGTTAGGGAATGGAGTAGAGGTTTATGTGTTGAAGAGGGAGGGGGGTTGTTCTTGATTTGGATTGAAGAGGTGAGTTGAGAGTGATGAAGGAAAATGGGAAGGTGTTTGGTGCGGTGTGTGTGAGTTGTTGAAGAAGAATATGGGTGTGAGTTTATGAGATGACCAAAGAATGAGGGGATAAATGTTGCTGAATGGAGGCGCCACTTTCCTTGTTGATGTCCTCTTTTCTTTATGACCATGTCCCTTTTCTTTTATATCTAGGTCAAGGTCTCCCTTTATGACTTTGTTTGGTAAATGGGCCAAGATAGACACAAAAAGGATAATATGGGCTTAATGAAATTCTTTCATTTGACAATGTTTTTTTTGTTTAATGATAATGTGAATTGGACTTGGTAAATAAATATAGGATAATGGCTTATGATATGTACTTTGGAGTTTTGGATGTAAATTTGAACAGAAAAATGAATAGTGGATTAACTTGCGTCGGAAAATTGGAAGGAAAGAAAAATGGATATTGAAAAATTGAATTATAAAATGGATATTGACAAATGGTTTAACCATGGGCACAAAATTGGTTAAGGTGAAATGAATGGATATCGCACTTCGAATTCAAACTGTCAAACGATCACGTGAATGAATATCTCACCAAACTCTTGATTAAAACAAATGAACAAGTCTCAGGCCACTGAATAATTTGCAACTAAAACATCAATCATCTGAATTAATTATCTTCTGAACCTCTTGGTCAGGTAAATCATGAATCATCTTTGAATTCGTCTGAATTAAATCTCACTACTTGATAAACTGATGGTTCTCGCACAACACAACTTGATTTTGAATATCCATTGACGGACAAATAAACCACTGAAACAAATAAATTGAATTGAAGCAAGCTCCTGAGATGCTGAGAAGAAAATAGTGGCCTTGTAACTTGACAAAGAGAAGACCTCTTAATTCATGCTTCGTTACTGATGATGGGCAAGATGAATCGGTGAATATTCTTCAGACGTGAAATCCTTGAAAAACACTTAACTAGGGAAATAAACCCTAATTGAGTGACAATAACATAAGAACACAAGGTCATTGATGGCTGCATAGCCAAGAACTTTAAATTCTTCTGATGATCCGCAAATAGGAACATGAAAACCTAATTCTTCAGAAAATGTGATCCCATGTCTTGGGAGCTTATGCAAATGGTATGCAAAATGCGTATGAATGCAAAGTGAAAAGCTCACAAAGATAGAAAAGCCAGAGGGCAAATTTGGGGTGTTTACAGCTGCCCCTATTCAAGCAACTGTTAATCTGAAAAGGATGAGAGCAACGACTATTAGACGTTCCAGATAAACAGTGATTGAATACCAAAAAAGACCTCGAAATTTGCACTCACAGAATGAAGAAGAAAAGGGATATAGATCGCAAAGAAAATAAAGTATATTGTAAAGTGTGGGCGACGGAGGACGACCGTCGAGCAGAGGACGACGGCTGGGTAAATAGCAATGACGGGGACGGCCGACATGCTGGGGATAAAAGGTAAAGCCAAGACGGGGACGGCCGACTAGCTAGAAAAATAAGATATCATGATGGGGACGGCCATCGAGTAAAGCTGCAAGATTCTCTGGGGATTAATGAAACATGACGGGGACGGCCATCAAGTTCATAAAGTGAAGTTACCAACGATGGGGACGGCCATCGGGCTAAAAAGAAAAGGGACCACGACGGGGACGGCCATCGGGTTAAAGAATAAATGAAATAATGATGAGGGACGGTCATCAAAGGTGAAGGACGATCACCTAGCAGGGGACGGCTGCTCTGAAAGGTTTATCATGACATAGGACGAATGTCAGATAACAAGATCAACGATGGGGACGGCCATCGGATAAAATGATGAAGGACGATCATCAAAAGGTGGAGGACGACCACCTAGCAGGGGACGGCTGCTAAATAACACGACACAGGACGAGTGTCGGATAGAAAATCAACGATGGGGACGGCCATCGGATGAGCATGATGGATGACAACCATCAAGAGGTGGAGGACGACCACCTAGCAGGGTACGGCTGCTCTCAGGGTTTATCATGACACAGGACGAATGTCAGATAAAAAGAAAATTGCTTCGTTGGCAATCTACCGGGGAATAGTAAACACGGACGAGTGTTTATATCCGAGAAACAAAAGGTACAAGTGTTTAGATGTATGTGTATAGATTAAAGATGCGGACGAGCATCCTTAAGACTATGATACGGACGAGTATCAGGTAGAAACAAACTGACATATGTTCAGAGATGATGATACGGACGAGTATCAACGGGTTAACAACGAACACGGACGAGTGCTGATTCTGAGGAGACTCTTCCGGGGAATAGTAGACACAGACGAGTGTCTATATTCAAGAAGACATGAGTGTTTGACACGGTGTATGGATTAAAGATGCGGACGAGCATCCTTAAGACTATGATACGGACGAGTATCATGTAGAAACAAATACTTGACGCATGTTCTGAGATGATGGTACGGACGAGTACCAACGAGTTAACAAAGAACAAGGACTAGTGTTGAATCTGCGGGGATGTAAATGGTATATATAGGATACGGACGAGTATCTGTATAAGTGTAGCATGAGTAGTGAATATGAGTATTGTATAGATGAGTGTTTACTGTTGGGGAGAGTGACACGGACGAGTGTCGAAAGAAGAAAAGTAGTATGAACAAGTATCTGATATACAAAGTGTTTAGGTAATTATGCTGGGGAAGGTGACACGGACGGATGTCAAGGAATTGTATATATACAAGTATCTGTGAGTGCAAAGGGGACGCTTTGGCTTTATGCTGGGGATATGACACGGACGGGTGCCATAAGGAGTATATACTGATGTTTGGGAGTGTGAGGCAACTGTTCTAGCTTTAACTCTCTGCTGGGGAATCTGGGAAGCATTCTGTATACTGCTGACGGGTTGAAAGCTTTTGACTCTGATGGGAACGAAGTGTTGGCAACCTGATGCTTGTTGGAAAGGTTTTCACTGGAGAAAAGACGACTCTGCGTGAGGTATACTTCGTTTAACTACTTTGAACATCTGCTGAGGATCTAATCATCCTGCTCTGACTCCACTGGGGAGAATTTCTTCTTGCTCTGCTGGGGAAATCCCTTGGAAATGAGAATCCCGATGACTCCATGGGGAAAGATCATCTTTAGACTTGGCTAGGGAAGATGCTTGATCACACAATCCTGCTGAGGAGGGAATTCTGATAATTCTAACTTCGTGGGGAAGCAAGGCCTTCAGCTTCCTGTTGGGAAAACTTCGTTGTGGAAAGATAAGTCCGCTTGGGGATGAGAACGATTCAATTAGCCTTGAAGTTCTGTTGAGGATATCGTCTGTTCCAACTCAGCTGGGGATGTGTCAACCTTCTGGCATGGTTGAGAAAAGATTTGGCAATGCTCTGCTGAGGAGAGGCTTTGCTGGAGAATCAAAATATGCCCCAGGTATAGCATAACAGCCGTGTTGGGAAGATATGCCAATGAAAATTGGCTTTGACTGAATGCGAATAACCAACTCCTCATGAGGGAACCTTGTCGGCTGAAAGAAGATCTTTATGCTCGGGGAAGAAATAAACTTCCAATGTTCTGCTGGTAAAATAAATACAAAACATTCCCTGAGAATTAACACAGTGCTTCAAACTTCTGAGCTCAACAAAAGCAATACTGATCATCCTGAGTGAACTATCATTCCCTTAACTCCTCAATTATACCATGCTGCATCATCCATAAAAGATCGTCTTCAGAGGATTTTACAGAAGACTTGGCATCCGGAATTGCCCCAGTGTCTTCAAACTCTCGCGGAAATTCAACAAGTCTTGAGATAACTGCCCCAGATTACGTCTTGAAACGATTCTTGCCCCACATCAGAGCTAAAACAGAAACCATGCGGTATGAAGATGCAATGCAAATGATGCAAGATGCAGACGTATGCACATAACCAAAGATATGAAACAAGGTTGGTTGGGCGCTAGGGCCAGGTTGATAGATATATATATTTTTTGGTTGCCAAGCAATTGGACTTTTGAAGGTGAATTACCAGACAAGAACTGGTTTATTGAAGGTAGGCCAACAGACGAGAACTGATGGGCAAAGAATAAGTCGTCAGATGAGAACTGACTACTTAGGTTCATTGTCAAACGAGAATTGACTCTGAAAAAGAATGACTACCAGACGGGAACTGGCGTTCAACGGGCTAAATGAAAAGGTGACCAGACGAGAACTGGTTAAAAGATTCGCCTACCAGACGAGAACTGGTATTTGAAGTTGGTTTGCCAGACGAGAACTGGACTTTGGAAAGTTTGCCAGACGGGAACTGGGCTTTGACAAGGCTTGCCAGACGAGAACTGGACTTTGGAATGTTGATAAGTTAGGGTTACGGGGCCCTGAGTGTGAGATTGATGTTTGTGGGGAGTATGCTCAATGCAATTATGATGCATATGCTCTATATGCGACATGAATAACGTATGCAAATGATTTATGCAATGCTCATGAAAAGCCAGAAAAACTCCCGAGGTGGGAAGAAAGGTCTTAGTGATAAGGCTTCTGGTTGAGAAGGGTGACAAAGGCGACGGTGGGTAGCATGATTTCCCGACACTCGTCTTGAACTTGGAGATCACCGATATAACTTGCTCTGTGAAGCTAAAGTTTGCCCCTGTTGGGTGAGTCTCTGAACAGACTGTCACTGATTATCCAATTTCTGGAATAGCAAACTTGGATGTTCTCTCGAAGAGAGGTTCACTTAGTGATCTCTGGAAGTGTCCTGCCCCGGCATGAGCGTGAAAGCGACCTGACTCATTCTGACTGAGCATTGGAAGAATTGACCCTTAGTCAACGGAAACTCCGGGTGTCCTGCCCCTGCTTGGCAGATTCAGCTCTGATCAACTGACTTTGAATGACGTTCCTCGATCAACTGATGCTTGGGAACTCTCTTTACCCTGACAGATTCCTTGGTCGACAAAGCCACTGGATAACATGTCCCTGATTCATAGGCCAACAAGATACTTTTGATTCTGGTCATCATTGTTGAATGATCAAGTTCCCTCGTGATTGATCTTTGTAGGAACTTCCCTGGTGTCACAGACTGACTTGCAATTAAAACTGTTCATTCACAAATGGTAATTTTAATGCAGTACACATGCAAGTTTTTGAAAATTTATTTATTTCGATGTTGTGACAGTGTGTGACGAATGGATGATTAGTCCAAACGTAGTGTTGAGTTAGTAAATCGTTAGGAGTCAGGTTACGCAACCTTGTCGTAGTATGCTTTCAGAATTGAACCTGATTCAATTAGGACTTTCAAGGGTTATAACGCGGCCTGGTTCACGGTTTTAGAAAGAAGGATTTATGGCTCAAAGTTTATTTATGCCCACCCATTCTCCTTGATGTTCTCCAGTCCTATGTTCAACTAATTCGACTTAAGCGCTCGCTTCTCACAAGGGTTTTGTAATGATTGAGGAACCAATGACGTTGATGGTTTACGTACCAATGAGGTTTCTTGGAGTAACAGTCACCCATTCTGACTTTGTGTCTGGTCACACGATTTTGTTCTCATGGAAGATTCTCTTTCATCATTTTTTTTACTCCCTAACTTTTGCCTGGACTGATTCTTTTTGAATTTTTTCGATTTCGAAGTCCAGCGGGATGCCCTAACTTTTGCCTAAGTCATATGTTTTCACATATTTTCGACTTAGCGGGCTTTATTTCTCTTTTTTTTTATTTTTGTTGAGCAAATCGTGTGACACTGGCCTGTCATGACTTGCTTGAGAGGGTTGACTGCCTCATTCCTTTGTTGGTGAGGGATAACCATTGTGGTTTCACGTCCCTTGACCTCTTGAGGTGTAATGAATAAAGGTAATGGATCCTCGGATGCACACTCCTTTGGAAATTTGAACACTCGGTCAAATTAACTGATGACTACCCTACCCCGGGTTGAATGTGGGGTTTTTTCGTTTTAGAAAAGAAACTCCTACTTCAAGGCTCAAAGGGGTTGACGAGGGTCTATCTTCATTATATCTCCGGTGTTTGGGAATCGAAGCAATGCCTGTACATCGTCAGCAGGTTCTGCCCTGAAAGCATACCTTGAACAATTATGGGTATTCAGTTGTCATCATCCTCCCTCAAACCTGCTAAACAACAGTGACATAGATGGGAGGTATATGGATGCAATTTTTTTTGTTTCCTTTTTTTTTCTTTTTTTTTTCAATGCAAGTAAAGAAAAATGAGCGAATGCGACATAATTGATTCAAAAGTGCAAGATCACTACATTAACATTACCATTTAAAATAACAAATGCTTAAAAGACAAGTAGCTGCTAACAGGAAAGAAACTACAATGCAAATGATAAAAGGATACAATGATCACCAACTCTGCTGACATACTGTTGTCTGAGCCACTGAATCAGGAGACGCTTCTTCTGAAGTCTTTGAACTCAATCAGGCGATAGGTTGACGTGCACAACCAAGCTTCCTTCTGGAAAGGAAATGTAGCCCTTGTCGATCAATTGTTGTACTTTGGCTTGAAAAGCTTTGCAATCTTCAGTTGAATGCCCCATTGATCCACCATGATACCCGCACTGCTCATGAGGATTGTACCCTGGAGGGTACGGCCCTGGTAACGGCTTGAGAGGCTTAGGAACCACCAAAGAGCTCTGAACTAGATGCGGCAAGAGTTCACTGTATGCCATGGGGACTGGATGAAGAGGAGCAATCCTCCTTTCCAAATTGTTGCGAGGCCTATGCTGGCTCTGAAGTGGATTCTGAGGTCTTCGACCCTGGGCTTGCAGATTTGGACGAGGAGGAGTCCAAGGCTTCTGAAACGGTGTTCTGAGCATTGCCGGATGCCCGTAAGAGTAACCAGATTCAGGAACAGATGATCTCTGAGAAGATGTTGGTCTAGAATATTTGATATTTGCCGTGACTGCACTGACGTCATCCCATTCTTCTTCTTGGGAGCTAACAACAGACTCACCTTCACTAGCTGGGATATTCGAAAAGTCTTGGATCTTTCCACTTTTGAGCAGACTCTCAATGCGTACTCCAACTATCATCAAATCAGAGAAGCTTGTCATCCCAATGCTACTCAATCTTTCCAAGTATGGACCCTGCAAGGTGCCCACGAATAGGTCAATTAATTCTCTGTCTGAAAGTGGTGGTCGCACTTGGGCTGCCAATTCTCTCCACCGCTGTGCATATTCTCTGAAAGATTCACCACTCCTCTGGGATAGGCTCTGCAAGTGCGTGCGATTGGGCGCCACGTCCATATTATACTGGTATTGCTTTACGAAAGCTCTGGATAAATCATTCCAAGATCGGATATGACTGCTTTCCAAATCCATGTACCAACTTAAAGATGCCCCACTTAAACTGTCCTGAAAACAGTGAATCATCAACTTATCATTGCAGGCATGGGAAGTCATTTTTCTACAGAACATCACCAAATGACGCTTCGGGCAACTGACACCAGTGTATTTCTCGAACTTCGGAGTCTTGAAACCTGGAGGAATGACAAGACCAGGCACCAAACACAGGGTTAGAGCATCAAAACCGAAGGCATTAGGATCCACTAAGGCTTTGAGTCTCTCGTCCAACACACGAAATCTTTCAGCAGGATCAATAACTTGTGGATCCTTGGTTTTCACAAGAGGGATTGCCCCTTGGAAATCTGGCATAGGGAAGGCAAAACTCTGATAATTCGTAGAATCAGAAGAAGATGAAGGTCCACTTCGGACAACAAATGGTTCAGGTATATTCTGATTCACGATCGGGGTCTGTGCAGGCTGAGCTTGAGCAAGATTGTTCACTTGTGGAAGATCTTCATCAGGAGAGAGACCATACAGAGGATTGGTCATTGAAGTGAAACCAGGTGGAAACTCAACGTTCTGACGGTTGCTCGCTGACATAGCTACTGACGGCTTCCAAACTGACCCTTCTTAACTCTTGACACTGTTCAGTCTAGCTTCAACACACTCTGTCGTCTTCTAACTGTTACCACTTGTTCAAACTGAGTACCGGGAAATCAGCTGGCTGGTCATGGACAAAAGAGGAAGGATGAGATCTCTGGAGGAGGAAAATGCAATGCAGATGCAAATGCAAAATGCAATATGATAATGCAAAGATGCAAAGACATGGGATCACAGCTGGAAACTGCCTGGAATCTGGAATGCTGAACCAAGAATCAAGTGTCTGTAACCACAAGATCTCTGTATAGTAACCCGAAATAGTAACTGAAAACCAGAGGTCAATAACTTCAGGATCATAGTGACCAGATCAAACAATTGTACTGGTAATGAGGGTATGTTGAGGTCAAGGGTTCCTGCAAACCTGTAAACAGCCCAACCCCCTCACAGGTGGTGTTCTAAAACAAGGATCCTCAGACTTGGATCAGTTATGAGAAGTGTAAACACTTCTAACCCGGAGGTACAGTGTTTACAATAACCATAAAAGTTCCTCCTCTAATTCACCTCAGTTTCTGAAGGTCAATACTAAAGGTCATCCAGACTTAGCAGGCTTCCCAGATAGCCCTAGCATTGCAGGAAATCTGCAACACAGAGTTCTCAAGAAGAAACCCATATCTGAACCGTGTTTCATATTCCCGCACCAGACCGAGATGGAATGGGAAAGAATATGAACCACTCTATCCTAGGTGTCACTCAGGTCCCAGGTATAGGACCTTAACTCTCAATGGAACACCCACCCACCAAAACAAAAAAAACCAGATCCAGCCAGCAGCATGACAGTATGATATATGAAAAGCAGTAAAGAAAGCAGTAAACACAAATAAGCACATAACACCCCAGTAAACACAAATCAAACGAGCGCTAGGAGGAACCCACAAAAAGAACCAGAAGCCCTGGTTGCAGTATAAGGGTCCCCATCAGAGTCGCCAAGCTGTCGCTCCCGACAAATGAAACCAAGTCAGATGAAGGTACAGACGCGAACGGTCGGCGAAGGGAACAATGAGAACACACAGCCGTGGACTCACTGGAGAATGAATAGAGCCGCCAGCTAGGCATTTTTATCCCGGAGGAAAGGTAATGCTGCATAGACCTGGAAAGACACGGATAAGACGGGTTGCGAACCAGAGAGACTGAGAAAGGGGGTTGGTTACAACCTGGGAAGGTATTAGCACCCAGATTGTCCGTCGTACTCGACGGGATCCACGCTTAAAAGATTTGTGTTTTAAAGGGGTAGTGTGAGTGCAATTTGTGTATAAAATAGCTGGAAAAGAATGCACAGGTGTCAGTGTATAGTGTATAAGTGATATGAAGTATGAAGGTGTCAGTGTAAGGAAAGAGTATGCTCATGATCATGAGGCTAAAAAGAATGAAACTGGAAAGAGGGGGAATATACAGAGACTTTTGTTCGATAACTGTTAAGTTATGCCTACGTATCCTCTCGTGCAATGAGGAAGTCAGAACACCGTAGTTCGACCCAAAGAGACTGAAAGATGAATTGACTGATGAACTGCTTGCTTGTCAATGCTCAAGTGTATGACCTGTCTGGCTCAGGTGCAAACTGTCTTGCATTAGACGGAAGAAGCAAGTTCTCGTTTATGAGTGAAGGTGATGAGAAAAGAACCCCGAAGGAGACGATTATTGTTTGTTTTTTTGAGTTTTCAGTCTTTTATTGTTTTTGGATTTTGTCATAAGTTAATGAGCTTAAGCCTAAACCAATGGATTTAGTAAACTCATCACATCTTCCCTCTGATTAGGGGTAATGAGAATACCTTAAATGTGAAGTCAGATTCTCACACTTAATCACCTTTGATGCAGGATTACGATCATTAACCTACTTGTGATTATTTAGATGTTTTTGTGGTTTTTGTTTAGTGTTGAGTAATGAGGTTAAGCCATAATCAGGGATTAAACAGACTCATTACACCATCCTAAAAGAAGGATGATAGATGAGAATGTTTAAGCTGAGGAAAGCTCCTCAACTTAATCCATGATTAGGGATTAAACTCATGACAAAACAGGCCTTTGATTAAGTGAATTTTGTTCAATGGTTATGATGATGAAGTGTTTTTTATGATTTGTAAGACAACTTGAGGGGGACTTGTCCATTAACACTAGGGTTAGTCCTTCTTAACCACTTAAGGAAGAATTAGAACCCTAATGCAAGGCCCAAGTTACAAGTGTGATGTCTTGATATTTATTAAGTGAATTGGTTAAGAGATTTAAACACATTAAGGGTTTAACACTTAGGATTAAAGTTATACACTCCATCCTAAAAGAAGGATGCAGGCATAAGCTTAATCACAAAGTCTTAAAGCCTTTATGGTTTGGTCCCTGATTATGAGATGAGAAGAGAAGACTCAAAGAGAGACACAAAGGTAAAAAACTAAGTGGGGAACTAATCAATATTCACATGCTCGGATGGTCCTAGGTTAGTGTGGCTTACTATCCTAAAGAAGAAAGAAAGAAAAAGAGAAGGATGAAAGGAGAAGCTCCATGGTGGCCTAAGCACACCTCAAGTTAAGAATGAAAAGAAGAAGATGAGAAAGAAGAATTAAGATGAATAGGAATGCAATATGAAGATGCATAAGAATGAGGATAAGGAATGCAGAATGGAGTATGAAATGAGATAAAGAGATGAAAATGCAGATGGAGATAAGATGAATAATGGATAAGATAAGGAGATGAGAATGCGAAATGGAGATAAGATGAATAATGAGCAAACAGAGCCTACACCAGTAGGACTTCCAGATGCAACAACATGTAGTAATTAAAATCGGGCTATCAGCGTTACCTAACGGAGAAGGTCCGTTGCCTCTTCAATATGCTCATAAAACTCATGAATACTTGTCTGAGGTACCAAACTCAAGGCGTGCACCAAAATTATCAATCAACCAAAATCTTCATGCCAAGTCATTAACGATCGCACAAGTATGTCAACAAATAATTAACAAATTAAACCCAAGATCATTATCACACTACGTCCTCCGTTATCAAAGTCAAGTAAGAGACCTACAAAACTTCAAACGCAAACTAGAGCCAAAGTTAGACATGATTCTATTTAATTACACTAATCGAAATTAAAACAAAGTTAGAAAAATTAAAATTAATATAATAACCTAATTTGAACCTAAATCTAATCCTTCATAAAATATTACAAAGTTAATTAATAAACAAAAACATAAAGAAAATCTAATTGAAACTTATTACCAAAATCAACTAACATATAGTAAAACTCTAAATTAACCTCTCAAGCAGTGTTAATCACAATTAGTAAACAAAATTTAAAAAAAGAATTAAGGGATAATTAAGAACGAAGAAAAAAAACTAAACAAAGGAGAGAGGGTACGCTTGCTGGATCCAGGGATGATGTATAGCAAATCAGATGGGCCATATGGCCTTCAAGCCCAGTTGCAACAATCAACTAAATAAAAGTTTATCATAAAAAGAAATTTAACTTTAAAAAAAAAAGAAAAGAACAAAACGGAAAACAAAAGAACAGGGACTGGAGTAAGACCAATCCAACGTTCCTTTTCACACACAACTGTATCTCTCTCTCTTCAATCAGTGCCACTTCTCTGTCTCCAATTACCCTTCTCCAATTCA
Source organism: Lathyrus aphaca (assembly GCA_963966055.1). Lineage (NCBI taxonomy): Eukaryota > Viridiplantae > Streptophyta > Magnoliopsida > Fabales > Fabaceae > Lathyrus > Lathyrus aphaca. The sequence goes on from OZ014522.1 coordinate 514,960,267, forward strand.
AAATCCCAAATCCAACATCGTGTTTCAAGGAAATCAAACGCGGTTCTTCGAAGCTCAACACGAACGGAAAGAAACAAAACACACCGTCACGTATTTGCCGCCTCCGCCGCCTGCGCCGTGACGCCGTCGTCCTGCTTCAAACAACATCCAAACTTCGTCCCGTCACATCACAGTCGTGGTTCAATCATGCTTAAAATCTTCTCAACTCCTCGGAATAAATCGCTTCACTCTCGGCTTCAGTCTTCGCGGTTTCGATCTCTCCGATTCAGACCACGGTGGCTCATCTTTGGTGAGTTTTAGTTCCGGATCTTAACCTTCATCTCTTTCTCTGTTCTGATTCTGTTTTGCTTTGTCTGTGTGTTGGTTTTTGTGTGAATCTCAGATTTATTCTTTGTTGTTGTTGCTTGGTTGAAGGTAATGCAGTGGTGGTGCGGTGAAGTTGCTGTTGTTTTGGGGTTTGAAGAAATAAGTGTGGTGAAGAGTTGGGAGAAATGCGTTTGTTTTTGTTGTTGTGCGGTTGTTACAGGGTTGGAGCTGAAGCAAGGCTGGAGGGTTTATGCGGTTGAAGATGAGGTAGGTTGTCACGGTTCTTCCTGGTTCTGCTGTTTGAATGTTTCAACTCTCCTCATCTTCTATTTCTGTTTTCTGATTTTGTTTCTTTGTTATTTCTCAGTTGTTGTTGTTATGTTCATTTGAAGAGAGGAATGTGTGATGCGTGTTGAAGGAGTGATGGTGAGGTGATGGTTGTTGATGAATGGAAGAGAGTTGTTGGAGTTGTGTTTGCAGGAAGAAGAATGGAAAAAGATCTTGCTGTGTGTTGGTGTGTTATGTGCGTGTAGGAGTGAAAAATATGCAGGTTGTGTGTTGAGTGATGAAAACTGAGTTGAGTGTGTGATGATGTGTGGGACGGAATTGGAAGATGCGTTAAGGAGTTTTGTGTTGTTAACTTTTCTGATGTAGCTATTGTAACGTTCAAGCTTTACAGTTTTGCTTGTGTCTGGTGGAGAAGCCATTTTGCTGTACAGGAAAGAAAAAGGGCTGCAAAAATGGAATATGATTGTGTTTGGATTTGGGATTTGGGATTAAAGAAAGAACTTGGTGATGATGGGTGTCTTTGTTAGGGAATGGAGTAGAGGTTTATGTGTTGAAGAGGGAGGGGGGTTGTTCTTGATTTGGATTGAAGAGGTGAGTTGAGAGTGATGAAGGAAAATGGGAAGGTGTTTGGTGCGGTGTGTGTGAGTTGTTGAAGAAGAATATGGGTGTGAGTTTATGAGATGACCAAAGAATGAGGGGATAAATGTTGCTGAATGGAGGCGCCACTTTCCTTGTTGATGTCCTCTTTTCTTTATGACCATGTCCCTTTTCTTTTATATCTAGGTCAAGGTCTCCCTTTATGACTTTGTTTGGTAAATGGGCCAAGATAGACACAAAAAGGATAATATGGGCTTAATGAAATTCTTTCATTTGACAATGTTTTTTTTGTTTAATGATAATGTGAATTGGACTTGGTAAATAAATATAGGATAATGGCTTATGATATGTACTTTGGAGTTTTGGATGTAAATTTGAACAGAAAAATGAATAGTGGATTAACTTGCGTCGGAAAATTGGAAGGAAAGAAAAATGGATATTGAAAAATTGAATTATAAAATGGATATTGACAAATGGTTTAACCATGGGCACAAAATTGGTTAAGGTGAAATGAATGGATATCGCACTTCGAATTCAAACTGTCAAACGATCACGTGAATGAATATCTCACCAAACTCTTGATTAAAACAAATGAACAAGTCTCAGGCCACTGAATAATTTGCAACTAAAACATCAATCATCTGAATTAATTATCTTCTGAACCTCTTGGTCAGGTAAATCATGAATCATCTTTGAATTCGTCTGAATTAAATCTCACTACTTGATAAACTGATGGTTCTCGCACAACACAACTTGATTTTGAATATCCATTGACGGACAAATAAACCACTGAAACAAATAAATTGAATTGAAGCAAGCTCCTGAGATGCTGAGAAGAAAATAGTGGCCTTGTAACTTGACAAAGAGAAGACCTCTTAATTCATGCTTCGTTACTGATGATGGGCAAGATGAATCGGTGAATATTCTTCAGACGTGAAATCCTTGAAAAACACTTAACTAGGGAAATAAACCCTAATTGAGTGACAATAACATAAGAACACAAGGTCATTGATGGCTGCATAGCCAAGAACTTTAAATTCTTCTGATGATCCGCAAATAGGAACATGAAAACCTAATTCTTCAGAAAATGTGATCCCATGTCTTGGGAGCTTATGCAAATGGTATGCAAAATGCGTATGAATGCAAAGTGAAAAGCTCACAAAGATAGAAAAGCCAGAGGGCAAATTTGGGGTGTTTACACATAGCATCACAAGTTTCTTATGTACATGTATCTTATCTTCTCACTGTTTATTTCAGCAGAAATGGCTCTTGAACAAACTGTCAAAGTTCTCCAGGCTCAGAATGCACAATTCCAAGAGCTGATCCTGAACTTGTCCAAGGGACAAGATGAGTTGAAGACACTGCTGGCTAAGAAGACTAAGAAGACTAGAAGACCAGGAGGCTTTATCAATATGGGAAGAAGATTCAAAGGTCCTATCAAGACAAAGGAACAGGTTGATGATTATGAGTCTGAAAATTCTGAGAAAGAGGGAGGCAGTCTCCATGATACTGTGGGAGATTCTGATTCTGAAGCAAACTATTATCATGATCCTAATGAAGATAAGTACAAGATGCTAGTAGATAGAATGAATGCCATGGAGTTACAAACGTCTTCTGGGCTGGATTTTGAAGATCTGAGTTTAATAACTGGAGTGGTTATACCCATTGGTTTCAAGGTTCCTGCACATGTCTGAGGCACTTAGAGAGGTTGAGTTGTGTTCTTCCATGATTCGGAGTTTTTCAGCTAACTCGCGACACATCTTCATGGCTTCAGACTCTTGAACAGCATGAGGATTGGTGATTGGAACAGCAGTATGCATCTCATACTCAACTTGATGATTTTCTTCAGTTTGAGGAAACTGGACTTGAGTTGGAATAGGTTAAGCTTGAGGAATAGCACCAACAGTGACACCAGAAGCAAGTATTGGTTGAGAAGTGACCTCTTCAACAGCAGGAGTGAAGCTTGGAGGCAAACCGTAGACCAAAGGATTTGGAACTGGAACTGAAGGCATTGCTCGTGAGGTAGATCCTTGCACTTGAGCATTGTTCATTGCGGCAGCAGCTTCGCGACGTTCTTCCATTCTTGCCAAAGCTTCCAAAGTCTCATAAATCTGGTCAATCTTGCTCTTGACTGAGTCAATCTCTTCCCTCATAGCAGCTTGTTCTTCCTAAATCACATCCATCAGTCTTCTAGTGTTAGCTCTAGTTAGATAAGGTCGTCTAGCTCGATACGGGCGTCGGGAAACCAACTTGATTTACTGAAGATGGAGGAACATGAAATAAGTTTTTGGCTTTGGAATGAAATGCAAGAATGAATAAATAATGCAAATGAGATGATATGCAATGTCAGAATCCAGGATCACAAGATCAGGGTCTCATGAGTCCAAGGTACAAATGGAGGATACTCTGATCAGGAACTCACTGGGTAGACTCTAAAGTTTTAGGGATCCCAAAGTTATCAATTCATATGGCCGTTCATCACACGCGCCGTAAGCATGACGGTTGATTGACTCCGCCACATGAATCTATTTTGGGTGAGATCTTCGTATCGACAACCCACGAGAGAAAATTTTCTCGGGTGTCCATACTACGTGATCATCGACACAAGGTTTAAAACAAAGTCCTGGAGTTATGGAACTTTCTTAACTGTTTGATGCATGTGTCAATTTCATACATTCTTGACAGTCAATCAACTCCATTGAGTAAGTCTATTCCAAGTGAGGTTTTCGTATCGAGCCACGCGAAGGCGAACCTTGGTGCCCAATACTACGCAACCATCAACCGATGTTTTAACCAAAAGGTTCTAAAGGTCCTCACCAAGATCAACATGTCACTGGCCCAAGCCTTGCAACACATGTTGAAAGGGGAACTCATTACTTTGAAGGACCCTCCTCAGAATCCTAATACTTCCTCTCCTCGATACAACTCTAATGCACGATGTGCCTATCATTCTAATTGTCCGGGACATGACACCAACAACTGCTGGATATTGAAAAACAAGATTCAAGATATGATTGAAGCTGGAGAGATTGAATTTGACCCTCCTGGGACTCCAAATGTGATTACTGCTCCCATGCCCAATCATGAGAAGACTGTTAATGCCATTAATGAAGTCTCTTATGTTTCCTCAGTTGCAGATGTGACTACTCCTCTATCCGTTGTCAAGAAGAAGTTGGTACAAGCTGGATTCTTTCCAGGTTGTAATGAAGACTGTTTTTATTGTGCTTACTGTCGTACCCCGAAAAATACGACCTTACACGATCCGAATGAACGGAGTCACGCGCCGGACAGACTGAAGAGTCGCCACCTAATTCTATTTATTCCCGAAAGAGGGAAAGGGGAGATATAGATACAACCCGGGGAGAGAAGGATGAGGACAAAGGTCAACGGAACCATTGCCTAGGTTCGGGAGTCAGTTATGCAGGGGGAAGGTATTAGCACCCCCTACATCCATCGTACTCGATGGGAACCATCTAAGTTAACGCGCGCGAAAGGATGTCTATGCTTAAACGAATTGCTTGCTAGAGGGAAATGAGTTGAATTATAAGTTAGATTGGACCTAGGTGCTCGACAAGGATTGAGATCCTCGTGCCTACGTACTCCCGTCTGCAATGGGAAAGTCAGAGCCTCGTAGTTCGGCCTACTAAGGGTAATGGTTGTTGATTTTATTACCTTTCTTCGATGAAAGGGTTTAGGAGTTGAAATGCACTAAAGACTATGGATAGTTTATCTCGCCCAACAAGACGAGTGTCCTGCGTCGAAATAATCGGAGCGAGTAACGAGAGCTCATTATCCTCCTTTCTACCGCTTAAGGCTCGTGGCGTACAAATCTTCTCGTTTTTATTAAAGTGTTTTATTTCCTAAGACCGCTTGACGTTGGATCAAGGGTTTGGATCTAAAAAGAATCGTTTTGGTTTTTTTGAGGTTAGAGGGTAAATGCAAGTGGAGTTTATTTTTGTGGTTTGTTAGCGAGGCACGAAGCGCTCGGCTCGCAAGGAGGAGTGGATCCTAATAAACGAAACAAAATAACTGGAAAATAAAGTGCAAGTGTGCAAGTGCAATCGCTTGGCGTTGGACCAAGGATTCATAAATAAAATGCGAGAAATAAAAATGCGTACAAAGTAAGGGGAGAGGGATACAAAATAAATACAGGGGATTGCGAGAAATAAAGAGGTCTCGTTGTAATTTGCCCAAGAGGAAACGTGTGTGCAGTGTTTTTGAACTATTCGAAGGCGTTCAGCCTGTTAATCGGGACACAACTATTCGAAGGCGTTGGACCTTTTAATCGAGACACAACTATTCGAAGGCGTTGGACCTTTTCGGGACGCGGCGAAATTTGGTTCGTTTACTGCCTTAGAGCCGATTTAATGAAATCGTTCTATGAGGAGTCGAATCGTAGTTTAAAATGCGAATTAAATGAATAAATTGAATCGCGAAAAATAAATGGAATAATGAATATAAATAAATAAATAAATTAAATTGTATTGGAGATAATGAATAAGATAAATTATTACAAGTTTGTTTTGTTCAAAATAAAAATAATAGAATAAAATAAAAGAGGGCCTCATATTGACCGCTCATCACCGATTAAATGTAATCGGGCGAAAAACGGCCTTTTACTATATCATCGGCCCCAAAATGAAATCAATAAATTATAGACATATATTTTAAAACACTTTTTTCAGAAAAAAAAATAAAAATAAGCAAAACAATCTAAATAAGAAAATAAAAATAGATCGTGTCATAAAAATTAAAAATACTCTTGTAATCTTATTATATGAATAGAAAAAGGAAATTACAAAAGAGACACCAAACAGAGGTAGGATTGCTGTGGAAGCAGATTGGGGTTAGCAAGCAGTTCGGATGGGCCGAGAAGCCCAAAAGCTAAAGTCAAAATAATAAAAAATAAAAAATAAAATAAAAAAAAAAAACACATCAGAGAACATGAAGATGGGAGACGTGAATGACATAGGATAGTGCATGGAAAGTTGAGTATATATTTTTTTTTTTAAAATAACAACAATAGAATAATGAACTCAAACCATCATGAGGGACAAAATAAATAATAAAAAAAATATCTATAATAAAAAAAATAATAAATAAAAAAATGCAGCAGCAAACATCTCAACTTCGGTAGACCCAACCTACTTTTAAATGCAATTAAAATATAAAATGAATGTTTGTGAAAATAAATTAAAAACATATAAAATGAATTAAATAGAGTGAGTCAAATAAAGTTTGGCTGAATTCAGGATTTTTGGGAAAGACAGTGTCAACGAGGAGAAAATCAAGAGATAGCTTAACATGGGCTTATGGAAACCCAATCCAATAACCAGTAATACCAATTAAATATATAAAAAAAAGAATTGAGGGAAATAATAAATAAAATAAAAAAAATGATTTCAGCCAAAGTATTAAAAGGATCTCCTTCTTCTAAAAACGCGAAAAGGCAAAGAGAAAACAAACCCACGAAAACGGCCGCCGGCACTCGGAGTTTCGCGGAGGGATCTCTTGGTGGTCAGCGTCGCCGGCGTTCTCACTCAGCTTTCTACTCAGCTCGCGGCGGCTTGCAGTGTTGTCTCTGTCTCGTCGATTTGGGTTTCGAGCGGTGGCTCTGTGTTGAATGGGCTGCGGTTTTTCGTCGGAAGGCTTGGAGGCGCGGTGGTTATGGTTGTGGCTTTGTTGTGTTCGCGCGGCTGAGATGAGGATGGTTTGCCGGCGGTTGGGTGCTGGATTTCGCACGGAGGGTAGCGGCTTGAAGATGTTGGCCGGCTCGGTTTCACAGTCCGAGTGGTTTCATTGGTTTTCTGCGTTGGTGAACGAATGTTTCGGCTGAAGGTTTGTTGGGCTTCGGTTCGCACAGAACAGGAAGGTTTGTGTGGTTCAACAAGTTATTTTTTCGGTTTTCTGGTTTGTATCCTTATGGTGTTTGTGTGCTGCAAAAATAGATTTGAATGGTTTATGAAGAAGATTTGTGGGTTAGTTTTTTTTAATCTGTCTCGGTTGTGAAAGAAAAAAGCAGGTTTGTATTTGGTTCGTTGGTGTTGACAAACAAATTCTACGTGAGTTTTCTCTGTGGTTGTGAGTTTGTATGTGTTTGTTTTGGTTACTGTGAAGGAGGTTTTATTGTATTTGAGTTTCAACGGTTTAACGGTTTCAGACTCAGTAGTTTGTTAGTGGTAAGTCTGCGATTTTGCGTTTTCTTTTTCATCTCAGTTCGATTATGTTTTCTGCTTGTGTGGATTTGGGGATGGTTATGGGGTTTGAAGGTGACAAAGGGTGTAAAAATTTGAAGGTTAATGGTTTATTGAAATGATGAGTTTGTTTATAATTTTGCAGGTTTGTTTTTATGGTTTTTTCATTTGTTTTGAAGCTTGGTTTTGGATTAATTTTTGCAGAATGTGGTTATGCTGTCCAAGCTTGGTTATTTAGTGAAAAAGAGGATGGTTTTATAGGGAAGTTGAAGTGAGGATAGATTGGGAAGAATGGGGGAAGAATTTTCATAAAAAAAAAATTCTGCAAGATTCTTTGCCAGGTTGTTGTTGGTGAGCAAACAATTTGCGTTATGGTAGTGGAGTGTGAGGATTGTGTGTGTACGGAAAAGTGGGCCAGCTAGTGTGTGTTGTGGATTGTAAAAAGTGCGTGATGCTGAAAAATATAAAAACAGTACATGGTTTATGGAAAGTGGGTTATATTGAAACACTATAATGATAATAATAATGAGAATAAATAATAATAATAATAATAAGAATAATAATTATAATAATAAAAATAATAATGGAAAGTGAATTCAAATGATAATAACATAATAAATAATAACAGAAATAATAAAAGTGAATTATAATAAATAAATAAAAAACAATAATAATAAAAAAAAAATGATAATAATAAGAGTAATAATAGTAAAGATGGTAAAAATGGTTAGAATAAAAAATATTAAGAATGATAATAATAATAGTGAAAATTTTTTAGAAACAATAATAGTGATGAAAATGATAAAGATAGTAATATAATGAAATTAAAAAGAAATGTGAAAATTAAATCTTGTGATGGGCTTAAGAATAAAAGGAAGATAATGAGCTTATGTGAAATGATTTTGGTAAAGTAATGATAGTTTTTTTTTTGTATTATTTTTTGATATTGAACTAAATAAATAAAACTTACGATAATATACGAAGAGTATTTAAATTCTTAGTTTGAAGATAATAAAATTGCATTTTTGAATTTGTTAGACAGAAAAAATAAAGAGGTGCATATTTTTGGATTTTTGCAATATATTGGTAAACAGAAAATAAAGGTAGGACAAATTTGGGGTATGACACTTACAAACCTGATAGCTGCTGGAAGTTGAAGGATGGTATTCAACGCCTCATAGAAAATTACACCATATTGTTTGAGAGGACACCTTCTGTGGAAGGTATGGTTGAACATCTAACTCAAGGTATGAAGGTTGAAGAGGTGGACATGTTTTATAAAGTACCAGTGAAGATTACCTCCAAAGGCCCTGTCAAGATCTCTTCCAAGGGTCCTATCAAAATTACTGTTGAAGGTTTGGTGAAGACTGTTGCTGAAGTTAGAGTGCCTCCCATGATTATTACTACTCCTGGCCCTATTCCGTATACTTCTGATAAAGCTATACCCTGGAATTACGGTTCTGATGTTTATATCCATGGTGTTAAGCAGGAACCTTTAACTGATGCACCTGTTATTGATGATAACCTCGATGTTGATAATATTGCTGGATCTAGTAAGATCACCAGAAACGGAAGAATTTTCTCTCCTCCGGCTACCTCAAAAAGTGTAGTTACTCCGACTACTACCTCCACTTCTGAGCCAAGTACTGATGCTTGGGGCAAAGGTCCTGTGGTTGAACCTGTGCAAGCTGAAGCACCGACTGCTGAAAATCTTTCTAAACAGATGGAAGAAGTGCTGAAGATCATTTGTAAGAGTGATTATGATATTGTTGACCAATTGGGGCATACTCCCTCCAAAATTTCCATGTTATCTTTGTTGCTGTGTTCTGAGGCTCATGCTAAAGCCTTAATCAAGTTCTTGAAGACTGCTCATGTTCCAAATGAGATTTCGGTAGATCAATTCGAGAATTGTGTGGCACATTTGACTTATGATAATGGGTTAGGCTTTTCTAATGCTGACTTGACTCCTGCCAAGAGAACCCATAACAGAGCTTTGCATATCTCCATTGAATGTAAGGGCACTACCTTGTCTCATGTATTGATAGACAATGGCTCTTCATTGAATGTATTTCCCAAAGAGATTCTGAACAATCTCAGTCCTGAAGATTCTGTGTTAAGACCAAGTAATATAGTGGTAAGAGCCTTTGATGGTTCAAGAAGGGTGGTGCATGGAGAAATAGATCTCCCGATCAAAGTAGGCTCTCAAGTTTTCAATTCTACCTTCTATGTAATGGATATTCGTCCTGCGTACTCCTGTTTGCTTGGGCGCCCCTGGATCCACGGGGCAGGTGTTGTGACCTCCACTCTACATCAGAAGTTGAGATACCCAGTGAAGGGAAAGATCGTCACTGTTTACGGAGAGGAGGAATATATGGTCAGTCATGTAAATACATTTAAGTATGTTGAAGTAGAAGGTGAATATGTTGAGACTCCTTGCCAGACATTTGAAGTAGTTCCTTGGGTCGTTCCTGCTACTGAAGCTCCTCCTGTTGTTAAAAGAGTTCTTGTGGTTACCAGAGTACCTCCTACAATGGCCTCCCTCAAAGATGCTAGAGCTGTGGTTGAAGAAGGTGGTTGTACTATTTGGGGTCAGCTTCCTGACATTCCTTACAAGTCTGACAAGTTTGGTTTGGGTTTCACTGCAGAGTCCCAGAAGGTTGTTCGTCATGCTCGTGTTGTTCGTATCACCAATCAAGGGATCATGAAAGATCAAATCAATGTTGTGGGTGATTGTAATGAAGACTACAACCTGGATGACTGGATTTTGCCTACTGTGGGTGATGGACTCAACAATTGGAAGGCCGAAGACGTTATTCCCATCTCCTTTAGTCAGGAGTAAATACTATTACTGTGTTGTTATTTTTAAGTTTGGAATTTTGAACAATTAAACTTTTAAGTCTTGTGTCTTACTCGGGGCACAATGGTATTCTTGTTACGGGATGTTGTTGCACCCTAAAATTTGCCCTCTACAAGACAATACATTGTGTCCTAAGAGGTTCACAAAGTCCAAAAGGTTCATAAGACATCTCATGAGGTTCACAAGGTTCACAAAGTTCACAATTAGTCAGAAAATTTGACAATTCCCTCAAACAATGCATCCTCCTAAGCAATGCATCTTAAACTAGGGTTTTGACTTTCATCAGGATAAATGGATTTACAAGGCTTCAAATGAGCTTAATAACATCCTATATGATTTCAAGAATCCCCATGTCAAGTTTCAAGACTTTCCCAAAAGATTTGCTCAGTCAGATGATCAGAAAGGTTAAAATCAGTCAAGGTAGTCAAAAAGTCAAACTGAGGTCAACTGTGGTCAAACCAAAGTCAAACTTCATGATTTTTTGCCAACATCAAGTATATGAAGTAAAATTCATCATTTGGTCAAGGGTTGATCATGATTCATCAAGGAGATTTCAGATCATCAAGAATCAGGAGTTTCTAAATTAGGGTTTTCATAGGAAAAGTCAACTGAACTTTGACCAGCCATAACTTTCACATGCTTCATCAAAATTTTTCCATCCAAAGCTCATTTTGAAGGAAATTGAATTCTCTACAACTTTGTGTCTCACAAGCCAAGACCAAAAATGCTTCATTTGGAAGGTATGAGCTAAGACATTATAGGTCCTTTTAAAAGTCAACAAAAAGTCAACAACTTCCAAAGAGCATAACTTGAGAATGGTAAAAGATATGGACATGAGACCAAAGAGGTTGGTTAGAGGACTCTCTAAGCTTTCCAAAATGTCCAAGAACACATTCATAGTATTAAAATTGAAGGATTTGTGCCCTTGCAAAGTTGGGAAATGTTTGGGAAGTTTATGAAGCAAATAAGGCCTTAAAACCAATTTTTGCTAAATGAGCCCACCTAATTGCCATCCAAACTTTACAATATCACCAAGCACAACCCAACCCACACATTTTATGATTTTCTATATTTTATTTGATATTTATTTGAATTTTATTCATTAAAATACAAATTAAATTGAAATAAAATATGAAAGTCATATATTTGGAAAAGATTTGGATTCTAGAAGGTCTTAAACTTATTTAAACTTGATTGACACTAGAATATTTCAGATCATACCAAAATAGCAAGGCTAGATCAAAGAATATTCAAGTTTTAATATCACATCTTTTTCAATCTCCCAAGGTCCAAAAATCCATAAGTTTTGTTAAAGTTTTGACCTAATTTCATTGTATCCTATATAAACAACATTAAGCTAAGCCCTATTCATGAATTGGCAGCCTCAAGGATAAGTTTCAAAAGTTCAAAATTCATTAAAAAATTGAAATTCAGATTCTAATATTTTGTGGTTTTTCAGGTGAATTAAGGACACCAATCTCTTCCTTGAACATCACTGATCATGTAGCAATAGTCATATGCATCTCAAACCCTAAGAATTGATCAACCCGAATCAAAGTTCTTGAACTTTTGTGAATTTCTCGTTTTCATATCTTTGTGCAATATAAATGGTATTTGATTGTTGTTTCATGTTTGTAGTAAGCTAATGATTGTTTCTGGACATTTTAATTTGAGTTTTGACACAGGATCGAAGACTTGCCATGTTAGGGTTCAAAGAAAATCGTGAATTGGGAATTCACCTAATAGCCAATTTTAATCCAAATTAGTGGTATATTTTGGATTAGTAGCCTTCGTTTAATCGATCTGGGCAATTAAAATAGGTTTATTATTTGTGTTTTCCATGTTTTAATGTGCAGGTGTTATAGTGACGACGAAGATCCGTCACTAAAACTTCTAGTGACAGACAAACTGTAGGTATAGCCTAACTGGACGGACAGAGCTAGGAGATGAAGTTTGGCGCGAATCAGAATTTCAAATATTTAACTTATTTTATTAAGATTTTGTTTGGTATTATTATCACAAACGCGCGTTTGTCCTAGTGGTTGAGACTCTGTGTTGGTAAGCTTGGGGGGCGAGTTCGATCCCCAGGTTTTGCTTTTTTGCTTGGAAATTCTTTTATTTTGCAGGTTATTTACAAAAGGATTACTACCCGAATGTTATCACCAGCACGCAACTGGCCTGGTGGCAGCCTTGCTGGTCCAAGGGTGGAAGGGCCTAGGGCGTGGGTTCAATCCCTGCCCCAGGTAAGTTTTTGATTTCACTTTTTTTAATTATTCTGTTTTATTATTATTGTTTTATAATTAATTTTAATTACATGTCTTATAATAAAAATATATTTAAATAATCATATGTAAATATATATATATATATATATATATATATATATATATATATATATATATATATATATATATATATATATATATATATATATATATATATTAACTTCATATTTTCTAAAAGACCTCTAATTTATTTTCCAAAATTTTAATCCTAGTTTTTTTTATTTAAATTAAAATATGTATATATTATTATTGTATATTTATTTTTGTAAATAATTAAATTAATATTGCAATTTAAATTATAAACCCTAATTTCTAAAACCCTATTTTTTTTTAAAAACCTTAATTTATTACCTTAATTATTTTGCTTAAATATTAAACTTAATAAATTTTTCTAATATATATAATTAAATAATTTATCATGTTTTATTTTGTAAATAAATTAGTATATGGTTTATTATTATTATCTTTATTATTTTACTTTCATCTCAAAAATTCTTTTAAAAATGTTTATTTAATTTGAAAATAATTAATTAACTTGTATATATTTTTATATTCATGCTAACCTATTTTTCTTATAATTGTTTTATTACTAACCCTCTTTATTATTTATTTATTTATTATTCGATCGTTTCTATATTTATGTAAATGTGAAAGCCTTGTAATAGTTGTAGGTTTTATTTTCGTATTTATTTTATCGTTTATAAATATTAGTGCCATGGTTAGTAAATATAGGGAGTGATAACATGTTTGTATTTTAAAATTAATTTAGAATCACTAATAAGATAAATATATGAATATGGACACTCACACACGTAAGTCGATCTTTGATCGCCATCTCACTTCCTAAGGTTATCCCTCATGTTGCCTAAATCAAAAGGTCAAGTAAGATGTCTAAAAAGCAAAGTCCTTTCTCATGAAATATCATCAAGTCCCTTTAAAGATTATAAGATCAAGTCCCTTCGATGTTGCCTACGTAAATGATCTTGTCCCTTTCGAATAAATGATGATAAGTCCCTTCGTATTGCTAAGACACATTACAGTTGCCTAAACACAGATGACCCTTCACACGTCCCTTATAACATCCAAGGTAATGACTACCTATTCCTTAATAATAGGGATAGTTTTACCATTGAAAGAACATTTAAGAACATAAAAGATTTAATTTAGGGTAGGTTCCTCTCAAGTACTTGCTCACTTCTTCAAAAATACTTCATTACACTTCACATTTTAAACAATTTTCAAAACAAAGTCTTTATATACATCCACACAAGGATCATTATAAAGTACTTAAGAAAATTTTCAATCACACACTACACTTCTCAAAACAGTTTAAAGTGAGCTAAGTAACTAAGAGCCCATGGATAACCATGGATGTAAAGGGTGCTAACACCTTCCCTTTACATAACCTACCCCCCGAACTCAAAAATCTTTTAAGGTCTTTCTTGTTCTTTTATACCCTTTCCTTTGGATAAAATAAAAGTCGGTGGCGACTCTTGCTATCCGCAACATAACTAAAGTCAGTTCTCCCACCGTGTTACAAATGTCATTTCATTTGCATACTTCATTCAATAAAAATCAATGGACGTTTCGTTTTCGTAAATATTGTGCTCCTTGTCTTTCTTTTATTTTTATGTTTTATCAGCTATGTGTTCTTACACACACCCACATCACTAAAATGCAGATCCTCATCCACTCTGGATCCTGTTGATAACAGTTCTGCTATTGCCAATTATAATTTCGAGAATCCGATCTATCAAGCTGAAGATGGAAAGGAGGAAGATTGTGAAGTACCTGTAGAGCTTGCTAGGTTGTTACAACAAGAAGAGAAAGCTATACAGCCACATGAAGAGCCAATCGAAGTTGTAAATCTGGGAACTGAAGAGAACAGGAAAGAGGTCAAGATAGGGGCTGAATTAGAGGATGGTGTTAAGAGCAGATTAATTCAGATGTTACATGATTATGTGGAGATCTTTGCTTGGTCCTATGAAGATATGCCAGGGTTGGATACAGACATTGTGGTTCACCGTTTGCCGGTAAAAGAAGATTGTCGTCCAAAGAAGCAGAAGGTTCGTCGCATGCGTCCTGAAATGTCAGAGAAGATTAAAGCAGAGGTGATGAAACAGTTTGATGTAGGGTTCTTAGCTGTGACTTCTTATCCTCTATGGGTTGCAAATGTGGTACCGGTACCTAAGAAAGATGGTAAGGTACGTATGTGTGTAGATTACAGGGATTTGAACAAGGCCAGCCCCAAAGATGACTTTCCACTTCCTCATATTGATGTTCTGGTAGACAACACTGCTCAGTATAAAGTATTCTTGATAACGAGAAAACGTATCGATTATATTGCTAGGTTTCATTGACGTTTTATCTCATAATCATCGTTTTAACACTCGATTTCTCGAGTTTTTCTTACCATTTTGCAGGTACATCATATATGGAGCTAAATCATAAAGTAAGAGCAAAAGGAACAAAAGCAACCATAAAAAGATGAAGAAATGAAGAAGCCTGCAGAACTGCATAATTTGTTGCAGTCACGGTCGTCATCAAGGTGTCACGACCGTGACACCCCAAAAGAAGCCATCACGACCGTGACACTTAAAAACCACAGGACACGAGCGTGAAGACCTTGTCACGACCGTGACAAGGGTAAAAATAGGTTATTGACTGAGACCACGTCAAAGCATTACGTGAAGAACTTTTCTCCTACTTTTTTGCCACGTTCCTACATCTCCTCCACCACTTCAGCAAGGCCCAATGCAACAAAGTCCAATTTTCAAGCCCATTAATGGTTCTATAAATAGCACAAGTTTTATGAAGAAACGACAGAGCATTTTTTATTCGATTTTCTGCGGAAGCTCTGCCGATTTATTTTACGACCCTGTTTCTATTTCTGCATTATTTTCAGTTTTTCATTCTTATTGTATCCAAACCAGCCATATAACAATTTCCAACATCAGGAAATTGTTATACATTTACTTGCTTCTAAACCTTCAGAGTTTGTTTATTTTCGATTTCCTCCAACTCCAAGCTTTCCGGTCTGTGGAAGAAGGAGTCTGCTATAATATTTGTTAACCAGGTTTTTTATTATATTGAAAATTTAATATTTATAATGTTTATTTATTTTTCTGCCATGAGTACTCTATTATTTGTTTTTCTGTCTCTGTCTGGTTCAACATCAATGAGTAGCTAATTACCTTAGGGCGGTATGTAGTTAAAACAAACTTAATCGGTAAAATTTAATCATAGGCTTAAAATAATTAATAACTTAACATTCTGGCTGATACTTTTTAATTAAAATCGACCTTTTCGTTACGAGAGTAAGAAAAGAGTATTAGGTTAGGTCAAGACCACGAGAGTGTGAGATTTTAACCAGATAGCTAAAGTTAGGCATTTAAATTAAACACAGCGAGAGCGCTTTAAAATAAATTAGAATTACTAAGTTTCCAAAAATTATCTCTAAACACTTATGGGCTAGCGAGAGCAGGCATAGGGCTTTAGGGGTAAGATCTGAGATAAGACCACGAGAGTGTGAGTTGAGGGTATTTAAACTGGTAACCTCTACCGAATAGATTAAGTAAACACCTTTATAAGCCTAGGTTAGATTGACCCACCTAAGTTAGTATAATTACATACCGACCGCCTTAGTATTATTTTATTAAAACTTAAATTTAATTCCGCCTTTAATATTTTAAAATCAACAAAAAATTGTGACAACCATTCGCCTTAGCTAAACTAGAAGTTCATCTAGAACTAAGTAACCATAGAATCCCTGTGGATCGATAATCTTAAATATTACTTCGATAGGCTGTGCACCTGCAGTTAAGATACCGCTAGACACATAATTAGACACGTCTTTAGCCCATCAAGTTTTTGGCGCCGTTGCCAGGGATTCCTTAATTTAGTTACTAGTGCACTTTAGGTAGCATTGTCTAGACTAAGGTATCAACTATTTAATTTAATTTAATCTCCGAGTGTATGCCAAGTACTCGCTCTAAAAGCGAAGACTTGCAACCTCTAATCCCTGAATCGGAACGCTTCTTACACGTAAGAAGACGTATATTCGATTACGAAAAAAGTTACAATATTCCAGATCTTCAATTAGATCCGCCTAAACCAGTCGTAACATCAAAGGACGCAGAGATGGCTGAAGAACAGAATCACCCACTCAAGTATTACGCCAGTCCTTCGCAAGCTGAACCGCATTCAAGCATTGCAGCACCGGCTATCAACCGAAATGATTTCGAACTAAAACCTTCGTTGATATCAGCCGTGCAACAAAATCAATTCGCCGGAAATCCTACCGAGGATCCGAACCTTCATCTTTCGATCTTTGTGCAATATGCAGATACCGTAAAAGCCAATGGAGTTACCCAAGAAGCTATTAGACTACGTTTATTTCCTTTTTCACTTAGAGACAGAGCAAGAGCTTGGCTTCAATCTCTGCCTTCGAACTCAGTAACTACGTGGGAGGAACTAAAGAGAGTTTTCTTGAACAGATATTTTCCACCTAGCAAGACAGCTATGCTGAGAGCTCAGATTAACGGATTTAAGCAAAGGGAAAGCGAATCATTATTCGAAGTTTGGGAACGCTATAAGGATCTGCTGAGACTTTGTCCACATCACGAATTAATAGAATGGATGGTCATCCATACCTTCTATAATGGACTCTTGTACAATACAAGAATGACAATTGACGCTGCCGCAGGCGGTGCATTGATGGACAAAGAATATAATGATGCCTATGCACTCATCAAAAGTATGGCTCAAAACCATTACCTTTGGGGAAGCGAGAGAGTCGCAACTGAGAAACCAACAAAAGGAGGTATGTACGAAGTGAGTAGTATGGACCAAGTCAATGCAAAGTTTGACCAACTAAGCCAAAAGATCGACAACTTGGCCATAACACCAACAGCCACCGTGGCTGCTGTAACACCTAACTGTGAGTTATGTGGAGTCCCAGGACACGAAGTTTCTGATTGTCAACTATTGACAGGAATTCCCACTGATCAAGTGAATTATGCTCAAGGAAACCCATACTCAAACACATACAACCCAGGTTGGAAGAATCATCCGAACTTCTCCTATAAGAATAACAATGCTTTATACGCACCAAGTCAAGCACCAGCTACACCACCAGGATATCAAAAGACTGCTCCTAATGTCCCTAGAAAATCGAACCTTGAGTTGATGATGGAGAACTTTATAGCTAACCAATCTCAAACAAACAAGGACTTCTTAAACCAAAACATTCACACTAGTGAGCAGATTAAACAATTAGTGAGCAAAGTAGATGCATTAGCTACACATAACAAAATGCTTGAAACTCAGATTTCACAAGTAGCTCAACAACAAGCACCTACTGCTGCACCAGCTGGAGTATTCCCTGGACAACCTCAACCTAATCCGAAAGGACATGCTAATGCCGTAATATTAAGAAGTGGCAAGGAACTTGACGGACCTACCGATCCAAGACTTGACAATCCAGCCATGTACCAAAAACCGGATAAACCGACTGAAGTGGTGGAAGATCCAGAAGAAAAGGAAGATGATAATCAAGAGGTAGTGGAGAAAGAACAACCTTATGTGCCTCCACCACCCTATAAACCACCAATTCCGTACCCTCAAAGATTAACAAATTCCAAGACGACGGGTCAATTTAAGAAATTTGTTGAACTTCTGAAACAGTTGAATATTACTATTCCGTTTACAGAAGCTATCACCCAAATACCCTCGTATGCTAAGTTTTTAAAAGAAATCTTATCAAATAAGAAAAAGATAGAGGATAACGGAACAGTTACACTTACTGCCGAGTGTAGCGCCATAATTCAGAATAATATGCCTCCTAAGTAAAAGATCCAGGAAGTTTCTCTATACCCTGTGTAATAGGAAAATTCGTCATTGACAAAGCTCTATGCGATTTAGGAGCCAGTATCAGTGTTATGCCCTTAACGATTTGCAAAAGGCTAGACATGGGAGACCTAAGACCAACTAAAATGTCTGTTCAACTAGCCGATCGCTCTGTTAAATATCCTGTAGGCATACTAGAAAACGTCCCAGTACGTATAGGACAATTCTACATCCCTACTGATTTTATAATCATGGACATCTCTGAAGACTCCACTACACCTATCATACTAGGAAGACCATTCTTAGCTACCGCCGGAGCTATAATAGACGTAAAAAGAGGAAAGCTGACCTTTGAAGTAGGTGAAGAGAAAGTTGAATTTATTTTAACACAATTCTTACAATCACCAGCTATAGAGGATACCTGCTATCTATTGGACGTAATTGACGAATGTGTAAGAGAAATGGAACTGAAAGAAACTACCTATTCTGAAATAATGAAAATTCAAATCCCTCCGATTTTCGAAGATGATAATTGGCATAAACCATATCAGGATGATAGTCTAAGCGAAAGTTTAGCACTTACACCGGATCCCATGCCAAGTAAAGATAAACCTACATTAGGATTAAAAACTTTACCTCATAACCTAAGATACGAATTCTTAGACGTTGAATGTAAAAGACCAGTTATAATAAATTCCAGTTTAGGAACTATAGAAACAAAGAAACTTTTAGATGTCTTGAAGAAATATCCAACTGCATTAGGATATAACATATCTGATCTCAAAGGAATATGCCCTTCAGTCTGTATGCATCGTATTCTGCTAGAAAAAGATTGCAGAACCTCCAGAGAATCTCAAAGAAGAATTAACCCAGTCCTTAGCACTGTAGTAAAAGAAGAAGTTAAGAAACTACTAGATGTCGGAATAATATATTCAATCTCTGATAGTGAATGGGTTAGTCCAATACATGTAGTGCCAAAGAAAGGAGGTATCACTGTTGTGAAAAACGCTCAAGGCGAATCGATATCGCAAAGAGTAGTGAGGGGACATAGAGTATGCATAGATTATCGTAAACTAAACAAAGCCACTCGAAAAGATCATTTCCCACTACCCTTTATAGATCAAATGTTAGAACGATTAGCCAAGCATTCTTACTTCTGTTATCTTGACGGTTACTCAGGATTTTTCCAAATCCCTATCCATCCTGATGATCAAGAGAAGACTACATTCACATGCCCATGTGGAACGTTCGCTTATAGACGAATGCCCTTTGGATTATGCAACGCTCCTGCAACCTTTCAAAGATGTATGATGTCAATCTTCGCAGATTTTATAGACAACATCATGGAAGTGTTCATGGACGACTTCTCTGTATGCGGGCAAAGTTTTGAAGGATGCCTATCAAACTTAGAAATGGTGTTAGAAAGATGTGTAAAAGTAAACCTCGTGCTTAACTGGGAGAAATGTCATTTTATGGTCAAAGAAGGAATCGTATTAGGTCACGTAATATCCGACAAGGGAATTGAAGTTGATAAAGCTAAGATTGAAGTCATAAAAGATCTTCAACCCCCTAAAACCGTTCGAGAAATACGAAGCTTTTTAGGACACGCCGGTTTTTACCGACGATTCATCAAAGATTTCTCGAAAATCACTAAACCTCTTACTGGTTTATTAATGAAAGACGCTGAGTTCATATTCAATGAAGATTGTCTTAAAGCATTCGAAACTCTAAAAACAGCCCTCATCACCGCACCAATCATGCAACCCCCTGACTGGAGACTACCTTTCGAAATCATGTGCGATGCGAGTGACTATGCTGTAGGCGCAGTTCTAGGCCAGAGGAAGGAAAAGAAACTTCATGCGATTTACTATGCCAGTAGAACCTTAGATTCTGCCCAGACGAACTACGCCACCACCGAAAAATAATTGTTAGCAGTTGTCTTTGCGCTTGACAAATTCCGTTCTTACCTAGTAGGAGCAAAAATAATCATTTACACAGATCATGCTGCTATCCGATATTTATTAACTAAGAAAGATGCTAAACCAAGACTCTTGAGATGGATTTTACTCTTACAAGAGTTTGATCTCGAAATAAAAGATAAGAAAGGTACTGAGAACGTCGTAGCGGACCATTTATCTAGAATAGAAGGTATTAAACCCGAACAAGTGCCGATTAACGATGATTTTCCGTATGAACAGCTGATAGCACAAATAGGAAGCGACCTAGTCCAGTTAGACATAAATGAACCAGAACCCGTGGAAACAATCCAGACAACTGTAGGATTGCCATGGTACGCTGACATTGTCAACTACCTAGCCGCAGGAGCTCTTCCACCCGATCTAACCTATCAGCAGAAAAAGAAATTCTTTCACAATCTGAAACATTACTATTGGGATGAACCATTATTGTTCAAAAGAGGACCCGATGGAATCTTTCGTCGATGTATTCCCGAAGAAGAAATAGAAGATGTCATTGCTCAATGCCATTCATCTCCTTATGGTGGACATGCAAGTACTTCCAAGACTTGTGCAAAAATCTTGCAAGCCGGCTTATTCTGGCCTAATCTATGGAAAGATGTCCACATCGCTGTTATAAATTGCGATCGGTGTCAACGCACCGGCAATATTTCAAGAAGGGATGAAATGCCTCAAAAAGGAATATTAGAAGTAGAAATCTTTGACGTCTGGGGAATAGATTTCATGGGACCATTCCCATCATCTTTCGGTAATAATTACATACTCGTAGCTGTTGATTATGTTTCAAAATGGATTGAAGCTATAACTTCTCCTACAAACGATACACGAGTAGTAATAAAGCTTTTCAAAAATATAATCTTTCCCAGATTTGGTGTACCTAGACTCGTCATAAGTGACGGTGGCTCGCACTTCATTTCAAAAATCTTTGACAAATTACTATCTAAGTATGGAGTAAGACACCGTGTGGCTACACCATATCACCCACAAACAAGTGGACAAGTCGAAGTCTCAAACAGAGAAATTAAACAAATCTTAGAAAAGACTGTCACCATATCTCGAAAAGATTGGTCATCTAAACTTAATGAAGCTTTATGGGCTTATAGGACCGCTTACAAGACACCCATAGGTACTACACCTTTCAAACTAGTTTATGGAAAATCTTGTCACCTCCCGGTAGAACTAGAACACAAAGCTTATTGGGCGATTAGAGCTCTCAATATAAACTATAATGCTGCAGGAGAAAAGCGAATCCTAGACATTAACGAATTAGAAGAATTAAGGCTAGATGCTTATGAAAATGCTAAGATATATAAAGAAAGAACTAAGCGATGGCATGATAAACGCCTATCTAGGAAAGAATTTAGTGTGGGAGACGTTGTACTCCTTTTTAACTCAAGACTTAGACTCTTTCCTGGAAAATTAAAATCTAGATGGTCAGGACCCTTTGAAATAACTAAAGTATTCCCGAGTGGAGCAATAGAAATTAAGGGTAGGAATAGTGAACCATTCATAGTAAACGGACAACGTTTAAAACATTATCATAAATTTGAAAATAGAGATTATGCAAATAATCTAAGGCTTTTAGAGTTGTCCACTGATTCCCCTGATTAATCTAAACCTAAGCATTACGTCAGGCTTTTGACGATAAAAACAGCGCTTAGTGGGAGGCAACCCATTTACTCATTTAATTATTTAAACTATTCTCTTTATCATTTTGTTATTTATCGTTTTTACTATTTGTTCATTTGTTTTGTCATTTTATAGTTTTATTTCATGTTACTAGTATTGCTTTTAAATTATGCATTTCATTTT
Source organism: Lathyrus aphaca (assembly GCA_963966055.1). NCBI lineage: Eukaryota > Viridiplantae > Streptophyta > Magnoliopsida > Fabales > Fabaceae > Lathyrus > Lathyrus aphaca. The sequence goes on from OZ014522.1 coordinate 514,982,429, forward strand.
CTTATTTTTATCTTAAATCACTTTTTACAGATTTTCTAAAAGTCTTTTCCACTTTCCTTCTTCCCCTGATTTGTTTCCTCTATATTTGCACTGACCATGGCTAACCAACCCATAAACCATATGGAAACCAAATTTAGAGGTAGGAACCAAAGAATGAAGTTTGAAGAGTTATCACAGAGGCAAATGGATTTGACCCTGTACCCGGATAACCAGACTATGGAAACCCTAGGTATACATGATAGCATCATGTACTTGTTTAACCGACTTGGATGGGAGAATGCATTGATCCAACATAAGTTTGTGACTTACCGCGAGCTCACCCTTGAGTTCCTTAGCTCCTTAGTTTACCTACCTGAGCGCGGTTTTGGATTTAGGAAAGGATTTATCAGTTTCCGCCTATTTGGAATAGAATATGACTTTAACCATAAAGAACTAGCTGACTTATTAGGATTCCATAGTGGACCATTTGCTTTTACTACCACACAGGTAGAATTGATGGATATTGAGCTAGATTTCTTTTGGGGAACTTTAACCGGAAACTACCACCCTGAACCAAATAGCATGAATAATGATGAGATCCATAACCCTGCTCTCCGTTACTTCCATAAAATCCTTGCCCACACTTTCTTTGGAAAAGAAGAAAACATTACCGGAGTTTCTAAAGATGAGATATTTATTATGTCATGTTTCACTAATGGACAGCCTGTTAATGGTGTACCTTTCATGATGCAAACCTTCACCCGTATCCAAGAAGAACCTGAATTACCTATATTAGTAGGAGGTCTTGTAACCATGATTGCTGATGCTTTAGGACTTAGGTACCAATTGCACAGGTGCAACCGTTTAGGTACCATCCGTCCTATGAATCTTAACTTCTGCTTTAATAGACATATCATAAGGAATTTAGGACATCCACCTTTTGAGTACCTAATCCGGAATGAGGTAGTAACCCTGTTCACATTGCCAAACCATGCTAGAGTAAGTGTTCACAATAAGGATAACTGGCTTTATGAGTTAACCCCACCTGATTATCCATCCACTCTTGAAACACCTCAGTCTTACAAGATAAAAGATGATACAATGACCGATGTCGAAACTGACCCTGAGACACCTCCTGGTTACCATGACATTGACCACACTGACGAAGTAAATGAAACCCCTGAAGTGAATCAAGGAGATTATGCTAACAACTTACAGAACATCATGAACACTCTTGATGCTTACCAAACTGATATAAATTCATTTAAAGAAGACATTAAGAGCATGCGATTGGACATTATAGGTTTGACTGACATAACCTGCGAACAATTCTATCACTTGAATTCCGCCATCGAAGATTTGAAGAAACGCTTTTGAAAATGCTATAAGTGATTATGTTTATTTTTCTCATTGTTTTCATTTCTAGTTAGATTTATTTTTTCGCAAACAATTTCGTACCGTATTTTCATTAATGTAATTTCATTTTCAATTACCTTATGCAATGCACTTCTAATTCCAAAATTTCTCCATTTTAATCAATTTATATATTTTTAGTTCTATGTACTGTTATGCTTGCATTTACTCCTATTATATAAAAATCTCTCATGCCATGCAAGTTAGTAAAGTACTATGTTGAAATAAATTATTATATGGTGTTTTAATGTAATATTGAGTGAGAGGTGAAGAAAATAAATTATTATAAAGTATGTGAAATAATTGAGATAGTGTTTTCTGGAAATTATTCAACGAAGCAAGCCCTCACGGTCGTCACACCCCCCTAACGATCGTGACGTGCTCATTTAGCGTGTCACGACCGTCACCTCCCTGTCACGACCGTGACAACCCTTATTACAGGATTCGTGAGAAACAGAACTGTTTCTCTTCGTGACCTCTTCTTCTTCTTCCTCCATAACTTCCAAAAACCACTCATTTTCTCCATAACTTCCGTAACCCCCCATTACCAACTTTAAACTCATTAACCCCCCATTATCACCACACCTATCACATTCTCACCTTCCAATATTTATTCCGAATCATTATTTCTCTCATTTTATCATTTTTTCACAAACATCAAAAATCTCCATCTTTCACTCTACCTCTTGCATGCAATGGATACCATTCAATTTAGAGAAGGTGATGCTGGAGAAACCCAGAGAGAAAGATTTCTCCGATTCCAGAACCGCGGTGTGCAACCTACACGTTATATCGACACTGTCTGTTTGAGGGAACTCGGAATGCTTACCAGTGTCAAGAACCTGCTTCAAAAAGTCGGTCTGTGGAATCTTTGCAGTCAGCCTCAGCCCACATTCGAGCTTCTGACATTGGAGTTCCTTAGCTCATTCCAGTACATCACTCCTGCCGGTTCTCAGAGTCAACTCACCGGTTTCGCCAAATTCAGATTGCATGGCCAGGAGTTTAACCTTTCGTAAAACAGGATAGCCGAGTTGCTAGGCTTCGATCACGAAAATGAAGCTCACCTCCGCGTGCCCGATAATTTTAGTGAACCCGCTTTCACTCTATGGCACGACATAACCAATACCCGTGCCTCAGCCTTCCAAAGCCTCAATGCTACACACATTCACAACCCGACAATCCGTTATTTCCACCGAGTCATTTGCAACACCATATTCGCTCGAGAAAGTAACCATAAGCTCAACTCCAAGGAGCTTCTATTCTTGCACTGCGCTCTAAATGACGAGCCAATCAACGTTGCCCCGTTCATGCTTTATCACATCCAGGCTATTGCGCATAGAGGATCAACCCCATTTTTCATAGGCGGCATTGTCACCTCCCTCGCCATTTAGTTGGGGCTTGGTGACTTGGTCGTAAATCAGCCTTTCAGAGAAGCAGAATTCCTCACCAAGAGTTATTGCAGGTCCGCTCACCTGATTGCGCAGCGAGAGGATGGCAGGTATAGCCCTGTTGTCCATGGCACCATTTTTCACCATATCATTCTGCCGTCCCGCGACCGCATCGACCCATCCAGCCGAGCCAACTGGCTCTTTATTTTACCCGATGCTTCCGACCACGACCCTATTCATGATGATCAGGCAGATCCTCCAGCGAATGAGATGCAGGACGCTATGGATGCAGCTGAGCCTGTCCAGGACATTCCAGAGACATCTACCCGACAGCCTCCTGCACATGATTTCACTCTTGAGGACGTCCTCCGTGCGATTCATCAGCAGAACCAGATGAACGCCGCACTGGAGCGAAGGCAGAAGGAGCAGTATGATGCTTTACTCAGCACTATTGCAGCAAACCAGGAAGCTAATAATGAGAAGTTTGGAGAAATTTTCAGCGAGCTAGAGGCCTTACGCATTGATATCACTGCGACCACCGGCACCGGTTCTGATCCTGAAGCGACTCCTTTCAGACGCCGCTCCCGCACCAGAAGCCGACCCCGCGGTCCTCAGCAGCCATAGTTTTAGTTTTGCTTATGTTTGTTTTTCGTTTTTGTCGTTTGTACTGTACTTTTACCGCATTTATATCACAACATTGAGGACAATGTCTGATATAGTGTGGGAGAGGTACCTTTCATTTCCGCATTTTTCCCTTTTCGCACTTTTCCATTTCGTTGTATTTTCAATTCCGTTGTATTTCTTTTCGTAAGTTAATGAAGCGAGCAAATCTTTGTGCTATTTTCTTTAAATTCGAACTTTCCCCGTTTATTTAGCCATACCGAAAAAAATCTTTAATTATTCGCATTACCAGACTTACCGACGGAATCGTAATTAGGAAGCTGAGAACGATTCAACAAGACCAATACAATCTTGACACCTTTGACTTCCCACTTAAGTGATTCCATTCCGATTATCATTACGAGTACACTTTAAGTTTCAGTTCAAAAGTAACCCCTAGTAGTTTATACTAGCAGTCAGCACCGTCTGAACACAAACCACGTGGGGAGCCGATGAATATAAGCGTTTGATGCCTAATCAATAATGATCCTTCATATCTCGATGCAAATGAAAAGAAATTGCACCAAAGTACACGGTCGCATATAAGAAACGAGAAATATGAGAAGGAGTCCATTGCGGGTTGGTTCAGAGGTACTGGTTCTGAACTTGGTAGGGCGTGCTACGGCTCGATCCCCCACAACCTCCAAATCGGATAATATATGTAGGGTTACCGCACTCGTGTACCAGACCCCGTGCTTAAAAAGGATCAAAGTCGCTAACCGGCTACTCCACTACGTGCGTGCTAAGGCAAAGGGCTTAATGTGATTGCGCTAGAATGAAACCGGGCGAAATAAGATCGAAAAACTCTAGGTGAAATCGTAAGGAAATTTCTGATCGTTTCGTTTAACGGGAAGTCGACGACATAGCTTGTTGCTTGTGTCATTAGTGTATCGGTAGTGTTCTATCAAAGTACTGGATTATCCGACAAAACGATCCCTCGTACAGTTTGTTATGAGTATGCGTCAATAAAAACTTGTCCGCCGATTTTCAACCGACTATTTGCTTGAGGACAAGCAAAGGTTTAAGTTTGGGGAAGTTTGATAACGAGAAAACGTATTGATTATATTGCTAGGTTTCATTGACGTTTTATCTCATAATCATCGTTTTAACACTCGATTTCTCGAGTTTTTCTTACCATTTTGCAGGTACATCATATATGGAGCTAAATCATAAAGTAAGAGCAAAAGGAACAAAAGCAACCATAAAAAGATGAAGAAATGAAGAAGCCTGCAGAACTGCATAATTTGTTGCAGTCACGGTCGTCACCAAGGTGTCACGACCGTGACACCCCAAAAGAAGCCATCACGACCGTGAGAACATTGTCACGACCGTGACACTTAAAAACCACAGGACACGAGCGTGAAGACCTTGTCACGACCGTGACAAGGGTAAAAATAGGTTATTGACTGAGACCACGTCAAAGCATTACGTGAAGAACTTTTCTCCTACTTTTTTGCCACGTTCCTACATCTCCTCCACCACTTCAGCAAGGCCCAATGCAACAAAGTCCAATTTTCAAGCCCATTAATGGTTCTATAAATAGCACAAGTTTTATGAAGAAACGACAAAGCATTTTTTATTCGATTTTCTGCGGAAGCTCTGCCGATTTATTTTACGACCCTGTTTCTATTTCTGCATTATTTTCATTTTTTCATTCTTATTGTATCCAAACCAGCCATATAACAATTTCCAACATCAGGAAATTGTTATACATTTACTTGCTTCTAAACCTTCAGAGTTTGTTTATTTTCGATTTCCGCCAACTCCAAGCTTTCCGGTCTGTGGAAGGAGTCTGCTATAATATTTGTTAACCAGGTTTTTTATTATATTGCAAATTTAATATTTATAATGTTTATTTATTTTTCTGCCATGAGTACTCTATTATTTGTTTTTCTGTCTCTGTCTGGTTCAACATCAATGAGTAGCTAATTACCTTAGGGCGGTATGTAGTTAAAACAAACTTAATCGGTAAAATTTAATCATAGGCTTAAAATAATTAATAACTTAACATTCTGGCTGATACTTTTTAATTAAAATCGACCTTTTCGTTACGAGAGTAAGAAAAGAGTATTAGGTTAGGTCAAGACCACGAGAGTGTGAGATTTTAACCAGATAGCTAAAGTTAGGCATTTAAATTAAACACAGCGAGAGCGCTTTAAAATAAATTAGAATTACTAAGTTTCCAAAAATTATCTCTAAACACTTATGGGCTAGCGAGAGCAGGCATAAGGCTTTAGGGGTAAGATCTGAGATAAGACCACGAGAGTGTGAGTTGAGGGTATTTAAACTGGTAACCTCTACCGAATAGATTAAGTAAACACCTTTATAAGCCTAGGTTAGATTGACCCACCTAAGTTAGTATAATTACATACCGACCGCCTTAGTATTATTTTATTAAAACTTAAATTTAATTCCGCCTTTAATATTTTAAAATCAACAAAAAATCGTGACAAGCATTCGCCTTAGCTAAACTAGAAGTTCATCTAGCACTAAGTAACCATAGAATCCCTATGGATCGATAATCTTAAATATTACTTCGATAGGCTGTGCACTTGCAGTTAAGATACCGCTAGACACATAATTAGACACGTCTTTAGCCCATCAATTCTCTTTCATGGATGGTTTCTCTGGTTACAATCAAATAGAGATGGCACCTGAAGATATGGAGAAGACTACATTTGTTACACAGTGGGGCACTTTTTGTTATAAAGTAATGCTATTTGGTTTGAAGAATGCCGGGGCAACATATCAGCGTGCTATGGTGGCTTTGTTTCATGATATGATTCATCATGAGATAGAGGTATATGTGGATGATATGATAGCCAGATCCCAGAATGAAGAGCAACATCTTGATCATCTGCATAAGTTGTTTGAAAGGTTGAAGAAATACAAGTTGAGACTGAACCCAAACAAATGCACTTTTGGAGTTAGATCTGGTAAACTCCTGGGTTTCATTGTCAGTCGAAAAGGTATTGAAGTGGATCCTGCAAAAGTGAAAGCTATACAAGAGATGCCAGCTCCCCATACTGAGAAGGAAGTTAGAGGTTTCTTGGGACGATTGAATTACATTGCAAGATTTATTTCCCAATTAACTGCTACCTGTGAGCCAATCTTCAAGTTGTTGAAGAAAGATCAGGTAATGGAGTGGAATGATAAGTGCCAGACAGCCTTTGATGAAATCAAGAGATATCTTCTAGAACCTCCAATCTTGATGCCACCAGTTGATGGAAGACCCTTGATTATGTACTTAACAGTATTAGACAACTCAATGGGGTGTGTATTGGGGCAACATGACGAGTCTGGTCGAAAAGAGCAGGCAATATACTACCTTAGCAAAAAGTTTACTGACTGTGAAACAAGATACTCACTGCTCGAGAAAACTTGCTGCGCTTTGGCATGGGCTGCTCGCTGACTAAGACAGTATATGTTGACTCATACTACCTTGTTGATTTCAAAGATGGATCCAATCAAATACATATTCGAGAAACCAGCTCTCTCCGGATGAATAGCAAGATGGAAAATGATCTTGACAAAATATGATATACAGTACACTACTCAGAAGGCCATTAAAGGAAGTGTTGTAGCTGATCACTTGGCTCATCAAGCAGTGGATGATTATCAGTCAATGAGTTTTGAGTTCCCTGATGAAGACATTATGATTATAACCAAAGAACCTAGACAATATGACGGACCTGAACAAGGATCCTGATGGACTATGGTTTTTGATGGAGCTTCTAATGCACTTGGTAATGGTGTTGGTGTTGTGATCATTTACCCTGAAGGTTCTCATACCCCGATTACTGCAAGACTTTGTTTCTATTGTACCAATAACATGGCTAAGTATGAGGCATGTATCCTAGGTATCAAAGCTGCAATTGATATGAAGATTCAGTTCCTGGATGTACATGGAGATTCAGCCTTGGTAGTGAGTCAGATTAAGGGAGATTGGGATACCAAGCATGAGAATCTCATTCCTTACAGAGAGCATGTGTTGTCTTTGATCCCATATTTTGAAGAGATTACCTTTGGACATATTCCACGAAGAGAAAATCAGTTGGCAGATGCATTAGCCACCATGGCATCTATGTTTGAGATTAGTTGGGATGATGAAGCTCCCAAAATTACTATTGATAGATTTGAGAAGCCTGCTTACTGCAATGAGATTGACACTGAAGAAGCTGAAGGGAAGCCTTGGTTCTATGAAGTGAAAAGATATCTTGAAGCTCAGGAGTTCCCTGAAGGGACATCTGTCAAAGATAAGAAGTTTCTGAGGAGGTTTTCTGCTAAGTTCTTCTTGAGTAATGGGATTTTGTACAAACGCAATCATGATTCAACTTTGCTTCGTTGTGTGGATAAGAAGGAAGCAACAGAGATTATGGAAGATATGCATGATGGGATCTTTAGCACTCATTCTAGTGGTCATACCATGGCAAAGAAGATATTGAGAGCAGGTTACTATTGGTCTACCATGGAAGCTGACTGCTATCAACATTCTAAAACATGTCACTAGTGTCAAATCTATGCTGATAAAGTGCATATACCTCCAGATCCATTGAATGTGTTGACTGCTCCTTGGCCTTTTGCCATGTGGGGCATTGATATGATTGGTGAGGTCAAGCCTACTGCTTCTAATGGGCATCGTTTCATCCTGGTTGCTATTGATTAATTTACAAATTTGGGTAGAGGCAGCCTCATTTGCATCTGTTACTAAGAATGTGGTGGCTCGATTCATTAAGAATAATCTCATATGTAGGTATGGCATCCCTGAAAGGATTATCACAGACAATGGCTCTAATCTGAACAACACTATGATTACTGATCTCTGCACACAGTTCAAGATTAAGCATCACAACTCTTCTCCGTATCGTCCAAAGATGAATGGGGCAGTAGAAGCTGCTAATAAGAACATTAAGAAGATTCTTCAAAAGATGACTGTTACTTACAAAGATTGGCACGAGATGTTACCATTTGCTCTTCATGGCTATCGTACTACAATACGTACTTCAAAAGGGGCAACCCCATTCTCCTTAGTCTATGGTATGGAAGCAGTTTTTCCCATTGAGGTTCAGATCCCTTCCTTAAGAATCATGAAGGATGCAGGCTTGGATGAAGATGAGTGGGTTCAGACTCGACTTGACCAGATAAATTTGATTGATGAGAAAAGGTTGGCAGCTGTTTGTCATGGTCAGATGTACCAGAAACGGATGATCAAGGCTTTCAATAAGAAGGTTAAGCCAAAAGTATATCAGGCTGGTGACTTGGTAATCAAGCGTATCATATTACCACAGGGTGATCCTAGGGGCAAGTGGACTCCTACTTATGAAGGACCATTTGTGGTCAAAAGAGTATTCTCAGGAGGTGCCATGATGCTTACTACTATGGATGGTGAAGACTTTCCGCAGCCTGTAAACGCAGACATAGTTAAAAAATACTATGCATAAAAAGAGACCCGCTAGGTTGATTGGCCTAGGCAAAAATAAGGGCATCCCGGCGAACCAAAAGGGTTCGGGAAAAAATTAGGGATATATATATAAAATGTACACCCGACAAGTCGAAAACCTGAAAAGGCGGCTTGGGCAAAAAAGGGTATCCTGGTGGGTTGAAAACCTGAAAGGGCAATCCAGGCAAAAGTTAGGGATAAAAGCGTATGACTATGTCTTGTTTGGATCACTCATGTAACTCCAACCAGTTGTGTTGTTTAACTCAAGTTCAAACAGATAAAGCTCAATTCAATCGTTTCCGTCTCAACAACAGAAGATGGGATACTTGAAGATAATGGCAATAGTAGAATTGAAACTCAATAGGATCATTTCTCACATAGCTGATTTTCTTTGTTTTGTAAAAAAGTTTTACGACGAATTCCTCTTACTAGGATTTCTGTCTCCTTGTATAAACTTGCCTATGTATAGGTCACTTTATAATATAAATAAAATTTCATCTTTGAATCCAAATTTACTTTTACCCTATTTACATAAGTGAAAACGTCCATTGGTTGTGTTTGAATGTATGTATGCTTTTGAATATGATTGATGTTTACCAGAAATGCATAAAATGCAATAATAGTATTTACTAAGGACGAACGAGGGTAGTAGTTCAACGAAGCTTCGCCGGTTCATCCCCACAAGACAACTACAAATCCCCAGTAGAGCAAATCTATCTTTCGAGTTACATCTCCTCTTGAATTTATGTCCATCTCTTTTATCCTCAGTCGGGATACTCAGGAACTTATTCCTTCAATAGAAGTACGACGAACGAAGACGGGAGGATATAAATACTATACTATCAAACAAAACGGGACCAAGGTCCTCATATTCTTCAGCAACGAATCGGGATTTAGTTTCCCTAGCCAGCAGTTGTTATACAAAAATATCTGGACGCTTCAGGCTGCATGATTTATACATACATCATTTACATCATACCATAGCATATCCATAAATGCATAATACATTTACTTAGATGCACCATGCCATGCATGCATACATATTGTATAAACTAACCTTTTCTTTGCAGGATAATTATATGCAGATAAAACAACATCAACAATCCACAATAGGTCAAAAAAGATCTATACATTACTCAAGATGTCCTTGGATATTAGGCAAACGGTCTGTACAAAGATCCATTCCCTAGTCCAGGATATTTTCAGGAGATTTGATCCTGACACTCTATTTGTTCTTGGATATTAGGCAAACGATCTGTACAAAGATCCATTCCCTAGTCCAGGATATTTTCAGGAAAACTTAATCCTGACACTTTTTTTCCTCGGATAATAGGCAAACGGTCTGTACAAAGATCCATTCCCTAGTCCAGGATAGTTTCAGAAGATTTAATCTATTTGTTCTTAGATAGTAGGCAAACGGTCTGTACAAAGATCCATTCCCTAGTCCAGAATATTTTCAGGAGACTTGATCCTGATACTCTTTTTGTTCTTGGATAGTAGGCAAACGGTCTATACGAAGATCCATTCCCTAGTCCAGGATATTGTCAGAAGATTTAATCTATTTGTTCTTGGATATTAGGCAAACGGTCTGTACAAAGATCCATTCCCTAATCCAGGATATTTTCAGAAGAGATAATTCTCACCATGTTGCATAAACGATTCAGAGACGGCCTATACGAAGACCTAGTACTGATATCCAGTATCAACATTGTCGTACCTCGAAAAATACGATCCTAAAACAAAACAACAGAGTCGCCACCTAATTCTATTTATTCTACGAGAGAAAAGGGAGATATAGATACAACCTAAAGGAAGGATAAGAAATGGTCAACGAAACCAAATTCTAAGTTCGGGAGTCGGTTACGCAAGGGGAAGGTATTAGCACCCCTCACGTCCGTTGTACTCAACGGGAACCTCTTAGCTGATTATGTGATTAAATGTTTGATCTTAAGATTTTGTCTTCTAAATGGCTATTAATATGTTTGTTAAAAGAGAAATTAAAGTTTTAAATTATTATTATTATGAAGATGACGGAGAAAAGATTAAGATTTTTTATTATTGTGATTTAAACAGAGAAATAATTAAATTTTTATTAGGGTGACAGAAAAAGATTGATTTTTTTTAATAGGGTGCTCGTGAAGGATTAAAATCCCCGTGCCTACGTATTCCCTTGTGCAATGGGAAAGTCAGAGCTTCGTAGTTCGTGCGACTACGGTTTGTGTTTTTTATTGAACGATTGTTTGAAAATGATTTCTACCGCTAAACGTTGGCTTATTTGCGAGATAGAAAGATTTAAACATTGTTCGTTTGAGAAAAGATATACGAATGATGATTGGACACCTCGCGTGGGGCTAGCCCAGTTGCGGTCCAATCCAGAACGTGCGGAATGCTAGACTCCGGAGTTCTGTTTTCGCATGGAATTAATAAGATAATTTGAATATTTTGGTATACGAATGGTGATTGAACACATCGCGTGGGGCTAGCCCAGTTGTGGTCCAATCCAGAACGTGCGGAATGCTAGACTCCGGAGTTCCGTTTCCGTATTAAATTAATTAAATAAACTGGATAATTGTTTTTTAGACATTTTAGAATTAACGTGTTTTAAAACGAAGGAGTAAACTAAAATTACGCGTGAGGCTAGCCCAGTTGTAGTTCGTTCTAGAACGTGCGGAGTGCTAGACTCCGGGATTCTATTCCTTGTTAATTATTTAAGATACGCAAAAAGTACAGACGGCGATCACACAATGATCGACTTACGTGTGTGTGAAGTGTAGGCGAGATTATTTGCTTGGCGTTGAACCAAGTTAATTATTATATATTTTTATAACAGTTATTCTTTAAAAATGATCATGCTTAATCTACCTGGCAAAATATCATCGTGACGCGAGAACAAATATTCAGGATCGTACAAATCATAGATCTTTTACCGTTCAACTAAATAAATTGATACGAATAAATAAAATAGAATGAATCAAAATAATAACTAAAGAAATAAAAAAAGGTAAAAAAAGGAATTATCTAATTTAAATATAATGTGCTTAATAAATCACTTAACAAAATAAAAATTTAAAATAATGATGATAATCAAATAATAATTGGTTTGTTATATTTTTTAGAAACAAGCAAATAAAATATAAGATAGAAAGAAGAAAAAAAAGTGTCTTAACAGTAAAAGAAAAAAAGGTTGGGCCGGCCAAAGCCCACAACACTGGTGGGGGGAAAAACCGACCGGGTCATGGGTCGACCCGGTTCGGTTGGCTTTTACTAATGAGAGGCTTTAGGGTTTGGAAGACCGTTGTTTCCTTCCCAAACCTCATAAAACGCAGCGACGAGAAAAAGGAAAGAAGAAAGAAGACGGAACCAAACTCCTAAGGCCACCACGTCTGACTCCGTCACGCCGTTCTTTCTCTCCAAAAATCGTTATACTCCTAACGTTCTCCGACATACCTCTCTCTCACTCAGAATCTCACGACTCCAAACTCTCCCTCACTTTCTCTCGATGCCTTCCCTCAGATCGCTCGACTTCCATGCCCCCTCACTCGGTTAACGACGAACAACAACAAAAAACGTCAAGCAAAACGAAAAACAACAACAATTAGTTCAACAAAAATCAGAGATGAGGAAAAGAAAAAAACTCGCAGCGGGAGACTCTCACCTGGTAAGACAAATACAATGTCGAATCATCTTTATTTCCTTATTCCACTTTGCTTTGGTTTTGATTGTTTTAATGATTATAAAGTAATGCGATTGATGTGCAGTTGCGGCGGAACAGACTACCGGTGAAGAGCGATTGGCCGTTTGGAAGTGAAATATGGGAGAGATTATGCGATGGGGTTTGAGGAAGCTAGGGTTTGGCGGCTGTACGTCCTTAGGTTTTTTGATTCGAAGAGGTTAGGACTTTTGTTGCCGGGAACTCGCTATGTTAAAAACAATTCTGGTGAGTTTATCTGATATTGGCTGAAGTTTTCTTTTTCTTTTTTTTTCAATTTCGACCCTCCTTCTTCTCTGAAAAAACGTCTCCCTTTTTATAGTGGGAGATTAGGGTTTATCCTCATCTTTTCTTCCGAAAAACTCCTTGGTTCAGTCCTCCTTGTTAAAAAAACTGAAGACTTGTTAATAAGTTCATGGTATCAGCCCCTTTGTTTGATAGTGAAGTCAAGTCTTTTTCTAATGCAGGTTTTGTTTCTTTGGCGCAGAGAGCTTTTCACCATTTTGGTGAAAACAAAAAGAAACAGGCTTGGGCTATAGATTTAAACATTCCAAATTGGTGTTTGCCAAAAATTGCAGCAGGGTAGGAGAGTCTGAAAACTACAGCAGGCCTGCTGTTGACCCGCAGGGATATTAACTGGCTCAAGGAGTGGCTTGGGATAGCATCTTGCAGCTCTTGCTTTCTTGCAACAGGTCTGTTTCTTTGCCTAGACCCCCCTTTTTGAAAACTGTTAAAGTATTACCTTCTGCACTGCTGAAAAAGACTTGTGATCCCTATTGCTAATGTCTGTTTTGATTCCTGCTGCTTTGGGCTTATGACTTTGTTTTTTGTTTGAAATTTCTGGTGTATTAGTGGACAAACTATCCCTTTGCCATTTGACTTCTGACCTTGAATCTTGCTGTTGTAACTTGTGAATTATTACTTTTGAAAACCTCCTTGTGACATTTGGTGACAATGTGTATTAGTGCTGGCTTATGCTTGAACAAAAATGGTCTGATTTGAATGAAAGCTAATCTTCTCTTTTAATTTTTCATGTACACGATGCATTCGTCATGAGGATGGAAACAAAACAATGAGGCAATGATGGATCGTACTGTTGAGTTAATGTCGTAATCGTATTGTCAACCGAAGTTGTTCGTGTTGAATAAAAGAGAAAGAAATTGAAGGAGGTTATTGGGTCATGAAGCATGATGGAGCCCTTTTTTAGAACTTCTTGAAATATGTAGCCAACTTGTTTATAACAACACAGTTTTTTAGTTGTTTCAAAACTGAATTGAATGTAAATCAAAGCAAATAAAATGTCTAATTCTATATGAATGAATTTTTTAAGAAAAAAAAAATGAATGAACATGAATCTATTAATCATAGACATGAATACTTGAATTGAAACTTGAAAAAAAAAATTGAAATGAGGTTGGAATAATATTATGAATTGAAACTTGAAAATGAAACATATGTGAACTTGGAATTTAGAAATAAGTTTGGACTTTAAACTATGAATTTGGAATTAGAAATATAAATTAAACCAAAAATAAATAGATGAGTAAAAATTAAAAATTAAATTAGAATAGAAATAAATGGTAAATGAAAATTAGAGTTATGAGTTTGGACTTGAAATTAAAAGAGTAAATAAAATTAGGAAATGAAATTAGATAAAAAATAAAAATCGAAAAGTGAAATGAAAAATTTGAAAATTGGAATTAAGTTAGAAATAGAATCTTAAAAAACATAAATTAAAAATAAAATTAGAAATTGGAATTAAATTAGAAACAGAAACTAAAAGAAAGTGAATTAAGAATAAAAGTTAAAAACTAAAATTATATTTAGAAATAAGACCTTAACAATTGGAAATAGATATAAAATTTTGGAAATAAAATTACACTTTTTTAACAAAAACATTGAAAATAAATGAAAATTTAAGTTTAAAAAAAAAATTTAGGAATGAATTACAAATTTGAAGTGGAAAATAAATTTTTAATTTAAGAACTTGAATAGAAACACAAAATCATGCTTAGAAATAAAATTTGGCAATTAGTTAAAATAAATTAGAATTAGTTTAAATTTGCAACTAGACCGATAATTCAAAGTAAAACCTAATCGTACGACTCAAGGGAACAAAGTTCCGAAAACTGTTGTAAATCCAAAATGTTCTACAACACACCCAGAATGCCTGATATGAAAATTTAGGGATAAAATTTGGGGTGTGACAAACATCAAGACATTATCACCTCTTAATATTATGGATGGCATCTATAAGCCCATCTCCAGTTCTTCCAAGTGGAATCTTAAAGCCCACTCAAGCACATACAATTAATCATCAGCTTTACTTTACGCACCAGCGAGTGCAAAGTTTTGGGCTTTTGTGTTCAATCCCCTTCAACCTTCCAGGTCAAGAATGGCATATATACCAATCTAACCCCTCAGGTTTCAGAAAATTGAACAGGGGCAGCTGTTGCACCCCAAAATTTGCCCTCCCCAAGACAAGACATTTTGTACTAAGAGGTTCACAAGGTTCACAAAGTTCACAAGACATCTCATGAGGTTCACAAGGTTCACAATTAGTCAGAAAGTTTGGCAATTCCCTCAGACAATGCATCCTCCTAAGCAATGCATCTTAAACTAGGGTTTTGACTTTCATCAGGCTAAATGTACTTCCAAGACTTCAAGTGAGCTTCATAACATCCTATATGTGTTTAAGAATCCCCATGTCAAGTTTCAAGACTTTCCCAAAAGATTTGCTCAGTCAGATGATCAGATAGGTTAAAATCAGTTAAGGCAGTCAAAAAGTCAAACTGAGGTCAACTGTGGTCAAACCAAAGTCAAACTTCATGATTTTTTGCCAATATCAAGTATATGAAGTAAAATTCATCATTTTATCAAGGGTTGATCATGATTCATCAAAGAGATTTAAGATCATCAAGAATCAGGAGTTTCTAAATTAGGGTTTTCATAAGAAAAGTCAACTGAACTTTGACCAGCAATAACTTTCACATGCTTCATCAAAAAATTTCCATCCAAAGCTTATTTTGAAGGAAATTGAATTCACTACAACTTTGTGTCTCACAAGCCAAGCCCAAAAATGCTTCATTTGGAAGGTATGAGCTAAGACATTATAGGTCATTTTAAAAGTCAACAAAAAGTCAACAACTTCCAAAGAGCATAACTTGAAAATGGTAAAAGATATGGACATGAGACCAAAGAGGTTGGTTAGAGGACTCTCTAAGCTTTATAAAATGTCCAAGAACACCTTCATAACATTAAAATTGAAGGATTTGTGCCCTTGCAAAGTTGGGAAATTTTTGGGAAGTTTATGAAGCAAATGAGGCCTTAAAACCAATTTTTGCTAAATGAGCCCACCAAGTTGCCATCCAATCTTCATAATATCATCAAGCACGACCCAACCCATGAATTTTCTGATTTTTTATATTTTATTTGATATTTATTTGAATTTTATTCATTAAAATACAAATTAAATTAAAATAAAATATGAAAATCATATATTTGGAAGAGATTATGATTCTAGAAGGTCATAAACACCATTCAAGACTAATTGTTCACATCCAAATTCGTGCTAGACCAAGATAGTAAGAATATATTGGATTTTTTGACATTTTTGAATAAGAGATTTCTTCATAATCAAGCAATCAATTTTCATGATCCAAAGCCCATTCTTTTTGACCTAATTACATCCTTATATATACATGAGCACACTGCAAGCACAAGGGGACGAATTCACAGCCTCCAAGCATAAGAACAAACTTCAAACTTTTCAAGAAAAACTCCAATTCAGTTTGCAACTTAGAGGCGTTTTCAAAGCTTTTTGAAGGTGGCATTAGCTTGCTTGAGCATCACTGAACACAATTCAATCATCATAAGCATCTAAAACATCACATAATCGTCCAACCGAATCATGCTTTGTTCTTGAATTTGAATTTTTTGATTTCATATGTTTGTTGGTTTTAAATAATATTTGATGACTGCTTGATGTTTGTGAAGGTGCTAGGAATGTTTCTGGGCTCTTAATTTCAAGAACCGTGACCTTAATCTCCAAACGCCATTATTATGGTTTCAAACACCATATTAGGGTTTAATGATTTAGCTAATATAAATAAATTCTAATGCCATGGTTAAACTGTAAATGTTGTGGTGATTCTGTTGGTGTATTCAATTTTGGAAAATTTTACAGATTCATGGATGATTGAAGAAACCTAGGAAAGCCTGCGAAACTAAATTCGCAGGAAAATTCTTAGCAATTTTCGCAGGTAAATGCGCAGGGTCAGAGGAGGAAGATGAAGTCATTGGCGCGAAAATCTGAATTCAAAATTTGGATTATTTTTATAATATGTATGTGTTATTTTGTTATCAGCTAATGCGTTTGGTTCAGCTGGTTTGCGCGTTTGTTTGTAAGCGAATGGTCCTGGGTTCAAACCTCCCCCAGGCCATTTTGTTTTGTTTTATTTTGGTGTTTTTGCAGGTTAATAATAAATGAATTGTTGCCCCAAACCTTATCACATGCGTGCGTTTGGCCTGGTGGTAGCAGTGTGCGTCCAAGGGAGGCAGGACCTAGGGCGTGGGTTCAATCCCTGCCCAGGTAAGTTTTTTTATTTTATTTTCTCATTATTTTGTTTTATTATTTTGTTTTATAATTAATTCTAATTATATTTCTTATAAGAAAATTATATTTAAATAATAATATGTAAATATATATATATAACTTCATATTTTCTAAAAAAATCCCTAATTTATTTTCTAAACTTTAATTTTAGTTTATATTTAATTTGAAATTTGTTTATATTATTATTGTATGTTGTTTTTTAAATAATTTGATTAATTAATTCTTAAAATATTCAAACCCTAATTTTATTTTCCTAAATTTCTAACCCTAATTTCTCACCTTAATTATTTTATTTAACTTTAAATATTAAACTTAATAAATTTTTCTAATATATAACTAAATAATTAATCATGTTTTTTTTGTAAATTATTATTATAATTGTTTATTATTAGTAGTACCTTATTTTCTTTTTTTAAAATTCTTCAAAATTATTTGTTTAACTTTAAAAAATATTTTCTTAAATCTTATATTCTTTATATTTGTTCTAACCTCTTTTTCTTATGATGATTATTGTTGCTAACCCTTTTTTAATTGTCATTTATTTATTATATAGTTATTATTTAATTATTTATATTATAATGTAACTGCGAAAGCCTTGTAATAGTCGTAGTTTATTATTGTTTTATTGTTTATAAATATTTTTGCCATGGTTAGTAATTATAGGGAGTGATAACATGTTTGTGCTTTAAAATTAATTTAGAATAATTAATTTAAAAAAGATAAATATATGAATAAGAACACTCACACACGTAAGTCGATCTTTGATCGCCATCCTAAACTTTCTAAGGGTATTCCTCATGTTGCCTAATTATAAGGTCAAGTAAGGTGTCTTAAAGCAAAGTCCCTTTTCATAAAATATCATCAAGTCCCTTTTAAGATTATAAGATTAAGTCCCTTCGATGTTGTCTACGGTAAATGATCTTGTCCCTTCGAATAAAAGATGATAAGTCCCTTCGTATTGCTAAGACACCTTACAGTTGCCTAAACACAAATGTCCCTTCACATGTCCCTTATAACATCCAAGGTAATGACTACCTATTCCTTAATAATAGGGATAGTCTTACCATTGAAAGAACATATGAGAACAGTAAAGATTTAACATAGGGTAGGTTCCTCTTAAGTACTTGCTCACTTTTCTTCAAAATACTTCATTACACTTCACATTTCAAACAAATTTTCAAAACAAAGTCTTTATATACATCCATACAAGGATCATTATAAAGTACTTAGAAAATTTTTAATCACACACTACATTTCTCAAAACAATTTAAAGTGACCTAAGTAACTAAGAGCCCATGGATAACCATGGATATAAAGGGTGCTAACATCTTCCCTTTGTATAACCTACCCCCCGAACCCAAAATCTTTTAAGGTCTTTCCTGTTCTTTTATGCCCTTTCCTTTTGGATAAAATAAAAGTCGGTGGCGACTCTTGCTATCCGCAACATTTAACTAAAGTCAGTTCTCCCACCGTGTTACACATAACCCCACGACTTTGTTGTAGCCCCATTGAATCCTTGGAGGTCGGACCCGACGTACGGGGATAGAGTGGTCTTGTCCAGCTCGAGGGTCTTGAATATGTGAACGTACATAATGTCCACCGAACTGCCTTGGTCGACCAGGATGCGTCGAACGTCAAAGCGCGACATCTTGGCTCTTATCAGTAAAAGGATGCCAGAGTTGGGGGAACCTCCCGGAAGTTCCTCTAGGAAAAAAGATATTGGATTGGACTTGCCTCGGTACTTTTTCAATGTCGCCTTTTGCTCGGGCGCGGTCAGTAGGAGTTCGTCGAACTTGCGTTTTACTGAAAGGGCAATGTTTTCGCTGGTCATCCCTCCCCCTGATATGACAAGAGAGGTTGGGAAGTCTTCCTAGGGACTGAGGGTTGTGAGTCACCCTTCTGGTGATGAGTCGGGGAGGATGAAGTCCTCCGGGCGTGATATGCACATGGCTACTTGATAAGAAGAGTCGTCGGGCGGTGTGTCCTCGCGAGGCCTCTCTCGAGGAGGTATTTCTTCATGTGTTCCGTAGTGTCCACCTCGACAACTTCTTGGTTGAATCGCTCGATATACGAGCGCAACGTTTCATTCTTCCTTTGTACTATGACTTCGAGGGTCGCTCCAGTCTTGGGATGGCGTTGGGAGGCTGTGAAATGTCTCGTGAACATGGATTTCATGACCCTCTAGGATATGATGGACTCTGGGGCCAGACTTTTGTACCAGGCCATGGCTCCTTTCCTGAGAGTTGTTGAAAACAATCTACACTTGAGATGCCCGGTGATGTCGTTGCGGTAGTCGAGCATTACGTTAATGTTGTCGACGTGATCATCGGGGTCAGTGGTCCCGTCGTAGATGGCCAGATTCGGGGGCTTCTCCATGCCCTTAGGGAGCGGAGCCTCCATAATTGCCCGTGAGAGAGGGCAATGTGGGTCCTCCTCGTCGCTCCTTAATGGGGAGAGCTCATCATTGTCAGGGCTCTGGTCGTGTCTCGGTGAGGCCCCTGGTCGGTCAGTCTCACGACACACCTTTGACCTACTTTTGTTGGGTTCGGGGGAGCGTCGTCCTTGACGCGGAGATGAGCGTCCCTGCTTTTTCGCAGCTTCTGGATGTTGTAGCGTCCTTCGTTATTGCTAAGGTCGGTCCTCCTGTCAGTCAGCCTCCAGGGTTATGATCCTCTCGTGTTGTTGGTAGAGCATGGAGCTGGCCTGATTGACGGTGTTCACCATAGAAATCATGGTGGCGTCTCCTTCGACGGACACAGGGATGGGCTGGAATGTAGTGGCCGGCGGGTTTTGAGGCTGAGGTTGTTGGTTCCCATTGTTTTCGGGTTCAGGAGACGGGGTGGAGGGATGCCCGTCTCGGGCGTCAGCTTCATTGTAATTCAGATTATCCTTCATCGTGTAGTCGACGAGGGGACGATTACGGTCCTTGGGATGTTCTCCGGCCATATTGGAAGGACATAGTAGTTTTGAGCTTTGATCTTCTGTTGTGGAAGAAGGGGATAACTAGATTCCCACAGACAGCGCTAGTGATCTTACCTAATCAGGAGGGTCTTCCAGCAATTGGATGTGAACAGCAAAATGGATGGAATGAAGGGGGTGTACCTGCAAGGCGCTCTGATGCCAAAGTTAATAGAGGTACAAGAAGTAGTAAGCTAGAAGAGTTAAATTAGAATACCTGACCCTTTAGTGAAAAAGGGTATTTATAATGAGCCCCCAGTGCTGGGTCAAGGTCCTTCTTTGGGCTAGGTCAGCTAGGCCCAAGGAAGAACTGCCAAAGAACGCGTAAAAAGCGTAAAGACCTAGCTAAATGGTCTGGTCCTTGGTCCAACTGCCCCTATCTTTCAGGAGATAATGAGGGACAGTTGAGTGACGTGGCAAGTGGAATGACAGACCTATTTTTTACCCGTCTCTGTGTGTGCCTGACTCATGGAATATGTGTCCGGTCATTAAGTAGCTCCGCCCCATCAACGTATACTTGTCCGAGCAAATGGATGTCTGCTCGATATATTGGGCTATGACCCAATACAGTCTGGAGGTCCAGTCCGGAACAATAGGTATCATAGGTATATTGTAACATTCTTGTATCCAATTATGAAAGACTCTTTCTATTATCTCTCTCATTGTTACAATACTGTCATTAATGATACTTCATTAACAAACCCGAAACAAGCCGGTTGTAATAGTCTGGTGCGCAATTTGGATGGTCGATTTCAGTTTGATTATTATAATAATGTGAGCTTCTCAAACATTTTACATAAGTAGACTTAAGGCATATTACACAAACTTTAATAAGAAAATCATATATTTTGCTGACTCCCTTCAAGCAGTTCAGTTAGTAGCAAAGAAAATACCAAAATTTTCATTATACTAACTTATTAGCACTAATTAGAAGTTATCAAATTTAGAATTGAGACATCTATATCTACCACAGTCTCAAAGAATAAAACTCTTATGCATATATTATTGTCAAATTAGGTGCTGATTAAAGGAAACATCTTGTGATGGTACATGAATAGGATCGCCATTTGTTAGCACGTAGTCCTTTGTTTTATTTTATTTTTCTTTTATATTAAAAAAGTAGAATTATTTTATTCTAAATTGGAAGTGTAATATCTTCATTATTTCGTTCAAAATATGTAACGGATAAAGTTAACTTAACTGTCCCACTCTAAAGTAGTGGAGCCACATAGTGTAACCGATATCGCTGACGTGGCATGCTACAATTTCCCAAGCCGAACCAATGGAATGGCACATACGTAAATAACTACAAATCCATAAGCAATCTTACAAACATTCAAACTCCGCTCTAACCGTTTTCGCTCCAAAAACCACCCTCCCTTATATAAAACAGTTAGCATTTCTTTTCTTTTCTTCCTTAACAAAAAAACTCAACATGAAAATGTTCCGTTTCCGCATAAGCAACACCGTGGTTGGTGCTCTCAACATCCTCTCTTTACTCCTCGGCCTCGCCGCCATCGCTTCCTCCGCCTACATCCACATCCGCGGCGGTTCCGACTGCCAAAAGGTGCTTCAGTACCCACTCCTAATCGGCGGTATATTCGTCGTCATCGTGTCCGGACTGGGTATCGCAGGATCTCTGTTCGGAATAAACACGGCACTCTACAGTTACCTTCTGGTGACATTCATGGTTGTGCTCGGACTTGCTTTCTTCACCGTGTTTGCTGTGTTTGTCACCAATAAAAGAGTGGGAAAACAGATATCTGGTAAAGGTTATGGTGAGTATAAGGTTGCTGATTTCTCTCACTGGTTGCAATATTATGTTGTGAATGAAGAGAATTGGGATGAATTCAAAAGCTGTTTGATGGATGCTCATGTTTGTCAGAATCTCGCTTTTAATGGGGGTCAGAATAACGACTCTCTTATCTTCAAACATTTGTCCACAACGCAGGTTTTTCTAATTTCCATGATAATTATTACATATTTTTAAATAATTGCATAAAATTTTGTAACATGTATTGTTTTGGCAGGCCGGGTGCTGTAAGCCACCGGTGTATTGTGGATTTACGATGAAGAATGCTACGTTTTGGGAAGTGCCGAAGTCGGGTTTGGCTTCGAATAATTCTGACTGTGCGACATGGAACAATAGACAAGACAAACTGTGTTATGATTGCAATGCATGCAAAGGAGGAATGTTGGCTAATATAAGGAACCAATGGAGACATTTAACTGTGTTCAATGCTGTTGTGCTCGTACTTGTTACTGTCATTTACGCCATGGGATGCTATGCCATCAGGAACAACCGAATGGATTCGCGCATAGAGCATCCTTAATTAGTTTATGTGTTATTAGGGAGAAGAGTTGTTATTTATGTTAGTTCTGAAAGTATGTCAGTGTTTAGGATTTGTGTGTGTTTTGTATGGTGTTGTGTATGTGCTTTGTTTAAATAACTTTTGAGCCATATAGGGTTTAAAAATTATTGGGATATTTTTATAGTAGTGCGATGGTGATGTTATTCTTCCGTGCCTTTGACAGGAGCATTAGGGACAAGTCTTGAACAAAATTATTTGCCCACATACACAGACTTGACTACTTCATTGATATTCTTGGTGAAATACCTCTCTAAATATTCAAAATATCAAATGTTTGGCGACATGGTTGTGAGTTCTGGGCTCCTCCTATGGAAGTATTTTTAAAATTATACAGATCAATCACTACACCAAAATAAAAAGTAATAGTACCCTTTAAACAACATTTAAATTGGAAAACGCTTTTAAATTCAAGAGTCTTTTAGACGACACTTAAACGTTTTATGTGTAAAAAACATTTAAAAAATTATGTTTTTATTTAACGGTGTTCAAAAACTAAAGCGTTCTATCTTCAACACAAGAGACTTGACAATTGAGACAAATAATTGATAACCTTATATGTACTAGAGAATGTTAGTGCGTAGACAAATAATTGATAACCTTATATGCACTAGAGAATGTTAGTGCGTGAAGAATGTGAGAGAATGAAAAATAATTGATGAATTATTATTATTGAAAGCTATATAATTAAATTACAATTATGTGTATATACATACAACTATGTTACTTGTATACTAAGCAACTAACATAACAAATCATAACCCTAACCTTAACTAACTTGGATTTGGGCTACAACTTGCATTATATCACAATATATTCCCTTATAATCCAACTTGACGAACCCAAACAAATCATTGTTAGTCTAAACTATTCCTAATTTCTTCCTCAAAATTAAGAATCTGTCGATTTTCAGTCCTTTGGTGAAAATACTATTCAACTGGGCTTCACTCGAGCAATGTCTCACTTCAAGTTCATCTTTGGTTTACCTTCTCCCTTAGGAAATGAAACATAACCTCAATATGCTTACTCTTTCCATGCAAAACTGGATTCTTTGCAAGATTAATGACTGACTTGTTGTCGATATACAACACTAGAGGTTTCTTCATTTCGACCTCAGTTTCTTCCATCACAAATCTATTTCAAATTGCTTGACAAGCAGGCATATGATTCTTCTATATATTCAGCCTCACATGATGATAATGTCACCACATGTTGTTTTCTCGAGCACCATGTGATTGAGGAATCTAATACTTGAAAGAAGTAACCATATGTGCTTCTTCGATCTTCCTTGTCTCCACACTAATCAACATATGAATAATAATTAATCACAACTTCTTTGCTTTCAAAATCTCGTCGAAATAGGATTCAATAGTTCATTGATCCTTTTAAGTATCTCTGAATTTTTCTTGTAGCCTTCATGTACTACACCTTTGGTTCATCCATTTATCTGCTCACTAATCCGACTGAGAAACGTATATTAGGTATGTTATTGTACACATACCTCAGAGATCCTACAATTCGTTTGAACAAAGTAGCGTCGACATTGTCATATTTTATTTGATGTATCCCCATACTTTTTAAAGTAACGTATGCAGGACTTAAGTCTTCCATCCTGAATCTCTTGAGTATTTCTTTGACATATTTTATTTGATGTATCCCCATACTTTTCTTTGAAATTTGAAATTCCATGCATATGAAATACGAAAATTTTCCCAGATCCAACATTTCAAATTCCCTCTTCATCAACTTTTTGAACTTCGACAAACTCTTCATGTTATTTCCCATTACTAGCAAGTCGTCGACATATAAGCAGGTTATTGTTATATCTTATGCCACAACCTGAACATAGACACCATACTCAGACTTGCATTTGATGAATTCCAATTCAACCAATTTCAAATCTAAGTGCAATGTTGACCAGTCTGGCTTGCATGACAATGCTATCACCATTCAGACAAACTCAACTTTGCTACTGGTGCATATACTTCTAAGTAGTCGAGTCCTTCTCTCTGAAGATATCCTCGAGCTACTAGTCTTGCCTTATGTCTTGCAATCGACCTATCAAGATTGTGCTTTAGTTTGAACACCCATTTTACTTCGATAACATTTGTGTGTACTGGCATTTCGACTAGCTCCCATGTATTGTTTCTTCCAATCACTTGTAAATCGTTGACCATAGCTTCCTTACATTGTTTATCTCTTAAGGCCTCATTATGGTTTATTGGTCCAACACTTGCAAGTAAAGAAAAATGAACTAAATCTCCATCTGGAATGACTTCATCATCACCAACCACTTCACAATATTGAAGCCTTATTGGGTGTACCCTGGTTATTTGAGGTATTTGGCTTATGCTATCCACACCCTCTCGATTATCTGCTTCAACTTTAACTCTATTATCATCTTCGAATTTGAGTATTGTTGGAATGTCATTAATTTAAATTTCTTCGTGCTCAAAACTTTTTCATGAATACCATCACTCATCAATGGCTTGTTAGTTGCATCAAATAAATTCCAATCCTAGGTAGAGTTCTCATCAATCATAATGTCTCAACTCATCATGATCATATTAATCATTGGATTGAATAGTTTGTATGATCCAGTCTTATGATATCCTACTAGAATCATAGGTTCTGTCGTACCTCGAAAAAAATACGATCCTCGCGATAGACGCAGAAAAACAACAGAGTCGCCACCTAATTCTATTTATTCTAACTAAAGAAAAGGGAGATATAGACATAACCTAAATCGGATAAGAAATGGTCGACGAAACCACTAATTTAAGTTCGGGAGTCAGTTACGCAAAAGGAAGGTATAAAGCACCCCTCACGTCCGTTGTACTCAACGGGAACATCTTAGTCAATTTGCGCTTAAATGTTAACTTATATTATTGTCTTCTTTTAATGATTAAGTTTTGTTAAGATTGCTTTTAAAGAAATATTTTAGTTTTCATTTGTTATGGGGAAAGGTTAAATTTTTTATTATTGTGCTCGCGAAGGATTAAAATCCATGTGCCTACGTATTCCCTTGTGCAATGGGAAAGTCAGAGCTTCGTAACTCGTGCAACTACGATTTGTGTTTTTTATGAACAATTGTTTGAAAACGCTTTCTAATCTGTTAAGCGTTGCCTTTTACTCGCGGCGGAGGCTGGAGCGCTAGCTTGTTTTCCAGATAGAAAGATTTAAACAATGTTCATTTAGAGAAAATGTTTGACGTTTGTTAAGGTGTTTTAAACGAGAGGGCGAATGAACCACAACGCGTGGGGCTAACCCAGGAGTGATTGCATTCAAGAATTATGTGGAGTGATAGACTCCAGAATTTAGTTCATTCGCTGATTAATTACAAAAATGATTTGAATTTGTTGGTAGGGTTTTAAGTTGTATTTTAAAGAAAGAGACAAGTCGTCATCTTTAAAGGGAGCTATCTCGCCTATTCCAGCATAAAATTTGAGGAATGTAATCGAAAGAAACTTTAAACTTGGATACGAGGATCGACAAGCAATGCCACATTCTTTCTTTGAAAATAATTGTTTGAGAAAATTGATTGTTTGTGTTTGTGGGAAAAGGAGAAATATCTTTCCTATGGAGATGAATCATGTCTCATCTATTGAGTTGTTAATTTTCTGAATACGAAAGAGTGAATGAATTACAATCCGAGGGCTAGCCTCAAGAGTAATTCAACTCAAGAACCCGAGGAATGCTAGATTCCTAAGTTCAGTTCTTTCGTATAATTAATTGAAAGATTTCCGATATTTTAGGAATGAGAGGGCGAATAAACCACGTCGCGTGGGGCTAGCCCAGGAGTGATTTAATTCAAGAATTATGTGGAATGTTAGACTCCAGAATCCAATTCCTCCGTTATTTGATATGTGGTAAATTAGATGTTTTAGGGTTTAATGTTTTTAATAACGAAGGAGTAAATGAAACACTACGTGTGGGGCTAGTCCAGGTGTGGTTCATTAAAGACCCGCAAAATGCTAGATTCCGAAGTTCAGTTCCTCGTTAATTAATTTATGACGCATAAAGTCGTACAGATGGCTATCACATAGGTGATTGACTTACGTGTGTGCAAAATGTAGGCGTAGAAATATTTTAATTGATTATGTGAATTCAAATCCTAGTCCCTAAGGGTGCTCCTAGTAATACGAAACTGTAAAATAAAGACGGAAAGATAAATTGCGTACAAGGTAATCGGGAGAGGGATACAAAGTAATTTACACGAGATTGCGAGGAATAAAGGGGTCTCGTTGTAATTTGCCCGAGAGAAAGCGTGTGTGCAGTGTATTAATTAATCGGAAGTCGTTAGAGCTTGATATTATATTAAAATGCGAAAATAAAATAAAATAAATAAATAGGCTAAATAACAAAATAAATTATGAAATAAAATAAATTAAATAAAATGGCCTCATACTGGTCGCAATTTTACCGATTTAATGAAATCGAATTAAATCGTACTTTTGTTATATCATTGGCTCAAATAAAAATCAAAACGGAATTGAAAAGCAAAGACACATCTTTTTGAATTTTTAGTTTATCAACAACTAAACAAAATTACAACTAAACTTAAAAACTAAATTTAAATAACTTACTACACAATATTAATATTTTTTATATTTTTAAATATTAATCACATATATACTTTACTTCTAACATTAATAAATAAATTAAACAAAACTATATTTTGAAATGAAGAAACTAAAGTCAATCTAATAACTTAAACTAATAAGGAATTTTTTAAATAATTTAAATAGATAACAAACTAAAATATAAAAAAAATGATGAATGATACTCAAACTTCAAAGCAAGCAAAGGTTAAGCTTGTTGTGTAGAAGAAGGTGAATGTGTTTTGATAGAGGTTGTTGTTGTGGTGAAGATGGTGAATGTTTATGGGTATTGTGTAAGTGAAAAAAAGAATTTTGACTTTGAAAAATATGTAATGAATGTGCTAGATTTTGAGAATTTTAAGGGTGATCTTGTTAGTTTTAAATGAGAGAAAGATAAATCTTATTTATAGTGTGAATGAGGTAGGAGTGTTGATGTAGCAATCCATGTGACTTTATGAGAATGATTTTTGGTCATTGATAAGTCCAAGTTGGCAATCCATGTGGAGTGTGAGAATGATTTTTGGTCATTGATAAGTCCAAGTTGTCAATCCATGTGAAGTGTGAGAATAATTATTGGTCATTGATAATTCCAAGTTGACAATCCATGTGAAGTGTTTGTATTGCATGGTAGTGGACCCCACTCATCAATTTTCTTTTTTGAACATGAAGAAAAAACAAAGAAAAGTAGTAATAATAATAATAAATAATATTAATAAAACTAATAATAATAATAATAATAATAATAATAATAATAAAAGATAATAATAATTTAACTAATAATAAAAATAAAGATGATAATAATAATAAAACTAATAATAATAATAATAATAATAATAATAATAATAAATTGAAAATGGTTATTAAAAAAAAGAAATTATATTGAATTAAATAAATTGAATTTAAACTAAATCAAAGATAAACTAAATAAATTGAAATTGAAATTAAACTAAATTTAATATAAAATTTAATTAAAATATAAATTAAAATCAAAATTAAACTAAGATCAATTCTAAATAAACTAAAAATAATTATCTAAATAGAAATCATAAAAATCAAAATAAAAATGGTATGGAATGATAAAAATCAGTTAAAAATGCATGATTAATGATTAATGGATTAAAATACAAAAATGACTGACTATCAAATAAATCGATAAAAATGCGTCAGATGAATGAAATTTTCTGAGAAAAAGTCCGGTCAAAATTTAAGGTGTGACAGCTGCCCCTATTTAATCATCTTGAACCTGAATGTACGACTAACAAAGATTTTTTTTGGGACATTCAAGGTGGAAGAGGATTAAATATTAGAATACCTAAAATTTGGACCGAAAATGCAGATGAAATGATATGATGTACAATGTAAAATGCAAGACAAAGGCTACAACACTATTGAGAAAGAAAATTGACACTACTAGGGATTAGACACACATGACTGGAGTACAATCCACACGAGGAATTTTCTCTTGAGCGAAGCCAAATGACAACTGTCTACAAGTCCCAAGATGAAGTCCTTGGACAAATCCCATCGGAGAAGTCTTATGCTGAGATTTAGAACATCATTTGGAAATACCTTCAGTCGAGGTATCAAAGTGGATCAGAAATCTCCTGTCGAGATCTTGGAAAGAAAACATCATTTGTTGAAGTCTGCTGGAGATCTACTGTCAAGATTTTCCAAAGAATCTAAGAAAGAAATACCTTCTGCCAAGGTATGCTAGGAATCTTTTGTCGAGTATTAACTGGGGACACACTTGTTGCCAAATCTTCTGTCGAGATTTAACTAAGGGTGCTATTGGGGTCACAAAAAGTAAATACCTTCTGCCTAGGTAGACTGAAAATCTTTTGCTGAGACTTGCCAGAAAATAAAAGGAAACACCTTTTGTCGAGGTTTGGAGAGACATCATTTGATGATAAACAAGAATTCACAGCAAACTTCTCACCATGTCTTGGAGAAATTCCATTTGCTTGAACGATAACTTCACCATATTTCCCTTCTTCTGAAAGAGACGCCATATGATGGAGAACAACTTCACACTCAAACTTCTCACCTTGTCTGGGAGAGATGCCATTTGACGGAAATTGGAAATTCACAACAAACTTCTCACCTTGTCTGGGAGAGATGTCATTTGCTTAAAAAAGAGATTCATACCAAACTTCTCAACGTGTATTGGAGAGATGTCATTTGATAGAACCCTCATCATACTTCCCTTCCTCTGAAAGAGACGCCATATGATGGAGAACAACTTCACACTCAAACTTCTCACCTTGTCTGGAAGAGATGCCATTTGACGGAAATTGGAAATTCACAACAAACTTCTCACCGTGTCTGGGAGAGATGCCATTTGCTTGAAAAAATAGATTCATACCAAACTTCTCAACGTGTATTGGAGAGATGTCATTTGATAGAACCCTCGCCATACTTCCCTTCTTCCGAAAGAGATGCCATATGATGGAAAATAACTTCACACTCAAACTTCTCACCTTATCTGGGAGAGATGTCATTTGACGGAAATTGGAAATTCACAACAAACTTCTCACCGTGTCTGGGAGAGATGCCATTTGCTTGAAAAAAGAGATTCATACCAAACTTCTCAACGTGTATTGGAGAGATGTCATTTGATAGAACCCTCACCATACTTCCCTTCTTCCGAAAGAGATGCCATATGATGGCAAATAACTTCACACTCAAACTTCTCACCTTGTCTGGGAGAGATGTCATTTGACGGAAATTGAGAATTCACAACAAACTTCTCATCGTGTCTCGGAGAGATGCCATTTGTTGGAAAAAATAATTTTATACCAAAATTCTCCGCCGAATAGGGGAGATGCCATTTGATAGAACAATAACCTTGTTGGGGATGAACAAACTGCTCGAAAAGAGTCTGCCATCCGTTGATTCACCTAGAGGTCCAGGGATAAGAACAAGCTTCTCAAATAAAGAGACTGCCACTTGTTGCCAGGTATAAGTACTCCAAGAAAATGTTGTAGCAACACTGCTGGAGAGAGAAATTTGTATTCACTGGGGGGGACCTTTAATAAATTATTTTTGGGAGACAAAGTATTCAAAGGTGCAAAATAAATGCACTTTCCATCTAGAAATTCAATCATCGAAACTGTCAAAGACCAAATTCAATCCAGGAACGACTTGGAGAGAAACTGTCAAGCAAGACACTAACCCATGATGAATGATCTCAACTGGGGATTTATCCTATCAAAGTGTGGAAAGGAGAACTAAAGCAAAAATATTCCACGAGGGTAAAAAATCAGTGGGGAATTAGAAAGATCGTATATTTTCTGCCTAAGGCTGACAACTCTATTTGGAGAGAGTCACATCACTTGGGGATAAAGACGACCAAGGTGAAGGAAGTATGCATCAATGAATGCAACATGAATATGAATATGAATATGAATTAAGTTATGATGTACATGTATGTATATGCTGACAAATAGACAAAACAAACACAAGAGATAAACTGGTGACGAAATAAACATCACGACAAACGGATATTTGACCAATCTCGTCAAATTGTATGCAATCACTAAAGATAGGATAGAGAGCCATCCATGGAATAAAGTCCTTCTACAAAGCTCAAATCTCTTTGAGGAGAGAAAGATACTTCAATCGGGAAATAAGCCCAAGAAAATCTTCTAACTTCAATGTCCATCAGAAGGAAAAAATCATACAAACTATGTTTGCTTAGGATGAAGTAAATTTGTACTCCGTTGGGGGAGAAAATCACATTCAGCTAGAGAAGCTTGAATCAAGGCTCAATTTGGGATACTAGACTTAGTATCTCACTGGAAGCATTAAGTAGTAAAAGGAATTCACCAGAAAATACTGAGGTATGCACCTAACATATCATAACAACTTGGCGTAAGGACCCCGTCATCTGGAGATACTTGCAAGGTAGATCACAAGAGCATCTTGCTTAGGTAAACATGTGGTCATGCACCCACGAAATGGTTTGTGAGAAGAGATCATATCAAAAGGATTTTATAGAAGACTTGACATTCAAAATGCCCCAGTGTCTTCAAACTCTTGGAGGGATTTTGTCGAATCTCGATGTAACTGCCCCAGATTAACTGTATTTGGCACAAATAAGTCTTCAATACTTATCCTTTTAGGGATGATCAGAATATGTAAGTAATAAATTGGGAAACAACTTGCCCCTATTTAGCAAAGTCTTCAAGCAACATGCCCCTGTCTAGCAAAGTCTTCAAGCAACCTGCCCCTGTCTGGAAAAGTCTTCAAGCAACATGCCCCTGTCTAGCAAAGTCTTCAAGCAACATGCTCCTGTCTGGCAAAGTCTTCAAGCAACATGCCCCTATCTAGCAAAGTTTTCAAGCAACATGCTCCTGGGGATGATCATTCTCTGAAATGGTTGTTTAACTACTCATCAGAGTTTCAAATCTCATGATATTAAGCTCATCACTGGTACTCATACATAGACTTCTATGATATCAAGAAAATGCTAACAAGAAAAATGTTAATGTTGAGACTGCTAATGCAATCCACATGTTTGTCTCGAAGTTTTTTTATTGTTTTTTAAAAGATTTTCACAATAGTCTGTGACCGAATCACTGACTAGGATGTGATATTCATTTTTTTATAAAGCCAACACAAATTTTGAGCATAGGTCATAGGAGTCAGGAAACACTATCTCATCGAGTGTGACTTCAAAATAAACCCTACTTCAATTAGGACTTTTGAGGGTTGTAATGTGGTTTGGTTCACGGTTCTTAGAAACAAAGGATAAAGGCTCAAAGTTTATTTGGTGCCCACCCATTCTCCGTGATGTTCTCCAATCCTAGGTCCAACTAAATTGACACATACATTTGTCTTGATAGCATAGAGATGATGCTCCAAGGTCCGCTTGAAATGACAGTCATCTTATTTTTCCCCTATGGATATCAGTGACCCCTTTGACTTTGATATGGTGGTCACTAAATCTTATGGATTTGAGGACTTCTTTTGATTGATTTATTCTATTCGGTCCCTAAGCCTCTCTTTAAGTGTTTGACTTAGGTGGGATTCTCTTTTTCTTTTTTATCTTTTTTTATTTATTTATTCATTTATCTTTGGAAGGTTGATAGTTGTGACTGTCAAGTCGTTGGTTGTAGTGGATTCCTTGATGGGATGTTTCATCTTATGATTTGCATGTGTAACCAGATTAATTGAACACTACCCTTCCCCAGGTTAAGCATAAAGGTTTTTAATTATCCAAACGAAACTCCTACTTCTAGGCTCGAAGTGGCTGACTAGGGATTAACTCCTTATTTCTCTAGTGTTTGGGGATTCGAAACAATGTTTGTACATCGCCAGTAGGGTTTTGTTCAAAAGCGTTCAACTAGAGAATTTGCATTCTAATTTCGTCATCCTCCCTCCAATTCTCTGCCTAAGCAGGAGATGGGATAATGTTGGCATTGTAAAATTAGAAAAAGCATTATGAGTGAATATGAATGGACTACTTCAAGACAAACATATTCATTGCATTAATCATTCAAAACAAATAAGTTCTTACATGCCAAAAACAAATGCATTGACAAACAAAGAAAAATACATATGAAAAGCAATGAACGAGCTAAACATATGAGAGGATAGCTTCAGATCACCAAACGAACATACGCACAGAGGAACTTGTTCCACGCTCAAACGATCAACTGAATTTGAACTCTGGGATCACACATTTTGAATCTAGATATTCATCAACATAAAGGTGCTCCATTCACAAATGGGCTTCCTCCTTTGAAGGTCAAAACCTCATCATTGATCATCTCTTGAACCTTTCCTTGAAAGACCTTGCACTCTTCAATTGGATGCCCCAGTACTCCACCATGAAATTCACAACTGGTATTTGAATTGAACCAAGGAGGGAGAGATCTCATGGCTCTGGTCTTCCTGGGTGCCATCACAGGATTCCGGGCGAAATAAGTCCACAGTTGACCGTAAGTCATTGGGATTGGATCGAACTGAGGAGTCTCTCTTGCCGGGCTTCCCTGAGATCTCTGTTGATTTTGGCGCTGATTCTGACGTTGGCTATAAGGCACTGGAGCTTGCAAGATTTCAGTAGAATCCCTAATTGAATTAACTTCAAAATTTCCTTCCTCTTGTGAATCACAGGCAGAATTCTCTTCAACAATTTGGAAATCTGACCCTTCTTGGATTCTTCCACATTTGAATGCGTTTTCAATGTTTACTCCAACTTCCACAATTTTGGAGAACTCTAATGGCACAACGCATATCATCCTGATATAATAAGAGTCAGACAATGTTTTTAGAAATATTTTGGCCAGTTCTTTCTCTAAGAGTGGTGGATGAACTTGGGCTGCCAATTTTTTCCATCTTTGTGCATACTCTCTGAAAGATTCGTCGTCTTTCTGACTCATTCCTATCAACTGGTCACTTTCTGGAGCCATGTCCAAATTGTAATCATATTGCTTCACAAAAGCACCAGCTAGGTCTTCCCAAGTCAGTATATGGTTTCTTTCTAGCTTCATATACCACATCAAAGATGCCCCACATAGACTTTATTGGAAGCAATGAATCATCAGTTTATCGTTATCGACATGAGCAGTCATCTTTCGACAAAACATCGTCAAATGATATCTTGGACAACTTACACCCTTGTATATTTCAAAAGTAGGCATTTTGAAATCTGGGGGAATAATCACGCACGGGACCAGACACAAGTCATGAGCTTTTAAACCAAATGCGTTGAGTTCTTTCACCATCTTCAGTTGTTCCTCGAGATCACGAATTCCTTCCTCAATTTCACCACCTTAGAATTATTCACCTTTGTCACAGGATGGACATTCTGAGATTGGGTAACATCCATTTATTGAGCATCGTTGTCAGGAGGAAAATCGTACATCGGGTTGGTCATTATAGTAAAGTCTGACATGGAATCAACATTCTCTGCCATATCTGTTGTTCTTCAGTGACTACTTCAGGCTTGAAAGAGACGTCGAGAAGTCAACAAACTGGTAGAAGGACAGATGAGTGAGCTCTTTGTTTGGTGGGAGAATGATATGCAATGCAAATGCAAATGATATGTGAATGAATGCAAAGCTCAGAATCACAAATACAATCAGTTCTAGCATTAAGGCAAGATGTTGGATCCAAGGTATCACAAGCAGCTCGGGATCTCCTAACTGGTAAGCCTTAAGAGGAGAGTTCTAAGTTCTTTTACCCATAAAGCCCACTCACATGATAACTTCTACAGTGATGGTACTAGGAAACTCAAGGTCACGGACGTTTATCGTACTAACGCCCTGCCGCAAGCTAGTTGCATCATGATGATAATGACGATAAGGTCTACCTTGAGTGGAGTTCTCATGTTAAGCCCACAAAGGGGCGAGCCCTCGGAGAGTAACACTACATAACTGCCAATTTTGAAACTGGTTCTACGGGTCCCAGAGTCACAGCCCTTTCGTGAATCAAGTCACGCGACAGGCTAGCTGCGTTGCGACAAGATCTACGAAAAGTCTAACTATCCAGGGGAGCTTTCATGCTAGGCTTGCAAGGAGCGAGTCCTTGGAGACTAACACTAATAACATCCAATTCTAACTTAGGTGTTCCCTCTTATTTTTTCAAAACTCAGATATAAAGTCATACCCGTGACGTAACCCCAAGATACAACAGACAATAATAATGAGCATTATAATAAAGAAGAAAGCAATAGACAAGCATATAAAAATAGGAATAGTAAATAAAGAAGACAATCAAAACAAATTAGCAAACAAGCACAGACTATCCTAAGTTAGGCTCGACTCTCTATTGCATAAAGCACATTAATTTCCAGCAAAGTCGCCAGCTGTCGTACCTCGAAAAAAATACGATCCTCGCGATGGACGCGGAAAAACAACAGAGTCGTCACCTAATTCTATTTATTCTAACTAAGGAAAAGAGAGATATAGACACAACCTAAATCGGATAAGAAATGGTCGACGAAACCACTAATCTAAGTTCGGGAGTCAGTTACGCAAGAGGAAGGTATAAAGCACCCCTTACGTCCGTTGTACTCAACGGGAACCTCTTAGTCAATTTGCGCTTAAATGTTAACTTATATTATTGTCTTCTTTTAATGATTAAGGTTTGTTAAGATTGTTTTTAAAGAAATATTTTAGTTTTCATTTGTTATGGGGAAAGTTTAAAAATTTTATTATTGTGCTCGCGAAGGATTAAAATCCTCGTGCCTACGTATTTCCTTGTGCAATGGCAAAGTCAGAGCTTCGTAGTTCGTGCAACTACAATTTGTGTTTTTTATGAACAATTGTTTGAAAACGCTTTCTAATCTGCTAAGCATTGGCTTTTACTCGTGGCAGAGGCTGGAGCGCTAGCTTGTTTGCCAGATAGAAAGATTTAAACAATGTTCGTTTAGAGAAAATGTTTGACCTTTGTTAAGGTGTTTTAAACGAGAGGGCGAATGAACCACAACGCGTGGGGCTAGCCCTGGAGTGATTGCATTCAAGAATTATTGGAGTGCTAGACTCCAGAATTCAGTTCCTTCGCTGATTAATTACAAAAATGATTTGAATTTTTTGGTATGGTTTTAAGTTGTATTTTAAAGAAAAAGACAAGTCGTCATCTTTAAAGGGAGATATCTCGCTTATTCCACCATAAATTTTGAGGAATGAAATCGAAAGAAGCTTTAAACTTGGATACGAGGATCGACAAGCAATGCCACATTCTTTCTTTGAAAATAATTGTTTGAGAAAATTAATTGTTTGTGTTTGTGGGAAAAGGAGAAATATCTTTCCTAGGGAGATGAATCATGTCTCATCTATTGAGTTGTTAAGTTTCTGAATACGAAAGAGTGAATGAATTACAACCCGAGGGCTAGCCTCAAGAGTAATTCAATTCAAGAACCCGAGGAATGCTAGATTCCTAAGTTCAGTTCTTTCGTATAATTAATTGAAAGATTTATGGTATTTTAGGAACGAGAGGGCGAATAAACCACGTCGCGTGGGGCTAGCCCAGGAGTGATTTAATTCAAGAATTATGTGGAATGCTAGACTCCAGAATTCAGTTCCTCCGTTATTTGATATGTGGTAAATTGGATGTTTTAGGGTTTAATGTTTTTAATAACGAAGGAGTAAATGAAACACTACGCGTGGGGCTAGCCCAGGTGTGGTTCATTAAAGACCCGCAAAATACTAGATTTCGAAGTTCAGTTCCTCGTTAATTAATTTATGACGCATAAAGTCGTGCAGATGGCGATCACATAGGTGACTGACTTACGTGTGTGCAAAATGTAGGCGTAGAAATATTTTAATTGATTATGTGAATTCAAATCCTAGTCCCTAAGGGTGCTCCTAGTAATACGAAACTGTAAAATAAAGACGGAAAGATAAATTGCGTACAAGGTAATCGGGAGAGGGATACAAAGTAATTTACACGAGATTGCGAGGAATAAAGGGGTCTCGTTGTAATTTGCCCAAGAGAAAGCATGTGTGCAGTGTATTAATTAATCGGAAGTCGTTAGAGCTTGATATTATATTAAAATGCGAAAATAAAATAAAATAAATAAATAGGCTAAATAACAAAATAAATTATGAAATAAAATAAATTAAATAAAATGATCTCATACTGGTCGCGATTTTACCGATTTATTGAAATCGAATTAAATCGGACTTTTTGTTATATCATTGGCCTAAATAAAAATCAAAACGGAATTGAAAAGCAAAGACACATCTTTTTGAATTTTTAGTTTATCAACAACGAAACAAAATTACAACTAAACTTAAAAACTAAATTTAAATAACTTACTACACAATAATATTTTTTATATTTTTAAGTGTTAATCACATATATATTTTACTTCTAACATTAATAAATAAATTAAACAAAACTATATTTTGAAATGAAGAAACTAAAGTCAATCTAATAACTTAAACTAATAAGGAATTTTTTAAATAATTTAAATAGATAACAAACTAAAATATAAAAAAAATGATGAATGATACTCAAAAAATTCAAAGCTAGCAAATGTTGAGCTTGTTGTGTAGAAAAAAGTGAATGTGTTTTGATGGAGGTTGTTGTTGTGGTGAAGATGGTGAATGTTTATGGGTATTGTGTAAGTGAAAAAACGAATTTTGACTTTGAAAAATATGTAATGAATGTGCTAGATTTTGAGAATTTTAAGGGTGATCTTGTTAGTTTTAAATGAGAGAAAAATAAATCTTATTTATAGTGTGAATGAGGTAGGAGTGTTGATGTAGCAATCCATGTGACTTTATGAGAATGATTTTTGGTCATTGATAAGTCCAAGTTGTCAATCCATGTGAAGTGTGAAAATGATTTTTGGTCATTGATAAGTCCAAATTGACAATCCATGTGAAGTGTGAGAATAATTATTGGTCATTGATAATTTCAAATTGGCAATCCATGTGAAGTGTTTGTACTGTATTGTAGTGAACCTCACTCATCATTTTTCTTTTTTGAACATGAAGAAAAAACAAAGAAAAGTAGTAATAATAATAATAAATAATATTAATAAAACTAATAATAATAATAATAATAAAAGATAATAATAATATAACTAATAATAATAATAAAGATGATAATAATAATAAAACTAATAATAATAATAATAAATTGAAAATGGTTATTAAAAAAAAGAAATTATATTGAATTAAATAAATTGAATTTAAACTAAATCAAAGATAAACTAAATAAATTGAAATGTAAATTAAACTAAATTTAATATAAAATTTAATTAAAATATAAATTAAAATCAAAATTAAACTAAGATCAATTCTAAATAAACTAAAAATAATTATCTAAATAGAAATAATAAAAATCAAAACAAAAATGGTATGGAATGATAAAAATCAGTTAAAAATGCATGATTAATGATTAATGGATTAAAATACAAAAATGACTGACTATCAAATAAATCGATAAAAATGCGTCAGATGAATGAAATTTTTTAGAAAAAGTCCGGTCAAAATTTAGGGTGTGACAGGTTCACTCTTATCATCAAGTTTCCTTCTTCTTACCTCAAGAACATGCTTGTAGCAAATAAAGCTAAACACCTTCAAATGACTCACTAAGTGTCATTTTCCAATCCACAGTTCCTCAGGAACCTTGTTCTTCAACTTCTTGGTAGGACATCTGTTTGGAATATAAACACTAGCGTTTAGCAAACCACTTAGACAGTGAAGTTGATTAGAGAGAAGATAAAAACCTCACAAAGTATACATAAGAGTTATCACGATAATAGAAGGAAAGATCTTGAATATCAAGAGGGAGACCATGTATTTTTTAGAGTTACTCCGGTAATGGGCGTTGGAAGTTCTTTGAAGTCGAAGAAGCTTACTCTGAAATCCATTGGTCTGTATCATATTTCGGCAAGAGTTGGGACAGTTGCTTATAGAGTGGCATTGTTGTCGCGGTTGTCAAATTTGCATGATGTATTCCATGTTTTGCAACTTCGGAAGTATGTTCCAGATTCGTCTCATGTAATACCGATGGATAAGGTGGAAGTAAGGGATAACCTTACGGTTGAGGCTTTACCTGAGCGTATCGATGATTGCAAAGTGAAGTAGTTTAGAGGCAAAATATATTGTTCTTGTGAAGGTGGTATGGGGAGGTGTTGTCGGTGGAAACATGACTTGGGAATTAGAAAGTAAGATGCGGGAGTCTTATCTGAATCTGTTTATGACAAATAATTTTTGAAGACGAAAATATTCAAGTGGAGGAGAGTTGTAACGCCACGATTTACTTATTTAATCTAAATAAATGGAAAATTGTTGTGTGTTGTGTAAATTGTGAAGTTTGGTGGTAAGTTGAGTGAGGGGATAATATTATTTTAATTTATATAAGTTTAGATAATTTATATTATATTGGAATAAATATTTGAAATATTAAATGGAATGGTAGTATGGTAATTAGACAAAGAATTAGTGAGGGCAAAATGGGGATTCCATGGTAGGGGTCCAAGGGTTAAGTTGGGAATTTGGAAAAAGGAAAATCAGTTCTCGTAGAAAGTGATCGTGGAAATTCTGAGAAGAGCGTGACGAAGAGAGAAGAGGAGAAAGGCTAGAAGCAAGAAATTCGTGAGGAATGAAGGGATTTTTCATCGAGTTAAGGTAAGAGTGGGATCTCTTTCATCTTTTAAGGGTATTATGATATGAATGTTAGGGTAGATGTCCTTAGGTATGTTAGTGGGATTTGATGATTAATGAATTGATGAATGTGATGTGGAATTGAGAAGTTTATGAAGTTTAATTTGTATATTTGTGTTAGTAATGTTAATTGTGAATGTTCTGGTGGAAAACAGTGGTTAAGACTGATATTATACACTATTTTAAGGTGAGAATCGCATGAGATAAGTGCAGAAATCGCAAGGTTTTTTTGTCTGTTTCGTTTTTCCCGCTTAGCGAGCTGTTGAAAATTTATGCCTCTTCGAGGCAGTAGCTTGCTCGATTAGCAAGCAAAGGGGTTGCTTAGCGAGACATGGGAGTGAGAATTTGTGTTGTTAATTCATTAAAATTCATGAAAAACCGTGCTTTATGTTTTATGAGGGTTGGTATGTTGTTGATGTAGTGTGAGCAGATTGATACAGGTCGTAGGTGCATTTTGTTAAGGTTGAAAATTGTTGTGTGAATCTTGTGAATGCTATAACAGGTGGAGCTGTTTTAAAGGACTAAGAGATTCAAGGTGGAGTTGTTCTTTAAGGTATTTTCAAGGAGATTCTTTAGGTTCTAATTGTGAAGATATTCTGGAGCTAATGATTGAAGTACTAACTTTGAGGATAATATCTTGGAGGTGTCTTTTGTTGTTCTGGAACATGTCAAAGAAGATGTCCTACGACATTGCATACAACATCGTGCATGTGTTGAGCTGGTGTGATTGGTGTTGTTATATTTTAATAGATGCAGGATATTCTTGAGATATTATGCAATCATATGTGGCGCTGATTTAAAGGGGTGCTGATTTAAAGATCTGGAAGATTCAATCAGAAATCACAAAGAGATAAGTACTTTCCAAAGAAGGAGATAATTTTGGAAACTAATGATTGAAGTGCTATTTTCAAGAAGGTTAATTCGCAGACTTTGTGCAACCTTGTTACTGTTGTTTTGAAGGTCCAAATCCAATTGGGAAATAGGTTATAAATAGAAGCATTGTAACCTAGTTTTAAGAACAAGCCGTGAATAGAAAATATGTAAACATTAGGGCTTTGTTTGTGAACCACTCTTTAAGAGAGTAGGTATTTGTGAGTCACTCTTTTATCATTCTGATATTAGGGTTGGACTGAGTTTATTGAGTTGTAAGTTGTTTACTCTAAGCTTTTAAGCATGAGTTTATTGTTCTTGATTGAAGCTTTTAAGTAAAGTCAAGTTTTGTCTTGGAAAAATGTTCTTCTATTTCTTTGAAAGGTTCTGTTATAATCACAACGTGTGTTAGAAGGGAGTGAGATGATGATTTCACATATCTAGATGATGATTTCTAGGTAGAAGTTGCATTGGATAGGGATTAAGTGAGAAGTTGTAAACTGAGACTGTTTAGGCTTTGACTTAATACTGCTAATAGTGGATTTCCTTCCTGGATTGATAGCCTCAAAATGTAGGTGAGTTTGCACCGAACTGGATTAACAATCCTTTTGTTATTTATGTTTTTCAGTACTCTTATTTTATATGTTTTGTCTTGTTGTTTCTGTCAGACCAGATGTCTCGACATCCTGTAGGACATCTGAGATCTGTCATACCAGAATTTCACTTTCATTTTTGCATCCTTGTGAATGACTCTCTGAGCATCGGTTGCATTATAAACAAGCTCAGGGATGCCATTGTTGAACACATATAGGGTTTCATAATAATCGAACAAAGATTTCATCTCCTTACTCCATCGATTCCAATTATTTCGTCAAGAATTGGAAGAGAAAAATATTTATTTTCCCAATCATGTTTTCAAGTTGAAAAATTCTCTATATGGTTTAAAATAAGCCCCTCACGCTTGGTATGATCGCTTGAGAATAATTTGAAAGAGAGAAGGTTGATACAATATTTTTTAATGAGATATCTAAGCATGCCATTAATCTTGTTCAAAAACATGTCGATGATATCATCTTTGGTAATATTGATGAGTCTTTGTATAAGGATTTTTCTAACATCATGGAAAATGAATTTGAAATATCTATGATGGATGAGCTCTGCTACTTCCTTAGTCTACAAATTCATCAAACAAAGGAAATAATTTTCATAAATAAATAAAAATAGTGTAAATAACTTCTAAAAAGATTTGATATAAAAAATGCCAAAGATATATCGACTACAATGAGAACTTCATGTTACGTAGATAGGGATGCGGGAGGCAAGTCAGTAAAATAAATACATACATAGATATGATTGCATCTCTTCTTTATCTTACTTTAAATCGTCTTGATAGCATGTTTCGTGTTTGCAAGTGTGTATGTTTTCAAGCAAAAATCACAAAGAATTACATCTCTCAACGGTCAAACGCAATATGTGGTACCTCACTGACATACAACACATGGATTTATGGTATCATAAATCGATGAATTACATTTTAGTTAGGTATAATGATTCATATTTTGTATGATGTAAAATGGATCAGAAAAAGTATGTGTGTAACTTGCCACTTATCTGACAACTCTATTTCTTGACATAATAATAAAACAAGCAAATATTATATTATCCACTACCGAAACAAAATACATCTTTGTAGGTAGTTAACATGCACATATAATCTGGAGGAAACAATAGTTAAGTGATTATGATATTAATCTCGAAGCTTTTTTGATTAAGTGCGACAACACTAGCACCAGAATTCTAACAAAAAAATATGGTAATTCACTCTCGGGCTAAATACATTGAAATTAGATACCATTTTATTAGGAATCATGTTGAAAAGGGAAATTGCTTGACTCAATTTGTAGAATCATCTAATAAACTCACAATTATTTTAACCAAATTGTTTTTTTTATAACAAATATATTTCATTAAACCAAAGGAACAGCCACAGGGGCTACAACCACCGGAACCTCAGCCAGGAAAGAGTTGGAGCAGGATCGGGAACCCAAGAATTTACCTATGCCCACTAATCTATAAGCTCTCGAATTCAAGGATCTACTAATGAAAACTAAAATAGAATTACAAACAGAATTCAACAGACCCCTACAATCTAACACAATCGGGTCGATACTAGCACAAAAATCAAACCCGTTAATACAATCAACTACAACCTTAGCATCAGATTGGAAAGTAACGTCTTTAAGACCAAAGATAGTTGCCAAATGCATCCCCCAACGTATGCCCAACGCCTCTGCCTGCAGCGGACCCACCACATTGAATTCCTTATGCGTGGCGGAATAGAAAATAGTGTCTCCTAGATCCCCAAATAACACAACCTAAAACCATATAACCATCCTCAAAGCACCCAACATCGGTTTGAACCCTCCAGCCACTAACCTGGTTCACACCACCAACAATAGAGAAACTACCATTATCAATCATAAGACCATTGCCAGAATCCTTGACTTGAAGCCACACCTTTCTAGCAACCTCAATCGGATATACCTTCGAGTCCTTAAAACGACATCATTCCTAGCTTTCCATATATGCCAAAGAGTAGTGAAAAAATTCTCAACAATAAGATTTTCTTTACAAACAACAAGTTTGTTCAACCAGTCCAAGATATTTCCTTCTCTCAGAATCCGCAGACTCAAAGGAATAGCAAAGAAAACTCTCTTGATAACGTCACAGCGAAGAAAGAGATGAAGTGGAGTTTCAGGAAACTGATTACAAAGAAAACAAGAGTCTTCAATCAACATACCTTTATTACGGAGATTCGACTTAGTAGGAATAATGTTCTTAACCAACCTCCATATGAAGTTCTTGATCCGCGGATTAACGTTCACCTTCCAAAAGAACTTCCAATCTAAGACGCTGTGACCTGTAGACGAGCAAGGCAAAGAAGACTCACAACTCCCTTTTAACAAATGATGAGTCGATCTAACAGAGAAAATACCATCTTTTTCAAGTGTCCAAATTAACTTGTCCGACGGGAGCCTTATAGAGATAAGGATGCTTTGGATATGAATAATCTCTTCAGTAGAAAAAAGACGTTGCAAAGCTTGGTTGTCCCAATAGAAATTCTCGTGATTGATCAAATCCACAACCTTGACATTATTATTCCCTCTTCCACTTTGAGGTTTAAAACCAAAAAGAGTGGGAATCCAATTTTCCCTAAACGCTTTCACTGATTGCTCATTCCCAATTTGCCAGCAAACGCCTCCCAGAACAACCTCTTTGGAACTGCAAATGCTTTTCCAACCATGACTATGTAAATGACTAATCGAAGGTTCCAACAAATAACTCCTAGGATAGCATCTACCCTTAAAGAACCTCTAAAAAAGGGAGCCATCCCCTTGCAACAACCTCCAGTATTACTTTCCCTACAAACTTTTGTTAAAATCCTGAATGTTGCAGAAACCAAGACCACCCCCATCTTTCCTTTGAGATAACTTATCCCAGCTAAGCCAGTGGATTTTACGATCCCCTCCTTTCGCACGCCACCAAAACCTAGCCCGAATTCTCTCATATCTTTGCAACATTGATCAGGAAACTTGTAACATCTCATTATGTATGTAGGAATAGCTTAGGCAATTGCTTTAATAAAAACCTCTTTACAGGCGCGAGATACAAATTTTTCCTTCCACCCTTTCACCTTCTTCCAAACTCTATCAACAATCATTTGGAACACCTCCTTTTCAGATCTCCCAATAACCACCGGAAGTCCCAAATAACGAGCATGAGAGGCGACTCCTTTGAAACCTAACCTGTTACGAATCTCTTCCTTGTTAACCTCATCCATATCTCTAGTGAAATATACTTCAGATTTGTCCATGTTAACAAGCTTCCCCGAAGCCTCATAGTAACGATGAAGAATGGCCTTGACACAATCCGCCTCTCGTAAATTTTCCCTAGTGAACAATAGATTGTCGTCAGCGAAAAAGAGATGGGAAATAGATGGTGCCTTCCTTGCCACAAATAGACCATGAATCTGTTTCTCTTGAACCGCCTTCGCCAACATGCCGGATAACACATCTGCATACAAAACAAACAAATAAGGTGAGAGTGGGTACCCTTGACGGAGACCCCTAGACGAAATGATTTTCTCGCTTGGATGTCCATTGATAAGGATTTTGTAGGTCACCGTAGTAATACACCTCTTGATCAGTTGAATAAAATTCTCAGGGAATCCCATCACTTTCAAAGTTTCTAGCACGAATTCCCATTTTAACCTATCATAGGCTTTGGACATATCGAGTTT
This sequence comes from Lathyrus aphaca, assembly GCA_963966055.1. NCBI lineage: Eukaryota > Viridiplantae > Streptophyta > Magnoliopsida > Fabales > Fabaceae > Lathyrus > Lathyrus aphaca. The sequence goes on from OZ014522.1 coordinate 515,026,856, forward strand.
GAGAGCCATCATGCCTTTATTCCCCTTCCTCTTATTCTTCCCCCAGTGAAAACACTCCATGGCGATAAGAGCATTGTTTGTGATTAGTCTACCTTTAACAAAGGCACTTTGCTCAGCACTAATGATATCTGGGAGGACCTATTTGATTTTATTAGCAATGCTCTTAGCTACGATATTCATCGTGACGTTGCAAATACTAATGGTACGGAAGCTAGCCGACACCGGCAGATTTTTGTGTTTGGGAATCAGAGTAATAAAAGTAGAGTTAATGTCAGTTGGGTCTCTACCATAATTCATTATTTCCAGCACCATATTAGTTACAGCAGGACCAACATGTTGCCAAAGTTTTTGAAAAAAGGAAACCGTCAAACCATCGGGACCAGGGGCTTTAAGGGGGTGAATCTCTTGAACCACATTAAATATCTCTGAAGGTGTAAACGGAGCCAAAAACACAAACTTCTGAGATTCAGAAAGTCGTCCCTGAACCTGCGAGCAAACCTCATTGATGGAGGTAGGTGAAGAAGACGTGAAAATCTTTGAAAAATAATTGCCCAAAATCCTCTTACAATTATCCCAACCATACTTCCAGGAACCCCCAACATCTTTCAGCCTCTGGATCAGATTAGTTTTACGTCTTTGATCCGCTTTGTCGTGAAAAAACTTAGTATTCTAATCCCCCTCCCTAAGTCAAATTGTTATGCTCCTTTGTCTCCACATTAGTTCCTCCACTCTAGTCAAATTATCCCTTTGGGTTTCAAGAGCATGATATTGATTCATATCTCTAGGTTCACTAGACCACCTCATCTCCTCCTTTAGAAGTTCCTCAATTTTGATAAGCTCTTTGGCTATGCTTCCGGTACGGTACTCCTTAAAATAGTCTTGCAATTTTTGAATCTCTTTGAGTTTTTGGTTCACTGGCCCAGAATTACCTTTCCACAACTGTTTCACCAATTTATCGCAACTGTTTCACCAATTTTTTCCTTAGTTAACAATTTGGTTAACTAAGGAAAAAATGAGAATTTCTTATTACACCGCAAAGGTTTCTTAGGCACCGAGCAAATTTCTGTTTTTTCCCCCAGTTTCCAGATATGCAAATTCGGACGCACCATTTTTTAAAAAACATTGATTTGTTCCGAATGTGCATATCAGGAATATTTTCGGATCTGCAGATCAGGAAAGATACCATAACTTTAATTTTTTAAATCAGTTTCGTTGGTTGATCGTAAATGTTAATTTATCGTCGCAACTTAATATACATTTGAAAACATCCATATATAAAACAAAATGATATATATATATATATATATATATATATATATATATATATATATATATATATATATATATATATACTCCTGTAAAAATACAGTACATAAATGTAATAAAAATAGAATACATCAAACAAAAAATTAATGTGTATGCCGAAGGATCTCTCCTGGCTCCCCTGCTCCTCTGCCTATATCCGTCGCCCTGGCTTGATGTATGCGGTACTGAAGTGCCCCCCGAGCAATCTCAATAATTCTATTTATGGCAAGTCTACCACCAGAACCCTTAGGGAGATGACCGTCCGCAACAGCCTCCCGCGCTATCTGATATATCTCACGACAGCGAGGTAGGACATTCTGCGTATGGTCTAGCTGAGACTGTTCCTCCTCTAATATATCTTGATGAGCAGGTTTGGGAGGCGATCCCTCAGCTATAGACACCATGCAGGAACAGGAACAAGCTCCTCAGTAGGTACATCAAGAACAGACTCCTGAGGTGCAGGTGATGGAACAGGAGTAGGGACCCGACGACGCCTGCGTGCAGGTGGGCCCCTAATGAAGCAGCAATAGGAACCTGACACCTCCGAGATATAGAAGCGGCAAATGACGGGGGAGTGGCCTGAACCTGTGATGTGGAAGGTTGTAGTGTATCATGTCCCTCAGCTATAGGGGCTGCTGGAACTGCCTTTGCGTCAAAAGCCTCAGTTGTAGATTGCGTCCTCTCACGTCGGATAGACGCAGTCATGGCTGTCCACCCATGTATCGTACGATCGTCTTTGGAAGTCATGTAATCTGCAAAGCATAATAAATAAATTAGAATTTTTTTAAAATAATTATAAAAATAAAAAAATAAAAAAACAAGTTACTTCCAGATCTAATAGATAACAATGGATGAATAGTTGATTTAAGGGTATAATAAGATTGGAAAAAAAAAAACAGCCCAAAATAGACTATCGTAGTTATAGAAGCTATAGATATAGACGATGATTGACATTGTTATGTTGTTAATTCATTTAAAAGACTTATAGTACACTCCTCTTCCACCTAAATAGTAAATAGATGAGAAATTATCATAAAAAACGTAAAGTATTTTCACATTACATAAATTTCAAAATGAAAAAGCAACTCTTACTATAAAAACAATTTTTCTTACTATAAAATTAACTTTTAGAAAAATAAATGATAAGCAAGGGAAGAACAAAAAAATTAGACAAATATATATTACAATTTGTATTAAAAATAGAATGCTAACTAAATATATCAGTGTATTTTTTTTTTACTATTATCTAATGCCTAAATATTAACAATAATTTCTTAGAATAGAAAATGCAATAATAATTACAAATAATTTCATACTCCCTTTTACCCTCTCTTTATACCACTAATGTAACACCCTAATAAGCCCCGTATAAAATAAATACATAATCAAAGTAATTTACCATGCATCTCAAGTAAGGATGTCACACATATTTCAAATTATCATACAACACCTGTCATGCTCAATAACACTTGAAATGAATTCATGATTTTCATATACTTTCACATTAACATGTAGCAGCGAAATCACTTTCGTTAAGAATCTCATAACATTCATGTCTCAAATAAACTTCATTCATTAAATCAAATTGGGCATAAAAGCCACTTCACCATAACCTAGTAACCTAGTCTGTTAAACTCACCAAACATTCCCCCATGGTGAATAACACACTCAAACCTATCATTCATTGTCTAACAACAACATAACGAGAGAAAAAAATGAAAGAATGAGATAGTGAAGTAAAAGAGAGTGAAAAAACGAAGCTCATGCATGCGTTTTACAATAATAAGTAATGATATTTATCGTAGCGTAGAATTTTTCGTCTTCTTCGTCTTCAGTAATCATCTCCAACCTTCGTCTTTTGTGGATTCTTCTTCTGCTCTCTCTATCGCATCTGCTAGGATATTTTGGAATTTCTAACGCAATGATTCTGAAATGAATATGAAATGCTAAGAGTTTTGTTTTTCTTTCTAAAATAAAAATTATTTAATTTTAAAAGACATGTAAATATTATAATGCCAAATAATTAAATAAAAATGTCACATGTGTACTATTTAACAGTTATCCACTTAAACTTAACAGAATGAATTTAATGGTCTAACGAAGTATGGTTAAAGGACTAAATTGTTACAATTTAAATTTGTGGAACCAAATAGAAACTCTAAAATAAGTTAGGAGACTAAAAGATGAATTAAACCAAATAGATAATAGATGACACTATTTATTTGTGTGTTTCATTGGGATGTGCGCTTCTATATATAGTAATAGATAATAGATGACATAATAAAATTCCTATGATTGTAATTTTAATTCATCAAACAAGCAAACCAAACAAAACGAGTTATAACTCCTAGGAATCAATTTAACATTTTCAAAACTAGTAGGTGGGATCAATTGATGAGCCAATTAACTTTCAAATTTCATTTTTTTAATTATAGATAAAATTTTACTAGTGATGTCAAAAAGAGAAAATATGGCAATGTTAGGGGGCGTGTTACTCATCTCAATATGAATCAAAATTAGGGGGCGTGTTACTCATCTCAATATGAATCAACATTAGGGCAAGTTAGTCGCATGGACGAGTTCAATAACCAGTGTAAAGTCACATATCAAGGAGGAACATGCTCCCAAAGCCAACCGAGGTTTCGACAAAGAACCATGGCTTAGTAATATCTATGCTGACAGTAGTAAGTAGAAAACTGAGGTAAGCCAAAAATATGTAGAGTTTTGATCATCTAGAAACTCATTAAGAGTACAGTACACTGAATGAAACTATGGAAGAATAGTTGCCACATTTCACTTGAAAAAGGTACAACCAACAAACAAGAAAAAATAAACTACTAAAGATGTTAGGAGTTCAAGGGTCCAAGTTGGGCGCAACAAAAATGTTGGAATATTGGGTACCAGCAATGAGCCAGAGATCCATCCAACCACAAGAGCTCCAAGCCTATAATTGTGCAATGAAGGAAAACTGATTGTTAATAACAAAAATCAAAGGAAAAACATAAGTTGAAACAAGTTGTAACACTTACCCGATAATGGACGCTCTAGCCAAACTCTTCGTCTTTTCATTAAGGAAGTATATGCAAGCAGCTAAAGAGATTGCCACCTATAACAAAAGAATTGTCATTGTCAATATGCAAATATTCAGGCACATGGTGAGGAGGGGGCGGCAGAGTGAGAGAGCAATGAACTTGTTAAAATATGTGCCCTTGCGTAACTCCAACAATACATGAACCTTAAGATTAAATAGTTCAAAATTCGAACACATTCACTATAATAGGCCTTCATACACAGGCGAATAGATGGAAGGTTGTAGTTGTAGACATGTATTAACAAAGGTAATATCAATAATTTATCCAAAAGACTGAAACACTTAAAAATATGCACAGCCAAGCTGAAAATCAAGAGTTGTGCATTTAATTATACACCTTGTAAAGATAAATAATAAAAGAAACTCAAAGCAAACCTGAAAAGCAGGTCCAGTTTCAGCAGAATTCATGATGCTCCAGCCACCCATGAAGGCAAAGAGAAATAATCTTCGGAGGATGATTTCAGTTGGTGGAAATTCAACAATGTTTAGCACGTTCTTAAACCATGGCGGGGACTCCTCTACTTTCTGTTTTAACTTGCTTTTCAAATTAATTTTTGTTTTCCTTCTCTGTACGAAACTAGCCATCAATATTTTTTCAAAAGCAGCTTCTATTGATTCTACACTCCTCTCATGTCCAGCATATTGTTGCAACAGAAAATTTCTTGACCCCCAAATCTCTTCTTCAGAAGCATCACGGGTTACTCCAAGGCGTCGAAAGGGATCCCAAACACTGACTCGGGGGAATTTTGGGGCATTACCTGTAGAAAAAGGTGCATGTGTATACACAGATAAATTCATCAATTCCATTAGTTGGAAAATAGAAATAGAGAAGTGCAGCCATGTAGTAGAAACATAGACTTTATGATTTTATATGAATCACGAAGCAAAGATCCAAAAGTCATGTTAAAAAGCCAAAGATATTTCAAAGTTCAAATCACCCAACAAGCTACAAGGAAAGGACATAAAATTAGTAAATGCAATGTTGTACTTGAGGTCAAATGTTCAAATATAAGATCTGAATTTTTTATATGGCTAAATGTTCAAATATAAGATCTGAATTTTGTATATGGCTATTAATATAGCCATCAAATCAAAAAGATCAAGCCCTTCTTCAACAGAGACAGTTGAGCGTTGGCTCCAATCCTGATTTTTCAGTTGTTCACGACCACTCTCCTTATGGAATGAGAAGTTAGTTATATAATGGGAAAGGGAGATAGAGATTGGGATATAAAATAAATTTTGTTATAGAAAGAGTCTTCATCAAGATATTCTTGGTGAGGGAAGCCACTTGGCTATGGGCCTGATAGAATATCCTTCTGTCAGATTTTTCTTACTAAATCTGTAGTTGTTCATCAGGTTGAGTACAATTCACAGAGTCTATTCATCATTTGTTGTCACTATTCTATTAACTGACTTGGGTAGCCGAGTTATGGGGAAATAAGCTAAGGATAAACAAGTGTTATTAACGTATTAAGGAAATAGTGATACTTGTGTACAATATATACTGAATAAATAGGGCTTCAAAAGAATTGGTGCAATGTGATATAATAATCTGGAAACTGATTACACAGAGATGTGGTATTAATCATAAATAGCAAACCATAAGAATGGTTGTTGCATTCACGCACCCTCGGCGTGTTTTTACTAAGAAAACATTTCACCGCTTCATTACCATTTTAATAATGAATCATTTCGAAGAAAAATGTTAAACTCAAGTTTAAAAAGCTCAAACATGGCTCATATAAAGCCTCCAGGCTACGGTGTGTTTTTTTAGTTACAAGAATAAACTTGAATAGTTATCGCTTATCAGTGTAGTACAGCCTAGTAGCTTAGTACCAACATAGATTGGTGATTTCCACCTTTACCCACAAGTGGTACAGCAACAGCAGAGACAAGGCTACAAATGTTCAAGACAGACCTTGCTTCCATTTATTACCAAGGCAAACCACTTTTACTGTTTTCTTGCAACTAGTGCAAAACTAAAAGCCAATGCGTTTTGAACAAACTCACTGTTTTAGATACAGTTACACTATTAAATAGAAGTGAGGACGCAAAGAAACCATAATAGCATGCAAGAAGCTCTCTGAGGGAAATTGCAACATAAACTGGCACTTTGTGAACTCTTAGGATAGAAGCATCATTAAGTAGTTTTGAGACCAATTCCCTTGTGGAGGAAGGAGAAGGAGTGGTATAAGAAAAACTCTAGACCAACTCATTAAGGGTATGTTTGGACATAATAAAATATACAGTGTAGAATGGAGCAGAGCTGAATGTAGCGTGGCAGAGCGGAGTGGAATGAAAATTTCATTCCATCATTTAGAAATTTTAGGATGGAACAAGGCAAAATCTTAATTTCTCCCAAATCGGAGGGGAAGAAATATGGTGGCAAGTGATGGAATGAAATAGAATCCATACCACTCAATTTTGCTCTGCTCTATCCGATTCTAAATTATCCAAACAATGGAATACCACTCAATTCCATCCCATGCCGCTCCATCCAATTTTATCAATCCAAACAAAGCCTAAGAGAGTTTCAAATATAAATGGTCTATCTTTGAGTTTAATACATGATATGAAATTATGACATCTTCTGATTCATGTAACCAAGCCAACCTAATGGGATAAGACTCTTGTTATTATTGTTGTGATTAGCACTTTGTAGTTATTTTTTACTAGTTTTCAAATTCATCGATTACTCAGCCAAGTAGCAGTATTCAACATACACATACTCTCAAAGATAAAGCACGTAAACCATACCTCCATAGGGCGTATCCACCGCGCATCTAGTACGAAACCTAACATCAGAATTTGTTGCTGGTTTCCGCGTAATTTCCCGGAGGGGCCTGAAGAAAGCCAAATTCGTTAAGATAAATGAAAAAAAAAATATGAATCCGGAACCAGTAAAATGAAAAGCAAATCAGTGATTAATCTGAAAATTGAAGCGAATTAAAGAACTATGGGGAAACGGAGAAAGAGGGAGAAGGAAGTACAGTTTGTTGGCGAGGAAAGCGGTGGCGAAATTGGTAGATGAAAGTGAAAGAGACGCCATATTGAACGTAGTTTATTGAAATTGAGAGAGTGAATTTGGGAAGAGTTTCGAAACCCTAATTGAAGAGCATGTTAGATTCACCGTCGCCGGGAATGGAACGCCTTCGTTTCGTTCTGCAAGAGGGAGCTAACAACGATAACAGATTACGTGTTTATTTTAGTCTAACTCACTTCCACCGCTAGAATACGCACCCGTGTGCACTACAACATGCTACCCATTTTTAAAGTATTCTTATGCTATTTTTTTAAATTAAATTACGATAACTTTTTAAATGTTAAAATATTTTACACAGTTGGTTTCAATTCATTATAAACGTTCAATTTTTTAAAATATTTGAATTTTATCTTAATTTTTTTTTTTTTAGTTTAATAGACGTGTAAACATATTTTGAAATTACTTATATGACATAATATATTGGTGCACTAATAATATTTGACTTAAATGTAATCAATTTTGTAAGGTTAAATAATTTATTCATGCATTAATAATATTTGACTTTATTTTTAATGATTTTTTTATTTATTTAAAATAATTCTTTATGATTTATTTATCATAAAATTTCTTCATTTTTTAAATAGTCAATTTAATGAATAAAAAAAGTAAAAACAAAAAAGATGGAGATAAGTCATCAATATGCTAATAAAAATTGATACTTTAATATATTCAATCTATTTCTCAAACAGCAATAAAAAAAATGCATTGGTTAATCTATCTGTATGTGCATTATGCTCTCCAAAAGAAAAGATAACTTGAATCTAAAGGAGTTTGTAGCATGTAAAGTATTCTTTTATTAAAACAAAACCGTTTTTTATAATTTGAAACACTAATTTTGATCTAATATAATATAAATATATATTATTAAACATCATACCATAGTTAAAATCACAATTTTTTTTAAAAATTGTATGATTATTTTGACCTATTTCCAAAAATACAATTTCTCAAGTTTCTTTTTTCAACTTTGAAAATCGATTTCCATAATGACTTCATTGGTTGCAACAATACTGGCAATTATACTTTGTTTAATTCATGCTTTGTTTAATTCATGTTGGTTACTTGGTTGGGGTTGTTATCATGGAAGTGTTTTTGCATGAATCCGTTAGGAAAGACCAAGGAATGGATTTGAATGGACCGTGAGAGTTGGAGTGTTGGCTCGCAGTGCAGAAACTCTTATATGTTTGGGGTATTGTTGGAACTTTTCTCCTCGTGGTGTAGTAATGCTGGAGGCAAGGTTGAGTTTTCTAGGATGGGATCCATATATGTTAAAAGTGTAATTCAATATGTCATATTTGATTTAAATTAAATTTGATTTAGTTTTAAATCTAGATTTGATTTAGTTTCAAAATAGATATTTTGGGCTTTTATAGTTTTGGGATTTTGACTTGAGGTGCAAGTTGTAACACCCTTTACCCCACATCAAAAATATAACATGATTATTCAATAAAATCAGAGTATCAACAAAAGGGTATCACATTTCTACTTCGAAAAACATCAAAAACATCATCACTTTGTCTTGTCCCGTAACACGGGTTATGTACAAAACTGATCCGGACAGGTCTTCGTGGCCTTCAGTTGGGATTGTGACGATGTTTGTAGGAGAAAGGGTGGTGTACCTGCAAGGTACTCCGATGCTCAAGTTTCAGTGTGAGACAAACTAAAGCGTAAGAAATTGGGTGATTAGAAATGAGTACTCGGCCCTCCAAGGGTGGAGGGTATTTATAAGGGCATATGCACGTAGACTGCGGGTGCATAGCTTTTGACTGAGCATAACTGCCTCCTGTAAATCTGGAGGGCAATTGACCGCGTGGAAGGCATTATGGCGCGTGAGGGGGAAGTCTCCAGCGACTGTGTGCCAACGACTCTTTCTTACAACAGTCATATCTTCGTTGATCTCTTAATGGGCTCATGCCCAGTTGAATATTGGGTTGGGCCTCAATTTGGTGTATGGCACTTGCTAGGCCAGTCCAGAACAGGAGATCCCTAAGTTGTTGTGCTCAAGAGAGGATAGTGACTTAAGGTGTCGAGGGTCGTGGCCGACATAACTTTCTTATGGATGTTACAACACAAATTTCATTTGGTTTTCGTGTCGGGCATGTGTCCGTAGGAGGGAGACAAATATTGTAAAAGGATTCTCTTTTTGAGAAGCCAAAACGTATGTTGCTTTAATTACAAGTTGGAAAGCGCCATCACCCATTTATGACACCTAAGGGCTAGCCTCAGGTAATAATTACTTATCTTTTGTGATTCCCCACGCGAGCTTAAGGCATTATAAAAGGGGGAAAGGAGGATTCATTTGTTCATTTCGCACGAACTCTTCCTCTCACCGTAAAACTCTCTCTGCAACTTTTTTGCCTGAAATTCATCGTCGCCGCCGTTCATTTTCAAGAAAACCTCCATGGATCAAGGTAATCTTCATCCCCTTCATCTTTTTCTACAGTTTTGCATGATGAACATTCATTAATCTCCTATGAACTTCATAGGATCTTCATGGTTTCTGGGGATTCCTATGAAGTTCTAGAAATTCTGATGAATATTCATCAGATTCGTATGAATGTTCATGAAGGACTAGGGTTAGCTTTAAGATATAAGCAATGTAGTATTAGATCCATACTAGATTTTAGTTGTGATAACCTAGTGTTTGTCGACCGGGCATAGGGTCGTGTAGGGGCTTATCCCTAGTGGATTTCCGTTTGAAAGTTGGGAAGTTGAGCTTAATGTGTCGGCTTCGTCCTCATAGTATTTTCCTTGGTTAAGGATGTTGACTCGGGGTACGTCCTTGGTCCTTACCGAAGCCCTTTCACTTGACTCGCAGTGGAAGGGTGGATTTGAGATTGTCGAATTCATTGTGTTCCTCGCTTCCAACCGTTCATGGATTATGGATGAGCAGCTCGAGACGGCGTCTCAATTCGCGGTGAATGCCTTTGATGCGTGGGGGAAAATTAAGAAGATGAGAAAAGGGGAAATTGCAAACTGGCGGGCATTACCACTGAAACCTACTCAGAGGATTTTCTCGCGTCATCCTGTTTTTCGTCTCCCAATGTAAGAATTTGCCTTTCGCGAGGCTGGGTACCGCCTGCCCTTTACTGACTTTAAACAAGCGGGTTTTACCTACCTCGAGCTCGCACCTTCCCAGTTGCACCCAAATTGCTCTGGCCTTCATAAGGGCCTTCGAGTTGGTATGTCGTTGCTTGGAGATAGGGGCAACAATTAACTTGTTCTTCAGGATCTTCCACCTTCAGAGGAAGTCCCAGGATGGCCGACATGGCTGGGTGTCATTAAAACAAGCGAGCAGACTTTTCAAGGCCTACTTGGATTCTGTTTAGGACTTCAAATATTGTTTCTATGTAATTCAACCATGCTCGCAGCCTGCCAAGGATTCATTGTACGATAGGGAGATTGTCGATGACAAGGAGAGGTTGGTGGCCCATTTTCCGTTGGAATGGATGGATGTTCATTTTCGACATCCCAGTGAGCATTACATTGCCAAACCCGAGGACTTGGGCGCGGATGACACGACAGCTTATAATACGCTGTTTAACTTCGTTGCTAGTTTCCGTCCTTCAGAACTCGTGGATTCTGACGGGCATGCCCTCCTTCGACCTGATGGAACGCCGACCACTCTGGCCAAATTAATAAACGTGAAATTGTTGCTCAATTGTCTGAACGAGGAAGCAGCGATACGACTCTTAGGTGGTTTTTTAGCTTTTCAGTTTTTTGTCCGTGGATTTGTCCGGTAATTGACTTGTTTTCTATTTTCTTTTGCAGCGCAAATGGCCGAGATGCATGATCGCCTGGTGAAAACAAATAAGGGTAACCTCAAGAAAGGTCCCAAGAGCAGGGTTGCAACCGTCAAGGATCAGGCTACCTTAGACGGTTTCGTAGCTCTAGGAAGTTCTACACCGGGGAGCACCCCGTTGGGTGGCTCTCCACTGGGCAAAAGGCCAAGGGTCGAGGAGCCCCCATCTCCTCAAAAAACTAACACAACGTCTTCGGGCCTGTTTGACTTACCCCCATGCGTGACATAGAGGTCACTGTTTGTTGAAGGAGCGTTTGTTCAAGTCCCCGACCTCAACGTTGCATCCATCCTTTCAGGTGATCCTAAGACTTTGAGAGTCGAACTATGTCAGGATGCTGCAGGGATGATACGAATCTTGGAGACTACCCTCGCCTTTAGCAATGCTGACCTGGTGTCCAAGAAGGATCTGCTGGTAGCCCAAAAGAGGATAGCTGACCTTGAGGATGAGAGTGCGGAACTTTACAACAAGTTGTGTAAGCTCGAAGGGCACTTAGAGGCAAAGAAGAAGTTATTGATCACGCTGAGGGTCGAGCAGGAAAAAGCGAAGGCTGCTATTTCAGACAACGAAGAACTGAAGGAAAAGGTCCAGGAGCAAGAGAAGGCACTAGCTTGTGGTGAAGACAAGACTGAGGAGTAAAAAGGTGTGGTGTCCAGGGCGGACCTTATTGCTCGGATCCGCCTGCTGGCCCAAGACAACTTATACATGGCCTCGTTTGGTTACTATAATGCGATAGAACAGCTCAAAATAACTAACCCTGGTGTGGAGCTGGTCGTTGAGGGTACCTGTCCTTTGCACCGTGTGGAGAACGACATGGTTGTCCCTTTTGACGACTGGTAGTTATTTGGCCTAAGTGTCGTTATTGTCTTGGTCTGCGTGCCACCTTTTGATGGATTTTTGTATGGGGATTCCTCCCCTTTGTTTGTAAGTTATGACAATTTCCGGCCCCGAGGTCGGTATTTTTGTGCTAATATAATGTTATTTTCTACTTTGTTCGTGCACTGTTACTTAAATTGTATGTTGCTTTTATAATTTCAAGTTTCTAAAGAACTGGGTGAATGTTCGACGTGATAATATTAAACTTAACAGTGTATGGACTTGACAAGGGGCGAGATCTGTTCTCATTAGAGGGGATCGAGGACGTGATTGTGTCCCTTTTTCCCTAAGGCTTAGACCTTTCTCATCGCGAGTTAGGGGTCTGCCACGCTGGTATAGCAACGGCGGAGCTCGTTCGAGGTGTCCCCGTTGGGCGATTCAGTTGCCTGAATAATGGGCAAGTGGTCGTGCACGTTTATGTTGAGGGTTGTATTTATACCATGATACATCCCTGTGGTCATGCACTTTTTCCCCTGTTGATAAGGTTTATTATCTGAGAGTTATTTTGCGCTTTGGATGGATTTTTAGCTCTAATATTGTTTAAGTTTTTCAGCGTTCCATGGTAGAGCAAATGGTTCCCCATTTATTTCTTCGAGGTAGTACGCCCTGGTACCCGTTTTTGACTTAACGTGATATGGGCCTTCCCAGTTGGCTGCGAGCTTGTCTTTGGGCGAGTCTTTCTGGTTTCTGCGCAGGACAAGGCTGCCTACAAGGAATTCTCGTTTGGAGATTCGGTTGTCGTAGCGCAACGAGATTTTTTGTTTTAGGGACTCTTCGCGGAGAGATTCCCCTGAACGGACTTCCTTGACCAAGTCAAATTCCTACCTTAATGCCTCGTCGTTGAGTTCTTATTCTAAAGGGAACTCTGTGCGACGAGAAGACTCTCTGATTTTCACGGGGATGACTGATTCCATCCTGTACGTCATCCGGAATGAGGTCTCCCCGGTAGTCGAATGTGGGGCGGTCCGGTAGGCCCAAAGTAAATTGTGGAGTTCCTCGACCCACATTTTCTTTGCCTCGCCCAACCTTCGTCTTAGGCCCCATAAAATGACTCTTTTGGCGGCTTCGGCCTTCCCGTTTGTCTAGGGGTGCTTGAAGGATGCAAAGTGTTGCTTGGTTCTTGTCTTGGCGACAAAGTCTTGAAAAATCTTGTCTAGGAACTGGGTACCGTTGTCCGTTATAAGAGATTGTGGTACACCGAATCTGGCCAGGATGTTCCTTTTATAAAATCGTAAAATGTTGAACGCAATAATTATGGCCAAGACCTCGACCTCTATCCATTTGGTAAAATAGTTCACGACCACAATCAAATGATTGTTTTGGAAAGAACCAATCGTGAAGGGTCTGAGGATGTCCATGCCCCACTGCGCAAATGGCCATGGCGATGACATAATTTTGAGAATGTTGGGGGGTGCGATGTGCATATCCCCGTGACGTTGGTATTTTTCGCACTTCTTCACGTGCTCTCTAGCGTCGTTTGTGCATGGTTAGATAGTAGTATCCCGCTCGTAATGCTTTTCGGGCCAAAGACCTGCCACCCAAGTGTTGCGCGTTAATCCCTTTGTGTATTTCATGCAAGACATCAAATACGCTTTCCTCCTCAACGCATTTTAGGAGTGGGATTGAAAATCCTCAGCGGTACATCTTGCCGTCCACAAGGACGTACGAGGAGGCTCGGCGTTTGGTGGCACTGGCCTCCTTCTTGTCCTCGGGCAACTCGTCGGTCGTCAAGTATTGGAATACAGGAGTCAGCAACCGTTGTTACTTATGACGTTGATGTCGACGGTAACGTCGGGCTTTTCAATACTAGGACGAGGAAGCGTTTCCTGGATAATGGATTTGTTTCCGCCTTTCTTTCGTGTACTTGCTAATTTTGACAGGACTTCTGCTCGCGAGTTACGCTTGTGCGGGATATGTTTGACATCCCAGGACTTGAAGTGTGCGAGCAATTGCTTGATGGGCTGATCTGTTCTCACGGCCACCGTGTGCGCCAAGAAATAACAAAGGCAAGAGATTCAAGAGTGAGTCCAAAGTTATACAAATAGAGATCTATTCTTAATGAAGGTTACAATTAACAGTGCCCTCGTATGCTTATTATATTTAGATCGATACAAAAGCAATATTGCAACTATAACAAAAGATCTAAAATTTTCTCACGTTACAATTTTGCACTTGATAGCAATATAATCTAACGTGGGGATGGTTGATTTTGATTTAAGTTGTACACAATTTTATATCATTAGTTCATGTTCTCGTCTTTCTATTTCATTATTATCTTGAATCATTTATTGTAACTCTATCTCCTATTTTGGATCTAATTGATTATCAAGTACTATATAGATTGCGATGAAAGTGATAAACATATTGTTTGGTTAGTATTTAAACTATGCAGAGTTGTACAATGCTATTATACATAATTTAAGGTATGTATCTATTATCTATTATTCAAAATAGAATTGCATGCTATTACTAATTTATCATTTTCAATTTTAAAATTTACGCTTCCAAAACGTCTATGTAATCAATTAATGTTACCATTTATTCATATCCTTATCTTATTACATTATGCTAAGTGTTAACTTTTCACTTTCTTCATCATCTTTTTGTTTGACACATGACAAACATCTATTATTTCACAATCCAAAAAAGAATTTCCCACCAATATACAAACACACGCATACTCTTTCAAATTCAAAATTTTAAAATTTCAATTTGATATTTTCCTCTTTTAAGTTTTATTTCTTATTTTCATTTTCATTGAAATCTCTATTTTCTCTCTTTCTCATATCTAAGATTTACCTCACTTCAACAATAGGTCATACATACAATTAATTTTCTATCTCACAAATTATTATTATTATTATAAAAATATCTATTTTATTTTAATTAATTATTTTTATTATTTGCGATAAAAAAATTTAAATGTCAAAATTTCAATTTTTTTACGGACCACTATCATAAACATACCAATTTTTTTAATTAACAATTGTTTTTATTCGAAGGATAAAACTATTATTTTCAAATGTAAAGAATATTTTACGACCCACTATCAACAACATACCTATTTATTTTTTAATTTTAAAAAAATAACACTATATATTTATCTCACGGATCACTATCAACACAATATATAAATTTTATATTAATCAATCATTGTCTTAATTTAAGAGACAAATCATTATTTTTAAATATCATTTTTTTCTTTTTTTCATCTCACGATTGTTTTTCAATAATTGTTTAATAGAATTAAAATTATATAATTATTGTTCATTTTACAATTAAGTAAATCATTTTAATTTTTGCATTTCTACGCATCAAATAATATTTTTATTTCATGGGTCATTATCATATCAAATTTTTTTTTGTCTTTCTTTATGTCACGAGTCATTATTTTTCATCATTATTTAATACAATTGAAATTGTATAATTATTTTTTATTTTACAATTAAATAATTAATTTCAATTTTACATCTGTATATAAATACGTTTTATATTATATCAAATAAATTTTGTATTTCATGGATCACTATAAATACAATACATATTTTATTTTTATTAATAATTATTTTAATTTAAAAGATAAAATCTTTATTTTTAAATATTAATTTTTTTCATCTCATGAGTCCTTTTTTTTCTTTATATTTTAATTTAATTGATTTTACATAATCATTTTTCATTTTAAAATTAATAGTTAATTTTAAATTTAAATACATATATAAATATATTTTATTTCGTATCAAATTTATATATACATTTAAATATATTTTATACTGTATCAAACGATTTTACCCGTGCTCCCGTACGGATATCTTACTATTAACATAGATCTCAAAATGGCTAAACAAATTTCATGTATTCTTCTCTATTATTATTTTATTGCCTAAAATCATTTATTTAGTTGTCCTTGTTGTTTATCCTACAATCAAAATCTTGTGTGAAAATCATTTGTACTTATTTTCTCAACATATGGATTCCTATGAAGTTAGTCTTTGTTGAGCCCAATATACTCCCAATGGAACATATGAGGTCTTCAAGGGCTAATACATTCAAGTCTTTTTTTTCTTGAATATCAATAACTTTTAGTCTTTATTTATTTGGTTTTCTTCCCAAGATCAACAATTTTGAATCTGAGTGTTGTAACTTCTGCTTAGAATTTTGAATCCTCACACTAGAGTCTGGAATGTTTAAAATATAAATTTGTGTTATACTCTAAAACATGGAACCTCATTATTTTAGGTGCATCCAATATTAAGGGTCTGGCTCTAGCCACTCAAACCATACACACTTGGAAGAGGTTAAAAGAGAGATTTAATCAAATGAATATAATTTGAAGGACTTCATTAATCAAGGCACATATATATTCAAGAGAGTTCAATGTTGAGTGTGAGTAAAAACAATCTCAGTCAGCTCCTGGAAGAAGTTTCTGATTAGATTGCCGGCTGGTTGTTCCAAAACTTTTAACACCTGCAGGGATGATTCTAGATGGCGACAACACCTCTGCAAACGAAAACTTATACGAATCTGTTCCTAGTCTACTCTGTAACCACCCTTTGCCTCCAGAAAATCCATCACCAACGATCCATGAGTTTTTAAATCCAAGCCTCGTTAGCGTTCTTGCAACTATCTTTGCTGAGTCTGAGTACCTATATATCAAGTTTTGTCCAAACATCACAAGTTAACACTAAAAACAAAGTTAATAAGTATTGAAAGTATGTCATAAACGATATACTGGCACGACAATGATAAGCATTTTTACATTCAATAATTCCATTTTCTTAAATTATTATGTGCCAATGTGTCAGTATCATGTCCGTGTTTGAGTCTGTAGTTCGTAGATAATGGTTGGTTAATTAATAAGATGGGTTTGGAAGGAAACTTACGAGCCCAAGATCACAACGTTAGTGCCTTTGTTGATTTTCTTCAGATACGAAATCTTTAATGCTGCTATTTCAGCTTCCACTCTCTTTACATTCCTCACTAGTCCTTTTATCTTGCTTGGCACTTCTTCCAATCTGAGTTCAAATAAAAGCAGCGACTGATATTCATGTTATGATTATTTCAAATTGAAAAAATGGGAAAATTATTACAATGAGTATTATAGTGATCCTACCTAAGCTAACAACAAATCTTAACTTGTAACTATTTCTAACATATAGATAAGCATTTAAGGCTCGTGTTGGATTTGGATTTCTTTCATTCAAGAAATCAAGCATTCACACAATCACGCAATTGGCAATATGGATTCAATTTAATGATGTAGGAATGTTAGCCATCTGATCTTGATTTTACGGTCTAAATTGCATGACTGGATCAAACATGTGATTTCCACAAGAATCTAAATATGAGTCGTAGTAAGTATGAGCACTAGACGGAAAGCACTTACGGAATGGCAACCATCTTGTTTTTAGCACTAGACGGAAGGCGGGGGATACCGGTCTTGTCCTTATCTTTCTCTGTCCTTACGTCAATCAAAATATAGTTTTGTGTGCATAACATATCAAGTGTTTGAGCCGGTGTCAAGTCTCCTGCAAAGAAAGCACATGCATCAGACAAAGAAAATTTCTGCAAGACATGAGAATCTCGGAAAATCACATCCAGTGCTTTGTGTAACCATTAGAAGCACAAAAAAAACACATGTCAAGGGTAGTTTGTACCTTTGTAACCGCGAAGATTGAAGGAGATGACAGACCAGATGGGAGGAAACAAGAGATATGCAACAAATAGTGCTCCAGCTGTTCCAGCAATCACAGTAGGGTCTGAAGAAGTTATAGTTTCCATGGTTGATGAGGCTATTGGCTTGGCACCTTCAATCACTTTGGATGTTTGTTGTGCAGCATCTGCCACTGTCTAAAATAAAAAATTATATATTTGGATCAGGTTGATAAACTGAATTGGTTCTTCAAATATCAGACTTATCGAAATAGTGATAATAACTCCCTGAGAGCTGAAATAGACACAGTTATGTGTTGAATTCTAAAGTACGGATATTGGTGGGTGGCCTGAATGATAGACTCTTGATACCATGTTAGAATTAAAGTTCGGTCTAATTCATCCCTACATAAAAACCGGCTTGTAAGTTGAGAGGTGACACTCTGTATAAACCCTTTGTAGTTGTAGGCTCTATCTTTAACCAATGTACACGTTGCACACTCAACTCTCCTAGTCGTAACTCAAGAAATGAATAGGCCAAACCCAAAGGGTGGTTGCTCTCACTCCACCCCGTTCAAGCGTCTGCCCGCTTATTACCGCATGAGTCACACACCACATCTATAAAACCAGAACTTAAAAGAGAATGTATTCGGAACCCAAAAGTTCAATTAGCACATTATTGCTGAATAGGAAGTAAATTCAACATTGCAAAAACTTACAACCCCCTAAATGTTAATTAACATTGGCATGCAACATGTGAGCAGGAGTCATCATCAATCCACAGAGAAAACCGGTCTCAAATAACATAGAAAGATTCAATTAATTATACAAACCTTAGCAGCAGTGAGAACAGGTTGAGTATCAACACCAGAACTTTGAAGTGCATCTTGAGCCTTCCTAGAAGCCTCAGAAAAAGCCGGTGAAGCAATTTTCAGAGCCTCTTCACCAGCCTGCTGCACAATTGGCAACGCCGCATCGAAGCCAGGCTTCAAAGCATTCCCAATAGCTCCAGCAACACGCTGTGTTGTGTCCAAAAAACCAGAACCTACCACCTGAACCTGATCAATAGTCTGCTCCACCTATAGAAAAAAACATGCAACTTTAGCAACTGGGTATAATTGTAAATTGATGAAAGTTAGGGAGAGAAAGTAACTTGGGTGATAGAAGAAACAATCTGGTCCTTGGAGATTGAAACAGCAGCTCTGGCTTCATTTGGAGGTGTGAAAAGAGCGAGTAGTGAAATGGTGGTTGATGTTGGTAATGAGATGTTGTGGAGGCGTCTATGTTGAGGGTTGGTGAAGGTGGAAGGAGTTGGAAGAGAGGGTCTTGTGGAAGGTGAAGCCATAGCAGTGATCTCCATTGCCATTGTTAGTTGCTAGTGGTTGGTTGTTTGGTGATAGAGCAGTCAAGTGGAATTGTGTGATGAGAGATGTGTGTGGATGAAATCCTAACATTCCACCACTTTTTGAGGTTGCAAATACAATCATCAATCCACGTGGCATTTGTTTTTCGGAGAAAATATAATTTCCAACATTCTCATTAGAAATTTTTACACATATACCCCATTTTTTCAAAAAAATTCCCAAATAATCCACTTTTAAAAAAAATTCTCAATTTACTACACTTTTTTGAATATTAGAGAGGAGTCTCCACTATGATTGGCGACTATGTTTAAATTTAGAGAGGTGTCGCCAATTGGAATAGAGACATCATAAGCAGTCTCCAATCCAATTGGCGACTATGTGTTAAAGTTGAGAAGGATCGCCAATTGGTTTGTAGATATGATGTTATTTGAAATTTTCCTATAAATACTCATGGTGTGCTCAATTTTTTTTCACATTTCTTTTCTCATCTCTTCTGATATACACTTAATATTGATATCATGTATACACGCCGCTATGGGAAAATGATTTTTTCGAGAGAGAAACCTCCTATTAATATGTTGTTCTGGAATATCCAAAGTCTCAATCAACCAAAGAGGGAGCTGAATCGGTGGCTAGAGGAAGAAATTGGTGAAGGAGAACAAATTCACAGTATTGAGAGATTTGATAGGATGCGTGTGTGGGTGCGAGTTAAGATTGACGTGGAAGTTAGGAAAATGATGTTTGGACCTAATGAAATCAGGTTGATTGTTGTAATCAGTTAGAAATGGAACTTTTGATGGTAAGGCAGTCAATGGACTGACAAACCACGCAAATTCAATTTGCGTGGAACTTTTGGGTGCCGAATTGTTGGAAGAAAATCACAGAGGCCAAGGTATATTACTTTCACGTCTCAAGGCACATTATCATTCTCTAGTTTTAAATGAAGACTCTACAAAAGAAGAAAAAATAATTAAAACTAGGTGGTATCTTATGCTTTTATTTGGTACATTTTTATTTCCCGAAGGCACTGGTTCTTCTATGCACGTTATGTATTTACCACTACTAACAAACCTAGAAAGAACTAGGGAGTATAATTGGGGTTCCGCATGTTTGTCATATTTATATAGCTCCTTATGTAAAAATGAAACGAAAGGCACATCTACATTTTCTGGATGTGCCGTTTTACTCCAAGCACGGGGTTGGTCTCAGTTGCCATCCATTTCCCCGGTAAACGAAAACGCATTCTCACTCTCGTATGCTAAAAAATAAGTTAATTGTATCATATTAATTAGTTCACTTTATTATTCCATTTTATTGATTATTGTTTCTAATTGTTATTTTTACACTATTTTCTGTATCAGATGGTCGACACGCGGTATGAATTATAATAGATGTCCAAGACACTGCATCATTCAGTACCGCAATCTCTTGGATCATCTTACTCCTGCAGATGTAATGTCACTAAAATAATCAATTTATTTTTTTAACATAACATTTTTCTATAATCTAACACTTTTCTCTTTTACAGTTCATTTGGCGTCCATATCTAGGAATGGACCATGATCACCAAATCAGAGAGGAAGACGCAACAGTTTGGACTGCATGTGTTTCGATCATCAGATTCACTATTGTGGAGATGCACAACAGTGATCGTGTCAAACTCCAGTTCAGCATGCATCAAAACATCTCAGATCCCCGAACTGATCTTGGTCAGTGGCATCTAAAAAAAGTCAACGACCAATGGAACCTTAGGGATTGGAAAGACTTTGCAAAATCTGAGTGTCGTAAATGGAGGAACCGTCACCAATATGTTTTACGTGAACCGGTAATGGCAACCCCGTCTAACCAGCGAAGAAACTACCAACAACCTTGTTACTGGTTTTCTATCCGAAGATAGGTATCTACACGACCACGCCAAACCACTTACACACAAGAAGCTTTCACGTCTAACCAGCGAAGAAACTATCAACAACCTTGTTACTAACAACTTCCTACACAAACACAAACTCACTTTCCAAACATGTCAGGCACACAACCACAATACCAAGAGCGTCCCCCTTACCATGTCCAATAAAATGACTTTTATCAAGACGCTCAAACATCACACCATAGCCGACACACAAACATCACACCACATCCGACAAACACAACCATCACAACCACCATACGACTTTCAAACACCACTACCATTTCAACCTTTCACCAACGAAGCATTCACACCAATGTCCCCTTTCAATCGTCCAGGTCGCACACCTATGACCCCATCATCACATCCAAACTATTATGGCATGGGTCACGACCTCAGTTACGACATGTCGTCCTTCAATACGCAAGACTTTGTAGAAATGATAGAATATCTGAGGGAGTCTAATGATGTTCCGGAGACCTCAACTCCACAAGCATCTGGAGTGAATCAATAACAAAGGCAGCGAGTGCAGCGAGTGAGGGTACCTAGGGGATGTGAAACCGACGGGTGGTATGTCAAACCTGGTCGTGGTCATTAAATTATGTACTTTTAATTATAATTAATTATTAATATATTTTATTTTTCATCTATTATTATTTAATGAATATAATGTATTATTAATCTCATCTATTATTTATATCATTTTATTTTAAATTATGTATTTTTTTTAAAGACAATTTTGTAAATACACATGGCATACAAACCAATTGACGACCCTTCCTAAGGGTAACACATATTCGCCAATTGGAATGGAGACTCCATATGGTGTCTCCAAACCAATTGGTGACCCTTCATAAGGGATATACATGGTCGCCAATCCATGTTGAGACTCTTGTCTAATTTTAAAAAAAGTGGGGAAGATTGAGAATTTTTTAAAAAAGTGGGTTATTTGGGGAATTTTTTTGAAAAAGTGGGGTATATGGGTAAAAATTTCTTCTCATTAGAGCATCTCCAATGGTGCAATCCACTTTTGGATTTTTTGTGGGACCCATCATGACACATCATCTTCAAGCAACTCATCCAATTTTCACTCCAATTGTGCAACTCTAAAGAACCTATATTTGGTCTCACCACTTTACTTAATATATTAATATAGTATTCATATCAAATTTTATATTATTTAAATCAATTATTTAAATTTTTATTAATATAAATAATTAAAATTAAATATAAAATTTAAAATAATAATAATTAATCTCAAATACATGACATATACCCATTAGGTGAATACCTCTCGGTTTTTTTTATTGGACAAAAAAACATATGCTCAAACAAAATAAAATTTATCTCAATTGATTTTAAGGAATTTTTTTTTTGAGAGAGATATCAAATTTGAATTTCAAATCTGAAAATTTGAAATTGAGATAATAGATGTGTGTTTGTGTATTGTGGGAAATTATTTTTTGAATTGTGAGGTAATGAATGATAGTTATGTGTTAAATAAAAAGATGATGGAGATAATTTTAATTATTGAGTTTAATTGTTTACGAAAATAGTCTTTTAGCAGTGTAATTTTTTAAAGTATAATAGGCAAAATTGACAACTCATATAATTTATTTTTGATACGTAGATAGTAGATGTGTGATTGTAGATTTGTAGTTCATTGTTTTGGTATGATTTAATGTTTGACATTGGAATGTTTAAAACTATTTATCTTTTTGGTTTTATCTTACTTTTGGAAATTTTTTTCTTCTAAAAAACTAGAAGATGTAAATTACAAAAGGGTATTATTGACATTTTTAAATTATATTGAAATTTCAAGTAGTATTATTTAGGAGTGTCAAATATAGCGCATGTTTGTAGCAACTTTAAAAAAAGTATAAATTTTTTCTTTGTATTTTCAAAAATAAATTTTACAAAATCATTTTTAAAATATTATAAATTTTTTTATATTTATTTTTATGAAATAAAAGATTAATTTTGATATTCTATATCATAAACATGTATTATTAAAAATCAAAATATAGTCGAAATCACAATTTTTTTAAAAGGTTGTTTCTCAAAAATGATTTTTATGAAAATCTATTTGAAATAGCTTCAAAATTAAATGATTTTTTGAAATTTTGATATTCAAATTTTTTTCCGATAAAATGATGAAATATCTAAAATAACTATTAAAGTCAAATTTTCATTTGAAACTTTTATAAATAAATTCTTTGTAAATTTAATTTGCATAAAATTATGTTACGATAAAAAAAATCATTTAACAAAAAGTCAGAACAAACATGCTCATATTTCTTCTATTTAAACAATAAAAGGGGATTGCATGCTTTGTCAGAACAAACATCATTTAACAAAAAGTCACAACAAACATGCTCATATTTCTTCTATTTAAAAAATCATTTAACAAAAAGTCAGAACAAACATGCTCATATTTCTTCTATCAAAAGTAGATTGCATGCTTTGTCAATTATATCATTTCACCAAAATATTTTTACACTATATTATGAACAAAATAGTAATTAACAAATGTTACAACTAAAACATCCTTAAATCCCTTTATGTATGACACATGTCATACACCTATTCTCTATCTTCATTCAAATTTCAAATTTCAAATTTTCATTTAAATATTATATACATTCATTCTCTCTCTTCATTCAAATTTCAAATCTCTCGTATTTTTTCCGACACTTTTTCATTTTCATTTTTTTCTCTATTTATTTATTATCACTAAAAATACTAATAATTTATTTTTTAATTTTAATAAAATAAAAAATTTATTTATTTCATGGGTCACTATCAACCTAATATATATTTTATTTTAATAAATATTTATCATAATTTAAGAGACAAAATTCTTATTTTTAAATATTAATTTTTTTTTTCATCTCATAGTTTTTTTTCTTCTTTTTATATAATTATTTAATAGAATTTAATTAGATGATTATTTTTTATTTTACAATTAAGTATACCATTTTAAATTTTGTATTTGTATCTAAATACATTTTACATCGCATGAAATTTATATTTTTTATTTCATGGGTCATTATTGCATGAAATTTTTCTTTCTTGTCTTCCCCTTACAAGTCTTTTCTTTTTCTTTTTGTATGATTATTTAATACAATTGAGATTGTATAATTATTTTTCAATTTACAATTAAATAACTAATTTCAAATTTACATATGTATATAAATACATTTTATATTGTATCAATCATTATTTCTATTTCACGCGTCACTATAATCACAATACATATTTTATTTTAATCAATAATTATTTTAATTTAAAAGATAAAATCATTATTATCAAATATTAAAAAAAAATTCATCTCACGAGTCATTTTATCTATTTGTATTTTAATACAATTGAATTTATATAATTATTGTTCATTTTAAAATTAATAGCTAATTTTAAATTTAGATACATATACAAATACATTTTATAATATTCTCAATTTATATATACATTTCAATTTATTTATACTGTATCAAATAATTTTACATGTGCGGAAACATAGGTATCTTACTAGTTACTATAGAAAATAGGAGAATTATATTCACTCCCCTTTTGAAAATTGGAATTCATACTCACACCTCTTTTGAAACCCCAAAATTATAATAATAGCAAAATGTCCATTCTTTTAAAAAAAAATTAAAATAACTTTTTCTTCTCTGAAAAGATTACTTCAACAAATGTAAAAAAAAATAGAAATTGAACAAGTTTATGTAAGTTATACTTTATAGAAAATATCGATTTAAATATTTAAATAAAAAGTTTACAAAATTATATATCTAGTTTGAATATTCAAATTAAAAGTTTCAATGTTATAGTAACTTCTAATACAATTTGACACGGAACAACTGTATTTATATGGGATATAAGGGAGAATATTCAAAATAGAACAATGCTTATCATTACAAGATAAAATGTAATATAGGAAGGAAGACAATAATATATTTTGTTGTGAAAGGAGTGGAAACATATTAGGTTGCGAGAAAATTTAATCGCAACAACTTCTAAATAGTGTAAGGGCATAATGGTGCAACTTTATATAGTTTCTGAAAATTTAAAATTATAATAGTTGCAGTGTGTGTCAAAGCAACCATAATGATTGAGGTCGCATTGAGCGCAACTACATCTATGACGATAATTTAAATACATGAAGATCAATGAGACATTTATATCATCTTATTATTTGAATTGAGATAGTTTTACTAGGTCCCAGAAGGAATAACTTGAAAGCACACGAGTCAAGTTAGTTACATCAGTGTTGGGCGAACGTCCAGTAAAAGGTTTTAAGTCGCTCGAAACAAGACATGCCTTTAGGGCACCCAAAGCTGGTCCAGGCCGTCCAAAGCGCGTAGTAAGTCGCAGTACACGACACGAGACTAGCCACCCAAACCGAACCATATTTCCCTCATAATTCAACTGATGAGGCACGTGGTGTACGTGAAATCAGTCAAGTGAAGTGGGAAAATTGCATCATCTGTAACACCGTAAACCCCAATATTTATATATTAAGCTTTACACGACAATCTAAGGTGTCACCAACGACAAAACCTTTAACAAATCAACATTTAATAAACATGCAATGGAAATATCAACGTCATACAACAACTGTCATTGCACGATCACCTTCACTTAGGGTATCATTATGGCAATATCGATCTTATTTCAAATAATAAAATATTGTAACTTAGACTTTAAGTCTCAATCTTAAATCCGTTAATGGTGTTAAAAAATAAAGAGTTATCATATCCCACTCTTTAACAACTTCAACATAAACTAAATAAAACAAATTAAGCTCCGACAAAACATAACAAGTGATCTTACCTGATCAGGAGGGTCTTCCAGCAATTGGGTGCAACAACAAGTGGATGGAGAGGAGAGGGATGTACCTGCAAGGCACTCCGATGCCAAAGTTAGTAGAGGTACAATAAATAGGTAAGTTAGCAGAGTGAAATCAGAATACCTGACTCTTTAGTGAAAAATGGTATTTATAGAGAGCCCCCGACGCTGGGCCAAGGTCCTTCCTTAGGCTGGATTAGCTAGGCCCAAGGAAGAACTGCCAAGGAACGCGTGAGAAGCGTGAAGACCTAGCTGAGTGGTCTGGTCCTTGGTTCAATTGCCCCTATCTATAAGGAGATAATGAGGGACAATTGGGTGACGTGACAAGTGAACTGACAGACGTGTTCTTTGCCCGTTCTGAGTGCGTGCCCGACGTATAGGATGCTTGCCCGACCGTTAAGCGCCCCCATTCGTCTGTCAGACGTGCCTGCCCGAGCATATAGGCCTCTGCTCGACATATTGGGTCGTAGCCCAATACAGCCTGGAGGCCCAGTCCGGAACAATAAGCAAGTAAATGTTCCTAACCCCAATGTTACAGAATCAAAACAAGACTTATAAACAATGATGAAACTAAACTAAGTAAACTCGAGGTTCTAACTTCCACTTATTACAACAAACTATACTACTGAGTATCTGCAAGATGTACATGGTGGACAACATGAAAGCAAAACGAGTGAGAAACAATAAACCAATATAAATAGTGTAAAGAATGTTAAGGTAGAGAACACACCACAAACACACATTTAATTACACAATCAACAACTACATAGTCTCACATCCTTCACAACAACATATACAAACTCACATCTAATCAACAACATCATGAATAATCAACCACATATACAATCATGTATGCAAATGTAATCCACAACTAACTCATTATACATGTAGTACCATTCATGAACATTCAAGTTCATCTTTCTCCCGATCCCTACCATAGGACCAGAACATACTAAATTGTTATCATCACCATAGGTAACTCTTCACCAGCCACTCACTCTCAGTCCCCACCATAGGACCAGAGCACACAAAAGTTTTTCACCATCACCAGAGGTAACACTTCACCAATTCCCACATAGAATCGGCTACTCGCTCCCAATCCTTACCATCGGACCAGAGCACACTGATAACACTAAATTTCACCGTATTTCTGACTCCGATTTCGCATGTATTCTTAGTTTTTATTGCTATTTTGTTATGTTATTACTTTGTTTTTCTTTATTTTCAGGTTTTTTTATGTAATCGGGATCTAAATCAAGAAAAGAAGCGAAAAAGGAGTTGAAACGGACGAAAATCAAGAAATTCAGCTTTTTACACTTACGGCATCCACCATAGCTGGTGCCATGGGGTCAGCCATGACGTGGCCACGTCCCAAGATCACTCCACAACTGCCAAGAGCCCACGATCCCCACTTTCTCCACCACTTTACACCTATGGCGGGCGCCATAGCCTTGTGGCGGGCGCCACAAGACAAAAGTGTTTCCCTCCACTTTTTAGTGGAGGGGGGCATCCTGGTATTTTCTTGCTATTTGTTTTCCTATAAATAGGGCCTTAGATTTTCGTTTTCAATCATCCAAACTTAGTATCTCTTAGGCATATATCAGTTTTAAAGTAGTAATCACTTCACATCGGGGTGTTACTACAATCAAGTGATCGAGTCTGTATACGTCTGTGTGATCGAGTTTTGGAGCACTCTGGGAGGAAGTTAATCCTGCCGCCATTTTAATTCCAGTTCGTATTTTATTTTTCCGCACTCGCTTTATTTTATTTACTTTCCGCATTGCCTTACTTTATTTATTATCCGCACTCGCACTCGCACTTTACTTTATTTTATTTCCGCACTCGCTTTAAATACTTTTATTTCCGCACTCGCTTTAAATACTTTTATTTCTCGCACTCACTTTACTTTCTTTATTTCTCGCACTTGCACTACTTTTATTTACTTTCCGCACTCGCACTAAATACTTTTATGAAAAATAATAAAAAGAACTTTTACTTTACCATGTCTAACTAAATCCATAAAGGTTAGAATGTAAGGATCGTAATTGAACCAGTAATTCGTACAACTGTTCGTAGAAACACTTAAGGGCTATTTTAACTTTCAATATAAGTTTAATTGTTTTTAACTATTTCAAAAACAGCCAAAAGCGCTTTGTCTAGTCCATTAGGAGTTTTTAGATTAAAAAGAAAAGGGATTTTAAAACGATTTTCGGACGCGTTAAGAAGTTTAGAGTCTGGTTCGTGAGAACCTCTTTTTGCTAAGAAATCCAGGTTAAAGTACTTTTCAACTTAGTTAACATACTATATTTGTTAAAAATAGGTTTACTACTCTAACGCAGTACGCACCTTTTTATCCGTGACAATATGAGGGGTTGATTAGAGAGTACAACTCGGTTCTGAATATGCGAAAGCGACAGTTCCTGTTAAATTAGTTCTTTTCAAAGTGGAAAACATTGCCCATAAGTAGTTCTATTAACAAGTACCGGATTATCAATTGATTATGTGAATTACATTCGAGCCTGTCTTTATTAATTGTTTAAAATTATTATTCTATTTACCATTGCGCACTCCTTAAAACCATTATATTCAATTGTCTTAGATACACACCATAACAACAGGTACGATAGATTGACACTTGGTCTCTGTGGATTCGACAATCTTTTATATTACTCTGACGTGTTCGTACACTTGCGAAAAACACGCATCAAGTTTTTGGTGCCGTTGCCGGGGACCAATTTCGTCAAATTTCATACCCTGTAGTTATACCGTTTAGACTAAGGTTGTTACCTGTCGGTCAATGCGAAAGACTCGCAGTGCCGGAAGCTTAGTAGACCCTCTAGCTGAACTTGAACGTTACGCTCGCGCGCGTTTATTTTTCCATAGGAATAGGAGAGCTATGGCCGAAGATCAAAATCGAAGACCTCTTAAGGACTTTGCCCAACCATCAAACGAGGAACCTAGTTCCAGTATAGTAAACCCCGTTATCCCAGCCAATAATTTTGAACTTAAACCATCCCTGCTGCAATTAGTGCAACAGAGACAATTCGCAGGTCTTGCTACCGAGAACCCAAACCAACATTTAAAAAACTTTCTCCAGTTAGCAGACACCTTTAAAACCAATGGAGCTCCTCCTGAGGCGATGCGCTTAAGATTATTTCCTTTTTCCCTCAGAGATAAAGCTCTATCATGGTTAGATTCCCTTCCACCCAATTCCATAACAACTTGGAAAGACCTAAGAAAAGTATTCCTTGCTAGATATTTTCCCCCAAGCAAGATCGCTGTTCTTCGAAACCTAATAACCAGATTTACCCAAAACCAAGGAGAATCGTTGTTCGAAGCCTGGGAGAGATATAAAGAGCTATTAAGAGCATGCCCACATCATGGTTTAGAGAACTGACTAATCATTCAAACCTTCTATAATGGACTTCATTATAACACTAAGATGACCATCGAATGTGCCGTCGGTGGCGTATTGATGAACAAACCTTACCCTGAAGCTAGTGCCCTTATCGAAGATATGGCCCAAAACCATCAATCATGGGGAGTAGAAAGAGCAACAATGGAAAAGAAGGAAGCCCAAGGAGGAATACATGAGTTAAGCTCTATAGACATGATGCAATCTAAAATAGACGCGTTGGCCCTTAGAGTCGAACATATGTGTACAACCCCGAATACTGTAGTTGCAGTTTTGCCGAATTGTGAGATATGTGGGACGCAAGGACACCAATCCGCCGAATGCAATTTGTTAAATGAGACCAGTCCTGAGCAAGTGAACTACACCCAAGGGAACCTATTTTCAAACACATACAACCCTGGATAGAGGAATCACCCAAACTTCTCCTATAAAAATAATAACCCTATCCAAAATACCGCACCTCCGAGATAACAAGGTTACCAAGCTCCGAGAACAAATCAACCTATGCAACCTGTACCACCAAATCCGAGCCTTGAGAAAATTATGGAAAATTTTATCACCGCTCAAACACAACAAAACAAAGAGTTCATGAACCAAAACGTCCATGTTAACGAACTAATTACCCAGTTAGGAACCAAGGTTGACCAAATTATTACTCACAATAAGATGCTTGAAACCCAGATCTCTCAGGTAGCTTTAAACCAAGCCCCTCAGACTACACCTGGAGGACAATTCCCTGGTAAACCTCTACAAAACCCGAAAGGGCAAGCAAATGCCATTACTCTACGAAGTGGAACCGCTTATAAGGAACCTTCTAACCCTAGATTAAGTGATCCCGAAACTTCTGAGAGAAATAAAGAGAAGGAACCAGAGGAATCTGAAAACCCGAAAAGTCAAGAAAAAGGAGAAGAACCTAAAAACAAAACCTATGTACCACCACCGTCATACAAACCACCGATACCATACCCTCAAAGACTAAAGCAAACCCAAATCAATAATCAGTATCAAAAATTCGTTAAGGTTATAGAAAAACTTCACGTAGAAATACCCTTTACAAAAGCCATCACCCAAATACCTTCTTACGCAAAGTTTCTCAAAGACATAGTTACAAATAAATGTAGACTTGAAGATCCGAAACCCGTGGAATGTAATTCTATTTCCGAAAATAGGTTAGAAAAGAAAGATAAAGATCCTGTAAATTTTCCCATTCCTTGTATTTTGGGGAATCATGTCATCGAAAAAGCTTTTCTAGACTTAGAAGCTAGTGTGAGCTTAATTCCTTTAGCAGTTTGTGAAAGGTTAAACTTAGGAGAATTACAACCTACTAATATGCCACTTCAATTAGCCGATAGATCCGTAAAATACCCTATAGGCATACTTGAAGACGTCCCTGTTAGGACAGGTTAGCTGTTTATACCTACTGATTTTGTTGTCATGGACATTAAAGAAGATGACGACATACCAATCCTCCTAGGTAGACCGTTCTTATCAACCGCTGGAGCCATAATAGATGTTAAAAAAGGGAAACTAACCTTCGAGGTAGGTGACGAGATGATAGAATTTGTACTCTCGAAATTTCTTATGGCACCTGTAATAGGAGATGCTTGTTATGCCTTAGATATCATTGATGAATGCATTAGGGAATTAGAACAAGAAGAAGAAACTGAATCTATAAAATTGCCATCAACCCTTATTTGGGAAGGTGACTGTTATAAAAAACCCTACATTGATGACAACCTTCATGAATGTTTATCTCTTACCCCAGATCATATGCCTTTCCCTATGAAACCAACCGTAAAACTTAAGGAATTGCCTAAGAACCTGAGATATGAATTTCTTGATGAAGAAATGGACCGTCCAGTTATAGTCAGTGCTACCTTAAACCAAGAATAAACAAACCAATTGTTAGATATTTTACGAAGGTACCCCTCAACCTTAGGATATAAGATCTCATATCTAAAAGGAATAAGCCCATTCGTATGCATGCATCCGATTTTGCTTGAAGAAGATTCAAAACCCTCCAGAGAACACCAACGAAGAATAAATCCTATGATGGGTGAAGTAGTTAAGACTGAAGTTCTTAAGTTACTAGAGGCAGGTATAATATATCAGATCTCGGACAATAAATGGGTAAGTCCTGTGCATGTAGTACCTAAAAAGGGAGGCATCACAATCGTGCAAAACGAGAAGGGTGAACCTGTAGCAAAAAGAACTGATGGAGGTTGGCGTATGTGCATAGACTATAGAAAATTAAATAAAGCAACTAGGAAGGACCATTTCCCTTTACCATTCATAGACCAAATGTTGGAGCGCCTGGCCAAACACTTTTACTTTTGTTATCTAGATGGATATTCAGGATTCTTCCAAATACCTATTCACCCCGAAGATCAAGAAAAAACTACCTTTACATGCCCAGTTGGAACTTTTGCCTACAAAAGAATGCCTTTTGGACTCTGTAATGCCCCTGCCACTTTCCAGCACTGCATGATGTCTATCTTTGCAGACTATCTAGATGGAATCATGAAAGTATTTATGGACGATTTCTCAGTTTGTGGATCTGATTTCAAAAATTGTCTTATCAACCTTGAGAAAATCCTGGAAAGATGTGTGGAGGTAAACCTTGTGCTAAATTGGGAAAAATGTCATTTCATGGTCACCGAAGGGATTGTTTTAGGACATATAGTTTCCGAAAAAGGTATAGAGGTAGACAAAGCTAAAATAGAAGTCATAGAGAATCTAAAACCGCCGAAGACTATCAGGGAGATAAGAAGTTTTCTTGGACATGCCGAATTTTACCGACGTTTTATCAAGGACTTCTCCAAAATAACAAAGCCCTTAACTGGTCTTTTAATGAAAGATGTTGAATTCATCTTCGATGAAAAATGTACTGAAGCATTTAATCTATTGAAGCAAGCTCTGATTTCAGCACCTATAATGAAACCCCCTGATTGGTCAGAACCGTTTGAGATAATGTGTGACGCTAGTGACTATGCTGTTGGAGCCGTTATAGGTCAGAGAAAAGATAAAAAGTTACACGTAATTTATTATGTCAGTAGAACCCTAGACGCTGCACAACTCAACTATGCAACAACCGAAAAAGAGCTCCTAGCTGTAGTTTTTGCCATAGACAAATTTAGATCTTATCTAGTGGGAGCCAAAATTATAGTTTACACCGACCATGCTGCCATTCGTTACTTACTAAGTAAAAAGGATGCCAAACCTAGGTTACTTCGATGGATTCTATTACTGCAAGAGTTTGATTTAGATATCCGTGATAAGAAAGGCACAAATAATGTAGTAGCTGGTCACCTTTCTAGGCTAGAATACCTGAAACCTGACTTGGTACCCATAAATGACGATTTTGCCTATGATAGACTGATAGCCCAACTAGAAACTATTGAAGATGATAACCCAGGCCTACATGAGCATTCTCATAAATCTTTAGCTATAAGTAATGTACCTTGGTATGCAGACTTTGTTAATTACCTAGCCGCTGACATCATACCCCCCGATCTAAATTACCACCGGAAGAAGAAGTTCTACAATGATGTGAGAAACTTCTATTGGGACGAACCATTTCTTTTCAAGAGAGGTAAAAATGGCATTTTTCGCCGTTGCGTTCCAGAAGAGGAGGTACATAATATAATTGAGCATTGTCACTCTGCACCCTATGGTGGACATGCAAGCACATCTAAGACCTACGCCAAGATTTTTTAAGCTGGCCTATTCTGGCCTACCATGTGGCGTGATGTCCATGCTTTCATTGTCAAATGTGACAGATGCCAACGTACAGGAAATATTTCAAGACGCAATGAAATGCCTCTAAGAAATATCCAAGAATTAGAACTCTTCGACGTATGAGGTATAAACTTTATGGGACCATTCCCACCATCCTTAGGAAATCAATATATCTTAGTAGTTGTTGACTACATGTCTAAATGGATTGAAGCTATCGCCGCACCCACGAATGACACCAAAGTAGTCATCAAATTATTTAAAAGGTACATATTTCCCAGGTTTGGAACCCCCCGTTTAGTCATAAGTGATGGAGGATCACACTTGATATCGAGAATATTTGATAAACTTTTAAGCAAGTAAGGAGTTAAGCATAGAGTAGAAACACCATACCACCCACAGACTAATGGACAAGTGGAAGTATCTAATAGGGAGATCAAACAAATTCTTGTGAAGACTGTCTCTATATCTAGAAAAGATTGGTCGCAGAAACTTCAAGAAGCGTTATGGGCCTATAGAACCGCTTTCAAAACCCCTATAGGAACAACCCCTTATCAACTAGTCTATGGAAAATCATGTCACTTACCTTTTGAGTTAGAGCATAAAGCCTATTGGGCCATTAAAACTTTGAATTTGGATTACCTAACTGCTGGTGAAAAACGTATCCTTGATATCCACAAATTAGAAGAGCTCAGACAATCTGCCTACGAAAATGCCATCATATACAAAGAAATAACAAAAGCTTGGCATGAAAAAAGAATCATAAGAAAAGACTTCAAAATAGGCGATCCTGTTCTCCTGTTCGATTCTAGGTTACAACTTTTTCCAGGGAAGCTTCGTTCGAGATGGACTGGCCCCTTCGAAGTATCTAAGATTCTAAGATCTGGTGCTATTGAAATCAAGAACCAAACATGTAAACCGTTCATCGTCAATGGACAGAGGTTGAAGCCCTGCGAAGGAGGTGATATCCCAACAACATACTCCATCCATACTCTGAGTGATCCACCAAATCCTTCGAATGATGTATAAAATCCGGTCGTCGAGCTAATGACGTTAAACAAGCGCTGCATGGGAGGCAACCCATGGTTTTCTTATCTTACTTACTTTTTATTTATTTTTACTTTATTTTAATTTGGTTACTTTATTATTCTGTCAGGACTAACGATTGAATGTTTTATGTGATTTCAGGACCCTTGTTTGCTAACCTTGTGCAGAATGCAGAACCCCGGCGACATGCACGTGGCTTTCAGAGACGACGCACAGAGAGAGCGTTACAATGTCCACATGAGACACCCTATGGCACCTACCAAGTACCCAGACCAAGATTGCATGAATGCCTTGGGGATAAAGCCAAGCGTCAGATTCTTATGCCACCAACTCCAATGGGACCAGTTCGACGATATGAACAACACTTACAGGAACTTGACTCTAGAGTTCCTCAGCTAGTTTGATTATGATCCTTGGGCTGGACCAGATGGACATGCTATTTTCAGGTTGTTCGGGAATGACTACTCCTTTTCTCACAAAGAGTTTGGTGATTTTCTAGGTTTTCAGACTACTCCTGATGTTATTCCAGAGACACCGATGGGGTATTTTATGAGCAGAGAAGTGGAAAAGTTTTGGAGTAACATCTCAGGTGGAGGCAGCCAAGATCCTTCCACTCAGTTTTCTCAGGTAATCCACAATCCTGCGTTAAGGTACTTCCAGATGATTCTAGCACACTCTTTCCTCGGGTTGCCAGATACAGAGACTCTGCTGAGTGAGGAGGAGATTTTCCTACTGTTTTATGCGACTCAGTCACGCCCATTTGCTTGTGGCAACTTTTTGTTGAAGGGCCTTGCCAGTGTCGCCAGGTCAGCTGTAGGCATTATACACGTCGGTGGGATTGTTACACAGATTTCTACTGCATTGGGTTTGTCTCGCAAATTATTGCATCTCAGGACTTTCTGCTGCTACACCACCCTGAATGTTGACTTTTGTCTTGATAGAGGATTGATGAGGAGGGCCTCTTTTGAACCCAACACGTTTAGATTACTGATCGACGGCGAAGTGATACATTACTTTACATTACCTGACCCACTGATGACCAGTGTCCACGACCCTGCTAATTGGAGTTATGCTTTAGAGGGTTATGAAGAGACTATCGAAGATCCAAAATCACCTCCCGCCGCTGAGTACACTCCTACACCTCTTTCTCCCTGAATCACTGTTATGTCTAACAATATGTCTTTGCAGCCGCCTGATCTACAGACCCAGATTTACGAGCTCCGCAAGGCGACGACCCTGCTCAAGCAGGAATTAGCGGACTTGGCATTACAAATCGAGATATCTGATCTCACTCATGCCTCAGAGGCCGATGCTTTATATCAGGAGATTGGAGAACTTCAGAGGGAGATAGCTGAGATTTGTGGATCGAACCAGGAAGAGAGGCCTACCACATGATCATTTTACACTGACATTATTACTCTAGTATTTAATTTTTCATGCCTTATTTTATTTCTCGCATCTCCAGACATATTTTATATTATCGCATATATTACATTTTCCATGTACTTTGATTTTTATCTTATATATTATTTCATGCACTAATCTCATTTTTCTTTTTCTTTTTCTTTTATTTTATTTTATGTCGAATAATGAAAAAAAAAAGAACAAAAATATTTTTATTTTTGTATTCATAAAAAAATATGCAAGCTTCATGTCTTAGAAGAAAGAAGAAAACACTATTCGGACCCCCCGAAGACCAAAGGTACAAGAAGCCCACAAGGGGAATTGAATTTTTTAGGCCCATAAGGGAAATGGCCTTATGGAGCCCGCCATGACCCTATGGCGCCCGCCACGCCGTCCCCTTATTTTCGGGGCAGATTCATCTCCCCCACCATTTTCACACCTTCAAACTTCCAAAACCCATTTTTCCAACTTCCAAAAATCCCATTGAACCCCATTAAAGCTCCCACCTTTCCCATACATTCATCATCTATAAAACCCATCCAAAACCCGTTTTTATTTTCACCCACCACAAACCATAAAAATTCAACCTTTACCATTTCTTACATAAACCATTCCTCACCATTTTTCACTTCTCAAGGAGCAACAACAATGGAATTCAACGGATATCTTCTTCGCGATGGAAGACCAGGAGATAGGCAAAGGAAAATTATTCAAAGGCTTCATAGTCGAGAAATTATCTCGACTAGGTACGTAGATGATAACTGTCTTTACTCTTTGGGTCTGTATCATAATGTTTTTCATTTATTAGATTTTCTAGGCCTGCATGATATTTTTGTTAATCAGGAACCTACCTATGAGAGGCTGACAGTTGAGTTTTTAAGTTCATTGATATACACTATCAGTCCTAACACTGCTAGCACAGTCGGTACTGTTAATTTTAGACTGTTTGGAATTGAATACGAATACAGTACCGGCGAACTAACAAGCTTGTTAGGAATCCCTCATAGGGAAGGTGCTATATGTGAGGCACCTTTGGATTCAGAATGGTCGGCCAAAGTATTTTCCTTCTGGCAGAGGCTGTCAAGTACTTCAATAAATTCTTTTGAAGGAATACTTGCGTCGACCATCAATAACCCGGCCATAAGAGTTTTCAGATATCTTTTGGCATGTACTATTTTTGGCCGGGAGAGTCCAAATAAGGTAAACGCTAAAGAGCTCCTATTTTTTCAAGGATGTCTCACTAATACTCATATCAATCAGGTCCCGTTTATGCTTGCACACATGGCTTTAATAAAATAGGACCGATTATTATTGGAGTGCTTGTTACGTCTATTGCTCGGGCTCTTGACCTGAACAATGAGATAGCTACACTTGAACCCCTACCTCCTCGCACAATTAATTTAAAATTTCTAAAAGACATGAAATTGTGTCGAACGAGGAAAGCAGGTGGTTATGAGTTGATGGTTCATGGGGTAGCTATCCCATCTGTTGCTTTACCTTGCAATAGACGTACCAATGTACATATTGAAAGGAACTGGACCTATGATCTGAATGCTCCACCTGTTTTGGGTCCACTTCCTCCTAATATTCCTGATGGGGAGGCACTGAAATTGATGAAGAAATTGATCGGAGAGAAAATTCTCCCGTACCTCACGTGTCCCCCCATCATCCTTCACAGTCACACACCGCACCATCTTCCTCTAACCCTGTTGCAGGTGCTACTCCTGGATTCTATGTCACCGAGGAGATGTGGCGTGATATGACGGCTAGAGAGGAAAGGAGAGACAACCTACTCTCTACTATTTCACAACAACTAACGGACAACACGAGCTTCATGCAACAATAGCGATTGGTTTTGGATCGTGCCTACAGTAACATTTGTCGCGCCTTGACCGACATCACATCAGAGCAGGCCCGTCAGTGAGAAGTCAACCGCCGACACCACCAGCTTATGGAGGCCACTCAGGGTTCCATCCTAGGTAACCTTCGAGAGGTCCGGGGTTCCCAGGCTGCCTTATCAGCACGACTTGACCAGAGGGACCAGCAACGCAGTAGATCCCGTCGTTCCAGACCATCACAGCAGGACGGCGATGGCACCAGTGCTCCTCCGCAGTAGTTTTCCAGGTTACCCTCTTTATCTTATTTCGAAACATTGGGGACAATGTTCGATTTAAGTGTGGGAGGGGATTTTATTGCTTTCTGTTATTTCCCTTCTTAGTTATTTATTTGCTTTCTGTTATTTTCTTTTTCAGTTAGTTATTTAGTTTAAGTTTTCTTAGATAATGCATGAGTCTGACGAGTCACCAGTATAGTGTATCTTTAGTACGCCCTCATTTTTCCCAGTTCCTTAGCCTTACCAAAAAAAAATTCAAAAGAAAACAATGTTGTTTCACAAGTTTTTTTTGGGCTTTGAGACAGGTTTGGATTAGGATGTGGTGACCTGGGTAAACTTTTTGAAACATCAGTATCATTTTAGCACCATAGACCTCTTGAATATAGGAATCATTCCTAAACCCCGCACACCATGGCCTTTATTATCATTCAAAAAATTGTCCTAAGTAGTTTATTCTAGTAGTCAGCCCTGGCCTAAGCGTGCTCTACGTAGGGGGCCGATGAACATAAGTGAATGATCCAGTGCTAATAAAAAAGAGAAAAAGGCAAACTTTAGGATAGGTGACCCTCACAAAGTCATTTAAACCGAAAAAAGAGAAGAAAAAAAAATTTGCCACAAAAAGAAAAAAATTGCAGTCACCTATTGTTAGTTGGTTCAGAGGTATCTGACACTGAACTTGGTAGGGCGGATTACGATCCGATTCCCCACAGCTACATTTAGGTTAAATAAAACGGGTTTACACATGCTTATGTGCCAGAAACCCTATGTTTTGGATCAGAATCACTAACCGGTCACTCTACTATGAAGCATGTACGGATAACGGGCTTAATGTGATTGCGCCTGAATGAAAAGGACCCAAAAAAGAGATGAGAAGATAGGCCTAGGTATTGTGAGATGACATGGGGTGGTTAATATAGGATTGAAGTTTATGTCTGTGTTATTATGGTACCCTTGGTTCACTTAGTTAGTACCTGTCACTGCATCCTGACTTGAACTTAGAAGCCCTCTTAGCCCAGATCACGTGTTGACACCAGTTTTCTTCATTTTTGTGCTTTAAATGTTTGCTTGAGGACAAGCAAAGGTCTAAATGTGGGAGGATTTGATAACACTAAATTTTACCGTATTTCTGACTCTGATTTCGCATGCATTCTTAGTTTTTATTGCTATTTTGTTATGTTATTTCTTTGTTTTTCTTTATTTTCAGGTGTTTTATGTAATCGGGACCTAAATCAAGAAAAAGAGCGAAAAAAGGAGTTGAAACGGACGAAGATCAAGAAATTCAGCTTTTTACACTTACGGCATCCACCATGGCTGGCGCCATGGGATCAGCCATGACGTGGTCACGTCCCAAGATCACTCCACAACTGCCAAGAGCCCACGATCCCCACTTTCTCCACCACTTTACACCTATGGCGGACGCCATAGCCTTGTGGCGGGCGCCACAAGGCAAAAGTGTTTCCCTCCATTTTTTAGTGGAGGGGGGCATCCTGGTCTTTTCTTGCTATTTGTTTTCATATAAATAGGGCCTTAGATTTTCGTTTTCAATCATCCAAACTTAGTATATCTTAGGCATATATCAGTTTTAAAGTAGTAATCACTTCACATCAAGGTGTTACTACAATCGAGTGATCGAGTCTGTATACGTCTGTGTGATCGAGTTTTGGAGCACTCTGGGAGGAAGTTAATCCTGCCGCCATTTTAATTCCACTTCGTATTTTATTTTTCCGCACTTGTTTTATTTTATTTACTTTCCGCATTGCCTTACTTTATTTATTATCTGCACTCGCACTTTACTTTATTTTATTTACGCACTCGCTTTAAATACTTTTATTTCCGCAGTCGCTTTAAATACTTTTATTTCTCGCACTCGCTTTACTTTCTTTATTTATCGCACTTGCACTACTTTTATTTACTTTCCGCACTCGCACTAAATACTTTTATGAAAAATAATAAAAATAACTTTTACTTTACCATGTCTAACTAAATCCATAAAGGTTAGAATGTAAGGATCGTAATTGAACCAGTAATTCGTACAACTGTTCGTAGAAACACTTAAGGGCTATTTTAACTTTCAATATAAGTTTAATTTTTTTTAACTATTTCAAAAACAGCCAAAAGCGCTTTGTCCAGTTCATTAGGATTTTTTAGATTAAAAAGAAAAGAGATTTTAAAACGATTTTCAGACGCGTTAAGAAGTTTAGAGTCTGGTTCGTGAGAACCTCTTTTTGCTAAGAAATCCAGGTTAAAGTACTTTTTAACTTAGTTAAGATACTATATTTCTTAAAAATAGGTTTACTACTCTAACACAGTACGCACCTTTTTATCCGTGACAATCGGAGGGGTTGATTAGAGAGTACAACTCGGTTCTGAATACGCGAAAGTGACAGTTCCTGTTAAATTAGTTCTTTTCAAAGTGGAAAACATTGCCCATAAGTAGTTCTATTAACAAGTACCGGATTATCAATTGATTATGTGAATTACATTCGAGCCTGTCTTTATTAATTGTTTAAAATTATTATTCTATTTACCATTGCGCACTCCTTAAAACCATTATTTTCAATTTCCTTAGATACACACCATAACAACAGGTACGATAGATTGACACTTGGTCTCTGTGGATTCGACAATCTTTTATATTACTCTGACGTGTTCGTACACTAGCGAAAAACACGCATCACACACCAAAACTAGACCGAAGTTTATACATCATGATGCATGACTCTCAACAATATGTATTTTCACCAACAGGTTCACCAAAAGAATCATTAAACACCTATATATATATATATATATATATATATATATATATATATATATATATATATATATATATATATATATATATATACAACATCATTCATCATACGCAACAATAAATCAATGTTACAACATTCATAAACCACAACAAATGTAACTTTATAAGCATTTATTCATGTTACTTCGCCAAAACAACACAATATAATTGTATAAACATACTGGCTCACTAACCAAACACACATATCAGCACAAAGATTTCCATAATAGGTACATAATTATAATTCAAACTGTTCACCAAGCATCACTATGAGCTATTTTTTTACGTTAGTTTTCCAACACTTAGAAAGATGTCTCATTTAGACTTATGTAACCGAAGTTACAACCAAGATCGACAAGGGGGTCAACCATCAAAATCAAGGACCAACTGATTGCTCAAGGGACCAATCGATTGTCCCAACTCATTGCCAATGTGTTTTTCACAATTTGGACAAGACCAATTGATTACATCATCAAACCAATTGATTATTCCATTATTTTTTTCCACTTTTTTTAGTGAACCAATAGATTGGTTTAGTCTAATTTTAGTTTTTTCAAAGGAACCAATAGATTGTTTACTGTAGCCAATAGATTGGTTCAGTCAAATTTCAAATTTTCATGTTTCAGTAACAAGGAACAAATAGATTCTTTACTGTAGCCAATAGATTGGTTCGGTCAAATTTTAGTTTTTTTCAAAGGAATCAATAGATTATTTAATGTAGCCAATAGATTGGTTCAGTCAATTTTTTTTTCACGTTTAAGCAGCTTTCCTCACTTCTAACCTTCACCCAAATAGGTCCTAACACTAAAAAATCCAAATTCAACAGCGAATCATATTAACATGATCATTAACATATAAAACACATATTTCATCACAATCTACAACAATTTATCAGCAAATTCAACAAACAATTTCATCATTATTCACGAATACACCCAAACTTCAAGCATTCATCAATGACAAAAAATTAAAGGCATTGATTCATGATGATCCAAACATGGATTCAGATATAAAATCATATAGAGATACATAATCAACAATTTTTTCCATATTTTCATCATACACCTATTAATCAAAGAAAATTCTAGAACCCTAATGAGAGCAAGGAATTCTCATCACTACCTCCTCACCACATCCTACTATTACTACCACACCCCCCAAAAACATATAATCATATTATTTATTTTAAATCACACCAACATCAAATAATTAAATAAAATAAATCCATATAATTCAATTAAATAATGTAATTTAATTTTGGGTGTTACAACTCTCCCTCACTTAGAAAAAAAAATTTCCCTCAAAATTACCTAAAAGAAACAAAGTCAGATACAACTCTCTCATTTGACTCTCCAGCTCCTAAGTTATGCTTCCACCAGCTAGTCCTTCCCACACTACCTTCACCAAGACAATCTCCTTACCAGTCACCATGCAACTACTGCACTTCTCTATCTTCTATCTGCATGGGCGATG
Source organism: Lathyrus aphaca (assembly GCA_963966055.1). Taxonomy (NCBI): domain Eukaryota; kingdom Viridiplantae; phylum Streptophyta; class Magnoliopsida; order Fabales; family Fabaceae; genus Lathyrus; species Lathyrus aphaca. Next base: position 515,068,722 of record OZ014522.1, read on the forward strand.
CCTCAACAATTATGTTCTCTCTCACCTACATATAATCCACTTGGTTCACATGAGACATATTCAGAATGTATCTCCTTAACTGAGACATATGAAACACATCATGAAGATTAGCAAGCGGTAGTTGCAAAGTAAACTGATAGATCATCTCTCTTATTCTATGCAAGATCTGGTATGGACCAACAAAACATGGCGTGAGCTTTCGAGACTTTAAGGCTCGACCAATACCGGTTACTAGAGTAACTCTAAAAAACACATAGTCTCACTCTGGGAACACATTGGTATAAATATTAGGAGTAATATTTATACTAGATTGACGTGATATAAGAATACTACATATAAATTTATGCAAAGTGTCATAAGTTATTCTCATGGTGATATTGGTGTATACAACCCTTCGACCTGAAACCATTATGGACCCTAGATCTGGAGTCAAATACTTTATTGTTAATCAAACATTATCCGTAATTGGATGACCATAAAGACAATTGATAGGTACTCTACAAAGTATGTTAAGGGACATGAGTGACCTAAATAGAATTTTCCCATCCCGCGTAACACGATAAATGTCTAAGGGTCCAATATTGAACTTGACAAAGGTGACACAGTGTATGCCTTGTGTTCAATATAGACATGAGGGAAAAGGTTAAGTGTACACAATAATATTATCACAAAAAGGTTTTGTCAGATCAGATGATATTTTCGTGACTTGAGTAGCAATGATGTGTTGCTAGATATCGCTAACTGTCTATTATATTAAATGTATGATTTAATATAGTTGTCAATGTCACGAGAACCTACAGGGTCACATACATAAGGAAAAATTGATGAAAGATAGAATAAATAAGGAACATTGTAAGATCTGGCGTACTTGAGAAAACTACATAAGGTACAATGTACTTAAGTAAAATATGGAACATCGTAAAATATAATAATAATAATAATAGTTATTATTATTAAATATAATAATAAAAAAATATGTTTATTATAATAATATTTATTATTATTATATGGTGCACTTAAGTTGGACTTTTTAGCTTGCATCCCACACAAGTGGTTTTATAAATATAATCCTTGTGTAGAAGATTTCTCAGTTGATGAAATTTGGTTGGTGAAACCCTGGTCGTGATTTCTCTCTCTCTCTCTCTCTCTCTCTCTCTCTCTCTCATTTGTAGCACCTAGAATTGATATTGAAGGAACTCTATTCGTGTGGACTGAGTAGAGACGTTCTCTTCATTCAACGCTCGTGATCATTCATACAGATCTGCATCAAAGTTATTAGTCACCACAAAAGGTAACTATTTCTATCATTGATCATGCTCATTCGTAAGGATCAACTAAAGGGAAAATTTTGTTTGTCGTTGCGTTTTGAATTGTTATTTCCCTTCAGTGGTATCAGAGCCACTTATGAAACCATGAATCCGATAAATTTCTATTTTCTGTACTTTCTAATTTAATTCGATTAAAACACAAAATAAATTAAATAATAAAGAAAATTATTTTTTGGCATCATGTTGTGTACGATTTGAATGATTCGATGTTGACTATGCTTCAAAATCTGACTTTTGTATGGTGAAGCAGCGATAGATCGACCATTCATAAGTTACAGTAAATTGATCGATCAATTTCATATAAGATATGAATAATTCGGATGCATCGGCAGTATATTTGATATGCCTTTTATTCCATCTATTTAATTAGTGTGATGATTGTGTTTCATATGAATGATCGAGTTCATTCTTCTTCGGAATCCGACATTTGTATGATGAAGCAATGATATTTTGATCATTCATATTGAATAATCATTTATTACTTTTTTTATAATATGAATGTGTTGTGTTAGAGTTTGTGATGACATAAGAGTTGTGTTGTCAAAAGTTAAAAAATTAGGGTTTGCAAATTATATACATAAATATTTTTTGGCTTAAATAGTCTTTTGGTCCCTGTAAGTTAGCGAGTTTTTTATTTTAGTCTCTGTAATTTTTTTTGTCTGAGTCCCTATATCTACCTTTTTGCGTTTGTTTTAGTCCCTAAAGCCAAAATCCGCAGGTTCCTAGATGTTTTTTCTTCGGATTTTTCTGCGGATTTTGATTTTAGGACTAAAACGAATGCAAAAGTGAGATAAAGAGACTAAGTTATAAAATAAATAAATTACAGGGACTAAATTAAAAAACTCACTAACTTACAGGGATCAAAAGACTATTTAAGTCATTCTTTTTTTAATAATATAATTATAATAGTTATAATTATATTAATTTTAAGTAACATATGGTTCTTTATAATGATAAAATTATAATGGTTTGGAATATTTATTTAAATATTAATAATTGAGTTAATAGCCATTTACCCCTTTTCATATAGGCGTTTTTTGAAAAAATCTCCCGTAAAATATATTTGTATGGATTCCCCTAACATGTGAAGATTTTCACACTTTTGACCCTGTAAAATTGGTTTTTGTAAGGCTAACCTTGCCATATGAAATTTTTTTTGGACCTTGTAAAATAGTTTTTTTTTTGTAAAACTAACCTCGTAAATCTAACCTTGTATGAAAATGGCAAGGTTAGTTTTACAAAATAAATAATTTTATAGGGTCTAACACAACATAATCTTCGTATAACAAAGATAGTTTTACAAAAAAAACAATTTTACAGGGTCAAAAATATTAGAATCTTTAAATGTTAGGGAATTAATGCAAGGTTTTTTTACGTTTTTTTTTCAAAATGCACTTATATGGCAGAGGATAAATGGTTATTAACCCTTAATAATTTGTTATTATTATTATTTATTTAAATGATTTGGTATACATTTATAATCGGACAGGAAAACCCTGATAACTCTGAATAGTGTGATCAACATGTTAAATTTAATTTAATTTATTTAATTAACAAAATTAAATTAATTATAAAATAAAAATGTGTTCATTATTATTTTCTTATAGTGAACGGTTATGGTCTTGGTCCTTTTTTATCTATTTAATTTTGGGAATTTTAAATACGACCTGTGTGTTGTCTCTTTCTCTATACAAACCTATATTGCATATGGTCTTGATCACTCTTTAGTTCTTTGCCGTACGTTACACAAATATACATTGCTTAGTATTTTAATCACTCGTCAATTTTGTCTGTGAAATTGTAGGACACTATCACTATAAAGTTTTCAAATTCAACTATTTTCAAATTTTCAAATTTAATTATCATTTTCGAGTTTTCAAATTTAGGTACAAATGTCAACAATGTCTGTACAATATTAGGGATTAGGTTAGTAATTTACTCAATAATTCTTCAAGAAATTCTTACATATATGAGTTTTTATTCTCTCTCAACTCTCAGTTATTGTTTCCCCTTATCAGGTGATGGTGTCCTCTTGAGTTGTGGGAGTAATGTGTATGACCAATTGAGGAGACCTACAAAAGTTGAGAATATTACTATGAAAGGTCTTTAGCACATTTAGGAACCCAAACTGTGTACCTTTCACAAGGATCCACCAAATTGTATGTAGAAGGGTCTTTAGCTGGATCGAAATTACCAATACCATTTCCAACAACAAAAAGTTGTATCCATGAAGATGAAATGAATGTGATTATGAGGAGATTTGTATCCTACAAAACCTACTCCATGATAGAATTGAAGGAAATATTGTTTACTCTTGTGACTGTTAAAGAGGCGAGATTAACTATTAATGGTGCACCGATATAGTTGAAAGAAGTTGGAGGATGATCAGCTCTGAAAACACCCTTGAGGCATCACACAAGATATATTGCTTATGGAAGCAATAAATTGGGTTCCATTGAGGCATGTAGGGAAATAATTCTTCTTTAAACCAATAGTGTAAAATAGGTTTCTATCGACTTTAAGAGGAACATTTGCATGATACTTAGAAGAGTTTAAACACTTCAATTTCTTGTTGTAATTCAAAGCAAAATTTGTGTTATTTCTAGTTAGAAACTGCGGAAGGACATGTAGGACAATGTTTGGTATGTCTTTGTATTGAAATATAGTTATATCCATTTTGTTGTCAGCTGAAATTGGAGCATCTATGAAAGCCTTAGTAGCCATGAAGTACCTTCCAGCAACTTGATTGGCAAATATGTCGAAAAAATTGAAGCAAATTAATTGCAAATGTGTTTAAAAAATTGAAGCAAACTAATTGTACTTCAAACAAATATTTAAAAAAATATAAAAAAAATTGTTTTTTTTACTTAAAAAAATCAACGTATAAATGAAAAATTAAATAAATTGCCAAATCAGCAAATGAAAAGATTCCATAGTTTTCACTATTGGTGCACAAGGTTAAAGATGGAAGATAAAGAGAGAAAGAAAGAAAATCTGTAACAAAGTTTCTAAATGATAAAACAGTTATGTATAAGAGTTTTTACAAACTAAACCACACTTGGTTTATATACTAATCAAAATCTAAATGAAATTCAAATGCTAGTTAAATGAAACTAATGTGAATTTGGATTACACTTCGTGTCAATGTGCTTGCTTCTTCCTAGTAGAACTAGATTCTTGGCGAGACTTATAGCTAATTTGTTGTCAATCATCAACTTTACATGCTTGCTTACCTTGATCTTCAGGTCCTACAACAAGTTTAAAATGCAAACAACTTCACAAGCAGACAAAGCACCTGCAATGTACTCAACTTCATAGGTTGACAATGCAATTACTGGTTTCTTCTTAGAGTACCGAGAAATAAGGCCTCCCAGATACTTAAAGAAACATCCAGAAATACTTATTTTGTCAACTCTATCTCCACACCAATCGTAGTCTGAATAACATCTTAGCTCTGATCAGATTTTGCATCAGAGTGGAACAAAATTCCATACCTTAGAGTTCCCTTAATATACCTCAATATCCTGACAGCAGCTTGATAATGTGACCACTTTGGTTTATTCATAAACCTACTCACCATTCTAACTGCATTGCAAATACCAGGTATGATATTGCACAAATATCTCAATGAGCCTACCAACTGTTTAAAAAGTGTAGCATATACATCATCACCTTTAACATCAGAATCCAATTTGTGATTTGTTTCAGCAGGAATAATTGTAGACTTGCAATTCATTAGCTCAAATCTCATCAGAAGCTCAAGTTCCTACTTCAACTGATGAAAAATTATACCTTTATCAGAGTACAAAATCTTCATCCCTAGAAAATATGTCATATTTCATATATCAATCATCTCAAAATCAATCATTAACACCTTGAACTTAACTATCACATTTGAAGAGTTTCATGTTAGCAATATGTCATCAACATAGAGACACACCAGAATCATATTTCTATCAGATGTATGTTGAACATAAATGTAACACCCCATTTAAAATAATTAAGTTGTTGTGTGTATTTTTATATGCATTGGCTTGGTTAGGGGCATTTAGGCTCGGGTGAATGAGGGATAACATCGTTAGTTGAATAATATGAATTAAAACCTTAGTTTAATAATAATAATATAGAGATAAATAATAATAGGATACATAAATAATAATAGTAATATGGTTATTATTATTATTGTGAATATTATTATTATTATTATTACTAGGATTATTATTATGATTAATTAAATTATTAAATTATTAAAATTAGTTGGAGAGATAATTAAGGAAAATAAATCCTTAAGATGAGTTTAGTGAGGGTTTAGAGATAACTGTCACTTTCACGTAAAAGGAAAACAAGAACTAGGGAGGAAGAATAAGGGCTAAAACATATTTCTTCATCAATTTTCATAGGAAATTCAGTTCAAATTCGAGGTAAGAGGAGAATGGGTTCAATATGGGTGATTGTAACATGAGAGGGTAGTGAGGGTTCCTTCCCCTCATAGAATTTTGTTTGTATAGTTCTATTTTATGAATTTGATGTTGTGTTGATGCATGTGCTGTGAAATCTGTATGATTTGGTTGTTTCTTTCACGAATTGTGTGTATACGATTCAGTTGTTGTTGCATGAACTGTGTTGCAGATCTGGAAATGGTTGCAGGTAGTGAGTGACAAAATTGGATTTGGTGGTAGATAACAAATCTAGTAATAACAATAGAGAAATCAAATAATTGAGATTATAGGTCCTAAAATTGGTGTAGAAATGCAATATAGAAAAAATTTGGACTGTAGAATTGGGATCAAAGTAGCGAGATTCAGTCTGGTATGAAAAATGGGGTTTTTAGACATCATATGTCCATACGCGTAACAATGGAGCTATTACGCGTATGGTGAAGTCTACTTGGGCCAATACGCGTATGTTACGCAGCCAAATGCATGTTTGGCACGACCCTCTGTTGATACGCGTAAGGGAATTGGGCATTACGCGCATGTCGATGGGATATGCGTATGGGGATATAGGCAAGGGGAGACATTACGTGTTTGGTACGCAACCACACCCAAAGCTAGCTCGACCTTCTGCCCATACGCGCAACGGTACGTATATGAGGTCAGGCCTTACGTGTATGGTAAGGTATTACGTGTATGACAACCTGTTGTGTAGAATTTTATGTTTTCACGATTTCTTTTTCGATTGCGCGTCCGATGCATTTTCATTTGCTCTGAGAGGTTAGGATAGATGTCAGAACTTGTTGAATCCAGTAATAGTGATAAAAATGATTAAAAATCAGATTTAGGTGGATTAATTAGACAACTAGTTAATTAAGGCCAATTAAAAATTGTGATTCGTGATTGTGTGTTTTGTATTGGACTATTTGACATGTGTTGTAATTCCAGTGGGATTACAGTGAGTGTACGACTCACGTGTGATCAGGAGGATCGTGATTTTGCACAATCAATCATGTTTAATTGTGCATTGTTGGTTGTCATGCATTTCATGATGTGTCAGGTGGAGACAACTAGGTGGAAAGCAATGATGGATGCCTAGTCTTGTCCGGACTCCAATGTGAAGTTGTGGTGGAGATAAATCATTGCCCAGAGCAGTGTATGTGATTTATCTGGATTCCGACGGGAATCAGGTTCAATGAAAGAACCGTATGGATTGTGATGGTACCACATGCATTGGTGTGAGTTTAATGAGTCACATTGCATTTACATATATTTTCTTGGTTATGATTGAAAATGACAGATATGTCATGATTGTGTATAGTGTGTGATTGGTGAGAGTTACTATCCCTTAGCATGTTTATTTCACCGTTAATTATTGAACGTAATTCTCACCCCTTTATTGTTGTTGTGTCTGTGCTCCTTGGGGAGTACAGATAATCAGGTACCTAAGTAGTGCTTTGAGTTTGTGTTGCTTGATCGAGTCTTAGGAGTCACTTTGATACGTAACATGGAGTTTGAAAACTTTTATTATGTTTTGTTTTCATTTGAATTGTTACGTATCTCCATTTTATTAAATTTTGTAGTGGACCACATATTTATGTGGATAGTTTGTTGTTAAGGCCTTAGTGCCGAGAACTTAATTAATTTCATTATTTTTCCGTTGTTTAATTAACCTTTGAGAAAAGTAATAATTGGAGCATAAGACTCCACATCATTTTGTATGAGATGTGACATCTTACTTTAACATAAACTCTTATAATTTTTATAAAATATAAGACGTTCTTAGAGGCGTGTGAAGTGGATTATCACTCATAAATTAAAATTTGTTAGAATTAAAGTATGATTAAATAATTTAAATAAAAGAAGTATTGTATCATTTAAATTGTAATAAAATAAAATCTCTTATTGTAAACTTTTTGTTTTGTTATAGTTAAAATTGGCTAACATATGCAGTATTTGATAAAATAGAATCTGATAAACACAAGTTAAGATAATCCAACAAGAAAAGCTAAAGACACTGATTGAATTGGCAGTGCATCAGAATTGAGATGTTATTTTTTATAGTTGCTAAGAGCATAGTTGGAGGAAGTAAAAAGGACAAAGAGAGACATCCATTATTATGTGAGAAACATTGAATATTATGTATGATATGAGGTTAAAAGGAAGCAGCATGTGGGTTCTGTTTGTTTTCTGGCTTTTGAGGTGTGAAATTTGTTTGTAGTCTGTTGGAATTTTGCCTATGAGGTACTTGTCATTGTCATGTATAAACACATGCACTTCATTTTCTAATATATTAACCACAATAATACCACCTTACGTCACCTCATTCTCTTGGTTTTTTCTCAACCAGCTTCAATATCTCATTCTAATACATTATTCAAGTGGTAATGAGAGTCTCGCATGTTGAAAGTATATACTTTGTTAAATTAGTTATACCAAATAAACAATGTATTTCTTTACGGTTTAGAAAAGGATCGAATAGATTATTCTTCTAAAATAAATATTTTTTTATTTAGAAATTAGAGTTTTATAAATATATAACAAATGGAAGTGAAAGATATTTCAAGGTTTATAAAATATTTGATTGAATGGATATCACTGTTGATCTGACCTGATCAGAAGAAACTTTTCAGTGATGAGCAGCCTTGACCGGAGACTGGAGGTTGTACCTGCAAGGCACTCCGATGTCAAAATAAGAATACAAATACAGAAAGGTAGAAGAGATTAAGATTAAGAATACCTGACCATCTGGTGGAAGAGAATATTTATAATGTGCCTCCAGTGCTGGATCAAGGTTCTTCCATGAGCTGGATTAGCTAGACCCAAGGAAGAACTGTCAATGAATGTGTAGGAGCAGGTAAGACCTAGCACGTGGTCTTGCCCTTGGTCCAACTGCCCATACATATCAGAAGATGAGTGGGTAGTTGGGTGATGTTGATCACGTGGGGGAGACGCTCTCCATACGTCTTTGTATTGGATCATGGGTTGTGCCCGACGGACTGGACCTCTGTCCGACACAGACTGTGTTGACTCAATCCAGAACAACTATTAATCACAACAACTAAGAAAGATGAAGTTATTTAAATAAGCAATACAATAATTATCATAATTCAATTTTCACATAAGATTCAAATTAAATTTGATTAATCGAATGATCATTTTAACATCAAAAGTTTATACATTCATAATCATAAAAAAGAATATCAAATGACTAGATCTAATACATACATATACTTATACAATAAATCACTATCAACAAATTAAGTCTATTAACCTATGATTTCTAAGAAAGTTGTAAAAACCTAAAATATACAACAATATATAAAATTTAAAAGAGATGGTGAAAGTGAATATTACGCCAGAATTTTTATTTGTTCAATGTGTTTGTTCTTACTTTGCGTCTAATCCGAGCTCTAATGGCTAACCATTGGAAATTCGTAGTTCTCTTCCTCACAAGGCTTTCACTTTGTCTTAATTGTTCTCTTCCTCACATCCAAGATCCGCTCCAAATATTTAATCTAAAATAATTTTACTTGATCCTAATGGTACCTTGTCTGAGCTCTTCGCTTATGTAAAGAAACAAAAACTCTCAACTTCATTTCGCAACAACCTATACTCATTTCTACTGAAGTCTTCAGCGTAGAAGAAATTCTTTTCTTTTTCTCCTACTGGATAGTCAATTTTCACAACACCACACAATACTAATCTTGACCTGCAACTCGAGAATTTTACAAACATCAGTGATAAAATATCCTTCTTTATGATATATCTCATTTTCTCTAAGAATTGAGAAGTAAGAACTCATGGTATCTTGCTAAAAGTTGAAGATGAATGCAAATTCAAACGAATATTGTGATTTGGTGTACTTTGAAAGTTAACAACTCTATTTTGAGTAATTGAATTAATATGGTTTTGTCGAAGATTTCGATTTCAAATGTTGTTGGTATTTGATGTATTGTTTGCTGGAGCATTTGGTATTCTAGGAATCAAATTATATTTGCGGATGAGATCGGCGATCCGAAGACAATTTTGCAGAGGTTTGTTTTGAAATCTTGATGGTGGCTATCCAAAGCTATTAATCTTTATGGTAATTGTACCTATTATGAGTGGCACAAGCACCATCAGGTATTCTTAAAATTGTAGAGATTATTACTGTTATAAGTGGAGCATTATGGATTGTATTTGGGTTGAGGTACCTCTGGTACCTCCAATTTTTAGAATACATATATCTTACTTATGAAAAAACTCTATTTTGAAAGACTCTCAAAGTTATGATGTTATCACACACAAAATAATTTATGTATGTGCTTGTGATAAATCATTAAAATTGAGTAAAGATATCCATTTTATTCGAGTCAAGTGCAAAAAGTATGATTCGAGTCGAATGAGAAAATTATTTGAACCAAAATCTTAAAATTCAAAATTTGACAATTTGATTTGAATTAATAATTCGAATAAAAAATTATTTGATTCGAATCATAATAACAGAACTGAAATCCTAATTTTAAAATCTCGAATTATATATATATATATATATATATATATATATATATATATATATATATATATATATATATGATCGTTCGTGTGCAATTAGAATCTGTAGTGGGCTACAGATGTTGACGGAGATGATGATCGTGATACTCGGCCGTCGAGGAGAGATGAGGTACTCCCCGATGTCAAAGTAAGAACGGGTAGAAGAGTGAGCATGTACAAGTAAGAGAGTTAAGAGAGTGAATATTCGATATCTGACCCTCTCAAATGAGAGGGTTTATAAAGGGCCTCAACGTTCGACTATTGGTTTCTATTTGGGGCCTAGATTGCGGATCCCCCGAAAATAGGTAACTGTCAGAACTAGTCGTTGGAATGGGTCTGCGTGGTTGGATGAGTACGTCGAACAGAGGGTAATCCGAGTAGGAACAATTCCTCGACCGAATCTGGGTGACTTCCTCGGATGTCGGACATAAATCTAGAAGGAGCTAGGAAACCGACCAATGGTGACCATGATCGACAATTCGTCATCGGCTGAAGGGCATAAAGTCAGTAGATCTCCTTGATATTGGGCTATTGGACTGTCCTGGAAGCAAGAGTGGATTGAACCATGCCTAGTCACGCCAGTCCGGAATATATATATATATATATATATATATATATATATATATATATATATATATATATATATATATATATATATATATATATATATATATATATATATATATATATATATAATTGTAATAATGCTTAATTATTGTTTTGAATTTTATTCTTTACATTATACAAAATATAAGGTGATTTGTAAAAGGATAAAATATATAAAAACTTGCTGATCTTAGTTATAAGAGAATTTAAAAAGAAAAAATCATTAGAATAAACTAACATACCTGATCTATATTTAATTTAAATATATTAATTATTTAATAAATTTTTTAAAGATAATTATTTTTATTATAATAAGAATAAGAGGAATTATTACAAGGAAAACAAAACAAAATCTGACAAACATGTTATAATTACTTCACTCACCAACCTCACTGTTACATAAGCCTTTAATTTGTTAGTTAATCAAACAGTCCTCAAATTTTCATAACCTAACCCTTCATGGAAAACTCAAAACTTCCACTTCAAACTCTCAACAACAAAATTTCCTTGATCCCTCATCATGAAGTAGATAAATCCAACACTAAGAAAATTCCAAAAACATCAAACAAAACTCATCAGAAAAAGTACCTAGGAGTGAGACAAAGACCCTCAGGAAGATGGATAGCTGAGATAAAAGACTCATCACAAAAACTAAGACTATGGTTAGGAACTTTTGACACACCAGAAGATGCTGCTATGTCTTATGACTCAGCTGCAAGGCTTCTTAGAGGTAGAAATGCCAAAACCAATTTTCCAAATACTCGTGAACAAGATTTCGCCATTTTAGGAAAGAATCCGAGAGCTTTTCACCTTCTTAAGCATGCAATGATGAAAAACCATGCAGTTTCATCATCTACTTCTGTTTATTCTACTGTCATGATGCCATGGAAAAATGATCAACTTGATGCGATTGTTGAGGAAACTATAGTCTGTTCTATTGCTGATGATGAAGGTTCTTCAACAGGATTTTCATTTGGAGGTTCTAAGGTTTATTCTTCTGTTGTTGTTGCTCCTTCTTTTAGTGCTTCTTAATTCTTATTGCTAATTAATTAGTATTAGTGATTCCTTGAACAAGTTTGTCTTCAGGATTCATTCTTCTTTATTTTCTTAATTCAGGTTATTTGTTTATTTGTTCATTGTATATCTCATGTGGTGGCAATATAATATTAGTATACTAGGAGTTTTAAAAAACGTTCGCGATCGCGGTCGGGTAAAGATTTTTTTGCGATTTCAATCGTTACAAATGTTGTGACATTGATTATGGTTGTTGCGGCATAAATTAACTATAATTTATTCTTTAATAAATGATGATATCAATATCGATATTGATATCTGTCAAAATCGTTTTGTCGCAGACTGTTTTTTAAAACCCTAAATATACAGTATATCAATGGATTGGATTGAACCTAGAAGATATATCTGTTAAGAAAGATTGCATTGCTCATATAATCTTGCAACTTAGATAAAAATATTATGGTTAAGTACTTGATAAAATTAGAGGGAAAAGTAAGGAAAAAACTAGATACTAGGAGAGGATAGAGTATAAAACAAAATAAGATAGTAACTCATTCATTTCATCTCAATCTTAGTCTTATTATAAGAGTTTTATTTAAGTTTTTGGGAGTTTAGGTTGATTACGATTTAACTATAATAAATCAAATAATTTTTTTATTTTGTTATGATTTAATTACAATAAATATTTTATAATTTTTTTAACGATTTAAATATATTAAATTTTAGATTATGTACAACAATCCGTTTTGCATATGTCCTCAAAGATAAGTATGCATATTATACCTCTCTCACAATAATTAGACTTTTATATAAAAATCACATTATTCATATTGTTGTGAATATGATACCTTAGAAAACAAAGTATAATAGGTTTCTCAAGAAACCTACAATGATTTGGGTTTAAGGTTACCAAAGATAACAACAAGGATTGATTATAACAACAAGATTACAAGTATACAAGAATAACAAATAACCTCTCTCGCTTTTGAATTAGGGGTTTATCTTCCTATTTTCCATTTTTTCAAAATATGAGAGCCTAGTATGTTATTTATAAAAAAAACTAACACACTAACCTAACAGGCTTTTTAACAATTACCCATTACAAGCTAATTTAGGGTATAAGTTAACTTAAACAATTGAATCCATAACACAAGACCCAATTAAACAATAACATGTGAGCAGACTTCGACGACATGCTATTTGTACTAGGGTTTGTTCCAATATTCCACAAATCTCCACCTTGGAACACACCCTATACCAACAAGAAACAAACTAGATTTCTTCATGCAACTTTATCAACTGCATAAAGTGGAAAAACTTGCAACTGGACAACGTCTTGATGATCATATCAGCAACATTATGATATGTCGAAACCTTCAACACTTGGACTTCTCCATGCTCGATTACCCCTCTAACGAAATGCATCCTCACATCAATGTACTTGGTTCGTTCATGATAGGCTGAGTTCTTCGATAGGTGTATTGCACTTTGACTATCATATTTAACAGTGATACTTAGACCATGAAGTTTCAGCTCCTTTGCAAAACCTTCAAGCCACAATGCTTTCTTTACAACTTCCGTTAGAGCGATATATTCTGCTTCAGTGGTTGATAAGGCAACAACCTTCTAAAGTGTTGCTTTCCAACTAATTATTGTGCCAAACATAATGAAAACATATCCAGAAATAGATTTTCTGGAATCCATACCACCTGCATAATCATAGTCGACATATTCTTATATTGCTGCTTTACTATCTTCACCCAAGGCTCCACTATAAATTAGGACTCTGCTCAGAGACCCATTTATGTACCTTAGAATCCACTTCAATGCTTGCCAGTGAGCCTTTTCAGGATTCAACATGTACCTGCTTATAAGACTTACTACATATGCTATGTCGGGTCTAGTACATACCATATCACACATCAAAGAACCTACTATATTAGCTTATGGAATGCTATTCATATAAGTTCTTTCGACATCAGTACTGAGACACTGATATATACTCAACTTGAATTGAGGGTTTGTTGGAGTCACAACAGGATTTGAATTTGACATACCAAACTTATCAAGAATCTTCTTTAAGTATGTCTCTTGAGATAAGCATAATCTCGATTGCTTTCTATCTCTCCGGATGTCAATCCCAAAAATTCTGGACGCAACTCCTAGATCCTTCATATCGAACTCCTTATTGAGTTCAACCTTCACCCTCATTACATCTTCAACATTGTTGCTTGCTATTAGAATATCATCCACATAAAGCAACAAAATAACAAATGAATTACCAGGTCGAAATCTGAAGTAAACACATTGGTCGAACTGACTTCTGATAAAACTTATGCGTGCCATGAACTTGTCGAATCTCCTATTCCACTGTCGAGGAGATTGTTTCAGCCCATATAAATATCTCTTCAGTTTGCACACATACTCTTCTTTCCCCTCTTCGACATACCCTCCAGGTTGCCTCATCAGGATTGTTTTATCAAGATCACCATACATGAACGCAGTCTTCACATCCATCTGTTCCAGTTCAAGGTCGAACTATGCCACCATGGAAAGCAACATTCAAATGGACCTGTGCTTCACAACAGGAGATAACCTAGAAGATATAAAAAACGTCGCGATCGCGGTCGGATAAATATTTTCGCGATTTCAATTGTTACAAGTGTTGTGACATTAATCACGGTTGTCGCGGTATGAATTAACTATAACTTATTCTTTAATATAGAAAATAATAACGATATCGATATTGACATCTGTCAAAATCATTGTGTCGCAGATATATCTTCTGGGTTGGATTGAACCTAGAAGATATATCTATTGAGAAAGATTACATTACTCATATAATCTTGCAACTTAGATAAAAAATTATGGTTAAGTACTTGATAAAATTAGAGGGAAAAGTAAGGAAAAAACTAGATACTAGGAGAGGATAAAGTATAAAACAAAATAAGATAATTAACTCATTTATTTCATCTCAATCTTAGTCTTATTATAAGAGTTTTATTTAAGTTTTTGGGAGTTTAGGTTGATTACGATTTAACTGTAATAAATCAAATAAATTTTTTATTTTGTTATGATTTAACTACAATAAATATTTTATAATTTTTTTAATGATTTAAATATATTAAATTTTAGATTATATACAACAATCCGTTTTGCATATGTCATCAAAGATAAGTCTGCATATTATACCTCTCTCACAATAATTAGACTTTTATAAAAATCACACTATTCATAAATATGTAATTGAATGATAATATTTATTTATACTATTAAAATAAGGTTTGTCCGCTAACATGGAATAATTTTTTTATTCAAATACCTTACTTTTTCAAAATAATCCTAAAATAATCCATTTTTTAGATTATTTTTCAAAGTATCCGAGTTTGAGAAAAAAATCAAGTGCTATTTCCATACCAATTGACAACAGTGTTGTAGGTTTAAGAGGTATTGTCAATTGAATTGTAGATACCACACAGTGTCTCCAATTCAATTGAAGATTATGTATTAAATTTGAATGTTGTCGCCAATTCATTTGGAGACAAAGTGTAATCATAAAATTTTAAGCAAAAATGACTATTTATTAATTAATTAAAAATAATATTACATAAATTAATGATGACGACCAAGTTGGTCATACCGGCAACCGGTTCCACATCCCCTAGGTACCCTCACTCGATGTCCTCGTTGTTGATTTACTCCAGGTGTTTGAGGATTTGAGGTCTCAGGAACATCAACATGATCCTTAAGAAGTTCTTGCATTTCTAAGAAATTATGTGTATGGAGCGACGACACATTGCTTTAATTGAGTTTGTGACTTATGCCAGAGTAGTTGGGATGTGAAGGGGTCATTGGTGTGCGGTCTGGACAATTGAAGAGGGACATTGGTGTGAAGGATTCAGTGGTGAAAGGTTGAAATGATAGTGGTGTTTGAAAGCCATAAGGGTGTTGTTGGTTATGTTTGTCAGCTACTGTGTGATGTTTGTGTGTCGGCTATGGTGTGATGTTTGAGTGTTATTTGAGTATGACCACTTGATATACAAGACATGAATAAAAACATAAGATGTACTATCTTTTGCTTCATAAATGAAACATGATGTAAAAATGAATACATAATTTATTTAAAACAATATTGAATTGGAAATTGAACTCAACAATAAGCATTGTGATGCTTAACCTAGAAATGAAAGATTTAAATAAAGTTGGAGCCTATTCTATCTCGTGTAATAATGGTCATTACATATGATTGTTGTTCGATTTTGATTGTGGTTGGTTACTGGATGCGATGTCAGTGGTGGTGGTGGTGTTAGGGGTTGATGATGAAGCACAATAGCGGTAAAAGAAAATGTCGTCGTCTTCATTGATGTCATTGTGTTTCCATTTCTTCTTGCTTGCCATTTTTCTTTTTCTGTTTTTTTTATTCCGGCAACGGATTTCGATATCCGGTGACGAAATTAGTTCTCCGATGCTTATTTAATCTACATTTGCTGAAAATTCTAAGAATTGGGAAAACTCCTTCAAGATTCTAGACCATAAAACTCACCATCTATTGAAGAAGATTTTGCACAATAGTAGGATATAGACCAGAAACTGATTTACATTAACAAAATCATCATGAAATTAAGAATCAAATTAGATTAAATATTCAAGAATCAAAATCAAATTGAAGAAGATTATGTGAAACGGAATGAGAAACAAATGAGATTCAAGAATCAAATTAGAAAAAATATTGATTTGGAAAACCCTAATCTCGAAAATCCAGATTCTTGATGAACACAATGCAGTTGATGAAACCTTGATAAGAAAAAAATATTGAATCAATGAGATGTAGATGAATTTGCAGGAAAAAAACCTAACCATAAGATGTTGATGATGGTGGTGACGACGATGATGGATG
Source organism: Lathyrus aphaca (assembly GCA_963966055.1). Lineage (NCBI taxonomy): Eukaryota > Viridiplantae > Streptophyta > Magnoliopsida > Fabales > Fabaceae > Lathyrus > Lathyrus aphaca. Next base: position 515,085,536 of record OZ014522.1, read on the forward strand.
TAGTTGATAATTGCTCAGCTCAATGTCACATGTTTCATGACACATCAATAAATAAAATCCATGTAATAGCCTTGCAAACTAATTATTTAACCCACTTGCGCAACCACGTCAGCAACTATTAACTGTATTTGACGTCAGAGACTATTAATTCAAATGAAAATTTTTGTAGGGACTAATTATTAAAGGAAAATTTTTAAGTGACTAAAATTGAAAACAGTTATATTTAGAGGGATCTAAAATTTATTTAATTCTAAATAAAATCATAGGAAATAATATTAGATATATGTTGATGCTAGATGAAAAGATGTCAAAGTTTTACTCGTTTGGAGTATAAATTAAAATTATTTATGTAGGGTTTGTCCAGATTCATTGAAAGGTATGATTTGAGTAATGGAAAGTAAGGGGTGAATTAGTCATTCTACCACTAGTATAAGAACAAACAAAGAAATTGTTGAATGATTGGCCTTTGAAGTCACACCGTGGCTCTGTGACTCATTCATAGAGAGAGAGAGAGAGAGAAAAAAAAAAGAGCGATTCACACTTTCGGCAATGGCGACTCCATAGATTCCTGGTTCACATCAAAATACTCACATATATATTCCCTTTCTCACCACACGCATCTCTATATTTTCTTCATCGCTTTCGTTTATTTTTTTCATCAATCGAATACTTGCATTTATTCGTTTGGTTAATGTCACGCTGTTGACATTTTATCGATTTTGATTGAAAATCTATCATATATTTTTCTTCTTCTATTTATGTTTCAGATCTACGATCGATTTTACAGTTTTTCAGATCTAAGTTATTTTTATTATGAAAAATGGATTGATTGTTTTTTTGTTGTTGTATATTGAATAGAGATGAGGTGAAGTCACTGGAGGCAGCGGTTCATCGATCTGTTCCTGAATTTGGTTGTGTAGTTATATCACAAAGCAAGAATCGGTCGATAAACCTCTGCATCCAGCATCCACTTTCCCCTCTCTTCATTTTTATTACTGTTTTTATTTTTGATTTTGATTTTTTTGGCTAATAAGTTAAATCTAGTTGTTTCTGATTTTTTATGAGTTCTTCTGATGAGGTTGATATGAAGGAGAAAATTGATGAATCTATTATTAGATTTATGTATTGATTGATCTGAATTGATATGAAGGAGAAAATTGATGGATCTGATATTAGATTTATGTATTGATGGATCTGAATGTATAGTAATCTATTCTTGCTCTGTAATGAAATAGTTAGATTTGGATTTATTTTTTTACTGTATGTGGTTTTTGGTTTTAAATTTATCCATTTTAAACGAAGTTCTTTCTGGGAAAGGTTATTATTATTCCTTAATGGCTTTGTTTTTTTTATTATTTATTTATGATTTATTTAAATTTTTACCTTCTGTGGTTAGGGTTTCGATCCCGGATCCTTGCTTGATGAGAGCATTTATGTTTGTTTAGTGGAAATATTGGTTTCATTTGTTATGCAACAAAGTGGAAGAAATGTCCACATTCATCTTAGAATTTAGAAATTCTACTGTTTCTTTATTAAGTGAAGCTTTTTGAAGAGGCTGAATGGGCCTCATTACTCACATAATGTCATTTTCTTCCTCCATATATGGTTTAAAAGGTAGTATCTGTTTGTTTGTCTGTATTGGAAAATAGGTTTCCATATTGAAGGCAATAAAGAACAGTGTAATGTTACTGTATGTAAGTCAATAAAGTTACCCTTAAAAGGGTGTTCCCAGTTTGCAAGAGAATATACAGGTTGTGATTAAAGGAAATGGTATATAATTCTTGTGCATATGTTGAAAGAAAGCAGATTGCAGTTTGGGGTATTATGTGGAGTACAGATTTTGATTCTTGTGGTGTGTACATATTGGGCTGGTTAGGTAAAGTGTTGTGAATCGTAATCAATGTGTTATCCTGCTCTGTTTGACATTCTATATTCGTATTTACTTATTTACGGTAGTTTTGTTGCCTATTTTACATTTCAAACAATGTATCACCTTTTGATCTAATACAAGATTAGTATTATAAGTTTCAAATAATGTAACACAAGATTAGGTTTATGAAGTTGGAAATAAATGACATTATTTTCATTGAGAGTTGATACTCCAGATGAATTATGCTAAAATGAAATAAGTGTAAATGGCAAAATTAGTATGCGAATTATTTATATGAAAGGATGATTGTAATAGTTCTGGATAACTTAGGCTTTCAAGTTGAATTTTCAATAGGCTTATAAACATTTTTATTTTGCAAACCTTTGCCAAGTGACCCACAAATTCCTAATGGTCTTTTTGCTTCAAAAGAAGACGAGGTGAGAAGAAAGAAAGTGAGAGATTTTAATTAAAAAATACATTTGGTTTATAAGAGACGGAATATTTTATTAATATTTTATATTCTTATAAATATTTTTTTTATAATAAAATTTATAATATTGAGTGATTAAAAAAGTTATAACTTACTCTAATAATTAAAAACAATTGATATATTTGATTTGTATTATAACTCACAACATAAATTAAAATAAATTAAATATATTTAATTTGTATTATAACTCAATATAAATTAACTTATGTGTTGATAATAATTTTTAAATATAATCTAATTAATAAAGAAAATGAATATTTTAAAAGATATAAAAAAATAGATTTAAATATGTTTTTGGTCCCTATAAAATTAACAAATTTTATTTTTGGTTTCTACAAAAAAAAATCGTGTTTTGTCGTCTACAAAATAATTATGCACATAATTTTAGTCTTTATTGTAAAACTAATATATATTTTTGAATGATTATTTTGCAGTTATGTTTAGAACGTTATAAAAAGTTCTTCGGAAAAAAAGAATTCAAAATTTGATTTATAAATCGAGATTTTTATTACTTTTATCATTATCTTTTAAAATTTAAAATTTTATAATATATTATCCAATAGTATAAACTAGTATAAAATCATCCATTGGGTAACATGGTATTAGATAAAATTGTTCGCACTCTTTCAACTATAGTTTTGTTCATTCTCTTAACCCAAAAACTTCATCCCTAGAAAATATGTCATATTTCCTATATCAATCATCTCAAAATCATTAACACCTTCTTGAACTTAACTATCACATTTGAAGAGTTTCATATTAGTAATATGTCATCAACACACCATAATCATAATTCTATCAGATGTATGCTGGACATAAATGTAACACCCCATTTGTTTTTTTTTATCAAAATTAGTATAAACTACTGGATAATATATTATGATTTTTTGATCGAAACTAGCATTTCGAAAAATTTCATAAAATCTAATTTTGAAATGATTTTTTGCATGAACATCCATCATAACCTTGTCTCGTAATATATAGAAAAGATCTGAAAAGTTTCATATTAACCCATGTGGCAATTCAGATTAAAATAAACAATAAAAATTGATGTCACATCAATATTTTGGATGATGTGGCGTGGAAAAGGTCTTACATGATTTTATTTTAGAAATGTTAGAATATATTTTGCAATTTTTTTTATAAGGAGATTTTTCAAATAGCGCATAGGGGTGAAAATGAATATTATCCCTTTATTTTTGCTTGTTTTGATTGCAATCGTCTTACTCTTGTAACTAGTTTTTGAATTAATATATTTCTCTTAATTTAAAAAAAGAAATTATTATTACAAACTTTTCAAAAAAGGTGACTAAACTCTCTTTTGGTTTTCTTCACTAAAAGAATTTCACTATGTTATTGTTATAGAAGCGTTAATACGAAGGTGATGATTTGAAATAAAACAGAATGAATTTTAAAGCAAAAACATACAAAGAATAAATGGATAAACTATAAGGAACATTTTTCTCCTTTTCTTTCCATTAATTTTCTATAATTTCTCTCGTATTTTAATTTATTTTCCATTTCTTAATTTTCTCTCCACCTAAGAAAGACACCCATAAGTACCACCAATAATTAATAATCGCATATGAAGACAAACCCACCTCTCAATTTAGCTATAGGCTACGTCTGGTATAGAGGGAGCATCACGTGGATGAGCCAGACTCATGGAGTACTGTCATGAGTTGTTTTTCTTTCATAAAATTTTTGGAAAATGTTTTCTTGGTCACCACTCACCACTCACCAGATAAATTGTGCATATGAAAGAAAAATAATTGTAACTAACTTTGCATCTAAAACATATTACAAGAATAGAAAAAACTATTTTTCATCTAACTAGGAATTGTGGACAGTGGACCACTTGCTTTGTATACATGATATTCTAGTTCCTTGCAATTTAAAAACAAAACAAAAAAAGTAAAAGTTTAAAAAATGACATCTCAAATTAAGATAGAAAAGTCTTTAAAGTTCAAAATTTATTTACAACTATTTCTCTTTTCTTTAAGTTCGTTTGTTGCGCATCATAATAGATATTATATATAAATGTACCATATTTTATCTTAAGTGAGCAAGACAAAAAATTATAATTAGTTAAATAATCTTAAGTTTTATTTTATTATGTCTATTTAATTGAAAACATATTTTGAAATTGAGTTGAATTAAAACTAGCAGACTAGCAGGATATGATAAAAAATAAATTAATGATTTATTCTTAAAAATATTATTTAATAAAATTAAAATATAATATGGCATAAATAAATAAATAATATTACTTTAAATTAAAATTTTCAAAAATAATTATGAATATTAATTTTATTATTTTTTAAAATAAATTTATTGCAATGATAATTTTTTCATTTCCGTATAATATATATCATATCTTTATTTTGATTATCTAATATTTTAAAATCATTTATTTTAATATCATTGTGCTGATCAAGTCATTCAAAATAGATTTCGTCTCAAAAGCTTTATTGATTCCATTCGTTGGCTTGCATTTCAAGATCTTTCCTTTATAGGCCATGACGAATCATTTGGATCAAAAATAGAGGTAACTTTCTTGAAATGGTAAAAAAAATTTAGCGTCATACAAATGATGAACTTGCAAAAGTAGTACTAGAGAATGCTCCATATAATTCTAATTATACCTCTTATTCAATTCAAAATGAAATTTTGCATATCATGTTTAGTAAAGTGAAAATGTATATTCGAGAAGAGACTGGGGATTCTAAATTTTGTATAACTATTGATGAATTGTGTGATGAATCTTTGAGGGGACAAATGTCTATTATCTTGAGGTTTGTTGATAAAAACAGGTGTATTTAAGAACGATTTTTTGAGCTTGTACATGTTAACGACACTATGACTATCACTCTTAAAAATGCAATTTGTGATGTTCTTTCTCGACATGGTCTAAATGTTTCAGATAATCGTGGACAAGGGTATGATGGTGCTAGTAATATGAGAGGGGAGTGGAATGAATTGCAAGCATAATTTATCAAGGATTGTCCGTATGCTTATTACATACATTGGTTTGCACATAGATTACAACTTGATTTAGTTGTTGCATCAAGATAAGTTTTTATTGTTCATGATTTCTTCTCACACTTGACTCATATTGTAAATGTTGTATGTTTCTGTAGTAAGCGTCATGACGAGTTTCAAAATGCCATTTTTGAGGAGATTTCACATTTGCTAGAGATTGATGAGCTTGATAGTGGTAAAGGACAAAATCAGATTGGTACTTTGAAACGAACCGAAGATACACGTTGGAGCTCACATTTTTCTTCTGTTTGTAGTATGATGGATTTGCATAATCCAACTTGTGTGGCTCTTGCAGATATTAGAAAAATGGGAGAAGTTATGCTACATGTGGGGATGCTAATGTTGCTTATAATTTTATGAAATCATTTGAGTTCACATTAATTTTGCACATGATGAGAGAACTTATGGGAATTACAGATCGCTTGTGTCAAGCTTTACAACAGAAAAATCAAGATATACTTAATGATATGTAGTTAGTCACGACTACAAAGACATTAATTCAAAAGTTGAGAGATAATAGATGAGATGGTTTATTGAAAAATGTAATATTATTTTGTAAAAAACATGATATTGATTCTCCTGATTGTAATGCAGCTTATATAAAGTGTGAAGGTCGTGCGCGTCATCAAATGGATCACATCATTGCGAGTCAACGTTTAAGAGCGAACCTCTTTTATGTTACAATCGATCAACAACTACAAGAACTGAATCATAGATTTTGTGAGCAAATAATGAAACTTTTAAGTCTAACCAATAGTTTGGTTCCTAAGGATATTTACAAAGCATTTGATATAAATAATAAATGTGCTCTTGTAGATAAATTATATCCTACATATTTTAGTGAGCATGAGAAAATTAGTTTGAGATATCAACTTCAACACTTTCATCTTGATGTTGTTGATCATCCAGATTTAAATAACTTGTCAACTATGTCTGAATTGCGTGAAGCTCTAAAAAAGACAGGGAAGACAAATACATATTGTTTGATTAATCGACTTATTCGTCTTATCTTAACCTTCCAATTTCTACAGCTACTACAGAAAGATCATTCTCAGCAATAAAGATAATCAAGATAAGATTGTGCAATAAGATTGAGGATGAATTTCTTACTGACATTGAAAAAGAAATAGCTGAGCACTTCACCACTGATTCAATTATTGATGATTTCAAGTCTTTAAAAAAGCGGAAGACGGTACTCTAAATCGATGTTGGATATCTCTTTTCATATATTATATTTTTATTTTATTAAAGTTATTTTGAATATTTGAGAAATTTGCATCTAAATTTTTATTTTTGTAAATCAATTTCAATTACCGCCCATAATATTTTAGTCAAGATCCACCATCACTCCTTGCTACCCTCGTTGCCCCTTGTCAAACATTTCCAAATATTCCAATACAAATAAATACTATATCATATATTTATCTTATTCTAAAAAATATATAAAAAAGCTTAAAGTATTGGTGAAACTCAAACCTAAACCTTTCTAATTTAAAATTTGTTTTTTACCACTAGGACGAAAATTTGAAGATCCTTGCATTTTCTAAACTCCTCGCATCAATTCCGTTCTAAAATTTAGTTACAATAATGAAGATTAATCACCACCCTTATAAAAATTTAATATAATCCCAAAAGTATAATGATAATAAACCAATTAGCATGATTAAATTAAGTGTGATGCTAATTGGCAAGAATCTCCAACGACATTGCACATGAGTTTCCTAGAAATCACAATACTATCACTGACATAACATTATAATAACCACATATAGCCACCGACGCGCTTTATGTTCCAAACCTTTCAAAAGCCACTTCAACCCAATTTTTCATTTCAACTTTGCTATTAATCATGTCAAAGATTAATGTTGATCAACTCAATCAACTAAGAGAAATCTTCACTCGATTCGACATGGATTCAGATGGAAGCCTAACAATGTTAGAGTTAGCAGCACTTATTCGTTCATTAGGTCTCAAACCTTCTGGTGACCAAGTTCAAGTCATGTTATCAAAAATGGACTCAAACAGAAACGGTTGTGTTGAGTTTGATGAATTAGTAGGAGCCATAATGCCAAACATGATGAATGAAGAACAACTCATAGGTGTGTTTAAGTGCTTTGATCGTGATGGAAATGGTTATATTTCAGCTGCTGAATTGGCTGGAGCTATGGCTAAAATGGGTCAGCCACTTACATATAAAGAGCTTAGAGAGATGATTCAAGAAGCTGATATGGATGGGGATGGTGTTATTAGTTTTACTGAGTTTGCTACTATTATGGCTAATTCTGCTTCTCATTTGTTTGGAGAGTTTGGTTACACAAACAAAACACATTCCTTTCAATTATAACTTTTTTGTGTGAGTACATTCTTCAAACGTGAGTAGCTTATATTGTACCATAATTATTTTGTGGTATAAGGTATTGCTTTGATGTATTAAATAAGGATATTTGGTTATGTTGACATTAGTACTTTTTTTTCTTTGTGCTCCATGGACATTTTTTTTCTTCCATCTAACTTTTTAAGGGTTTGTTTTAGAGTTTAGAGGTGAGGTAAAGAACTATTCCTCGGTCTCTTTTAAAAATTATTTTATGTGTTACACATCTCTAAGGATTTCCACCGTGGCCAAGGAATGCTTTCATTTTTTAGGAATCCAAGATGTTTGATATTTATATGTACTATTGGAAATTATTATAATATTATTATTAAGAAAATAAAATAAAGGATTTTGGAGGTCTAAGGGGTAAGGTTGTTGATCTCACCTGATCAGGAGGCCTTCCAAGGACTTGAAGAATGGGCCAGAGAATGGAATGAGAAGGGGGGTGTACCTGCAAAGTACTTCGATGCTTAAGTCAGAAGAGGTACAAAAAGTTAAGGTTATTTCAGAGTGAGTTAGAATACCTGAACTTTTGCCAAGAAAGGGTATTTATAATGAGCCACCAGCGCTGGGCCAAGGCCCCTCAATGGGCTTAACCTGGCTAAGCCCAAGGAGGAGCTGCCAAGGGACGCGTAAGAAGCGTGAAGACCTAGACCAAAGGTCTGCCCCCTGGTCCAACTGCCCCTACCTTTAAGGAGACAATGAATGGCAGTTGGGTGACGTGGCAGATGAGCTGGCAGACATGATCTCTGCCCGTCATCAGGTGTATGCCCGTCATCTGAACAGGTGGTTTATAAAGGAGGTTCACCTGCTCGGACACATGGGTCTCTGCCCGACATGTGTTGGGGCGTGCCCCTGTATGACATTATGGCAGAGGTTCACCTGCTCGAACATATGGGCCTTTGCCCGTCGTGTATTGGGTCGTGACCTGCCTTGCGCTACGGCCCAGTCCAACAGGAGCCCCCCAAGTCGAGTCTCTGAGTCAGAGTGATGACTTGTATTGCAACCGGGGGTACTCGAGCATATGGTCGGGAAGATTATAGTAGAACTGCCCGCAACACCCCTTTTTCTCTGGACATTTTTTATCCACACAGTGTCGGGGACGAATCGTCATTGACGGGCACGTGCTGTTCTTGTAGAGGTCGAGGACTTCGTACGGGGACTGGACGTTCTGAGGAGTCGGGGAGGTGGACAGCAGCCCGACGTCGCTTTAGTTCCCTTATGGATTGACGTGTTCCAATATTAATGACGTCGCTTCGTTTTGTGTGCAAACGACGGCGTAGGCAGTAGGCAATGATGACCTAGCGCGTTGGCCCACGCGCCTGGGACTATAAAAGAAAGTTGAGTGACTTCATTTTCACTTTTCCGCTCATACGTTCACCGAAAGCTCTGAAGAATTTCCCTGTGTCTGCCCGTCTCGCCGTCTGAACCGCCGCCGCTGCTCGTGCGCCACCGTCTCTTTCTTAATTCCGAATATGTCAGGTGCCATTTTTGCTTCCTTAATCCTTTATTTTCCTCTTTTTCGCGCTAAATGTCTGCGAATGTATGTTATACTTGTAGTGGGTTGGTTAGACTTGACTTAGGAATAGTAAAATGGACTGTAGATGGAAAAAAATAGGGTTAGGGTTAGACTGTCCTGGGCAGAAATTTCATACGCCGGGCAAAACTTGCATAAATGTATATGAGATTTTCGCCCGGTCTGGTAAGAACGTGTGCATTCCTGCGCCGAACACGTTGCCTGTGACCGTTGCTTCTACGCCCTTTCACTTGACCTGCGGTGGAAGGGTGGATTTGATATGACGTCGAATTCACTCCTTCTGTCTGCGTTTCAGGTGCAACCGGGCATTTACGACCGAGGAGATAAGACTCCGGGCCACCGTCCGAAGATGCGGCCATCACTCGTCTACCCGTCGGGGATGGGAGTGTCAGGGATGGTACTGAACATGCCTCGTCATCCGGATAGAATGATCTCTCCTGGGTTGCGGATGAACCTTTGGAGGAGGAGTCCTACTTCTGTGACGAGGCTATCCCCGCTTATGCCGTGGTTGAGCACAGAAGTCGGGAAGATCCTGAGAATTGGCAGTGCCACGCTCCCAAAGAGGCAGACCGCATATGTCATCATTTCCCGGGGAAGCAGTTCGCGATGTACGAGTTCGCTTTCCGGGAGGCGGGGATCAGGCTGCCCTTTAATTCATTCCAAATGTCCATCTTCAAATGGCTTCGGCTGGTGCCGTCTCAATTGCACCCCAACGCCCTCGCTTTCATGCGGGCGTTCGAGTTGGTCTGCCGCTTCCTCAGCATTGGGTGCACTCGAGCCCTTTTCTTACATGTCTTCCACCTCCAGTGGTCCGGTCTCCGTGGGCATCACAGCTGGGTCTCCTTTAAGCAGCCCGTGCGTTTGTTCAAGACATACGTGGACTCTGCCCGTCACTTTAAGGGTCGGTGGTATGTGGTGAGACCGATCACCCGTGTCGCCCTGCACTCCCTTTACTACCATCAACGGGCAGCAAATGGGGAGGAAAAATTGATGTCAAAGGTACCGCTGAGGTGGCAGCGTGACCATTTCGACCTCACCACCGCCCATTATAGGATTAAATTCGCGATGCTCGGCGTCGAGGATAGGCTCGCATATTAGAAGTTAGTTGACTATGTGCGGAGCTTCAATCTGGCGGTCTGGACGGATCGACAGGGCGTGCCCTACCTTGACGAGGCTGGAATGTCGATCACTGAGGCTCGTATTATTAATACAAAAGTTTTGCTCGAGTGTGGGACCGAGGATAAGGCCTTGGAATTATTGAGTAGGTGTTTTTCTTGTTCTTATTTTTGTCTATGTCTTCGCTCGCTAACGTTTATGTGTAATGTTTTGCAGGTGCTATGCCCACTGCGCGTGATCGGGTCCTCAAGCTGGCCAACCAGGTTGGTGCGCCGGACAGGGTTCCCAAAAAGAAGAAGAAAACTGTGCCTCGTGTTCAGGTGTCCGCTGAAGACTATGGGGTCGGGACTTCAAACACGGCGAGTCCGGTGCTCTCCTCTCCTCCTCGGGCGTCGACAATTAATATACCTGACAGTCCGCCTCTATCAGCCTCTCCTTTCCATAGGCGGAAGTGTCCGGAGGGGACTCTTTCGAGGTCGACATTGGGGGGCGGGAGTCCGGGCGGACCTGACAGCTACCTATTGCCCCCTTGTTATGTGGAGCGGTCTTTCTTCAAAGCCGAGGATGCGATCGCGGAGCCGGCGCCCGAGGAAAGGGCTATTCTGAATCAAGAGGCTGGTGTCCGGCGTAAGGAGCTGGCAAGGGATCTGGCAGCTGTCATCCGGGTGATGGAGACGGCCATGGTCTTAACTGATACCTCGGTCTCCACTGCCTCACTGGAAGATGCTCTCGTGCAGGTCCGGTCTGAGAAGGATAAGTTGTCCAAGGACCTGTCAGACTACAAAGAGGAGCATCAGCTTCAGGAGGGGCTGAAGAAAAAGCTGGAGGAGGTTGAGAAGGAGCGGGACCAGCTGAAGGTGGTCAGGGTGAATTTGGAGGAGCAGCTGGCCGGGCACCAAAAGTTGGCTGAGGATAATGCTGGACTGCGCACTCAGCTCGCTTCTCTCGAGGAAAAGGTCCGTCCCTTAGTCGATGAAACCGAGGAGGAGCTTGCTCTTGGTTCCCGTGGTGAGCTGTTGGGGCACATACGTTCTCTCAATCAGGACCTCGTGGCTGTGTTCAAGGAGGGTTTCGACAACGCCGTCGAACAACTGAGGGTTTTGAATCCTGAATTGGTGACGGAGGGGTCAACCCACAACTACTGTGTCCGGGAGGGGGAGATTGTGTGCCCTTTTGAAGCCGAGGAGGAGCTGGGGGACGATGAGGATGAGGTGGAGAATGTTGAAGAGGAGCTCCGGGCGGAGTCTTGATTCTTTTTTGATTTGTTTTTCATATGGCCTGTGTGCCTTGTTGATGTATGGCCTGCGTGCCTTCTATGTATTTTGGCCTTCGGGCATATGTAATTTGGCTTTCGGGCGTACTTGGCCTCGGTCGTTTGCTTTTAATATATGAATGTTGTTTTTGGTCATTCTTTTTGTTCGGTTATGTACCATGTTTTAATGTTTATGATTTGTTGTATTCTGCTCGACCGGGTTAGTCTCCTCGGTTTAGGGAACCGATGAAGTGTCGGGCGTCGTGCCCGTTTGGATCGAAGACCGGGTTCGATGTTCGGGACTCCGGCTTCGAGGCTTGGGCTCTCCCATCGCGAGCTGGGCGCCCTGTCGGTCTCGGTACTTCGACATTGGTGCTCGATCGAGATCCCAATCGTCGGGGAGGGTTGTGTTCGTTGGAGGGATCAGTTTGTCCCCGGGTCTTGCGGTTCCTCTCTATTGTTTTGGAGACAAAGAGTGTGGTCGTACCTCCCACGTCTCCCCGTGATATATTTAGCTGTAATATTGTCTAAGTTTCTCTGCGTTCCATGGTCGAGCGAGTTCTTCGCCTTGTAGGTTTTCTAGATAATAGGTCCCATTGCTCGTTTTGTCGCGGACGCGGTAGGGGCCTTCCCAGTTGGCGGCCAGTTTACCCTCTCTTGGGTTTTTCTGGTTTCTTCTGAGGACCAGGGTGCCCACCTGAAATTCTCTTTTTAGGACCTTCGCGTCGTGACTGTAACACGGTGGGAGAACTGACTTTTAGTTATGTTGCGGATAGCAAGAGTCGCCACCGACTTTTATTTTATCCAAAGGAAAGGCATAAAAGAACAGGAAAGACCTTTTAAAAGATTTTTGGGTCCGGGGGGTAGGTTATGTAAAGGGAAGGTGTTAGCACCCTTTACATCCATGGTTATCCATGGGCTCTTAGTTACTTAGCTCACTTTAAAATGTTTTTGAAAGTGTGAAGTGTGTGAATAGAAATTTTCTTAAGTGTTTATAATGACCCATGTACGGATGCGTATAAACCTTTGTTTTGAAAATTTTTGTTTGAAATTGTGAAGTGTTTGAAAAGTTTTGAAGAGTGAGCAAGTAACTATGAGGAACCTACCCTAAGTTTGAGTCTTTTCTGTTCTTGAATCCCTTAAGTGGTAAAACTATCCCTATTATTAAGGAATAGGTAGTCATTACCTTGGATGTGTGAGGGACAAGTGAAGGGACATCTGTTATTTAGGCAACTGTGGGGTGTATAAGCAATTTTGGAGGGACTATCATCTTTATTCGAAAGGGACAAGATCATTACGAAGGAAACATTCGAAAGGGACTTGATCTTTTGTTTGTAAAGGGACTAGATGATGTGAATTTGAGGGACTTTTGCTTTATACACCCTACTTGACCTTTTGATTAGGCAACATGAGAGGTATCCCTAAGGAAGTGAGATGGCGATCAAAGATCGACTTACGTGTGTGAGTGTATAATTTTAAATATTTATCTTTTAAATTAAGTGGTCTAAATTAATTTTAAATAAACATACATGTTTACACTCCCTATTTACTAACCATAACATAAAATATAAATAATAAACGTTATAAATAAATATTACATCCAGGAGCAATTACATAATAATAATAAAAGCAAAATAAATAAGCAAAATATTAATAAGCAAAATAAATAAGTAATTATAATTGGGTTAGTGAAAATAATAATAATAATAAAAATAATACTAAATTAAATGGGGTTAGTAGTAAATAAATACCACAAGAATATAATTAATAATAATAATGAAATAAATAAGAATATAATAAACAATTTTTAAGGTTAATAAGAAAATATGAACAATTATTATAGAATTTTAAATTATATGTAAATTATAAAATTAATTATGAATATATTATGAAAATTAAATTAGCAATTTTTAAACATATAATAAAAATTATTTACATGCAAAATTAAATTATAAACAAATTATATCATATTTACATATTATAAAAATAAATTAAGAATTTTAATTTTTAAACATATTTACATACAAGAATTTAAATTATAAACAATTTATACATTAACAAAAATTAAATTAAGAATTAAATCATGAATATAATAGATACAAATAATAGTATTAAATAAATAGAAGAAGAAAAATTAGGGTTTGAGAAGAAATATATTTTTTAGGGTTTATAAAAATAAATTAGGTTTTATATAAAAAATGTTAAATATTAAATATTAATCTAATTATACAAATAAATTATATATATACATATTAAAAAGAAATTAGTTTTTAGAAAATATTATTATTATTATTTTAGAAATTGTTTAGAACATATATTAATTTAAATCTATTTACATATTAATCCTAATATTCAATAATAAATAATTAACAAAAATAAATAAAACAGAATAAAAAAAACTTACCTGGGCTGGGAATTGAACCCAGCCCCTTTTGCTTCCAGGAACTCTAAGTCAGCAACATCCACCACCAGGCCAGCGCGCATAGGTGACCAAGGGAGAGGCAGCATTGGTTTTGTTGTTGATTCCTGAAAATCAAAGAAAAAAAAAGAAAGAAAAACAAAAGGCCTGGGGGGATCGAACCCAGGACCTTCACAATACACACAAACACCTTAACCAATCCAGCTGGGAGAGCGCACCTGATATAAATCTCATTACAACACATAATATATTATGTTTAACAATTAAAATGGAAAAACAATAAAAAAACTGGTTGGAGCCAGGATTCGAACACCAGCCCTTAAGGAATACACGCGCATACACAACCAACTGAGCCAGCCAACCAACTGTGAAATAAATCAGAAACGAATTCATAAAATATTAAGATAAAATTTTGAATTTGAAATATGGCGCCACTGGTCATCTTCTTCCTTGGGATTTCGGAGGTTTTCCTGCGAAATTTCCTGGGAAATTTCCTACAACTTTTCCTGCGCACAAACCCTGCGAATTTCGTATCACCATAAACATGTACAATTTTATCAAATTGATCATATTTTCGTAATCCCCAGACATCACACAGTTCAATTATAGTCATAGAATTAATTTATGTTAGCTAAATCAAAAAATCCCAAATTCAAATCAAGAACCCTAGCCATGGCAACTTGCGGTTTAGGGTTTATTTCTTCAATCCATTTATCCAGAAATCATCTAGGCCTCACAACAAACAATATTAACTACACAAAAACAATTTATAATAGCCAAATGAACAGAATCGAAAATTGAAAAAAAATGAAGAACATGAATTCGGTTTATGCAATTCATGAGGTTTTTGATGCAAATAATGATTGGTAATGATTCAATGATGTCCAGGGATCATTTTTATGTCCTTCAAATACCTTCAAAGGCCTTGTAGAAGGGAAACCGAATTTGAGTTTTGTAGAGGTTTTTGAAAATTGCAAACTTACTCTTGAGAGGCTGAAATTCGTGTCCAATGAGTAGGGTTATGTCATGTACTTATAGAGTGATGAATTTAGGTCAAAAAACTTGGTCATTGTATGAAAGATTTGATCCAAAAAGATTGAAAAAGATAAGGCTTTAAAATTAAAATATTCTTGTATGAACACCTTCTATTTCAAGCCAATCATCATGATTTTCTTACCACTTTGATACCAATCACCTTTATGAATTTCTAGAAGCTCAATCATTTTTAAATCTTTGACTTTTATATTTTATTTTAATTTAAAATGATTTAAAATGAATTAAATCAAAATAAATAAAAATAAAATGATAAAAAATCTGATTTTTATAGACTTGGGTCGTGCATGAGGTTATGGTATGGATTGGGTCATCATATGGCAAGCCCACTTGAAAAAAATTGGTTTTAAACCTCCATTTTCTTCATAAACCAACCAAAACTTTCCTAAATTTGCAAGGGCACACATCCCTCAATTTTAATGCTATGAGGGTGTTCTTGGACATTTTGGAAAGCTTTAAGAGTCCTCTAACTAACCCCACTGATTTCATGTCCATATCATTTACCATTCTCAAGTTATGCCCTTTTGAAGTTGTTGACTTTTTGTTCACTTTTAAAAGGACCTATAATGTCTTAGCTCATACTTTCCAAATGAAGCATTTTTGGGCTTGGCTTGTGAGACACAAAGTTGTAGAGAATTAAATTTCCTTCAAAATGAGATTTGTATGGAGAATTAGTGATGAAGAATGTGAAAGTTATGGCTGGTCAAAGTTCAGTTGACTTTTACTGAGGAAACCCTAATTTAGAAACTCCTGATTCTTGATGATCTGAAATATCCTTGATGAATCATGATCAACCCTTGATCAAATGATGAATTTTACTTCATATACTTGATGTTGGCAAAAAATCATGAAGTTTGACTTTGGTTTGACCACAGTTGACCTCAGTTTGACTTTTTTAACTACTTTGACTGATTTTGACTTATCTGATCATCTGACTGAGCAAACCTTTGAGAAAAGTCTTGAAACTTGTCATGGGGGTTCTTACACACATATAAGATGTTATGAAGCTCACTTGAAGTCTTGGAAGTTCATTTAGCCTGATTAAAGTCAAAACCCTAGTTTTGGATGCACTGCTTAGGAGGTGCATTGTCTGAGGGAATTGTCAACTCTTCTGACTATTTGTGAACTTTGTGAACCTTGTGAACCATCATAAAATGTATTGTAGACTTCATGAACCTCATGAAAGTCTTGTGAACCTTGTGAACCTCATAAAGTGTCTTGTAGATTTCATGAACCTCATGAAAGGTTTTGTGAACCTTGTGAACCTCATAAAGTGTCTTGTAGACTTCATGAACCTCATGAAAGGTTTTGTGAACTTTGTGAACCTTCTTAGCACACAAAGTCTTGTATTGTGAGGGCAAATTTTGGGGTGCAACAGTGACGCAGTGCTATTTTTTGTTTGAGGGATATTTCCCTAAGGGCTGCTTCGGAACGGATCTCGTCGACGAGGTCTAGCTCGGCTCTAAGCGCCTCGTCGTTCATTTCCTCGTCTAGGGGTTCCTCCACGCGTCTCGTCGGCTCCCGTATTTCTACCGGGATGACTGCTTCGGTGCCGTAAGTTAGTCGGAATGGGGTCTCCCCGGTCGTGGAGTGTGGTGTCGTACGGTAAGCCCATATGACGCTATGTAGCTCCTCGACCCATGCTCTCTTCGTCTCACCGAGCCTGCGTTTGAGTCCGCGTAGGATTACCCTGTTGGCCGCTTCCGCTTGCCTGTTTGTCTGCGGATGTTCGACGGATGTGAAATGTTGCTTAGTTCCTAGGCTCGCGACGAAGTCTTGGAATCCCCCGTCCGTGAATTGTGTTCCATTGTCCGTGATGAGGACCTGGGGCACGCCGAAACGAGCGAGGATATTGCGTTTAAAGAATCGGAGAATGTTCTGTGCGGTTATTTTAGCCAATGCCTCTGCTTCAATCCATTTGGTAAAATAATCCACCCCCACGATGAAGTATTTATTCTGATACGATCCGGTCACAAAAGGTCTGAGGATGTCCATGCCCCACCATGCGAAGGGCCATGGAGAAGATCCGAGGATGTCCTCTCTGGATCGTCCCCCAGAGGGATGAGTTCGAACTCTTCGTCGGGGATCGGTCGGAACGGGTGTTCGGGAGATCGTTCCTCGGCGGGTTTCCATCCTTCAGTTTCGTTGCAGCCAATGCGGCAGTCGAGGTCGATGGCGTTAATTCCATGGGGGGGATGATCCTCAGTCTTGAGTTTTTTGTTGCTACTCTTTGTATTGACCATGGCCTGTCCTTTCACCGCGGCGTCGTAGCATCGTCGGGCAGCTTCGATATCACCGTGGATGGTGACTACGCGACCCAATTTGGTGTAGTACTTCATTTTCAGATGGACGGTGGATGGGACCGCGGTGAGTTCGGCTAATGTCGGGCGGCCAAAGATGCAATTGTAAAGGGATGGACAGTCCACGACCAGGAACTGGATTTTGATTTCCCTGGCCGTTTCCTGCTCCCCGAAGGTGACGAGGAGCTCGACATATCCCCACGGCCTTGTTGTGGCTCCATTGAATCCCTGGAGGTCGGATCCGACGTAGGGGGCCAGGTTGGTCTTGTCTAATTTCAAAGTCTTGGAGAGGTGGACGTACACGATATCCACCGAGCTGCCCTGATCGACCAGAATGCGCCTGACGTCGAACTGGGCCATCCTGGCCCTGATCAATAGTGGGATGCCCGAATTCGGGGATCCGCCTGGAAGCTCTTCTAAAAAGAAGGATATTGGGTTGGATTTACCCCGATATTTTGTCAGCGTCGCTTTTTGCTCGAGCGCAGTCAGAAGGAGCTCGTCGAACTTGCGTTTGACCGAGAGGGCAGCAGCCTCGCCGTTAATCCCTCCACCCGATATGGAGAGAGTTCGTTGTTGTTGGGGCTGCGCTCGCGCCTTGGTGATATTCCCGATCGACCATTGTCGCGGCGGGCGCGTGCCCTGCTGACATGAGGTTCTGGGGAGCGACGTCCTCGCTTCTTCGTTGCTTCTGGACGTTGTTGTGTCCTGTTCTCCCGTTGGAGTCGGACCTCCTGTCGTTCAGCTTCTAGGGCCATGATTCTCTCGTGTTGCTGGTAGAACATAGAACCGGCCTGATTGAGGGCGTTCACCATGACAATCATGGTGGCGTCTCCTTCGACGTGGACGGGGATGGGATGAAATGTCTCGGCCCCTTGGTTTTGAACGTGAGAGGGGTCCCCGTTATTTTGGGGCTCGGGAGACGGGGTGGCTGGACGACCGTCTCGAGCGTCTTCTTCATGGAACTGCGGGCCGTCGTCCATAGTATAGTCGATGAGGGGACGGCTGCACTCGCTAGGTTGTTCTCCGGCCATGTTGGAAGGACAGGAATGAATAAGCTTTGATCTTCTGCTGGTGAAGATTGGGATAGCTAGTTCCCACAGACGGAGCCACTGATCTCACCTGATCAGGAGGCCTTCCAAGGACTTGAAGAATGGGCCAGAGAATGGAATGAGAAAGGGGTGTACCTGCAAAGTACTCTGATGCTTAAGTCAGAAGAGGTACAGAAAGTTAAGGTTATTTCAGAGTGAGTTAGAATACCTGACCCTTTGCCAAGAAAGGGTATTTATAATGAGCCTTCAGCGCTGGGCCAAGGCCCCTCAATGGGCTTAACCTGGCTAAGCCCAAGGAGGAGCTGCCAAGGGACGCGTAAGAAGCGTGAAGACCTAGACCAAAGGTCTGCCCCCTGGTCCAACTGCCCCTACCTTTAAGGAGACAATGAAGGGCAGTTGGGTGACGTGGCAGATGAGCTGGCAGACATGATCTCTGCCCGTCATTAGGTGTATGCCCGTCATCTGAGCAGGTGGTTTATAAAGGAGGTTCACCTGCTCGGACACATGGGTCTCTTCCCGACATGTGTTAGGGCGTGCCCCTGTATGACATTATGGCAGAGGTTCACCTGCTCGAACATATGGGCCTTTGCCCGTCGTGTATTGGGCCGTGACCTGCCTTGCGCTACGGCCCAGTTCGGAAAAGTTGTCTTTTGAGTGCTTTTTGAGAAAGGAGATTCACGATCAAAATTCTCATAATCGTGTTTTGGGTGAAGGTGAAGGTTGCTTTGGAGAATAAGAAGAACAAAGAGGCAAAGAGGGATTTTGAATAAAAGGAAAAGAGAAAGCTACATTGATCAAGGTATGAGAAGAATTCTTGTTCAATAATCATAATATATGGTTGTTTTATGAGAAAAAGGGGTTTTGGGATGAAAACCTAGTATTTGGGATAATTGTTGGTAGATTAGTGATAATTAGTTGTTGTATGTTGTTAATAATGATGAATCCATGATGATAATATGATAATTTGATGTTTTCAGTGATTTTACTGATGTCTGATGCAATTTATAAGTGTTTTGGTTGAGTCTGGATTTCTGCAGAATCGCAGGGTTTATTTATGCAAATCACGTTTCTCGCTCAGTGAGCAAAGTCAGGGAGTTCGCCGCTTAGTGAGCTGTTATCCTCGCTTAGCGAGCATTGTATTTTTCAGAAAATGATTTTCTTCTGTTGGGTGATCTTTGATGTTTGATTGTCGTGCCATGTTGCTATGTTGTTGCTGGAAAAATTATTGTACGTTTAAGTATGCTAAACTTAATAATAGTAATAATGATGATATGAGATAAAAGATGAATAGATGGTAGGAATGCTGACATGATGTAATGATATACGATGATGATAAACGATGAATATCGATACACGTATTTGATGATGATGATGAAGATGATGATGGCATCCCCTATGTTGAATTTTAGACTTCAATCTCATTGTGTGGATTAAGATGTTGTTGATTATGTTGTGCTCCCTTGTGAAGGGTAGATGGCCAGTGTCCATCACACGTTGAACTGGTACCACGTGCATTTATGATGTTGCATTTCATTCTCTGTGGCATAGCATGATCACATTTGTTATTTAATGATGTATATTTGATAATGATCCTATGAAGGTGAGTTGTTGTAGCTGTTGTATGATTGTTGATTTTCTTATAATTCAGTCTTGTATTATTTTTATTGAATTGAATTTCTCACCCTGCCTGCCATTTGTGATGGTCTATTATGTCATCCTGCAGATTCTGAAGCTTAGTTCAGAGATTTCAGAGGTAGTTTGGTGTGCGTTGCGTTATGTATAGAGTTAGGTGGTGTCCTGCTCTGAATCGTGTCACACTGAGAATGTTTGTTTTAATTAGATGTTTTTGTTGAATTTAAACTAGAATATTTAGAGATTGTTTGACTTAGATGCATGTTTCTTTTAAGGAGAATATTTAAATAAGTTGATTTTGATCTGTTGCGTGATATTTGAACATTTTGTTAATTGTGAATGTAAAGTTGCAGCCAGTGTTACGGGACAAGACATATATTTGTTGTTTACATGATGCTATAAAGAACATGTGATGCCCTTTCCGGTAGAACTCTGATTTTATTTAAATAATATGATTAATTATGTTGTGGGTAGAAAGGGTGTTACAGTATCTTCGTCCTAGAAACGTGCGGTGCAAGGCTGTATTGCGACAGCTGTTAAAATCGTCACACCAATTGTCGTTTTCTTTCACAATGGTTAGGGAATTGACCTGGCCTGAATATTGCGAGTTGAATTTCATTTTGATTTTTGTTTTTATTGTTGATTGTGGCGGTTTGAACCGCCGCAAATTGCTACAAATTGCTACATATAACTTTTAATTCAGTAAACAAGAAAAAAAACTTTGATATGAAAACCTGATAACACTACATATAGCTTTTAATTCAGTGTTTCATGAGAGAACTATTGCTCTAAGACAATTGTTATAAAAAAAAAAATTTAGTATAATAGATTGAACAATAACTTGCAGAGCAATCTTGTTTCCAATTGCTTTAGAGTATAGTAGATTGAATAGATAAAAAGAATTAACAACCATATAATTATTTTGCCTCAATGAAAGTTCTCCACTAATGTTGATAAACATATCACTTACAAGTTGCAACAAAGGCTTTATGATCACAGAGTGAGTGAGTAGGTGAGAAAGGGAGAAAACATACAACTTTGAGAACCCATCTTAATGAGGCTTCAGTGATATTATAAACAAAATAAACAAGTTGAAATTAGAATGTTACCTCACTTACCTAGGTTCAACTTACGTATGATGGAAACAAATTTAGAAAACACAAGATGTCCAATAAATAGAAAGAAAGATTACCTTATCACATATTATTATTGTGTGTGGGCCAAATCATGCATTAACAATTTTTTATTTAAAATATATGACAAGATAAAATATTGTGAATACTAAAGTAAAATGTGGCAAAACTCAACGATTTCAAGAAATATATTTTCGAGAAAATCCAAGTATATGCATTGGCTTCTAATTATAGAATGTAATTATCACTTGCATAAAGCACATCCACCATTTTCAACTTCAATATCTTTCATCATCTGAATGCATCTCTTGGCAATCTATTATATAGGATCGACTCCTTCTACCCTTCCAGCTGCCACAACATCAAGATTTAGAGCCACAAATATTTCTCCAAGGAACATGTGTTGACATATTGGACGATAACGACCACAACGTGGAATACTTGATACAAATGCACATTCTGTACATTTCCAAATAGAAACCAGTTAAGCTCATCTAGAAGATGACTAGTTATAAGTTATCATATAAATCAAGTATTATTCCTAAAAGTTATGGATTCTAAAAGGTCATAAAAAGTTGTCAAATGATCAAAGTTTCATAACTGCCTGAGTGCTGACATGGTTATGTCAGGCAACACATGTTGGTCGTGTCAGCCTGAAGTTTGACGTATGAAGGGGGTTTCAGATGGGTTAACATGGCCCGTGTCATAGGATATAGCCAGGCCGTGTTGAAAACACGTCTTTTTGTGCGATCTTTAGGCTTTTTCGTTCCGATTCGCTTCGTTGACCTCTTATTACCTGAAAACATAAAAGGGGAGAAAAACACATAAAATCGAAAAGGAATGATCAAAATACGTATGAAATCGAAAGCAAAACAAGCTAAAAAATACAATATATTTACCCTTTATCATGTGTTGAGGTCATTTTCTCTATAAAGTCTGCAAACCATTATGCCTTCATAGATTTCCTAGATTCTTAGGAACATCAAATTAAGCCATCTGACGGACCACCTTGTCAGCCATCCGACTAGATTCGGCTGATAGAGCACCTGTTTCAGTGGTAAGTCAGTCAAAATGATTATGGCATGGAGCAGGAAGTAACACCAGGGATTTATGATTGTTGTCATCTTTGTGAATTGAGGATCGAGGAGTGAAACACTCGAGGATTAAAGAGATTGTGTAACACCCCATTTTCTACCCGATAAATATAATAAAATCAGAGTTATAAAATTTCCAACTTAAAATGGAATATCACATTGTCAACTTCAAAATCATTAACTTAATAGATAATCATGAATAATACATAACACATTTAAGGAGAATTCATAAATCAACATATAGTTTTCAAAATAAGTCACCTTTATAAAATACTACGCAGCAGATTCATAATCAAAGTAATAAAATCTTTATCCAACATAAATCAACTTAAAAATAAGCAACAAAGTACGCTTCAGCAAATTAACTTAAAAATTCACCATTTTAAAACAACTAAGCAAAACAAGACACACATTATCCCCCCGAGTGTTATGTATCAGAGCGACAACCACCGACTCGAACTAAAGGTAACCAACTACTCATCTTGATTACCTGCATGTTGTCAACATAGGGACAACATTCAAACAAAAGGGGTGAGATATCGAAAGTTATAGACGAAGTATGATAAATAATACATAGACAAAGATCATACAAATATCACCACTTCACATCATCAACAAAACAACAATCAACAACAACTTGAAATATGCAACTTTAATGTGACTCGACCATGTTATGCACGTGGTACCATTCAGAGTAAAAATCCCAGCTTGAAATTGCCAATTTACCGAGGCATCAAGGCATAAGCCTTCAACTTTCAACTCAGTGCCAATCCAGGCCAACGTGTTGTGAGCAACATCCCCAACATAAACAATGATATGATATGATATGTGACTCAACACGATTATCAACAACAACAACTAATACCACGTAACAACATAGAAACACTCAACATTAGCCATATGCCTACAACTCATCAATATCAATTTATAAACGTTGGCCAAAGGCCTTCAACATAACAACAACAATGACAAATCAACATTGGCTCTACGTCTTAAATTCACAATAACAACAACAACAATAACAACAACGAAACAACATTGGCTCTATGCTTTTAAACTTAATTCTTCAACTAGGAAAACACAACGACTCAGTTCTCAACCAACAACTTATCAGCTAGCCTGTTACTAAGCCTCTGCTAAATCCATGGTAGTAAACAACTCATCAAACCTACTATCAATTTTATTGTAATATTACATAATTATTTCTGGTAAGTTCATCTCAGTATTACTATTTAACTTCTTATTGCATCCTAAGTCAATTAATTAATTTATGTACTTAGTTACTTGTTTAATAATGGTTCTGTAATAAAATATAAGCATATTAGCAAGCCAAACCACCCAGTCTAACAATCGCGAAACATAACATCAAAAAAACTATTTTCATCAATGTGACTATCGTCACACCTATGTGACGGACGTCACAAGGAAGTGACGAGCATCACCTCTCACTGTTGGTCATCAGGCTCAAGGGACGATCGTCCCAACCTCAAAGTCTCCAGTTTCCTCTTTGTCTCTTTGTATTCTCTGCAACTATTTCCAAAGATCTCTCATACCAACTATCCAATTAACTTCACACGAAGGCTCGCAACAATACAACAAATTCACGCATAAACACTACTAAATAATTTGTTTAGAATTTAATCAACATCATTGGCCAATTCATTTGTTCGGCCTAAACAACTTATCAACCAACCAACTTTGACAACATCGATCGATAAACAATTACAACAAATCACATTAACATAACAACATCAACAATTCACAACAACACACAAAACTACTCAATCCTACGTACCAATTATCATACCCGATTATAAAAGTCGAACCCACTCTTACCTTGGATTAAAGACATCTCTAGGTTCGATCAAATTTTCTGGGGATTTTGCACCGGTAGCAGTTTCTCTCTCGCAACTTCTTCTCTCACGTTCGTGCTCTATTCCTCTTCGACTTCTTACTGAAACCCCTAAAGCATATATCTTTTCTTTTTATTAAATATTATTTATCTAATAATATTACTAATGGGCCTAATAACTTACACCCCTCTATTACTAATTCTGACACGATTCCAAACCCACTAAACCAAACACACTGCTACGACTATAATATTATTTATAATATTAATTCTACGACTTTGCAACTTAAATACCGACTTAACGACTTAATTCGCTGCAACACAAAATCGACCGAATAAACACAAATAAATAATTAAATATTTGGGCGTTACAGATTGTCTCAGTGAAGGTTGTTTGGGGAGGACCTACTAAAGGAAACACGGCGTGGGAGTTGGAGAGTCGGATGAAAGATTTATATATGGAGTTATTTCTTTCAGGTAATTTTTGAAAAAAAATATTGTAAGTGGGGGAAAGCTGTAACAACACATTTTTCGTATTTAGTTAATTGCGTTATTTTAATTAAATTTGTGATGTGTTAGTGAAATATTTTATTTTATGTGTTTGGGGGTAGATGCCCTAAGATGAGAAAGCAAACCCCTTTAGGAATAAAATGATATTTTTATTCAATTATAATTGATTCAATTATTTAAATTGGGAACAATAGAGTTTATGGATAGAAATTATGAGTTATTAGAAATTTGGGGTGTGGGAGTAATTAGCAAGAGGATGAGGGTATCATGAGTAATATTTGAAACAAATAGGTAGGTTTTATTTGTTTTGTTTAAATAGAAAAATTGGGAGAAAATTGGTATAATTTACTGTACGTGAAATAAGAATAATTTTGAGATAAGAGGCAAGCAAGGGTTTGGAAGAAGGAAAACTAGAAGGAGACACCATAACCAAAGCTTAGAGAATCTACAATTTTAAGGTAAGAGGGATAAATGTTCACGTGTGGGTGCATAGGTAAAAAGGATAGAGAGAGATCCTTACCCTCCTCTTTTATGGTTTTCACTTTTCACAATTGTTGAATGGTTTAGAGCTTGAGATGAGTTTTTGTATAACTCTTTCACGATCTTTATATTTTTATGTTAATTTTTGTGTAGAGATTTCATGTCAATTACATGTGAACTTATATGATTAAATTTTGAAATTTTGTGTTCTTATGAGTTGTGTTATAATTGTTGAAGGTGATGATGATTTTGAAATAAATTGATGTGAGATATGCTAATATGTGCCTATTTTATTATTTTCAATACTTTATTAACATGTATGATTGAATTTTTTGTGTTTGGGATCGATTTGAGTCAAAGTCGGAGTTGTGATAGAGCTCCAATGATGGAGAAATCTTGTTTTATGTTTTTTATCTGTGCGATATCGCTTAACAAGGATGAACTTCGTCCAACGAGAGCTCTCCCAACGAGTAATGTCTCGCTTAACGAGATATGCAGAGTGAGGAAATATATTTCCTGAGATGCACACCCAACGAAAGAAGAGCTTTCCTAGCGAGGGCTCGCCCAACAAGTTGTATGTCGCCCGATGAGGGTGACAATGCAGAACCAAGTTGTTTTCGAGTTAATTTTGTGACAGTGTGTTGTTTTGACAATTTATTAGTATTGTTGTGTATTGTTTGAAATTATTTGACTATGTTGTTGTGAATCGATGCATTTTATTAAATTGATAATGATTATGCATGAAATGATTGAGTTTATGTTGATTTGTGATCAATCAATTGATAATAAGAATGGTTGAGTCTCATGGTGAGTGGTCATGAAAGAGTAATTTGTGAGATGTGATGAGTCCAGAACAGAGAGCATTGCATACATATCTACATGGAGTTTGAGTTAACTATTTATATGAGTTGATGCGAGTGAGTAATTGATCGTATGAGTTGATATGAATTGTGAGACTGAGAACATGTTATATATATATATATATATATATATATATATATATATATATATATATATATATATATATATATATATATATATATATATATATATATATATATATGAATGTATACTCGCCATTTATGTTTGTTATTGCGTTTGTGCTATTTTGGGGTATAGACAATCAGGTACAAGAGTAGATGTTTGATGCTAGAGGATGATGTGTGCCTCTTTAGTTATTTATCGTTTGAGTCTTAATGGAGTGTCTTTGATATGTAACAGTGGGGAACAGACGATTCTATGTTTTCTTTTATTGCATGTCATTATTTCTTTTGAGGATTGATGGGTTACTTTCTCAATTCATTGTTGTTGAGATCCACATGTTTAAGTTTTGGTTTTTCTGTTGCTTATTTCTGAAAGTGTTAAATTATTGGTCTTTAATGTTATGGTGAAGCATGCGTGACACTCTATTTGATGAGTCATGTTGAATTATTTTATTAAATGTCGAGTCAGAGAAATTGGTGTTACTATGTAGGTGACTCACACTTATGAGGAGATTGTTAGATTTCAAGTGTGAAAGTGATAATGTCTTACATCGATTAGAAATGAAAGAAATGTCGCATTTATAAGAGAGGTGATTCATATGCATCTTATCTTAAAATTTTGGGTGTGCATGTAGTATCGCTCTCCCAATGTGTGTTGCTAGTAGAGAAAACCTCAAAGAATATAAAAATGATCCTTCATGTTAAATTCCCAAATGAATCATCCAACAAAGATTTAACAATTCAAATCGATTTTAAGATAAAAATAGTGAAAATTAATAAATAAACTAATATAATACATTAAAAATTATAATCTTATTAACAATAGATTAATGTAATAATATAAAAATAAAAATAAAACTAAAATATATGCATGCAATTTGCTAGGATTTAGTTTGATTTCTAAAACTTAAATATAAAATTCAATTCGATCGAAGTAATTTTCAAAGTCCAAACACATCTAATAATATTTGATTTGTTATAATTTTGAATTTTTTTTTAATTTATAATTTAAATAAGTTTAGATCTTAACACCCTCTAATAAAAATAGCAAATAATATTTGATTTGTTATAATTTTTAATATTTTTAATTTATATATAATTTAAATAAGTTTAGATCTTAACACCCCTAATAAAAATAGCCTCATTTATTAAAATAAAAGCCACCTTACAAGAGAGGAAAAACAATTAAAACAAGTACCAATAATATACACTACGATTCAATCCACTCGTTCTTAGAGCTATTGATAATATACACACAAACGAAAAATTCGTAATCACCATAATAGAAACAACAAACTTGCAATAGCTGAGACTACT
The DNA here is from genome assembly GCA_963966055.1 of Lathyrus aphaca. Taxonomy (NCBI): domain Eukaryota; kingdom Viridiplantae; phylum Streptophyta; class Magnoliopsida; order Fabales; family Fabaceae; genus Lathyrus; species Lathyrus aphaca. Next base: position 515,113,036 of record OZ014522.1, read on the forward strand.
TCTTAAGTCCAATATGATTCAGACGACCTGGGGAACCTAACCAAAAATAAAATCACAATAATTAACATACGAAAATATGATTAAAGTGGAAGAGAGTTATATAAAAAGGAAAAAGAGATAAATAAATTTAAAATAAGAAAATAAACTTCATACATCACAGTCGTGGGAAAATGGCACAATATCTTCGAGTTTCTCTGCAGTGACCATATCAATACCAACAAAGTGACACTTAGCATGACCGTGTTTTCCAATCTTTGAAGTCGCTACTTCAATAACCTAATCACATTGATCTCTTATTTTTTTTAGCAAATCAACATCCTCTATTATACTTAATAAATTAAGTTATTAACTATTCAAGAACATTTAAATGAAATGATAAGTGAGAACCTTGCAGGGACGTCCCTTAATGAGAACGTAACCATTTTTGCGGATCGAACCGGCTTGTTGAGTATAAGTTTTGAACTCAAATTGTTGGGCTACTTCTGCCATAGTTTTATGATTCAAGGAAGAGTGGTGGTGCTGAAGGACATAGAATAGGTAGGTTTTTATAATTTCGGTTTCAATCCAATTAACGGATTAATTATGTTTTTAAACAAGATTAATAAATTCATTATTTAGTCACGTTGTCCTTAATGGCGGGCTCTTCCTCAACATTATTTAATTTTTCCTAGATTAGATGCCTTCTGCCATGTGAAAAACCAACCACCTCTAATTTTGTAATTTAAAGTTAAACATCATCATGAATTTTGTTATTTTAAATAAGCACGCTAAATGATTGCATTTTTTTTATTTTATTTCTTATATTCACTCATCATCCATTATTATTTTACTTTTTATTTATTTCAATTCTCCTCTAATAGTTTATTTTGAGTGTATTTTTTTTAGGTGACTATAAATCAAATCAAAGATTTACGGTTTAACCTGCATATTCAAGTCAGGTTTTTTTATTTTTTATTTTTAAGCAAGGGATGGATTGATAAGAGTATCAAAGATACTAGTCAAGATTACAAAGAAGGCGAAAAGCCTCACAAACAACAAAGAAATTACCTACCAATTGGCAACTATGACAAATATAACAAAGGATTTTTGTTAACCTCATATAAATTACAATTGGAGTTAGCAATTTCTCCTATGAGCGACCAACGCCACAAATAAAACTTGATTTTCCAAACCATGTCCAGAACATTCCACTCTTCATTTTTGAATATTATAGCATTCCTCTGATTCCAAATTGTCCATGTGGTGGTCAACCAAATTAAGCCTTCTTTACCCGCTTTTATATGCTTCTTTCTACCCAATTCATGCCAATACAGAAAACTTTCCATACAATTTGTTCCTCCTCTGGAAACTCTTCCTATTCATTCCGAAACCGCAACCCACACCAAAGTAGAAACCGAACAACTCCTAAATAAGTGTTGTATCGACTCCGGATGAAGTTTGCAAAATCCACAAGTAGCTTCACTAGGAGAATATATTATTCCCCTACTAGTAAGAATATCCTTCGTTGGTAATTTGTTTAAAAAACTTCTCCAACCGAAAACTCGAATTTTAGCCGGGGAATCCACCTTCCATAATTTCCCAAAAGCCGAATCGAATCTAGATGAAGGATCACTTGGCAAGCGCAATCGAAAATACAAATTGTAACAAGAACTCACCGAAAAGGATCCATCACCCTCTAAAATCTAGCCTACAATGTCCTCATTTTCATCATCCGGGTATGAATAGAGTAAGTTATTGCTTAACATTTTGAATTCTTCTTCGATTGAAGTACTAGGTCCGGAAGAAAAGCCAAAAAAATTCCCTCCCGATTGGGCGTATAAACTCTGTTGCCTAGGAACATTTGACGAAATGGAAACTGTTGCTTCCTCTGCTTTGGTTGGGAGGTCGCGCTCGCCACTCGTCGTGATTTTGTCCAGACTCAAGTCAAAATATGCAGCGTTGAAGTTTGGTTGGTTCTGGTTTGGTGGAGATACTTCTCATTTTCCTCTCTTGTTAGAGGTTAGTCGTTGTTAGATATTCCATATAAGTTAGTGTGGATGGAAATTGATTCTTCTTAGACATTTTGGTACTTCATATTCTAGTGGACGTTCGAAGCGGTGATGTCGAGTGTCACAAAGAAGGTCTCTCTAGGATGCAATTGTAAGCATTTTCGAGGGGGGGGGGGCCTACGAAGAGTTGCACACCTATTAACCTTACGTCTCTTCCTTCTCCCAAAGAAACCATTAATTCTACATTGTCACCAAGGATGAGTTACAGAATCATTGAACGCGTTTATAAGATGATAATATTCCATTATTGAATCACAAATCCTCGAAGAGATTGACGTACATGATATCGTATGAACTTTCCATGTCAATAGAAAAGTTTTGTACTATGTGATTTGCTACATTGATTGTTATTAAAAACAAAAGCACTTTGTTGGGGACATCATCCACCTTTTCTTTATCTTAGAACCCTAGGATGGATCTCTCGACCTTCAGATATTCTTTTTTTTCCTTTGAAGCATTTCTCTTTGGAAATCTCTTGACCAAATTTTTTAGACGAGACAATCCTTCAGTAATCGAGGAGAAGATGGGATATGGCAATGCAACGAAGGTTGGAATAGACTCATCGACTCCAATTGCAGGAGTGGCATTATGACGAGAGACCATCCGAGTTAAGGAAATTATTGGTGATCTGATTGATTGACAAGGCATCGCAACAATGGAACATAAACGATCTAATTAATTCAATCTAGAAAACTGTGAGAGCCAAATGACGATTTCGACATACGGTATCACTATTCCAGTATGGAATAAAAGATTAATGATGCATGGATGTATAGCTCTCTGGTGCGGCAATGTTAATCTCCGATACTGTATCTGCTAAATTAAGACTAACAAATGAGTGAATCAAAGAGGTGAAAACTTTGCATGAATGAATGAATGAAAAGTATGTAAATTAGCAACATAGAATGGCTGAGATCTATGATTAGATCTATCGGAGTGTGGGTCCAGTGGTGCATCCTTCTTTTCCCCCATGTGAAAAACCAACCACCTCTAATATCTTATTTGATTAAGTGCACTAAAAGCCATCATGAATTTTATTATTTTAACTAACCACGCTAAATGATTCCATTTCCTTTTCTTTTTATATTTACTTACATCATCCATTATCACTTCACCCTTTCTTTAATCAAATCATCCCAATAATGCTCTTTCTTGACAAAGTTTTAACATTACCGCATTTTAAAAATTAATTTCAAAAAGAATAATCCTCACATACACATATGTACACATGAAAGAACTTTATCTTAAACCTATAAAAAGAATGTACAACAAATAAAACAAAAAAACAAAATTGATATCTTGTTATTGATTCTCTCCGGATTTCCCATCCAACGGTACCAACGATATTTCAGACCTTCTAGAAGCTTCAAACCGTCTAGAAGCTTCCAAACGCGCCGTAAACCCAACTGTCGTACGTCTTATCGATCTCTGTCTGACCACGTCGCAGAACTCAGGATCATTCACCTGTCCATCTTTCCTTATCCATTGTATCATTTGATGATACACCGGGAAGAACCGAAGCTGAATAGTCGAGTACGCGAAATACGGAAGCAATGCAGCAATAAGAACAAGGAAAGTTACAACCCAATAAGATGGTGATGGTGCACATGCTTCAATGAATACGTTGTATGCAGTTGTGGATATTGAAGGGTCTATAGCTCCATAAGCCATGAGGAAAATGTACCACATGAAAATGCTTCCCCATATGAAAATATGTTGGATGTATGTGAAGTAGGTTATGGATAATGCCATTTGGCAATTCACAACCCAAACAACACATGTGTATAATGTGGTTCCGAGAATTTGTAAGTCAGCAAGTTCGCCTCCTTTGCGAAAAGATTGATGCTCCATCGCGCGGATGCATAAGAAGAATATAATCGCGGAACTTGCTACTCCGTTTAACGCCCAACCGGAGATTCTTTTCCAGCTGAATAGTAGGTTTTGTACACCTTCTTGGTAGAGTAACGGAAACTGAAACATGAATGAAACTTTTCGTGAGAAGAGAACGATAATTAATTTAAACTGGTTTTCATCGCGCGCGATAACAGGTAAATGAGTTTAGTTTGTTAAGGCTTTACCTTGAGACATAATTTCGAGGAGACATCTTGATCGAATACTCCTAAGGCGATAACAGGAAGCGAAGTGAAGAATACATTGTAAAATGACATGAACCAATCATTGTATGCAGGTTGGCCTGAGAATGAGGTGTACATCTCGTAGAAGAACAATGTGAAGCCGAAAGTGATATTCTTGTAGAAGAAGTAACAAATCTGCGAAACAGAAAGTGAAGTTTATAAAAAAAAAAAGAATAATAGTATTGATCGAACGGAGAATCTTATAATGTTTGGTTATATAACATAAGTGAAGACATGACAAGATTGTTACCATAGATGAAATCCTTCTGTAACACCAATGTCCGTGCACGAGAAGTAAGCGTTCTAGAAATCGAAATTGAGCGATGGCGATATCACTTGACATAACTGCCTAAAAAGTTCAAAGAAGCTAAGTTAGAATTTGAAAGACAAAAAAGGTAAGTAGAACAACAAACACAAAAAAAAAATATTGGTTTGGATGTTGCGGATTTACCTGCATTCCTTCGACACCACTGATACCGATTCCAATATCCGCTTCTTGTAGCATACCAACATCATTTGCTCCATCTCCAATAGCTAGAGTTGTGCTACCAGGTCTCATTTTAACCAATCTAGTAACAAGGGCTTTTTGCTTTGGAGACGAACGACAGCATATAACAGACGCGCATCCAATTGCAAGTTCAAGAAACAAATTCTTTACATCGTCTTCTAGCGCATAAGCAAGAGACTTTCCGTCAATGATCAGAGCCAATGCCTCAGAGTTATCGTCGGAAGAAGATAGCAGCGCCTTTGCTTCCGTTATTTGACTAACAACACTTGCCTTAATTGCCTGAACAATCATTAAGATTCAATCAAAATCAAAATCAAATTTATTGGAATAAACCAAACCAACAATTATGATTCTAATGCATGTTGATAGGATCAAAGTGAAGGCTTACCGCTTCAGAAGCCGATTTGTCCTCCATTTTCTCGAGCAATTTATTCTCAGGAGTATCTGAATTAATTACAATTTGTTTCATTCCTTGTCTAAGCAAACTACAAGCATATCTACAATCACATGAAAATTATCAAATTAGTAACATATCATTTTTTCGCGAATACACAATATCAAAATTTATACCTATAATCTTCAAACTTACCCAATATTAATTGCTGTTTCCATTTTATCACCTGTCAAAACCCATAGCTTAATCCCAGCCTGTGCTAGTTTGTCAATGCATTCAGGAACCCCGTCTTGTAGTTTATCCTCGACTGCGGTAGCACCGAGAAGAATCAAATCCTTCTCAATATTTTGCAATATATCCTCTACAATCTGCTCCTGATCTGCACTCACCAAGTTTTTAGCATCTGTCAACTCTTTGTTAAATCGATTGTACTCTTCCTCGCCGAGTTCACGATACGCGAGTATCAACGTCCTTAAACCAGAATCGGCATATTCGTTAATGTGATACTTGGTCTGCTCTTCAAACTCTCTTCCATTCTTTCCAAGTAGTTCAAACATGACACTGTCAGCACCTTTGCTAAGTAGTAGTAGTTTCCCATTGTAGTCTCTTACGATTACGGACATTCGCTTCCGTGCACTGGTGAACTCTAATACATTCAAAAGGTTATAAGACCTGAAAAATGAAAATCAAATGATGCTTTTAGTTCATAACTCATGTTTCATTGACATGAAAAAGTTAAGCTTTCTACAAACAAGAACAATAACCATACCTTTCTGATTTCACCTTTGATTCGAGGTCCAATTCATGAACTGAAATAGCTGCGTGCGTTCTTTCGTAAAATTCAAATCCGAACTGGCCGGCCGCAACAACAAAAGCAGCCTCGTCGGGCGATTCAGCTTCGTATGAAATGTTACCGGTTGCTTCATCGATATCGGGTATTGCGGTATGACACACAGCCAAAACCTTTATGAAATTCTGTATCACATTAGCATTAGGCTGTCTCACCCAATTACCATTCATGATCCTTTCATCCATGAAGTTAAAGCCTTTAATCTTCGACTTCGATTTAACAGCCTTAGTAGCATTTTCATCGTTTTTCATCTTGCGGCCGAAATACGAATCTTTTCTCTTCGATAAAGCTCTCTCGACTTCCGTAAATCCTCTTCCGTAAGCAACTCCACCAATAGAACACTTGATAAACTCCATAGAATTGCAAGTCAGTGTTCCTGTTTTATCAGAAAGTATGGTATCAACTTGACCGAGTTCTTCGTTCAAATTCGACGTACGAGCATGTGCGGGCTTATCCGTTTCCTCGTAATACATGTTCAAATCCTGGTTGATGAAAATGCTTTGAAGAACCTTCACAACTTCTATCGAAACATACAACGAAATCGGAATAAAGTAACCATACAACATCAACGCTGTCAAGAAATGAAGAATCGCTGCAAGAACTGCTCTATCAGGATCATAAAAAACTTCAGTATCCTCGGCCTTTGGCCCAAGGTACCATCTCTTCATTATATCTTTTTTCTTATCCTGCTTCGTCCAAATCCCGAAGAAAATCGAACCGATGAATGAAACCAAAATCAGCACAAAGAACAAACAGTATATAACCTTATCCATTCTCTTCTCAATCTTACTTCTCTTCGACGGAGCCTCTGTCGAATTCTGCATAACCTTCGTATCGTGACCGGTAAAGATCACAACACCATAGATAAAATCAGTGTTCTTCAACTTAGAGTCTCTAAGAAGTAACTGTTGAGGTGAAAGTGGAAATTGTTGATCTTCACCAACCTCCAAACTTCCTACAAACGTATACAAATTCGCATTCGGATCCTCGCATCGTATCACAGCCTTGAATTCTCGAAAACTCGAGTCTTCTAACAAATTTGAAGTCCCTTCTAGTGCTTGTTTCAGTTTAAGATTCGTCTCTCCATCGAGATTCATCGTATCGACATAGCAAATCGCGTCATCGTAGTTCGAAGCAAGAAGTATAAGATCAGCAGGAAAATACTCATCCTTTTCAACTTTCACTATATCTCCAACTCTCAAATCTCTCCATTTGGAATAATCAAAAACACCATCACCACCATGAACCTTCACTTTTCTGTTATTCATTTCAATATCCTAATCAATCAAATCATAAAAACAACATCAATAACCTTAATTCAGAAAACTCAAATGCTTGAATCTGAAACATTCATAAAAAAAAAAAAAACAGTACCTGTTTTTTCCGCTGAAAATCCTCAATAAACTCTTTAGCCATAGTAGCAGCAACAACAACAAGAAGAGGAACAACATTGCTGACAGCAGAATAAGGAGCAACAGGCGAGAAAGACAAGATAGCAACAACCAAGAAGTAGAAATTTGCAACTCTTCTGAATTGTTCAAACAAAGATTTAGGTAGAAAAGTTGCCAAAGTATACTTAGTAGTTCTAACGTAATTATCACCGTAATCATAAATACTAGACATGGCACGTTCTGCATCATTGCAATAAACTTTCCTAGAGAAACCAGGTCCTCCTATCAGTGAATGTTCATCTTGTTCCAACGATGCTTTACCGCATGAAAATGCATGGATCTTGCTGAAATGATGCCTCCTTCTCCTACCACCAGCCATATTTTCGACTTTCAATTAAACCAAATCTGAATGTCGTGGAGAATATTGTCTCAGAAAGATGAAGCTGAGATTGAAGCAAACCAATAAGAATAAGAATAATAACAAGTATAAAAAACCAAACAAGTTTTGCTTTATAGAAACAATAAAAGAATCGTGTGTTTTATGTTTTGTTTTTGTACAATAATGATGTTTTAAAAGATGAAAGATTATGAAGATAATATAAAGGAGAGAGAGGGAGTTGAAAGATGAGACATGAAATAGAGCAACCTACGACTTGTTGTTGTTGTTTTTTGATTGAGTTAAAGGTTGTGTGTCATCCCAGTTTGACCAGTGGTGGCTAACAATAAGAGACTTTTCAACTTCAAAATGGAACTTTCTCTCTCTTTTTCCTACACAATCCATGACTTGGTTACAAATACACCAATATTTTTCAATTAACTATTTTCATATCATGATTCATCATTGATGTCACTTTTTTGCTTTTGAAATGAATAAGAAAATTGAATATCAAATGAGGAAAAGGACTTTAAAAAAGAAAGAACCAGCTAATATTCTTACAAACCAAAAAAACTGAAAACAACAAAACAAACAAAAAGATAGTTAGAGCCACAATTTTTTTACCGGAAAATAGAAATATACAGAAGGAAAACACCTACTATTCAAAAGATTGTTTTAGTTGAATATTAATTTTTTTTTAAATTAATTATTATAAAAAAGAGACATGTCATTTGACAAATGGATGATGAATAGGTATTAAATTAAATTTTAGGATGCTTGAATGTTCATTTAAAGTTTTTATTGTAAAAAAATTTTCAACTTTGAATTTTATTCATGATAAAGATTATAAAAAGTTTACAATATTCAAAGCTTCTAGAAAACAAGATATGATTGTTTATTTCTTTTTTCTAGAATAAGATATGAATTTGGCACAAAAAAACTGTTTAAATAATAAAACTTTTTTTGCACAAAGTTTTAAGAATTAAATAATTGACAATTAAATTTTTATTATTTTTAGTAAAAAAAGTATTTCTTTTTTACTCAAATTAAATTTGTTTTAATTTATTATACATCTTTCGAAACATTGTTTACTTAAATAGAATTAAAATTACTATATGCTTACGAGTTTGATAAATGTTACCACGTGTTTTTAATTTATGAATAACTTGACAAAAATGTTAACCTTTATAAAATGTGAAATTGAAACGGTTATATTCAACTAATTATGAGAATTATTTTAATTTGAATTTTATATTTATACATATGTTTAATATAATTTTTTATTTGACTTAATTGTAATGATAATTTTACTATTTTCACTTATTTTAAATCACTCAGTTTTTTCCTATGTTGGTAAATGATCAACATCAAATTACTTGCCCGGAACCATTATTTTTTATTTCAATTTCAGCTTTAAAAATTAATTATTTTAGTATTTCATAAATAATGTATAAATATTATCAATATATAGTATTTCTATTTTATCATATTTTATGTCACATCATTCAAAATTTACCACTCAATTTTATTTCAAGTATAAGAAGGAGTGATCAAAAGTGAGTGGTTTTAATATTGAATGACCAATTCAATGTTAAACCAATCATCTTTTTTTATTATTATATATTAACATAGACTTACATATTATAAAATTTACTTTTATTAATATAATTGCTTCACAATAATAGTTTCACTCCTGCACTATCTGTTAGAATATCTAAATATTTATTCAACTATGGCTGCATTATTTTTACTAAAGTCTATATTGCTCTCTTCAAGATGATTATAAAATATTGTTTAAATTTTCTACAACCGATTTGCAAAACGTTTTATTCAAGATATCTCAACTATATTAATATCTTCTTCATATCACCTGTTATGTATAGCATTTCTAATTATTTTATTCATGAAAATTCAATATCTATTGGAAAATAATATATGATGGTTGGCGATGCCACATTAAAAGAAATGATTCTAAAAAATTCAATAGGATAAAACTAGGTAAAGGGAAAAAGGTCCAATATAACACAATAACATCAACATTTCGAGGATGGTGTTAATTCATATTTTTATGCTAACTAAATTGTTTCTTGAGGCTTGTTGACACAAAAGTGATTTGATCAAACCGAGTATGAATATTGATGATAAATAAAAGTTTTTCAATTGGCCTTGAGAATTTTCTTGATTTCTTTTTTTAATGGTGCAAGAGAATTTTCTTAAGTTCTAGATTTCTTGATCTTCAAGGTGTCTGATTTTGATTTTCAGGGGATGAAGCCTCTTGAATCAAACACTAGAAGAAAATTGTGTTTTAATGCCAGTCAAAAATCCTCGCTAAAAGATATAAAATTGACGGTAAAGGGTATTAGTGTCGGCCTAGTGTCGGACACATGGCGGTCAACAAAAAGATGAAAGCAAAGTGTAGCGTTCAACTGAGATAACATTAGTTTCGAACTGACATTATGGTATTCTAAGCAGGGGAGAAAACTCCTCGGAGCAGAGAGTATGTTCGTTTTCCCCATCTCCAAAGTGTTTTGAGGAAATTTTTCACTTACACTACTACAAATAATACATTTTATGAGAAAGTTTTCACCTCACCAACCAAAACCGAGATAAAATATCAAGGCACGACATGTTTTATCTTATTTTTAAATAGATATCACATATTCTCTCGATTTCTAAATATAACCGAGGGGGGAAATAATTCAGAACATGCTTCGAATCCCAACAACAGCGGTTTAAGTTTTTATTTCTTTAAATGTGGTGTCTTTCTTTTTATTGTATTTTTTATTTTTAAATTAATGATTTATACCTTCGATTATATTTAATAACCAATGGATTAGATTATCATATTTTACTATAAAAGCACTTGTTAATTAGATTTTATCTCAAACCTAACTAATATGTATTATTTGAGATGGATTGCAAGACATAAAAAAATCCTCAATGTTCTTTAATCTTGAACAAAACAATTTTTTTCGTCCTTGCAATCTATCTCACATAATGATGTTGATGTTGTTGTATTTTTGGAATGAAGTTCCTATGTTGTCAATAAAATAAAACAATGAAAATTTTATTATTTTACTCAATTGACAACTGTTTCGGACTGGGCCTGTAAGTCAGTGTCGGGCAAATCCCCAAACTGTTGGCCACGGTCCACGACCCACTATCCTGAAGTGGGGAGACAGCGTCTCCCCCACGTGCGCCACGTCACCCAACTGCCCACCATTATCTCCTGAAATATAGGGGCAGTTGGACCAAGGGCAAGACCACATTAGCATCGGAGTGCCTTGCAGGTACGCCCCCTCCTTTCTCAATCCATCATAGTGCTTGATGTCCAACACCTGGAATGTTCCTTCTGATCAGGTCAGATCAGTGGCGTCATCTGTGGGAACCTATTTTTTCCCCATCTTCCACAACAGAAGATAAAAGCTTTAATTCACCTTTCAACCATCCAGCATGACCAGCAAACACGACAACAACCGTGCCCTCGGCCTCGTCGACTACAACATTGGGGCGGAAGACGACCAACATGTTTTCTTTTTATGTGAAAGCATTTATCATGCAAACATTGGCTCAAGATAATGAAATCTTTTTGGGGTGAATTACAAGTACAGAAAAAAAATTATCTTAGTTAGAACAAATAACTTATCATAAATTTAAAAATATAGGTTGTTCTCCAAGACTCCATTGTCAAAAAAATTATTTGTTTAAGCAATTTATTTTAATATTCTATGTAAACAATGTAAATATTAAAAAAATTCCCTCGATTTTTAAAAGAAACTGAGAGGTATATGGCGCTTGGGTGGAACATATTTTATTGTATTTTTTATCTAAAAAGATACATATTTTACTTTAGTTTTGAGTAATGACCGAGGTAAAATATATGTGTGTTTATTTAGTTCATTTATCGTCCTTAAACAAATCTTTGTGGACCATTTAATGAGTATCAACACTTAAGACATTGTCATTGGTGATTCTCGTGAAACATAAAACCCTCACTATAAAATCATTATGAATATTAAAAATCGATGATGAAATATTTGACATGAAAACTTTGAAACTTAAAAATGTGTTTATTTTGTTTGGAAAAAGTTCTAAAGGATGTGTTCTTAAATAATCATAGAAATGAATATTATTTTATTTATCTAACCTTTTTTTGTTTTATATCAGACATTTAATCTTCCTCAAAATCATAGAAATGAGGATCCTAAATATTTGCTCTTCTTCAAGATATTCAACATTTGTTATTCATCGAAAGCGATGACGATGAATCAGATTCAATATTTTTACTTTAATATTTTGTGTAAACAATCTAATATTTTGTGATATATATATATATATATATATATATATATATATATATATATATATATATATATATATATATATATATATATATATATATATATTCCTTCAGTTTTAAACTGGAAGATATATGGTGCTAGTTTGAAAACTATAAAATAGTTTTTGTTGGGGATCAAACTCGTAACCATTTCAACTAACCCTTTAGTAATTATTAAATCGAGAGGGTAAAGTGATAGTTTTTTAAGACACCCTTCGTTACTTTGACTATTTAACAAAGGTTAAATCAACTTCGTGTCCGAGGTTATATGTTTTTTTTTGTTGAATTGTAATTTATTGTGTCGAAGCAGGTTGTGTAACGCCCTAATTTATTTAAGTCGTTGTTTATTTATTTATTTTGTATATTTGTGTGATTGTGTAAACCATTGTGATTAATGGTGTGTAATGGCACTATAGTCGCTTGTTGTGTACCCGTATTGAAGAGTGGGTTTAGTTATAGAGGAAGTGTTGGATTAATAACATAGGACTGGATGATGTGTTGAGTAGAATAATTAAATTATCCTAAGTTTATAATTTGGAATTAATTAATTAAGTCGTGGAATATTATATTAGATTAATTCATAATATTAGAAATAAGGAGATAGGGTAGTACAGTAATAGGCGAGGAATTAGTGCAGACATAATAGGGATTCCAATATTAGGGGCCAAGGGTTATGTTTGGAATTAGGAGAATTTGGGAATCATTCGTGGAAACTGATTGTGGAAGTTAGAAGAGTGTGAAGAAGAGAGAAGAGGAGAAAGACTAAAAGCAAGGATTTCGTGAGAAAGGAAGGGATTTTTCATCGAATTAAGGCAATGGTGAGATCTCTTTCATCTTTTAAGGGTATTATTATATGAATATATATATATATTCCTTCAGTTTTAAACTGGAAGATATATGGTGCTAGTTTGAAAACTATAAAATAGTTTTTGTTGGGGATCAAACTCGTAACCATTTCAACTAACCCTTTAGTAATTATTAAATCAAGAGGGTAAAGTGATAGTTTTTTAAGACACCCTTCGTTACTTTGACTATTTAACAAAGGTTAAATCAACTTCGTGTCCGAGGTTATATGTTTTTTTTTGTTGAATTGTAATTTATTGTGTCGAAGCAGGTTGTGTAACGCCCTAATTTATTTAAGTCGTTGTTTATTTATTTATTTTGTATATTTGTGTGATTGTGTAAACCATTGTGATTAATGGTGTGTAATGGCACTATAGTCGCTTGTTGTGTACCCGTATTGAAGAGTGGGTTTAGTTATAGAGGAAGTGTTGGATTAATAACATAGGACTGGATGATGTGTTGAGTAGAATAATTAAATTATCCTAAGTTTATAATTTGGAATTAATTAATTAAGTCGTGGAATATTATATTAGATTAATTCATAATATTAGAAATAAGGAGATAGGGTAGTACAGTAATAGGCGAGGAATTAGTGCAGACATAATAGGGATTCCAATATTAGGGGCCAAGGGTTATGTTTGGAATTAGGAGAATTTGGGAATCATTCGTGGAAACTGATTGTGGAAGTTAGAAGAGTGTGAAGAAGAGAGAAGAGGAGAAAGACTAAAAGCAAGGATTTCGTGAGAAAGGAAGGGATTTTTCATCGAATTAAGGCAATGGTGAGATCTCTTTCATCTTTTAAGGGTATTATTATATGAATGTTATGGTAGATGTCCTTAGGTATGTTAGTGGAATTGGGTGATTGATAAATTGATGAATGTGATATGAAGTTGAGGATTTCATGATGTTTGAATTGTATATTTGTGTTGGTAGTGTTAGATGTGAATGTTCAGGTGGAAAATAGTGATTGGGACTGATTTTATACACAGTTTTAGGGTGAGAATCGCATGGGAGAAGTGCAGAAATCACAGGGTTTTTCTACCTAATTCTCCATGCTCGCTTAGCGAGCCGTTGGAAACTTTCGCCTCTTTAAGGCAGTAGCTTGCTCGCTTAGCAAGCGATGAGGTCTCTTAGCGAGACCTGGAAGTGAGAAAATATGTTTTTAATTCATTAAAATTTGTGTTTTATGTTTTAGGAGGGTTGGTATGTTTTTGATGCGGTGTGAGCATGTTTATAGAGGTTGTATGTGCATTTTATTAAATTTGAAAGTTGTGTGAATCTTGTGAATGCATGATGTATGTTTAGTTGTGTATGTGTTGTTGATTTAAAACTATTAGTATAAAAACGAATATGCATGAAATGTTGTTGTTATTGTTGTTGTTGTTGCATATTGTCGTTATTGTTGCATGTTGTCTTTGTTGGTGAGGTCATTGTGTTCAATCATGGCATATGGTGTGATCATGAAATAGGGGTCACATTGGACCATGAAATAGGGGTCGGGTGTAATCATGAAAGAGGGGTTACACTGGACTATGGAAAAGGGGTCGAGAATTCCGACGGGAACTGGATCATGAAATAGGGATCATTTCTTGGTACCACATGCATTGAGTTTATGGTTGAGTCTCATTTGCATGCATTGTTGTTGATGTGTATGATGTGGATGCATATGTTGTTGATGTGTTCGTTGTAGATGTGTAGTTGGGTTGTAATTCTTGTCGCAGTGATTATGTTGTTGTTGTACTTATGTGATATATGCCTTATATTTATATCATTTTCCTCTTTTAATTGATTTAAGAATCTCACCCCTTCTGTTTGAATGCTACCCCTATGTTTGTAACGTCCAAATACTCAGGAGTAGTCGTGGTCGAGGTCGTGGCGTCCGCTCTGATACGTAACATGGGAGTCGGGAACATTGTTTTGTTACTTTGGTTTATTTTTTATGTTTGGAACATGTTGGTGTTGTTTTGGAAGTTTTCAAACTATTTTCTATTTTTATAATGACATTACTGTTTAGTTTATTCCGCTGCTTAAGTTGTATAATTTTTCATTTCATGTTATGTATCAAATTTTTAAGAGCACGTTTTGATTGGTTGAAAGTAACACCCTGAATGGAGAATGATATTTTACTATGATTTGTTGTATTTTATTTATTAAAAATGATGGAGAAAATTCGGGGTGTTACAATTGGTATAAGAGCAGGTCGGTATGTCCGACCATGTCATCGAGTCGTCGAGTTGTTATCGTTGTCGTGGTTGAGGTTCGTGATAGTCGGTCATTGTCTGTATAGGTGTTTTGGCCATTGTTTCTTGTTGTCGTTGCTTAGTAGTTGAGAATGGCTAGAAGGAACGATGTTGCACTTGCTGCCGCTATGCAGTCTATGGCTCAAGATGTGCAGAATCCAAAATATGCTAGTAACAACGAGAATGATGAGTTCCGGAAGAACAATCCGCCTACTTTCAAGGGAAAGCATGACCCATATGGGATGCAAGAGTGGATCAAGGAGATCGAGGGGATCTTTTAGGTGATGGAAAGTTCTGAAGCATGGAAGGTGCGGTTGGGTTCTCACAAGCTGGTAGGAGAAGTTGATGATTGGTGGGTCGATACTCAGCAACGATTGGAAGTGTCAAGTGAGGCGATCACTTGGACTGTGTTTAAGAGGGAGTTTTTGAGGAAATATTTTCCTAAAGATGTTCGAGGAAAGAAAGAGATAAAGTTTCTATAATTGAAGCAGGGTAGCATGTCAGTGGTAGAGTATGCTGCTAAGTTTTCAAGTTTGCCAAGTTCTATCTGCATAACAGTGAGGTGACTGCTGAATTCTCGAAGTATGTGAAATTCGAGAGTAGTTTGAGGCCTGAGATCAAACAGGCGATTGGCTATCAAAGGATCAGAAGATTTTCATATTTCGTTGACTGTTGTAGGATCTTTGAGAAAGATAGCAAGGCTCGATCAGAGCATTTCAAATGTTTGGCTGAGAGGAGAGGAAAGCAAAAGATGCACCGTGGGAAGCCTTATGCAGCTTTGGCTGATAAAGGTAAGCAGAGAATTGATGATGGAAAGAAGGCAAGTGGGGGAGGAGCTTATGTTTCTCTGAAGTGTTACAGATGTGGTGAGTTGGGTCATCGTGTCAGTCAGTGCACGAGTGATGTAAAGAAGTGCTTCAGATGTGGACAACTTGGGCATTTGATCGCAGTTTGCAAGACTAACATTGTGACTTGCTACAATTTTGGAGAGCAAGGTCATATCAACACTCATTTCCCGAAGTTGGAGAAAGCTTCAACTGGAGAGAAAATGTTTACTTTGACAAGAACTCGGACTTCCAGTGAGGATCGACTAATCAGAGGTATTTGCTACATTAATGATACACCTTTGATTGCTATGATTGATACTGGTGCAACACACTTTTTTTATTGTTTTCAATTGTGTGAAAAGATTAGGTTTTGTTGTTTCTTTGATGAAAGGAGGAATGGTTATTGAAACTCCTACGAAAGGATCAATGACTACTTCTCTGGTTTATTTGCAGTTTCCTTTATCGATTTATGGAAAGGACTTTGGTGTCGATCTCGTTTGTTTTCCATTGAAGGATCTTAATATGGTTTTGGGAATGAACTGGTTGGAGTTCAACCATGTTCATATCAACTGTTACAATAAGACGGTGTTGCTCCAGAAGAAGAGAAGGAAGAGGGTTACTTATATGCTAAAGAGTTGAAGGATATTTTGGAGGAAAAAGCTCAAGTGTTGGTTTTGTTAGCATCCTTGGTGGTTGAGAACGATTCTATAATGAATGAGTTGCAAGTGATGAGAGAGTTTCCAGAAGTATTCTCGGATGATATTGTTGATGTACCTCCGGAACGGGAAGTAGAGTTTAGTATTGATCTTGTACATGGTACTAGTGTAACACCCAAAATAATCCCCACAAATTTTCAATTAAATATCAGAGTAATTAAAATATAAAATAATTTCAAGTATTACATTCACTTCAAAATACGACATCAACAGATATGTTATACAAATGTTTTACTAGCAGCGGTAATTTCAAAAAGAAAACATAAAAGCAAAAGTTTAATAGCAATATGTCTTTAAAAAAAATAAACAAGAAATAACAAATGTCATCCCCGATACCCCAAAGTACGTATCAGATCTGACTCATCTAACTTGAACTGCACCGACTTCACAGACCATGGACTCTACTATTCCTGATCACCTGCACGTTACCAACATAGGAGTAACATTCAAACAGAAGGTGTGAGATACTTACACCAACAAAAGGGAAAAATAATACAAATAAAAGCAAGTATCATCAATTATTCACCATTTCTCATCAATCAACAACTAAACAATTACACTTAAACATATAATAATATTATGCACACAAACAATAACATATGCAAATGAGACTCCACCAGACTCAATACATGCGGTACCATTCATCGATCCCTATTTCATGATCTAGTTCCAGTCGTAACTCTCGACCCCTATTTCATGGTCTAATATGATCCATCTTTCATGATCACACCTTCGACCCCTGTTTCATGGTCACGTGTAATCCCTATTTCATGACCGCACCAACAACACAATGATTCCCTTTGGAATTCGAATGGATATACCTTACCTTAGTACACCATCCCTAACTATGCACATGCCATGCACCATCAATGACAATATGCAATGTCTACAACACTACCTCATGCACAACATCAACAACATCTAACAACAACTACAACAACATATAACAACAATTACCTCAACACATAACAACATCTAACAATAACTACAATAACATATACAACAACTACATCAAGTATCATAAACGGAAACCACAACACATAATAACATCAATACACATATGTTCTTACAAAGTTATTTTCAACATCTCACAAAACAAGCATGTAACCCCTCAATACATGCCCCTAACGTCCCTATAACAATTCCACAGATTTTCCTCTGCAAACTCAGCCCGATTCTGCTATGATTTCATCCCTCTGAAACCCTTCTTAAGGCTAGAAAATACAAAATTTCCACCATTATTCATAAAAATAATCACCTAACTCAAACAATTTCAATAATTCTAACAATTCCTAGTTGTTCTAACACACTTTCATCAAAATTCTCCTCAATCCTCATGGATTTACACTTAACAATCCTATGCCTAATACTCATATTATAATACCCTTAGGAGATGAAAGAAATCCCACCCTTACGTTAATTCGACGGACAATTTCTTCCCCTTGCTAGAATTCTCCTCTACAAGCTCTTTCCCTAGCTCCTTCTTCTTCCTTCCTCTATTCACACGTTCTCAATTCACGATCAGTTTTCATAAACTGATTTCCTTTTTCCTAAATTCCAAACATAACCCTTATACCCCAACTAAGGATTTCTCATCTTGCCCTCACTATTCCACCGCTTAATTACCATTGATCCGCGTGTCGCGCACGGATCAAAAACGAGTATTTTTTGAAAATGTAGTATAGCGACAATGACTCGAATCGTCTCACAAGGATTCTTGATCTTATTAACTAACGATAGTAACGATTAATGGGGGTTTAGATTTTAATTTGAAGAAAAAGCAATTAAAATAAAAATTGATTACCAAATAAGCTAAAACGGCTAATCCTACTGATTTGGGTTCCAACTTATCATTGGTTATTATAATTTCAACCTCCTAAGTGGATTATCTATTCCTATTTGATTATAAAATTCATTGACAAGCGCAACTGGTTTTATGTGATGTATGTTCCTATTATCCGAATTAAGCAAATAGAGTTAAGCTCTCGTGAATTAAGCAAACACGGTTTAATCAAACACGATAACAAATTAAGCAAACGCTAACGTGACTATGGTCAAGGATCACATATCATACTATTGAAAGGAATAAAATTTGGATTGAAAATTATTATAACCTCAAAGTATGATGGAACCTGTAATCAGCAGGATTTTGCCTTGGAATTAGTTCTTCATTCTGGTTCTTTCAAGCGTAAGAAGAATAAAATAAAATCGTAAAAAGTGTGTATTGAACAGTTGCGCCTGCTAGGTTAAATAGAAAAACCTAAAAAACCCGTTTACAACCCAACTGGGTCAAATACATAACACATGCCCAATTCTAAATGACTCGAAACTAAATAAAACTAATGCAGCAGCTTCAAACGAAATTCTGGAAAATATGACTCTGAATCTGACTTCGACTCCAACACAAACGTTGTAGCTCTCTCTCTCTCTCTCTTAGCTTTCCATTGACTGGTAGAACGCCTCAATCAGATTCCTGAAACTCCAGTTATGATCATTTCCGTAAAAACTGTTAAAGCTTAAAATTAAGTACGAAAATTAAATTAAGCCAAAAATAAAGTAAAATAGAAAAACAAATTAAAATAAACAAAGAAAACCAAAGAAATACTTAAGTGCAAATATGGTAGAATGTGCATTAAAATTCACTGATCAAATTCCCCCACACTTGAACTTTTGCACTCCGAGCAAAAATAAACTCAAGACTCAAGAAACACAACATCATTCAGATACTCATTCTAGGCTACAAACTCTTCTTCGATTAAGATAGCATCGATAGGTATTAATCTTACTGTTGCACCCCAAAATTTGCCCTCACAAGACAATACTTTGTGTAATAAGAGGTTCACAAGACATCCCATGATGTTCACAAGGTTCACAATAAGTCAGAAAGTTTGACAATTCCCTCAGACAATGCATTCTCCTAAGCAATGCATCCTAAACTAGGGTTTTGACTTTAATCATGCTAAATGAACTTCCAAGACTTCAAGTGAGCTTCATAACATCTTATATGTGTTTAAGAATCCCCATGACAAGTTTCAAGACTTTTCTCAAAGGTTTGCTCAGTCAGATGATCAGATAGGTTAAAATCAGTCAAAGCAGTTAAAAAGTCAAACTGTGGTCAAACCAAAGTCAAACTTCATGATTTTTTTTGCCAACATCAAGTATATGAAGTAAAATTCATCATTTGATCAAGGGTTGATCATGACTCATCAAGGAGATTTCAGATCATCAAGAATCAGGAGTTTCTAAATTAGGGTTTCCTCAGGAAAAGTCAACTGAACTTTGACCAGCCATAACTTTCACATGCTTTATCAAATTTTTCCCATACAAAGCTCATTTTGAAGGAAATTGAATTCTCTACAACTTTGTGTCTCACAAGCCAAGCCCAAAAATGCTTCATTTGGAAGGTATGAGCTAAGACATTATAGGTCCTTTTGAAAGTCAACAAAATGTCAACAACTTCAAAAGAGCATAACTTGAGAATGGTAAAAGATATGGACATGAAACAAATGGGGTTGGTTAGAGGACTCTTTAAGCTTTCCAAAATGTCCAAGAACACCCTCATAGCATTAAAATTGAAGGATTTGTGCCCTTGCAAAGTTGGGAAATTTTAGGGAAGTTTATGAAGCAAATAAGGCCTAAAATCAAATTTTTGCTAAATGAGCCCACCAAATTGCCATCCCATCTTTATGAAAACACCAAGCACGACCCAACCCACTTATTTTTTGATTTTTTATTTTTTATTTTTTATTTATTTGAATTTTATTCATTAAAATATCATTTAAATTAAAATCAAATATGAAATCAAATATTTAAAAGGGGATATTGCTTCTAGAAAGTCATAAACATTGTTTTGATTTAATTGATATGAAAATTATGATGATTGTCTTAAAATAGCAAGGTTGGATCAAATGAAAATCAAATTTTAAGACATGATCTTTTTCAATCTTCAATGATCAAAATATCCAAAGTGTGACATAATTTTTTGACCTAATATCATTCATATATATACAAGGAAGAGATCACAATGCAAGGACACGAAAAATTGGCACAAAGAGGCATAGTTCAAAGCTCCAAATTTCACAAAAAATTTCAAATTCGGTTTCCCATATTTTGGTCCTTTTTGAGTGATTTGAAGGTTGGGATAACTTCCTGACGTCATCTAGAACATAAATCAATCATAATCATCATCAGAAGCATCATATAATCCCTATACCGATTGTGTTTTCATGGCTTTATGACTTTTTTTCGATTTTTATTATATATGCATTGTTCATCCAATTTGGTCTGATTTTATTGTTATTAATGATGTTTGTAAGGTTTCTGGATCAATTTCATGAAGTTTCATGGCCGAAACCTCATTCTGCCATTGTTAGGGTTCTATGGCTCATTTAGGGGTTCACAACGCGTTGATGGCTCAGCTGGTAAGAGCATTGGTGATGAGAAGCGCATGACCTGGGTTCGATTCCCCCAGGCTCTTTTTGCTTTGCTGCTTTTTTATTTGATTTTTTTCAGGATATGAACAAAAGCATATGAAGGCAATACGTTGACACAAGGATGCGCCTGGCCTAGTGGTTATGGATGAAGGACTCAAGGATTGAAGCCTAGGGCCTGGGTTCGAATCCCAGCCCCAGGTAAGTCTTTTTCTCACTTTTTTCTTATTTTTTTTAATTAATTTAATAAATGAATAAATGTTAAAAATAAAAAAAAATGTTTATATTATTTTCTTGTATATAATTTAACAAAAACTTATATTTTAAATCTCAAATTTTATTATTTATTTTATTGTATATTATTAATATTATATGTTTTGTATAAATAAATTAATTCATAAACCCTAATATTTTCATATAAAACCTAATTTTTATGTAAACACCCTAATTTTATTTTATAAACCCTAATTATATTGTAAATATTAATTTACTTGTTTATAGATTTTAATTTTATAATTTGTTCATATTGTATGTAGTTTTTATATATGTAAATAATTTAATTAATTAACTCTAATTTATTTTCCTAAAAACAATTAAAAACCCTAACTTTATTTTTGTTAAATTAATTTATTATTTTATATGTTTACTTAATTATAATTGGCAAATATTTTTATATTATGTATATAAAATTAAATAATTAGACTATTAATCTTATTTATTAGTATATAATATTTATTATTTATTTCTTTTATTAAAATTCCTAAAAAATAATTATTTATTTAATTTTGAACTTTTAATTTGTTTCTATATTATATTGTTATTCTAACCATCTTATACTTATTTTTTGTTTATTATTACTAACCCATTTAATTATTTATTTATTATATGCTTATTTATTTTAATTATAATGTAATTGTATCCACTATGTAATAGTTGTAGTATTATTTTTATTATTTTTAATTGCCATGGTTAGTAAAATAGGGAGTGATAACCTATGTGTTTTAAAATCAATTTAGATCACTAATCTCAAGATAAATATTTGAATTTGTACACGCACACACGTAAGTCGCGATCCTGGATCGCCATCTCACATTCTTAAGGATACCTCTCATGTTGCCTAAAAGGTCAAGTAAGGTGTAAAGCAAAGTCCCTTCTCTCATATCATCTAGTCCCTTAAAAGATAAAAAGATCAAGTCCCTTCATGGTTGCCTTCGTAAATGATCTTGTCCCTTTCGAATAAAGATGATAAGTCCCTTTGAATTGCTAAATACACCTTACAGTTGCCTAATCACAGATGTCCCTTTACTTGTCCCTCATTCATCCAAGGTAATGACTACCTATTCCTTAATAATAGGGATAGTCTTACCACTTAAAGGATATTTAAGAACAGAAAAGACTTAACTTAGGGTAGGTTCCTCTTATGTACTTGCTCACTTTTCAAAAACATTTCAAACACTTCACATTTTCAAACAAATTTTCAAAACAAAGGCTTTATATATATATCCGTACATGGATCATTATAAAGTACTTAAGAAAATTTCTAATCACACACTACACTTCTTAAAACATTTTAAAGTGAGCTAAGTAACTAAGAGCCCATGGATAACCATGGATGTAAAGGGTGTTAATACCTTCCCTTTGCATAACCTACCCCCCGAACCCAAAATCTTTTAAGGTCTTTCCTGTTCTTTTATGTCCTTTCCTTTGGATAAAATAAAAGTCGGTGGCGACACTTACTATCCGCAACATTTAACTAAAGTCAGTTCTCCCACCGTGTTACACTTACACACTAAGGATATCGTAAGAACACAAATCCGCAATTGTGCGTTCATAAGCCTCCATCATATACAAACCATTTTGAATCATGTTTTTATGCCTAAGCCTAACTTACTCATCCTCCCTTTTGCTCTCTTTCATTATAGTGCAATCACATTAAGCCCGTTATCTATTCATACACATGGTAAATAAGCTTGTTAGTGATTATGATCCATACTTTTGTATATTTTAAATTTACTTTAGTAACAACAATTTTTTTCCTTAAGGTTTCACATTCGTTAGGCTAAATGACCGGGTGAGGGTCACCTAACTTAAAAGGTGGATTCCTATTCAGATTTCTTTTTAAGCGCAAGATCATTCACTTATTTGCATTAGCTTAATTACTTAGTGTGTGATTTCTATATGGTGTTGACTGCTTGATAAACTACTTAAGAGATATTAAAAGATGAGAACTCAAGGCTATGGCATAAAAGTATTCAAAAAAAATTTCATATTCAGGAGATTTAAGGTGTTAAAACGATACCGATATTGTGAACTTTTCCCAAGTCTCCACAACTAACCTCAAAACAATCTATAGCCTAAAACTTTCGGAAAAAATGCCTAGTGTTTCTAAAACAAAACAAACAAAAACAAAACAAAAACAAAGAAAATAAATTATTCTCTCCCCCACACTTAAAACAAACATTGTCCTCAATGAAAGAACATAAATATAAAATAAGAGGGAGAGAAAGGAAAGAACACACCCAAGTAATCAACGTGGATATGTGATCACATAAGCTGCATTTCCTAAAGAGATATCTTCTATAGTCTCTTCTTCCAAAGTGGGGATCTCATAGAGTAGCTTTAGGTAGTATCCATTAATATTGAAGTTTTTATTAGTGATCTCCTTTTCAACAACTTTAAGAATCAAAGGATTAAGGGGATGCCTCACTACTTTTGTTCCATCTTCAATTGAGATCCTATGCATACTCATGGATGGGCTAATATCACAAGTGTCAACCAAATTCCATCCAATTCCCTTCTTATGTTCTTGTAATTATTTATCTTCCTACACAAATTCAAATAAATTATTAGGAAGTGGCTTCAGCTCTAAGGAGGGTGATTTCCCGATGAATGGTTTTTTCCGGGAAGCCGGGGTGTCAAGAGCTTCATTGGCACAAACAACTTCATTTGCAACCTCATTTGCAGTAAGAATATCAACTTGCAAGGCAACCTCAATTTCAGCACAAACAGAGTAAATTTTAGTGTCAATACAAACATCACAAGAGTAAACATCATTAAAATCAGACAATGATGGAAAATCAACTGCAAACAAATTAATACAAGTATCATCAACAGTTTCAGAAGGAAACTCTATTTAAAAAATAGAATGTTCTTCCGAAGGTTGTTGGTTTGATCCTTGAGCTTGTTGCATGGCATTTATCAAAGTGGTAAGTTGATCAAGCTGTATTTGCAAAGTCTGAAAATTAAAATCTATTTGTTGTTGATACTTGATATTATTTGTAGCCATTTGGTTTACAAGATCATCTAGTGAAGGTTCAGAAGGTGCAGAGCACCCTACTTCTAATTCCTTTAGATGCTTATTCGGATCCTCATCTGCAAAATCATTAAAACTTGGCAAAAAGTGTGTTAAACCAAATTTCAATTCGAAAGGTGCATCAACAACATCAGGATATTTAATATATAAAGAATTATAATTCACAAGTGCAACCAGTTCTCTCAGAGTTCTTTGATCAGCCATGATATGATTATAAATTTCAACACAAAATCAAATAAAATCACTGCAGATTTAAAAAGAATGGGAAAAACGAAAAGCGATTAAAATAAAATATAAAAAATATAAAAATAACGCTAAAAATCTAATTAAATCAAATAAAGCTCGCACAAAAAAATTCAGATTTTTTTGAAAATATGAAAAGAGAAAATAAATCAAATAAAATAGAAATACACAAAATTTGCGATTTTAAGGGTCAAAATCTTTTAGAATTTTATTCTAAAAGAGTATTGTTCTTCGATTTATTTCTGATTTTCTGGAAAAAAATTCGGAGCAAATCGAAACAGTAGCTTTCAACTTACCTGAAAGGCTGGAAAACTTATTCCTATACTGCAACGGTATTGCAACCCTGAAAATCAACAAACACAACAAAAAAGAAAGAAAAAAAAACTGACAAGAAAACTATACCTATGACTATAAAATTGGTTAATAACAACAAGAATCCCCGGCAACTGCGCCAATTTGATATGCGTGTCGCGCACAGATCAAAAACGAGTGATTTAAAAATGTAATTACGGTAACGACAACTCGAGTATCGTCTCACAAGGATTCTTGATCTTATTAACTAACGATAGTAACAATTAATGGGGGTTTAGATTTTAATTTGAAGAAAAAGCAATTAAAATAAAAAGTGATTACCAAATAAGCTAAAACGGCTAATCCTACTGATTTGGGTTCCAACTTATCATTGGTTATTATAATTTCAACCTCCTAAGTGGATTATCTATTCCTATTTGATTATAAAATTCATTGACAAACGCAATTGGTTTTATGTGATGCATGTTCCTATTATCCGAATTAAGAAAATGGATTTAAGCTCTCGTGAATTAAGCAAACACGGTTTAATCAAACACGATAACGAATTAAGCAAACACTAATGTGACTACGGTCAAGGATCATACAACAATCAAATTAAATCAACATTAATATATGATAATCGAATTAAGCAAACAATGATCACATATCATAATATTGAAAGGAATAGAATTTGGATTGAAAATTATTATAACCTCAAAGTATGATGAAACCTAATCTGCAGGATTTTGCCTTGGAATTAGTTCTTCATTCCGGTTCTTTCAAGCGTAAGAAAAATAAAATAAAATCATAAAAAGTGTGTATTGAACAGTTGCGGATGCTAGGTTAAATAGAAAAATCTAAAAAACCCGTTTACAACCCAACTGGGTCAAATACATAACTCAGGTCCAATTCTAAATGACCCGAAACTAAATAAAACTAATGCAGCAGCTTCAAACGAAATTCTGGAAAATATGACTCTGAATCTGACTTCGACTCCAACACAAAAGTTGTAGCTCTCTATCTTAGCTTTCCATCGAATGGTAGAACGCCTCAATCAGATTCCTGGAACTTCGGTTATGATCATTTCCGTAAAAAGCTGAAAATTAAGTACGAAAATTAAATTAAGCCAAAAATTAAGTAAAATAGAAAAACAAATTAAAATATAAAAATAAACAAAGAAAACCAAAGAAATACTAAGTCCAAACATGGTAGAATTTGCATTAAAATGCACTGATCATCATCTTACCATTTCCCTTCATATTTCCAATATTTATATTTATTCAATATAATATAAATTATTTAAATTCATATAATATTAAAATAATATCATCAAGTTTGGTTAGGTCTTTCTTCCTTTATCTCCTTATTTTCTTTTCTAGGATAGTCTCTTCATCTCCATCTTTCTTTAATTTTCAAAATCTTCTATCTTTTTAAAAGGATACTTGTTTTCTAAATCATCATTTCTTTAATAAATAAAACCTTGACTTTTGTCAAGTGGATTTTATCCATTTTCTTTTCTTTTAAAAAACCAATGAATTTAATCATCTTGACCTTAATTCAAAAAATAAAAAGAATCAAACTCATTCAAGTTGTTTTGTGCCTTTGTGCGCTTTTGTTTGTTTTCTTTAAAAAGGTGTCGATTATGAGTCATGATTCTTTAGTCGGGTGAAAGTCTTTCAATCTCCATGGTTGTAGTTTGAGGTAATTGAGTCTCTTGTCATTCGTGGGGGTTTAGTGGCATGCTCGTTGATTTTATCTGAGTTGGCGCCCTCCCCATAATGATGTATGAGTCAATGCCTTCATTATCATGGTAGTTTGTTTGGCCATCCACTTGAAGATGACAAATTCTCTTCACTTAATAAAATCAATTATAACCAACCTTTTTCAATATTTGTACCACGAACTACGGGGTTTTGATCTCGTATTGTACTTTGTGGGTACGTAGGTATGAGGTGGTAAACCTCTCCAAACACAAAAATATTAAAAAAAAAAATTATTTTCTCATCTCTTCACACTCATTTAACAAACCTCTTTCAAACCAAAAGCAATAAATTTTTCAAAGGGCTCCTGTGGAGTACACCGACATTTTGGGTGCGTAAAACCTTCCCATTGTGTAACTTATCCCTTTAACCGGTTCTTTGCTTGTTTCTTTTAACTCTTTTTTCTTTTAGATTCATTAGGATTTATTCGCTCTTTTTTCCTTTTCCTTTTGGAATAAAATAAAAGCGCGGTGACGACTCTATTTTCTTTGAGTTAAATTAACTAATAGCTTACACTCATGATTTTACCGCTATAATGGATGAAAGCGATGAATGAGGAATAGAAGTCCATTGAAATTAATAACACATGGTCACTTGTTGAGTTGCCTCAAGATAAGAAGGCAATCAATGTGAAGTGGGTATACAAGGTGAAGTTGAATCCCAAAGGAGATGTTACGATTTACAAGGTGATACTTATGGAGAAAGGATTTTTTTCAGAAAGAAATGCACATGTTGCTAGGATCAAAACAACCAGGTTGGTTGTTGGTAAAATAAACATGAAGAATTGTCACATATATCAGATGGATGTGAAATGTGCATTCCTAAGTGGTCCTTTAGATGAAGAAGTTTATGTTGCACAACCAATTGGGTTTGTAAAACAAGGCGAAGAAAGCAAGGTATACGGGTTGCATAAAGCCTTGCATAGACTTAAGCAAGCTCTAAGAGCTTGGAATAAGAAGATAGATAGATTTCTAAGGGAGAATGAATTTGAGAGTGCGCAGTTGAGCATGGAGTATATATGTGAATAAGCAATAAGGAATTACTTATACTATGTCTCTATATCGATTACCTATTGAAAATAGGAAGTTGCAAGAAGGAGATCAGACATTTTAAACATGACCTAATTGATGAGAAATCTCTCATATTTCCTTGGCTTCAAATTATACCAGAGTGGTAGAGGTTTAATGATGCACCAAAAAAGATATGCAGGCGAAATACTTAAGAGATTTGAGATGCAAGATTGCAACCCAACTTCGACTCCAGCTGAGCCCGTAATGTAACTGTCAAAAGATATAGATGAAGATGATATCGACCCAACGCAATACAGAACACTCATGGGATCACTTCAAAACTTTTGTCATACAAGGCCTGGTCTAGCATACGGTCTGGGTATGGTAATTAGATTCATGCAGAAGCCAAAGACATCACACCTAGTAGTGACGAAGAGGATACTAAAGTATCTGAAAGGAACTTTAGACTATATTTTGTTTCCTGCAGATAATGAAGGAAAAGAATGCAAGTTATTGGGATACACCGACTCAAGTTGGTGTATTGATGTTGAGGATAGAAAATTCACATTTGCTATATCTTTATACTAGGTGGTGCAGTAGTTGCTTGGAGTTCAAAAAAGGAACTAATAATGGCATTATCATCATGTGAAGCAGGGTATATAATTTCTTCTCTATGTACATTTCAAGCAACGTGTATGGGAATTTGGTTGAAGGGATTACATGGAAGGATCATGGAGCAATTACCATAAAGACCGGCATCATGTCTGCTATCAATCTAGCGAAAAATCCAATAGCACATGGACGAAACAAACACGTCGAAATGAGGTTCCATTGTCATCGAGAGCAGGTAGTAGATGTGAAGATGAATTCGTAACACAACAGAATTGAGAATCAGATTGCAGATATCATGACGAAGGGAGTACATGTCAAAGTATTCAAGAAGTTAAGGCATATGATGAATATAAATAACTTAGACATAATGAATTAGGTAATGTGTTGAATTGTAATTTTTTGTGTCGAAACAGGTTGATCGACATGAACAAGGTAGTTGCCGAATAATCTAATGTATGTGCGTGTGTTGAAACACCTAGTTATCAAAGCGTTGAGGAGTTAGCCTCGATATGGATTTTGTCTTAAACCTAATTTTATAGTATTTACGAAATTAGGTATTTTGGTCCTTTTGTTTTTGAATTTTGTTTAAGAAGCAAACAAATTAAATATATAAATGGTGAGTAACACTATTATCCTAAAGAGAGAGATTTACTTGAATAAATTGCAGTTTTGATAAAAGAGGGTTACTCTACAAAAACTTTTGACCATATGAAATACTAGTCATATCTAGTAGAACCTTCCATGATGACATAATGCCTACAATTCTAAGAAAACCTTTGAAACTTTAAATCACGGCATAAAAACCACTGTACATAATTTATTTGTCCCATGCATCAATTAATGCAATCACCATGTTCATCATAAAATAATGAAACGTCTATTTAATGTCAATTCTTAATTCCGTGTATGCAGGATCTACATTTCTTTTCTAATTTGAGATATTTTAAATTATTGTTTTTTTTCTCTGCTATCATATGGTATCTTTCAACGTAAGTATCAAATATCAATTCACTCATTTTTATGAAGATTACAGTTTCTAAAAATAATAAAGAAAAGAAATCCACTTGGTAAGATGCTGAGAGAGAGAGAGAGAGAGAGAGAGAGAGAGAAGAAGATGTTAATCCAAAGATAACAAAAGTCTAAGACGTGATGCT
Source organism: Lathyrus aphaca (assembly GCA_963966055.1). Classification (NCBI taxonomy): domain Eukaryota; kingdom Viridiplantae; phylum Streptophyta; class Magnoliopsida; order Fabales; family Fabaceae; genus Lathyrus; species Lathyrus aphaca. The sequence goes on from OZ014522.1 coordinate 515,142,516, forward strand.
GGCGGCAAAAATTAGGTTACGGATGCGTGAGGGAGGGGTCAAACAAACTCTTCACATGCACTTATTTATTTTTATTAATATACTCAATATTTTTTAACAAAGGAAGTACTCAACAATATTAGTCAATTTTTTTATTTATAATATAGTCAATATTTTATAACAAAGGAACTTCTCAACAATATTAGTCAATATTTGTTTTGATAATATAGTCAATATTTTAACGATAGTATAAATATAAATACTCTATCAATGAATTTTGAAAAATTAAAGATGTGATGAAAATTGTAATTAGTAAATGATAAATTTATCTAACAAGTAAGTCAGTGTTAGTATCACTATTTTAATTAAATATAGCATTATGTATGAAAACATTACCGAGTCTCTCTCCTAATAGTTATTATTATATTTGGCCATTTCTCAATACGAAAAAGTAATTACAGTATAAATTAAAGAAAACAGTGCAAGATTGTGATTTCGAAATTATCTTTATTGGTCGTTAATGTATTTTTATATTTTATTTATAAAATTAAAGTTAATAACATAAAATGATATATATATATATATATATATATATATATATATATATATATATATATATATATATATATATATATATATATATATATATATATATATATATATATATATATTGTGGATAATAATATTATTAAATAAAAATGTAATACAAAAATAATTAAAATTTTAACTATTTTTAGAATAAATTTATATTTAAAAGTCGGCACAAGAGTTACCTTCTCTTATATATGTGTGTAATAAGTAAATTAGTGAAGTTGACAGGGTGTAAATAGATGTTCCGGTAGTTTCTATATTTCCAAAGAATTAAGTTACAATCGGATAAGGCTTTGGCTACCAAGGAGGAATTCGTTTCAAGCCAAAGCTTAGACCAACCTCCACTTCTCTATATAGAAACCGCTGGAACTTCTGTTTACACCTTGACAACTTCTTTATTTACTCATTACGCACATATATTGAGAAGGTAAACTCTTATGTCGACTTTTTGGCGCATTATGCGCTTGGCACTAACACCTTAACCTCTTTTTTTTATTCTATTCCGATTGGGATTAAAAATGATTTTATAAAGAATAGGTTAAGATTGTCTTTCTTTAGATTCTTTTGATCTCAGAGTTAACTTGCTCCCATTTTTTCACCTGCTTTCTTTATTTATTCTAATAGCAGTTTTATATAGAAAAAAAATCATTTATTTTTACATCGTATGAAATAATTTTTTTTTATTTCACAGATCAATATGGCATTAAAATTTTCTTTGTTGTCTTCATCTTACGAATCATTTTTTTTCTTTCTTTTGCATGACTATTTAATACAATTGAGATTGTATAGTTATTTTTCAATTTACAATTAAATAACTCCCGTTTTTTTTCTTCCTTTTGCATGACTATTTCACGGGTCACTATAATCACAATACATATTTTATTTTAATCAATAATTATTTTAATTTGAAAGATAAAATCATTATTATCAAATATTAAATCATTTTTATCTTACGTGTCATTTTTCTATTTGTATTTTAATACAATTGAATTTATATAATTATTGTTCATTTAAAATTTATAAAATTTATAGCTAAGTTTTAAATTTAAATATATATATAAATACATTTCTCAATTTACATTTATATTTTAATTTATTTTATGCGGAAGCACATATATTTTAGTATTTATTTAGTAAAAATCTGATATTAGAAACCATTTTGAGGGAAACACTAAACATTGTGCTGATGTAAGCTGTGACTTCTGCTTTATATAGTTTATTTATGGAAATACATAGTTCCTTGCATTACACGTGAAAGGATGCACACTTATTAAAGTAGTAGAAGAATCTTCTCATTATATAATTTATAAACCATATATCAATTAACAAGTAAGATATCTGTGTTGGGTGGTAGAGATTTTCAAGTTTGTTCCTCTTAAGGTTTAATGTTCGAGTTCTATTGGATGCAATTAATTTTTGTGTGAGTCAGTCCATATAGAGTAAAAAAGACCGGATATCAAGATTTAAAAAAAAAAAACAATTAACAAGATATTCGTACGGATACTCGTGTGTTAGGATAGGACCGATAAATATATATATATATATATATATATATATATATATATATATATATATATATATATATATATATATATATATATATATATATATATATATATATATATATATATATATTAGCTTAACCTTTTATTATTTGACAAAGTCTTTATTACCGTTATTACTATTCACCTATATATTTCTTTGTATTTCATTTTTGAGTGGATGAAAAATATGAAAAATATTACGATTTTATTCCATTGGTTGTGTGTATTATCCTTTCTTTATTGTTGTATTGATTACACAATGGTTAATATATCCAGTTTCAATATGTTAACATGGTATCAGTGAGATATCTTTTACGCTTCCCGCTTCTCTCTCCACATGTGAGTCTCCTTCTTTCTCCTTTCTGAGTTTTGCCCACGTGACTTCTCTTCATTCGTCTCTTCTTTTTCTCTCATCCACAACCTTATCTTTCTCTCATTCTTCGATTCGTCTTCTTCTTCTCTCTTTCGTTCTTCTTGTTTTCTTTCTTTTTCCTTCCATGGCGTCTGAATCTGGTTCACCACCGCCCACACCCACCAACACCAAAAACGCCTCCACTCACCACTGTTCTTCCAACTCAATAATCTTAATTACCATTCTTGGAGTCGTTCTATCGTCGTCACTCTTGGATCCAAAAGCAAATTAGGCTTTCTTGATGGCACTCTTCCACGCCCCGATGATTCTGATCCTCTTACCATGGCTTGGGATCATTGCAACACCATGGTTATGGCATGAGTTACCAACTCTGTGGAACCATACATTACTCAGAGCATTCTCTGGATGGATATTGCATCAGAAATCTAGACGGAGCTTCGTGACAGATACCACCAAGGTGACATCTTTCGTATCGCAGAAATAGAAGAAGAATTCTTCAATCTCAAACAAGGTGATCTCAGCATTACTCAGTTTTTTACGAATCTCAAGTTTTGGTAAGAACTAGACAACTTTCGTCCTTTACCTTCTTGTTCTTGCACCATCAAATGTTCTTGTTCTCTCCTTCCCACCATCAAAACCTATTGAGAAACTGACAATGTCATTCGATTCTTGAAAGGGTTGGATGAGAAATATGCTCCGGTTCGTTCCCAGATCATGCTCATTAATCATCTCCCTCCCATTAACATGGTTTTTTCCATGTTGATCCAAGAAGAAAGGCAACTTATCACACCTATTGATGCAAACAAACTTGTCGCTAATTTCAACAAATCTCAGCAACGTTCATCTGGCCAGGATTCTAACCCTAAAAATTCGTCATATGGGCGTAGCAAAAACCTGAAAATTCGCTCTTATTGCAACAAACCTGGGCATACTATTGAAGTTTGCTTCAAGAAACATGGCCTGCCACCTTATCTCAAGAAACCTTGGCTCAAAAATGCTTCTACTACCACTGAGCAAGGCAACACCACCTCAGAAATGGAGTCAGAAGAGCTCACACATCCACCTACCTTCACTGCAGACCAGCACAAGGATCTATTGGCTCTTCTACAACAAACTGCCACACCAAATGAGGCTCAGGTTCAGCAATTTCATTCCACCATAAACCATACTACAGGTATTCTTCCCACACCATCTTCTTTAAATAATAACAATTACTGGATTCTAGATACTGGTGCCATATATCATGTTTGTCACTCTAAAATTTTGTTTCATACACTCTTCACCATTTCACTAATCACTATTAAACTTCCGAATGGTGCCACTATTTCTACCAATCAATATGGTACTATCAAATTTACTAAAGATTTTCATCTTACAAATGTCTTGTACATACCTGGATTTTTTTACTAATATCATATCCATCCCTAGACTTACTAATTCCCTAGGTTGCACAATTCAATTCACCTCCAATCGTAGCACCATACAGGTGAACCATACCCGAAGGATGATTGGTACAACTGATCTTCATTAAGGGATTTACATCCTTACCTTCCCTCACTGCTTTTCCAACATAAAACCTGTTTTTTCTTTTACTAATACTTCTGGTTTTTTAGATTGTAATTCAAACAGCGATAACAAATGTAATTTGTGGCATTATAGATTGGGACATCCATCCCATGACATAGCTTCCCGTATTAATAAAATGTTTCATTTACCTAATTTCAACCCTCATATTACTCCTTGTGACCCTTGTTTCTTTGCCAAGCAAAAGAGACTCATCTTTCCCCATAGTGTTACTCACTCCCTTAATCCTTTTGATATTGTTCATATGGATATATAGGGACCTTATTCTACTGCTTCTATGTATGGTTTTCGCTATTTTTTAACTATTGTAGATGATCATAGTAGATTTTGCTGGATTTTTTTGATGAAACTGAAATCTGAAGCCAGCCCTCTTGTTAGGTCTTTTGTTTCCTTTATACAAACACAATTTAATACAACTATCAAAATTATTAGAAGTGATAATGGGCCTGAATTTTTACTCAACGATTTTTATCAAACAAAAGGCATTATACACCAAACTTCTTGCATTGATACCCCACAACAAAATGGGATTGTTGAACGTAAAAATCAACATCTTCTTAGTGTAACTAGGTCAATGTTTTTTCATGCCAAACTTCCTAAAGTTTTTTGGGCTCATGCCCTTAATCATGCCACTTACTTAATCAACAGACTACCTTATCAATTTTTAAAATATAACTCACCTTACACTGTTCTTCATAACCTTGTTCCCAATTATTCTACTTTAAGAGTTTTTGGTTGCTTAGTTTATGCTATTGTTTCTAAGAATAAAACCACCAAACTGGACAGTCGTAGTAGAAAATGTATATTCTTAGGCCATAAAGATCATACCAAAGGTGATATCTTATTTGACTTACATACTAAACAAATTTTCATATCAAGAGATATTGTTTTCTTTGAAAATATTTTCCCATATAATTCCACTTCTGTTGCCTCTCCTACTTCACCTCCTCACCAACCTCAGTTACCCTCTTCAAACCAAAATCCCAATTTGTTCCCTGAATATGAATATATCAGACCTGCCACACCTTTGCAAATTACTCCACATTCACCAATCATAACTCCTACTGAGTCCTCTCATCCTATACCTCCCACACCCAACCCTACTACTACACCAAACCAATCTCCTCCTGAAACTATTAGGAGGTCAACTAGACTTTCAAAACCTCCCAATTACCACATTGATTATCACTGCTCACTTCTAACAGGTAATCCTATTCACCATTCTTCCTCCACTTCAGGTACTATCCTTTACCCTTTGCATCATTTCTTATCTTACTCTAATTTATCTATTCCTCATAAACTATTTAATCTTAAGTTATCTTATCTTAAAGAACCTTCTACCTATAATCAAGCCATAACTTATCCTAATTGGGTTAAGGCTATACAATAGGAACTATCATCTCTTACTCAAACCAATACTTGGTCATTAGTCCCTCTTCCTCCTAACAAAAAACCTATAGGTTGTAAATGGATATTTAAGATTAAATTTAATGCTAATGGGTCTGTAGAACGATACAAAGCTCGTTTAGTAGCAAAAGGGTTCAATCAAACAGAAGGTATAAATTACCTTGAGACATGTAATCTTGTTGTAAAAATGATAACTATTAGGCTTATTTTATCTCTTGTTGCTTCTAAATTGGTTTGTTCATCAACTTGATATTGACACAACTTTCCTTCATGGTGATTTATCTGAAGAGGTATATATGAAGGTTCCCCCTGGCCTTCTCATTACTGGAAAAAATCTAGTTTGCAAATTGAATAAATCCATTTATGGTCTTAAACAAGCTAGCTATCAATGGAACCATAAATTAACAGCCACTCTTACCACACTAGGCTACACTCAATCTAAGGCAGATTACTCATTATTTACTCAATCATCTGCTAAGTGTTTCACTGTGATTTTGGTTTATGTTGATGATCTTTTAGTTGCAGACAATAATATCTCTGAAATTAATCACCTCAAACAAGTTTTGGATTTTGTTTTCAGCATCAAGGACTTAGTAAATATCAAGTGTTTCCTTGGTTTTGAAATTGCAAGATCAAAAGATGGTTTTTTTCATTTGTCAACTCAAATATAGTTTGGACCTTCTCAATATTGCAGGCCTATTAGGAGCTAAGCCTGCCAATACTCCTATGGACCCTACTAACAAACTCACCACAACTGATGCAGATGTCTTAGCAGATCCTACAGTATTCTGCAGACTGATTGGTAAGCTCTTGTATCTAACTCACACACGTCTTGACATCACTGACTCTGTTTGCAGGTTGAGTCAGTTTATGTTCACGCCTTCCAAGATTCACCATCAAGTTGCATTAAGGATCCTGTGTTACATAAAAAATGCTTCAGGCCAAGGACTTTTCTTCAAAGCTGATTCTTCTCATCAACTTTCGGGCTTCTCTGACTCAGACTGGGGTTCATGTGTTGATACGCGCAAATATACTACATGATTATGCTTCTATCTTGGAATCTCTCTTATCAGTTGGAAGTGCAAAAAGAAAACAGTTGTATCCAGATCATCTTCTGAAGAGGAATACTTCGCGCAATGCTACCTGTGAAACTCAATGGCTTTTTTTCCTCCTCAATGACATGCACATCTCTCACACACAACCTGTTACTATTTTTTGTGATAACAATTCTGCTTTACACGTTGCCAACAACCCTGTTTTTCATGAACGCACGAAACACATCGAAATGGATTGCCACATTACTCGCGACAAAGTTCAAGACAACACCATTCATCTTATGCATATCTCCTCCAACCAACAAGTGGTTGATATCTTCACTAAACCTCTTCACCTAGGTCCATTCTCCAATCTTGTTCACAAACTTGGAATGCTCAACATACATTACAGATTGAAGGGGGTGTTAAATTAGCTTAACCTTTTATTAATTGACTAAGTCTTTGTTACCGTTACTACTATTCACCTATATATTTCCTTGTATTTCATTTTTGAGTGAATGAAAAATATTACGATTTTATTCCATGGCATTGGCTGTGTGTGTTATCCTTTCTTTCTTTGTTGTATTGATTACACAATGGTTAATACATCCAGTTTCAATATGTTAACAGTTAATTATTTGTATAATAAATAATGACTATAATTAATTTTTATTAAAAATAACATAGGTATTATGTTAATAATGACCTATGAGATGGAGATGTTTAGACGACTATGACATATTATCCAATTTAATGCAATATGAAATATATTTAGTTATACATGTACATTTGAATTGAATTACATATTTGTAAAATGAAAATGATCATATAAACTCAATTTTATTAAATATATGTACAAAAATAAAAATAGAAACGTATGAGATGGAGAAAGAAAGAAAAAATTGACATTTGGAAGTAAAGATTTTATATTTCGAATAAAGATAAGTGTTGATTAAAATAGAATATGTATTGTTTTGATAATGATCCATGAGATGAAAAGTTAGTTGTTTATACCAATATTAAGTATTATCCAATTTGATAAGGAACAAAATATATTTAGATACGTATGTAAATTTTAAATGAGTTACTTAATTATAAAAAGAATAGTTGTATAAACTCAATCGTATTCAATAACCATAAAAAAAAACCATGAGATGGAAAAATAAAATAAAATAATTAACATTTGAAAATAAGAATTTTGTCTCTCAAATAAAAAATAATAATTGATTGAAAATAATATAAGTAATGTTGATAATGACCGGTTAGTTGTTTGAACAACTTTATTAAATAATTTGTTAACTTTATAATTATTAGTTATCTTAATATCTATGAATAATTTTTTAATAATCATAAAATAATTATGTTTTCTGTTGAAATTAATTTTTGTGTTTTAAAAATTAAATATTTTTGGGTATTTCTCTTTGTTTCATTAAAAAATGTTTCAATTTTTCTTATTTATATTTAGAAAAATAAAAGGGAAAAAGAAAATGGAGAAAAAAAAATTATAAAATGAAAGTGAGAAAGTGGAGTAAATTGAAATTGACATTTAATATTAAATGATAAATGAATAAGAGATGTAGTGTGATTGGGCCAGTAAGAACATGCAACATGTAATATAATGATAAATGTAAAATTGTTTTAATTGACATATTTGTTATTTACTGATTTGTGATTTTTGCAGTGTAAAACTTTAGAAGTCATAGAGTAAAATATTAAGTTTAGGCAATTGATTTATTATAGGTACATAGTAGATAAAAGAAATTTAAATGTGTAGAGGAAAAAGTTCGTAATTTTTTTCACATGAATATTTTTCTAAAAATACTAGTAAGTTTATCAATTGAATCCTCATTGAATTGAGATACAAGAGACAATTACATTCTCATCCTTGATATTCATTCAACACACAGTTACTTTGTGAGCATTTAATATGACACCACAATTTGAATCTCGCACCCTCCTATTGCATATGAAGTGACAACACTACCTTCTTTGCAAAATCATTTCTCATTTTCCAAATCTACGGGATCGGGGCAATACCAAAAATTTGGATTATGCTACCCAAAATTTCAAAAATGCTATATTTATTATTATCGCAAATTGCATAATTTGTGGTGTTAATTCTAACATTTTATTAGAAATTTTAAAATTTTCAATAAAAAATTCCATCAGACAATTTCAAAAAATTTCAATAGTTGTAAAAGCTATATTTTACCGAAATTTTAATAGTTGAACAACCCAGTGATGAGGTGGCAAATAAGGTGGTGCATCCAGATGTTGTTGTTGATCTTGGTGGTTGTTGAGGAGGTTACCGAGGAGGTGGTTGTTGATGAGGTTGTTGCTCAGGTGGTCCAACCAGATGTTGTTGTTGTTGATCGGATCACATCTGTTACTGCTGGTATAGAGGTTACAGCTCCTTTGATCGGGCCATTTGTGCACACTAATGGAGGATTTCCTGGAGGGCCCATTGATCGGTCGATACTTACTAAATATGTTGACCATGTGGCGTTACGAATATGACAAGGAGAGGTATATGTATTTTATGTTTAACTTTAATTTGTTTATTATTGTACCATGAAAGTTAATGTTAATTTCTTTATATTTGTTTGTCACAAGAGCGTTCCACATTGGATGTGACATCACATGGATCGAAGCTGAAGGACATCCCGAAGATTCTGATGCCTGAGCAGGTCAGTCGGATTGTACGAGAGTTCGAGCTCCTTGATTTTGCCCACTAATCCATCACCATGCTTGATGCTCCACAAATAGAAACAACCACCTCACAAGTAACAAAGAGATTGGAGGAGAACTCAGTGACCATCGAGAAGAAAGGACAAAACAAATCCCCTGACCCTAAATGCATTCTCCTTTTTAGTAAATTCACTTTAGTAGGTATCTGATCCTGAAGAAGCTTCCAAGAAAAAAAACATTTACTTTAGAGGGAACCTAACTACTCCATATGCAAGGGAGAATACTCTCAACAAATGATTCTTGGATATCTCTAGGAGGCTCCCGCGAAAGGAGAAAGGTGTACATAGGAATAGGACACAAAATAATCCCCATATTTGGAATGATGACACTACCATTTGTCTTGCTACTCAGAAGGAATAAAACTGCTAATTAACGAAAGAAGATCAATAATCATACACTGCTCATGCTAAAAAAATGGTTTCTTCTCCACTTAAAGTCCCACACTCAAGACAGATCCTCCTGCTTTCCAACATCCCTAATTGAACAATTTTTTTTATTAGATATAGAGAAAAGCCTGGGGAAATAGACACTAGGAGGAGTGACTCCCAACCAAGGATCATTCCAAAAAAGAGGTACGAAGACCTAAACTGGTCTGCTTGAGCAAGACATCACAAAACTAATGTGTGGGATCAATAGTTTTAGACTGGAGAAAAAAGATCCTCTTCACCAGGCCGGTACTAACCTAAGAGAACCACATCTGAAACCTGATGCAGAAGATATAAACATGTGACTATATTTTGTAATTAAAATATCATGCCAAATACAAGAAGCCCCCGACAACAATCTTCACCTCCACTTATCCAAAAGGGTCAAATTAATCAATCTTAGATCACAAACACCTAAACCATCCAACTTACTAGGTTTACACATAACATCCAATTTAACCCAGATAATCTTAGACCTCATATTGACACCACCCCAAAGGCACCTCCTCGGAATTTTCACAATCTTCTTCCAGATGTTGATAGACATCTTTAAGAAAGACAAATAAAAGATAGGAATGGAACTAATAATTGAGTTAAGAAGAAATACTTTCCCTCATAAGGACACATACATATGCTTCCAAGAAAGGACTTGTCTAGTAATGAGATTACTAAGGGTTCCCAAGTAGAAGACAAACGAGGATTGGCTCCTAACGATATACCAAGGTACTTGAAAGGAAGAAAAGCTTAGTTACAATGAAGAAAGTTATAAGCAAGGTATAAGAAGGCGGGGTCACAATTGAGCACAAAGAGAAAACTCTTAGCAAAGTTCACCTGAGGCCAAAGGCAAGTTCAAATCTATGAAGAACTGCTTTGATGGCCCAAAAGGTATCAATCGAGGTTGTAACGGTAAAAATCATGAGCGTAAGCTATTAATTAACTTAACTCAAAGTAAACAGAGTCTTCACCACTCTTTTATTTTATTCCAAAAGGAAAAGGAAAAAAGAGCAAATAAATCCTAATGAATCTAAAAGAAAAAAGCAAAAAGAATCAAATTGATAATGGGTAATGGGGTTGGTTACAAAATGGGAAGGTTTTAAGCACCCAAAATGTATGGTTTGATAAAAGAGATTGAAGAGATGAGAAGAGAAATGTTTTTTTTTAAGATTTTTGTGTTTGATGAGAATTTAGTCTCATGCCTACGTACCCATAATGTGCAATGTAGGATCAAAACCCAATAGTTTGTGATAAAAATAGTGAAAAATTGGTTGGTTTTGATTGATTTTATTAAGTAAAGAAAAAAAAGTGCACAAAGGTACAAAACCATTTGAATGAGTTTGGTTCTTTTTATTTATGATTTGAAGTCAAAATGATTAAGTTCATTGACATTTATTAAAAAAAAAAAGTAAAAGCCATTTGTCAAAGTCAAGGTTTGATTATTAAAATGGTGAAAGTTTGAAAACAAGAAGTTTTGAAAAAGAGATGAAGTTTTGAAAATTTAAGAAGGGGAGAAGATGAAGAGGCTATCCTAAAAAGTAAAATAAAAGAGATAAAGGAGGAAAGATCTAACCAAACTTGATGATACTTCCAAGCATAAGTACAAGAGTTCAATCCTTATAAGAATAAGCTAGCAAATGGCCAAATGAAGGCTAAAGTACCAATTCTATGATGATCAAAATAAAGGGAAGGTATCCTAGAATCTAAGTCCAAAACTCCAATTCCAATGCAAAAGATAGTAACCATAGTCCAAGAACAAGATCACAAGTTTTTTTAGAGGTTTAATCCTTTATTAATATTTTTTGAGTCCAAATGGACAAAGGAAAAAGAACAAAGATATATATATATATATATATATATATATATATATATATATATATATATATATATATATATATATATATATATATATATATATATATATATATATATATATATATATATATATATATATATATATATATATATAAACATAAGCATAAACATGATAATGGATGATAAAGCATAATAAAAATAAAGGAGATAAGGGAGCGAGAAGGAAATTAAAATAATAATATAGTAGTATAATAATAATATGTACAAAATAGTGGTATGGTGAACTTAATCATCCACAACCAAAAGAGTAATAAGGTACTTAGTACCAAAACCGCAAAGGCAAACAATTATGCTTAGTATCTTACACTATAGTGATTAATCGATGTGATTAGACCCAAATTCGATGAAACTTGAAAGAAGATTGGGATACCCAAAGCACCTACGCATCAAGCTTTAACAGTCGTGGATCTAACGCAAATGACTAACCACTTTGGGATGACGCGACCAACACGAGGTCCGGTCCATGAAAGTGCAAGTATCCAATTGGATTTTTATTCCGAAGTAGGGACACATTTAGGTCTATGTCAAGAAGCCATCAAGTAATTTACAGAGTAATTACCCTACAAATGAGGCCGACAAAAACCAATTAAGGTTAACGATGTTAGTGGTAATACATGCGAGATAAACAATATGTAAATCGCCATCCGAACACAATGTCTCACAAAAATAAAGATGAATACCAAATTGAGTTACACTTATGGTATTCTTCATCTTCAAGTTCAATCACTCATTTTGGTGGATTCAAGGTGTGAAAATATATCACTAATTCAAAGCATCTAAAGTGAATTAAATAATTCACTTATAGATCGATTTAAACTAATGAACATTAACTCCTCTAATCTACACGAAAAGTCTATTGAATTTAAAGAGAAATCAGTCCCAAAAATGTCTCTCAAGGTAAAAATAAGAAGAAAGGAAAAGAAGAAGAAGAAGAAGCAAAAGGAACCAAAAACAAGTCAAAATCAAGTGAAAAAAATATCACTAGAACAATGTTAATCGGTTAACCATTTGGTTAACCAGTTAACACGTCAAATTTTCAAATTCTGGCGGATTTTTAACTAGTTAACCGGTTAACCAATTTGCACTACAAATGGTTAATCGGTTAACACTAAAACAGAGGCAGAAAAAAATGTCAAAATTCAGCATGATCCTCTTTTAAAACAATTTTCAAACACCTTATAATCATGAACTAAATTGGAACAGATTTTTAAGTGAAAAAAGGTGAAATCCCTGCAATCAAACAATAATTTATGATCCAAGGGATCAACAACCAATAGCATCAGGGATCTACATCTTGAATGATGGTGATGAAGGTGGAATAATGGAGAAAGATAAATTACCAAGAACAAACTTCAAATTACTCCACTATCAAGCTTGATATACTGAAATTGATGACGAAAAATGAAAATGATGAAGGTTTAGCTCAAAGTTATTCAAGAATTCAATGTAAATTCTTGATAACTTTCAAAATAAGAAAGTGAATTTTGATGAATTTTGTTGTTTGAGGATGTATTTTGCAAGATATTTTTTGGCTATCAAAAGCTTGAGAAATGAATGAAAAGAGGCCTCTATTTAAAGAGTTTGGGTATGGAAATTTGGTGGAATGGAGCTTGCTTTGGAAAATTAAAATTAGGCTTGGAAATTAAATTTGGAGGGAAATTCATACAAGAGTGGTGATTAGTGAAGGTATATGGTGGGAAATGATCAAAGTGATGTAGAGGAATAAAAGTGAAGTGGGTCTAGAATATTACAAGTGAGATCAAAGGCAAAGATGTGTTGAATTTGAACAATTTATTCAAATTTCGCTCTGGTTAATCGGTTAACACATTGGTTAATCGATTAACCAGATCAAAATTTGAATATTTTGTTCTCTTGATTGCATGGTTATTTTTTCGGCTCGATTCTTTTGCGTGTCGAAGAAGAAATGGAAATAAACACATGACCCTTGGAATTCCTTGAATAAATCAATTAAAACTCAGGAAATCCTTGATCGGATGAATTTGAATTATTTGCGAATCAACTTCGGCTTTGTTCAAATGAAATTCGTTCGAGCTGAGGAACTGCTATTTTTGGTATTTTTGACCTGTTCTTCCCCTGAAAATGTTAATAAAAGAAATCAAAATATTTTTGGATTTTAATTAAAGGTTAGTTAAATATGAACAAAAGGAAAACAAAAGCAATGGTGATCCCATGTGAGGTATAAACCTGTAACCAAAAGGATAGACGAACAAATGTGTGATCTTATTTGTATGCAATGATGCAAATGAAAATATGGAAAATATTAGAGGGGGAAATTAGGGTATGACAGAGGCCTCAACAAGAATGTTTGTATCATCTGCATACTGAATATGACAGACCACCAAGTCAGATGTTCTCACTTTAAGCCTTGAGAAGACTTGCAACTCCAAAATAAAAGCTCGTTAAGCCTTCGACCACCAAAATAAAAAAGTAAGGGGGCCAAGCAATTGTTATACTTCGTCACCGTCTACATACTAATTTCTTGGGTCGGTGTACCATTACCTGAGACTGCAAGATTACCAGAAAAACCCAAGCCCAAATCCATCATTTCCACTTGTTATTGAAACCAAATCTTGCTTGCATATAATCCAGGAAATACCAACTATCAAAATCATAGGATTGTTAAACCAAAAATGCTTTGGGCCCCATAAATAGTTGGCATATATAAGAATAATAGGACAATGATCAGACACATTTATGAACTGAGCCCATTAGGATATAGTTTCCCACAAATCCCACCAACCTTTTGATATAAGGATCCTATTCAGACGACTAGCCTCCCCATCAGAGGGATGAAACCAAGAAAAACTCTTAGCAAAAGGAGGAAGATCTAGCAACTCCATCTCAAAGATAAAATTACTAAACTCCACATAAATAACATCATATTCAGAGTGGATTGATCTATCCCCTCCATCATTATTAGATGGGGAGCATATAAAATTCAAATCTCCTAGGACATACCAAATATAACCACTAAGAAAAACCTTCCTCCTCACAATATCCCTCCACAAAAGCCTCTTCTCTCTCAAGCTACACATAGACTAGATGTTAACCACAAAACAAATGGACTTAGAAACTCCCCCTACACACACTAGAGAAACACCCAAATAACCAGTACCGATAAAGGAAAAAGTGGATGACCTTTTTGAGCTACACCAAATATAAATAATACCATCACTAATACCCAAAGACTGAGAGAAAATCTACTCATAAATAGTATTCCCCGTAGAGAATGGACAAGAGAGTCATAAATATCACCAAGCTTAGGCTTCTATATCGCTATAAAGTCGACTTTTTGTTTGGTCATACCCCTAACCTACAAATATTGAAAGACCTAATAACCATTTAACACATGTCCTACATAACCTAACAACTCTCAATTGTCAATCTCTTTTTTAGACTTGACAGTCTCTCAACCTCATACTTCTTTTTTTGCACAAAAACACAACCCAACTGGTAATTTTATACACCTTATATGCTTTCATATTATCTAAAGATTATAAAATATCAAATGATATAGGAATTGGTTGTAAGCTATGAATCACTGACACCTAGAACGCAACCCTGACATTGACACAATGACACCAATAATAATTTTAAAAAATGAAAAAATTAAACGTAATCACAAATTTTGGTGCAAGTGTCTGACACCGACAAAGACACAAACACGATTTTTAAATATCACATTTATATTACTTTGTTCATTTTGCCACACCAACATAGCCACTATCGATACAAAGAAGCAGATAGAAAATTATTATCTATGAATGATTTGGGAAACCTAACATAAAAATAAGATTATAACTTCATAGATCTGATGTTGTTTTTCCCACGAGTAAGGTGTCTCTCATTCACGTACCAGGGACCTAAGGGGATTTTGTTTTTGTAACATACGATAATGTTTTGACGATGCTTTTAATCAATCTTTTTACTACGACATGATATATTTTCCCCCCAATTTATAGTAGGTTAATGGATAGCACACATGTTACATATATTTTGGCCTTGTATTTTGTGTCCATAATTAAAAATAGGTGATCTAATAACCTCTACCTGACTAAGAATATATACCATTAGTTTCGAGATTCAATTGGGCCACTAAGGAGTAAGCAATGTTTTTCTTAAGATGGATATGCCTTAAAGTGGTCAAGGAAGTATATTTTATAGCAATAACACTTGAAGTATAAAAGAAAGGAGTTAGACAAAGTGTTGCTTTGAGAAATGGGGTATTGAAAATATAAAAAACTTTATGGCTCCAAATTTTGAAAGAACTTCGGCCAATATGATGGATCCTATAGTAGGTTCCTCTATATGATCTTCAAGTAACCAAATATTAACTAGTACCATAGGCACTTCAACGATGAAATCTGCAAAAGAAGGAATCCATAGAAAAATTCAGTGTTTCACTAAATTCTTTAGTTAATGATATTTGTAAACCGACAATCAATGTTTGGAAAGGAATCAACGGAATAGCTAATGGAATAAAAAACATATTCAAGTAAATTATAAAGGAAAAGTTGATATGTTGCTTTGATCTTTCTTTGTCTCAAACCTCATACCCCTATAATAATGGTGGAGTAAGGGGGTGGTCCCAATGAAAAATTCACTTGTGTTGGTTAGTGAAAGCTCTAAAAGATACTCATTCCCTTATCAAGGAATTGTACGTGAGACTTCTGCATCATATGGTTCTTTCGCAAGCTTCTGTCGTTGGCCGTTGTCTTTATACCATTATTTATGCATGTATATTAAGCCTTCTAGACTCTCAAATCTTTTTGTTCTTGGGTGGTGAAAAAATGTATCTTACAATGTGGGAGATGATGGCATAAAAGGCCTAACCCACTTCTATGATGAAATTAGTGCTTCTTAGCTAGCCGGACTAGTGGGGGACATATCTGAAGACATACTAAAAACATGCCTTTTTAACCGAACACATCACATATCTTTAAAATATAATAAAAAAGGGAAGAAAGATGGATTTTGGCCTATATATCACATATAACACATAGTTGGTTGCTTAAGCAATGAATATCTCTAAATAACTAGAGAAAGATGATAAAGGTGTAACCTTTCTTATATGGTCAACCTCTGACTTACAACTTTATGCTATTATTACTGCAATTTGAGCGATACTAATTTGTTTCCCAATTCTCCTACCGAAACTTGTATAAATTTTTGGAACTTTTTTCTAATTTGAATCTTTAAGACGATATCTTACTCTATTATTAAACTATCTACTAAGTTTAAGCCTAACTGCATTTCATTTTTCTTAATGGGGACAAAGAAATGTCTCCACCTACTCCCATCAGCCTTTCTTCATAATTTTATTGAACGTGTTGGTCCTCCCATCACGTTTGTTTTAGAAACTATCATAAAATCTCATCATTAAGATCTCTCTAACGAAGATAGAGGAACCAATCTGCCTGCTCTGGCTAAGTAGATTTTTTCATAAAAAGACTTGGACGAATATCCTAGCCTCGATAACTTACAAGTTTACGTCTATCCCTTGTTAGGTACAATTTGCTTTTGATTTTTCTCTTGTAGACATTACTCGAATTTGCGCAAGTGTGCTCACACTTCCCAAACCGAGTTGACGAGAAATCCATTCTCATGAACAAACACAACCTTCACACACACACACACACACACACACACACACACACACACACACACACAAAAGAGCCATGAGTTCATACGAGGTCAAGGAATTATGAGGTACCCATTACTCAGAGTATCTTCCCAAAAAGAAAAAAAGTGTCTTCCAGACTCAGTTCGTCTTAGTTGGGTTGGGTGGTTTCGACCATAAATTATATTCTTACACACAAGGTTGCCCCTCTTCCTGAAAAGCTTCATTGGGACTACTTTACGATGGAAGAACTTCCATACGGGGTTTATTACACAAGGATCTTGTAGAGGAAAATATTTATCACAGCGATAGAAGATGCTCAACCCCACACAACATATGGATTATCACACTTTCTGGAAGAATATAGAATAATACATGATACAACATCCAGAACACGACATTCATTAGAAATTCATGAATAAGAGATGATGTGATATACTCTTTCCAAAACTTCTCATCCCAAACCAACCCATTAAAACATAGAAATAGGGATCATAAATATGGTCAATATCACAAAGAAAAAGGGAGATTGTTTATACCAAATTAAAATTGATGTTTTCACAAGGAACCAATCGAAGGCTTTCCATAATTTGAGATTTGCCTGTAGAATGATCTAATTGTATCCTAGGAATAATGGCATACAAAAAAATAATAAGAGAGGCACACAAACCAATCAATCGTATTCTTGAATTGAAATTAAAAAATGAATAACGCTTCATAACTTGGGAAACAAGATAGAACCACTTAGAGCAAAATCAAATATTGAAGATATTAGTTGTCAAAAGATGGACGCCTAATTTCAATATAATAGGGGAAATTTCATTCCCTTTCCTCTCTGCTTTTTCTTGTGCTTCTATCAAACTTTTTTATTATGATATATTTTTAGAGATCCTAAGAAAATTTTGCAAGATTCATTACTCGATCTTGCATGCTCTGTTCCCAAAATGTAAAGAGAGATTCGAGAACAAATTCAGGTTGGTTTAAGGAGGGCAACTTAGTGAAAGAAAAAATTAATATAAATGAAACTATATCAACTTCAATATGTCTCATTGACCAAATGCTCAAATATATCAAGTCACATATCATCATCTCTTTCTATAACGAAGAGATAAAGAAAAACAAGAGATGGTGATCATGCCATAAGACCTTGTTTGTTTCTATTTGACCTAATTTTCCTCGTTTTTATTTGACTTTAAAGCCTTTAGATTTAGTAGGTTGATGTTAGGTTATAGTTCCACCATTTTTGTCTTGTTTGGTTAGTGACACTTCTAATATGAAATGTGACCACAAAGTTCAACTTTATAGTCCTATTTAGTTTTTGAATGAGTATAAAGTATTTCACTACACTAAATCCCAATAAAATTAAGAAATGTTGACACTCATTTGTGCTTGGTATCCCTCACTCCCTATACTTTGATTAGGTGATTATTAGCTATCCCTAGAATTGTTGATTTCAAAAGACAAGTTATTTATTTTGTAAACACATGTATATAAATTATTTACTTCAATGCAAATGACTTATTATACATTAATCAAAATATTAACATTAATAAAAATACAATTCAATAATTTTGAGTCGTAAGGGATGAAAAAATGACATATAAATTATATAAATCCAGGTTACGCGGAAAGACCATTTCATATAAGCCTTTGATTCCAAGGCTTCCTTGTTCTTTAGTAGTTTAGTTATTCTTTTCCAAGTTGATAGGCCTTCTGTCCAAAAAAAGAAACAAAGAAATATTCAGACACCATTTTTTATGCATACTTGACCATAACTTTGGCATATCCTCTGATAGTTTTAGACTTGGACTATATAACTCCCTCGTTTTTGAGGTTTTTTTTTTAAATATTGGTATCCGACTTTCGTCCATTTGCGAAGATTTCGTTTAAAATTAGAGTAAAGTTTCGTATGGACTGACCCATACAAAAATTAATTGTACCCAATAGAATTCGAATCTGAAACCTTCAGAAAAACAAACTCTCAAGACTCAAACTTCTACCACTAGACTAACCATTTGCAAGGGTCAAATCTTTGAATTCTAATTCAAACAATATTTGAATATTGAAATACTCGCTCAATTTTTTAAGTATTTCAAAGGTACGCGTTAGTACATATCGAAATTAGAAATTAGAAATGAAAGTGATATGAAATTGGCCGTATTGCATAATGTCCATGCCTTTGGAATACTTGATAGAATGCATTATTGTGGAATTTAGATGATAATTATCAACTGTGATTCATTTTTTTATTTTATAGAATTACACCAATCAATGAACTATATCTTCTGTTTTTTAATAATAATTCAAGACTTGCATTATTGGACCTCATTTCAATCAAATTTTGGGCTAACAATACATATGGTCCTTCAGGATATGTTTTATATATTTATAACGGCACAAATATATTTTATTATTATTTATTTTTCAAATTTTTATATTGAATCAAAAAATTTCATTTTAAAAAAATTAGTAAGAAAATAAAAAATCTTATAGTTCTGCCACAAAATCCAGTACGAAGAATTTTGGAAAAGGTAAAAATGATGTAATTTTATCGGATATTTTAAAAATTAGTATGAATTTTTTCAAATCTTTTGAAAAATCCAAAATTTTGTTGCATTTTTACAACATATTTTTGAAAAAATCAGATATTTTTTAAAAATTAGTTGTGTTTTTACCGCATTTTTAAAAAATATGTTACAACTATTAACGATTTTTTTGAAAAAAAAATATATTTCTAGGGAACCTATATTTTCTACTAAATATTTTGAAAAAATCAATATAGGTCAAAAAAATTCGAATATTTTAAAATTTTCGGCATACAAAATTTTGCACCTATGGTAAAAAAAAATCTGGTAGTTTAGTATGCTTCATTTGTGTGGTCCAAAGTATGATGGTTCCCCTGCAGATTTTACACAGTTTTTCACCACTGACGTTACATGTTTTACTTGCATGTTTTCTTTTTAACTTGTTCATATCTTTATAGGTTTTCAGTATCTCTGACATTTATAATTTATTTTGTATATTTTCTAAATGAAAAATATTTCTCTCAAGAGCTGACATGTTAACATAAGCACAGTCCATTGGTAAACAACATGGTATTATTGTTGTTACTATTCGTTCTAATACTGTAAATGAGATTAAACAGAGGAAAAATAAATTGATTATGGATTGTAATAGAGGAGAAAACTACAAAAATAAGAATTCTTCTGATATCAGTTATAGTATGAAAGTTAATATCCATTTATGTTGAGATATGTGTCAAGTGATAGCGGTTTTGGAGGTTATGGTTAGGTGTAAGTTTCAAAATCATAAACTAGCTAAGAAATTAGATGGTCATGACGTATTAGGTCGTTTAAAAGATAATGAAAGACAATTTACGAATGACATGAAAAAATACAATATCGCTCACAGATATATAATTGTTGCTTTGAAAGATAGAGATTCAGAAAACCTCACGAGTGATACCCATGTATACAAGACAAGATATGCATACAAGACAACCAAGAGAGGTTTGTTGATTGAAATGCAACATCTGACGAGTCTTATTCATGAAGAGAAATACATGTATTGGACCAAAAATAAGGACGATTCAAATGTTGTTGCTTATATCTTTTGGACACATCTTGATTCAGAACTTGTTGAACAAGTTTTATTTGATGTTGATTTTTTATTATACATACAAAACAGATAGATATTGCATCCCTAAATAACGTAATTTTTCATTTATTTGATTTTGGGTTCGAAGTTGTTGATTACTTATTGTATATATAAAACAAACATGTATGGGCTACCACTACTTGAGAATGTTGGTGTTACATCCACGAAGTTGACGTTTTCAGTTGGATTTTCCTATATGGAACATAAAAGGGAGGAAAAATTCACATGGGCACTAGAGAAGCTAAAAGAGTTGTTCGCTTCCAAGAAGTTGTTATTAAAGGTTTTGGTGACGCACTAGGAACTGACGTTGATGAATTCCATGGAAGTTGTGTTCCTAAACACAACTCATGTGTTGTGTTTGTTCCATATTTCAAAAATATTAGTATGAAATGTAAGGAGTATGTTAAATCACATAGACAAGATCATGTTTTGGATCTATGACACAACATCATGCAATTGAATAAGGAGTATGAATTTGTGGAATACCTGAAGCATTTTGAGGTTGTATGTGTTAATATTCCTTTATTTGTTCAGTATCTGTACGAAACATGGTTGACACCCTATAAAGAAATGTTTGTTGTTTCATGGACTAATAGAATCACTCATTTAGGGAACACAAGAATGAACAGGTACATTAATGTGACTTTGAATATATCACATTACTAATTTTCAAATAAAGACATCTTTTTCTATTTATATTTTTTTTAGAGTTGAGTCTTTTCATTAAAGACTAAAAAACATGTTGACTACCAGTATGGGATATTTATGAAGAAGTTGGCATACTTTGAACCCCATGTTAAAGTTGCAACTAGGTTCAATCAGAGTATTATTTCGAAAAAAAGTATTGTCAACATTGAGCATCGGTATAACACTCAAGTTTACTCTAGATTGTGCGGCTTCGTTTCAAGACAGTGTCTATGACACATTGGAAAGGAGCTGGAAAGGGTAAAATTCATTGATTCTGACAAATATGCATGTGATTGCTTCATTAGAACAACACATGGGTTACCTTGGGCGTGTAACCTTGCAAATCTTCAAATACAGGGTGATCATGTTCTGTTATAATCGATTCATGTATTTTGGAAGAGATTATACATTGAAGATCACGAAAAGTTGAAGAGGTATTTCAACACATGGGTTACATTGAAGATAATGGGACATGGTTGGATTTATAAGAAGGGTGTGAAAAGTTGAAGAGGTATTTCAGTACACTAGATATTGTAGGTCAGAGGGTGGTAAAGGAAAAGTTTAGAAACTAACACACCCATCCACAACTTACATGTGTCCACCATCAACATCATCAAACGTATTCCATTGGGTTTTATCACATAGTATATGAAGTTATGAGTTCGTTGGAAGTATCCAGCTTGGGTATGCAGGGTCATGATAAATTGATGATGATTCTTGATATGGGTTACCCTATTGATTTTAAATACAAATTTATATTGGTCACTCTGACTATGAGCTTTAACATCACATTCTTCGCATTAGTAATATTTTTGTCCATAGTTGCGAGTAGACACAAAATTATTTCAATTGGTTTTGTTAACAGCATACATTTGGTTCAGGTGAAGTTGAAACCCGATTGTCCATTGTCTCCCGTCACTGACCAATGGAGACAAAAATCTAGTGAAGTAGCGAGAGCATGAGAAACAGCGTATGCAGGGCATATAAGGCACTGGAAAGAAGTTAGAAAGTCAACATAATTTCTTTTATATTGATATTGTAAAACTTTTTGCGTTATATGTATATATTTTATCGGGTATATTTTGTTAAAAATGTCAAAAACTTAAGGATTTTTCAAAACTCACAACTGCCTACCAGATTTTTCATATATTCAGAAAATATAGAATGTATCGGTGTTTTCAAAATATCCGGTATGTTTTATAGGTTACTGGATTTTTTTAAATATCAAGTATATATGCACCAGATATTTGAAAAAACCAGTAATTATTTAAGCATTTACCATAAAACAATGCATTTTTACCATAAATTTCTGGTATTTCTTCAAAAATCTCAAAATATATGTTTTTTTTTGCAATATATGATATTTGTTCATATAAACCAATGTTTTAAAAACCGGACCGAATCGGCCGATTTAATCGGTTGGACCAAGAATCGGAGATGAATCTAGTTGGGTCAACCTTTCAAAACCGCTAATGGGTCAAAACCGGAGTAAAATCGGAAAAACCGGATTGAATATTCCAAAACCATTTGAACCAAAGAACCAGAGTCGGTTTTGTAAAACCGTCCGGTTCAAAAAAATGCATCAAAATGATCTCTTTTTTATAAAATTAAAAAATTTAATGTCAATATCAAAACTTAACATACATTCCCCAATCACAAAAAAAAAAATTGAGTTTTTTTACAACCATACAAACTTCTAAATTTTGTCACTCCACTATAATTTTTCTTTCAACTACACTTCATCATCATTACACCGTCTCTTTCAAATATAGTCACGATGTTCAACTCAATATTGATTGTCGTTCAAGTCAATATTGGTTGTTGTTGTCAATTGAGATTTGTTTGTCTTAGTCCAACTCAAATTCGTTTTTTTTTTTAGTGAAGTATATTGGATTATTTATTTTTGGTATTCTATCTTATTTAATTTAGGTATTCTTACTTATTTGAACTTTATTTTAATTATTATATTCTTTTATTTTAATTTTGGTTTGAATTAGTTTAACTTATTTTATCGTAGCTCTTTAATTTGGTTAAATTATTTTTAAATGAAGGTTGAAATAAAGTGTAGAACTATAATATGTTATTATATGTATTATTGATAATGTTGTATTAAATTTGTAATGGATATTTAAAATATTTATTTTATTAAGTTGTGAACATGTGATTATGTGACATATCTATGAAATTTAGTTTCATATTAGTTTATTTAATAAATGGTTCGACCGTAGGTTTAATCGGTTGAACCACTTGAACATTAAACCGCAAGTTTCACCGGTTCAATCTTCGGTCCGATTTTTTAAACATTGATATAAACGCAAAAAAAATGGTAATCCTTTGAAAAGTCTGGTAATTTATGGAATTTTTTTAAATCCGGAATTATTGAGTAATGGCATAACACTAATAACATTGCTCATGTGGGAGTGTCAGGTCAAACTTGGGGTGGCAGAATAAGTTCTCTTCCTCTAACCAAACTTAGTTTTGAGCTAAGTGGGCATAGTCGGCCAATAAATGGGCCACATTGTTATACTCCTAGGACTAAAATTCATTTTATAATTTCTCAACAACTTTTTATTTTCCTCGTCTTCAACAAAATCAACAAATTTTATACAGTTTGATTTGAAGATTATTTATTTTATAAAGAAATCAACTAATACTAAATTAATTGTCATCTCCATAGCTTTTGTCTTTGCGAGGAGAAAATCATTGCCTCCATTTATGCATGGCAAATAAGTCTGAACCCTATCGCCTTCGCCCCGAATCTAGTGGGGAAAACCCTATTTAAATGGGTGTGCGTGCAGTGCAGAAAAAACCTTATTTTTAATTACGGGGGTGGGGGGATGCTAATACCCGCCCACACCTGCCCCACCTGCCCTAGCCTATTAAATATACTTTGTTACTTTTATTTTTAATTTTTTTTTGCCCATTTACCCTTTCTTAATCTTATGATAGCAAGATTATTAGAATTAATTTTCCTTTTTTTAAATATAAATTAAAATGAAAATGGCCAAGTACATGATTATTATTAAAATGACCAAATATTTAATTTAAAAAAAATTTTCTATGGAAAAATAAACATGCATTTCTTTAAATTAGAGATTTTGCAAGTGGGTGTGGAGCAGTCAGGGAAATATGTTCCCTGTTGGGACTAGGGTGGATGGTTAATTGTTACCCTCAATTGTGTTTGGGGCGAGACAAAATGGGTAAAATGAGGTGTAAGCAAGGTAGATAACACTTAAACAGCCTCGTTCTACCATGTTGGCATGCCTACCTTAATTTATGATCTAAGTAGTTGTAGCAATGATCGATCCTCTTTGGTCTCTTATCACATTTTGTGTACCTCATTTTCCAATCATTGATAAATTAGTGTTTGTGTCGCATTTATACCAACCATTGGGATGTGAAACCCAAAGATTTGGCTCGAACAAGATACAATTTGATCTAATTTAGGGATTCCTCGTTAAGGGTCGAAGCATTTTGATAGTGAACTGTAGAGAAAAAGTAATGATTATTTTTATTTATTTATTTGTGATGGATTATATATTAGTAAAGGTTTCGGTCCATTTTTTCGGTGACACTAATATCTCTAGTTTATTTATAAATTTATATTTTGTTATGTTAATAGCCTGATTTTTGAAAAAGTTACATGTTGTGAATAGGACACCTTAGAAACAAAGTATAATAGGTTTCTTTATGATCAAGAAACCCATAAGGGTTAGGGTTTAGGATTACCAAAGAAAACAACAAGGATTGGTTATAAACTGATATTCTTTCCTTTCTCTTTAAACAAGATTACAAGTATACAAGAATAATAAATAACTTCTCTCAATTTTGAATTAGGGTTTTGTCTTCCTATTTTCCCTTATACAAAATATGAGAGACTAGCATGATATTTATAATAAAAATAACATACTAACCTAATGGGATTTTTAACAATTACCCATTACAGACTAACTTAGGGTACAAGCTAACTTAAACAATTGGATTCATAACACAAGGCCCAATTAAATAATAACATGTGATCAGACTTTGACGGCATGCTATTCATACTAGGGTTTGTTCCAATATTCCACAAATCTCCACCTTGGAACACACCCTATATCAAGAAGAAACAAACTAGCTTTCTTCATGCAGCTTTATCAACTGCATACAGTGGAAAAACTTGCAACTAGGCAACGTCTTGGTGATCATATCAGCAGCATTATGATCTTTCGAAACGTTCAGCACTTGGACTTCTCCACGCTTGATTACCCCTCTGACTTAATGCAACCTCACATCAATGTGCTTGATTCGCTCATGATAAGCTGAGTTCTTCGACAGGTGTATTGCACTTTGACTATCACATTTAACAGTAATACTTCGACCTTGAAGTTTCAGCTCCTTTGTAAAACCTTCAAGCCACAATGCTTCCTTTACAATTTCAGTTAGAGCGATATATTCCGCTTCAGTGGTTGATAAAGCAATAACCTTCTGAAGTGTTTATTTCCAACTAATTGTTGTTCAAAACATAGTGAAAACATATCCATAAATAGATTTTCCAGAATCCATACAACCTGCATAATCAAAGTCAGCATATCCTTCGATTGCTGCTTTACTATCTCTCTGGATGTCAATCCTAAGAATCTTGGATGCAACTCCCAGATCCTTCATATCGAACTTCTTATTGAATTCAGCCTTAACTCTCATTACATCTTCGACATTGTTGCTTACTATTAGAATATCATCCACATAAAGCAACAAAATAACAAATGAATTACCAGGTCGAAATCTGAAGTAAACATAGCGGTCAAACTGACTTCTGATGAAACTTATGTGTGCCATGAACTTGCCGAATCTCTTATTCCACTGT
Organism: Lathyrus aphaca; assembly: GCA_963966055.1. Taxonomy (NCBI): domain Eukaryota; kingdom Viridiplantae; phylum Streptophyta; class Magnoliopsida; order Fabales; family Fabaceae; genus Lathyrus; species Lathyrus aphaca. The sequence continues at coordinate 515,168,901 of OZ014522.1, forward strand.
CGAGGAAATTGTTTCAGCCCATATAAAGATCTATTCAGTTTGCACACATAATCTTCTTTCCCCTCTTTGACACACCCTTCAGGTTGCCTCATCAGGATTGTTTCATCAAGATCACCATACAAAAATGCAGTCTTCACATCCATTTGTTCTAGTTTAAGGTTGAACTGTGCCACCATGGTAAGCAACATTTGAATAGGCTTGTGCTTCACAACAAGAGAGAACACATCATTGAAGTCGACACCTTCTTTATAAGTGAACCCCTTTCAACCAACCTTGCCTTGTATCTCTTCGAAGCCACTCTTTCTATTCCTTCCTTAACTTTGAAAATCTATTTACAGCTGACTAACCTGGCTCCAGCAGGTTTCTTGATCAGTTCCCAAATATTTTTATCATGAAGATATTTCATATCATCATCCGTGACCTTCAACCATTCAGTCTTATTTCGACTCCTCGTAACTTCCTTATAGTCTATAGGTTCTTCTTCTAGAACCTCACTTGCAGAGATTAAGGCATAAGTTATAAGATTCACATACCCAAGTCTCTAAGGTGGCTTGATGACTCTTCTCGATCTGTCTCTTACCATCAGGTAGTCATTATCAGTCTCCTCATCTTCGACAGCAGTTTCTGCTTCTTCTTCGACTTCATTTGGGTCATGCAATTCATCATCACTATGTTCCACCTCAATAGGAATTTCTCCCTGTTCCATCTCTTTGACAACATCGTCGGTTTTCTTGAAATCCATCTCAGCTTCATTAAAAGCTACATCTCGACTAGTAATACACCTCCTGTGACCTGGCTCTAGGATCCATAACCTATAAGCTTTTACTCCTTCAGGATATCCCATGAACATGCATTTCAGAGCGTTAGGTTCGACCTTGTCTTGCCTAATGTGAGTATAGGCTACACAGCTAAATACTCTTAATTTGTCGAGATCTGGTGGATGTCTCGACCAAACGTTTTCAGGTGTCTTCATATCTAACACAGTCGAAGGACATCTGTTTATCAAATATGTTGTTGTCAAACAGCCTCAGCCCAAAACACCTTCTTCAATCCAGCACTAACCAACATGCATTTAACCCTTTCGAAGATTGTTTGATTGAATCCCTCAGCTAGACCATTTTGTTGAGGAGTAACTTATACAGTCTTATGCCTGGCAATCCCAGACTCAACACAGTAACTGCTGAAAGCTTCATTGCAGAATTCAAGGCCATTATCAGTTCTCAACCTCTTGACCTTTCTGCTAGTTTGAGTTTCGACCAGAACCTTCCAACTCTTGAAATTCTCAAAAGTTTCATCCTTCGTCTTCTGAATGAATACCCATAACTTTCTGTAATAGTCATCAACTATGGATAGGAAATATCTTGCATCTAAATGTGAAGGATTCCTTGCAGGCCCCCAAAGATCAGCATCGATGTAATCAAGGGGTCCATGTGTTCTTTGTTTACCTTTGTTAAACTTCACCCTACAAGATTTACCAGATACACAAGTTTCACAAACTCCAACTTCTCGACTTTGTCACCTCCTAGAAGGTTTTGTTTACCCAGTTCGACCTGGCCTCTCTCACTGACATGGCCCAATCTCATGTGCCATAATTTTGTCTTCGACAACAATTTCGTGGATGCAACATTTTTCGAACCACTTACAACTTCAGCCTCAAGGGTATACAAGCCTTGTTTCTTCACACCTCTCAAGACTTCCTTCGACCCCTTCATGACTCTTAGGATACTTTTCTCTAGGGGTGGCAAAACGGGCTTGGCCCTTTGGGCATGCCCGTTTTTCCCTCACTTTAGTGCGGGGTGGGCCAAGGATTTAGGCCCTCATCCTCTAAAGTGTCCTCCCCGCCCCGCCCCGTTTTCGACGCGGGCTTTTACGGGCATGCATATTTACTTAAATTTTTGTATTTTTAGGCTTAAAAAGTGAAATGCCTGCGGGCTTTCCCCACCCCGCCCTCACTTTTTTGCGGCGAGGGCTTAGGTTTTAGGCCCGCATCCTTAAGTTTGTCTGCCCCGCCCCGCCCCATTTTTTTGCGGGCTTTTGCGGGGCGGGCATGCCCGTTTGCCACCCCTACTTTTCTCTCCTTGAAAGACATATCCCTTCTTGTCGAATTCACCAAGAGAAAACAAATTTCTCTTCAATTCAGGTACATACCTAACTTAAGTCAATAGTCTTATTGACTCATCATGGAGCTTTAATCTCACATATCCAATACCTGCAATTTTGCAAGCTTTGTTGTTTCCCAGAAACACTGATCCATCATCTTGATCACATAATTCCTCGAACAAGTCTATATTTGGAGTCATGTGCCAACTGCAACCTGAATCCATAATCCACTCTTTTCTTGAGTCACCGCTCGAAACCAGAAGAACAACAGATGAGTCAAAATCATCTTGAACAATGGCAGTATTGTCATTATCATTACCTCCATGATCTTTCAGGCGTTCAGGATACACCTTTCGAATGTGACCCTCCTTCTTATAATGATAGCATCGAACACTAGATGTTTCACCACTATAAGACTTCTGTTGACTTTTACCCTTCTTCTTATCGAACTTACCATCCTTTTGCAAGAATTTCACCTTAACGGCCAAACCTTCACCAACCGTCTAAGGTTTATGCTCCTTTCGTTCGTTCAAGTCCTTAGAATACAACGTAGATTGAACATATTCAAAGGTCAGAGACTCTCTTCCATACAAGAGGGTTTCTTTGAAGTGAGCATGTGTTCTGGGCAAAGCGCATAACAGCAACAGTGCTTGATCTTTGTCATCGATCTTCACATCAATATTTTCCAGATCAAGAATCAGCTTGTTGAACATATCCAACTGCTCAGCCAACATTTTGTTTTCACTCATCTTGAATGAATATAAGGCTTGCTTCAGGTAGAGTCGATTCACCAACGGTTTGGTCATGTACAAACCTTCAAGTTTCAATCATAACATTGGCGTCGTCATCTCCTTTGATACCAGTCGAAGAACCTTATCACCAAGGCTCGGCAATATTGCAATGTGTGCTTTCTCAATCATGGCCTTCTTTTCAACTGCCGTTAATGCAACATTCATGGATATCTCTCCCTTCAATGCTTCCAAATAACCTTGTTGAACAAGTAGGGCTTTCATTTTCAAGCGCCACAGACCGAAATCGTTCATTCTAATGAACTTTTCAATCTCATACTTTATTGAAGGCATCTTCTCCACGCTTATCGCACCAATTTGTTCTGAATAGGATACCTTAGAAATAAAGTATAATATGTTTCTTTATGATTAAGAAACCCACAAGGGTTAGGGTTTAGGGTTACCAAAGAAAACAACAAGGATTGGTTATAAACTGCTATTATTTTATTTCTCTTTAAACAAGATTACAAGTATACAAGAATAACAAATAACCTCTCTCACTTTTGAATTAGGATTTTATATTCCTATTTTCCCTTATACAAAATATGAGATACTAGTATGATATTTATAATAAAACTAACATACTAACCTAATAGGCTTTTTAACAATTACCCATTACAAGCTAACTTAGGGTACAAGCTAACTTAAACAATTGGATCCATAACACAAGGCTCAATTAAACAATAACATGTGAGCAGACTTTGATGGCATGCTATTCGTATAGGGTTTATTCCAGTATTCCACATTACATGTATTGTTCCTATCAATATTTTTCAATTAATGTCTATGGATCTATGTGCTTGCAGGTATGGAGCAAATGATATTGATATTGTTGACTTATATTTTGATGACGACAATGTTGATGCTAGTTTATGTTGATGAACATATCTTTCCAACTCTTTGATGATGGTGATTAACCTTAAGATATCTCAAAACTCCATCAAGTAGAAGATTCAAGGTTCCAATAAAGTGTTTATATGATCGGTAAATCTGGAAAAGGAGTTTGAAAACTTTGGAGTTGTAAAAGAGAGGAAGTGTGAAAGCTTAGTTGGTCATGTGTGTTTGAGATACTAGAATTTTGTGAAAGTGAGTGAGTAACTCCTTAGATACTAAGTAACTCGCACATATACCTAAAATGTTTTAAATGCCTCTCTCTATTTGATAAAATTACCTAATAAAATTTAAGGCCTAGCTTGGTGATTAGGGGAGTGTATGACTGATTAGAAGGATTTTTACAATTGAGTAATCGATTAGGCCTAGTCACCTAATCGATTATTTTCTCTTGGTTGAATCTAAAATAGATTGGGATGGTCTCTTAATGATTAGTAACAACTAAATATCAAAACCTTTCGTTTGTAGCTTGAAAAATCATTTATATAGGGTCAATAATCGATTGGCCTAATCGATTATTCCATTAATTCGGCCCACAAATTGTTTCCTTTTTTAACTTCATTTTCTCCGGTATAAATGAAGCATTTCATCATTCAAAAACACCCCTAAAATTATTGGTTTTCCCATTTCTTATTATTTTCATCACTCTCCTCTTCTCTCTTTAATAATTGTCTTTCAAGAAAGTTACCTCAGTGCCTTGTGAGTGAAAACTATTTGTGAGGAAAGTATTGTATTGGTGTTGTGCCATTGTTTGTTTCAAGAGTGCAATTCTCTTAAAGGTTCTTGTATGCATAAGATATGTGTAGTCCTATAAACATAAGATTGGAACTCCCTATCTGCCCTAAGGTTGGGATAGACAAGGAACAATGGTGATAAGTGATAAGGGTACTTATGAGGTCAACATGTTCCCTTCATAGTCCAACCTTATTAGGGTTACTCCCCCCTCCCACCCCTACCCCACCCCATTATTTATAGGTCTTTTAAAGGAAAACTCCCCAAAATAAAAACGGTCACGTGTCCCTCTCTTTTTGGAACCTTCACTAACCACTATGGATGAAGGCCTGAGAATTTTTGTTCCATCCGGCTAATAAAAAGGTATTTGTGTTTGTTCTTCTTGGATTAGTAGGCCGGATACAAAGATTTTAAAAAAAATGTCCTTAATATATAATAACTAAAAACACATAAGTGGTTTCTACCCTTCCTAAATATGTTACGTCTATCCTTTTTGGTGAAAAAACGGTCATGTGTCCCTCTCTTTTTGGAACCTTCACTAACCACTATGGATGAAGGTCTGAGAATTTTTGTTCCATCCGGATGATAAAAAGGTATTTGTGTTTGTTCTTTTTGGATTATTCGGCTGGTGTAGGCACATAATTTCGACACCATGGGTTTAAGATGTAAAATCATATTTTTTGTTAAGGAAATAGTCACTAGATAAAGGAAAAAAGAAATAAAGATATTCAGAAGTTTTGACAAGGCCAGATGCTCAAGTATTTCGACAGAAATATAGAGAATGTTCCAGCAAACAAAGTTTGAAGATCTTTTATCATAGTTCAGCATTTGACAAAATTTAAAGAATTAGTATGTTTTTTCGACACTTCGACAGAAGATAAGGTTTTCGACAAAAGCATTATCTTGTAAGGTTTGAAGAGTTTTTGTCCTCTTCGACAAATTCGACAAGACGAAGAGATGTAACGTTTCGTCATGTCACACCCCAAATTTTACCCCTAACTGCTCGCATCATACATTCATCGCATTTTAGCAAGGTTTTTCCGGATTTTATTTTTTTTGTTGCTTTCAACTCATTTTTCAAGCCATCCATTAATTTAGTTTTAATTTCTACTTCTCATTTCTAACATTTTAATTCATTTTTCGTGCTTTTAATTTTAACGTTAATTTCAATTTTTATCTATATTTTATTCTCAAAATTTTGTTAAATAAAAATGTAATTTTATCTCCAATTTTAAAGTTTTTTAAAAAAAATGTAATTTTATTTCTATTTTCAAAGTTTTATTTCTTAAATGTGATTTTATTTTATTTTTTGTTTAAGATTTCATTTTTAATTCAATTCCAATTTCCTATTTTTTATTATTCATTTTAGTTCCAAGTTTTATTTAAGTTTATAAGTCATTTTTAATTTTTAAGTTTATTTCTTTTTAATTCATTGCTAATTTAAGTTTATGTTTAGATTTTAATTTTAAAGTTCTCATTTTCAATTTTCAATATTAAGTGTTAATTTCAAGTTATAGTCCCAAATGTAAATAATCCATTTTTTATTCCATAACATTTTATATTACAAATACATAGAAAAAGAAAGAAATGTACAAAAAAATTCTGCTAGACTACAAAAAAAATGCAGCACACAACAGCCTGCTCCAAGCCACCAACAGCCTGCTCCAAGCCACCAACATCCTGCTCCACTACTCCACCCACTGCTGCAGAATTCAGCACTTGTCTCCCTTCCTCCAACCCTTCATTTGCAAGCAACAAGGACAACAGAATCAGCTCCAAATCTGCCAATAAAACACACATAAAACATCAGTTCAACACCCAACAACACTACAAAAATTCAGCTCAAAAACATACAAAAAAATTCAGCATCAAATACTACACAAACAGTCCACAAAACCACACTCAATCAGCTCCAAAGCAACACAAAAAACTCAGCCTTCATACACCAAGTTAGCAGCCAAAACACACAAGTTCAATACACAGAAAACAGCCCTGAAACAACTCCAAACAGCTCTAAAAACAACCCTCAAATCAGCCTTAAACTCACACAATAGTAGCCACTAAACTCACTACAAGCAGCCCTCATCACCCACACAAAACCAGTTTCAAAGACATTACAAATCAGCACAACTTCAAACCAAAAATCTCAAAAAAAAAAGAGAGGAGAAAAGAAGGGTACAAAAACAGTCTCAAAACAACAACAAGCAGCAAGGAGCAGCACACTTACTATCGAGGATCCGCCACCCCGATAACATTCGGGCAGGTACGGTTTTCTTCTTTTACTTCTCTTCAGCATTTTATTCATGTTTGGATTCCTTCTTTGATTGTTTCATTTTAATGTTAATCCTGCATTCACAAAACAAAAATAAACAAACTCAGAGTCACAAACACTCGTCAAAAAACCATTAACAAAAACCTGATACAAAAATACTTCAATATCACCCTGTAAAAACACTCACAATAACAACATTTTCAGAGCCAGCAACCCAAATCCAGCACCTGTTACTGTCCTGCCCCATAGAGACCTTTACCTTTAGCTAACAAGAAAAAATCTCGCAACAAACACAGACAACCAGAACCGTTTTCAAACCAAAACGAAACCCAGTCACTACTTTAAACCATAAGCAGAACAAACATTAGCCCCACTTTCATCAAAACACCAAACTCAAACCGTGCTAAGATCCAAGCCAAACCAGAAGAGAACAATCCCAAACCTTTCCTCCATCAAACCTGCAAAATCACAACACAAAAAAACAGCAGCCATCACCGAATGCATAAACTCATACCAAGTTTCAGTTTCAAGAAAAACATTCCACAAAAAAAAAACAGCTTTAACAAAAATCAAATCCATAAACCAAGACCGAGACCGGTTCATCAGCACAAACTCAGAACTCAAATCATCTTCAATCTCCCTGTTAAATCCCTCATCAACACGAATCACTCTTTTCCATCAAATCCTGACTATCCTTCGAAACAAAACCATCAACACTTAGACCCGTCCAATAATCCAAAACACCCATTTCCGCCTCACACCTCCAAACAGCTACATTCTTCATTTTCAGCCTGTAAAACAAACCAAAACAACATACCAGTCACCAAAACAATGACAGCAGACCTAGCCGCGTACTAACGAAAAATTCACCACAGAATAGAGAAGGAAAGAAAAGATTGCAAACCTTGAATATACACTTCAAGAATACTGAACAAAATCTGCCGAGACATTGAGTCCCCAACTTCAACAATCGTCCTAGGACATCAACCTAATTCTTTCTCAGCCACAACTATTTTCACACCTCAGTAATCTCAGCAGCCTGATCTACATTCATATTCGGCCTCCCCCACTGTGAATAGGACAATGCCTTTTCCTCAATAATCACATCGAACTGCCATGGTTTCTATACGTGAATGTGAATAAGAAGGATGAGAGACCTAAGAACACAGCCACCATGATCTTCTCAGATTTAACTCAGCAAGCTTCAACCAATACCCTTTAACAAAATCACAAAACCGTGTGAACCTTACCACGGACCTTCATCTTCTCTGACCCACGACCTCGCCACCATTTCCACCTTCCTTCAACCAACACCAACTCCCAAAACCGTTGAAGCCTTTTTCCTTCAGAACAAGCACAAACAACAGCAGGACTACCGCCTCTCAAAACCAAAAGGAAAAATAAATCACTATCTTCCAGCCTTCAAAAACTCACTACCATAACTTTCGACTTCACCACCAAACACCACCACCCGCCTCCACCTTCTGAACTCAGAACCGGCCTCACCGCCTGTTTCCTATCGCCGCAACCCACTCACAGAACCCTCTTCCCCTCATCGCCAACATCCAAAGCAACACACCTTCAAACCTTGAAATCAGCCGCAAATCATTACACAGAGACCCAACCCCAAATCACTGAACCCACCATCCAGTTCCGAATCCCATCCACAAACTTGAACCGTTCAAATAACCATCTGAAGCAAACCTGAAACACACCAAATACCGTGTAACCTCCCTTCACCGTCAAAACTCACCAAGAAACCGCAAACCCACCTTCTAAAACGCAAACCCTTTTCAATCTTCACCCGTCCACCACCCACTTTGATCTCCTCTTCACCCAACCAACATCTTGATGAACACTGAATCACAGAATATTACCCAAGATTTGCCTGTTAACTGTGAAAACAATTCAAGTGTTAGTGTGCCAAATGCTGATGAAGCAGAACTATGTTATTCCAAAACCATTGATCTCCAAACAAACAAAAATCCTGGAGATTGTCAATCTATACTAGTGTCTTCCGGTATTTGTAAGAAAGTTGCAGATGGTATCAATGAGACGAATAAAGCATCCAGTGAAGCTGATACTGGTTTTCTTCCTGCTGATATTGAAGTAGTTCTTGATGATAAACCTGGTTCTCATTCTAGATCCAATGGTCGTAGTGTCTCCGACGAAGCAGGTCTCACAACTAATGATTTGATGCATCTTGAATCGCAGAATATCACCAAACATTTTCCTGTTAATTGTGAAAACAATTCTCGTGGTCACGGTTCTTCCAAAACAATTGAACTCCTGACAAACACAAGCAAAACCGAATCAAGCAAAACCGAATCAAGCAAACACCAAATTCAAAACTCACATGGAAACCTGAAAAACACAGCACTGACCCTGCACTAACACCATCGAAACCGAAACCAACAGTGATGATTCTTGAACCGTGAAGCCATCTTCTTCCCGAACTGTCACCGTGAAACACCGTCTCAACCGGCCACCATCACCAAACCAAGTTCACCCAACCCATCACCGAAAAACCCGTAAGCCACTCGCCGCCAACCCCAAAACGCACCCATTCCGGCCACCACCGTTCGCCTCAAACCAGCCGCCGCGCATCACCCAAACACTCACCGGAGACCAAGCCGACCCAAAAATCACCAACCACCGTGATTTGAGCCGCCGCGAATGAAGCCATGAGCGTCGCGAGAGAGAGACAGTCGAGAGAGAGAACAGTCGAGAGAGAGAACAGAGGCGATTCTGAGAGGGACAGAGAGAAGGCATCGTGAGAGAGTTGCTGAGAGAGGTACTCGCTGCAAGTTGAGAGAGAGGGACGGAAGCCATGAGAGACAGAGAGCGGCTGCGTTTTCGTCCTAGGGTTTTTTCTTCTTTTCTTTTTTTTGGTTCATAAACCTGAACCGGGTCAGGTTTGACCCGTCTCCTGACCCGCGACCCGCTTATCCTCCTCCATTAGGCCTGTTTCCTTCTTTTATCCTACTGATTTCTCTAAGACCATTTTCTTTTTCTTTTAGTTAGTTTTTTTTTTTACATTTAATTAAGTTTTAATATAATAATAAACAAACAAGTATTTTAATATTACCTTTTTTTTTCTATTATTATTATTAGTAAAAAATGTGTATATAAAATAAATAAATAGGCAATTTTAATTTTCTTTTCTTTTATTATTATTATTATATTTAGTTTAGAAATTTATATATGTATAAAATAAATATAAAACATTTCAATTTTAATTTGCTTTTCCATTCTATTATTATTTCATTTAGTGAAAAATTATATACATATGGAATAAAAAATATATTTTAATTTTTAGAATTTTCTTTTTACTATTATCATTATAAGTAGTTAAAAAAAATGTGTGTATATTTAATTTCTTGATTTTATTATTAGGGCCTATGATAATAACAGGCGGTTTGTGGATATTTTGACTTTGTCAATTTTTCTAAACTCATATGAGGCCATGCATTTTTTTTATTATTCCATTTAATTCATTATTTTTTCTATTTCATTTATTTATTTATCTTTATTTATTCTATTTAATTTATTCAATGTCAATTTATTTCATTTTATTTATTTATTTATTATTTATTTCTCACGTCTTTACACCATATTAACCTCATTTCAAAAATAATAATTCCTTGGTCCAACGCCAAGTGAACTTCATACACTTCACTCACACACGTAAGTCGGTCGTTTACGATCGCCATCTGCACAGTTCCTTACACTGCACAACTTTCCAACTTTAATCAATTGTCGCACTGCGTTTGTTTGCCACCCCGCATTCTCGATCCATATTTCGAGTCATAGCCCGATTACTAAGCATTTTACCTTGCATTTCCATTTACTTTATTCAGTCTATTTTTGCAAGTAGCAACCTATGCCTTAGACTTAGGAGCTTGCACCCTCATTTATTTACTTTATTTTTTCGCATTTAAATCCAAAAGGGAAAGAACTCCTGCAGTTGACTCAATGTCATAGGAAGTTTAGCCATCCCTAGTTCCTTTTCAACCTTAGCCATTAGGAATTTTTATTTTACAACTTTTTGTGACTTTGCTAAAGTCACGTGAGTGTTTTCCATAACACTTACCTTCCCCCGCGAACCTTGAGCGTAACCAAGTGTTCGTGAATCCTTAGGAGAACTACGAGTGCTCTGATTCTATACCCGATACGTAGGCATCGATGCGATGTTGTGCGAGCACCATTAGAAATAAAAACCTTAGGTTCCCTTAGTTTTAGCAAGCAATAAACAACAATAATACAAATATTAACAAGAGGTTCCCGTAGGATACTGCGGATGCTTAGGATGCTAACACCTTCCCTAGGTATAATCAACCCCCGAACCTAGTTTCTCCTCATTTAGGGTTTTTACGATCTTTTTCCCTTTTCCCTTTGGATTAAATTAAAGTCGGTGGTGAACATAAATGTTTTGCGATTCAAGCTCACTTAATAGCTTGGTATCCGATTCTCACCGCGACAGAAATGGCGACTTCACTGGGGACACTATTTTTGAGGGTTAAGCCCACCTTGTATATTTGTATATTTGTTGTTGTATTGCTTGTTATTATTTTGGATTTTTTGTTGGGTGTTCCATGTGTGGTGAGATAAGTCCTAACCCGGACTTGAGTGCAAATAAGTTAGGACGGTGGTATATTCAAGAAGGCTTGTAGGGAGTTGAGTCCCGACCAAGTTGACTTGAGACACCACCACTCAGCGGAGGCCTCCTCGGATGTAGTTTTGTTGATCGAGTTCAGTCGTGAAAACATTACTATATTCGACCTGAGAGCCATTAATGCTGAGGACCGTAGAACATTTACCCCCACTTGGCCTTTTTAGGGATGTAGTGCGATGACTATGAGGGTGCAAATCCAAAATAGTTGATACGCGATACTACACTCGGATGAGACTCTCTTGAGAATATTACTGATTACCAAGTCGAGTTGGGAAGTCGGTAATATCCGAAAGATGGGACAGTGATTCTGGGAACCTTTAGAACCCGTTGTACAGGTACAAATAAACTCATAGTACATACCTTTGGGAGGGTTGAACCTTTGACCTCATGCAAGCTTTGAACCTAAGCCTTGTTTGTGTTTGTTGCATTCACGCATCATATGCATCATTTCAGTGAGGTCTTCAAGGAACAAAGAGATGTCTATTGCAAACATCGCAAGTTTAACCATGGGCAAACTTCAGCTTATAATTCCTTTTGGAAAAGTTTTTATAATTGGGTGTTTGCATTTACTTTTGAGTTCCTTGAAACCAGCCTTGCTTTGCATCCATTCGCATACCATTGCATCTACCTTGCATATCGTTTTTCTCCCACTGAACCAGCTCATTCTATCCTTTGTCTCGAGTTCAGAGTTTGATTCCCGGCACGTGTCCAAAACTAAGAACTATGTCTCAAGAAACAGTGGATGAACTGAGAAGAAGTCAGGAATTATTGAAAGAAGAGGTTATTTCCTTGAAGAAACAGATGGAATGGGTCTTGGAAACCTTACAAGCTTTGTTGCAGAAGGAGGGTCGCCCTGTGCCCATAGCCGCAGCAGAGAGAGCTAATGTCCTACCTCCGTTTGATGCTGCCTTGAATCAAGATCGTTTCCCTGTGGCAACTCCTCAGCTGCCAACCCATGGATCTCCCCTACTAGGTCAAAATCAACCTCTGATTTTCAAGTCAGTACCTCAACATCCTCTGGCAGTTTCTTCTCAAGGTCAGAAAAAGAAGCGAAAGCGAAACAAGGGGCAGTATCAGAACAAAGGGAGTGAAGTTCACTATGAACCCATACCAGTGCCACTCAGCAAGCTCTACCCGTTACTTATCCAAAATTCATTGATGACTCCTTACACACCTGTGCCATCGCCAAATACATGGTACAACCCTGATACAAATGCAATGTGTGAATTCCATAAAGGGGTGGTAGGACATGATTTGAATACTTGCCCTGAATTGAAGGTCTGGGTACAAAGGTTGATTCATAGTAAAAGGTTAATCCTTGAAGAGGACCATCCAGAGGTTGAATGTAGATACCGCACTGGAGCCTTGGGGCACCCTACCGAAGAATGCCAGAGTTTCGAGTTACAAGGTGTTATTAAGTCGTTAATTCCCCAAGAAGGAGAGCCAATTGCAGACAAATTGATTGTTGAGCCAGGAGATAAGAAGGGAAAGAGACCTATGAAGGTTCTTAAAATTTTGTACCATAAAGAACAGGTCGTGCGCATAACTGATGGAGCGTCTTTGCCTTCTCACAAGAGTATCTGGACACCATCTGGAAATTTCAATGTCGCCACTCCTGCTGGTGGAAGCAAAGGAGAAGTAGGGGGTGAATCGAGGATGATGACATCCAGCATTGAGTGTGAAGAACTCAAAGGTCATCACAACAAGCGACTAGCAGTACCTAGTGAGCCAGTAGTGCCAGCTTGTCAGAGGTTGAGAGCTCAGGATTCCTACCCGGAGGGTGCTTCAAATCAGAATAGAAGACAAGGGAGAAGGCCTCCAACTCCTCAAATCCCTATCACCTACACGGAATTATATCCTTCATTGTTGAAGAAAGGATTGGTTGCTCCAAAGCCTTTCGGTCCCTTACCAGATCCACTCCCAGCAAACTACAATCCAAATGTCCGTTGTCTATTCCACGATGGTGCTTCAGGACACGATTTGGAAGGCTGTTATGCCTTAAAACGCGCTGTGAAATATTTAATTGAGAAGGACATTCTTTCATTTGAAGACACTACTCCGATTATCAGGGACAACTCTCGACCAAGTCAGCAAGCCCAGAGCCAAGGATATCTGAATCAGCGTCAGAGTCCACATAAGTCTCGCAACAATCTGGAAAGAAGGAATGCTCCTCTTCACCCAGTACCCTTATCATACACTCAACTTCTGCAACCTTTGATTCAATACTCATTGGTGGTTCCCAAACCTCTCAAGCCATGGGCAGAGCCATACCCGCCTGAGTATAATCCACATGAGCAATGTGGATATCATGCTGGATCACTGGGGCATTCAACTGAAGACTGCAGAGCTTTTCAAGCCAAGGTACAACATTTGATCGACAAAAGGTGCATATCCTTTTCAGAAGAAAACCTATTGGTGCATGTTAACCTCTCGCCTGAGTGACTTCTTGGTGTATCTCTTGAAGACAGCAAATCAAGACATTTTCAATTCCCTAAAGCTGGCAATCACCTGTTTGTTTCAGCACTGTTGTATTTTTCTTTGCATGTTGTTTTTGTATTTGCTTATTAGCATTGTTTGTTTAAAATTGGCAAGATTAATGAAATGTTTATGCATCTTTTGAATCAATCCATTTGTATTCACTCATTTTCTTTCATTATTAAAATGTATAATAAAAATATTTCTATCAAACTTTTGTTTTACCAAAGATTGGAGGGAGGATGATGAAAACCAGATACCTGAATTCTCCATTTGAATGCTCTCAATTAAAACCTTGCCAATGATGTACAGGCATTATTTCAAATTCCCAAACACCGGTGAAATAAGGAAGATAATCCCTCGCTAACCCCTTCGAGCCTAGAAGAAGGAGTTTTCTTTTTCAAAAATGCAAAAACCCTTAATTTCAAACCTGGGGCAGGGTAGTCGGTTCAGTTAATCTGTTTGCATCCAATCTTCAAAAGATCCAATACCTCATTCAAGAAGGATCAGCAACGTACTTTCATTCACGCACCAAAGAAGTCGTGAAAAGCCAAAGTTTGAAGTACGCATTCTCTATCATCCAATAAAATGGCAGTTATAACCATTCAACAAAAGGATGACGTAAGGAAAAAGATATACAAAGAGAAAGTCCACTAAGTCAAAAACAGGAAAAGACGACTTAGGCGAAAGTTAATGAAGTTATCAAATCCTCAGCAAAGCAAGGATAAAGCAAGGTGGCTGTCATCGCTTTCAAATCCTGATCCCTATCGCGCATTGTCAAAAAGAGTTTTGAGATATGAATGCGTGTATCAATTTAACTGAACATAGGATTGGAGTTCATCACGAAGATGGGATGGGTACAAATAAATTTTGAGCCTTTTATCTTTTGTTTCATAAACCGTGAACCAAGCCACGTTACAACCCTTAAAAGTCCTAATTGAGGCAGGGTTTATTTCGAGAGCATACTACAACAAGGTTGTGTTAACCTGACTCCTAACGATCTTTGCTAATTATTTGTATTGATCGCTTGATCTGCCGTTCCATAAAATGGCTAGATCCACTTTTATTTTTATTTTTAATCAGCTTCACTGTATCACTATCACACCGATAAATTGTGATTTCAAAACTTGCATAAATGTTGCATTAAATTTGCCAATTTTTAAAATAAACAATGTTTGTTTGCAAGTCAATTAAGCATCAATGGAGTCCCAGCGAATTCAGCCAGTTAGGGAATTCAACTTGGTAAGAGAAGCCCAGCCAGGGGCAATTACTTCAAGAATAAGTTGATCGAATCAATCTCTTCAAGAGTCAGCATCTCAGAGGTTGAACTTCTTCTTAAGGCTCACACCAGAGCAATTTATCACCAACGGTTCAAGAATTCAATGACCAGTCGAATCAAAAGTTTCCCATCCTAGGAGTTGGGTAACCAGGGGCAAAACTACTTCAAGAACCAGTCAATCTGAGTCAATCCGTTCAGGAGTCAACAATTCAGAGGTCGAGCTCTCCCTAAGACTCATACTTGAGCGAGTTATCGGAAAGAATTCAAGAGTTCAATGGCCAGCTAGACCAGAAGTCTCTCATCCCAGGGATCAAATAACCAGGGGCAAATTTCTGATGTTCGAGTGCCGGGGCAACCATTTCAAAGGCCATGTCATGGCAGGCTGGTCTAAACTTTTTGAGAAGAGGAAAATTTCAAAACCATTGATTAGGGGCAAGATGAATCACACAGGGGCAAGTCCTCTCCATACCTACGGGATGTTCGAGCAGGCCCTATGCAACAACTAATTTTGAGTTCAAGACCGGTGTCGGGAATCATGTCATCATCTTGGTCTGAAGAGTCGTCTTTCAAGAACTATTTCTTCCAATACCCATTATAGGGGCATATTTGGAAATCATTTGAGTCGGTGTGTCTTTCTCATGTGTTGGTCAGGTCGCTTCGCTCTTAGCTTTAAGCCCTGCTACCGCCTTGCTTATCGAGCATCTGTCCACCGTAGAAAAGAGTCATACCTTGCAAAATCAGGCCTCTGTTGACATGTAATCTATTGTCACTTCACAAGAATCTCTCTGAAGTCCAATTGTCATTGGCACAAATCTTTTGAGCAGGTCCTGAAACCTTTGTTTAAAATCCAAGTCCATTTGATTTTGGAACATACTTGTACCCTTTCTCCTGATGGTTCCTGAAGGAATTTCCAGAGGTTGGATGTCTTATCTTACTTGTAAACTCCAACATATTTTGTTGTTACTTCTTTGCGTTAGCCGGTCGCTTAGAGCCGTTGATCTATCTTTGGGTGATTTGCATTCTATCCCCAATGTTAGCTGGTCGCATAGAGCCGCCACTAAATCATTGTGATTTCTTTCCCTATCCTCGGTGTCGGCAGTTACATTTGAACCTGCTAATTTACCATTTTTGAATACTTTGACTACTTTGCCTTTATCATTCTTAGTGTCAACCGGTTTTTAACTTGTTGCGCATTCACTTTGAGTGTATTTTGGCTTTTCTTTTGTAGTGTCACTAGGTTTCGAACCTATTGCGTTTCCATTTCGTTTATTTTTGTTGTTATTCATGGTGTCAGTTGGTCGCATTGAGCCGCTGCGCATTCACCTTGGATAAGCCTTTTGTTATTCTTAGTGTCAGTTGGTCGCATTGAGCCGCTGCGCTTTCACTTTGAATATTGTGTCGTTTCTATTTTCCATTGACAGTTGGTCGCATTGAGCCACTGCACATTCTTTTTGGATGTTTAGCTTGTTGTATTCTTAGTGTCAGTTGGTCGCATTGAGCCACTGCACTTTCCCTATTGTTTATTTTGTTGTATTCTTGGTGTCAGTTGGTCGCATCGAGCCACTGCACATTCTCTTTGATTTTTTGAGTCCTATTGCTATTCTTGGTGTCAGTTGGTCGCATCGGGCCACTGCGCATTCACCTTGAATAGGCCTTTTGTTATTCTTAGTGTCAGTTGGTCGCATTGAGCCACTGCGCATTCTCTTTGAATTTTATGTCCTATTCCTATTCATGGTGTCAGTTGGTCGCATCGAGCCGCTGCGCATTCACCTTGAATAAGCCTTTTGTTATTCTTAGTGTCAGTTGGTCCTCGAGCCGCTGCGCATTCACTTTGAATATTATGATTTTTATTTCCAGTGACAGTTGGTCGCATTGAGCCGCTGTGCATTCACTTTGAATGTTTATTTTGTTGTTTATTCTTAGTGTCAGTTGGTCGCATTGAGCCGCTGCGCATTCACTTTGAATATCATGTTTATCATTTCCAATGCTAGCCGGTCGCATCGAGCCGCTGCATTTTCTCTTTGAATGTTTATCTTGTTTGTATTCATGGTGTCAGTTGGTCGCATTGAGCCGCTGCGCATTCACTTCGAATATTATGATTTTCATTGCCAGTGACAGTTGGTCGCATTGAGCCACTGCACTTTCCCTATTGTTTATTTTGTTGTATTCTTGGTGTCAGTTGGTCGCATCGTGCCGCTGCGCATTCACTTCGAATATGTTGTTTTTCTTCTCACAATCATTTGGTCGCATAGAGCCATTGGTCAACCACTTCGATTTTTTTTCCTTGTCTTATTTGTATTCTTGGTGTCAGTTGGTCGCATCGTGCCACGGTGCAGTCACTTTGAATTGTATTTTGTTTTGTCTGTGTTTGTCGATCCAACGATTTGGATTCCCCTTTTGTTCCTGTCTTTTGTTATTCTTAGTGTCAACAGTTACACTTGAACCTGTTGGTTTATCACTTTGAATATTTCCCGTTTTCATTTCTTTATCCCCAGTGTCTGTCGTCCCCAGTACATGTCACCCCCAGTTGAGTCTTGGCTTGTGGTCGTCGACATTCTCATTCTAATCATTCATGCCATAATCATCATTTCATTGCATAAGGGTTGCAGAGTTAGGTAGTTTGTTAGTCCAGCATAACATTGCATTTAGGGGCAAAATTTTCGGTTATTTCTGTATTTAAATACCTTTCACCATGATTTCGTGAGTGCCTGTCGTCATTCACGCCATCTGGTAAAGTTATTTAAATAGGGGCAACTGTCACACCCCAAATTTTACCCCTAACTGCTCGCATCATACATTCATCGCATTTTAGCAAGGTTTTTCCGGATTTTATTTTTTTTGTTGCTTTCAACTCATTTTTCAAGCCATCCATTAATTTAGTTTTAATTTCTACTTCTCATTTCTAACATTTTAATTCATTTTTCGTGCTTTTAATTTTAACGTTAATTTCAATTTTTATCTATATTTTATTCTCAAAATTTTGTTAAATAAAAATGTAATTTTATCTCCAATTTTAAAGTTTTTTAAAAAAAATGTAATTTTATTTCTATTTTCAAAGTTTTATTTCTTAAATGTGATTTTATTTTATTTTTTGTTTAAGATTTCATTTTTAATTCAATTCCAATTTCCTATTTTTTATTATTCATTTTAGTTCCAAGTTTTATTTAAGTTTATAAGTCATTTTTAATTTTTAAGTTTATTTCTTTTTAATTCATTGCTAATTTAAGTTTATGTTTAGATTTTAATTTTAAAGTTCTCATTTTCAATTTTCAATATTAAGTGTTAATTTCAAGTTATAGTCCCAAATGTAAATAATCCATTTTTTATTCCATAACATTTTATATTACAAATACATAGAAAAAGAAAGAAATGTACAAAAAAATTCTGCTAGACTACAAAAAAAATGCAGCACACAACAGCCTGCTCCAAGCCACCAACAGCCTGCTCCAAGCCACCAACATCCTGCTCCACTACTCCACCCACTGCTGCAGAATTCAGCACTTGTCTCCCTTCCTCCAACCCTTCATTTGCAAGCAACAAGGACAACAGAATCAGCTCCAAATCTGCCAATAAAACACACATAAAACATCAGTTCAACACCCAACAACACTACAAAAATTCAGCTCAAAAACATACAAAAAAATTCAGCATCAAATACTACACAAACAGTCCACAAAACCACACTCAATCAGCTCCAAAGCAACACAAAAAACTCAGCCTTCATACACCAAGTTAGCAGCCAAAACACACAAGTTCAATACACAGAAAACAGCCCTGAAACAACTCCAAACAGCTCTAAAAACAACCCTCAAATCAGCCTTAAACTCACACAATAGTAGCCACTAAACTCACTACAAGCAGCCCTCATCACCCACACAAAACCAGTTTCAAAGACATTACAAATCAGCACAACTTCAAACCAAAAATCTCAAAAAAAAAAGAGAGGAGAAAAGAAGGGTACAAAAACAGTCTCAAAACAACAACAAGCAGCAAGGAGCAGCACACTTACTATCGAGGATCCGCCACCCCGATAACATTCGGGCAGGTACGGTTTTCTTCTTTTACTTCTCTTCAGCATTTTATTCATGTTTGGATTCCTTCTTTGATTGTTTCATTTTAATGTTAATCCTGCATTCACAAAACAAAAATAAACAAACTCAGAGTCACAAACACTCGTCAAAAAACCATTAACAAAAACCTGATACAAAAATACTTCAATATCACCCTGTAAAAACACTCACAATAACAACATTTTCAGAGCCAGCAACCCAAATCCAGCACCTGTTACTGTCCTGCCCCATAGAGACCTTTACCTTTAGCTAACAAGAAAAAATCTCGCAACAAACACAGACAACCAGAACCGTTTTCAAACCAAAACGAAACCCAGTCACTACTTTAAACCATAAGCAGAACAAACATTAGCCCCACTTTCATCAAAACACCAAACTCAAACCGTGCTAAGATCCAAGCCAAACCAGAAGAGAACAATCCCAAACCTTTCCTCCATCAAACCTGCAAAATCACAACACAAAAAAACAGCAGCCATCACCGAATGCATAAACTCATACCAAGTTTCAGTTTCAAGAAAAACATTCCACAAAAAAAAAAACAGCTTTAACAAAAATCAAATCCATAAACCAAGACCGAGACCGGTTCATCAGCACAAACTCAGAACTCAAATCATCTTCAATCTCCCTGTTAAATCCCTCATCAACACGAATCACTCTTTTCCATCAAATCCTGACTATCCTTCGAAACAAAACCATCAACACTTAGACCCGTCCAATAATCCAAAACACCCATTTCCGCCTCACACCTCCAAACAGCTACATTCTTCATTTTCAGCCTGTAAAACAAACCAAAACAACATACCAGTCACCAAAACAATGACAGCAGACCTAGCCGCGTACTAACGAAAAATTCACCACAGAATAGAGAAGGAAAGAAAAGATTGCAAACCTTGAATATACACTTCAAGAATACTGAACAAAATCTGCCGAGACATTGAGTCCCCAACTTCAACAATCGTCCTAGGACATCAACCTAATTCTTTCTCAGCCACAACTATTTTCACACCTCAGTAATCTCAGCAGCCTGATCTACATTCATATTCGGCCTCCCCCACTGTGAATAGGACAATGCCTTTTCCTCAATAATCACATCGAACTGCCATGGTTTCTATACGTGAATGTGAATAAGAAGGATGAGAGACCTAAGAACACAGCCACCATGATCTTCTCAGATTTAACTCAGCAAGCTTCAACCAATACCCTTTAACAAAATCACAAAAACCGTGTGAACCTTACCACGGACCTTCATCTTCTCTGACCCACGACCTCGCCACCATTTCCACCTTCCTTCAACCAACACCAACTCCCAAAACCGTTGAAGCCTTTTTCCTTCAGAACAAGCACAAACAACAGCAGGACTACCGCCTCTCAAAACCAAAAGGAAAAATAAATCACTATCTTCCAGCCTTCAAAAACTCACTACCATAACTTTCGACTTCACCACCAAACACCACCACCCGCCTCCACCTTCTGAACTCAGAACCGGCCTCACCGCCTGTTTCCTATCGCCGCAACCCACTCACAGAACCCTCTTCCCCTCATCGCCAACATCCAAAGCAACACACCTTCAAACCTTGAAATCAGCCGCAAATCATTACACAGAGACCCAACCCCAAATCACTGAACCCACCATCCAGTTCCGAATCCCATCCACAAACTTGAACCGTTCAAATAACCATCTGAAGCAAACCTGAAACACACCAAATACCGTGTAACCTCCCTTCACCGTCAAAACTCACCAAGAAACCGCAAACCCACCTTCTAAAACGCAAACCCTTTTCAATCTTCACCCGTCCACCACCCACTTTGATCTCCTCTTCACCCAACCAACATCTTGATGAACACTGAATCACAGAATATTACCCAAGATTTGCCTGTTAACTGTGAAAACAATTCAAGTGTTAGTGTGCCAAATGCTGATGAAGCAGAACTATGTTATTCCAAAACCATTGATCTCCAAACAAACAAAAATCCTGGAGATTGTCAATCTATACTAGTGTCTTCCGGTATTTGTAAGAAAGTTGCAGATGGTATCAATGAGACGAATAAAGCATCCAGTGAAGCTGATACTGGTTTTCTTCCTGCTGATATTGAAGTAGTTCTTGATGATAAACCTGGTTCTCATTCTAGATCCAATGGTCGTAGTGTCTCCGACGAAGCAGGTCTCACAACTAATGATTTGATGCATCTTGAATCGCAGAATATCACCAAACATTTTCCTGTTAATTGTGAAAACAATTCTCGTGGTCACGGTTCTTCCAAAACAATTGAACTCCTGACAAACACAAGCAAAACCGAATCAAGCAAAACCGAATCAAGCAAACACCAAATTCAAAACTCACATGGAAACCTGAAAACACAGCACTGACCCTGCACTAACACCATCGAAACCGAAACCAACAGTGATGATTCTTGAACCGTGAAGCCATCTTCTTCCCGAACTGTCACCGTGAAACACCGTCTCAACCGGCCACCATCACCAAACCAAGTTCACCCAACCCATCACCGAAAAACCCGTAAGCCACTCGCCGCCAACCCCAAAACGCACCCATTCCGGCCACCACCGTTCGCCTCAAACCAGCCGCCGCGCATCACCCAAACACTCACCGGAGACCAAGCCGACCCAAAAATCACCAACCACCGTGATTTGAGCCGCCGCGAATGAAGCCATGAGCGTCGCGAGAGAGAGACAGTCGAGAGAGAGAACAGTCGAGAGAGAGAACAGAGGCGATTCTGAGAGGGACAGAGAGAAGGCATCGTGAGAGAGTTGCTGAGAGAGGTACTCGCTGCAAGTTGAGAGAGAGGGACGGAAGCCATGAGAGACAGAGAGCGGCTGCGTTTTCGTCCTAGGGTTTTTTCTTCTTTTCTTTTTTTTGGTTCATAAACCTGAACCGGGTCAGGTTTGACCCGTCTCCTGACCCGCGACCCGCTTATCCTCCTCCATTAGGCCTGTTTCCTTCTTTTATCCTACTGATTTCTCTAAGACCATTTTCTTTTTCTTTTAGTTAGTTTTTTTTTTTACATTTAATTAAGTTTTAATATAATAATAAACAAACAAGTATTTTAATATTACCTTTTTTTTTCTATTATTATTATTAGTAAAAAATGTGTATATAAAATAAATAAATAGGCAATTTTAATTTTCTTTTCTTTTATTATTATTATTATATTTAGTTTAGAAATTTATATATGTATAAAATAAATATAAAACATTTCAATTTTAATTTGCTTTTCCATTCTATTATTATTTCATTTAGTGAAAAATTATATACATATGGAATAAAAAATATATTTTAATTTTTAGAATTTTCTTTTTACTATTATCATTATAAGTAGTTAAAAAAAATGTGTGTATATTTAATTTCTTGATTTTATTATTAGGGCCTATGATAATAACAGGCGGTTTGTGGATATTTTGACTTTGTCAATTTTTCTAAACTCATATGAGGCCATGCATTTTTTTTATTATTCCATTTAATTCATTATTTTTTCTATTTCATTTATTTATTTATCTTTATTTATTCTATTTAATTTATTCAATGTCAATTTATTTCATTTTATTTATTTATTTATTATTTATTTCTCACGTCTTTACACCATATTAACCTCATTTCAAAAATAATAATTCCTTGGTCCAACGCCAAGTGAACTTCATACACTTCACTCACACACGTAAGTCGGTCGTTTACGATCGCCATCTGCACAGTTCCTTACACTGCACAACTTTCCAACTTTAATCAATTGTCGCACTGCGTTTGTTTGCCACCCCGCATTCTCGATCCATATTTCGAGTCATAGCCCGATTACTAAGCATTTTACCTTGCATTTCCATTTACTTTATTCAGTCTATTTTTGCAAGTAGCAACCTATGCCTTAGACTTAGGAGCTTGCACCCTCATTTATTTACTTTATTTTTTCGCATTTAAATCCAAAAGGGAAAGAACTCCTGCAGTTGACTCAATGTCATAGGAAGTTTAGCCATCCCTAGTTCCTTTTCAACCTTAGCCATTAGGAATTTTTATTTTACAACTTTTTGTGACTTTGCTAAAGTCACGTGAGTGTTTTCCATAACACTTACCTTCCCCCGCGAACCTTGAGCGTAACCAAGTGTTCGTGAATCCTTAGGAGAACTACGAGTGCTCTGATTCTATACCCGATACGTAGGCATCGATGCGATGTTGTGCGAGCACCATTAGAAATAAAAACCTTAGGTTCCCTTAGTTTTAGCAAGCAATAAACAACAATAATACAAATATTAACAAGAGGTTCCCGTAGGATACTGCGGATGCTTAGGATGCTAACACCTTCCCTAGGTATAATCAACCCCCGAACCTAGTTTCTCCTCATTTAGGGTTTTTACGATCTTTTTCCCTTTTCCCTTTGGATTAAATTAAAGTCGGTGGTGAACATAAATGTTTTGCGATTCAAGCTCACTTAATAGCTTGGTATCCGATTCTCACCGCGACACGTCACAAAGAGGAAGAATTCAAAATTTAAAGTTACAACCTTTGGCAGTTGGACACGTGGAAGCTTCAGGCAAAGAAGAGTGCATGCAGATTGACAAGTGTCAATTAGTTAGGATTCTTCCGTTTTAGGCAGTTATTTTGTTTGTATATAAATGGGGTAGTTGTTGTAGAATTCTGTGTGTGAAAAACTTATACAATAATCCTGTAAAATACTCTAAGTACCCAGTGTGAGAGAAATGAGTTTGATATTTGGAGAAATGTATGTGTTGAACACCACTTTCATTTAAGTTATTTAAATTACTAGTCTTGTTTCGTCAAATTACTTTACTTTCAGTCTCTTTATTTTCCTGCAAATTTTATACTCTTTCTGCCATTTTCTTACTTTTGTTCAACTTTTACTTTATTTTACTTTTTACATTCAAAACATTCAATATTTTTACATCATTAACAAAACAAACCACAAACAATTATCAACACTAAGAGTAATTCGACAACAAATTGCACATGTGTCCTAGGACTTGTTTGGTTGGTCCTGCAAGCAACCCAGTTTTGTAAGAGATTGGTTAACCAGAGGTTGTTCGTCATAAATCATAGCGAACAAATTGGCACACCCGGTGGGACCAGTGCAATTGTAAAAATTAATACGAATCCTCTTAGTTAGAAAGTTTCTTGTTGCGTTGTATGATTCTTAGAAGCGGTAAATTAGCCGTAACCGACGTAGAAAGACCAAAAAGAACAAGAGGAAGAAAGATGGATAGTCTGCCAAATACTTCAAACAATCCTAACGAAACCATTCCAGTGTCCAATCATATCCCTTCGTCAGAAGGAGGTGCAGGTTCTGGCCCTGTTTTAGAAAAGATTAGGCCTTCATCAGCGGATTCGATACCAGTGGGTTCAGGATCCCAAAATGCGCCTGGTTCTTCCACCATGGGGCACTCAATGCCCATGGGAACACCTCCTCCTGGAGGAAATACCTTTAGGCCGTTCATTAGTTATTCCATGCCCATGTCTGATAGAGAACAACCATACAGAATGCCAACTTCAATGATGGAAAATTTACATAATTCATCACCATTGTTTTCTGATGCTATGGTCCAAATGTCTTCACCATTACAAGGGTCAGGACATGGTGGAAATGGGAGTAGATTAAATCAGATCCCACCAGGATTCCAAATGCCAACTATTACGAACCATTCTGCGCAAGTAATTCGTCAACAGATGGATGAAAGTAACCATGATATGGTACAGGCATTGACACAACAAATGGGAGAAGTGTTCAACCCTTTAATACAAAGCACTACCCAAACAAACCAGATATTGAAAGAACAAATGGCACGTATTGCTAGTTTTTTTGGAGTTCCTCAAACACAACAAAGAATACAAATAAATCAGAATCCTGTTAATAGGCCTGTCGAAGAAGAACCTACCATAAACCAAAGGCTATTAGGAAATCTTCAGGAAAATCCTAGAGACCAATAGTTAGTAGTCGAACAGCCCCGTGTAGAAAATCCCGTTCGACAGGAACCTAGGAGAATACTGGTCCAAAGACACCAGAACGCTGATGGAATATTGCAGCAAAGAATGCGTTGCAACAATTTGCCCACCAAAAATAACATTGCAGCCATGGTCGAAAGAATAATGGCGCAGAATGGGGTAAACGTAGGATTACAAAGGCCTAGTTATACTTCCCCTTTGTCTGAATACGTTTTGCAACAAGAATTACCACCTAGGTGGAAAGTCCCTAAATTCACCAAATTTTCAGGGGATACTAGTGAATCCACCATAGAGCACATAACACGTTATTTGATCGAAGCAGGGGAAATAACCAATAATGAGAACTTAAGAATGAAATATTTTCCAAGTTCTTTGACAAAAAATGCTTTTACTTGGTTTACTTCCTTGCCTGCAAATTCAATATTTACATGGACCCAATTAGAAAGGTTGTTCCATGAACAATTCTATATGGGTCAAACTAAGATAAGTTTGAAGGAATTAGCAAGTGTCAAAAGAAAATTCTCTGAACCTATAGATGATTATCTAAATAGGTTTAGATTATTGAAGGCTAGATGTTTTACACAAGTGCCAGAACAAGAATTAGTCGAAATGGCTGCAGGGGGTTTGGATTATTCCATAAGGAAAAAATTAGACACCCAGTACTTAAGAGACATGGCACAACTAGCAGATAGAGTAAGACAAATAGAAAGGCTAAAAACTGAGAAATTTAGATCAAATAAAAATAAAAAGGAAAGAGTGGCCTATGTAGGGATATGTCAAGACGAAGATTATGACGAAAACGAATCCGTCATTTTCGACGAACAAGAAATTGATTTGGCAGAATTAAAACAAGGCCCTCCATATTCCTGTAAAGTTTTAGCTCCGTCGAATGGAAAAAATCCAGTCGAAATTGAAAGGAATGATAGGTTCCCTAAGAGAACTTACACATTCGACATCACCAAGTGTGATGAAATTTTCGACTTATTAGTTAAAGATGGTCAATTGATAAAACCAGCAGGCACTAACGAGCCTCCTGTAGACCAACAGAAAAAGAGAGGTTTTTGCAAATACCATAATTTTTTGGGTCATAAAACTTCTCAATGTTACCTTTTCAGGGATCTTGTCCAGAATGCAATTCAGAACGGAAGGCTGAAATTTGGAGACAAAGCTAAGAAACAGATGAGGATTGACTCTAATCCCATGCAGGTTGTGGAGGCCAACTATGATGAACCAGAGATGGTGAATGTGGTCGAAATGGAAGTAATGTCTGAAGGAAGTTTTGAAATGGTAGAAGCTATTGAGGGCTTCGACACCAACTTCACCATGATAGAGGCTACTGAGGGCTTCGACACCCATGTAAACATGGTGGAGAGTGCTAATGATCTCACTGATCAGGCTGAGGAGGTAATATCTGAAGGCTCTGTGGCGAAACCAGCCATAATCAAGGTTGCTGAGGATCTTGACACTAAAGAAATAAATAATTACACCGACACAGAAGAAACTACTGATAGTTTCGACAGCCAGGAAGAAGTCAAAGCTACTGAAGGCTTCGACAAAGAGAGCGTAATCAAAGCTACTGAAGGCTTAGATGAAGGAAACACAGTCAAAGCTAGTGAAAGCTTCGACAAGAAGAATAACAACAAAGGTACTGAGCATGGAGTGGTCTGGGACACTCTAGGATAGCCCAGTGGAAAGTTTGACTTCATGGTGAAGTATTTTGCACCACCAAGCTCTAAAACTGACATCAATGAAGTCAAACCCACAGGATGGGGAGATTTCTTCAAAGATGTTGATGAGGAAACAGATAACAAAGTCCTCATTACCAAAAAAGAAGCCACTGAAGGCCTTAGTCATGACAAAATTGAGGAAATAGGAATTGCTGATAATGACCACACTGTCGAACCAGTAAATAAGAGCATTACCAGAATTAAAGAAGATCCTGCTGAAAGTTGTGTGCAGCCCACCCCTCATGGAATTCTGCGCAGAATAATGGAAGATCCAAAAGAAAAGTCAGTTGCGCAATGTTGTAAGTACATCCACAAAGGCTTACGCCCAAAAGGCAGTTTGGATCAGCTAAAAGGAAGTGACTCTGAGGAGATGATGTTAATTGAAAAAATGAACAAACTAAAGATTACAAGTGATCAGAATGCAGACATTCATATGGTGGAAGTCACTCAGAAAACACAACCAGACACAAATAAAAAGAATCATCAGGAGGACCATCAGAAGTTTGTTTATCCAAAAGAAGACGAAAGCTTGGTGGAATTCATCCAAAGATGCCAGAGAAAGAATGCAGAGGTCATGCTTTGTCCAAGGTGTAGTGATGTATTCGACAGAAAGGCAGCCAACAGTCTAGAAGTAGTAGAGAAGGCCAAAAAGAGAGGGAACTGAGGAGCAGTCCCACCAGCCAGAAATGAGAGGTTTGATCCAAGAGAAAGGAAGCATCATAACCAAAGAATGGGAGGAAGGCGTTATAATACCTATAACCCATCCAACAAGGCAAATGATGACAAGTGGGTCCAGCCTATAAGGAATGCCCAAGGTTAAAAAAGGTGGAAGAGTTTTGAAGTGAATAGAGGTGCTTCGATAGAAGCAAAGAAGGAAGTAGAAAAACCAAAGCCAAAATACGTCTCTGAAAATTACAAGGGGAAGAACCCCATGTCGAGGTCTCAATGGAGGAGGTTTCAAAGGCAAAAGAGAGCCGAAAAAGAAACTGCAGAACAGAATAGGGATGGTAAAAATAAAGCTGAGTCAAGTAAGTTTGTGCAGGCAATAAGCAAAGGAGAATCTCTGCCAAAAGAAGAGCCCTCTCAGAAAAACAAATCTGGCAACATAACAGAAATGTCGAAGACTAACAACAAAATGCCAGAAGACGGAGAAGTAACTGATGACTTCAAGTCAGATTCTGAAGCATCCTTCGACGGAACATGCAATGTGGTTTCAGTATTGCCTAGAGATTATGACAGAACAATGGAAGTAGAGGACGATGAGGATGATATGGCAGATGACAGCATAAGGCTTAAGCCTGTGTGTTACTATGTAATGAATAATGGCTGTGTCGAAGAGCAGAATGTGTTCTTTGAAAAGCCAGATGATGCAATGAAGGCCCATTTGAAACCCTTGTTTATAAAAGGGAAAGTAGAGAATGTGGGTGTAAACAAGATCTTGATAGACGGAGGAGCAGCTGTCGATCTAATCCCTCATTATATGATAAAGAAGATTGGCAAAGATGACTCAGACACCAAACCTCACAACATGGTGTTGTCTAACTATGAAGGTAAGGTAGGAACAACATTAGGGGTGATACAGTTGAACCTAACTGTCGGAACCATCACCAGACCTACAATGTTTGTGGTGATAGCATCAAGAGAAAACTACAATATGTTGTTATGAAGAGAGTGGATCCATGGGATTGGGGTTGTACCTTCATCCATACATCAGAGGATAGAAATTTGGAGGCCAGATGGGATCGTCGAAAACATAGAGGCAGACCAAAGTTACTTCATGGCTGACAGCCTCCGACAACGCATATTGTTCCATGTATCTCCACCCTACGCATGGATTCCAGTAGGACAAAGAGATAATTGGAGAGACGAATTATGCTTGGGGAACCACTCATGTCAATCCAACTGGGTGGGGAAGTGAATTTAGTGAAAATGACTGAAGCATCAACAATGGAAAGGATTACGGCTTATATAGCCGAAAACCAACTCAAAGCGGCCCTTGAGGCCGAAGTAAAAAATATGGCTGTTAAAGCCAACGCACAAACTATCGAAGAACAACATCCTCAAGAAGATGTTGGGGAACAATGTGCAAAACAAAATATTGAAGAAAACTTTAATGGCGAATGGCAAAATCAAAGGCTTGACGCCATTTATGATGACGAACCCCTTGGGTTTGAAAAAGATCCAGCCCCAACAAATATGAAAATGGTGGCGCAGGATCCCTTAGAAGAAATTAATTTGGGACTGGGGGCAGAAAAAAGGCCAACTTACATCAGTGACAGGATGGATCCTCAGTTCAGAGTCGAAATAATTCAATTGCTGAATGAGTTTAAAGACTGCTTCGCATGGGATTATGACGAAATGCCTGGTTTAGACAGGAACTTGGTCGAATTGAAGTTGCCAATAATGGAAGGAAAAAAGCCAATAAAGCAAACTCCCAGACGCTTCGCACCAGAAATCCTGTCGAAAATTAAAGAAGAAGTTGAAAGACTTCTAAAATGCAAATTCATCCGTACAACGAGGTATGTCGAATGGATTGCTAATATTGTTCTTGTGATTAAGAAAAATGGCAAGCTTAGGGTATGCATTGACTTTAGAGATTTAAACTCAGCTACCCCTAAGGATGAATATCCTATACCAGTAACAGAAATGCTTATAGATGTTGCAGCAGGCCATGAGTATTTGAGTATGCTTGATGGAAACTCTGGCTATAACCAAATTTTTATAGCTGAAGAAGATGTTCCAAAGACAGCTTTTCGTTGTCCAGGGGCAATAGGAACATATGAATGGGTAGTCATGCCCTTTGGTTTAAAGAATGCTAGAGCCACCTATCAAAGGGCAATGAATTCTATTTTTCATGATTTCATTGAGACATTTATGCAAATTTATATAGATGATATTGTGATTAAATTTGTCTCAGGTTCAAGCCATATTGACCATCTTCGACAATCCTTTGAAAGGATGAGGAAGTTTGGTTTAAAAATGAATCCCCTTAAATGTGCTTTTGGTGTGCAGGCGGGTGATTTCTTAGGTTTTGTGGTCCACAAGAAAGGGATCGAAATTAACTAGAACAAAGCCAAGGCTATAATGGAAGCGAAAGCGCCATCGACAAAGAAGGGATTGCAGTCTCTACTAGGGAAAATCAACTTTCTTAGAAGGTTCATCTCCAACCTTAGTGGAAAGACACAGGCTTTCTCACCTCTACTTCGACTAAAGAAGGAAGATTTCACTTGGGGGCAAAAACAACAAGATGCTTTCAACAAAATCAAAGAGTATCTGGCTAGTCCTTCAGTTATAATGTCTCCTTGTCGAAAAAGAAGTATGAGGCTTTACATCTCAGCATCTGACAGAACATTGGGAAGCATGCTTTGTCAGGAAGATGAATATGGCGTCGAAAGGGCTATCTATTATCTCAGCAGAGTCTTAAATGATGCTGAAACTAGATATAGTATAATAGAAAAATTATGTTTATGTGTATATTTTTTTTGTACAAAGTTAAAGCATTATATAAAACCCATTGATGTATATGTATCTTCTCATTTCGACGTAATAAAATATATGTTATCTAAATCCATTTTACATAGTCGAATTGGGAAATGGGCCTTGGCATTAACTGAATATTCTTTGAAGTACATGCCTCTAAAGGCTGTCAAAGGACAAGTGGTTGCTGATTTTATAGCTGACCACTCAATAAATGAAAATGAGATAGAAAATGTCGAAGTAGAACCTTGGACATTATATTTCGACGGGTCCAGTCACAAGAATGGAACTGGTGTTGGGATGTTGATTATTTCTCCTAATAAAATTCCAACAAAATTCAAGTACAAAATAGAAGGCTTGTGTTCAAATAATGAAGGAGAATATGAGGCTTTGATTGCTGGACTTGAAATATTATTGGAATTGGGGGCAACAAGAGTCGAAATAATGGGTGATTCTGAGTTGATAATAAAGTAATTGACAAAAGAATACAAATGTGTCAAGGAAAATTTGATCATGTACTTTGTAATAGCCAATAGACTCCTCAAGAAATTCGACAGTGCAGCCTTTAAACACATTCCTAGACTGGAAAATCAGGAAGCAAATGACTTGGCTCAACTGGCATCAGGCTACAAAGTGTCGAAAGAAAATTTGGAGAAAGCTATTGAAGTAAGAGGAAAAGTATTATCCACCAAATTGTCCCCATCAGATTTGGAAACAATAAGACTGGGTTATGGTGACAAAGAAAATTTTGAAATCTTTAATGTAAATGATCCAGAGGTAGGAGATTGGAGAAAACCTATTAAGGATTATTTACAAAACCCAAACCAGACAGTCGAAAGAAAAATAAAGTATAGGGCTTTAAGCTATGTACTTTTTGGAAATGAGTTGTTTAAAAAGACTGCAGAAGGAGTCTTACTAAAATGCTTAGGTGAGACTGAAGCTTATATAGCTATGTCAAACGTGCACAGTGGTGCATGTGGTGCACACCAGGCAGGTCACAAGATGAAGTGGTTACTATTTCGACAAGGGATGTATTGGCCAACAATGTTAAAAGACTGTGTCGAATTTGCAAAAGGGTGTCAAGAATGCCAAATTCATGCAGGCATACCTCATGTACCTGCAAATGAGTTACACTCTATTATAAAGCCTTGGCCATTCAGAGGTTGGGCTTTATATTTAGTTGGGGAAATTCGACCAGCTTCTTCAAAGGGGCAAAAATACATTTTGGTTGGAGTAGACTATTTCACTAAGTGGATTGAAGCTATACCACTGACGAATGTAGATCAGGAGGCAGTTATAGAATTCATCCAGAAACACATAATTTATAGGTTTGGAATACCAGAAACCATAACCACTGATCAAGGATCTGTGTTTACTGGAAAAAACATGCAGGCATTTGCAAAAGAAACAGGTTTTAAGTTATTAACTTCGACACCCTATTATGCTCAAGCAAATGGACAGGTCGAAGCAGCCAACAAAGTTGTGATAAATCTGATAAAAAAGCATGTGGGTAAAAAACCTAGAAATTGGCACAAGACTCTGGATCAAATTCTTTGGGCCTGTCGAACGTCTCCTAAAGAGGCAACTAATTCTACCCCATTTAAGTTAACTTATGGGCATGATGCAGTATTAGCAGTTGAAATCCATTTACAATCAATACGAATTCAAAGGCATCATGAAATTCCATCTGAGACTTATTGGAGTATGATGATGGATGAGTTAGTTGCCTTGGATGAGGAGAGGTTGCGTGCTTTAAAGTTGATAAAGAGGCAGAAAGAAAGAGTCGAAAAGTTTTACAATAAGAAAGTAAAATTTAAAGCCTTTTTAGTTGGTGATCTTGTTTGGAAGGTGATTTTGCCCATGGACAAGAAAGATAGATTAATGGGAAAATGATCTCCTAAGTGGGAAGGACCTTTTAAAATCTTAAGAGTTTTTTCAAATGGCGCATATGAAGTCGAAGAAATAGGAAAAGATAAAAGGATACTGAAAATAAATGGCAAGTATTTGAAAAAATATAAGCCAATATTGCAAGAAATAAAGATAGAAATGGAATAAATTTATAAATTGCAAAATATGTTTTCGCCAAACAGATGGCGTGGGTAACATTACATATAAAAAGCCTTGAAAGGCCGCCAAAGAAAAACAAATACAAAAACCGATTTCTATTAAAAACTATTGTCGAAGAAAAGTTTCTTTGAGTTCGTCAAATTTCTTCTGTTGAAGTTGAATTCGACGTTCACAAAGGCTTTTACTAACAGACAATTCGTCAATTTCTCTATTGAGTTGCTGGGCTATTTCTGCATGTTGAAGCCCCTTTTGAAGTTCTCTGTCAATCTCCTCTTGGTTGGGTTGTTGAAGATTGGCTTGACTTTCTTTATCTTGAAGGATCTTCTTCTGGAGTTCGACAATTTGAGCCTGGTAAGTCTGGATTTTACTTTCGCATTCAGCAGCAGCTTTGGAGTAGTCTTCAGAAAGTTTGTTTAGCTCTGAGATTCTTTCAGTCGAAGAAGCTACAACATTCCACTCTGAGACTTGTTTCTCAGACTTGGTTGTGATGTTCTGAGAAAACTCCTTTTGACGAAGTAAGTCAGCACTCACCGAGTCAATCATAGACATCAAATCCATTACCAGACGGCTTTCCTCAGTAGAAGCCTCCAAGAGATTGGCCTGTTTCAGAAGTTTCTTCAAATCATATTGGGCAGAAGGTTTTTCGACCAGAACTTTAAACAAGTCTACCCCAAGGATTTTTTGGTCTTGATCTCAGCCATGACAACATCAATTGATTGAACTTCAGAGGTAGCTCCAGAAGTTGTCGAACTGATGTAGGAGGAATCCTGAAAGTTGTGTCGAGAGCTGAGAAGAGCCTTCAGATATTCTAGAGGTTTTCTTACTTTCAGACTCTCAATTTCTTCATGAGACAAGCTTGTCGAACCCGTGTTTGGAGGAGTTTTTGTTTGAGTAGGAATAGGTTGGGCACTTCCTCCAGGATGCAAGCTTGTATCTGGTCGTATCGACACATCTTTTTCTTCTTCGACAGCCTCCTTGTCAGCTTCTGCTGTATCAATTGGTCCTTGCAATTGTTCATCTTGATCTTGATCAATTTTTTCCTCCACAATGAATTCTGGGCGAATAGGGGAGTTGTTGCCAGAGGATTCTGGGTCACTGATGTCGAATTCACTATTGGTTTGAGGCCCATAAGCACCAGCATCTGGAGTGGCTTCTCCCAGGAGTCGTTCAGCCAAAGTTTTCTCAGAATCAAAGGAGATAAGTTTTTCTGGGTTTTTGGAGGTTCCTTCGACGTCGAGATCAACCTGAGGTCAACAGCAAAAGGAAATTGAGTAAAGAAACAATGCAAGTAAAAATATTAAGTACTATCAGTCGAAATGAAAATACCTGAGGAATCTCAGTATGGATGCTTGAATTCCCACTCTTCTCACTTTTTGAGTGAGTTTTAGTGATTGGACTGGTAGGGGGAGTTCTTCTGTTGACAATAGATCTCTGTGATGCTACTGTTTTTATTCTCATACCCTTTTTCCTTTTGAGAGGCTGTGGCTCAGGGGATTCGTCTTCGGATTCTTCGACGCTCACCTCCTTCTCTTCTTGTTTCCTTTTGGTGGCTGGTGTGCGATCTACCTGAGATGTACAAAAAGAAATGTGTTCAGTATTAAAAATAATAAAGTTATATAAGAAAGGTGGAATGCTTTTGCATGTCGAAACCTTCTTGGCAGCTGCAGGTGGTCGTTCGACTGGTTTGGTGGAAGTCCCCTCGCCAGGGGTTTTCTTGCTAGTTATCTTGACAGCTGAAATGAAAGAAAATAAATGAACATGGATATAAAACATATAAAAAGTTAGAAAAAAAATAAGTTGTATTTATTCGACACCTTCAAGAATAGGAGATTCCACGCGAACGTGTTCTATTCCAATATGAAGGTGTCCTGGGAAGTTGTCCAAATGATACTTCGTCAGAACCACACGATCAGCAGGTTTTTTGCTAGACTCGCGAAGCAGCTTTAAGTCAGACCCACACACAAACCAATCTGGGAATGGAGGGCACAAGGCCACACCAAATTCTGCAGAAGGAAGTGGGGGAAACCTTGGAGGATACGTGGTGAACGCATAGTTATAGCGTGCATGTGATGGAATGTATGGAGGCAATGCCAGCTTATCCATTTTTTCTGAAAACTTTTGTTTCAAGGTCACTGCTGCTTCGCCTATGGTTCGACGAAGATCATTTGGCCTGTAAATAGTTTCAAAATATTTTTGAAAATTTTGAATCTCTTTGATGTGTTTGTCCGTACCTTTCTTCTTTTTATCCTGCACAAAAGCAAAAGCGTTCGTCAGGTGTGTTGTGAAAGTTGTTACATCAAAGAACTTGTTGAGGTAGTATTCTTTCCACCAGACGTTGAAGTCCTCAGTGCACAGGTGGGTTGGTCGAAAAATTACAGGGTGGACTTCCAAGGATGCGTCAAAAAATTTATGATACAGTTCTAAACTTTTTTCTAAATTATGAAAGGAATTGTAGAACAAGATGGAACCTTTCTTGGGATAGATAGGTTTTGTTTTCGTTTGGATTAACCCAAATTGTATAGCCACCAGATTAGGATGATAGACAATGAGAGATATCTTGGTGTTATTGAGACTATGGTGAGAAAATAGATGTCTTGGTGTGAGGAATGATTCCCAGATGGATGTGTAGGAATCCTCTTCCTTCTGGTGTTCTACAGGGAGCTGTCTGGTGAACCATTTAGGACCTACAGTCCTGTTGGCGAAGGGTGCCATGGATGGCGTGAATTTGTAACGTTTTGCAAACATCATCACATAGCTGGTGAAGGCTTGTCGAAGGCTTATCCCTTAATCAGTTGGAGTTAGTTGGACCAGCCTAGGCCATTCGACACGCCTATCCTTTACTTCCTCTTCGTCTACTGGGTTCTTTATGGGAATGCAGGTTTCGAAAGTGGCATTCAGCCACAGTTGTAGAAGCCAGAAAGGACCTGTCAGGCTGATGGTTCCCTTCTCTTTGATAGTCTTCAGGTTGCTTACACTTTCGCTGAGAGACTCATAAAGGTTCGCTAGAAGCATTTCACTTAGACAAAAGGTAACTCCAACATGAAGTTGGTTGGCAATAGTGATGTAACTTCTAGCAACTTGAAGAGATCTAGTGCAGAAGACAAACTTTGCTAGCCACGGAGTGAGGAAAGCCACATGTTCTTTGTCAGAGACCTCTTTAGTGTCTTTACCTTGATGATGTGTAATAAACAAGGAGTAACCAGCATGCTTTGTGTCGAATCCTATAGGGTCTTTGTTTAAGTGTTCAGGGTTGAAGATTTCGCTTATAGGATTAAGGCCTGTAATGGCTGCTATATCAAAGAGGGTTGGGGTGACCATCCCACAGGGGAGGTGAAAATTGTTGTAGGTGTTGTCCCAAAAAAATAGAGAAGCCAGCAACATGTTCTGGCAGTAACGTGGTCCTTCTTTCGACAGTTGAATTAGGTCATAGATACCTATTTTCTTCCAAAATTTTCCATTAGCATTTTTGACTTTACTTAGCCAAGCTAGATAATCCGTAGGATCTTTTGTCAAGGGAGGGCTCCTAAAGATCCTATTTTGGTTTAAATATGACAAATCTAGGTTTGTCGAAGCTAAAGGGGTTTCAGGTCTCTTGGAGGATGTTTCAGTGGGTTGAAGGTTCTTACTTGCACCTATTGGTTTTGAGGCAGAATAAGAAGGGTAAAAATCTTTTAAGCGTTCTTGATCTGCGTTAGGATCAGAAAGTGGACCTAACATTGCCTGTTAAACCCCAGAAATTAAAACAGGAATCAGTACCTGGGATCGGTAGATGCTGGCCTTCTCTCTCTCGTTTGGAGGTTCTGGAATATATTGTTGCTGGTTTACTTGCATTGGCCCAGGTAACGTGTGAGCAGGAGGAAGATCAGTGGTCCTTTTTGCTTTCTTAGCACCATGATCAGCAACATTCTTTGGAGGAGTCATTGTTTAAGTGAAGTTTGAGCTGAAGTTGCAGAAGGATTAATGGAGTTGAAAACGTTTGTTTGATAAAGAAGAAGAGGTTTAAGAGTGTAAAAATATGAAAGGGTTTGGAAAAAGATATTTATAGGAAGAAAAATGATAAAATAAAAAGAGAAAAAGGAAGAAAAGAAACGTTTCAATTTTTGATCATGGGATACGTGTCCTGTTGATCAACGGTGATGATCAAAAAGTGATGGTTGGTGAGAACCCATGATTAGCTAGGTTATAGGGTTATTGGAAGGTCGTGTCTAAACGTGGGCTAGATGAGACGTTTTCAGGAAAAAGTGAAATCATGGTTTTTCTTGGGACTCAACAGAGTCACATTACAATTAATGAAACTGACATGTGTCATACCCCAAATTTTACCCCTAATTGCTCGCATCACATTGCATTTATGAGAATTCTAGGGCCTGTTGTTCTCAACTCTTTTTCAAGTTAATCATGAATCTAGTTTTTTTATTTATTCATTTTCACTTCCAAACTTCTATTTTTTGTTCTCATTTCCAACTTTTTAATATATTTTGTATATTTATTTTTATTCTAATTCTATTTCTATCTCTTTTATTCTATTTTTAACTTCCTATGTTTTGAATTTTATTTCAATTTTAAGTTTTATTTCTAATTGGATTTCTAATTTCTATCCTTAGTTTTTTAGATTCATTTTTCAAGTTTATTTATAAATTTCAATTTTTGATTTCTATTTATAATTTTTCAAGATTGATATCTCTAAATTGATTTTCATTTTTCTGACTTTCATTTCAGTCTAATTTCCATATTTAATTTCCAAGTTTATTTTTTATTTTCAAGCTTATTGCTGAGTCATTTCCATCCTATTTATTTCCAAGTGCATTTTATTTTGAAGAGAACTTTGAGTTGTTTAAGTTCATAAAGCTGGTGCAGCAAGCTGGTCCTTTTTGTTGACCTTAGATTTGGTCCTCATGCTTGCGCTGAATGAAATTTTGGGAGGCGGCCCTGTTTAGGCTCAAGTGCATTCTAAGTTATATATCCGATTGCAGGAAATGTTTGTTTCGCAAGTGGCACTGCTGGATGGTCATTTACGTTGCAATCATTTGCTAAACTGTATGTGAAGCTACATGGAGTTCCCTTTGAAGCTAATAAATTTGCTTATCGCCTTTGGGGGTGACTACTGCCATCATCCTAGTACCAGAACATTCAATAAAAAAGAAACCCCCGTGGGTGGTGGAGAACGATCCTTCGCTGAGTTTGTATTGGAGCCACTGTACAAGATATATAGCCAAGTGATTGGGGAACATAAAAAGAGTGTGGAGACAACCCTTGCCGAACTTGGTGTTACCTTTAGTAAAGTTGCCTATAGATTAAATGTTAGACCTTTGCTAAGGCTGGCTTGTAGCTCTATTTTCACTGATATGCTTGCTCAACACATACCTTCACCAAGAGATGCTGCAGTTAGGAAAGTGGATCATATATATACTGGACCTAAACAACTCATCCATTTACAAAGCCATGACGCAATGTGATTTCTTATGGCCCACTAATGGTTAATATAACCAATTTGTATCCAAAATCTGGTTGTAGTGTGTTTGATGCTTTTGGTAGAGTTCATAGCGGCAAGACACAGACAGGACAGGTTGTTCGTGTTCTCTGAGAGGGATACTCACCAGATGATGAAGAGGACATGACTGTAAAAGAGGTCCCTTCTGTTCAATACTTTGTCAGTAGTAAAAACAGCCACGGAGCCATTAAATCCAAGCGAGTTGCCAAAATGGTGGAGGGTCTAAGGAAAATTAACAAGAGTTATCCTTTAGTTGTTACTAAAGTTGAGGAGTCTGGGGAACACACTATATTAAGGATTGGTGAGCTGTACTTGGATTCAATTATGAAGGACTTGAGAGAGCCATATTCTGAAGTAGAAGTCAAAGTAGCAGATCCTGTGGTCTCATTTTGTGAAACAAGTTGTTGAGTCTTCATCAATGAAGTGTTTTGCAGAAACACCAAACAGAAATGCCTTGCTCATTGACTACACCCTGCAAAAGATTTTTTTTTACCACAGTTGAAAGAGGAGAACAAGCAGTGAAAGGAAGATATCATGACAGTAAAGAAACGCAACTGAATCAATTGAAAACTAACTTTCTCATCCAAACCAGATTTAATCTTTTAGTTCATTTCGAACTAGGTCAAACAATACAAGACCAAGTTTCACAAAAATAGCAAAAGACAATTTTGATGCAAAAAGGTCGTAACAGGCACGACCAAAAGTGTGAAAACTCAGAGATTTTTTTCAAAACCAAACCCTAATCTAACCCTATTTAAAGGGACGAAAACGCAGAGAAAGGGGGATCGAGAATGAAAAAAAACCTAGCCGCATCAAGAGACAAAAAACCTTAAACTTTCAAAAGTTTCAAAGAACAGAAAAAAGGAACCCTAACCATCAATCGAAAAACCCTAAGGAGACCCATCACTAAGAAACACCAAGAACCCTAGCCGCGTACAGGGCCCATGCGAAATCCTAAATAGTTTTTGTATTTAGTGATTTCCTTTTAAGGCATCATTGATGAACCCAACATCAACGACAAAAAGGAAGTAGAAGCGAGAAGAATTGTAGCAAAGTCAAGCGAAAGGAAAAGACAGAGGAAAACCACACCTTCTCCATTGACGCTTCGAATTGGAATATTCCGATTTAGATATGAATCTGGTTCTTTGAATGATTTCGAGTTAAGGTTGCTTTCCGTGTGTCCTAAATCGCCGTCGATCAGTTGATTTCGCCAAGTTTTGTTAGAGCTAGGATTTATGGAGTCTCAGTCGCTTTATTTATTCGCTTGAATGCATGACTTGATAATTTGTTTAGTGACTGAGATTTCCGAAGTGTTCATGTGATGGAATATGTTGAGGTTCGTTTTTTTGAAAGAGAAAACCAAATATGGTGTGGTTAGGATCAGAACATGTGAATGCTTTTCTTTGTGTTACTTTGTCTGGTGTTTCATTTGGGATAAAACTCACTAGTTGGTAGTACTATCAATTTTAATCGATTTTAAAAAGTTTTTTTACTGTCGGTTTCCTTTATTTTTTTAAAACTTTCATTTAATGAATTGATAATATATGTTTCAATGTTGGCCTTGAAATTTGTTTGGTCAGATGGCGCATGGGCCTACGTGTAGGTGTTTTTAGTCTTTCCAAGGCTTTTAGATTTAATGTTTGGCCAGACAAGTGTTAACGTTTAGGTATCCTGAGAAACTCTTGGGATTCTTCTTTTTTTTGTGGGTCGATTTCACTGAGTGGGTCTCTTATGACCCGATCCAGTCAGCTGAAGGCTAATGATCATGGGCTGATATCACGGTTTTTACTGGCCCGCGTGTTTTTTTTCCTTTTTGTTGTTTGTTTATTCTATTAGTCATAAGGGAAAACTAAAAAAACTATGAAGTAGAGATAATTATATTTTTTATAAAAAAGGGTGTCTTAGTTTTATTATTATTTATTAAAAAAATCTAAAAGAGGGGAGTTTTGTTATATTTGTTAAAATTTAGGATAAATTCCTCTTGTGAGTTTGATTATTTTCTTGCCTACTATTTAATTGTGTGGTGATGATGATGTATGACGTGTATGAACTAGATTGCTATTTTTACTTTTCGACCATAAACTGTTAAATAAAAAAATGAATGTGATTACCTTAAGACTAAAATAAAATTATTGGTCCAACACCAAGTGAGGAGTTCATCTCGTCTACACTTCACACACGTAAGTCGGTCACCTATGTGATCGCCATCTGCACGACTTTATTGCGTATTTTAATTCATTCTAACAAGGAATAGAACTCCGGAGTCTAGCATTCCACATGTTCTAGAACGAACTGCAATTGGGCTAGCCCCACGCGTATTGTTCGTTCACTCCTTCGTTATTAATCACATCAATTCTAAAACTTCTAAAAACAATTATTCAATTTATATAAATTAAAATACGAAAACAGAGCTCAGGAGTCTAGCATTCCGCACGTTCTGGATTGGACCGCAACTGGGCTAGCCCCACGCGATGGTTCAATCACCATTCGTATATCAAGATATTCAAATCACCTTTTTAAATTAAATCACGAAAGACAGAACTCTGGAGTCTAGCATTCCGCACGTTCTGGATTGGACCGCAATTGGGCTAGCCCCACGCGATGGTTCATTCGCCCTTCCGTTTAAAACATCTTAACAAAGTCAAACATTTTCTCAAACGAACATTGTTTAAATCATTCTATCTCTCGAACAAGCTAGCACTTCAGCCTCCACCGCAAGTATAAGCCAACGCTTAGCAGTAGAATGCGTTTTAAAACAATCGTTCAATAAAAATCACAAACCGTAGTAGCA
This sequence comes from Lathyrus aphaca, assembly GCA_963966055.1. Lineage (NCBI taxonomy): Eukaryota > Viridiplantae > Streptophyta > Magnoliopsida > Fabales > Fabaceae > Lathyrus > Lathyrus aphaca. Next base: position 515,209,696 of record OZ014522.1, read on the forward strand.
CGAACTACGAAGCTCTGACTTTCCCATTGCACAAGGGAATACGTAGGCACGGGGATTTTTATCCTTCGCGAGCACCCTAATAAAAAACTTAACTATTTCTCTGTTTAAAAATTTAATCCTTTCTCCGTCGTAATAACAATAATTTAAAACTTTAAACAAACATATTAATAGCATTAAGAAGACAAAAACTTAAGATCAAACATTTAATCGCATAATTAGCTAAGAGGTTCCCGTTGAGTACAACGGACGTGAGGGGTGCTAATACCTTCCCTTTGCATAACCGACTCCAGAACTCAGAATTTGGTTTCGTGAACCATTTATTATCCTTCCTTTAGGTTGTATCTATATCTTCCTTTTCTCTCGTAGAATAAATAGAATTAGGTGGCGGCTCTGTTGTTTTGTTTTAGGATCGTATTTTTCGAGGTACGACAGTTGGCGACTCTACTAGGGACCAGCTCCATGCTAAAGAGAGTCAAGCCTAACTTTGCTTTGTGTGTTTATTTGTTTGATCTTATCTCTTCTTGTCTTCTCTATGTTTATTATTTATGTTTGTTTATCTGTTCTTTTACCGCTTTACTTTATTGCTCATTATATTTGTCTGTGGGATCTCGGGGTCACATTGCAAGTAAATTTTGAGTGGTGGAAAAAGCAGGGGGAACACCTAAGATTAGAATTGGATGTTATTAGTGTTAGTCTCCAAGGAATCGCTCCTTGAACGCCTAGCATGAAAGCTCCCCCGGATAGTTAGACTTTTCGTAGATCTTGTCGCAACGCAGCTAGCCTGTCGCGTGACCTGATTCACGAAAGGGCTGTGATTCTGGGACCCCATAGGACCTGTTTCAATTTTGGCAGTTGTGTAATGTTAGGCTCCTAGGACTCGCTCCTTGCACGCCTAGCATGAGAACTCCACTCAAGGTAGACCTTATCGTTATTATCGTCACAATGCAGCTAGCCTGCGGCGGGGCGTTAGTACGATAAACGTCTGTGACCTTGAGTTTTCTTAAACCATCACCGTAGAAACTATCCTGTGAGTGGGACTTATGGGTAGTAAAACATAGAACAACTCTCTTACAGCCCACTTGTTAGGAAGGTTCTAAATTTACCTGCAGCACCTTGCATCCTCACATCCCTGCATCTTTGCATCTTAGCATCATATGCATCATTTTAGCAAATTCTTCAAGGAACAAAGAAGTTTTGTTGCAAACCTCATAAATTTTACCTGGAATGGATTTCAGTTCATTAGTTTTGGGAAATAACAAGAAACTTTACCCATTTTGACATTTTGCAACAACTTCTTAAGTCCCTTGAGGCATTTACTAAATTTTTTTTCATGTTTGCATCTCTGCATCTGCATTCTGTCAAAACTCATTCTCGTCAACTCCTTTCCAGCTGTCACACTGAGGATCTCACGCAAGTATTCAACCCGAGCCCAGTTCAAGAAGAAGATGGCTGACAGGGACCCCGAAATGGACTAAGTGAATGAAGAGCTTTCTGATCTTCGTGGAAACATGGGTCAGATGATGGAAATGCTGCAGGTCATCCGAGTAAAATTAGACACCCAACAGACTGTAGTGTCAGAGATTGTCACTGCAACGACTGAGGCTACGTCATCAGTCATTACTCCTGTGACCTGGACTACTTTTGGGCTTCCGCATGGATTCGTACCTCCTCCTCAGGGTTTCGCTTCTCAAAGTTTTATCCCTCCTTCCCAAGGACTTACTGCTCAGGGTTTTTTCCCTCCTTCTCAAAGTTTTATTCCTTCTTCTCAAGGACTTGCTGCTCAGGGATTTTTCCCTCCTTCCCAAGGATTTGCTTCTCAAAGTTTCGCACCTCCTTCTCAGGGTCTTCAATTTCCTTCCTAAGGTTTTGTACCTCCCCCTCAAGGATTTGCTGCTCAGTAGACTATTCCTGTGACTAATGAAGAGAACCATGTGGTTACTAATTTTACACCAGATATTGTGCACACCCGTGCCCAACCATACTTCAATGACCTCAGGTATATGACGTGCCAGATATGTCGGAGAATGGAAATGAGAAACATGAGAAGATGCAAGAGAATTTTGAGACCATTGAGAAAAGGTTAAGAGCAATCAAAGGCGACCAGATCTTCGGGGCTGCTGCTAGAGAGATGTGTCTGGTGTCTGGTCTGGTAATTCCTCCAAAGTTCAAGATACCCATTTTTGACATGTACGAGGGCGCAACGTGTCCTAAGAATCACCTCTTGATGTATTATCGAAGAATGGCTGCGCAGGTGGGCAATGACAAATTAATGATCCACTGTTTCCAGGACAGTCTGAAGGGAATCTCCTCCAAGTGGTATCTAACGCTAGACCAGTCGAAGATTCGCAGTTTTCAAGACTTGACAGATGCTTTCATCCAGCAGTACAAATACAATATGGACCTTGCTCCCGATAGAAGGCAGCTATTGAGTATGTCACAAAAGGATTCCGAATCATTTAAAGAATATGCTCAGAGGTGGAGAGGGACCGCTTCTCAGGTAGATCCCCCGTTGTCTGAAAAGGAGTTAGCTGATTGGTTTGTTGACACGGTGCGACCAGAATTCTTCGAGAGAATGGTAGGAAGCGTCACTGCTAGCTTCTCTGACCTTGTAGCTGTAGGGATCAAGGTTGAACTTGGATTGAAAAGTGGAAAGATGAGCGGTGCATCTAGCAGTTCCAGCAATGGTAGTGGAAATAATGTCAAGAAATTTACCAGTAACTTCCACAAGAAGAAAGAGGGTGAGACAAACGCAATAATGGCGAGTCAAAGGAGAAATCCTCTTTGGCAGAGGCCTCCACCTGTGGCTCAACCCCAGTTTGTCTACCCACCGCAGTTTGTTCAACATCCTTATGTAGCAGCGGTTCAACCGTCATACAATCCACAAGTCCCGATATATCGGCCAACTCAAGCAGTACCGATGTATCAACAAGCAGCTCCAGTGATTCCAGCTTATCAGCCAATGCTCAACAATTCAGGCTATCAACGAGCGCCCAATGCTTCGGCCTACCAGCAGAGGACTCCAGCTCCTCATCCGAATTCCAACTTTCAGAATAGAAGACCAGGAGGAAGGTCTCCTCATCCTCGGATCCCTATGACCTATACTGAATTGTATCCCTCACTACTGAAGAAAGGCTTGGTTACTCCAAGGCCTTTGGGTCCTCCACCAGATCCACTCCCACCAGGTTACAACTCAAGTGCCCACTGTTTGTTCCATGAAGGTGCTCCGGGGCACGATTTGGAAAATTGTATTGCTTTGAGGTATGCTGTGAAGGATCTAATAGATAAGAACATTTTGTCATTTGGAGATACTGGTCCGAATGTTAAAAATAATCCTTTACCTAAGCATGGGTCCATAAATGCCATTGTTGACGAGTCTGATGAAGATTTGTTTTTCAACGCTACAGAGATCAAAACCCTGCTTAAAGACTTCCATGCGAAGTTAGTAGAGGTGGGTATGTTGAAGAACTGTCATAAGAGTTGTGAAGTTTGTGCGAATAATCCAAAGGGATGTGAACTGGTCTTGAGAGATGTCCAAAGTTTGATTAATCTGGGTGTCTTACAAGTAAGCGGTCGTGTGAAGAGGAATGAAGTGGCAATGATTGAACCCATTTTCAACTTGCCAGAATCTGATTCTACCTTGGTACCAATGTTCAATCTGCCTGAGTCCTCCAGGGTTCAACCTATCTTTAATATGCCAGAACCCGTGGTACCCATTTTCAATATACCTGAATCAGGGATTGAGCAAAGGAGGAACCCTTTCCTTTATGAAGATACCAAAGCAGTTCTGTGGAAGTATGATGCGGAGAGAGTTCATCAGAAGTTTGAACAAGCTAGTTCAAAAGTGGCAAGTGCTGACATAGCAGGTGCAGGTCGTTTAACTCGCAGTGGCCGTGTTTATACTCAGCAAGCCAATACAGTTCCACCTAAAGAAGTAATTCCCACTGTTGTCAACCAGGATAAAGGGGTGGTCTTGGAAGAAGAGGATGCAGAGTTTCTCAAAATCATTAAGAAGAGTGATTACAAGGTTATTGATCAGCTACATCAAACGCCTTCTAAAATATCTATCTTATCACTTCTTATGCATTCACCGGCCCATCAGAGTGCTCTCCAGAAATTACTAGCCCAAGCCCATGTTACGCATGATATAACTGTGAATCAGTTTGATGGAGTCATTGCCAATATCACTGCATGTAACAATCTCAGCTTCAGTATGGAGGATCTTCCAAAAGATGGCTTGGACCATAACCAAGCTCTCCACATATCTGTACAATGTCAGGAGGATACTTTAGCAAGAGTTCTTGTGGATACAGGATCTTCATTGAATGTTTTGCCGAAAAGAACGCTTGCCAAGTTATCTTATCAAGGGGCAGAGATGAGGCCCAGTGCACTGATTGTGAAAGCTTTTGATGGCTCAAGGAGGACTGTTATTAGAGAAGTCGACTTGCCAATCTTGATTGGACCGCAGGTGTTCAAGATCATTTTCCAGGTTATGGACATTAATCCTAATTATAGTTGTTTGCTGGGAAGACCTTGGATCCATGCTGCTGGGGCAGTCACTTCTACCTTACACCAGAAGATGAAGTTTGTGGTCGATAATAAACTGGTAATTGTGTCTGGTGAAGAAGATCGCATGGTCAGCAACCTTTCCTCCTTTAGCTATATTGAGGCTGATGAAGATGCTTTGGAAACTGCTTTCCAAGCTCTAGAAATAGCCAATGTTGTCCTTATGGAAGTAGAGGAGTCAAAGGGGAAGGGTATTCCATCTTTTGCATCTTTGAAGAGTACCATTTCCACTATCGAAGAAGGAAGCCATGAGGGTTGGGGTGATGTCATTGAAGTCAAGCAGAAGCTAGATCGATACGGGTTGGGTTACAAACCAACTCATGTGAAGGAAGGAGCGTCAACCTCTGACAAAGTACGTCCAAAGACCATTCAAGAGGTGTTTTCCAGTGCCGGCTATCAGATCAATGCAATTAGTGGGGATACTGAAGATGAAGATGTGGATCATTTGGTTTATCAGTGTGAAGCAGCTTTGGGCAATTGGGAGGCAGTTGAGATCCCAGAATTTTTTCCATTGTCAAAGTAATTTATTTGTTTTCCTTAAGTGTTTTCAAAGTTCCCTAGCTCTGCCCAAGGCTATGGGATCATTTTGTAGGGCCCCTTCTCATTTTTCAAGTTAATCAATCAATGAAGGCATTTTGTTAAATTCTTACTTTGTTTTTATTTACTGTTTTTCGCTTTTCACTTTTAAAAGAAAATGGCAATCTTTCAAAGCTAATAAAAAGTTTTCTTGCATCCCTCTATTTTTCACTTTTAATAAAAGCAAATCATTCCCATATGCAGAACAAATGAAAACCTTGTTGAATCCAATGACTCTATATTCTCTCCTAACTTCGATTCGCCCATCTACCAAGCGGAAGATGAAAGTGAGGAAGATTGTGATATTCCCGAAGAACTGGCAAGATTAGTTGAGGATGAGCACACAGATCTTCAGCCTCATAAGGAGCAGGTTGAGACCCTCAACCTTGGCACCGATGAAGATAAGAAGGAAGTCAAGATTGGTACAACACTCGGGGCAGACATCAGAGAAAGATTGGTCAAGCTTCTCAAAGAATATGTGGATGTGTTTGCATGGTCGTATCAGGATATGCCCGGTTTGGACACAGACATAGTTGTTCATAAGTTGCCGCTTCGACCAGATTGCCTGCCAGTAAAGCAAAAGCTTCGAAGAACAAGACCAGACATGGCTTTGAAGATTCGAGAAGAGGTCAAAAGACAGTTTGATGCTGGATTCCTTGCAGTTGCAAAGTACCCTGAGTGGGTAGCTAACATCGTGCCAGTCCCCAAGAAGGATGGCAAGGTTAGGATGTGCGTGGACTATAGGGATTTGAACAAAGTCAGTCCCAAGGACGATTTCCCTCTTCCGCACATTGATACTTTGGTTGACAACACTGCCAAGTTTTCTATTTTCTCATTCATGGATGGTTTCTCAGGATACAACCAAATTAAGATGGATCCTGACGATATGGAAAAGACCACTTTTATCACACCATGGGGCACGTATTGTTACAAAGTTATGCCATTCGGTCTTAGAAATGCAGGAGCCACTTATCAAAGGGCAATGGTCACCCTTTTCCATGATATGATGCATAAGGAGATAGAAGTTTATGTGGATGATATGATCGCCAAATCACAGAGTGAGGAGGATCATTTGAATCATCTCCTGAAGTTATTTGAGCGTCTTAGAAAGTTCCAACTGCGTCTTAATCCAGCTAAGTGTACCTTTGGTGTCCGATCAGGAAAGTTACTTGGTTTTATTGTTAGTCAGCAAGGAATCGAAGTAGATCCGGATAAGGTCAGAGCAATTCAAGAGATGCCAGCTCCAAAAACAGAAAAGCAAGTCAGAGGCTTCCTTGGGAGACTGAACTACATCTCCAGATTTATCTCCAACATGACTGCTACTTGTGAACCTTTATTTAAGTTGCTCCGGAAGAATCAAGCAATTGAGTGGAGTCCTGATTGTCAATTGGCTTTTGAGAAGATTAAGGTTTACCTACAGGAACCTCCTATCTTAATCCCACCTACTCCAGGGAAGCCTCTTTTCATGTACCTGACTGTACTTGAGGGATCTATGGGTTGTGTTTTAGGCCAACAGGATGAAACCGGTCGCAAGGAGCATGCCATTTATTACTTAAGCAAGAAGTTCACAGACTGTGAAAGAAGATATTCGCTTTTAGAGAAAACTTGATGTGCTTTGGCATGGGCGGCCAGACGTCTCAGGCAGTACATGATTTGTCACACTACTTTGTTGATCTCGAAAATGGATCCAATAAAGTACATTTTTGAGAAGCCTGCTTTGACTGGAAGACTTGCCCGTTGGCACATGTTGTTATCCGAATACGACATCCAGTATGTAACCCAGAAGTCTATTAAAGGCAGTGTTTTGTTTGAATACCTTGCTGATCATCCTGTCGAAGATTATGAACCCTTGAAATTCCATTTCCCGGACGAGGACATTATATTGATAAAGGATTGTGAAGTTCCAGATCCAGATGAAGGTCCCGAGCCAGGTTCTCGTTGGAAGTTGATGTTTGATGGTTCCTCTAACTACATGGGGCATGGTGTGGGGGTTGTTTTGATGAACCCTGATGGTGGTTATACTCCCTTCACGGCTAGATTATGTTTTGAATGTACAAACAACATTGCTGAGTACGAAGCCTGCGTTTTGGGTATCGAAGCTGCAATTGATACCAGAATCAAGATCCTCGAAGTATACGGAGACTCAGCTTTGGTAATTTACCAAGTTAAAGGTGAATGGGAGACCCGTGATGAGAAGTTGATCCCTTACCGAGCCCACATTGTGGAGTTAATTAAATACTTTGACGAAGTCACTTTTCATCATGTTCCAAGGGCAGAGAATCAAATTGCAGACGCTTTGGCTATGTTGGCCTCTATGTTTCAAGTCAGATTTCTTAATGAAGCTCCACTCATTACAATCGAGCGAAGAACTGCACCCGCCTACTGTCTACTGGTCGAGGAAGAAACTGATGAGAAACCATGGTTCTATGACATCAAGAACTTCTTAGAAAATCAGGAGTACCAAGCTGATGCAACAACTCTGGATAAGAAGACTCTGAGAAGATTGGCGTCCAAGTTTTTTCTCAGCAACAGTGTGCTCTATAAGAGAAATCATGATATGGTTCTGCTCAGATGTGTGGACAAGCGCGAAGAAGACTTGTTGATCAGGGAAATCCATGAAGGATCATTTGGAACACATGCCAATGGGCATGCCATGTCCAGGAAGATTTTAAGAGCTGGATACTTCTGGCTGACCATGGAATCAGATTGTTTCAAATATGCCAGGAAGTGTCATAAATGCCAGATTTATGCCGACAAGGTGCACGTACCTCCGACACTTTTGAATGTTCTGTCATCACCTTGGCCTTTCTCAATGTGGGGCATTGACATGATAGGGGCAATTGAACCAAAAGCTTCCAATGGTCACCGGTTTATCTTGGTTGCAATCGATTACTTTACCAAATGGGTAGAAGCAGCTTCTTATGCCAACGTGACGAAGCAAGTGATTGCCCGTTTCATCAAGAACCAAATTATCTGCCGATATGGGATCCCAAGCCGAATCATCACAGATAATGGGACTAATTTGAACAACAAGACAATGAAGGAGTTGTGTGATACATTCAAAATTGAACATCATAACTCTTCTCCTTATCGTCCTAAGATGAATGGAGCCGTTGAAGCTGCGAACAAGAACATCAAAAGGATCCTGCAAAAGATGGTGAAGACTTACAAAGACTGGCACTAAATGTTACCGTATGCCCTACACGGATACAGAACATCAGTTCGCACTTCAACAGGGGCAACCCCTTTCTCTTTAGTGTATGGGATGGATGCAGTTCTCCCTATCGAAGTAGAGATATCGTCTTTGAGGATCTTGATGGAAACCAAACTGGAAGAAGCTGAGTGGGTCCAAAGCAGATATGACCAGCTGAACCTCATTGATGAGAAGAGAATGACCGCCATGTGCCATGGCCAGCTGTACCAGAAGCGCATCAAGATAGCATTTGACATGAAAGTCCATCTCCGAGAATTCAAAGAAGGAGACCTTGTACTCAAGAAAATCTTGCCAGTCCACAAAGACATGCGTGGGAAATGGAGTCCTAACTATGAAGGCCCATATGTTGTGAAGGTGGCATTTTCCGAAGGTTCCCTAATCCTCACAACTATGGATGGCGAACAACTGAAGCACCCGGTGAATTCTGATGCAATCAAAAAATATTATGCCTAAATAAAGCCTGTTAGGTCAAAAACCAGAAATGGCGACCTAGGCAAAAATGGGTATCCCGATGGATCATAACCTATGAAGGAGATCCAAGCAAAAGTTAGGGATAAATATGAAAAAATAGAGCTCGCTAAGTTGAAAACCCGAAAGGGCGGCTTAGGCAAAAAAGAGCGTCCCGGTGGATTGAAAACCCGAAAGGGCGGCCCAGGCAAAAGTTAGGGACAAAGGCATTTGGCTGTATCAGATGGTGTTTATCATTACCGAAGATCATCACTTGAAGACCAATTTAGTCGCTCTTGTCAGAAGCAAGGTGTTGGGTGGTTTTAGTTATTAGGGATTATAGTGGTTGTTGGATTCAATGTAGACCTTTCCCCATTGCCATTTTCAAATTGTAATTTTCCATGGAGCTTTTGCTATTGGCAAGCTACCATTCTTGAATGAAATACAACCTTTGCCTTTAAACTCTGTCTTTCAGCTTCTTATTTTCTTTGTTATGCAAAATGTATTTACTGAATTACAATTTAACTTTGAAAATGACAAAAAAAAAAAAAATTTTAACAGTTTTTGAAAACATACTGAAAGCATCCAAATTTCTTTGACTTTATAAAAATTAAAAGATTTTTTGCCTTCTAAAAGCCCTCTGGTTTGCAACAACACTCCCATGCAATTATTACAAAAATTCCCACAGAGAATTATAAGCTGGTAGCACTCTTGGATGGATCATTGGACCAGACACCGATTTCCAAGTTTGAAGACATCTCCCCAGCATTCTTCTTACTGCTCGTCTGAGTATTTGCGTTGAGATCCTACTTTTCTCCCTTTATCAAAACTCTCTGTCTCTCCTAGAGTCAGCATTTGCATATCATGATCATTCGGATCATGTTCATCGCATAAGCATTTGACATAATCATCTGTCTATCCCCAGTTGTCGTCTAATTCACCCCAGATCCATATTACTGTCCCTTGTTATTTTAAGTCCACTGTTGTTGGTACCCCGCAGTGTGGTTGACCCAAAATTTCTTTTCCCAGCAACACTGGTATCCCCTGCAGAGACCGTCCTTGATGTACCTCAATACAACCAATATTTCTTTTAAGCGCAATTATCATTGGCATGAATCCTTTAAGCTGTTTGCTTAAGACTTAGAACTGTCTAATTCAAATGCATATGTGTTTCCCCGATAGTTCCTAAAAGTTCTTCTAAAAGTTCTTCATTTTAAGAATTTCCTGAAGTTGGTCGTTTATCTCGCTGAAAACCCCAACATTTATTCTTATTTTTTAGCTTGGTCGCTTAGAGCCATTTTATTTATCTTTAAAACGCTTCATAGTGTCAGTGTGTATGCACAGAGCAACTACCTGAATACTTTTTTCATTTTCCAATCCTTGGTTTCAACAGTTACACTTGAACCTGTTGATTTACTGTTTTGGATCTATGCCTGTTATTTTATTTACAGACCACCGCGTCAATGTCATTTTATTTCCAGACCACCGCGTCTTTGCCTGTCCTTTTATTTCCAGATCACCGCGTCTTTGCCTGTCCTTTTATTTCCAGACCACCGCGTCTTTGCCTGTCATTTTATTTCTAGACCACCGTGTCAATGTCTGTCTTTTTATTTCATGACCACCGTGTCGATGTCTGTTATTTTATTTCACGACCACCGTGTCAATGTCTGTCTTTTTATTTCATGACCACCGTGTCGATGTCTGTTATTTTATTTCACGACCACCGTGTCAATGTCTGTTATTTTATTTTCGGACCACCGTGTCAATGTCTGTCTTTTTATTTCATGACCACCGTGTTGATGTCTGTTATTTTATTTCACGACCACCGTGTCAATGTTTGTTATTTTATTTCCGGACCACCGTGTCAATGTCTGTCTTTTTATTTCCTGACCACCGCGTCTTTGTCTGTTATTTTATTTCCAGACCACCGCGTCAATGTCTGTTATTTTATTTCCCGATCACCGTGTTGAGGTTTGTTTATTCTTGACAGTCGTGTCAATATCTGTTATTTGGTACTCCTGACTGCCGAGTCGAGATCAGTTCTATTTTTCTCAATCGCCGAATCGTTGCATTGGAATCCCCAGTAACCACTTTGAGCTGGCTAACTCATCACTTCAGATAGTTTGTCTTTAATCTTACGTTTTGTTTTCCGTCTTATGTCATTCTTAGAGCCAGCAGTTACACTTGAACCTGCTAATCTATCACTTTGAATATATCTTGTCTCCGTCTTGTCATCCCCAGCATATTGTTATCCCCCAGTGAGTCTTCACCCTCTTTTGCATTTCTATGAATACCGTTGCATTTATTTTCATCATACCATATTCACCATATTCATCATTTAAAATTCAACATGCTAGGTCATTGCATCTCGCATATCATATCCCCGAGCAAGAGTCCCTCATAAGTTCATGGCATGTCATTGCATTTAGGGGCAAAAATTTTGGTTATTTCTATATTTAAATACCTTTCACTCCGATTTTATGAGGATTAACATCACTCATGTCATCTGGTAAAGTTATGTAAATAGGGGTAACTGTCATACCCCAAATTTTACCCCTAACTGCTCGCATCACATTGCATTTATGAGAATTCTAGGGCCTGTTGTTCTCAACTCTTTTTCAAGTTAATCATGAATCTAGTTTTTTTATTTATTCATTTTCACTTCCAAACTTCTATTTTTTGTTCTCATTTCCAACTTTTTAATATATTTTGTATATTTATATTTATTCTAATTCTATTTCTATCTCTTTTATTCTATTTTTAACTTCCTATGTTTTGAATTTTATTTCAATTTTAAGTTTTATTTCTAATTGGATTTCTAATTGGATTTCTAATTTCTATCCTTAGTTTTTTAGATTCATTTTTCAAGTTTATTTATAAATTTCAATTTTTGATTTCTATTTATAATTTTTCAAGATTGATATCTCTAAACTGATTTTCATTTTTCTGACTTTCATTTCAGTCTAATTTCCATATTTAATTTCCAAGTTTATTTTTTATTTAAAAGCTTACTGCTGAGTCATTTCCATCCTATTTATTTCCAAGTGCATTTTATTTTGAAGAGAACTTTGAGTTGTTTAAGTTCATAAAGCTGGTGCAGCAAGCTGGTCCTTTTTGTTGACCTTAGATTTGGTCCTCATGCTTGCGCTGAATGAAATTTTGGGAGGCGGCCCTGTTTAGGCTCAAGTGCATTCTAAGTTATATATCCGATTGCAGTAAATGTTTGTTTCGCAAGTGGCACTACTGGATGGTCATTTACGTTGCAATCATTTGCTAAACTGTATGGGAAGCTACATGGAGTTCCCTTTGAAGCTAATAAATTTGCTTAGCGCCTTTGGGGGTGACTACTGCCATCATCCTAGTACCAGAACATTCAATAAAAAAGAAACCCCCGTGGGTGGTGGAGAACGATCCTTCGCTGAGTTTGTATTGGAGCCACTGTACAAGATATATAGCCAAGTGATTGGGGAACATAAAAAGAGTGTGGAGACAACCCTTGCCGAACTTGGTGTTACCTTTAGTAAAGTTGCCTATAGATTAAATGTTAGACCTTTGCTAAGGCTGGCTTGTAGCTCTATTTTCACTGATATGCTTGCTCAACACATACCTTCACCAAGAGATGCTGCAGTTAGGAAAGTGGATCATATATATACTGGACCTAAAAAACTCATCCATTTACAAAGCCATGACGCAATGTGATTTCTTCTGGCCCACTAATGGTTAATATAACAAATTTGTATCCAAAATCTGGTTGTAGTGTGTTTGATGCTTTTGGTAGAGTTCATAGCGGCAAGACACAGACAGGACAGGCTGTTCGTGTTCTCGGAGAGGGATACTCACCAGATGATGAAGAGGACATGACTGTAAAAGAGGTCCCTTCTGTTCAATACTTTGTCAGTAGTAAAAACAGCCACGGAGCCATTAAATCCAAGTGAGTTGCCAAAATGGTGGAGGGTCTAAGGAAAATTAACAAGAGTTATCCTTTAGTTGTTACTAAAGTTGAGGAGTCTGGGGAACACACTATATTAGGGATTGGTGAGCTGTACTTGGATTCAATTATGAAGGACTTGAGAGAGCCATATTCTGAAGTAGAAGTCAAAGTAGCAGATCCTGTGGTCTCATTTTGTGAAACAAGTTGTTGAGTCTTCATCAATGAAGTGTTTTGCAGAAACACCAAACAGAAATGCCTTGCTCATTAACTACACCCTGCAAAAGATTTTTTTTTACCACAGTTAAAAGAGGAGAACAAGCAGTGAAAGGAAGATATCATGACAGTAAAGAAACGCAACTGAATCAATTGAAAACTAACTTTCTCATCCAAACCAGATTTAATCTTTTAGTTCATTTCGAACTAGGTCAAACAATACAAGACCAAGTTTCACAAAAATAGCAAACGACAGTTTTGATGCAAAAAGGTCGTAACAGGCACGACCAAAAGTGTGAAAACTCAGAGATTTTTTTCAAAACCAAACCCTAATCTAACCCTATTTAAAGGGACGAAAACGCAGAGAAAGGGGGATCGAGAATGAAAAAAAACCTAGCCGCATCAAGAGACAAAAAACCTTAAACTTTCAAAAGTTTCAAAGAACAGAAAAAAGGAACCCTAACCATCAATCGAAAAACCCTAAGGAGACCCATCACCAAGAAACACCAAGAACCCTAGTCGCGTACATGGCCCATGCGAAATCCTAAATAGTTTTTGTATTCAATGATTTCCTTTTAAGGCATCATTGATGAACCCAACATCAACGACAAAAAGGAAGTAGAAGCGAGAAGAATTGTAGCAAAGTCAAACGAAAGGAAGAGACAGAGGAAAACCACACCTTCTCCATTGACGCTTCGAATTGGAATATTCCGATTTAGGTATGAATCTGGTTCTTTGAATGATTTCGAGTTAAGGTTGCTTTCCGTGTGTCCTAAATCGCCGTTGATCTGTTGATTTCGCCAAGTTTTGTTAGAGCTAGGATTTATGGAGTCTCAGTCGCTTTATTTATTCGCTTGAATGCATGACTTGATAATTTGTTTACTGACTGAGATTTCCGAAGTGTTCATGTGATGGAATATGTTGAGGTTCGTTTTTTTGAAAGATAAAACCAAATATGGTGTGTTTAGGATCAGAACATGTGAATGCTTTTCTTTGTGTTACTTTGTCTGGTGTTTCATTTGGGATAAAACTCACTAGTTGGTAGTACTATCAATTTTAATCGATTTTAAAAAGTTTTTTTACTGTCAGTTTCCTTTATTTTTTTTAAAACTTTCATTTAATGAATTGATAATATATGTTTCAATGTTGGCCTTGAAATTTGTTTGGTCAGACGACGCATGGGCCTACGTGTAGGTGTTTTTAGTCTTTCCAAGGCTTTTAGATTTAATGTTTGGCCAGACAAGTGTTAACGTTTAGGTATCCTGAGAAACTCTTGGGATTCTTCTTTTTTTTGTGGGTCGATTTCACTGAGTGGGTCTCTTATGACCCGATCCAGTCAGCTGAAGGCTAATGATCATTGGCTGATACCACGGTTTTTACTGGCCCGCGTGTTTTTTTTCCTTTTTGTTGTTTGTTTATTCTATTAGTCATAAGGGAAACCTAAAAAAAATATGAAGTAGAGATAATTATATTTTTTATAAAAAAGGGTGTCTTAGTTTTATTATTATTTATTAAAAAAATCTAAAAGAGGGGAGTTTTGTTATATTTGTTAAAATTTAGGATAAATTCCTCTTGTGAGTTTGATTATTTTCTTGCCTACTATTTAATTGTGTGGTGATGATGATGTATGACGTGTATGAACTAGATTGCTATTTTTACTTTTCGACCATAAACTGTTAAATAAAAAAATGAATGTGATTACCTTAAGACTAAAATAAAATTATTGGTCCAACACCAAGTGAGGAGTTCATCTCGTCTACACTTCACACACGTAAGTCGGTCACCTATGTGATCGCCATCTGCACGACTTTATTGCGTATTTTAATTCATTCTAACAAGGAATAGAACTCCGAAGTCTAGCATTCCGCACGTTCTAGAACGAACTGCAACTGGGCTAGCCCAACGCGTATTGTTCGTTCACTCCTTCGTTATTAATCACATCAATTCTAAAACGTCTAAAAACAATTATTCAATTTATATAAATTAAAATACGAAAACAGAGCTTCGGAGTCTAGCATTCCGCACGTTCTGGATTGGACCGCAACTGGGCTAGCCCCACGATGGTTCAATCACCATTCGTATATCAAGATATTCAAATCACCTTTTTAAATTAAATCACCAAAGACAGAACTCCGGAGTCTAGCATTCCGCACGTTCTGGATTGGACCGCAATTGGGCTAGCCCCATGCGATGGTTCATTCGCCCTTCCGTTTAAAACATCTTAACAAATTCAAACATTTTCTCAAACGAACATTGTTTAAATCATTCTATCTCTCGAACAAGCTAGCGCTTCAGCCTCCACCGCAAGTATAAGCCAACGCTTAGCAGTAGAATGCGTTTTAAAACAATCGTTCAATAAAAATCACAACCCGTAGTAGCACGAACTACGAAGCTCTGACTTTCCCATTGCACAAGGGAATACGTAGGCACGGGGACTTTTATCCTTCGCGGGCACCCTAATAAAAAACTTAACTATTTCTCTGTTTAAAAATTTAATCCTTTCTCCGTCGTAATAACAATAATTTAAAACTTTAAACAAACATATTAATAGCATTAAGAAGACAAAAACTTAAGATCAAACATTTAATCGCATAATTAGCTACGAGGTTCCCGTTGAGTACAACGGACGTGAGGGGTGCTAATACCTTCCCCTTTCGTAACCGACTCCCAAACTTAGAATTTGGTTTCGTGAACCATTTCTTATCCTTCCTTTAGGTTGTATCTATATCTTCCTTTTTTCTCGTAGAATAAATAGAATTAGGTGGCGGCTCTGTTGTTTTGTTTTAGGATCGTATTTTTCGAGGTACGACAACATGGTATCAGAAGAATTTCGACAGCAAAGGATGGTTTCTCCAGAGTTTAGTCGAAACATCTTTGCTGGGGGGCAATTTGTAGGCACATAATTTCGACACCATGGGTTTAAGATGTAAAATCATATTTTTTGTTAAGGAAATAGTCACTAGATAAAGGAAAAAAGAAATAAAGATATTCAGAAGTTTTGACAAGGCCAGATGCTCAAGTATTTCGACAGAAATATAGAGAATGTTCCAGCAAACAAAGTTTGAAGATCTTTTATCATAGTTCAGCATTTGACAAAATTTAAAGAATTAGTATGTTTTTTCGACACTTCGACAGAAGATAAGGTTTTCGACAAAAGCATTATCTTGTAAGGTTTGAAGAGTTTTTGTCCTCTTCGACAAATTCGACAAGACGAAGAGATGTAACGTTTCGTCACAAAGAGGAAGAATTCAAAATTTAAAGTTACAACCTTTGGCAGTTGGACGCGTGGAAGCTTCAGGCAAAGAAGAGTGCATGCAGATTGACAAGTGTCAATTAGTTAGGATTCTTCCGTTTTAGGAAGTTATTTTGTTTGTATATAAATAGGGTAGTTGTTGTAGAATTCTGTGTGTGAAAAACTTATACAATAATCCTGTAAAATACTTTAAGTACCCAGTGTGAGAGAAATGAGTTTGATATTTGGAGAAATGTATGTGTTGAACACCACTTTCATTTAAGTTATTTAAATTACTAGTCTTGTTTCGTCAAATTACTTTACTTTCAGTCTCTTTATTTTCCTGCAAATTTTATACTTTTTCTGTCATTTTCTTACTTTTGTTCAACTTTTACTTTATTTTACTTTTTACATTCAAAACATTCAATATTTTTACATCATTAACAAAACAAACCACAAACAATTATCAACACTAAGAGTAATTCGACAACAAATTGCACATGTGTCCTAGGACTTGTTTGGTTAGTCCTGCAAGTAACCCAGTTTTGTAAGAGATTGGTTAACCAGAGGTTGTTCGTCAGAAATCACAGCGAACAGCCGGATACCATGATTTCAAAAAAAAAGTGTCCTCAATATAGAATAATTAAAAACACATAAGTGGTTTCTACCCCTCCTAAATATGTTACGTCTATCCTTTTTGGTGGTCACTTCCACTAACATACAAGTCTCGATATACCTCTTCTTATAAATATCGCTAGAAAATCATAGTGCCAAAAAATTTAAGGCCTTCCGAGAAAGCGGTTAGATTTTTTTCAGGTACCTCTCATATTAGGATAAACCACCAGGGGTATATATCTACGATCTTGGTCCTACCAAGGAGTGCTTTTGACGGAAAAATTTAGGGAACCCCGTTGAAGGGACACCAGGATGAATCTTGCAAATATTCTCATGAGAAGTACTGGTTAAGGGTGTGATCAGGTAATATATGTCTTTGATGTTTTTCAAAAAATCGACATATATCTAAAATATATTTTTACCTTGTCTAATGGAGAGCAAACTTTGACCCCGGTCTAGGTTAGATAAAGCTCATTTAATGCTTAAAAAATGAAAAATTAATGTCATAGTTGGAGCACCTTTAGTATATTAGCACATACACTAAAAGACTTTGGCATAAGCCTAAAGTATGTGGTAGAGCTCTGAAGGGTAAATTCCCATATGGTTAAAAAAAATACATTAAAGACATGAAAGGGAAATTGTAACCTCATTCAAGAGAATAGACACTCATTGATAGGAAAAATGTACCCCTTATATCATGTATGCAACCTCTTATCAATGCAACCATAGACACCCTCCTCTTCAACAACAATATTGTCCTTCAGATTTTCCATAACATTCATTCCCTACATGTATTTGAGATATTGAATATGATGATGAATATTTAACTGCCTCTAATGAACATGCTAATAATGATTATGAGAATATGCAACAACCTATCAATGTCAAAGTTAATAATGATTATGAGAATATGCAACAACCTATCAATGTCAAAGTTAATAATGATTATGAGAATATGCAAACAACCCTACACGTTTAAATAATTTTGTATTTGGTTTTAATGTTGAAGAACCTTTATCATCATGAGACGAATTCGATCAAGTTAATAATGAAGACACAGATGGAAATGGTATTTTTGAAGGATTGTTCTTTCGATTAAGTTGGAGATGAAGATAAAAACACTTATTTTTCTAAACTTGAGAAACTTATGAAACTCTTATTTTTTTTAGTTAATCTTTTGGATGTTACTTTTTATAATTTAGTGGGTAATTTATATAATTTAATACAATTTTATGAAATAATAATTTTGAAGAAAAAATATTCAAAATAATTTCAAATTTAAATAATTTTTTAAAATTTTGATATCTAAAAAATTTAAAGAAAAAATATTAAATACCTAAAATAATATTTTATTAAAAAATTATTCAAAACAATTTTTCATTTAAAATAAACAGACTCTTATTATCAAAAAAAAATATCTTAGTCCATATAAAGTTAAATAAATTAGAATAAATTAGTCTATCTTCTTTGCATTTTGTCTTTCTGATGGAAAAAGAATGGAGGAAAAGAGAAACAGACCCTTATATGAGGAAAAAAAAGTCTACATTCTCTTTTAGAATTTTTTGTTGTATCCAATTTTTATTTGAAGATTTATGTCATTTTAAATATTTTAATATTTCTTTCAGATCATCTTATTTCAAATCCCTTTTATTTATTTGCTTTCTCTTCTTTAATCATTTTTTTCATCAAACAAAATATATATAAAATATTAATGTTTTAAAAATCGGACTGATCACTAAATTAGATTATTGGTGTATTGATTGAACTACTGGGTCACTGATCGAATTACATGACCAAATCGGATTAAATTTGATAACTTGATTTCGGTATTTATAATAAAACTATATAGATATAAAAATAGTCGAACCGAATAATTCAGTCTCTACAAAATATAACTAAAATTTAATTCTATAATCTAAATTTAAATTTTAAATAAATGTATCACACATAACAAAATAATATAAAATTACAAAGTTTAATTACAACATAATCTAATTAAATAGTTTATAATAAAATAAATCTAGTGTGTACCAAATTTAGTTCAAAGGATGGAAAAATATTTCAACGTTGAGATCTCCGTCTTCAATATTAAAATAATTTGTAGTAAAATCAACCGCATCCACAACAACTTCCTCGTTAATGATATTATTAATTTGTTTTTAGTTTTTAGTTTTTATATTAATTTTTTTTTTTTAATTAAAATAATCATCATTTTAATTTTTTTTTAAAACAATTAAACTGTTGGTTTAGGAAAACGGCTGAATTTTCTGATTTTTCCGATTTATCCTGATTTTATCGGTTTATATCAGTTCAATGACCTAAACGATTCAATAATTAAATCAGACTGATTATTTGGTCGGTTTTCAGTTCGACCCGTCGGATCGGTCACTCTGGTCCGATTTTTAAAACCCGGAAGATATAACTAAATTGTTTTGATTTTTTTCAATGATCAGTAAAAGTTGATTTTATATTTCTTTTTAGAGATTAAATTAGGTATTGAGATTTTTTTAAAACTTTTACTCAAGGTATTGAGATTTTTAAAACAACAATAATGTAAAAAGGAGAGTGTGTGACAACATGACATGACTGCGTTAAATACAAATTAATACCATATTTTCAACTGACACCCTATTTAATAACAAGAATTAGGTAGAGTGTCCTCTAGAAAAGAATTAGGTAGTCCATACAAAATTAATTATGATACTCCTTCCTTTGAATTTGACTTTAGATTACAAATGAAATGAAATGAAAATTAAAAACTCCATATTGCCTATGTTAATTTTAGCCAAACGAAATGAAAGAAATCTTACGCTAGTTTCAATAATATTTTTAAAAAATAAGTACTGTTGGTGTAAAGAATATTGGTATAATATTTGATGTGAACTTGCTATGTTTTGGTACATATTAGTCAATTCTTATTATTGTATCTTAAAAAGACAAATATTTCTTGGTTGCGTGAATTGATTTTAGGGTTTAGAGTTGTGGTACCATTGTTTAATAGTTTTTTCACAAGAGAATTTCTCAATCCACCTCATGATTTTCTTAATCACCTGACGAAATTTTTAAAATGTTTTCAGCTTCTGTAAGTATATCCTCAGACGTATCATTTATGTTTAAAATTTTAGGTATTTTCGGAAGTATGAAAATTTTGGGTGTTTTTGTAGATGTACCTGCAGAAGTTTCTGCTATAAATTTAAACTGCATAATCAAATGGATTTGTAGGATGGCAACTACACTTGGTTTTGGTGTGGTTATTGGAAGATCAGATGATGGATCGGAAAGAAGAAATCATTTTGTAACCTTGTTGTGTGAAAGAAGCGGGATATATCAGGTTCCACTATGGAAGTTTAAAAGAGACGACACAAGGTAGTAGAAAATGCGAGTGTCCTTTTAAAATTTGTGGTTACATGTTAGCTAGCAAAAAGTGGAAATTTAGTCTTGTTTGGGGTTCACATAACCATGAAATGTGCTCAAAGCTACAAGGTCATCCTAGTGGTTGTCGCATCAAACCGGAAGAGAAGACATGTATCAATAACTTGACCTTGAATCTTGTCCAACCAAAAAATATCTTTGCCACTTTGAAATGGAAGGAACCCGAATGTAATTCAAATATTAGGCAAGTTTATAACATTTGGTACCGCAATAACAAGGCTATTAGGGAAGACATATCAGAGATGCAACAACTACTGAAATTGTTGGATGATAACAAGTATGTGTCTCGGTACCGAATATGCGTCGATGGAGTCACGGTAAGAGACATTTTTTGGAGTCACCCGGAATCGATAAAGTTGTCCAACACTTTTTTGACGGTGCTCATTCTTGATTCCACCTACAAGACTAACAAGTATAAGCTTTCGTTATTTGAGATGACTAGTGTAACCTCCACCGAGAAGACATATTGTGTTGGTTTTGCTTTTTTAGAATGCAAAAAAGAGGATAATTTTGTTTGGACTTTAGAGGTGTTTCGGTCACTTTTGAAGCCTCATGTTGAGTTATCGAAGGTTATTGTTACGGACAGTGATACCGCCTTGATGAACGTCGTGGCAAAGGTATTCCTTACTTTTTATGCATTACTTTGTAGATATCACACAACAAAGAATGTGAGAAGTCGGGCTAAATCCGTGGTAGGGATAAAACAAGTGGCATCCGAAGACAGAAAATTGGTGAAAGCCTGTGTGATTGTGGAGAAGATAATGGATGCTTGGAACCGTATTATAAATTCTTCCACAAAGGATTTATACGCGGATTCCGTGATTAATTTCTAGAAGGTGTGTGAGAAGTATTCGACTTTGTTGAAATATGTTGAATCCACCATTCTTTATCAAGTGAAAGAAAAAATTATTTGTGCGTGGACCGATAATGTACAAAATCTTGGTAACACTACCACCAATAGAGTTGAATCGACACATGCAACATTGAAAAATTGGTTGGGCACTAGTAAGGGAGATTTGCGTCGAGATTGGGACTCGGTGAATCTCATGATTAATAATCAACATAATAAATTTCAAACAAGTTTTGGTCGGAGCATTACGGTATTAGAGCATCGGTTTAAAGACATTGTGTTTTATTCTCAGTTGGTAGGCAATATTTCTCGGGCCAGGTTGACCTATATATTTCACGAGGCCAAACAAGTCGAATATGTTGGCTCGGATAGCGCTAAGTGTGGTTGTACTATAGTGAAAACATATGGTATCCCATGTGTTTGTGTCATTGCCAAAAAGATTAAATTAGTTGAGCCAATAAATATTGATGAAGTTTTCCCTCATTGGAAAAGACTAAAGTTTGATGATGATAGTTGCGTGGAAGGAGGTAAATCAAATATCTCCATTTTGGCCGAATGTGAAGCGATACAAGAGATATTTACAAAGGTCAATGACAACATGAAATTACACATCAAAGAACAATTGGGGAAGATTGTATTTTCGGAGACTACCGATATGAAGTTGCCTTCTCATCCGGTAAAGACTAAAGGTGCTCTGAAGAAGCTGAAGCCTACACCAGATGCTAACTCAACTACCTGGTCTCCCTCATATTTTGAGCACGTCGCATATCTAAACCCCCTCCGACACCGATTCCACGGGTTTTAACACCTCTTGCTCCGGTTCCAACACTGATTGCTCCGATTTCAACACCTTTTGCTCCGGTTCCAACACTGATTGCTTTGATTCTACCTACAATTTCCTTTATCGAATAGATGTCGGTTGTTATGCACAAACATATCGACGGTATCATCAATGTTAAAGGAGATGGTAGTTGCGGTTACTAGGCTGTTTCAGCTCTACTTGGTAAAGGAGAGGAAGGTCATGAGGTTATCCGTCATCAACTAATCCTAAACTTGGAAACGCATAAAGAATTATACATGTGTTTGTATGGAAATAAGGAAAAATACGACGAGGTTTACGAATCACTTGTTCCATGCTTAAGGTGTTCGGCCCCGCGGTCGAAATGCATGAGCTTCCCCGAGGTGGGTCATCTTATCGCATGTGCGTAAGATATGGTATTGATTGACTTGGCATGGTACGATTTTTCAAAATTCTTTTTTCCACTCCGCACCACCGTCCTATCCAAATGGTCGCATCATGTGTATCGGATGGCTTACGAAATCAAGTCATTTTGTACAAGTTTTTTTGAAATCGGGATGTCCAATACCACCTAAAACCCACAATGTGAGACTCGTGCAACCAACAAAGCCGAGTCGTGGCCGGATAGTTTTGCTGAAAGGATGTTCGACTTCGAAAGATTGAACGAAATTGAAAATGCATCAAATGCAGAAAAGTCCAAAGGTCAAGCACCGATAGATTTAGCCAGAGACATTTGTTTTAACTCTTTTGTATAATCGAACAATTCAATATAATTTTTGAAGTGATATATAATAGTCAATTTTGGTTCACATTTATTGTTTATGCGTCTTCCATACACTTTTATATTATATATATATATATATATATATATATATATATATATATATATATATATATATATATATATATATATATATATATATATATATATATATATATATATATATATATATATTAATGCAAAATTACTCATTCACACAAAATGCTATAATATTGTTGGCATACTATCAAATTGTATCAGCAAAAATTCTGCAAGTATATCTGCGGAAGCATCAAACATTGACATGTTCTGCATATATACCTACGGAGGGATCTCAGTAAGCCTCATTCCGCAAATACACCTCCGGAAGTAGATAACAGGAAAATGCTTGGATCATATTCATCTAGGTTTTCTATAAAATTGGTGTTTCACTCTTTATCTTTCTCACAAACACAGACCTAAACCAAAAAAAAAAATCTCAATTTTATGATATCCAGATTCGTTGGTATGAAGTAAGTGTATCCTACACCGACAGCAGAACATGCGGGCGGACTTTAAAGTCACCCGTGACTCCTCGCTCGGTTGTATCATCGGCGAAATCGAGTATATTCTACCTTACAACGACCGAAAGAAGGTTAAGATACTCGAATATCGTTCACCTTCGGTTGACAACGAAGAAAACGTCGTGTTCAACAGACTCCAGCTCAAGAATTCAAACGATGTTACGACGATGTGGCGAACGTATTTTGTATTTGAAGAGAGATACTCGCTCGAATCGGAGGTGACGGTAGGAAGAACGGTCGATGAAATCTTGAAGATGTGTCAACGTCCACCGGATTATTGAAATATATTATTTATTTTATGTCGAAATCATCAATATATTATCTATTTTATTTTATGAATGTTGAACTTATGGTTGCTATGTTGAATGTATGAAGTTTTTGTCTCTGGATTTCTTTTGTATCTATACGTATCAAAAACTTTCGTAAATACATCTACGAAACTAATTAAAAAAAAACGTGAAAAGAATATATCCAGAAGTATATCAGCGAAAATATAAAATATATTTTAAAAAATATTAAAAAAAACGTGAAAAGAATATATCCAGAAATATATCAGCGAAAATATAAAATATATTTTAAAAAATACACATGGTGTCTGAGAAATACATGGATTGGCATAAAAAAATTCCTTCTATAATCGATTTGTTTTTCTTTTGGTTGGATCTTGAGTGAAGAAGAATTAATGTCGTGGGCATTTTATGGACCACGTGATGACTACATATATGAAAGGGAAGTGTCAAATTGGATGCATGGAGGTGAGTTTAATTTGAGATTTTGAACAATGTCAAACAAATGGGCCACTCTAAAGTAGGTAGCATGATATGTGGGAGGATAAGTGACTTTATTTTTATTACCCCTGAAATATTTCATAATTTTTTTGTTTTGACAAAAAAAGAAAATCATTGGATTTTACAATAAAATTGTTGAATTTATGAATAAATTTAATGAACATAAGATTTCATTAAATCATATAAAAGTCAACAACACATTACGTGTCAAACACCAAGTTATGAAAATTAAAATGATCAATTATATTATAAATCAAATCAAAGATCGGACAAACTAGTTATTTGTTTGTCCGGTTCAATCAAGCACATCACAATTTTATCAGATATCATTTGATTTATACTAGTCAGATATTTAGAACATGATTCTCACATTATTATCGTTTTAAAGTTTCATATTAGTAAATTAAATATATCGGTCTTTGTTAACCGGTGAATGATAATACTCAACATTAACCACTTTTATTGTGTCACATTGGTTAGTGGTTGTGATAACAATTCATTTGATCTAGTTGTAGTGGCGGATCTTACCTTAAATATTAAACCTCAATTTAAAGGGTGCAGTAAATATTAACTAAAATATTATAATAGAAATTTATAAAAAATATATATATAATATAATTTTTTGTTTTGTTTAGTCAATATATTACTAGTCTAAAATACATATATAAATTATTAATATTAATAATATTATATGCTAAATTATTAGTGATATTGATAATATTATATGCTAGAAATTTAATTTCTAAACAATATTATTTAAAAATACATTATTTATTACTATTTAACAAAATTCAAATTACTATTTCATATCAATTTTTCTTATATTTAATCTCATAAATTAAAGAGCAAATACATAGTAAAATATACATAAATAAATTATTAATAATATGATATACTAGAAATTTAATTTCTAAACAATATTATTTAAAAAATACACAATTTAATACTATTTAACAAAATTTAAATTACTAATTCATATAACTTTTTTTTATGTTTAATCTCATAATCTAAGAAACAACTTTTAATATAGATCATCAGATCTAAATTTGATTTTATATTTGATTGAATCAATTAGTCATTATTTAAGTATATTATTATGGATATTTAATATATAAATGGTGGTGGATCTTGAGAAATTTTGTAGGGATGAGAAAAATATATAAGATTTATTAAAAAAATTATAAGTTATGATTTTGAAAGTGAACAAATATGATTACTATTTAATATGATTTTGTTATTGCAAGTTTAATGTGTGTTCAAGTCTGCACATGGTCTGTCATAGCATTTAGTATTGAAATTTCAAGAAAATATCAGAGTAATCTGAGATGAAACATTGAAAAAGTAGTAAATAATGTTATGAGCTACCTATATGCAAACTAAAACTTTGAAGTTTAAATATTACATTGATCGAGTTTTTTCAATTGCATTGATTCGATAAAATAAAAATCAAATTATGTTTTCATGTTAGCATCTGTGACTGTTCTTGGAAAAGCACAAAAAAATATTGATAGTCAATTCCACAATAAAAGTTGAATTTGTATAGACACTATATCACAGTGTATAAATGAAGAGTTTCATATCTTATTAAAAAATAATGGATTCGATTTTTAGACTATTAATGATGTATTGTGACAATCCAATTGCCTCTTTTATTAAAACTCAATATTCTAAACAAGAACAAGCATTGAGATGAAGAAAGGAAGTTGGTATACAAGCTTTTTTATTACTCAAAATCTGGTTTGATACAAGGGTGATGAGTTACTTATATAGCAAGTAACTCAATTAACTCATAACCAATTGATAACTAACTAACTCCAAGTTAGTTATTTACAGATAAGAATCCCTATTCCCAAGTTCAACTATGTTCTCTTTATTATTATTACACTTAACATCCTACCTCAAGTTATAATGTTTGTCAACCATTCCTAGCTTGACTTGAATATTGTTGAATAGTTGACATATTTATGATGAATTTTTTATGTGCAGAAGATAATGAATCATATGATATGGCTGATGATAAAGGATACTTACATGAAGAAGATGAAGTGGACACAGATGCTTCTGAGTTGTGGATTATATTATATATGAGATTACAAAGGTAATCATGTCGATATGTTGGAGGCTTGACATGTATGGTTGATTTTCTAAGAGGAGGATTTACTTGTGGAGTGTGATTGGTGATAGGCATATGGTTGGGATTTTGAATATTACAATTCTTTCTACTCTTAATATGAATTACTTTACATTTAAGAAAATTACTTAACGTTCCCTTAAATATTATTGTTAAACCATTGATATATTTGAATATTCATAATGCAAGTGGCTATACATATTTCTATATTAAAAATGAATAAAATATATATATATTAAGGTACATCTGAAAATATATCTCCAAAAAAGGAAAGGGCGTTTTTATACATATTTCTATATTAAAAATAAATAAAATATATATATATTAAGGTACATCTGAAAATATATCTCCAAAAAAGGATTTGGCGTTTTTGAAAATCCACGTGGTGCATAAAAAATGCATGGGATGAAAAAAGAAATCCTCAAACATTTTGCACCATAATTTGCATAAACATCCAACAAATTAGTGATTGATTTCTTTTCATTTTTACTCCTTTTAGATCTCATCCTTTTTTTTTTTCTATTTTAGTTCAATGCTTTCTTTTATTTCTAATTCAGAACCGTTCCAGAGATATTCAACTCCATGTCACACAATGGCAGACAAGTTACTTGAGAACCAACAGGCCAGCTCAAACCACTGCCAATTTGGAAGTCATACTTTTCATTCATCTTTACTCTGAATTTCTAAGTAGGATGAAATCGAGACAACTAGAAGCATACGTCAAATAATAACATTATAATGAGGTAACGTCAACTTGTTATTGAATTCAATGTTTAGACCAGAAAACAGTCATGTTACACAATAAAGTAGTGTGTATAAATTACTACTATTTAACAGCATCACCAGAAAAATCTACATTGGTAAGGAGTAATAATCTTTTTCAATTCACAAAAATTTGCTAACCTCGCAAGAAGCCTTAGATTTGAAATGAAAAGAGGCACCCAGAATCACCAGGAACATTCATGTAACTAAAATAAAAAGACATTTAGGATTTTACTTTTGGGTTGTGCCACTTCTCAATCCTCTGGAAAGGTGTTGAACCCTTTCGATTCTGCATTGCGTTGACTGGGATAATTCAAAATCCTTTTAACCTATCACTATACTTCAAGGTATGAGGTATCCTGTTTCATAATGACCAAAAAAAAGTATATCCTGTTTAAATTCATCACATACATTACTACTGTATCCTGAGGACCTTGGTCTATGTTCTATATCAAACCCCTAAACTTTTTGGAGTATATAACTCCCTGATTATGTTTAGACCATTATCAGATAACCATTTCATTTCCTTACATTTATGAAAGGATTGGGTAGGGAAATTGAATTTAAGCAGTGTTCCTTCAAAGCGGTGAATCATGAAACCGAATACAATAAGAGGCTTGAGTTTAGTTTAGAGCAAATGAAATGCATAAGCTGCATTTTAGCATCACAACCCCAAAATACACGTCATCTTTGATATGGCAACGATCCTGCAACCAAACTTAAAAAAGTCATTAAGGTACATTGATCATTCCCTCCGTCTTTTCTCTTTTCTGGGATATGCATCTTCCCTGTCCACACTATTATGAGAGGATCTATTTGGAGATTGATGTTTTCTGTGCTTGTGATGTTTTG
Organism: Lathyrus aphaca; assembly: GCA_963966055.1. Lineage (NCBI taxonomy): Eukaryota > Viridiplantae > Streptophyta > Magnoliopsida > Fabales > Fabaceae > Lathyrus > Lathyrus aphaca. The sequence continues at coordinate 515,237,424 of OZ014522.1, forward strand.
AGTGTTTCGTACTTCCAGTGCTTTTTTCTCGAGAAGACTTTTCCCTTCTCCCTTTTGACCTTGAACTGCGTTTATCTCTTTCATCACCACTGGATGACTCACTTCCTACATCACGCCTCCTGTGCCGATGATGCCTGGATCGTTTTCTACTCCTTTCCTCTTCTGATAAAGAACTGCTTCTATAATCTAAACGGGTTGTTGATGGTGTTTTAGTTTTTCTGTATTTGTCATATTTTTCCCTATTCAACTTACTTGAGCGCTTTCTGCTCCTTTCCTCCTCTGAACTGCTGGTATAGTCTCGATTCCTGACTAAAGGCGATTTAACCTTCCTATCATCTTCACGCTTCTCCCCGTGAGACTTAGTTGATTTACTATCAGAGACACTAGTTCCCTTAGTTTTAATGCTATGATTATCGAGCATATTTCCATAACGGGTGTCACCTTTTGAGGGTCCACCTGCATGAGCAATGTACTGATCCTGTGGCAAATCATGTTTCAATGATACCACACTGTTGTTTTCACCACTTATGATGTTAGGTTTTGCATATTCATTAACGTTTTCTTTCTGGGAAGCATCTTTGTTTGAATTTTGCAGAGGGTAAGGTGTATCAGGAGGAACCTCAATCCCTAGCTCCTTGCCCAAAGATTCCAGAAAGTCACCAGCAATCAAACGGCTCAATGCTGTGTTAGCTACTTCAGCTTTCTTTTCTTGATTCTCCACTTTCATAATAGTATCATCTTCCCCTTCATCATCTGAATCATCTGAGAAAATAGCCTGCAAAAACAAACATTTTATAGGTATCAGTGACTTGGCAATGAAACATCCTATAAGATATGCATTAAATAAATGAGCATAAGATTTCAAGACAATAAACTTTCCCATATGGATACATTCTTAGTTCTGAGAATCAAACCAAAATGTTAGCGCATCAAAAGCTACCCCGAGTTTTTATGGTCACTTATAAACAAGGCATTACAAACGTTCTTTAAAAAAAAGGCATCACAAACATTCATGAGATGAGTTTTGGCAAGGACTAAAGAAAGAAATTGTTTCACATGGAAGTAGTAATCATAAGTAGGACGATCATAGAGGATTAGAAATTGGTTGTTACCTTGTGCAGGTTACTTACAAACATTATAAAAATAAAATAAGCATCACAGACATTTATGTGATAGCTTTGGCAAGGACTAAAGAAAGAAATTGTATCACATGGGAGTATTAACCATAAGTAGGATAATCAGAGGATTAGAAATCGGTTGTTACCTTGTACAGGTCAACCGGCCTTTCAATATTTTCCACTTCCACTTCCTCTTCAGTTTCATTTTCCACAATACTTTTGTTTTTGTCTTGATTGGCAGATTGTTGCAAGGTTGAGATGTCTCTCTTTGCAGTCACAGGCTCTTCCTCTTTTGTACCATTCACTGAATCTGATGTAAAAATCAATGTATCCATTTTACTTCTAATCCGTGGAGCAGGTGCAGGCTACAAAGAGCAAAACATTATTAATATACTGAGCATAAAAAGTGGAACCAAATCGAACAACAAAACTAGTATAAGAATAAAATATAATATAGGAAGTTACGTGAAGTACCTTCCCCATATAAGGATCAACAAGATCGAAGCGTTTGCAGAGAAGAGGTGAAGGACGCCATTGAAACTCTTCCCTCTTCGGGTACATTTTATTCTCCTTAAAATCTACAGATTGCTTGTCTTTCGTTGACTGCTTGAACAGAACACATCAAATAACTTAAGCCAAAGCCACGGAAAAAAAAACAAAGGAACATCACTACAGTTATACCTCTATTGCACCAGATGTAAACTCCATTACACCACCTGTGATGAAATCCATGGAAGATGGAATTGAAAGCTTGCTTCCCCTGCTCTGCTTTTGCTTTTCTATTGCATCAGCTGCAGCCTCAAAAGATAGTCTCTCTTGAGCACGGGCTGCTTCCGACATATTCCCAGCTAAGCTAGAACTTGCAGAGCGCAATCCACCTTTATACTTCTCCTTGATAAACTGCTCAAATCTTTCTTGCTTTGAAGGATCATCCTTGAAAGGCTTTTCAAATTCTAATAACTCACTCTGGATCAAAAGTAAGGAAATAAACAAGAGTAAATATCCAAGTTTTTTAGATGATATAGTAGAAGGTTTACTGTCTTGAGAAGGAATAGGGGTATCTCTACAAGGAGGACAAAACCACATTATAGGTTCCCGTGGGATACATGCCACCAACAAGCATAACCCCGAGTCTAATGTCATAGACAATGTCCGTCGTGTCAAAAGCCTGACCAATTAAGATTCAAATTGTACCCTAAATGACGTATAAGATTCATGGAAAGTTAACTAAAAAACACGTCAAAGAGTTCTTTGAGTTAAAGACACAGCTGGATCAGTTCTTTTTATTTTTTGGTTATAGAGCTTGATCAGTTTAGCAAACTACCAGAAGAAAAATAGAAATATTCTCTAAATAATCAAATGAGGAGTTTAGAAAGCAGAAAGAATGTGCTACTTACAAATGATGCAGACTTTGTAAATGTATCTACAAGATTGTATTGGAGCTGAATATCTGTAGAAGAAACAGATGAGGATGGAACTTCTGAGGTTTTCTCTAGAGGTCTTTCCCCTAGGATCTGACCTCGACTCTCAGCTGTCAGCCTTTGCACACCAGGAGCCATTTTTCCATCCAACTGCCCCCTAGTTTGACCATTGCATTTCTGTTGTGCCTCCCACAGTTTCCTTGCATAATAATCATGACCAGTCCCTCCAGAAAGGAAGTTAAACAATGGGTTTGACTGGTTTTTTTCTCTAGATAGATCCTCATATAATTTACCACATTTAGCTACTAGATTTGCAACCCCCTCAATTAATATTTTTAAATTTCCATCCTCGGGAGGAGGAACATCTGGTGGAGGGACCTCATAGTTCTGGCGGTTAATCTCACGAGGTCCAGAAAATGAATGACGGGGCATAAAATCCTTGGGAATCAGAGGTGCCTCGAATCTGAAAAGGGATTTATACAATAATAATTAAAAGTCAAACATATAAATACAAAATAGACAAGAATTAACAAGATAACATATATTACATAGATGTCAAACCCCAAAAAGTGCTAAAATACTATCCAGATTTTAGATCCCTAGACCCCATTAATGTAACTCAAATCACTGCTACTAGAAATTTGACACAATTAACAGCATAAAGAATTTTAAACTGCTTCAGTAACCTTTCCATTCTATAGTCAGAATTGGATGCCACTCTAAAACCAGGCAGATTACCCTGGTCCTTCTGATCTTTCTTTTTAGTATTTTCTAGGGCCAACATTGAAGGTTCCTCAACCTCTTCTTGAACATAAGCCTCTTCAAATTCATAACCTAAAATAGAAAGAAAGAAAGAAAGAAAAACATAAGTAACTACAAGCTGACTTTGTGCCCCTTTTCACATTTTCATAGGAGGAAATTTACACTATTCAAAATTTACCTCAAATAAATTTATTCTCTTGATCATACATAAAAAATATTGAAAGCACAAGGCTTATTTCTTTTTAGGCAAGTTGTTCAGAGGAATTTATAATGAATTTAATTTATATGTATGTATGTATGTATTTATTTATTTGAATCTCAAATTATATGGAGTGCTTTACATATAAAACTTAAGCAGTAAGATTTGCTTATTCTGTCTAAAAGTGAATAATAAGAATCAACAATTTGACGTGATACTTTACAGGCATTAAGAACCCGATAGCTGGGAACTTGTATATAATGTGGGCTATGATAATTTAAGGTGGAAAAAGTACATGACTGATAGGTGTTCTGTTAATTGAGTGTAATGACCATGTTCTTTTACATTGTTAATATTTAGAAATTGGACATGTAACCTGCTTTGGGCATGAGAATTGTAGTTTCCTAGTTCGCAATACATGTTATATTTTGTGTTTTTGCATTCAGTCTTAACTTTTCTTCCAAATAACTTTCAATTTTGTTATGATAAAGCAATGAATGGTGGGACGAAGTAGCTCAAGAATGTATGTAACTGATTAATTTAAACTTTGTGGAGGAACTGAGGTAAGTTTGCATGCCAATGAGGATGTACTGTTTAGTTGTAAGTGTACGTATACTCTATTGTGAAGAGTAGATAACCAAAGGTGGGCCTTTTTTATTAGACAGCCAAAGGTAATTCAAAGAAAGAAAAAAGTCAGCAGTATAGGGCATTCTTGATTTTATGCCTTTCAACCTCCCAAATTCCGTCTAGATACTCTTAAAGCATATAGCTCCAAGGATGATTGTTCCTCCCTATTCATTTCTTTTAAAATGCCTTGTTTAAGATATCATTTATAGTATTAATTAAAAATAATTGGTCTGCTCAAATAAAAGGTTTTTATACTGGGTTCATGCTTGATTTGTTTTTTATATTCAAATGATAGTGTTCAAGTGGTCATGAGTTTATTATTCCTTGGACCTTGGGAGCTTTTGTTACTCAAAACTAGTATAACATAAAAGATTTAGATTAACATGGTATAATTTTGAAGTAAAGGACATTTGTATCCAATAATGTGTATCACCAAACATAAAAGCAGCAGTATCCTATACAATATATACTCCCTCCGACTTTTAGAATGTCACCACGGAAAAAAGATTTGTACCAAACTATAAGTCGTTTTACAATATCAAATCATTAATGTTATTTTTCATATTATACCCTTAGTATTTACTATTCTCTCTTATTTCAATTCTTTTAATTTATCTTTCTCATCCCTTAATGAAGGAAAATATTGTAAAATCATTTTTTTTCATACAACAATAATTACATTTCTTAATAAATGTAGAGGTGGCAAAATGACTTATAATAAAAAACGGCGGAAGTACTATTTTATTTACGATGTCACACTAAACACGGCATAGTTTTAAAATTGTATCAGACATCATATCCTCAAGTTTAATATTATCATGTCTTATCCAATTCCATACATGCATAGCAAATAGGTTCTATGTTCCATCATCTTCAATCCTAACATAAAGAGTAGAATCACTGACCAGTGGCATAAACATCCTCATCCTCAGCATCAAGTTCCTCAAGTGCACCAATGCCAAATCCAGGGGCAGCTTTTCCTGCTGATGAATTGAAGTGGGGAGTTAATTAACTTAAGGCAATATATTGTGAGGATGAGTTACAGATATCAGCGAACAGTAAAGAAGATCACAGATTACCAATTTATCATATATTTAGTTTAAATTTTCAAGTATCTTACACTTAAACCCGAAAAGACTGTCTCTTTTGGAAAAGTTGTTGCTGTGCCCGGATCCTGCTTTGCTGGATAGGCGTGACCTTTTCATCTCTGAAACAGGGTGAAGAGAATACAGTTAAATGGCAGTCGCCTGCAACAACATCAACAGGAACCACGTGTAGATCAATAAAAAAGCATACCTCTAAACTCAGGAGCATGCTTATAAGGATCAAAACCTAATCCATACAGGTCTTGCTTTGGGTTGAGTACGTAAACCTGAAGAAAAGAAGCATATGGACATCATTGATATACTGATAGCCAGCTAAAATTTTACACAACAACTGCTAAATTAAATTAAAATAATCAAGACAATGTGTGTTCGTTGAGGAATAATAGCTATCGATAAGTTAATGATAGCCACTAATGAACTGAAAGTCTCTAATGCATATCATGCTTGTAGCATTCAAATTAACTCAAGATTGTCTTTTACTAGTACTTCATCCAAATATCTTAAAATTATCCTTGGTAAAGTTTTTGAATCTATTGAAATATAAATCTGATGATGATGTTCTTCTTTGCGCTTTTCAAAATCCTGAGTGCAAAAACAATACAAAAAGTGCTTATAATTAAAGAGTATATAGCTAATAAAAAGATTTTCAAAGTAGTTGAGTGGTAAATGTATCAACGGACCCCCATCCTCTCGCATTTGCACCAAATTTAGTGGAAGTAAGCAAGATCACTTAATTTATTTATTTTTATAAGCAAGATATATTAATAAGGAGAACTAAGGATTCTCGAACCTGCTTACAAAACGAGACAAAGCTGGGAAAAGAAAATTACACTCTAAGCAAGATCATTTATGCTAAAATATATGTTGAAATTCAAAGATCCAATGAATAAGTATCCACCCCCTATTGATAAAAAATAAAAAAAGTATCCACCCTCTCTCTAAAAAATTATTTTAGTCATCATTAATCAGAGTTCATCAAAGAACCAAGCAAAAAAAATTGTGCTTTTAGATAGGTCAAAATGAATGCACAGTACCCCATATCAATATGAAAGAGATGAAACGTTCCACCGGATTATAATAAGATTATCCTACACAAATCTATAACTTTTATATATAGGATAGGATTAGTAAGGGAAATTTCTCACCGGTGTGCTCTTAGAAGACTGAGCATCATTATTCACAGGCTGCTCGGGGAAGTTTTCGATATCATCCTTGGTAGGCTCAGACTCGGTAACCTTCACTTTTGTATCATCTGAAGAAAATGCTAAGAAAGCTTTCCGAGCCTGTCTTCTTGCATCTATATTACAGACAGTATTATATGAATATTTTGCATGAAATCCTGCTTATTTGATAGTAATCTGACAATAACATAAATGGAAAAATGGATGCACAGCATAGTTAAAAGCTTATTCAATAAGCTAATCTAGGGAGTTTAGTTAAGGGTTAATTTAAAATAAGCTATTTTTCGGAGCTTATACAATCCTTACCATAAATCTCAGTAGGAAAAGCCAAACTATTACACAAAGGGTATATAATTAATGTACGGGGAAAAGATGCAAGACACACAAAAAAGAAAGAAGCCAGACAAAGAATGTGGACAATCGAGCTAGAGGCCATGCTATAACTCAAACAGAAAAAAGCCCACAGAGTTAAATGAGGTAAATAGGAAATAGAGGGCCCGGCCCCAATCTTAGAAAGGGTAACATACTAAGACAGAACAAAAGGTTATATTGATTATTAAGATTACATTATGTACCCTAGGAGTATAAATATCTCTGAATTTGGGCTTGAGGGCTGATGCCTATCTCATCCCCCAAATCCGACCTGCAATGAAGAGTGCCCAATCTTTAAAAGCACTACCCAGGGTGTGTTTGGCCAGGCATTTTTGGGGTTTAAAAGCTAAAACTAAGAGCATAAGGAAAAAAATTCAAGTTGCAAATGTCATTTTTTCTAGTTTAACCACTATTTTTAAGCCAACAGTTATTTGATAAAATAGAATATCTTTATAAATCATCATAAATGAATATTATGAGTGAATTATCATAAATAAATTGAATATTTAAAAATGTGAACTTTATTGTTCTACATCTACTTGCTCAAAAAAGTCGGAGACAATTTATTTTTATTTAAACCAAAGAATTATGACTATAGTAGTAGCTAGATATTTTGCCATGTAAAATAACAAATACGGCCCCAAATGTTGCAATTTCAACCTTAGCACTGCTTTACATTCATTTCAAACAACAAAATCTGGAATAAATATTTTTGACCAGTTAACAAATTTAGTATGCACATGGAATAATTACGAATGTGTATCCACGGTTGATAAAAAAAAAAAAAAATAGTCACGTTAAAGCAGCTCAGTTAGTAGCTATGTCGGGACATAAGTGCACGAGCGCGAGTTCGAACCCGCGACATCCCACTTGTTCATCTTTAATAATGTGAACTCTAGCCACTAGGCTATTAACCAAAAAACAAATAATAAATAAACATGTATGCACTTTAAATAGGTGTTGGTACCAGTTATAAAATGCTATCTGTTTGCTTCAATATTTGCAGAGGGAATTCACTCAGTTAGATTCATACAAAAATTGATGTACTTCAGAATATATATAAAAGAATATAAAAAATTTAAACATAAAAGGTTGCTTGCTGAGATTCGGAGTTGTGTTTAAGAAGCTCCTCCAGCACTTTTTACAAAAGCTCTGTATATTCATTCTTTGTATGCATATTATAAGCTCCTTTTTGTAAGATTTTTATAAAATACTGTGTTTGCCCAAACTTCTATTTTTAAAGAGAAGAGAGGCTAAAAAAGAGCAGAGCCAAATATACCCTTGGATCATATCTCTAGTGTGATATTGAACTAAACATTCCAGATTATTACATAAAGCGTACATTTAACGTACAACGAAAAAAATGTAAGACACAAAAAAGAAAGAAGCAGAAGGAAGAATGTGTATAATCCAGGTAGAGGCTCTGCCAACTCAAAACACAGAAAAAATAAAAAATAAAAAAAAATAACATAGAAATAAATGAGATAATAGGAAATAGCAGGCCCGATCCCAATCATAGAAATGGTAAAATACTAAGTATTATACGGAACAATAGGAAATAGCAGCATGATTACTGCAACCCAGGTTGATAACTAAGAACTGATAAAACTAAAACTTCAGAATAGAATACACCTCCTTACAATCCAGTTTATATTTGATGAGTTTGTACCATAAGACGGAATAAGGACAAAATGGAATGCAAAAATTTAAATGACAAATTTGGCAATGGGAGACCATACCGTAGAGGGCATCAGCATGTGAATCTTTAATTGAACGCCCTCGACTCCATCCCATCTTCATCAGCAGTTTCACCCCTTAAAAGCAACATGAAAGTGGTAAGGGACGCGATATGTTTAAAGAAGATGCTATTTGAATTAAGTGGAACAGACCTACGGACTCTGTGGCTGGAATAACTAATTCATCAGGAGCAGGACCGGGAATTATGGATGGCCTACAATGAGATAAAAAATTCAAACAAACTATGAATAAGATCAGTAATTACCCAAAGTGTAATTATAACTTGGTTATTATTATAACCACCCATGTTATAACTTATATTCAATATTCAATTGATACAAAGGGAGAATAAAGACACATGAAAGATTATTTAGATCAAAGAAAGGAAATGAATAAGACAAATTATAAGAGGAAAATATAAATGAATAAGGTAGAGCTATCCAATCACTTATGCATAAGAAGATTCACACCAACAAAATTATCATGGGTAAAACATAAAATAGTTATGGAATGGTTGTCCACAGCTCGCACACTATTTCATGATACAAGAGAATTTAATGGCACACAAAATCCCAGCAGCAAGTGTAATACTGGAATTTAACATTTAACGGAAACCCAAGAGAGAGAGAATCAACATTATTTTTTAGCTTCTCCATGAGAAGCTTCCTATTTCCTCCCTATCCAAGGCCTCTATCTCCCCCTCTCTTTGGAGCAAGGGCAGGTAATCAAAGGAGAGCAGAGGATACCACTTTTCAAAATTTTCTTTTTTGGAATTTTGGAGGTACACCAACCAAAAAATTGATGAATGGATGCTTAGCATATATTCGCTCTGGATAGAGATATTTTGGGGGCTTTCACTATAAAATTAGGGATTTTTTTCACTTCCTTGTTACCTGTTACTTGTTTAAACTTTAATTAATTGAAATTCCAATGATTTGTCATCATATTAGTTGGTGCTCAAATCTGTAGGATATACCTTGCTTCCTTCTCCTTGAGTTGTTGGAGCCTTTCCGGTTATAGTGGATAATTAACTTGATAACATTTTTACATTATTATTTCTATCTTAGGAGAGGCAAATATTTTCAAGAATATGTATTCATTACGCAGTAAATTATTGAACAATGAATCAAAAACCAAATATGCAGACAGAAACAAAATGCACCTTTGTTTTTGTTCCTTCTCAGCTTGTTTGCGAGCAATTTCAGCAGCTGTGGAACCAAAAGTATCAAACTGGGAAGATGTTCCCAAAAGCTGACCTTCCATATCCTAAAACATGTGCAAAGGGTAGGTTAGAACTCAAGAAATAAAGAAAGAAAAAAACGACAAATAGTGAAACCCCGGCAACCAATTGAGTAAGTAACCTACCAACTTACTTGACTTCAACCACATCACATATATAATGGTTGGGTTAATAATAGTGTCGTCATTTTAACAACATAGTTTCATGTTAACATTCCTTTAGAATGAGCATACCCCTATCCTAGAAGCATGGTAATATTAACTGTGAAATACATAACCCTCCTTAGACATTTTGAACTAAAAGTAATATCCCTCTTCACCACCCCAAACAAAAAATTACAACAAACTTCCTACTTGATATTGTAATAGAACAGACTTTCCCTTATTGAGAACTTCAATACAACGGATAATACAGAAGAATGTAAAAAGGCACTGATAAATCGAAAAAATTATTGTTTAATTAAGGACAGCTATACCAATATTTACAAAGGGCTTCTGTAAAAAAAATGTTTCTAGAGTAATATGTTGGGATCGGCTAGGTGTGACTTCTCTACCTACATTTTATTTTCCTTACATAAGTGTTTTCATATACATGCAAATAATAACAAAATCATGCACACACTTTATACATGCACAGTATTAGTCCACATACAGCTTTCTCATCATCATCTAGAAAATTCAATATGCTCTGCTCTTTGAATTCAGCTCTGCTCTTCCTAGACGATACAAAAGTCTGGGGTGCCCACCCTGCACATTCAATTTAAGGTTAACACTCATGGCCTGCTAATATTAATTCAGATCCCATGTCATTCACAAAAGAACTTATATACCTTCCTTCGAGCCCACTGAATTATAGTAACCAGCAGAAAAACCTCCTGTAAATGCGCCATGGAATCTTCTCCTCCCTTCATCGTCTCTAACCTGGAAAAATAAAGAATAATTCCAACAACAATATGATACATGCACCAATATGGATTACAAACAGCATATATTCACTAAACCTTAATCAAAAGTAACTGAAACTTTAATTAATAAGATAACAGCAATATAAAAACAGAATCATTATTCACAAAATATCCACTATTGTGTACAGATATACAATTATCAACACTTCAGCGTTCAAACTAAAATCCTGATTACTGAGTAGTAGTACTTAGTAATACTAAATTAACCTATCAACCTACAAATTCGTAAGAATTTACCACTATTTCGGTAAAAAAAAAAAAAAACTTGAAAGAGATAACGCTTACCTCTTGCTTCCAAGCGGGAAGTGTTCGGAGTTGACCAGAGGACTCAGCAATGGCTTTCTTTTTGCGACTGATCGAATCGTCCTCGCGCTCTATTGTTGTTCCGAAGAAAACAAAATCTTCTTCATCTGAATCCATTTGATTTTCAGTTAATCAGTGAAACTGAAATGTGGAAATGCCCCAATGGAAGGGATGAATTGGTGTTGAATAGGGAAGAGATGAACAACTAGGGTTTATCGGAAATATGGAAATCGATGAAAATCTATTTGCTAAGCGCGATTGATCATGGCTGTCAAAGTCTTTTGAACGGAGAGGTGTTGTTTGGCTGAGAATAAGACAATGGCTAGGGTAAGGTAGTTCGAGTTCACCATGAACCGCAATTTACAATCCATTGATATGTTTTGATAAAATAATAAATGGCCGAGATCGATCAAGAGCAAACCTGTATTTTTTTTTTATTAATTGAACTTTTAGTTCTCTTATTTCCACATTTTTAACTGTATTTACTAGTTACGGTATACAATAATTAAATATAAAATTAAATTCAAAATACCTGATATAATTATAAAATAAATTAAAAGAAAAAAAAAATTGACTTTGAAGCATGAAATTAAAAAAGGTAGTCAAAAAATGAAACACATTCGTGTTTATTATATAATGATAACATGACTAAATGTTTATCTTGACATACACCATTCAATTGCAGCAACATTAGTGTTTTGCAAATAAACTTCAATATCATCTATAGATATTGAACAATTATGTCTAAAATATTTAGCAGATCAAAGATAACACGTGCATACGCCATCTTTTCCACGAAATGTGTTGCATGGCATTTCAATAAACATATCATTAGTACTTTGTAGAATAATAAGCAATTCCAATATAGAAAATTGATTTAGTCACAATGAATCTGATATATTAATTGTATCAATGTAATGAACTAACAAACAAATGAAAAGTGCAATCTCAATTGTATTGCACACAAAAAAAACAAATTAGAAAAAGAATCATGATTATCCAAATTGGGATGTCCAAAAAAATGCTAGGAATGCATCAAAAGTCTTGAAAATGGATTGAATAACTCCACCTGCAAACAAAATTTCAAATATTATATAACAAAGTCAATTAATGAACCAACAAAGATTCTTTCAAACTTTTACTTATCAAGCAAATTATAAAGTATACCTACTAAATATTGTGAAAACCCTCCTTGTAAACAACATTAGTGGTTGTTGTTTTACCAATGTTCTCTTTGTCATGAATAAGTATCTTAAGACCTTCTTTAAACTTTACTCTTGACATTGCGACATAGAGTTGACCATTACTAAAAACATCTTTTGGTAGATATAAACCGACATTGTCCAAAGATTGTCCTTGAGATTTATTAATGGACATGGCAAAAGAAACAATAATGGGATTGTCTTCTAACCAACTTAAATGGTCATGGTGATTGTGACGGTGACGGTGACAAAAACATTCTAAGAATATAAATTGTGTTACCTAAATTCTTTCCAGAAATGATTTTGGCTTCAATGACATGATTAACAAACCTAGTTACAGTAAGTCTTGTTCCATTGCATAAGCCTTCAGAATGATCCAAGTTCCGGTCAACATAATAGTTGCACCAACCTTCAACTTGATTGAATGATTAGGTAAACCATAAGTCTTTAGAGCATTAAGAAATTCAGGAGTCAAGTGCTCAAATGCATCAAAGTCTGTGGCTTCAGATATATCAATAGAATCACTACTAAAGAATTCTTTTTCTTCTCCTAAAAATAAAAACACAACGTAATTACATTCATAAATAATGCAAACTATACTAAAATCCATAATAATATCATTAAAAAAAAGAATAAATGTGTTTAGTACCTAGAAGAATATTAGTGATGTATTGATTAATGTTATCAACCACCTCAATTGTTGAAGCCAAAATTGCTCGACTTTGCAGTTGATTAGGATCAAGGTAGTTATGTATGAGACGGGATAGGTACTCTGCACAATAGCCTCAATGGGGTTTGTAAAATCTTTAATTAGAAACTCGTAAGGAATTGAAATATCAACATAACCATCATTTGACTCAGATATGGTACCATCACCAATTTTCAAGATCCATTCTGAAAAAAGGCGCACCTCGTCTTGGTTAAAAGTGTTTGTCTTAATTTAAAGGCGCATTTTTTTGTAAGTCTAAGAACTTTGCATTCATCCCAAATGTATGAAGCATTGATTGAGGCATGAATAATATCAGATCTAGTACCTCTTGGTACCACTGGAAGAATTTGCCTAAAATCACCACCAAAGACTACTATTTTGCCTCCAAAGACTACTATTTTGCATGAGGAATTCCACTCACAATATCCTTCAAAGACTTATCAAGAGCCTCAAAGCAAAACTTGTTAGCCATTGGAGTCTCGTCTCATATAATAAGATGTGTCAACTTTAAAAGCTCAGTAAGATCATCCTTTTTGTCAATGTTGCAAATGGAAGACTCTAAGGTAGGGACAGGAATCTTAAACCTTGAATGAGTTATTCGACCACCTGGTAACAACAAACTTGCAATACCACTTGAGGCAATAGGCAAGACAATTTTGCCTTCGGTACGAAGTGAAGCTGCCAAAGTGTTTCACATAAAAGTTCTACCTGTCCCACCATAACCATATAAAAAATACTCCCCCGCTTTGTCTTTCTACAGCATTCATGATTTCAACATAAATGTGTTTTTGTTCTCCTACACATACACGTGTTGTGATAAAGAAATCAACATTGTATTGTACTTAAAAAATGAATACCGCCCACAAACAAACAAAGACTTCAAATTAATAAGTATACTGAAGTCTCTTATCTATGATCTTATTGATCATTATGATTTAAGGCATATGAAAAAAGTTAAGATTGTTGAAAAACCAAATATTAATATAAATTTGTATTGAGGGTGGAAGATTTACCTATTAGTGATGAGTATAAATGATTGAAAATCTCGTTCTGAGCTACTTTATCATAATGCCTCTCCTCATAAACCAACCGATTTCCAAAAAAGGAAAGTACAAAATCATCTGGGTAAGGCATCGACTTGAAGTCTTTCAAACTTTTATTGTTCTTTTGTAATTGAGTTTCTATTGCAATGGGGGTGGGTTGTTTTATTTCCTCATCAGTGAGTGTTAATCCTATTATAGAAAATGGAAACAACTTTAAAGTATTAAATGAAAATCATAATAGCATTACTTATTCAAATAAATAGTCATATAAAGTGTACCTGGATTTCAGGTCAAAACATGTTTCTCATGAAGAATTCCATCAGATAAGTATTTCCATGTCTTAGTCCAATCATGCTCAGGTTTATTCATAGATGAGGAACACAACATAGTAACAAACAACTTCCTTAAGAATACACCAGATCCCTAAACATGCGTTTCTTTTATAGCCTCAATAAATTCCCTATCATCTTGTAGAAACCCCATAACAAAACATGCCTCTTTGTAAGTCTCATGTTGAAAGCCATCAATTTTCTTAATGTCATCATAGCTTATAGGTCCCTTCTTAACAGTCAACATCATTCTTAAGTAATACAGTTCACCTGTGTTTTGAGGAACCCAAATGAGACGCCCAATAGTATACCCTCTCTTCCTAGGCTTCCATGTTTTTGTCCGTTTATGATACACAAATTTAGAGACAAAGTCACTATATGTCAACAACTTAGCTTCACCGTATTTGATGTTTTCCTCAAACCATGACGTAAACATCGATTTAGTGACACTTGGTTTAAGCATAACATTTCCGATTTGCTCATAGTCTTTGTAGTAAACATAATTCTCTCCTTCCATGTGAAAGAACAATCTTTCAACTGATGGTTTTCTACCATGTATGGAATATGAAAAAATCCTCCAACGTGCCTCACTTGGGGAAATGTAACGACAATCCAGGTATTGCTTGTTTTCATCGACATTCTTCCTCCCACCAATTGAACTATCATCTGAAGAATGAATAATAACAAAAATTCTATCTGAACCTTTGTTGATGTATTTGAATAAGTATTTGATGGAAGTACTCTGATTGCACCTTTCCATGTTGATGTGTGCCTCATACTTCAACAATAAGCTTGGATTTTGAGGAACCACGTGACCACTATGGAGGATGATTTTGTTCTTCTCAATAGTGTGTCCATTGTCTCTTCTCCTATAAACCAGATAGCCATCTTGATCAACTATGGTTGTAGCTTGAAATTTCTTAGGGTAATACTTTGAGCACTTTCCAGCTTTCATGCAAGGTGACTTTAGATTTTCCAAACCGCAAGGACCATGAACCATGTGAGTTTTTACTGAGTTGTACAGTTTAGGATCTTTCAAAGGATCAAGCACTTCAACATTAATTATCCTATCAATATCATCAGGCCTTGGATACTTATTAGAAGGGTCCAAAAAAAGTAAGATATGTGCATTTGGTAACCCTCTCTTTTGAAACTCAATGGTGTACATATCTACAAAATTGTTTGAGGATATAGAAACTTATAAGTGTATGAAAATATTGAGTTATTCAAAACCAAAGATAATGCAAAGTAAGTTTGGGGACATTTAACTTACATGCAACCAACTTGTCGAAGACACCCTTCTTAGTCAAATCAGTTAGTAGCTGGTCAAACTTAATTTTGAACACCTTTGAGATGACATCTGGAAGATCTTGTGGTTTAAGATGAAGTGGTCTTACCAACCTTTGGATTTCAGGCCAATTTGGGTTGCAAGTGGAAGTTATAAACAAATCGGGGAAACCAACCTTGCTACAAATAGCCATACCATCATAATACAACTGATTCATAAATCTCCTACCGCCTACATAGGTAGAAGGCAACACAACTCGTTTGCCAATGGTTGCCCCAGCAGCTTGACTTTGATCACCCTCTTCATTCAGAGTATTGTGTAGCCATCAACCAAAAATTGTTGAAATAATATTCTTGATGCTAATAAAGTCCTAGCCTCACCGATTCTGCTTTGAATTCGAAATGACAGTCATTCTCTTATTGTAAGTTTGTTTCTCTTGTTATCTTGGAAGATGGGTAAGTCTCTATGAGCAACGTTTGGTCTATAACCATCTTCTTCATAGGGAAAAATCAAAGGATATTGATAAGCCATGTAGGATGCATGAAGCTCATTAATTCTTTGTAATTGTCCTCCCATAGTTTGCATGATTATATCCCTTTGCTCTGCAGTGTCAATATCACCAACCACTAAAGCAGCAACTTTAGAAACAATTGGTTGATTATATATGCGACCATCGATTGTTCTATCAGAGACGAGTCTAAACTTAAAATTTTGTGTATTAGACGTGTACAACAATTGTTTGGCCATTTGAAAACTTTTGGCATGGGGGTTATGTTTGTAAAGCATAGATGATAATTGTTGCACAATGACTGGATCAATATTTTTTGTGTTCCTGTGAATGTTAAAGAAAGTATATAAAATGAATTAGAGAAAAAAAGGCAATGTAATGATTTGATAATTGAAAGATGATACGGTAATAAGTAAAAAATAGGCGTTTCTTTTGTTTATAATACCGTAAGCCTTATATTTTATTCTGAACTTCATTTTTCGTGTCAAAGATATAGAGTTATGCAAATTTTGGTTCCTAGCCTTCTGGAGGTAACAAACTTCCAATCCTATGACAAAATTGTCCTTGAATCCGCAATATAGGCGGTCCACCTCCGTTGTTAAAACTATTATCCAACTTTGCACCAGGTGAAGTGAAAGAAAACATCATGTTATAAGTGTGAAGTTGTTGTTGAAACTTCCTACTAACCATACTATCATCATCGAATAGGATTCGTAATAGTACCTCAGGTGGTTGTTTAAGTAACGGGAGTTCGACCTTTCCATTCCCACAATATAATGAAAAAATGGGATTAGCGGAATGATGATTTTTTTCCCATTCTCTCTTGATACCACATCATTGCTTTACAATAACGACACTCAATTAAAGGATCCCCAATGTCGTAGTATTCTGCAAATAACCATATTTTGTTAATTCCATATCTAGATGAATTTAAATGATGTACCTTGAGAATTGGTAAGAGAGTTTTCATCAATCAAATAAGGTGGTTCATAGTCGTCCGATTCAGATAAGGATTCATCATTTGAGTGATGTGTTGTAGTAAAGTAAAAAAAAACGCTCATGATTCAGTTATGCAGGTTTTATTCACAACATGTCAATAAACTACATGGTATCCCCTTACTTGCAAAAGGGTCGTAGTCGGATCCATCGTAGGTGTCACCATTAAAATCCGGAATAACTGTTGGAGTAAAGATGGTTAACGTGGGAACAGGTATAGGTTGGGCTGCAAATTCATCCACTAGAACATTTTCGCTAGAGTGTCTACGGCGATGTGATGCATTATCGTTGGATAATAAGCAGTCAATATTTCAAATGATATTATAATACATACTGCTAAAAACCTGTGAAGCAAGCATTGGAAGTAGTGTACTTTGCAAAAGTATACTTATTCATTTAATATAACAATGGTTTACCATGTACCTGACATGTAACGACAAGGTATAATGCACGACAGATTTCCGTTGATTGTTCTAATTGTCAATGTTCTCAACGGTCTGTGTGATATTCTTAGCTAGACGTGGTAGTCCCAAAGGCCTCCTTGGTCGGCCACGAGGTGGTCTTGACGAAGTCGGTGTGCTGCAACATAAACTCGTAGGCTCATAAATAGAAAAATAATTACATTAAATTTTTTATGAAAGAGACAAACAATCGAAACGTATGAGCATGCATATGTACTTCCTCCGAATATGCTCAACATTCTGTTAATGTCGTGAAAGGATTATATTAGCACACCTCCGTTCGATTGAGCATGAAGGTTCAAATGGCTCAAATGATCCACCATCCATCTATTTGTCTGAGTAATCAATTATGCCTTAGGGGGAGTTTCTGTATGAAGAACGGTTGACTTGCAAGGTCTTCCACGAGGACGTTTTGCAGTTTGTATAGGCCTAAAGTCATATAAAATGATGTTTATCAAAGCTTCTGGAAAATAATGGTGATATAATTTTACAAACGGTTAATCAGCTTGTAACGAATCGACTATTTTATCGCATACCTTTGGATGGAAGTTTGTAAGTTTTGCAAAAGAGCATGAGTCTGACTCGGACCTGCAACCATTGTCGATTTAAAGAAACAAATCGGTAAGACGTTGACAAAATTCAATATATATCATGTTTAAAGTTTGAATAACAAACACGTAGAGGATTTTATATTTTGTCAGAGATTGTAAAACAATAGTATTAATTGAATGAACTATGAAAATATGATTCAATGTACTATAACATGTTTTTTTTGGCATGAGTAATATCCTGGAGTCAGCATAGTAAAATTTGTGCAATTCTTGCTTCAGTGTTAGTAGGTACATAAAGATGTGAAATAAGTTATATATAGGATAAATAGGTACACAACCCTAAATTGGACCTTAACAATCTTTTCTTGACAAACAAACAATAAAAAATGATTATATATAGTTGATAAATGTGTCAAGAAAGGTTGAAGATGACGAGAATTCTTTGTATTTTTCAGGTGTCAATGCTTAGACATGATGCATGAACGCGTATTTATATGTATGTGTGTGTAGAAAAGAAATGAGCAAAACATATTTTTATCCAAAATGCAATTTTAAAATTTGGTACATAATGTATTGACACTAAAATGAAATTAGTCAATACATCAGGTGAATGACACAATACGAGGAAAAATAAAGTAAATACATTGAAGGCAATAACAAATTTGTAAAAGAAAAAAAGTTTTAGGATGAGTTGACTCCAAGCACGATCAAATCCTTTAATGTATCGACCTATTCCTTTAATGTATCAACTCATTCCTTTAATATATCGATAGATTGAAGGCAGTGCAAATCCTTGAAAACACCTTTCAGATTGAGTCGACCCCAACCAAGAATGAGTTGATCCATTCATATTATGTATCGACTCATCTCTCATTTGTATCGATCCATTAGGGGAAAATCCAAATTCTTTGAAATTCTACTCAGTATGAATCGACCCATACTAAAGATGTATCGACCCATGCATGACTTGCTATGAAAAACTCATATTTTAGCATGTGATGACTTATGTAATCTAGTTTTTCATGTTCTATGATGATGACACACATATATACAAAGATTGTAAGATCCAAACAAACAAAGATCTAAGCTACCTAGTTTTGACATCATTCAAAATACATTTAAGAGCATATTGCACTCATGATGGTTAATGTGGATAACAACAATCAGAACAACAATAATAATAATGGAAACAACATTTGTGGTATGTCATGTCACAGTAGTCCAAAATGTCTAGCATGTAATACCCTAGTTTTTGAGTTATTATTTTAATTGATTTTTATGTGAAATATGATAACTCGTTTGTTTAGTTTAATATTATTTTTCTTCAATATCTTTTTTGTGCTTCCTATATTCTCTATTCTTTTTGTCGATGACAAAATGGGGAGTAGATATATAAGTACTTAAGCAATCGAATTTGGTAGTTAAAAACTATTTTTGCTTAAAAGTCTGGAGAATTATTTATTGTGCTTTAAAAATTAAATTTAATTAACCTGGATATAATTTTAGGAGAGCTTATAAACCTCGCCTTTTAGACTATTAGACTCAAGGCGAACTTACAAACCTCAGACCCGGAAGTCAACTAGTTAATTATAACAACCATTGTTTTTAAATACATGTGTTTGTCATTATCAAAAAGGGAAAAATTGTTGGAACAAAATTAATTTGTACCATATCTCTAAGGTTTTAATGATAACAAAGTATTTAAATAACAATTGTGTATACTAACAAGTGCGCATGACCATAAACTAAAATTTCTGAAGAGAACTTAGTAATGGTACTGAGAATGAACATTTATAGAGAAACTAAAAAATCTTATTCTAAAAGATCAGAAACTGAAGACCATACTCTGAAGACTCAAACTTTGAGTGAAGTCAACCTCTGAAGATCCATACTCTGAAGGTTTAAACTCTGAAGATCCAATCAACGCAAGGATCAAGGAGATTTTGTCTTCTTTTGATCACGTGAAGTCTTAAGCCAAAAACATGTAAAAGACTACAAGGATGCAACATATAATTCCTTTTGTAGTAAAGCGATTTCAAATGAGATTTAAATTGTATTAACCATATGAAAAAAACATCTCAACTTCTTTGAATCAAGCGTCTCAGATACTCTTTTGTGCAAACTCTTCAACGTCTTTTTTTCTTCCCTATATAAGGAGATGAAGCCTTGAAGAAAAATAACTAAATTATTGACATTCAAAAGAGTTGTTACTCTGTCATATCAAAATAATATATTTAACTTATAATTTGTTAACACTTGTATATTGATCGGTAAAATAACAAGTGTATTATTTTATCGATGTAGTAATAATAGGGGTTTTCTCTAGTGTCGATCTCTTGAGGACTGCGGAAAAATAAGTTTTAGAGTAAAACAATTGAACAAAAAGTCATTGGGTTGTTTTAAAATTGACTTTTGAAATTACAAATGACAAAGTAAAAGTACTTAATAAAAATAAGTTGTTATGACAAATATGAGAGTAACACTAGGGAAAGGGTATTAAAACCCTTATAATGACAAATAACTTATTATTGGCAATTTCACCACAAGGCTAAATCATTATCGCCTTTCAAGATTAGTTTTAAAAAATTCCTTTAAGGAAAATACTTTGGTATTCCCTTTATACCCCAATTCCTTGGTTGCATAGAAAGAATACCAAGCTTTTAGAATACCAAAAGTTTTACGGTTAAATTATGGCATCCCAATTCCTTAGCGATGTCTAATAAAATATTGTTGTTTGAAAAAGGCGTTAACCATGATATTCCTACATACGGTTAACCTTAGATTGAAAACCTTATTTTCCAATTTAGATTTTGCATTACGAACAATCAAACAACATAACAATTATGAGAATGCAGTGAAATTATTATAACAAAAAGATCAATGTCATTACAAAGGAAATCAGGGGCACTCCCTAATATTGAGGGGTTTTAGCCTCTCATGTTCATGATAACAATAATGAAACTATAAAAATAAGGAAAAGACATTACACTTGTAATAGGGTTCATATGACCTTCACTGGCTTCCGTCGTTCCAAGATCACCTTTCTCCCCTAAAAACTCATGCGTACTATCTCCAGAGCAAAAAATAAAATCTAATCGTAAAATCAAAAGTGTTTTTCTCCTCACACAATCAGCCTAATCTAACAGACCCCAAACAGTTAAATGAAAAACCCAAAATACCCCCGGAGATCACTAAAGTGTAATAAAATAAAATAATAAAAATGTCTTCTTCAGGAGCTTTGACACGGGTTGTGTCCCATGACACATGGGGCCATGCCAGGCTGTTGGATCACCAAAACTTGGGTGCATCCCCTCCATAAGACTTGACACGGGGTTGTGTCTCGTGACACGAGCGACCGTGTTAGGCTGCTGATTTGGCTATTTCCTTCTATATTCAATCTCCATCCCCAAGCTTCCTGACACGGGTCGCGTTAGGTGACACGGGCACCCATGTAAAACTTCAGAATCTTCGCCAAAATCTCGTTTTTTCGCACCTGAACGCCCGTTCCGCGTGTGTTCGATCAATGACTTCATGTGTACCTGAAAACACGACATAAAACAACCAAATCAAAGCAAAAATTAACTAGAAGTGACAAAATGCAAAAACTAAACATGCTTGACTAAAACTCACAAACCCTTAGAAAAATGATGAAATGCAATACAACTAAAGACAATTTAACATACACGATCAACAGATGCTATTGGAAAACAGAGAGTGAAAACCACCGATCAAATTCCCCACAACTTAAACTTAAACTTAAACAGAGAGTGAAAACCACCGATCAAATGCGGTCTATCGCAAATTTCATAACTAACCGCTTTAACCTATTGAACATGTGCCATAGTCTGAGTACCAAAATTCATCTTCTTAAGTCTTCTTTCCACCTCGGCCGCAATCTGATCAATAGGTTTTAAATCAATTTTTCCCTCCAGTTGGCTCACCGTCTTGTCATATAAGTCCAAGTGCTCATTTGTTGTAATTGCTTCTATAATCTTATTGATACCAGTCGCTGTTGAGAAATTAGTTGAGCCACCGACATCTATGTCAATAAGCTGTTTAGTCTTTATTTTGAGACCGTTCACAAAGTTCTTCATTTGCTCAGTCGCTTCCATGTTGTAAGTGGGGCATGCAACCAAAGATCTCTTGAACCTCTTGTATGCATCTCCCAGTGATTCCCCCTCTTTCTGTTTGAAATTTACTATATCATACCTCTTGTGGATGTAGGCAAAAGATGAGAAATATTCATTAAGGAAGGCAATTTCCATTTCTTGCCACGTAGTAATACTTCTAGCTGGAAGTGAGTAGAACCATTCTTCAGCATCATCAGCCAACGTGAAAAGAAACATAACCAGTCTCTTGGCTTCTTCAGAATGCCCCTCTATTTTTAATGATGTTGTAGTAGTAAGGAATCTTTGTAGATGCTTGTTTGCATTTTCGTTGATCTTTCCTGCGAAGGACTTACTTTCCAACTGACGGATGGTTGAAGGGTGTAACTGAAAATGAGTCACATTTACTGGTTGGTTCACAATGGTCATCCGATTTGGTGGAGTATTTACTCCTCTATAGTCGCCTAACAATCTCTCTATGGGAGGTTGATTTCCAACCATGTGAAATACTTATGGATTTGTCTCCCTGTCAGTGTTAGAATCAATATGCTCAGAATGCACAAATACGTCATCTTCCTTTTCCTGACTTCGAACAATAGGGCCTTCACTTGAAGTTGTCAGTCGTTCAATTTTAGCTTTGCAGCATCTTTCGTGCAATGTTCTTTCTGGTTCTGCGTTAAAAGAAAATTCAGATGAGGGATTGCCTCGCATACAAGGTTAGACAATAGTAGTAATGATAAAACAAAAATAAAAGGAAAATAACATAATATTAAAATTTTAAAAAAATTAATCGCAAAGCAACAAAATTTCAATTGAGTTCTTAAAACTTATAATTTTGGCAGTCCCCGACAATGACGCCAAAAACTTGATCGATAAAATAGCAAGTGTACTATTTTACCGATGAAGTTTTTATTGCTATTGCCGGGGACTGTCAAAATTATAAGTTTTAAGAATTCATTTGAAATTTTGTTGCTCTGCGACTATTTTTTTTTTAATTCTTAATACTTATAATTTTGGTAGTCCCCGACAACGGCTCCAAAAACATGATCAGTAAAATAGCAAGTGTACTATTTTATCGATGTAGTAATAATATGAGTTTTAGTGATCGGTAAAGTAGCAAGTGTACTATTTTATCGATGTAGTAATAATAAGAGTTTTATCGATGTGTATCACAATGGTCACCAATGACTTTTTATTCAATTATTTTACTCTAAAACTTGTTTTTCCTGCGCAATCCTCAAGAGATCGACACTAGAATAGGCCAGTGTCAGGTCTTATGGAGGGGATGCACCCAAGCTTTGGCGATCCAACAGCCTGACACGGCCCCCTGTGTCATGGGACGCGGCTCGTGTCAGGGCTCCTGAAGGAGGCATTTTTATTATTTTATTTTATTATACTTTAGTGATCTCCGGGGGTATTTTGGATTTTTCGTTAAGTTGTTTGGGGTTTGTTACATTAGGCTGATTGTGTGAGGAGGAAAACAATTTTGATTTTACGATTAGATTTTATTTTTTTCTCTAGAGATTGTACACACGAGTTTTTGGGGAGAAAGGCGATCTTGGAACGGCGGAAGCCATTGAAGGTTATCTGAACCCTATTACAAGTGTAATGTTTTTTTCCTCATTTTTATAGTTTCATTATTTTTATCATGAACACGAGAGGTTAAACCCCCAAATGCTAGGGGGTGTCCCTGATTTCCTTTGTAATGACATTGATCTTTTTGTTATAATAATTTCACTGCATTCTCATAATCGTTATGTTGTTTGATCATTCGTAATGCAAAACCTAAATTGGAAAATAAGGTTTTCGATCTAGGGTTAACCGTAGGTAGGAATACCATAGTTAACGCCATGCATATTCAAACAACAATATTTTATTAGACATCACCAAGGAATTGAGATGCCATAATTTAACCGTAAAACTTTTGGTGTTCTAAAAGCTTGGTATTCTTTCTATACAACCTAGGAATTGGAGTATAGAGGGAATACCACAAGGTTTTCCTTAAAGGAATTTTTGAAAACTAATCTTGAAAGGCGATAATGATTTAGCCTTGTGGCGAAATTGTCAATAATAAATTATTTGTCATTATAAGGGTTTTCATACACCTTCCATAGTGTTATCCTTATATTTGTCATAACTTATTTTTATTAAGTACTTTTACTTTGTCATTTGTAATTTCAAAAGTCAATTTTAAAACAACCAAATGACGTTTTATTCAATTATTTTACTCTAAAAGTTGTTTTTCCTGCGCAATCCCCAAACAGCTAAACGAAAAATCCAAAATACCCCAGGAGATCACTAAAGTATAATAAAATAAAATAATAAAAATGTCTCCTTCATGAGCCCTGACACAGGCCGTGTCCCATGACACAGGGGGCAATGTCAGGCTGTTGGATCACCAAAGCTTGGGTGCATCCCCTCCATAAGACCTGACACGGGTCGTGTCCTGCGAAACGGGCGGCTGTGTCAGACTGCTGATTTGGCTATTTCCTTCTATATTCAATCTGCATCCCCAAGCTTCCTGACACGGGTCGTGTCAGGTGACATGGACACCCGTGTCAGGCTTCTGAATCTTCGCTAAAATCCCATTTTTTCGCACTTGAACGCCCATTTTGCGCATGTCCGATCAATGACTTCCTGTGTACTTGAAAACACGATATAAAACAACCAAATCAAAGCAACAAATAACTAGAAGTGACAAAATAAAAAACTAAACATGTTTGACTAAAACTCGCAAAATCTTAGAAAAACGATGAAATGTAATGCAACTAAAGACAATTTAACGGACACGATCAACAAATGCTATTGGAAAATAGAGAGTGAAAACCACCGATCACATATCTTAGAAATTCTTAAGTCTTAAAGAGTATTTTTGTGTTGTATTTTGTCTACACCTCTAATTATATATCACGTGTAGTTTTTCATAATATTTTAACTGAAAGTTAGAGTTTAAGAAGTATCTTTTTTGTATACTTGAGCATCTGAAAACTCTTATTTGTGTCTTGAGTGTTAGATGGCTCTTACTTGTATGCTCGAGCATTGAAAGTCCCTTGCTTTGTGTTTGAGCAATTATAATCAGTTTTGACTATAGTAAAATCCTCTAAAAATGCAAGGGGATTAAATTACTCTCAATTTGTGGGAGTAACTAGGATAATTACTCGTGTCTCTCTTTCTTTCCTTTCTACCTTTGAACTACTTTAATCTGTTGCTAAACACTTAATTCTGATTCATATTATAGACTTTATGTTCGAAATATGATAAGATATTTTTAGAAAAAAAAAGAAAATTCTAACACAATTTAACTCATTCTTGTGGTTTTCTCACATTCACATCATGTCTTCTCGGTTAACCACTTCACCCTTACAAGTCTCATGCTATAGAGGTTGTTGGCAATTATTTTTCAATCTAAGCCCAATAATATCAAATGTTTCAATGTATTAACTCCCTAAATCAAAATAGTACATAAAACACTAAGTAGAAGTCATGCGAGGTCACGTGGCAAACGCAAATGTGAGTTTATCATATACTCATGCTTTATATGGTTTGACATATAAAGCATGTCCTAAGACATTAACGAGACTTTTACAACCATAACTAAAGAATTTCAAGTCTGATTGATCGACTAACCATATCCCTTATCTAAAAATGAAGATTCATTATGCTCATTACTTAATCAAAATCTGATTGTATATAATAAGTATTTTTAGAAAAAAATTCATCGTAGATATAAAAATCTAACGTAATAGTTAACTCCACCCATCACTTATTTATATATTAGTGATCTCACCTAATCAGAATGGATTTTCAGTGACCAGCACAAAGCTCCAACGGTTGATGGAGAGAAAAATAGTGTATCTGCAAGGCACTTTGATATTAAAATGAGACTTAGAATGAAAGAAAGACAGGTACAAAAGGTAAGAGAGAATGTTCAGAATACCTAAACCTCCAGTGGAAAAGAATATTTATAGAGGACTCCAACGCTGAACCAAGGTTTCCATTGTGGGCTGAATTCTTAAACCCACAATGGGAGATTGTCAGGATCTGCTTAGAAGTAGAGAAAGACCTAACACGTGGTCTTTGTCCTGGTCCAACCGTCCCGTGATCTTCAGAGTAATGAAATATCCGCTTTTCACGGAAACAGTTGACGACGCATCCACAGAAGATTGTCGGGATCCGCTTAGAAGTAGAGAAAGACCTAACACGTGGTCTTCCATAATAGTGATGAAGTGGACCGTATCCAACGATAGGATAACCCAAATCTCAGTCCAAATTCAGAACAATAAAAAACATAAAAATCTATATCATTCATAAGGAGATTTAGTTCTATTGTACTCACCTTTAACTAACACAACTTTTATATAAAAAAAAACTAAATTATTTAATAAAAATATGTTATTTTGACATGAATGAGAGAACCCGTTTGCATTACGAATCGGACATTCTGTGGACCCCAAAACACGAATCACGCGCATGATGCGCGTGGCATAGGGTAAGTGGTAAACGCGTTTTGGTAGTGTGTGTTGCCCTAATCGCATGCGATCAAAAACTGCTTCTCTCTTATCTTCTCAAAACACATTCTTCATAAATTCATACATCAATCAACCATGTTTTCCCCTCATCGTCTTCACGCTACAACAATCTTCAATCGGTAAATTCTATTTTCCTTCGTTCTTTTCAAATCTATAATTTCACCATCTCTATTTTTTATTCCAAATTTTCATTTTTTTTTATATTTTTTTTATTTTATAGGTTAAATCAATCATGGAACCCATGGATATCGTTGGCAAATCAAAGGAAGACGCTTCGCTTCCTAAAGGTTTTTTTTTTCTTTCGATTTTAATTATTTCTGCAATCGGTTAATGTGATCGAATCAATTCGTTACATGCGTATATGAATTTTGTTTCTCTCTGGAAAATTGAATGATGATAATAATATTGGAAAATCAGAGTCTTTAATTTGATCTGTTTCCAAACATGCACATATATATCTTAATTATCTGCATGGATTTTGGTTTATGAATGATATTATAGTTGTTTTGTGAAAATTAGTCTTTTTTTAAATTAATGGTTATTGGAAATTTTGGCTGCACTTTGTAATGGTTATTTTATTAACTTCTGGTGCATGATTTTTCTTATAGCTTACTAATGCCTTACTTTCTTGACAGCAACAATGACAAAGATAATTAAAGAGATGTTACCTCCAGACGTACGAGTTGCAAGAGATGCCCAAGATTTATTGATTGAGTGTTGTGTAGGTTAGAATATCACAATCTATGTATCTGATTCACAATATTTTTTGTTTATTTAGTTAAATTTTTTATTCGGGGTTGCATTTATGTAAATTTATTGAGTTAATGATTCTATTTCCGGGTTTTGTTTATCTAAGTTTTAGTGTGCATCTCAGTTGCACCAAATTGAAGAACATGCTATTGCTATTCTGTTTTGTCCGCTAGTCATTTGCATGAATTATAATTGAAATGGTCATCACTGATATTTGTTTATTATTTCTTTTTGGCTGCGCAATTTGTTTTTATTAGGGCTAATTTAGATTTAAATATGAGGGATTGTGACCCTCCTACCATAACATATCTTTATGTTCCATAAATCACTAGAAACTACAGTTATGGAACATAAAGATATGTTATGGTAGGAGGGTTACAATCCCTCATATTTAAATCTAAATTAGCCCTAATAACATATCAGAACCGTGTATCATCAACAAATTGCGCAGCCAAAAAGAAATAATAAACAAATATCAGTGATGACCATTCATATTTATGTTTGCCGTATAGTTTTTATATTTGATGATGTTTTGGGGCTATTTGATTTTTGTTTACTAAATAAGATTTTGTTGGTTGCTTTTTATTGTAGAGTTTATAAATCTCATCTCATCAGAGTCAAATGAAGTCTGTAGTAGAGAGGACAAACGGACTATTGCACCTGAGCACGTATTGAAGGCTCTACAGGTATATATATCCATAGTTCTGCATCTCGTTCTTCTATTATGTTTCAATGTTCATATGGGACCATCAATTATTTTGGGCAGTGCTATGTATGGAAAAGATTCATAATGATTTGGTGCAAGCAAGCTAGTTCAGTTATTAATCAATTATTAGTAAATAGTAAATTAGCAACAACAACTTCATTCCTCTCTTTAAACTGATTTGGAAGAATGCATGTTTGCCTTCATAGTCAAAATTGGAACTACATTCAATTCACTGCACTATTATTTGTAAAGAGACTTGAGCCAAACCTTCCGATACCTGAAATTTGATTACTCAATACTTGATTAAGCCATTCTTTGTTGATTAAAGATTTACCTCTTAAAGCAGAGTTTTCAGTTAATGTTACACTCTGTTTCCTGCAAACTGGTGATAATCAATCACAACAATATGTATTGTTACATACATACTTTAGCTTTTAGGGATGTCAATTAAAAAATTCATTTAATTCCAAATGAATTCCTTTCAATTCTCAAGTTAATGTTACAAAAACAGCATATAACATGTATATGATGTTTTCAATAGTGGGCTCATCTGATGCTTTTAAACGAAACTTGTTATGATTTTTTATTTATTGTTTTGCTATATTTTATTTTTCCAGGTGCTTGGATTTGGCGAGTACGTAGAAGAAGTGTATGCAGCATATGAACAACACAAATTGGAGACCATGGTACTTTTAAATAAGAATGTCCCACACGCATGCTGAATATCAATTAGTATCACACAGATTAGCATATCACACCCCTTTCCCCCAAAATAGACAAACACTCGCTACAAAAACAAAAGATGACAGAGTGGTCCCTAAAGATGAACCGGTTTTGGCTGTTTATCTGAGCATTTTTCTTGGACAGTCTCAGTAGACGCAGAATTTCTGTTTTTACATCGGGGATTTATGAAAGATGGACTGTAGGCTTATTGATGGTTCTCTGTGATAGAGAATCCCCAAACCCTCTGGCTTCGGTCTAACCTAGACCATAGAGACCTGAGGAAATGGCTCCCATGTGTACAATGGAACGATTTTAATTAGGGGGTAATTTGACTATGCTCACCAATGCTTTCCCGTCCACATGGTCTTTTCAGCATGCCATTTGAGAGCATGACCTGTGTTATCTTTGGTTGTTAAATCAAAATTTCCTACAAATCTCCTGTTATTATTTTCTGTGCTTGTTGAATTTTTTTACTGTTAAACTTTCCTGTAAAAATAGTTGTGTATTCTGCATTTGTGACGTAAGAAGGATCATTGTCTGCTCATACAAAAGCTAACACATCCGTTTTATTTGAATTCACGAGTGTTACGAATTTCATTACATGAATGCTCGTTCTGGTTATCAAGAGACTGGAGTGTCCGCATCTTTTGAAATGTTAAAATTAATCTAGATTCAATTATCACCATTACATGAGTCTATTTTCAAAATGTGAACTAGTTTCTGAGATATTTTGATATTTCAGCAGGATTCCTTAAAAGGCGGTAAATGGAGCAATGGAGCTGAGATGACTGAGGAAGAAGCATTAGCAGAACAACAAAGGATGTTTGCAGAGGCACGTGCTAGGATGAATGGTGGGGTCATTGCTTCTAAGCAGCCAGACAGTGACCAAAGTTTAAATAGCTAACTTTAGGACCTTAGTTAAGATTGAATCAAAGAAGCACCTTGGCTCCTGTCTGTGCTTCCTATGCATTCAATTGTGTACAAAAAAACCATTCACTAGTTTGCTGGCTAATGTGGATATCCTCTCCATTTGTATTCTATGGATGAATCCGTATTTGCTAGTCAATGTAATTAGTGAAAGTTCATGAAAATCCTCTGATGCTTAGAATCACTTGTAATTAATGTTTACTTTTTTGGTATCTTCTACACACTAACAGCTCCTAGCAAGAGTCTGACTGTAGTTACTACATTTCATTGTAACAAACAAGTAAACATATAGAAGCCATTATGTTGTGATTATTTCTTTTATATACACATCAATATGTGAGAATCTTAAAAATAGCTAGAGATGAATGATGATAGCTTAAAATTCTCTCACCATCCATCTATTTGGTATTATAGTGAATGAACTCATCTTATTATGAGACAAACATCCTTTCAAGTTATCCTAAATCCATGTCTCTATTAACCTAAATCTAAGTAAGTTTTCAGAGTTTATATTGGAGATAAGGACCAAGTTTTTTATCATGGTAATAGGATTGAGTACAAGTGGGGATAACTCTAGACTAGAATGAAATGTCAGTTTGTAGGTACATATAATGTAGTCTCTGTAGCCAACATGAGGCATGAAAATTCAGCAATCCTTAACCTGATGTGACCTTATGCGCCATTAAACTGTAGACATCTATGCAGCAAAAGAGAGTGCTAAGTGAAACAGTGACGGCTTTGTGTTTTGTTTGTTTTAGCTTTAACATTATATTTAATCTTGTTTTTTTTACCCTTTTTTAGCACCAAGTTAAAAGAGCTTATTCAAACACAAACATGACAAAAACCCTTCTCAATCACTCTCAAAAAAAATCTCTCTCAAAAAAAATCTCTCTCTACCTACCCCACAAAGAAAGTGAAATAACAAACACATTGTCTCCTCAGATTCCTTTCTTTCCTATTAAAAAATCACACTCTATCCAAGTTTTTCTCTTTCTGATTTCCTATATCACCTTGTGGGACTACCTATGTTTTTTTTGTCACGATTCTCTTGCACTCACTAGTTTAATCAAAAAGTGATTAATTACAAGAGAATAAAGATAGCTAGAATCACAAAATAATCAATTAATTATTACAACTAATTAAATTAAATCATTAAATCATAAATAAAATAAAATCCCCAACATATCAAAACAAATACTAAGATTCATTCTCTCCCTGTCTCTCTCTGTCCCTTTACTTCCTGTTCTTAAAGCTTTGTTTTTTTTTCTCCCTGAAAATGAAAACACCAAACATGGAAGAAAACACAAACACAAACACAACGTTAACCCCTCAAGATCTTTCTTCCAAGAGACACTTTCATTGGACAAACAAAGTTGGAAATGAAGAAGCGGAAGAACCCTCAACCATGTCAAAAATCATAGAAGAACAGACCAAAAAGGAAGATGAAAAAGTTGTTTCAGGACATTCAGCAACAGCAAGGAAGAAGCTTCAAGCAGTAGCAATTTCAAGGCTTCGTTCAGTTCTAACAGTCTTCAACAAGAACCGTTCCAATCTACCCTCTGGTCTCGGTTCACGAGTTGTTGGAACACTGTTCGGTTACCGTCGAGGACACGTTCATTTCGCTTTTCAGAAAGACCCCACTTCACAACCAGCTTTTCTCATCGAGCTTGCGACACCTATTACTGGTTTGGTTCGTGAAATGGCTTCTGGGTTGGTTCGAATCGCTCTTGAATGTGACAAGGTGAAGGAGAAAGAAACAACGGAGAAGAAGAGTTTGAGGTTGTTGCAAGAGCCTCTTTGGAGGAGTTCTTGTAATGGAAAAAAGTGTGGATTTGCTAATAGAAGAGAATGTGGGGAGAAAGATTGGGAGATTTTGAAAGCTGTTGAGCCAATTTCAATGGGAGCTGGTGTTTTGCCAAGTGGTGAAGGTGGTTGTTCTGATGGGGAAGTTATGTATATGAGAGCTAGGTTTGAGAGAATTGTTGGGTCTAGAGATTCTGAAGCTTTCTATATGATGAATCCTGATAGCAATGGTGCACCTGAACTCAGTGTTTATTTGCTTAGAGTTTAGTTTCTTACTTTGCAGGATTAGCATCTTGAAAAGCTTTGTTACTAAAATCTTGGTTGGTGTATGTTTGGAATTACGACGAGATCGCAGACGGTTTTGTATCTGTCGAAATTATGGTAGCATGTTGTGAATCTGCAAAACTTGGTGTGAATTCAAACATGCACTTGGAAGGGTACACTAGTTGTTTGGATGTTGAATCATGAAATGGAGACCTAGTTGGGTTTCTGTTGTTTCTTTTTTTAGGCTAGGGAGAAAGGGGGGAAATTGTGGGTAATCTATAGTATTTACAGCTTGGTGGTGGGGTGGATCAAGAAAGGTGTATATGTATAGTTTTAATTTCAATCCTTTTGATTAGTGATATGAAATGGATGTTGATGTTAATCATGACTGTGTTCACATTTTTAGCACTTTGCCTCTTCATGCTTTCTTTTTTAATCTGTGTCTATTGGCCTTTGTAGGGTGTGTTAGTGTTGGACACAGACATTTGACATGATACTGACACTAGTGATTAAATTCAATTATTCAAATTATTACTGGTGTCGATGTCGTGTCTGATATCTTTGTCCGTGCTTCATAGCTATTGGCTTCATAATTCAACTCATTTCCCACATTTGAAGTGCTTCTTGAACTACTGAATGTTAAAGTATGCTGCTATTATTGTGGTTTATATTGGTAATTCCATCACCATGTTGTCATGCACAACTTTTGTTTATTTGAGTTCATGGAAGAACTTACAAAAACAACTTATTACATGTTTAATAGTTATTTTCAACTTGTTCTTCTCATAAACTTTCTAAGCTAGTTTATGAAAACCAGTAATAGATTATATAATAACAGTTTCACTTTTCATGTTTTGTTACAAAAGATAGTTTAGCTTCTGTTTGGTTTTGCATTCAGTGGCTTCATGTTTTGTTTCAAAAATATTTTAGCTTCTGTTTGGTTTGGCATTTGGTGGCTCAAATGCACCTCCAGTTTCAACTTTCCATGGTTTTCTAAAAGCTACTAAACGTAGTTTCTGCATATGAGCGGAAAACTACCGTCCAATGGACTTAACTTTGGATTCTATTCTGCAAGTTCTACTCTTACAGATTCTACAAATACTACTGTCTTTGCTTTTGTGTAGATGAAAGTCACCATATGAGAATCTCTACCATTCATTTTACTTTTTCCTGTCTCTTTGATGATAACTTCATTATTATTTTTGTTAAGTACTCCTCTTTCATTTGTTTCCTTCTAGAGTAGTTAAGATCCTTGATGAACATGCTATTTTAATTCAACTAGATTTCAATATTTGGTATAAAAGTTACTGTAAGATTGTTCCAATCATTGCTTTTTATGCATAATTTTGTTTGTGAAGTGATCCCAAGAAATGATTTAGTGGCTAATCATGGAAGCAATCAAAAGCAATAATATAAGAAAAGGAAAAGAAAAACCATATCCTGTTACTCCTAACAATCTGATCTGACAGTAGCACCATACTTTTTCTTTGTTTATATACTCTCTACCATTTGCTTTTCCTTTTGTTGACTGCTTTTCTTTGGTTGGCCTAATTCAAATATGTTATATTCTTTGCATTATGTGGCTCATAGTAATTTGTGCAGCATGGGGCTTAAAAGTGTAAACCTAAGCCCACCACATTGCCAACTTTAATGTCAGAAAACTCTTCAAATCGTGAGTCGGTGACATATTTGACGATTCAACTCGTTGAACTTTGAATAGGAGTTTATATGGTTTGATTGTAGTTTGTAGTTTCGTCTCAGTTCATCTTGGTTATGACAGTTTTAAACGGTTGGACCATGATTCAGATGTCTCAGAGATTCGAAAGAACATTTATTTAAGTGCAAAATGAAGTTAATTTGATAATGTTGGTGCTACTCATTGTAACACTTATTTCACCAAAACCAAAGTGTTATCTTTTTCTTCTTTCTAATAAAACAAATGATCTAGAAATCATTCTTCCAAAATAAGTACTGTAAAAGCTAATTCCTTTACATAAAGTTGTCACTGATTTATAACATTATTGTCATAATAAATGCACCAAGAACTCCCTTAACCCACCACCATTAAGAAAAAGTATAGAAATTAGAAGAGTGTATTAAGGATGTGTGGTCCTTCATTATCATCTCAACCAACTATTAAGTTTGATGGCTAACTATTTTATTTATGTGTGATCTGCCCCAAGTGAGTTTGGAGCTCCTTGTTAATTATTTATAGGAAACTATAGTTGAAGAGTCACCTCAAGTTAATGTTTTTCTTAATGTTTATGTTTGGTAGAGGATAACTTTAGAAAAAAGATTAGCTGAGTTAAACCTAGTTCAATTCAATTTGACTTAATAAGAAATTGATTCAGTTTGAAATTCAATTTGTCTTCGTCACAATTTTTTTAAACTCGAATTTGACTAAATCAAAGTTTAGGAATAATTCAGTTCAGTTCAATAACTCGATTCAATCGGTCTAAATAGTTCAAAAATGAATTAATAAAACTAAAAGAGTTTAAGTTTTTTACTTGTGCCCGTATTTATTTTATACAAAGATCAATGAATATTTTTTAGAAAAGAAGATCTCTCAGAGCTGTTGAATATAGTTTATCTTTGTTATCAGGTCTATGCATAAGAGGAGAATGTAATAGTGTATTTTTAAATCAGAGATTTGAATAGTAAAGTAAATGAGGAAATTTTTACTCAAATACCCCACTTTTTCAAAAGAATTCATCAAATAACCCACTTTTCAATTTAATTCTCTATCTATCCCACTTTTTGACAATTTTAGGAGGAGTCTCTAATTGGATTGACGACTATGTACAAACTTAAAGAGGAGTCGCCAATTAGACTTAAGACACCATATGCAGTCTTCAATCCAATTGACGACTATGTGTAAAAATTGGGAAGGATCACCAATTGATATGGAGACATGATTCTAGTTGAAGTTTTGCTATAAATAGTGGTGGTGTGCTCAATTTTTTCATATCTCTTCTCTCATCTCTTCTGATATACACTTAATATTTATATTATGTATACGTGCCGCTATGGGAAAGTGATTTTTTCGAGAGAGAAGCCTCTGATCGATATGTTGTTCTGGAATATCCAAAGTCTCAATCAACTGCAGAGGGAGTTGAATCAGTGGTTAGAGGAAGAAATTGGTGAAGGTGAAAAATTTCGCAGTATTGAGAGATATGATAGGATGTGTGGGCGGGTGCAAGTTAAGACTGACGCATAAGTTAGAAAAATGATGTTTGGACCTAATGAAATCAAGTTGATTGTTGTAATTAGTTAGAAATATTGTATTTAGTTGTTGTATGTGTTGTTTAGATTAAGTTTATTTAAGTTATTGTGATGTTTGTTGTTAACATTGTTGTAACAAAAAGTTCTTAATATATTAAAGTAAGGTTACAACAAGTTCTTATTGTGCAGAGCTGGATCTCACATTTGGATATTTTTTCTTGTTGTGTCCTGGCTGACAACATATAGTACAAAATCTTATCATTTTAGCAACCGTATCTATTTCTGTTCTTATACGCGTGCTGTTTGGACGACTTTTTTTCTTTCTTCGCATTTGATCGTTCTGCCAAACTATATCCCCTTGGTATGGAGGCCAGTATTCCTCCATTGGTAACACTGTGAAGCTTTCATTGTAGACATTCATTACGTTAACAATCTTGTAAACATCATATACATAGTTGTACGGGTCCTGACGAGCATGCACACATGCCACAATTACATGGGAGCAAGGTACCCGAAAGGCCTGATACTTGCCACAATCACACCAACATCTGTCTAGTCTAACAACATATTCTAAAAAAGGTCTTCCTTCATTGTGGTCAATTGTTTCCTTAACACTGAAATTTCTCCCGTGACGGTCAAATTTTGTGACTGAATTGTGCTAGCCTTGATAGTTTCATCTTTCATAACTTTTATTATGCATTAACTATAAACTTGACCAAACATTAACACTGCATTCCATTTTTTTTCTCTTGATGCAAATTGAGATGCCAACCTAAAATAGGTTGATCTTACCACTGCTGTTATAGGTAGGTTTCTAATTCCTTTGAAGATGTCGTTCATGCATTTCACAAGATTTGTTGTCATATGGCCCCAACGACATCCACTGTCAAATGCCCTTATCCACTGGAATATTTTCCAGCCACCTTCATGCATCTGCATTTGACAATTTAATTTCGTCACAGTAGTATAGAAATTATGGTTAGGTTAAAGCATACCATGCATTCACAAGTTTTTTGTGAAGGTTCATGTCTTTGATTGCACACATGAAGTTTTGTGCGATATGCCTAATGCAATATACATGGGTAAATGGAGGATTATGCCACCCGTTATCTTGGTTATTGTAAGCACTCTCAATAGCAATATTCCTATCTGAAATCAAACAGAGATTGACTTGTGGAGCAACATGCATTCTGAGATTCTTAAGGAAGAAACTTCAAGCAGAAGCAGTCTCACCTTCGACTAGAGCAAAGACAATGGGAAATACATTATTGTTGTCGTCTTGTGCAACCGCCATCAGCAATGTACCCTTGTATTTTCTGTATAACCATGTTCCATCAATCTGAATAATAGGTTTGCAGAATGAAAAACCTTGGATGCATGGTTGAAATTCCCAGAATAGTCGGTGAAATATTACAATTCCATTAATAACAAATCCATCTGGCCTACATGTCGGAACTGTCTGCATGATTACAACAGTCCACAATGTTTGTGTCTTTAGTGCCATCAAAAATCATGATAATTCTTTATAAGAATCCTCCCAATTTCCATACACTTGTTCAATGGCCTTTATTCTTGCAACCCACGTCTTCTTGTACAAGGGAGTATAGTTCTTTGTATGTACAATATGAGAGATTATTATACTCACCTTAACTGATGGATCCATGTTGACAAGCGGCAAAATGTCTCGACATATCAAGTCAACACTTAGCTTTCGATGATCCTGGACAATGTTAGAGGCAGTGCAAGTATGTGGTGGGTCTAATGAAGTTATCTTCCAAGAATCACTTTTTTTTACTGTAAGACGCAGCAAGCCGAAATTTGCAAATTGGGTTACGAGAAACAACGACATACCTTCTTGAATCGCTTTGATCCACGGTGAAATCAACAGAATTATCCATGTGATATTTTATAATAGCTCTTACGCATTCTTCCTTTGTACGGTACTGGTCTCCCTCTTTCAATTCACCCACATAGCGTTTATACGGGTTGAAAAAAACATATGCGGAGACATCATCATCATCATGTAACTCCAAGACTGTCATATGTTGAGGCGGACAATATGCCTGGTGTTGAGGTACTGGATGGGCGTTGTCTTCAGTGGTGTTGTTCAACAGAAGATCGAGTTGTGTTTCATTTTCTTCTTCTTCGTTGTCAACAATGTCGACTTCCGCTGAAATTTCACCTGAATATTTTGTTTCAGTTTCCTCATAATCATTACCTTTTGATTGATTGATGACCTGAGATTGTTGAGATAGAAGAGTTTGCTGAAGTATAATGTACACCTCAATAGAGTTGAACCCAAAATGTCTGTGACTAACGAACATATTTTCAATATCTTCATCATCACGAACTTTAAGTGGATAAAATTTAACGTGGTTAGCATAAAAAATAGGGTTTTGATATATGATTTGTGATATAGGATCATACCCTAATTTTGGTTCTAACCTATCTTTAAAATGCACAAAATTTGACTTTTTATTAACTGTAAATTGAGCAACATCAGTGTTTTGAAAACTGAAGCCATATTCATCAGAGATAAAAGTCTATATGTTGCAATGGGCGTTAACAGAGTATCTCAATGCAGATAACATTGTTAATTGGTGCAAATAGAAAATATTATGGGACTGAATTTGAATTGCACTCCATGTTTGCATGTTACGTATTTAAAATGCACGGGAGTATTAATGGTATCTCCATTTGAATTGGCGACAACACTTAAATTACTATATGCAGAAGATTCCCATGCATGCAGACTGCAAGGCTACATATAGTCTTAGTAAGATTCTCATGCAGAAGATTCCCATGCATGAAGACTGCAAAGCCTCAAAAAGTGTGGTCAGGGGTCACCAATTGACCTGGCGACAATGCATTAATTATTAGTCTTTGTTGCAATTGAGGGGGCGACCTATAATTGTGGTATACGTGCTTGCATGCCCTATAAATGCATGGTTTTGTTTCTTGTCACCTCATCAAAATTATTCATATCTCAACTATTCATTTTCCGATTATTCTTTCCCCAATAATTACTTCCCCGCTTAATCGGTTATCTGACACAATGTCGCTATTGATTATGGGTGAAACACACAGAGGCACAGTCGCCAATATTGCGAAATATGTACGTTCATTTAAAAATTTTATTTTTTTCATTCTCTCATTTACAAATTTTATTTTTTACGTTCTCTTATTTACAAATTTTCTTTTGTTAAATGTCTCATTAACAAATGTTTAATTTTTATAGGATGTTTCGTCCCCGTGTCCATGAATATGTTGCACCCGACGTTTTAATCGATCCTTATATATAGCTTGTCGGTTTCGGACATGTAAGCAAAATCATGTCTTACTCAATGGATGCAAAGTTTATACTAGCTTTGCAAGAGCGGTGGCGTCCAGAGACACACATTTTCTTTTTTCTAACGAGTGAATATACTGTCACTTTAGAAGATGTGTACATGTTACTTGGGTTGCCTATTGATGGTAAGGCTGTCAATGGACCAACAAACCTCGCAAATTCAATTTGCGTGGAACTTTTGGGAGTCGACTTGTTGGACAAAAATCACAGAGGCCAAGGTATCTTACTTTCACATGTCAAGGCATATTACCATTCTCTAGTTTTAAATGAAGACTCTACAGAAGAACAAAAAATAATTAAAACTAGGTGTTATCTTATGATTTTATTTGGTACATTTTTATTTCCCGAAGGCATTGGTTCTTCTATGCACGTTATGTATTTACCATTACTAACAAACCTAGAAAAGACTAGGGAATATAGTTGGGGTTCCGCATGTTTGTCCTATTTATATAGCTCCTTATGTAAAAATGCAACGAAAGACACATCTATATTTTCTGGATGTGACGTTTTTCTCTACGCATGGGATTGGTCTAGGTTGCCATCCATTGCCCCCGTCAACGAAAACGTCTTCTCATTCTCGTATGCTCAAAAGTAAGTTATTTGTTTCATATTAATTACTTCACTTTATTATTCCACTTTATTGATTATTGTTTTTAATTGTTATATTTAAACTATTTTCTGTGTTAGATGGTCGGCACGCGGTATGACTTATAATAGATGCCTAAGACATTGTATCATTTAGTATCATAATCTCTTGGGTCACCTTACTCCTAAAGATGTAATGTCACTAAAATAATCAATTTATTTTTTACCATAACATTTTCTATAATCTAACAATTTCTCTTTTACAGTTCATTTGACGTCCATATCTAGGAATGGACCATGATCACCGAATCAGAGATGAATACGCATCAGTTTGGACTGCATGTGTGCCGATCATCAGATTCACCACTGTGGAGATGCACAACAGTGATCGTGTCAAACTCCATTTCGGAATGCATCAAAACATCTCAGATCTCCTGAATGATCTTGGTCAAAGGCATCTAAAAAAAGTCAACAACTAATGGAACCTTAGGGATTGGAAAGACTTTGCAAAATCTGAGTGTCGTAAATGAAGGAACCGTCACCAATATGTCTTATGTGAACCGATGATGGCAACCACGTTTATACCAATTAATACTTATATGGTTTGGTATAGATCGGTTGCAACTGGTTTTCTATCCGAAGATAGGTATCTACACGACCCACGCCAGACCACTTACACACAAGAAGCTTCTACGTCTAACCAACGAAGAAACTATCAGCCTTGTTACTCACAATTTCCTACCCAACTAAATTATCGAGCGACAAATACACAAACCCACTTTCCAAACATGTCAGACATCCAACCACAATACCAAAAGCGTCCCCCTTACCATGTCCAACAAAATGACTTTTATCAAGATGCTCAAACATCACACCATAGCCGACACACACAAACATCACACCACAGCTGACAAACACAATCATCACAACCACCCTACGACTTTCAAATACCACAACCATTTCAACCTTTCACCAACGATGACTTCACACCAATGTCCAATTTCAATCGTCCAGGTCGCACACCAATGACCTCATCATCACATCCAAACTACTCTGGCATGGGTCACGACCCCGGTTACGACATGTCGTCTTTCCATACCCAAGATTTCATTGAGATGCAAGAATTACTAAGGGAGTCTAGCGATGTTCCGGAGAACTCAACTCCACAAACACCAGGAGTGAATCAACAACGAGTGCAGCGAGTGAGGGTACCTAGGGGATGTCGGACCGACAGACGGTATGCCCAACCCGGTCGTGATCATTGAATTATGTACTTGTAATTTTAATTAATTATTAATATCATTTTATTTTTCATCTATTATTAAAGTTTTTTTTTAAAGAAATTTTGTAAATACACATTGTCACCAAATCAATTAGCGATCATTCACAAAGTTTATACATAGTCGCCAATTAAAATGGAGACTGCATATGGTGTCTCCAAACCAATTGGCGACACCTCTTAAGAACAATATGCAGTCGCCAATCCATCTGGAGACTGCTCTCAAATTTTCAAAAAACTAAGGTACTTTGGAAATATTTTTTAAAACTGAATTATTTGGGGAATTTTTTTGAAAAACATGGGTATTTGAGTA
Organism: Lathyrus aphaca; assembly: GCA_963966055.1. Taxonomy (NCBI): domain Eukaryota; kingdom Viridiplantae; phylum Streptophyta; class Magnoliopsida; order Fabales; family Fabaceae; genus Lathyrus; species Lathyrus aphaca. The sequence continues at coordinate 515,278,097 of OZ014522.1, forward strand.
AAATTTTCGTAAATGAGAGTTTGTAAAATATTAAATTTTGAAGTATTTAACTTAGATTAATAATATAATAATTTTTTATATATTTATTATATTTATAAGAATCATAGACAATATTTCTCTCTTTTATATAATGTAAATTTCATCCCAAAATAATATTTATTACACTAAAAACAAATAATATGAGTAAATAAATAGGATATCATAACTTAAATTTATAACATCTATTTTATTATGTTAGAGATTGAATTTTTTTTAAGAGATTAATTGTTATGCACTGACAATATAAAAAGTTTTATCTTGTCAATTCATCGTTATCATCTATTTGCATTATTTTATAAGTTTTTAAAATAAAAATTAAATTTGTTCAAACATTCAACAACTATGATTCACTTTACACTATCAGAGTATTTCAATTAAATTCTTTTTTTAAAGAATATAATTATAGAAAATTTTATGATTTTTAAATGCTATAAATTGAGGATTAATTGTTATGCACTGTCAGTGTAAAAAAATTTACATCATCAATTCATCACAACCATTCATAATCATTATTTTAAACAATTAAAATAAAAATAAAATATAATTTTAGTTCTGTCGATTATCATTCACTGACAGTGTAAAACTGCTTTATATTTACAGTGTCAGTACATTTCAATTAAATTCATAAATTAATACAAAAATGATTTTTGATATCTTCATGAAATTTATAGCTATAAATGTTAACTTTTAATAGTGTTTTTCTTTTCATTTTTAAAATAATATTTGTAATTAAATTTATGATAAAATCCTTCAATAACATACATCATCTTATTTAAATTCAACTGATTTATTTTAAATATATATTATTAATCGGGTCCAACTGTATATAATTCAAATTCAATTGATTTATTTTGCTAACTTGATTTTAATTTTGAGCCAATCCCAGGTTTAAGTCAAAAGGTTCAAGTCATATCACTTAACAAGCCAATCCCAGGTTTAATTTAGGAGACCAGATTCAGAGAGACATGGTTGTATATATCAAAGCAATACAAAATTTACATACTCCTGGTATCCAGTTTTCTGTCGTCAATAACAATATCATTGTCGTTAAAATCAATGAATACATCTACAATTTACATACCATTTCATTTGAAAAATGGAGAATATCTATCTCGACCTCATACAAAAGTGATGGCGAATGAAGAAGCATGCAAAGGACCGGGTTTGCAGCCGACTGCACCATTATCCTTTGGGCAGAAGCATAAAAGATGGCCACAAAGGAGGAGCGTTTTATCAAGCATGCAATAATTCTCTATATCCATGTACACAAGCAATTTCCTCTTTTACTCCATATATCATCACTCTAACTATTGGCTTTTTGACGAGCAAAACCAGGCTGTACAACGAAAATGGAAGGCGTGGATAAGTTGTCACCTCAGTTACAGAAATTGATGAAAAGGGTAAGTAAGGAATGATGGAATTACCTGAAGAAGCATGGATCGAGGAGGTGCTGTGGGTTCTGAAAGAACATGACTTCTAGTTTTTCTCCCATTTAATGTAGTAACTGATGGGCTATTATTTGTGGTTATGTCCCAAAAGCTTCGCTTTTTTGCAGTTGGAGCTGGTGATCGAAGACGATGACTCTTCAATTCAACATTGTTTGGCTCATTTACTGGTAGGCCAGCAGCCCTAGTTATCACTTTCTTCCCTACTTCTCTTGTTGTTAATGCTTGTTTTTCACACTTTTGAGAAAGCTCGCGGATGAGATCATCTTTCTGCTTTAGCTGCAAGGTGTGATCTTTCTTCATTCTCTCTATCTCAGCCTCTAGTGCTTTCACTGTCCGTTGTAGTGTTCTCACAGCTAGCTCAACTCCTTTCTTCTTGGTTTCCGGAGTGAAACAAGTTCCGGCCAAGAAAGAGGATCTAGTCTTTCGTTTTTCACTAGGTTGGGCCGAAGTTGGAGGAGTGGAAAGTTTTGCATCAGAAGGTGGTGGTGGTGTATAGGAATGTGAAGCTAAAGACTGTGCTTCTAGAGTCAAGAGCTTCTCTTGTTGGCGTGCTAGCTGCATTCTTATTTCATGATTCTCATTTTGCAACTCGTGTATCAGCTTGGCCTGGTCAGTGTCTGTCTCGTGTATAGGCAATTGATCCTCATTGGTTTCATTTACCTGTATCCACACAAAGAATAAATGACATTAGTCAACTTCGTTACAAAAGCATGCCAAGTTTATGCCTCAAGGCCTTCGACGTTTTGAAGATAAATTATTAGCTTGATATGGTATGAGGACTCGACCTTTAGCCGAATCTCTTTGGCTCTATCGGCCCAGTGAACGGTGTTCTGAGTTTCACCAAATGAGAGGCTACTTGGGCTAATGTTTGCAATCATGACAGTGTTGCAAACTCCTCCTAATGAATCCTTGAGAAGTTGAGTGAGTTTGGAATTTCGATACGGTATGTGTTTCTTTCCCTCTACAAGAGCATTGATGCAGCTGCTGAGTGCAAGAAGGGACCTGTTTATGTTGGCACCCTCAAGAGATCTTAGTGTTCTTTGATCAGTGGCAAGAGCTCTTTCTGACCCTGCAAGATCAATTAATGATAGCTTGCCCACTCGGTTGACAATATTCGTTGTTGCGGCATCTCTAACTCGGAATTCAACCACAACCTAGATGTGACAAAATAATATGTATTTGGTCAGTAACAAGAACATGTGACAACTCACAATCACAACATCAAATGGACCCCCTCCAAATCATTAATGACTCACCTGCAAAATTGCATGGGAACGTGAAGACGTCTCATTTGCACGAGTTGGTTCTGTGGTTCGGCTTCGATTTCCTTGTTGTAGCAATACCATCACCTGAAGCAATCAGAGAAAAGAAAAGGAAAGCATGCTAAACCGATATTCAGATTTTAAACCTCCCCAAAAGTTATAATACTCTTCAAAAAAGGATCAGAATATTAAATACCTCATCTGCGGAAGAAGCTCTATATTGTGTAAGACCAGCCGCCACAATTCCCTACAATATTATCAGTCGTCCATTCATCAAACATATCTTTCTAAATGCAGGCATAGAATACTTGTGAATAATATAGCTTAAAAAGAAATATTTGTGAATTGCTAAGTTTTCATTTTAAAAACATTAGAGAACCTGTTTATCTTCTCTAAGGACTAAAGGCCTTCCGGGGCAAAGCAAATCCCTGACCGTTTCATTGTAAACCTCAAGATAGGAGAGATGAACCACATGGCTTCCATCACAACTTCTCTGCCTGATTTTACTGAAAAGATCCTGAATCGCCAACACCATCACTCCAGGATTCTCCACGGTACCGAGCATTGTATATGTTTTTCCAGCTCCTGTAGCACCATAACAGAAAACTGATCCATTCCTCCCCTGCAGAACAGCTTCCACGAGTTCCGAAGTTCTGAAAAGAAGCTGAAATTAAACGTATATACAACACAACCCTAAGAACACATCATCATCATAATTAATACACAATTGGTATTAAGGATACTCTATCAACTAGGTATATGTTCAGCATCATAAATCGAAATCATATGATCAACAACAGAAATAGAAGCTGCATGATCAATATCATAAATCGAAACTACATAATCAGCATTAAGGATGCTTTTATCAACAAAGTTAAGGACACAGCATCATAAACAGAAACTGCAAGCAGTTAAAACCAGAAAACTTCAATAAAAATAATTAGAAATATTCAACTTATCAATGTTTACGAGGTGAGTTTACATCAGATTTTCTCAGGCGAATAAGCAATTTAGCTTCCAAAACTGTATGATCAGCATTAAGGATGCTTTTATCAACAAAGTTAAGGACACAGCATCATGAATAGAAACCAGACAACTTATCAATGGATAAGAGGTGAGTTAACATCATACTTTCTTAGGCGAATAAACAATTTAGCTTCCAAAATTGTAAGGTTACACAATTTAGTTCTGAAATTTACTAAACTCTATCTTAAAATTGATATGTTTATGATCTACATTTGGTAAATGGCTATAACTAAATCGAAATTTGAAAGCAAAAGAGAAGAATGAGAAACTCACGTGGTGGAATACACTTGTAACTGAGTCGCAGAATCAGAAAAAGAACCATCAAAGCTAAAATGTCGCCCCTTAACCCTATTGAGTCTGAGATAATCCTTCTCATTGGCAGACTCAGTTAGATAAACATCACGCTGATTAACAATTCTCACACAGCACCTCGAACTCAATTCAATTTCCTTCTTGTTCATTGGTCTAACCCTCACAAACACCATAATCCTGCTCACACATTTCCCCGACTCTTCCTCCTTCCCTTTCACCGGAGCCGGCATCGACAGTCTCCGAGCAACAGCGGCAACCGGAGCTGCAGCACTCGTAGTAGCTGAAACTTTTCTTGGATACGAAAATCCAACGATTCGATCTTGTCCAACAATGAGATTCTGATTTTCTTTAGCATCGTCATCGTTGTTTGAGGAAGAAGGTGGTTGAGGTAAAACGAAGGTTTTGGTGATCGTTGAGCTAGGGTTTGTAATCGAGTTTCTCTCTCGCATAGCAGTGGTGCTGTTTCTGAGAGACTTGGAAGCTTGTTTTTGCTGCTCGTATAAAAGAGTGAGGGTTTTGAGTTTTTCTTTGAGGCCATGGTGAGGGTTTCTGAGTCTCTGTTGCTCTTGCATTGTTGGATTCCGGTCATTTTCTGTAGAGATTTTAGATCGCGTTGAAACCGGCATTTTCCTGGAATCGTTTTTTGTTGATGGAATAATCCAAACACGGCCTTAGAAGGAAAGAAGAAGAAGGGGGAGGGTGATGGGTGAATGTGAGCCGTTGGATTGGATTAGGAAAGCGAATTGAAGTGAGATTTGAATGGACGCACCGGTCAAGTCAGAGTTCTGAAACGGTTACTTATTTATTTAGCTACTACTAGTATTGCTGTGTATGAGAGTTTGTGGTCCTACAAATATCTCAACGCACGAGAATCTCCTGTTTCACATAAATAAGAATTGAATGCTATCAGTTAATGTTAATAGAACCAAGAAATGGAAAATTACATTTTTATAAGTGCATTATGGCCATACACAGGATGAATGTAATTAAGAAAAATACAAAAATACCAAATTTTCACATATGCATTTATTACTATTTTTCAAATAGTATGCTGCTGATAATTTTGTTTTTAAATTAAAAAAATGTTTGCGTGTATTATATTAAAGACTAATGGTACTATGTTGATATAATGAAATAGTAATACACCTCTTGAAATATGTGGACCCTACCCAAGGCAAACTATATGATGGCTTAGGTCATAATATTTGTTGTATAGTATAATCTAATAAGGCGTCATGAATTACATCTCAATCGATCACCAAACATACATCAACCCATTATTAAGGCCGATAATAACTTTAGATGGTGCTTTATTCATGCTGGCCCCCTCTACAAAGCACACATGATAGCAAACACTAATTCTTTCACTAAATATGTCTTGTTTGTTGGGTTTAGTTTTATTTTTACTCCACCCTCCAAGGAAAGAAACTACTCCATTAATTATTATTGGACTAAAACTACTATCTCTTTCCCAAATAATTGCCTTCCTCACTAAACACTTAGACTCTGTTTATAAAAATTAATCGATAGTTGATAAGTTAGTTGGTAGTTAATAACTGATGATTTATAGTTGATAGTTTATAACTGATAATTTATAACTTATAGTTGATGACTTACAACTGATAAGTTAATTTGAGTATTTAGTAAATTAACAGTTACACTAACTGATAAATGCAAAATGACATAAAAAAATATTATTAATTTAAAAAAATTATTTTAATTCCCTCAACTAAAATGAAATTATTTAAATTTAAATTATATTAATATAAAAGATAAAAATGAGTTTTTGATAAAATAATGAGGGTATAAATGAAAGAAAAAGTCATAGGCTAAAAACTATAAGCTCAAAAGCTACTTCAAATAGCTTTTGAAAAGAAAACTAATAAAAAAACTACAAGCTAAAAGCTAAAAGACATTTACCAAATATAGTTTTTTCATTGATATGAGTTGAAAAACTAAAACCTATAAACTAAAAGCTTTTCTTTACCAAACATACCCTTAGACATTCGAAAAGCAACGCATATAACCATATTGTTGGGGAGTTTTTTCATTAGGGAGCATTGATTATTGTGGGACTTCATTCTTTGAGCAACACTTTTGTGAGAGATACATCCCAAAACCCTAAGATGATAGGTGAGTGAATTTTTTCACTTATAAATGCTCAAGTTACCACATTCTTATCTAATGTAGGACTATTATCCACACATACTCACATTTGATATATTTTCAACAAATATTAAGTTATATAGAATATGTTTTTAAGATTATATAGAATAGTATGTCTTTTTAGCAATTTTTAACACCCATCGATTGATTATCTATGTGGTGGTTTTTTATTAGTCATTGCCCATCATTGCTGGCATTTAATGTCATTTTTATATTTCCGCCTGGGCTTCTGATGAAAAACATTGCAATGTGGTTAACAATGTTGTTGTTGGATACATTTTCGTGAAATAAAATTGACCCGTTAACCTCCTTTTTTTTGCTTGGTTGCTGCTGCTGATGATGTGTATCAGGTGAGTATATAATGAATCACACTGATTAAGAATTATGGTGAATATTTTGTGAGTTTGCTTTATGTTTTTGTTTGTGCCTTGCTTTCGAAAAATGAGATTAGATGAACTAGTGTCATAAAGATGCAAATACCAAATATTGAACGTGTAATTACTAGATTTTTTTTATAGATAAGATTAGTGTTTTGTGACAATATTTTATTATAATTAGAAAAAGAATACATCTCATGAGAAATTAAAAACAAAAAACTAGAACTTTGTAAGTCATTAATTTGTCTATTTAATTTGTGTTATTTACAATTTTAAATAGCTTAATATTAATATTTTTGTTTCGGTCGGTAAAATACTCTACAAGAAAAAGCTCATATAATCTAATTCATATTTGAAATATTTTAACTAACTTTTCTCAAGTGAAAGAAATGTATGATAATTTGGAAGAAAAAAAACATTTCTCACTCATATATCATTTTTTCATCAAATCACTTACTTGAGTATTAGTGTGTCATATGTGAAAATTAACTTTTGATTCATGCAAGTTTTCACATTCAGATTCATTTAATCCAAGTCATAATTGTTGTAATAATTAAGCTAAGATGAAGAAAACAACCCTCAATCCCTTTTTGCACAATATCTTTTGTCTTTCTAACGTTATAGCATGCCTAATCATCATCTTTGGTTGTTAGACCATAGGCAACTTGGTGATAAAAAATCTCGGTCGTAGAGAAATATGTAGATCAAGAAGCAACTAAAGAAAGGTTATTGCTAGGGTTTTGAGACCACGAGAGAATGAACAAAACTCCTAAAGCAATTGTCGATCGTAACTACCACCATAGTTAATCATTCAATGGCGGAGATCGTCATTAATGACGAAAGCTTTTTACGATCTTATGTATCTTAAAAAATTTAGGAAGTTAGAGTTGCACATGAAAGACCTGAAGTCATGTGAAGGCAATATCCTCCTAGTGTTCAACAACTCTATAAAAAGGTATATAATAAATTATGCAATTAAAATACGACGGAGGCTATCTTCGTAATATACTGTACTAATTTTTTCTTTTTTACTCATTTTTCAATCATTTGATAGGGGTTATTTTATGAGAATTTTTAACAACTCGTTTTTATCATTTGATTAGAAAAAGTATTTATATTTAATGAAAATTGTATTTTTAATAAGTTAATAAATTGATATTAAATTGAATTAAAAAAATCCATTTTAAATGAATTAATATAATGTTAAAATAAAAATATTCAATTTGAATTTGTCACATAATCAAAATCATCAAAATAAATGATATGTGAATGATTCATAGCCGTTAAATTTATGTAAGATGTTTGATTTTTTTAATAATCAACTACCTACCAATTAATATAATGTGCCACCAAAATTACTAATGCACTTTTTTCATATAATCAAAACATGTCTAAGCAAATGATATTACACTAAATAACAAAATCAACATTCCCAAATGTCTCATATGACTCCTTTCTTCCACATGTCATTACCTAATTGGTCTTCTTTGATTCATTTGATTTCCCTCTCTTATCATCAATACGTGACAAAAGTATTACACATTGTACTAAACATGGTATCCTTCTGCACACAAGCATAACTATTTCCTCTCCCACAATTTTTTGCAGAGCAAAAACACTCCCATTTCTTCTTCCTTGAAGTTGCGATTCCAGGTTATATACTCTACCTGATTTTGTTTTTTCATCTTCCTTGCTCATACATTTCAAACCGGGTTTTTTCGTCCTCTTTTGTTTTTTCATTTCATCGGGTTTGCCATGTCTATTCTTTTTCATTATCGTCCTCCTTTGGTTTTTTCGTCTTCCTTGTTTATACTAACAACTTGATATTTTGGTTTAAAGTTTGTGTCTTTTACTATAGCAGAGGTTTTGGTTTGAAAGTTTTCGTTTTTACTAATCCCCTGTTGAAAGTTTGTGTTTTTACTATAACAAAGGTATCACAAGCTTCACAAGTTTTTAGTAATGAGACGGTTTAAAGTTTGTGTTTTTACTCAACTTAGGGGTGCAAACATGGTTTAACAGCTCATATATTTTGTCTTATGGTCACATTGTTTAACATAGTTTAAGATGGTTTAATAGTTGATATTATTTTGTTTAAAAAGATGGTTTAACAGTTTGACATATTTCGATCTGAAAACATGTTTCATTTATGTGGTTCATTTGTATATGAAAACATGTTTGAATTTCATTTGATTCATTTTCTTATGAAAACATGTTTGCATTTGTTCATTTTTTACATTGTTTTGAAAACATGTTTCATATGCTTCATAAGATTTAAAAGTTAAGTGTTTGGACATAAACCCTAACTACTTATAATATAGGTTCTGATTGTTGTTTTTCAGTTTCAGACGATGTCTCGAGCACCCATTTTGATCGTTGATTTAAAGGTAGGAAGCAATGTTTGGAAACTAGCCATTTGTGTCATTGATCCGTGGATCGTCACCAAGCGCCGTGATCAGCAGCGGTTCGAATGTGTTATCCAAGATATCAATGTATGCATTACCATTGTTAATTTTCTAACTACCTATCAAAGAGTTTCAAATATGTTCTAACGATTTTTGAACGAATAGGGTGATAAGATACATGTTATCACCTGCAACAAAGATTTTGACTTGTGGAAGCATAAGTTACAAGAACATCACACATATATGGTATATAATGGTGACCCGTTAAATAATGATCTACCTTTAAGAACATGTGACAATGCATTAAAGATTTCCTTTAATAGATGGACCACTGTAACAATGGTTGACATACACGAGATACCACCGCATCAATTCCAGTTCAAAGCTATTATCGATATCTTAAGCAGTGATTTCCAACCGAACCGCTTATATGGTATTCCTGAAATCCTTCAAGAATTTTTGCTTCAAGTAATGTTTATCTATATGCATCGACTAACCATTTGTACCTTTAATCAAACAGATGTCATTGGTGTGCTCAACCAAGTTGTCAAATCGCAAGTTGCAAAAGGCGGGAAAAAATTGTGTCAGCATTATATTATCTGATGAAAGGTATATATCACATAATGCATAAAATATCTCTTTTCAAACTATGGCTTTGATGTATACTAACACCTAATATCCATTGATGCTAAGTGGAAATGAAATTGATTGTACACTTTGGGATGCATATCCAAGCAATTCATGGCATACTCTATTGAACATGTTTCACAAGGCCAGACTATTCTCATTATAACTCATGCCATGTTCCAAAAATCTCCAGGTATTCAAATACTTGTGTAACACTAACAAATTGTATACAAAATTGTTTGAAATATCACTGTTATGTACATCTCTTTTTGCAGCAACTGGTAAATTGTATATTTCAAATGCTTGGAATGGTACCAAGCTACTTATTGATTATGTTCATCCAGAGGTCACTTCATTCAAATCTAAGTAAGGAAAATCAACTCATCCAAGAACTTATTGTACTAATATCATTTATCATATCTTTTTTTGAAAAACTATTTCATTAGTCTAGCTTGCAAAGTCACATTGTTCATGAGTGTTATGTTTTAGGGTGGCAAACAATGTCAATAAGCAAGTTCTTTCTCAGCCCCTCTCCCAACCTTCTGCCTCTCAAGGATCGTTCTTAGATCGATCTTTCTCCTACACTATCAAAGTCAAAACCTTAGGATACATGATTCTTCTTCAAGAAGTAAGGTTCTTGGTTTCTTTGATAGCAATGTTTGGGTCATTTTTTCAGATTTGATGCATAATCTAACCACTAATTCCATTGGATATTTACAGTAAACCTTTTGCAACACGTTTGGAACCACACTTAGGTTCAAGTCATTCAGGTTTGACTGGTATTATGAACAATGTCCAGGATGTAACATGACTAATAAAAATCACGGGCAACCATTCATATGCAACTGTTCTGAAAATAACCCTCCACCATTCACCAAGTAAGTAGCTTATATTTATTAGTTACTATATAGACTATAATATGTAATGTAATAATGTTGTTATACAATCATATGATTCAATATTGGACATTAGGTATAAAAATGAAATGGAGGTTGAAAATGATGGAAAGATCAGCTATTTTGTTTTTTTGGACAATGAGTGCATTCAGTATGTTGGAATGTCAGCACATGATTTACGAGAGATCATGAAAAAGGTACGTGAATGAAGCATCTATAAACACAAGTAATTTTTCTAATGAGTGTTACATTACTATAGAAGAGGTTCAAACATAGAATGATCTATATACTTTATGTAATTTTGTAACAATGATTCATGAGGCTGATAAATTTTTGTTTTGAAATTTGAAATTTGGAATGGTCTATATACTTTCTGTAATTTTGTAGAAATGAATATTATACTTTCTGTAATTCTGGTATGTACAATATACCTTCTGTAACAATTCATATGGTCACATCTAATTGTTGTTGGTTTGATCTATTGATATTCATTGATTGGGTTTGATCTAATTGTTGTTGGTTTAATCTATTTGTTTGATCTATTGGTAATTATGGTATGGTCTATATATTTTCTATCATACATAATGTTCAAGATGAAAATTTATAGAATTATAGTGTAATAGTGCATTATTAGTTGTTTCTAATGTCTATATTATATGCATTTGTAGTCGAATGAAGATCACCCACAAATCTATCCTGAAGATTTGGACAAACTGATTGGGAAGGAGTTTTCTTTTTGCGTGAAGTTTCAATCGAACTATAAGCAGGCATTTGTTGAGAAGCTTAATGTGGACCAAGATGTAATCAAAATGTTCAAAGAAGCCATTAATCCAAGTGAGGTTTGTAAATTAATTCTTAATCAAATTCATCTCAGTGAGTTAGTATAAGACATGTAAGTTGACCATATAGATCGTTCATTTGTAGCTTACTTCCACAAACACCACGAATGCCCCAACTACGAAAGGAAAAGAACCAGTTATTATGGATGACATACCCGACAATGACAATGGGACTCCTACTTCCCTTAATACAATAAGTTTTATTTGAAGTTTGAGTGTTCAATTTAGTAGTAGTAGTTCAAAAAGAAAACATTATGTAAAAAAATGTGTTGATGACGGTGTTTCATTTGCAGCCAATCATGTCAGCTTCTCAAAATTGGAGTGATGAAGTGTATTCAAGCAATACCCCATCGAAGAGGTTGTCCCAAGTTCAAACAATTGATGAATTAGGAACTCCAAGTATCTTGTCACTCAGATTATCAACTACCAAAAGGGATAAGCAGGCCAAGAATGTTTAAGGAATTGTCTTCAACATGATTGGAATTGGTACACGTTGTTTTTTGATTGATTGGAGATCCTTCTGATTATACTAATGAGTTGGCTAACCATCTTTGATTGTAATATTTTTCTTCAGAAAAACAATTTAATTAATGTCTTAGTTGTTCGTGACCAAATATGTTTAACTTATAGACCGATTAACTTTGTTTTGTAAGTTGATATTGTAACACCCCATTTCTACCCGACGATTATATTAAAATTAGAGTATTAAAATTTCAACCAACAAGTACACAAAACAGGATGCTACATTTTTCAACTTATAAAGACTTCATTTAATTCCAAGAAAATTGATACATAACACTTTCGATTCATAAGAAACTAAAAACAACAACTTTTATTCATTTATGAAAATAAATTCAACTTTTACAACTACGCAACGGATTTTCAACGTATTCAACTAAACATGCTATAACATGTTATTCAACTTAAAACAACCTAGTACCAACATATTTAAACTAAAGCAACTCGAAAGCCACACAAAACAACTAAGTGTCCATTCCCCGAGTGTTACGTATCAGAGCACCAACACCGACTCGAACTAATGAAGATAATCATCTTCCTTCAAGCTACCTGCACATTACCAATATATGGGTAACATTCAAACAGAAAGGGTGAGATATCGATAATTATAAATGATATATAAAAAAAAATACTTAGATAAGGATCATAAACAATTCACCACTTCACAACATCAACCAAAACAACAACTTAACCACCAACCATATTTTATCAACTTATTTGACTACTTATTATATCCATCAAAATTTTAAACATAAACTGCATAATCATATATTCAACATGAACTACTTAATCAACATAATCAACACAATTCACTTAATCAACTTGAAAACAACATAAACAACTTATCAACTTTAACAACATAAACAACATAATCGACATAAATAGCGCAACACAGATACATTTCGACTATGCAAATGTATGTGGTACCATTCGGAGTAAAACTCTCAACTTAAAATTATTGCCAGGTTATCGAGGCAATCAAGGCATAAGCCTTCAACTTTCAACTTAGTGCTAATCCATGACAATGTGGTGTGAGCAACGACTCCGACTTAAAAATGCAAATGATCTACATAGCATGCACGACTTTACGACATAACAACATACATCATAAAACAACACAACCAACTTATACAACTTGAACAACTTTAATCAACGTTGGCTATTAAGCCTCCAACTTGAACAACATAACAACTTAAACAACTTGAGTAACTTAAACAGCATCAACAAGCAACACAAACAACTTATACAATGTGAACAACATAAATTCAACATTGGCTTGTAAGGACTCCCACATAATCAACTTAGAACGTTCTGTAAACCGAAACGACTTACAAACTCAATTAGTATCTGCAACTCGACTTTACAACATCTTTTCAACAAAACAACGCAACAAAAATCAATTATTAAACTACTCGACTTACCCCGACAATTTTCGTTAAATTTCGGGCAATTAAGTTTTTCTCCTAATTCGGCTAAACCGACTAAACCAATATCGTTTTAATGTTTTGCGACAAAACACGAACACTTTACAAAATTCTGCCAAAATCCATGTTCTGGTAATTTCGATCTGTCATAACAATAAGGACTACATTTTGTTTTCCTGTCAAAACTACAACACAGTCTTAATAATAAATATTATGTTTCTCTTCATTACTGTGGTTTATGCCCTGCTTCCTCTGATTTCAACACTTTTCACTAATTCTAATATTTAACAAAACATGATTTATGTATTTAATCTATGTCCGGAATTAGATTCACCAAAATTATAAAAACAATTCTTATGTAATTAACTTATTAGGAAAACCATTATTATTTAAGTATTATTTAATAAAACTAAGTGGCACATTTCTACTAATATGCTCAACGCCATTATCATCACTCTTGGTGGCCACCAAATGTAGCTCTCACCACATTTGTACATGGCTTGCGCCATATTGGTGTGTGAGGAAGGTGGCTCCCGCCACCATCACAATGTCGCCCCCGCCACATGTCTACATCCTACTTTGGGTGGTCGGCGCCACCCCTAATCAAATGGTGGGTGGTTTGTGCCACCCGTGCACTTCTTCTGCACCAGGTTGAACGTACCCAACTAAACTCTAGAAAATTACGACTTTGCAAACACATATCAAAAAACAACTCAGGAACATCTTATTCATCATCAACCAATCGACTATTATACGGAAACAACCAACAAAATTAACAACACCACAAGATAATAATCAACAAAATTCGACATCGACATCAAACAAAACACATCACCTATAACCACTCAAACCAAACATCATTTATCAAACCCCGTTATAATGATCGAACCCCACCCTTGCCTTGAATTAACGGTTGCTCTAATAATTTTCCGGTTAGTCTCCAAAGTTCTCCGATCAAATTTTTAACCCTTTGCCTCTATGACTCTTTTCCTCTCCTCTTTCATCCATGGAGATTAAAAATACGAACATGTTGCCATTGAGTTCCTATCTTGACCAAAATTCAGCCTTCATCATCATCAATCCCGTAACTACTATTTGACCAATTTCTAGCATGAACTTCCAAACTTCAAATGTGCTTTTCTCCTTCAATATCGAACTTATTGACATGAAATCATATATCAAATTGAAGGGAATTTCATAAAATTTCCAGAAATTCAAGAATCGCTTTAACCGGAATTACGAGTAAAACGTTATCACCGGTTTAATGGAGGTTGTACTGTAAGTGCGAAAAATGGAGATATGATCATGATTTCTTCTTTCTCCTTCTTTGCTCCCAAACTATTTTCTCTCCTCTAAAACCCTTATTCTTCTCTAATACTTTTTCCTCTGTAACTGTCATATTCTCTTACTACCAATTAACCTAATTTTCTTATCATATAAATCTATTATATTGGGCCTAAGTCATACACCCTCTTGATTGCTAATCCCGACGTAATTCAAGCCCATTAACCAACATGCTCAAATATTCAATAATATCACTGATAATATTATTTCCTCGACATTCCAATTTAATATTCCGACTTAACGACTTAATTCTTTGCAACACAAAACCAACCAAATAATAATTTTGCTACCAACTACTTACTCCCAACTTAATAGATTAACTTCTGATTATCAACCAAATGGTCCAAACAATTCAATCAACATATTCAACAACAAACATAGAATACTCCATATCGTTTTCCACAACTTATATCGACTTAAATAATTAAATTCAACTTAAACCAACTTATAACCATCAACATAATATTCCGATAAATTCATTCATCAACACGAATCGACACAATTCCACACAAAGCAACTCAAATTGAGAAGATAAGAAACCTATCATGTAAACCTATTATGCAATGGTATGGCATGTAAATCTATATGCAATGTTTTCAAGGATTTCGTGGGATTTAAATTTATTTCAGAAAAACAGAAACAAAGCTTTTACTAGTAAGTTCAAAATATAACTGCCTCTCGGGCTTATAATGAAGGAAAAATAAGAAAAAGTTACAAGGAAATAAATTGTAAAACATTTGAGACTTAAGACTCAAGTCTCCCATGGATGTTTCCTTTCCGTGTTGAGATATGTTTTGAGGTTCCGCTCTTCATGAAGTCGCCTTGTAAACTCCAATATTTTCTCTTTGCTAGCATAGAACTGAGCCTCAAAGGTATCCATTTCCTCTTTTAGTTGGATCCAAGATTTTTGTAGCTCTTCTAGGTTCGTAGGCATGTCTGGATGAAGAATGGTGTAAGGAACATCTCCTTCAATAATAGGCTCAACGATTGTCGGTAAAAAAATAGGATATGGCATCATAAGAGTTTGAGCACGAGACCGCACCCATCTGAGGTAAGGCTCCATAAAGATGGGGTATTTTGGTTCTAGAGTGTTGCTATTAATCTTATTCACCATGCCTCAAGCATGTATAAACCTTTGACGATAACCTTGAGGATCATTGTCTTAATCGAACATAATACCTTGAATAATCATATCATGAGGACCGTCACTCCGAGTGTAACCAGATTGACGTAGTGCTAAAGAAGGATTATAAGTAATGCCTCCAATTATGCCAAGGAGTGGTACATTAGGGAACTCCTCATAGAGGTCAATGATAGTTATATTTTCCATAGATCGGGAACACTAATGGATATTTGAATGAAAGAGTGACATTATCCTTCTAGACCACCTCAAGCTTTGTTCATTCTTCATCACAGATCAAGGAAGGTGTGAAATAAACAACCTAGATAGTAGATATATGCAACACATCAGAGTCCCTCACGCCTTCGTAGTATGAGTGTGAAGAGAGTGCAAAATATCTCCAAGCAAGGTAAACACAGGGTTATGAGTCATAAATATCTTAATTTCGTGCACATCTATGAATTGGTTCGGATTAGGGAACAACACCAAACCATAAATCAATAGGGCCAAGATCTCTTCAAAAGCATAGTAACTCATAGTATCTAGAAACAACTGAGCTTTCTCTATCAAGAATTTAGCAAGAAGACCTTTAACTTCACTTCTTGTTTCTAATACAATATCTGACTTCTTCAGATGCAAAATTGTTGCAATAACTTCAGGTTTAGGCTCCTTCTTTAGACATGTGAAAGGTTTTTGATCAAGAATAGGTACAACAATTAATTTAGAGAATTCTTTCATTGTGGGCACCAACTGATAATCAGGAAATGTGAAACAATGATGTTTAGGGTCAAAGAACCGGAACAAAACATTCATCATGTCTTCATTAAACCCTGAGGTGACGAAACCAAGTAGATAACCATTTCTTTCGGTGAATTGAGAATTCTTAGGAACCTTTGAGACTAATTCCTTAAGCTTGGAAGGTATCCTACAAAGTTGATTCGAATAGTGTTTCTGCGAGGGAAAGCCATAACCTACAGCAAAGAACAAAGATAAATCCTTGGTCCTTGAAATGGTTAGTGAAAATTCCATGTTATGATGTCATGATGTTATGAGGTTATGTTCATGTTTAAATCAAGTAAATGGAAAACACACACAAGTCACACAAGAGCCTTAGGTTTAACAGCTTGCATGAAGTCCATAGGTAGGTACCCTCCCCACTAAAGTTTAGTTGGTTCAACATGTCCTGGCAATAGTAACCGAGTTCTAAGGAATATCAATATCATTGTTTCTTCTCAAAGGCTTTATTTTAGTATGACAACCATCTCACCAACCAAAACATCCCAAGATTAGAATCTCAATGAGTATAACATCGAGTATCAACCAACTTTAGACTGCACAAAAGTCGGTTATCTCACTACTTTCTACTGGTCAAGATGGGTAAATTAAGGTTCTAAAGGGAAGTTAGTTTAAATGACACCATATGGCAACCTGATATTATCCTTAACTGACTTGAAAAATATCAGTATTAACCAAAGTGTCACACTAACTGTAGCTACCACATCAACCATAACGGTATACGCTGTACAATTTCTTTGGTCTACTACCACTTACCTAAGGTACACTAGATTTGGGTATAGGATCTTTCACACGAGTTTCTCCCAAGACAAATACCCTTTTAAAATTAAAGCATACAATTTAAGTTAAAATAAGTAGTAAAGTGATCTAACTCTAAGGTAACCCCTCTTTTTAAGAGATAAACTCTCCCCAGTAGAGTCGCCGGTTCTGTAACACGTTAGGAGAACTGACTTTTAATATTTGTCGCAAGATATGTTGCGGTAAGAAAGAGTCCCCACCGACTTTTATTTCATCCAATTAGGAAAGGCATACAAGAACAGGAAAGACCTTTAAAATATTTTGAGTTCGGGGGGTAAGTTATACAAAGGGAAAGTGTTAGCACCCTTTGTATCCATGGTTATCCATGGACTCTTAATTGCTTAGCTCACTCTTTACTTGTTTTGTTTGAAAAGTGTAGTGTGTGATTAAAATATTTAACTTTGTAATGATTCTCGTATAAATGTATACAAAATGTTTACTTGTTTGAAAATATTTTGAAAAAGAGGGTGGGGTGTAAAAAGTATTTGTTTTGAAAGTTGTGAGCAAGCGTTTAAGAGTTACTTACCCTAAGTTGTAAAGTCTTGTCATTTTTCGTTTCCTTAGGGATAGAAATATCCTTACTATTAGTTAGTAAGTAATTTTATCCTTGGATTTGAAGGGACAAGCGCAGGGTCATCGAATGGTCATAGAAGGCAACATGTAAGGATACCTTAGCAATTCGAAGGGACTATCATCATTTTTCCGTAAGGTCATCTAGGGACGAGATCATCTTTTTGTAGGCAACTCGAAAGGTCATCGAGGGACTATGATCTTTTTTTGTAGGCAATTATGATGATTTATTCGTAAGCGTCTTTTGCTAAGATATCTCTACGTTCGAGGGACATGACCATTATATCGAAAGACAACGCATAGAGGTCATCCCAGAGGTGCAAGTGTACATGTGATTGAATTCAAATATTTTATCTTGAGGTTAGGCGATCTAAGGTTGATTGATTATTCTTGCCATACAAATCCTAATTACTATCAATAGTTAATATAATAACATGCAAGGTAGTGCGAAAAGTAAATAGTAGAAAAATAAAATCATACGCTATTACATGGCTTTGGGACAATTACATAATAATCGATGCGGAAAATAAAGGTCATAATTAAACTATTACATCCCCAAAAGCAGTTACAATAATAGGAAAAATAATGTAAAAGAGCGCGCGCAAAAATTAAAGTTACAGCCTCAGAAATAGTTACATAATAATGAGCACAAAATAAAGAAAAATCGGGTAATAGAAAAAAAGTCAGGATAAATTAATTAATCTTAATTTATTTGTCAAAAGTCGGGTGAATCAGTGAATACTAAATTAACTAACTTAATTAATTTTAGAATTAAAATTAAATTAACTTAAATTAAAAATAATAATTAATTGGTTGAAAATTAAGTGAAATAAAATTAATTGAGAAAAATAATTATCTAATTATCTTAATTATTAAGCTAATGGTGATTAGCTAATAATTAAATTAATTAAATTAATAATTTTTTTAATTAGATGATTATAAAAAAAATAAGCGTTTGATTTTAATTTTTTAAATAAAAGAAAACAGCGCACCGTGACTTCATCTTCTTTGCGCATGCAACCCGACTTTTGGCTACAATTTTTGTTCCGTAGCAATAGGTTGTACCTGCAAGAATCAAACTCAACAAATAATGAAAATAAATTTCCTATGAATACATGAATCGATTGGAAACTGCCTCCTGAATATGATGGTGGTATTAGTTTCGTCCAATTATGGCCAAAACAAATAAAACCCTGATTTTGAGCTTTGAACTCTAGCCATGGTGAATCCTTGTACATGTTCTTAAAATGCAATTGATGTATCCAAAAAACATTTAAACATGATTATAAACACGAATATACAATCAAAAAAAATTAAACATGTATGTATGTATATATATATATATATATATATATATATATATATATATATATATATAATCGTTTTTTTAGGTAAACTGTATTGTGTTTCTACGTGTTTCGATGGATGACAATGGTCTGGATAACTTCAGAAGAATCCCGGGAACCGATTGCAATGTTTAGAACGAATTGAAACAAGCTGGAAATTGGTCTACAGATTGCTTAAAGTTCACAATCTTTTCAAGTTATGCTAGGATTCTTGGTTGCAAAACTTCGTTTTCTGACAATTTTTAAAAGTATATTTTTTTGGTTTTTGAGGCAAGAAATCGTGTCCTTTGATATGCACATGATGAGAATATATAAGAAAAGAAATTAGGTAAAAAAAATGGGCTTGGATCAAGAGATTTGATCTTGTATTCAAGTGGTGTTCAAAATTCTCCTTATTTGAAAATTTGATCTTCAATCTTTTGATATTTTGTATGAATAATATGATTCTTTCCAAGAAAATGAAAAATTGAATTTAAATGAATTAAATCCAAAATAAATAAAATAAATAAAGAAAATGAAAAAATATGACCATGAGGTCGTGGATCCCTTATAAACAAGTTTGGGTCATGAAAGAATGAGCCCATTTGGCAAAAAATCAAGTTTTAGCCATTACTTGCTTCATGCACCCCTTAATTTTGCTCAACTTTGACAATGCATAACTTCCTCGATTTTTATCATTTGAATATGTTCTTGCACTTTTTAGAAATCCCAAGATGTCTTCTAACCATTCCTTTTTGTCCCATGCCATTTTGATCTTCCATGTTCAAGTTATGAGCTTTTGAAAAAGATGAATTTGTGTTGACTTTTTAGAAGACCTGTAATGTCTTGGCTCATATCTTCCAAATGAAACATTTTTGACCTTGGCTTGTGAGACACAAAATTGTAGAGAATATAATTTCCTTCATAATAGACATTGGTTGGGAAACTTATGATGAAGCATATGAGAGTTATGTCTGGTCATAGTTCAGTTGACTTTCTCCTTAAGAAACCCAAATTTAGCAACTCTTGATTTGTGATGAATTTGAGATTTTCTTGATGAATCAAGATCAACCTTTGATCAAATGATGAATCTTACTTCATAATCTTGATTTTGACCAAAATTCTTGAAGTTTGACTGTATGTTGACCATAATTGACTTTTTACCCAAGTTAACTGATTATTGATTATCTGAGCATCTGACTGGCCAAACTTGTAGGGAAAGTTTTGAAACTTGACATGAAGATCTTTTGAAGTATATGGGATACCATGAAGTCCACTTGAGGCTTTGGAAGTCCAATTTAATTTGAGAAACACAAAACCTTAATTTGAGATCTATTGCTTAGGAAGAGGATTTGTCTGATGAAACCTTGAGTTCCTTTGAGCAATTGATAATCTTATGAACATTAGGAGACCTCTTGAGACATATTGTCTTGAAGATATGATGACAAATTTTGGGATACAACAGAAGGGTTCAAGCACAAGACTTTTAGAGAAGCATGTTTTTCAACGGGTTTCCTACATGATGACAGAGAGTTCATTGAAGCAATAAAAGAGGCTTATAACTGAAGTTCTGGAGTTTTTTTGCGCAAATTTTTTGTTACTATGTTATTATCATCTTAAATGAATCGTCCGGAGCATGTTTGACTTAACACTTGGTGCTACTTATCAGATGGGATTCATGAACAAATAATTTTGTCACAAAATCCAAGTTAAATTATTACATATTGCAAAATATATATGACACATTAATGATTATGTTTTCTCCTCTATTAAATTGTTTGCAACATAAGATTAACAACATTTTGTTGAGCTTTGTTTTATTTTTGTAGATTTGACATTATCAGATGAGGATATTCAACAACTCACTTTGATGGAAATTAAGAAGCAGCTACAGAAAAATAGAAGAAGTTTGAAAGAATTTAAGTCAATGCCATATCCAAATGATTATGTTCTTAACTTTCTTGGAAATAGATTAATATATGATGAAAGACAGTATGACATCAATGCTCAAGAAGAGATTTACAACAATCTATTTTAAAAGTTGTCAGGTATTGTTCTTATAATGATTACAATATAATTTCTCTATAATATATTAAGCATGTTATAATTGTTGTTCATCTTTATTGTCATGAACTTAAACACATTTGGGGTACTTATGATACATTGTTCATGGATTAGATTGTAGGAATTATATATTCAACATATTCATGAAATGAAATAGTTATGGTATTCCTTCGTTAGCTTTTGTTATTATTAAGTTATTAACTTTATTCGTGTAGTATATGTTTAAGAATCAGTTGTTCAACTTTTAAGGTGTGTTATTTGTTATTGTAGATGAATAACTTGACATCTTCAGAGAAATTATGCAAGCAGTCACAAATCAAAATGGAAGAGTATTTTTCTTATATGGTTATGGTGGGACTAAAAAGAATTTAATGTGAAACATACTTTCTGCTGCTTTGCGTTGTCAATGAGATACTGTGTTGAATGTAGCATCTAGCATAATAGCAAGTTTATTGTTACCAGAAGGGAGAATTGCGCATCCAAAATTCCAGTTCCATGTTTGGAATCTTCCACATGTAACATTGAGAATAAATCAGATCTTGCTAATCTCTTAAAGGTAACAAAACACATTATATGGGATGAAGCTCCTATGTCTAATAAGTTTTGTTTTAAAGCTCTTGACAAGTCTTTGAAGGATATAATGGGTGATGATGACTTTTAATGTCAACAAATATTTGGAGGCAAAGTTGTAATTTTTTGTGAAGATTTCAGACAAATTCTACTTGTTGTACCAAGGGGTACTAGGTCGGATATTGTCCATGCAACAATAAATGCATCATATATTTGGGACTATTGTAAAGTGTTGACTCTAACAAAAAATATGAGGTTACAGAGTGGTTCTAATATAGCCAACATAGTAGAAATTAGGCTATTCTCATATTGGATTTTACAAGTTGGCAATGTAAAAGTATCAGAACCCAATGATGGTTATGTTGAAATAGATATTCCTGAAGAGCTGCTCATTAGAGATTTTGTGGACCCAATTCAGGCAATCGTTGCAAGTACCTATCCAAATGTAATTCAAAATTACACAAATCCAAATTTTCTACAGTGTCAAGTTATTTTAGCATCAACTACTGAAATTGTAGATGACATCAATGACTACATCACTAATCTCCTTCCAGATATATTTTTATCTCTATTTGATCTTACCTGATCAGGAGGGCCTTCCAAGGATTTGAAGACTGGGCCAGAGAGTAAGGTGAGTGAGGGGGTGTACCTGCATGGTGCTCCAATGCTTAAGTTAGAAGAGGTACAGAGTAAGGTTATTTTCTGAGTAAGTTAGAATACCTGACCCTTTACTATGAAAGGGTATTTATATTGAGCCCCCAGCGCTGGGCCAAGGCTCCAAATGGGCTGGATTTAGCTAAGCCCAAGGAGGAGCTGCCAGGGGACGCGTAAGAAGCGTGAAGACCTAGACCAAAGGTCTATCCCCTGGTCCAACTACCCCTATCCCTACGGAGATAGTATAGGGGAGTTGGGTGACGTGCCAAATGAGGTGGCAGACGTGGTTATGCCCGACATGGCTCATGTGCCCGTGATATAGGTAGGTGATATGTGGATGAAGATCAATGGGCGGGGGACGCACTCTTTGCCCGACACGTAGTAGAGTTGTCGAGATGACGTCCCTTCGACATGGGTGGAAGGACCCTTGCCCGACGCATTTATGTGCCCGGAGGTTTGGGCCTGTACCCGACGAGCACTGGGTCGTGCCGTGCATATCTTCATGGCCCAGTCCAGAACAGGAGCCCCCCAAGTCGAGTCTCTGAGTTAGAGTGATGACTTGTATTGCAACTGGGGTCCCCCGTATTGAGGGAGAGGCGCGGTCGTTCGGCATGGGAGGTTATAATAGATTTGCTCGCGAGCTCCTCTTTCCATGGTAGTGTCGGGGATGGAAAGTGATCGACGGGTGCGCATCTTCCTCGTAACGGCCGAGGGCTCGACGCGGGGATATGGCATCTTGATGAGTCGGGGAGATGGACAGATGCTCGGCGTCGTTTCAGTTTCTTTTTTGGGTAGACGTGTCTCAAACTTAATGGCGTCGCTTCGTTTTGTGTGCAAAGACAGCATAGGCAGTAGGCAATGATGACCTAGCGCGTTGGCCCACGCGCCAGGGACTATAAAAGGAAGTTGAGTGACTTCATTTTCACTTTTTCGCTCCTACGTTCACCGGAAGTTCTGAAGATTTCTCCTGTGTCTGCTCGCCTTGCCGTCTGAACCACCGCCTCAGCCCGTCTTGTTGCCTGAACCACCGTCTCTGCCCGTGCGCCACCGTCTCTTTCTCAACTTCTATATGTCAGGTACCACTTTGCTTCCGTAATCCATCATTTTCCCTTCTGTTTGTGTCAAATGTCTACAAATGTATGTTATCTTCGTAGTATGTGGTTAGATTTGACTTAGGAATAGTAAAATGGACTGTAGATGGACTATAAATGGTAGAAAATATGGTTAGGGTTATACTGTCCCGGGCAGAAATTACATATGCCAGGCAATATTTGCATAAGCTGTATGAACTTTCTGCCCGGTCTCTTAAGAACGTGCGTATCTTCGCGTCGAACACAATTAGTGTCCGTTGCTGCTACGCCCTTTCACTTGACCTGCGGTGGAAGGGTGGATTTGATATGACGTCGAATTCATTCTTTTTGTCTGCGTTTCAGGTGCTACCGGGCGTTTACGACCGAGGGGGGAAGACTCCGGGTCCTCGACTGAAGATGCGGCCATCGCTCGTCTACCTGTTGGGGATGGGAGTGTCAGGGACGGTACTGAGCACGCCTCATCCTCCGGGCATGTCGATTTCTCCTGGGTTGCGGACGAACCTTTGGAGGAGGAGTCATATTTCTGTGACGAGGCTATCCCTGCTTACGCCGTGGTCGAGGACATAAGCCGGGAAGATCCGCCGAATTGGTATTGCTGTGCCCCCAAGGAGGAGGACCGTATATGCCATCATTTCCCGGGGAAGCAGTTCACTATGTACGAGTTCTCTTTCCGGGAGGCGGGGATCAGACTGCCCTTCAATTCCTTCCAAATGTCGATTTTCAAATGGCTTCGGCTGGCGCCATCCCAACTGCATCCTAATGCTCTCGACTTCATGCGGGCATTCGAGTTGGTCTGCCTCTTCCTCGGCATCGGGTGTACTCGAGCCCTCTTCTTTCATGTCTTCCACCTCCAGCGGTCCGGCTTCCGCGGGCGCCACAGTTGGGTTTCTTTTAAACAGCCCGTGCGCTTGTTCAAGACGTACGTGGACTCTGCCCGTCATTTCAAGGGTCGTTGGTATGTGGTGAGACCGATCACCCGTGCCGCCCTTCACTCCCTTTACTATTATCAACGAGCATCAAACGGGGAGGAGAAATTGATGTCGAAGATACCGCTGAGGTGGCAGCGCGATCATTTCGACCTCTCCACCGCCCACTATAGGATCAAATATGCGATGCTCGGCGCTGAGGATAGGCTCGCGTACAAGAAGCTGGTTGATTACGTGCAGAGTTTCAGTTTGGGGGTCTGGGCGAATCGACAGGGCGTGCCCTATCTTGACGAGGCCGGAGCGCCAATTACTGAGACGCGCTATATTAATACAAAGGCCTTGCTCGAGTGTGGAACCGAGGAGAAGGCTTTAGAATTATTGAGTAGGCAGATTTTTCTTGATCTTGATCTCTTATTTTTGTCTATGTTTTCGCTCGCTAATGTTTGTGTGTAATGCTTCGCAGGTGCCATGCCCAGTACGCGTGATCGGGTCCTGAAGCTGGCCAATCAGGTCGGTGCGGCTGACCGGGTGCCGAAGAAGAAAAAGAAAACCGTGGCCTGTGTTCAGGTGGCCGCTGCTGATGCTGGGGTCGGGACTTCGAACACAGCAAGCCCGACACCTTCCTCTCCTCCTCGGGCGTCGACGATAAACATACCTGACAGTCCGCCGCAATCGGCCTCTCCTCTTCATAAACGGAAACGTTCGGCGGGGACTCTTTCGAGGTCATCCTTGGGAAGTCCGGGTGGCCCGGGCAGCTATTTGCTACCCCCCTGCTATGTGGAGCGGTCGTTCTTCAAAGTCGAGGATGCGATCGCGGTGCCGGCGCCTGAGGCCAAGGCCATCCTGGACCAAGATGCTGGTGTCCGACGTAAGGAGTTGGCTAGGGACCTGGCAGCTGTCATCCGGGTGATGGAGACGGCCATGGTCTTGACTGATACCTCGGTCTCTACTGCCTCCCTGGAGGACGCTCTCGTGCAGGTTCGGTCGGAGAAGGACAAGCTGTCTAAAGACCTGTCGGACTACAAGGAAGAGCATCAGCTGCAGGAGGGGCTGAATAAGAAATTGGAAGAGGCAGAAAAAGAGCGGGACCAGCTGAAGGTGGCCAAGGTGAGCTTGGAGGAACAGGTGGCCGGGCACCAGAAGTTGATCGAGGACAATGCTGGACTGCGGGCTCAGCTTGAATCTCTCGAGGAAAAGGTCCGTCCTTTGGCTGATGAGACCGGGGAGGAGCTTGCCCTTGGTTCCCGTGGCGAGCTGTTGGGGCACATACGTTCTCTCAACCAGGACCTTGTGGCCGTTTTCAAGGAGGGTTTCGACAATGCCGTCGAACAACTGAGGTTTCTGAACCCTGAGTTGGTGACGGAGGGGTCGACCCATAATTATTGCGTCAGGGAGGGAGAGATCGTATGCCCTTTCGAAGCTGAGGAGGAGCTGGGGGATGACGAGGAGGAGGCAGATGATGTTGAGGAGGTGCTCCGGGCGGAGTCTTGATTATTTTTCTTTTGATTTTTTGTTTTTGTTATGGCCTGCGTGCCTTGTTATGTGGCCTGCGTGCCCTTCATGTATTTTGGCCTTCGGGCATGTGTAATATGGCCTTCGGGCGTACTTGGCCTCGGCCGTTGTTATGTTTTTAAATATATGAATGTTTTTTGTTGTCGTTCATTGTGTTCGTGTATGCGTTATATTTGCTTTTTATGAATTTATACTCTGCTCGACCTCGTTAGTCTCCTCGGTTTAGGGAACCGACGAAACGTCGGGCTTTGTGCCCGTTTGGATCGAAGTCGGGTTCGTTGTTCGGACTCTGGCCTCGAGGCTTGGGCCTTCCCATCGCGAGCTGGGTGCCCTGCCTGCCGTGGTACTTCGACGTTGAGTCTTGATCGAGATCCCAATCGTCGGGGAGGGTTGTGTTCGCTATGTGGCCCGGTTCGTCCCCGGGTCTTGCGGTTCCTCTTTGGGGTTTTGGAGGCGAGGAGCGTGGTCGTACCACCCACGTCTCCCCGTGATACATTTTAGCTGTAATATTGTCTAAGTTTTTCTGCGTTCCATGGTCGAGCGAGTTCTTCCCCTTGTAGATTTTCTAGGTAATAGGCCCCGTTGCTCGTCTTGTCGCGGACGCGGTAGGGGCCTTCCCAGTTGGCGGCCAGTTTACCCTCTTTTGGGTTTTTCTGGTTTCTTCTGAGGACCAGGGTGCTGACCTGGAACTCTCTTCTTATGACCTTCGCGTCGTGGCGTAGTGCTATTTTTTGTTTGAGGGACATTTCCCTGAGGGCTGCTTCGGAACGGATCTCTTCGACTAGGTCGAGTTCGGCTCTAAGGGTCTCGTCGTTCATTTCCTCGTCTAGGGGCTCTTCTATCCTCCTCGTTGGTTCCCGTATTTCCACCGGGATGACTGCTTCGGTGCCGTAAGTCAGTCAGAATGGGGTCTCCCCGGTGGTGGAGTGTGGTGTCGTGCGGTAAGCCCATAGGACGCTATGTAGCTCCTCGACCCATGCCCTCTTCGCCTCGCCTCGCCTGCGTTTAAGGCCACGTAAGATTACCCTGTTGGCCGCTTCCGCTTGCCCGTTCGTCTGTGGATGTTCGACAGACGTGAAATGCTGTTTAGTACCTAGGCTGGCGACGAAGTCTTGGAAACCTCCGTCCGTGAATTGTGTCCCATTGTTCGTGATGAGGGTCTGGGGTACGCCGAACCGAGCGAGGATGTTGCGTTTAAAGAACCGGAGAATGTTCTGTGCGGTTATTTTAGCCAATGCCTCTGCTTTAATCCATTTCGTAAAATAATCTACCCCGACGATGAGGTATTTATTCTGGTACGTCCCGGTGA
This sequence comes from Lathyrus aphaca, assembly GCA_963966055.1. Lineage (NCBI taxonomy): Eukaryota > Viridiplantae > Streptophyta > Magnoliopsida > Fabales > Fabaceae > Lathyrus > Lathyrus aphaca. The sequence goes on from OZ014522.1 coordinate 515,305,512, forward strand.
CAAAAGGCCCGAGGATGTCCATGCCCCACCATGCGAAGGGCCACGGGGAGGACAGTGATTTTAGGTCGTTCGGGGGTGCGAGGTGCATGTCGGCGTGTCGCTGGCATTTGTCGCATTTTTTTACGTGCTCCTTTGAGTCGTTTTGCATGGTCGGCCAGTAGTAGCCTGCTCGAAGGGCTTTTCGTGCGAGCGATTGCCCGCCGAGGTGTTGAGCGTTGATCCCCCGGTGTATTTCTCCCAGTATGTCGGGAACTTTCTCTTCCTCGACACACTTGAGTAGCGGGATGGAGAACCCTCTACGGTAGAGTTTACCTTCGAGGAGTACGTATGAGCATGCCCGACGTTTGGTGGCGGTCGCCTCCTTTGGGTCGACTGGGAGTTCGTCTTTCGTTAGGTAATTGTAGATGGGTGTCATCCAACAGTGAGCATCCCCGATCGCGTTGACTTCTAATGGAGGAGGTAATTTTTCGATGCTAGGTCGAGGAAGGATTTCTTGAATTACGGATTTGTTTCCGCCCTTTTTCCTCGTGCTGGCTAGTTTTGAGAGGATATTTGCCCGTGTATTGTGCTCGCGAGGTACGTGTTGAACTTCCCACTTCTCGAATTTCTCGAGTTTTTCTTTGACGAGGGACAAGTATTCGACGAGGTTGTCGTTCTTGGTTTGGTACTCTCCTCGTACTTGTGAAGCCACGAGCTGGGAGTCTGTGGATATTTTTACTTCCTTTGCTCCTAGGTCTTCGGCTAATCTCAGACCGGCGATAAAAGCCTCGTATTCGGCCTGGTTGTTCGACGTCGGGAAAGCCAGCGCTAATGAGACCTCGATCAAGATCCCATCCTCATTCTCGAGGATGATCCCAGCTCCGCTGCCTGATGTGCTGGAGGCGCCATCGACGAAGATCGTCCACTTGTGGGCGCCGTCCGCCGGTGTTGGGCAGTGGGTCATTTCCGCGACGAAGTCGGCCAGTGCTTGGGCTTTCAAGGTCTTTCTATTTTTGTATTGGATGTCGAATTCAGAGAGTTCCAGTGACCACTTGAGCATTCTGCCGGCCATATCTGGTCGCCCGAGTAACTGTTTGATCGGCTGGTCGGTCTTTACTTTTATCGTATGTGCAAGGAAGTAGTAACGTAGCCTCCTCGCCGCATTGATGAGGGCTAGGGCGACCTTTTCGATTTGCTGATATCGGAGCTCAGGGCCTTGGAGTGCTTTGCTCGTAAAATAGATGGATTTTTGTCCTTCGTCGGTTTCCCTTATTAGGACAGCGCTGACGGCCTCGGTCGCCACGGATAGATATAGGTATAGGGTTTCCTTTTCCAATGGTCGTGATAAGACCGGGGGTTCGGAGAGAACCTTTTTCAAATGGAGTAACGCTTGCTCGCACTCGTTGGTCCAGTCGAAGCTGGCCTCTTTGCGAAGGAGTCTGAAGAATGGCAGTGCATGCTGGGCGGACTTGGCGATGAAACGGGAGAGTGAGGCGAGCACTCCATTGAGGGATTGGATTGATTTCTTGGTCCTCGGGGTCGGAAATTCTGAGAACGCCCGACATTTGTCGGGGTTGGCTTCGATCCCCCTTTCGGTGAGGTAGAAACCCAGGAATTTTCCTGCCCGTACCCCGAACGTGCATTTTTCAGGATTGAACCTCATTTTGCACTGCCTCGCCTGCTCGAAAACTTTGGTTAGGTGTCGAGCATGGGTAACCTCCTCATGTGACTTGACGATCGTGTCGTCCATGTATACTTCGAGCATGTCCCCTATTTCTTCCTTGAAGACTTTGTTCATCATGCGTTGGTACGTGGCACCGACGTTCTTGAGCCCGAACGGCATTACGTTGTAATAGTAATTGCCCGTTGGGGTCATGAATGCCGTGTGTCTCTTGTCTGTGGGCGACATAGGGATTTGGTTGTATCCACTATATGCGTCCATGAAGGATAAGAGTTTAAAACCTGCAGAATTGTCTACGAGCATATCTATATTAGGGAGGGGGAAAGCATCTTTCGGGCAAGCCCTATTAAGATCAGTATAATCAACACACATACGCCATTTTCCATTATTTTTCTTAACGAGGACTACATTAGAGAGCCAGGTTGTGTACTGGGCTTCAGAAATAAAATTTGCCTCTAAAAGGTCTTTTACAGCTCGTTCGGCAGCCTCTGCCTTCTCGGGGGACTGTTTGCGCCTACGCTGTGTTATGGGCTTGACTGCCCGATCTAAAGCTAGCTGGTGACACGCGATCTCAGGATCCAGCCCGGGCATTTCCGCGGCATTCCAGGCGAAGAGGTCAGAGTTCTCTTTGAGGCATGCCACGAGCTTCTCCCTTGTTCCCTCGGGCAGTCCCTTGCCTATCTTCACTGTCCTTTCTGGATCGTCCCAGAGAGGAATGAGTTCGAACTCTCCGTCGGGGATTGGTCGGACCGGGTGTTCGAGAGATCGTTCCTCGGTGGGCTTCCCTTCTTCGGTTTCGTCTAGCCCAATGCGACAGTCGAGGTCGATGGCGTTAACTCCCCGGGGAGGATCCTCGGTCCTGAGTTTTTTGTTGTTGCAGCTACTCTTTGTGTTGACCATGGCCTGTCCTTTTACCGCAGCATCGTAGCACCGTCAGGCAGCTTCGATGTCACCGTGGATGGTGACCACGCGACCCAATTTGGTGTAGTATTTCATCTTCAGGTGGACGGTGGATGGGACCGCGGTGAGTTCGGCCAGTGTCGGGCGTCCAAAAATGCAATTGTAAAGGGATGGACAGTCCACGACCAGGAATTGGATCTTAATTTCCCTGGCCGTTTCTTGCTCCCCGAAGGTGACGAGGAGCTCGACATATCCCCACGGCCTTGTTGTTGCTCCGTTGAATCCCTGGAGGTCGGATTCGACGTAGGGGGCCAGGTTGGTCTTGTCTAATTTCAGAGTCTTGAAGAGGTGGACATACATGATATCCACCGAGCTGCCCTGATCGACCAGGATGCGTCTGACGTCGAACTGGGCCATCTTTGCCCTGATCAATAGTGGGATGCCCGAATTCGGGGATCCGCCCGGAAGTTCCTCCAGAAAGAAGGATATTGGGTTGGATTTACCCCGATATTTTGTCAGCGTCGCCTTTTGCTCGGGGGCAGTCAGTAGGAGCTCGTCGAACTTGCGTTTGACCGAGAGGGCAGCGGCTTCACCGTTAATTCCTCCACCTGATATAACCAGTGCGGTTGGGAAATCTTCCCAGGGGCTGAGTGCAGTGATTTTACCTTCGGGTAATAGCTCGGGGAGGATGAAATCTTTCGGGCGTGACACGCAGAGGGCCACTTGATAAGGAGAGTTGTCGGGGGGTGTTTCTTCCCGAGGTCTCTTCTTCTCTGCCTCGTCATGTCTAGGGGTTTCGTTCTTCCTCGTATACTGTTTTAGGTGCCCTTCTTGGATTAAAATCTCTATTGCATCCTTCAGGTGGACGCAGTCTTCGGTCACATGCCCGTGGCTCCTGTGGAACCGGCAGTACTTGGATTTGTCGGTGTGAGGCTTTGGCGCAGATGGTTTTGGGAACCTTACTCTGCCCTGTTTAAATTCAGAGTTGATGCATTCCGCGAGGATGCGCTCTCGAGGAGCTGTCAGTAAGGTGTACTCGCTGTATCGGCCCGCGGGGCCTCTTCCTTCTCGGAGCTCGCGAGACCTTTCTTCCCTTCGCTTGTCCCCGTTGCGACGGGGGATGTTTGGATCCTCGCGTTTGGAATGCTCGGTATCCCCAGCATTACGGCCGTTGCGGGCGTTGTGCGCTACTTGTTTCTCCTCATATCTGATGTAGGCCTGGGCCTTGTGCAGAAGTTCGTTCAAGGTGCGGGGAGGCTCGATCCCGACGGCTCTGCTAATTTCACTGCCGGGCAAGAGTCCTCTTTCGAGGAGATACTTCTTCATGTGTTCGGTGGTATCCACCTCGACAGCTTCCTGGTTGAATCGCTCGATGTATGAGCGCAGTGTTTCATTCTTCTTTTGTACTATGGCTTCAAGGGTCGCCTCAGTCTTGGGATGACGACGGGAAGCCGTGAAGTGCCTGGTGAACATGGACCTCATGACTCTCCAAGATGTGATGGATTCGGGAGCCAAGCTTTTGTACCAAGCCATGGCCCCTTTCCTGAGGGTTGTTGAAAACAGTCGGCATTTGAGATGACCGGTGATATCATTGCGGTAGTCGAACATTGCGTTGACGTTGTCGACGTGGTCGTCGGGATCTGTAGTCCCGTCGTACACAGCTAGATTGGGCGGTTTCTCCATGCCTTTGGGGAGCGGGGCTTCCATTATTGCTCGAGACAGGGGGCAGTGCAAGTCTTCCTCGTCGCTCCTTAATGGAGATAGTTCATTGTTGTCGGGGCTGCGCCCGCGCCTTGGTGATGTTCCTGCTGACGTGAGGTTCGGGAGAGCGACGCCCTCGCTTCTTTGCTGGCTCTGGACGTTGCTGTTTCCTCCTCTCCTGCTGGGGTCGGACCTCCTGTCGCTCGGCTTCGAGGGCCATGATTCTCTCGTGCTGCTGGTAGAGCATAGAACCGGCCTGGTTGAGGGCATTTACCATGGCAATCATGGTGGCGTCTCCTTCAACGGGGACGGGGATGGGATGGAACGTCTCTGCCCCTTGGTTTTGGGCGTGAGAGACATCCCCGTTGTTTTGAGGCTCTGGAGACGGGGTAGATGGGCGACCGTCTGCTTCATGGGGCTGCGGGCCGTCATCCATAGTGTAGTCGACGAGGGGACGGCTGCGCTCGCTAGGTTGTTCTCCGGCCATGTTGGAAGGACAGGAATGGATGAGCTTTGATCCTCTGTTGATGAAGATGAGGATAGCTGTTTCCCACAGACGGCGCCACTGATCTTACCTGATCAGGAGGGCCTTCCAAGGATTTGAAGACTGGGCCAGAGAGTAAGGTGAGTGAGGGGGTGTACCTGCAAGGTGCTCCAATGCTTAAGTTAGAAGAGGTACAGAGTAAGGTTATTTTCTGATTAAGTTAGAATACCTGACCCTTTACTATGAAAGGGTATTTATATTGAGCCCCCAACGCTGGGCCAAGGCTCCAAATGGGCTGGATTTAGCTAAGCCCAAGGAGGAGCTGCCAGGGGACGCGTAAGAAGCGTGAAGACCTAGACCAAAGGTCTATCCCCTGGTCCAACTACCCCTATCCCTACGGAGATAGTATAGGGGAGTTGGGTGACGTGCCAAATGAGGTGGCAGACGTGGTTCTGCCCGACATGGCTCATGTGCCCGTGATATAGGTAGGTGATATGTGGATGAAGATCAATGGGCGGGGGACGCACTCTTTGCCCGACACGTAGTAGAGTTGTCGAGATGACGTCCCTTCGACATGGGTGGAAGGACCCTTGCCCGACGCATTTATGTGCCCGGAGGTTTGGGTCTGTACCCGACGAGCATTGGGCCGTGCCGTGCATATCGTCATGGCCCAGTCCAGAACACTATTATTATTATTATTATTATTATTATTATTATTATTATTTGTTTGGGTAAACAAATTAATTACGTAGTTGATGTAGAACATGGAGAAGTCCGATTCATGTTTACTCTTTTCTTTATGAGTGTCTATTTTAGATAACTTTAAATATTAGAATAAAAAATTTAATAGTAATATTATTTTTTTCTTTTCAAATATATAAATATCTAAACTTTAATAATTGTTATTTTTTATGAAGGTGAGTGTAAAAAATATCTGAGTTGTGATTCCATTGATAGATCAAAAGCAAATGATAATAATGCTTTTGAGCATTTGACACCATAATTCTTGAGTTGTATTGAAACTTCTGATTTGCCTAATCATTCTTTGTAAGTTGAAAATTGACATAACAATCATGTTGATAAGGAGTTTGGATCAATTCGAGGGGCTTTGTAACGGTACACGGTTGACAGTTACCAGAGTAGCAAACCATGTAATAGAAGCAAAGATAATTTCTGGTACAAATATTGATAACACTATTTACATACCAAGAATGTCTTTGTCTCCATCTCAATCTCCATGGTCATTCCAACTAATCAAAAGACAATTTCCAATTATAATGTCATTTGCTATGACAATCAACAAATCTCAAGGTCAATCATTGAATTATGTTGGTTTATACTTGCCCAAGAATGTTTTCAGTCACAAACAACTTTACGTTGCTATTTCAAGAGTAAAGAGTAAAGCTGGATTGAAAATCTTAATACATGACAAAGACAATAACTCTTTGCCTCAAACAACAAATGTTGTCTTCAAAGAAGTTTTCACAATGTCATATATGTACATTTTTAATATTTATCATTTGCCCAATACATTTATCAATATAGATTTTTTTTACTATATTACCTAACATATCTAATTCTTTATTAACCTGTTGCATGGACAATATTCGATCTAACATAAAATGGTGCTACATGATATCTTATTAAATTTGGTCAAGTCTATCATTTCTGACAATCCATGATTGAATGGTTTTGCTATAAGTTTAATATTGCCATGCAAGATATCTGTTGATTGTATATTCAAATAATTGATATTTCTAGAGTTTGCAAAATATCTTTATTAACATTATAAATTTCTCATGTTAGGTGTTTTGGATGGTTACTCAAACTGGGAGATTATGGTCCAATTAGCTTTTGTAGGGCTCATTATCGGAGTTTCTCGTCGTTGTATAGTTTGCTGCTACAAAATTAATATCTCTCATATATATACAATTGTTTGACATTTGAATTTTGTTAGTGCTGCTATTCTATAGTTTCACGTTGTTCTAGAATTGTGTCACTGTTAGAACAAAGAAGAATTCATCAAAACTAATTGTTATTTTGTTCGTCATTTTATTGATTTTATCAAGATTTGGTTCATTTTAATTAAAAACTTATTACTATATTTTTGTCAATGCTGAATAATTAGGAATTTAAGTTTGCACTATCAATTAATTTTAAAACAATTGAATATTACGAGATACAATATTATAAAATTGTGTCATATTTGATTTTTTTATTTCTATTTCACAAAGACACATATGTTATAGATTGAAAATCATATAATATAAAGATTCATTTTGTGCTTAAACTAGGGTATTCGATTAATCCAAAGGACATAATTGACTGAAAGACAGGGTGTGCTTTTCCGCCTCAAACGCACTAAATCCAGATCCCACTATTGTGAACCCTGCTCCGTGAGTTCGTAATTAGGGTTTAAGAAAAAAGAGTTGAACAACGACGAAGAAGACAGTGATTGAAACCGTGTAACATCGCAAATCATGGCCGAACCAGAAAACACAATTCACGTTATACCTATTGATATACATAAGAAGAAGAAGAAGCGCGACAAAAAGAGATTCCGTGAAATTGTTGAGGAGCAAAACGGAGCAGAAGAAGAAGATGTGAATGATACTCGTAGTAATGGAGAATCCTCAAAAAAGAAGAAGAAGAAAGAGGAGGTGGAAGTAGAAAATGAAGTAGTGGAGGAGAAAAAGGTTAAGGATAATAGTGGTTCTGGAATTATGAGCACCGAATCATTTGCTTCTCTCGGATTATCTGTACCTACTTCTAAAGCCATTACGGATATCGGATTTGAACGCATGACTCAGGTAATCAACAAATTTCTGAAAATTTTGTGATAATATAATGTTTGAAATTAGAATTGACCATGTTGTTATCAATGTAGATTCAAGCAGGATCGATTCCGCCACTTTTGAATGGTAAAGATGTTCTTGGTGCTGCAAGGACTGGTTCTGGTAAAACTCTTGCTTTTTTAATTCCTGCCGTGGAGCTTTTGCACAAGCTTAAGTTTAATCCTCGAAGTGGAGCTGGTGTTGTTGTCATATGTCCCACTAGAGAGCTTGCTATTCAGGTACTAAGTTTTGGGGATAATTCTTTCTTGGCCGTGTTGTCCTATACTTAAACTGTGGTGTTGGGATTGTGGTAGAATTTGGATTAATTTCTAGCTTATGATTATGTGAGCTTTTCTGTGAAAATAAGTTGATGGTCTTAACGAGCTTATGGTTTGTATGGAGATGTTAAATGATAGAGGTGCAATTTGGACTAGTTTATAGTTCATGGGAGCTTCTCATTTTAAGTTGTTTTACGATTCTTCACTAACAAAAATTCCTTATAGAGAGGTTTACAGTTTATAGGTATTTTTATTTAGAAGTTTAATAAAAGAGCTTTTGAAAAATAATTGAGATGCAGAAAATGATTTCGACCTAGATGAAAAACTAAATTTTCAAGATTCTTTTACTATTTGATTTTTTATTAGTCTTGTTGAGAAGTTTAATCAAACTGACTTAAAGTTTCTGAAGAAGATAATTGAGCAGAAGATTATTTCAACTTATATGCTAAACTGTTTTTTGAAAAACTCATTATTATTATTGCAAGGTTTTTTAATATTTCTTTTTTTAATTTTATTTTATAATAACTTGTTTTGAAGTTTATCTGAGCCGGTTCTTTTATTTTCTTTGCATGCAGTTCCTCAGTTTTTGTTATTCTTTGTGATGTTTTATCGTGTTTGATGTAAGCGGATTTTGTTATCTAGTTCTCCTTATTTGCCGATTTTACATTTCTTTTAGACCCATGATGTTGCCAAGAAGCTTCTAAAGTATCATTCACAAACTCTTGGATTGATTATTGGAGGTTCGGCTAGAAGAACTGAAGCTGAACAGCTTGCTAAAGGGATAAATATATTGGTAGCTACTCCTGGTCGTCTTCTGGATCATCTACAAAATACCAAGCGGTTTGTATATAATAACCTGAAGGTATATAATGAGTTGTTCCAGTAATTGTTTCTCTATTTTGCTTCACTAAAATAGACATATTTCACCGCTGATGCTGGTGTTGTGTTTTAGGATTTTTATAGATTAGGAAGGAGAGAAGAGGAAAGATAAACACTTTGACCTGTAATCATGGTTTTATAATACGGAAGACTAAATACGAATCCATATGTATAGTAGTTGTAGACTCCTTATCCTAATTAAATAACAAAATTAATCAAGATGATATAAACCCATAAAACAATCCTTATTGATAATCTGAATCACTTTTAGATCAAGATATCATAGTTATTTCCATGCGATCTAACATCTATTATTTATTAATGATGTATTTTTTGTCATCAGTATGGTTTATGGTTGTGAGTGGTTGATGCGTATCAATAATGTAAGCATTTATTGTAGAATATACATGTGAGTGTTCAATGCTCATAGTATGGACATCTTGGCTACAAAATATATATTTGATCTTAATCAGAAGTTCTTCATTCATCATGTATTTTGGCGGATATTTATTTTATGTATACATACGTTGTGACATTATTCATATCTCCTTCCCGCTTGCTCTTGAAATAAGTAGATGCATGGATGCATGTAGCGTAGATTCAGGATATTTTCTTACTTTTAAATTCCTGAATTTGTTGGCAGTGCCTCATTATTGATGAAGCTGACAGGCTATTGGAAGCAAACTTTGAGGATGAATTGAAGCAGATTATCAGGCTCCTCCCAAAGGTATCTATAATGCCGAGCCTGTGAAATTATTTTGGCGGTTTCTTTAAATTGCTTTGTCAAGCCTATTTTCGTTATGTGGAATGGATAATTGAACCAGAAAACACCTGGAAAAAAGATCTGAAATAATTTAAAATTTACAAGTATTACTATTGTCTATTTCTTACCAGAGAAAAAATACAATCATGAATTCTGCCTAAAAGATTGTTGACTTTGAATGTCAACAGCTGCTTGCAGTCGGCCTAGAAATGCATGGTCATGTAGCTCATATTTTTATATTATGGCCAACCATTTTAGGCTGGATGAGATGTTCTTCTATATTTTTCATTTAATCTGGCTTCTATAATTTCTGCTTACTACAAGTGTAGATGTAGCTTGTGTTCTTAAATGATGTCTGTGGGCTTGACTAATTGATCTTCTTATCATTCAACAGAGTAGGCAGACAGCTTTATTTTCAGCTACACAAACAAAGAAGGTCTGTTTCTTCATTTTCCATCTTCCATCAATTTCTTTCACCAAAGGTTCATTTTCATCTAATTCAATTTTTAATAAATTTCGTTCAAGTTTCTTTCTTTACTTTGGATACACTGTACTTGAAAGTGAGAGTACACTTCTCCTTTCAATTTTGGCTCTATCAATTAAAATTATATACTTTTTAATGTGTGGCTTATATGCAAGAATAGAGGAATGGTATTTCTCTTTTCAGTTTTACGTTCTGAATCATTTTTTTCTATTAAAATATAGGTTGAAGATCTTGCTCGCCTGTCATTTCAAACGACTCCTGTCTATATTGATGTAGATGATGGAAGAAAGAAGGTGATGTGTTCACTGAATTTATCCTAGTCTTTGAACTTTGTTCATCAGCATTATCATCATATCTGAGACGGAACTCATAAATGCAGGTCACGAATGAAGGATTGCTACAGGGTTATGTTGTTGTTCCCTGTGCCAAGCGATTTAGTGTTCTCTATTCCTTCTTGAAGAGGCACCAATCAAAAAAAGTGATGGTCTTTTTCTCTTCATGCAACAGTGTCAAATTCCATGCAGACATTTTCAATCACATTAATCTGCATTGTGCAAATATTCATGGAAAACAAAAGCAGCAGACTCGGACAGCTGCTTTCAAAGACTTCTGCGAAGCAGAAAATGGGGTCTTGCTCTGTACTGATGTTGCTGCTCGTGGTTTGGACATACCTTCCGTGGTATATTCATCTTTCTTATCAACTTACTTGAATGTTTTAATGAAAGAACATGACTCATTTTGACTAGTTTTATCAGGGCTTCCCCAGTATTGAGTATAAAATCGGCTAATCTATTGTTAAGTACTATCTAAAGAAAAGAAGAAGCATAAGAGAGTTAATATTATCAAAGTATATAATATTGGGGTTACCTAACCTAAGTAAGAAACCTCCAGGTAAAAAACACCAGAGCAAGGGATATAAAATCTTCCTACTGTAAACAAAATAAAAATTAGAATTAGGATAGACATGAAAATCACATTTATTATGCAAAACGTGCTGCATTGTCTGCATATTAAATGACCAAACCCCTCTAACCGTTAAGTGCGCCGCATAACAAGGGTAAGAAGACAACTTTAGCATGCTATAAAGATGCAATGGCAAAGCTGTACTTGAAAATTCTATAATTTATCATCATTTTTAAGTCACTGCCAAATTTCATAATACAGTGTGCACCACCCAAATGCTGTGAATCATGTTTGTAAAGATCGGGATCTTGCATAAGATTGGAAAGGGATAGCCAGATCGTAACATAAGATTGTAACAAAGATCAGAAGATCCTACCCAATTATATTTGTATGATCAAGAGGGGGTAACAGAATTCATAAATCATAAGATCATAACAAAATTCGTAAGATACCACCAAAATGAAAAATAATACTATATATTTGAAGTACTTTTTTACATATATTTTGGTAGGCAAACATGTACATGGGAAAAAGACTATGTTTCATATTCTTTAGACATGTATGATTGAGTTTTTATACTTTATTATCATTTACCATAAAAAAATATTTGTTAGACATTATGGACATATTTGGCCCGTTAATTGGTTTATCACTAGTACATTATTTAAAACAAACCTACAATTGAGATGTTTAGTCTCTAAACTCTAAATCTAAAACTTCATCATTTAAAAAGACATGCATTTGTCACTGCCAAACCGTAATTGTAGCGCTTCTGCATCTTGTCATCCTTCTCGGTTTGTAATGGTGGTGGCCGGGAAACGGCTGACCATGTCCGGAACAGGCCAAGTTCGCACAAAATGAATGGTTTAATGATTTTCACAATTTGGCTACAACCCACGATTCTACTCTACATTGAGATTTTGATAACCTTGCTCTGAATGACATTTGAGATAGTTCAGACAACACAAATTCCGTTATTCACAAAAGCATGAGTCTACACCAGAAATACCTAACAGCTGGGTAATGAAAGGTAAATAGTTTCCGGTATCAGAAAATGGGAAACACAGCTTGTTGTGGCTTGCAAGAAATAACTTTGCAATCAAGTAAACATCACTGTAGTTAAAATGAAAGATTTGATGTAAACATCACTTTAGCGTCCATATTGATGTAACATATTTTGAATGAACTATTGTGCTTATGCAGCAATGTATTCTGTTTCCTAAAAGTCATTAAGGTAATTGTTTTATCTTCCCACCTTATTTATGTTGTAGGACTGGATTGTGCAGTATGATCCGCCTGATGAGCCAAAGGTACTTCCTGCTCTTCTATTGACTGGATAAGTTACTTTTTATTTGTTTCTTAGCAGTCTTATATGTTGATGTACAGTAGTATAATGTAAGTTTTATCCTGCAAACAGGAATATATTCACAGGGTTGGTAGAACAGCTCGTGGGGAAGGTGGAAAAGGCAATGCCCTGCTTTTCCTGATTCCTGAAGAATTGCAGTTTCTTCGCTATCTAAAGGTCAGTTTCTCTCACTTAACAGTAGCAGATCTTAAGCTAGTTGATGCTGAACCAGAATTTATTAACTTGTCAGTATATGTATTTACTTTATCTGAGAATATATCAAAGTAAAAAGGGAAGCGTAGTGCTCTGACGCTGAACCACAATTTATTAACTTGTTAGCGTATGCATTTACTTTATCTGAGAATGTATCTAAGTAAAAAGGGAAACATAGTGCTATGACACCCGTCATGCCTGGGGCCTAGAAAAGTCTAATCTGTTGTCGGTTAGGGTTTAATGTTAAATTTAAGACTATACAGCCTTACCTGACAAAACACCAGCTTTAAGTGTTGTGACCTATGAAGCACGGACATATGTACACGGTACACCACTAATTTCCATACTGCAAGACACATTGATGCTATATACACAAACGTGAGGTACAAATGAAATGTTGTATGTGTGTTGGGCGTGGGACACGCCTAAAACCAGAGATCTCCGTGCTTCTTAGCAACAAGACATTATTTGGTAAATTTCAACTGTGAGCTTCATGTCCAGTACATGATATATGGGAAAAGTGATTGCTATTTCCCCTAGGCTCCTGGACTCTGCTTATTTTTGTAATAAAATATATGCTTGGCTCATCCCAAATAATAATTTTTATATTTATCCTTATTTCAGGAAGCTAAGGTCCCTGTGAAAGAATATGCTTATGATGAAAAGAAGGTGGCTAATATACAGTCTCACCTGGTATATTCCTTCTTCCTTGGGTTAAATAAAATTTTATTTATTAATGTAACAAACTGCAGCTTATGTTACAAAGGAACTTTTGAATTGTGTAGGAGAATTTGGTCGCTGAAAATTATTTTTTGAACAAAATGGCCAAGGAAGCATATAGATCATACATATTAGCATATGATTCACATTCCTCGAAGGATATATTCAATGTTCAACGCCTCGATCTGCAGGTACAGCTCTTAGAGTATATTTTACTTTATAATTATTTCATTAAATATATTGTTTAAATTGATATTATGTAGTTAAGCTCTTGTGCCTTGACATTTTAAATCACCTGTTACTGGGAACTTTTATATATTCTTTCATTTTGATCAAAAGCTTCAAGAATAGGGGAAAATGGAATGGTTAAATGTCATTCATTGCTTTTTTTTCTTATTTTATTTTAATAGTGACATGAGCAATCTGAATATTCATTTAATTCAGGATTATCATAATAGAAAAATGTCATTAGTAGCCTTGTGCATTCAGTGGTAGGCTAGAGAAATAATCATTTCATGATCTATAAGTTCTCTGAGAAAGCTGTATAGGTTTTTTTCTTCCTTCAAATAAGCTATTTTCCAAATACGCATCAAGAACTACAGTATGTTCATAGCATATTAACACGGTGATAGGGAAGTATCATCATTGGTGAAGTTAAATTGTTTGGATTCTAATGCATGAATACAGTGTCATAATACCGGTTTATATACTTTGAGCAGGCTGTTGCAGCTTCGTTCTGTTTTTCAAACCCTCCAAATGTGAGTGTAAACATAAGCAGCAGTAAGCAACGGAAGAAAACACGTAGAGTTGATGGAGGCAGACATGGATTCAACCCCAACAACCCTTATGGAAAGCGAAATACTGATGATATGCGGCAGTTTGTGAGGCATTAACAGCAAGCGTGCCACGATGCAATACAGTTCAAAAAGTTTTGGTAGAATTTTTATAAATTTAGATTTTATAACTTAAAATTTTTCAACATAAGATTATTCCAGCCATCAGAATTTTCTACAACTGGAAATGTCTCTGCATTCTTACCTTGTACCTGAATAACCGCCTCATCATGTTTCCAGTTTGTAATTATTGTATTATTAACTTTTATACCCGGCTTCTGAAAAGCAATGGAAATGGAAATACAAAACTGAGTTCAATTGTTCATTTTTGTTATGCACATTAACTAGATAATAATACGTATTGAGCTGGCACTCAATTAATTTAAATATGCTATTGGGTATACGAATTGCAGTTTTTGAACTTGACTCTATATTGGTAATGAATAGCAATCACCAATCGTGAGAGGATCATTAAGAATCCAGTTCTAATGTTTTGGAGAAGTGTGGGTATACTATTGTTTTTCAATCAATTTAGCAATGTTAATTTGTTAACAGATATTAATCTCCGGGGCATTACTTTTCCAACCTAAAATGGGTGTTCCCTCACTATGTGAGAAACTTGAAAATATATAATTTTGGAAGTGCACTTCTTTAGCACCTCATGTAAGCAAATGTTATTTCCACACACTTCTGGATACTCCGGATGCATTTAAGAGAAAAAATCAAGAATATTTCAGAAGAAAACCCACAACTTCAATACCTCAAACTCCCCACTTCTTCAGCACCCTCACTTTCAACTATTCAATTGTGACAACTGATAGTGAAACTGTCCACGAACATTATTATAATTAAGGTTAAATATCCTAACACAACAACCACCCTATGTCATGTTCACGTCGCAAATCATTTCCCAGTTTTAACTAACTATCACACCTATATAAGTCCCTCACCCCTTATATTGAGTTCAATCTAACACAATCTATTTAAATAGTACAAAATAGTTTTTTTCTTACTCAAAAACATATTTTTCAAAGTGCAGCAATAACAACAAAGTTTAGTTGCAAATTTTATTAAAACAAATTTGTTTTATTTGATCAGAAATTTCAAGTTTTAGCCTGATATAATTAGCAATGGAGAATGGAACGCATTAGCCTTATATAGAAAATGTCAATATAAATTAACTAAAAAGTAAACAATATCATCATAATGACCTTCTAAATCCTATTATGACTAAACCAACAAAAAAAGAAACTAAACACCTAAATACTCAACAAAACACCTAGAATTAGAACATACTCATAAACTAACCTAAAAATCTAAGAATTAGTGCTTCAAACATAAGCCATGCCGATGAATGAAAGAACAGAAAGTGTGAATGCAGTGACACTCATAGGATTCATTTGAGTAGCTTTAGAGTGTGTTATTGGTACAGTCTCATTTGCAGATTGTGGTGATGGTGTTGTAATTGGTTCAATATCCAAAACCTTGATCACCATTTTCTGTCCTCTTGTACAATGACCACTAACACCACTAATGAAGTAGAACATTCCCGGCCGTTCTAATTTGTAAACTGTGTTCCCATTGTTTTCAAAAAAGAGTGGACGATCCGATTTGCACTTTTCGTATTCTTCTTCTCTCACCATCATCACCGAGTCTTTGTCGTACTTGAAGCCTACACAAATGTTCAACACAATATCATTAACCTATCGTTCATTATAACTAAAACGTCTTACAATATAAGTGATGCAGACGTCACTTATATTCTAAGACACAAGACACAGTAATAAAAATGCATATGTATTGAAAAGTAAAATCGGTAAGAAGTGATAATTACGAATAGTGTCATCGATTTTGAATCGATTTTGAGAAGCCCATTGGTTATACATTTCATCGGAGTCTTTTGAGGTAGGGACAACCCAACCAACTCTACCTCCAACTTCAAACTCAGCACAATTGGCAACAAAAAATTGTGAGATAGAGAAAAGGACCAAGCAAAGGAAAAGTGAGTTTGAGGCATTGAAAATGGAAGCCATGTTTGGATTTTTCTATAGGGAACTCTAGTAAGTGATGTTGTTACTTTTGATGAAGTGAAAGTATTGTTTTGAGAAAATGAGTTTGGACTTAAAAAGAGAAGGAAAGTGGAAAATGAGAGTTTGTTAACTAAGAAGAGGGAGAGAATTTAGGTGCACATTTTAAGGTAGTGGACTATGATGTGAGTCATGGCTTCACAAAATGCTCTATGACATGACTTTGTCTAAATTTTGAGTGAAATTAGCTAATACGTGGAATTTGAGAATTTTCTAGTTTTATCACAAATTAAACTGACTTTTTCTCCAACTTCCACTTTGAATAAATCGTAATGTATTTTAATAAGTACTTTTTGTGTTATAAACTCCAAAAATAAACTGTTTATCCAAAGATGTCCTATTATGTCTTTAACTTAATTCAACATACTCTTCATTATATTATAATATAAACAATATTTAATTAAATTCAAATATTTAATTATATGGTAGTATAAACAATATTTAATTAAGTTGTATTAAAAAAATTGGTCTCCATGAAATTAACTGCCCCACTAAATTATATTTACCACTTCAAGTCTCCATGCAATTAACTACCCCACTAAATTTTATTTACCTCTTCCTTTTATTAATGTAGTTTTATCTTTACTATTTTTTCTAATTATCTTTAAGTAATATATCTTTTCTATTTTCTTATAATTAATTTTAGTTTTCAAATCTAATCACAATCTTTAGTCAAGTCTCGCTTAACTTTATTCACATACACTCTCAATTCTAAATGTTCACTATCTTCATAATATTTTTTTATTATCATGTTTTAAAAATTGAACTGGTGCTCAAACCGTGGTGCTCAAACCCATAAAGATACTGAATTACTGGTTTATTGGTCGAACCACTGAGTCATTGGTTGAACACGCATGAGTAAACCGAATTAAATCGAATAACTCGATTGAATAAATTGATCTTTATAACAAAACAATATAGGTATAAAATTGGTCGAACCAAATGATTAGGTCTCTATAAAATATAACTAGCATTTAATTTTTTTATTTAAATATCATATTATAAATTCACAGTTCATCATTTAAATTCAAATTTTAAACAAATGTATCACACATAGCAAAATAATATAAAATTACAAAGTCTAAATACAAACAAAGTTTAATTGCAACATAAACTAATTAAATAGTTTATAACAAAATAACTCAAATGTGTACCAAATTTAGTTTAAATGAGCGAAAATTGTTTCAATGTTGAGATATTCTTCTTCAATATTAAAACGATCTGTAGTAAAATCAATGGCATCCGCAACAGTTTCTCCATCAATGATATTATTACTTTGTTTAATTTTAATTTTAATTTTAATTTTTTATTTTATTTTATTTTATTTATTTTTATTTTTAATTTTTAATTAAAATAATCATTTTTTTTAATTTAAAAAAAACAATTAGAATGTTAGTTTAGGAAAATCGATGGTTTTTTTGGTTTACACCGGTTCAATGACATGAACGATCTAACAATTGAACTAAATCGATTATCTGACCGGTTCCCGATCCGACCAGTTCGATTAACTGTTTTGATCCGATTTTTAAAACACTGTTTATGGAAGGGTTTGAACTTCTCTCATCATATAATTTTTTTAATTGTAATTTGTTTATTTTATTCTGTAAAAAAAGAACAATTGAAAAAAATATTATATTTAAATATTCTTTTTCTAGTAATCGATAACATAGATTATTGATGTTATTAGTTTATTTTTAAGTGTCACATTAATGCCACCTTTGTAAGAATAGAGAGAAATAAAAAAAAAACTTTAAAATGGAGGACTAAAATGTTAAAAATTAAAATAGGAGGATAATAATGTATTTAAGTCAAATAAAAATCAAGCAATTGTTTGTATTTTTTAATTGACCGTTGCACAAAATCGACTCCACTTCTTTGGTTCAAATAATTTAGGACCGTTCAATTTAGTTTTTCCTATTTTGACCCTCAAGTAGTTTTGTAAGGTTAACCGAATCAGATCCAACTTCAATTTTTTGTCCAATCGATTGAACTGGTCGATCCGACTTTTATATCATTGCTTAAAAGCTATAACTTATCATTTTTATACTCCTCTATTTAAGAATATGTAATTTAATTTTTTCAGTATTCAATTGTTGTTAATCTCATTATGAGCTAATTATATCTTGTTTGATAATGTGAAATTCTCCTTCTCATTTAAGTTCTCACTCGAATTTTCAAGTAGAACTATATCATCTATCAAAAAACATACATTGCAACGCTAACTCTTGGATGTGTTATGCGAGTATATCCAAAATAAAAAAAAAAATGGGGTTTAGGGTTGAACCTTGATACTGTTGGAACATGAGTGTTCATATCCCTTGGATTTTGATGATAACAAAATATTTAAAGAACAAATGGATATACTAACATATGTTCAAGTGTGCATGATCACAAACTTAGAATTCAACTATATATTGATCCTGATATTTGCATCTGTGGAGAAGCAAAATGTTATGGACTAGACTGACACATGCCCAACAACTGAGCAAGGCACAACCCAGTCCATATTTGGGTAAGGCCCAATAAGGAATATAGTCGTTGGGGATCTCTCCCAATAATGCGCATGATAGTTATCACCCGACGACTTGATCCTTCGAAACTCAAGGAGGCAGTTGGACCCAGTCAAGGACCACACACCCGCTTATTTCGACCACGTGCCCTTATAAATACCCCCCCTTTGGAGGGCCAGGTATTCAATTCTATCTCACATAATTCTACACTTCTAACATTTTTATCTTGCTTTTATCCTCCCATTGAAACTTACTTGAGCGTCAGAATACCTTGCAGGTACCCCACCACCTCTCAAACAACTGTTGTTGCTGCCCCAGTTGAAGCTCACGAAGACTTGTTCGGAATATTTCTGTACAATGGCGCTGTCTGTGAGGAAACTACTCCCCCATATTTCTTGAAACAAGATCCCATATTTTCAACCCAAGATCAAAGCTTTCAAACCCTTTTTATCTTCATGGCTACTCAGGTCAACGATGTCACCAACAACCTTGTCACCATCCTCCTCAGCGATGGAGATAACCCCTCTCATCATGGAACTGTTGTCCACGAAACAAGTAACTTGGACGGGCGACCTAACTCCTCGTCTTCCAACAATCAGAAGCATACCCTCATTCCTCAGAGGCATCACATGTTCGAGCCAATTCCCATCCCTCAGAACACTGATGCCAACACCACCGCTTTCATCATTATCCTAAACAATGCCAATTTGGCCATCTACCAACAAAATGAGCGGTTAGAAATGCTGGAAGACGTTCGTCGTTCTACTTATCCTACATGGGGACGCCATCAAAGGGATATCCGCAACCCTTCTCTTCATCCACGATCTCCTCCTTGGAGACATAAGAAGGATAATGCCATAAACCTCTCTCCTCGAAAGGATCGACAAGAGCCGAAGAAGTTGTAATACCTCGAAATTTGCGCTCATTCCTTTTTACCTTAATCGGCTTATTGCTTCGCATTCATCTGCATTCCTCCCATTAGGCCATAACAATCATAATCATACATTTGCATAGAATTCCTTAGGCATGGGATCAGTGCCCTCTGAAGAACCAGGTTATTCCATTGGTTTGTGATTTCTACTTCACAGGAGTTTGTTTCATGGATTATGAAATTAGGCTTCGCACCTTATGTATGGTTATCAGATGAATCCAGGGTTTCGGTTAGGTGGCCATCAATGACATCGTCTGCTTGTACTATTATCATTTGGTTAGGGTTTTCTTCGCAAAGTTTGTTCATTGGTGAATATTATCACTCAAGGGATTAAAAATCGCAAGATGTGAAGTTGTTGGTTCGTGTGGAGTTAATTGGGTTGTTTGTCGTCCAATTTAGATTGGTTTAGTTTCAATCTACAAATTAACGTGGGTTTTATCCACCTTTCACAATTCGGTTCCAAAGGCCCACGTTCGGATGTCCATTTCAAATACCCAACAAACTGATTAACCAGTTTCCTTTGTCTAATATCCACAAGTTTTTTTTTGTTAATCTAAGTTCTAAACCGCATTCATTGTCCAAGTTATTTTCCTCAAACCCATTTTACTAAGCCAATTCATCTCATTAAACCAATTGTATTTCAATTCAAACAACCATAACCCATTGAAATTGAAATTAAAAATGGAGAAAGTAAACTAGTTAGTACCATTACTATTCTTATGCCAATTTCACCTGCAGTTGTGATCATCCCATTGGGTTTTCTCTTCTTCGCTTCTGGTGTCATCGTTAACCTCATTCAGGAAATATGCTTTGTGATTGTGCGACCAATTTCGAAAGATATTTACAGACGGGTCAACAAGTTTGCGGCAAAACTTCTTTGGTTGGAGCTTGTTTGGATTGTTGGTTGGTGGGCTGGAGTCAAGATTCAAGTATTTACAGATCCTGAAACCTTTCGTTTAATGGGTAAAGAGCATGCTCTTGTTATTTCCAATCACAAAATTGATATCATTTGGCTTGTTGGATGGATTATAGCTCAGCGTTCAGGTTGTCTTGGTTAGACAAACATGTAGCTGATGAAAAATTCAGCGATCATGAGCCGCGAGATCTCGGTCGACCAATAAAGTCTCTTATGGTTTACATAACATGGGTTTTCGTGATTGTTACGGGGACTATTAATTTGTTTCAATGACCATCACCACTATCCTCTTTGAAGGGTGTTGCATTTACAGTATTTAGTTTGGCAATTGTGACTGCACTCATGCAAATCATGATCATGTTCACACAGTCTGAGCGTTCTAATCCTGCCAAAGTTTCGCCTTCGAAGTCCAAAAATACAGAAAGAAAACGAAAAGCTAACACATAAATATAGAAAGAAATAACAGAACTACTTTCAATTCCATAAAATTGATTTCTACATTATTCTTCAGCTATCAATATAATTGGATACAACCGAAAAAAATGCAGAAAGCTAATAGAGGAAGAAATTCAAGCTCGAAAGTCAGAGCCAAAATAACGTTATAATTCCATTCACAAACTGCATAACTGATAATAAACCGGAAAGTCCGTTACAAAAAATGCAGAATTTCATCGAACTCCTCATCACTCTCATCATAATTGCACCAGTTCTTCATCGCTCATTAACTCAATAATCTTGGATAACTCAGGGACATCGATCGAAGAAGAAGGAGAAGCGAGTTCAATGCCACTTTTTGCAACAAACTGCAACGAGACTTCTCTCAGAAATTCTGCATAAACGAGAATCCTCAATCTGTATCTTCAAGCTCCTGAATCTTCTATCAACTCCTTTCCCTCATCAACACTCAACTAACCTGCAATCAAAGAAGAAACATGACAGAAACCAAAATGATTCAGTCATAACAAGTTAACCGAATTAACTAACAGCACCCCAACAGAAATTCAGTTAACCTATGACTAACTCTTCTACAGAATTCTAACTAAAAAATCAATAGCAGTTTCATAACAGAATTGGAATTAAAGATTGAAAACCATAACAGAAAAGATAACTAACTTTCAACCGATTTCAACAAACTCTTAACAGAAAAAGTCTAGAAACTTCACCTGAAAAGCTTCTCACAGAAACTGAATTCGTTTCTATAAATCAGGATATCCTTCAACCATTTCTTTTTCTTCCTGAACCATTCTTTTCCAAACCCTTCTCTGCCAATTCTTCAACCATTCTTCTTCAACCTTCTTCTCCAATCTTTCACCACTTTTCTTCTTCTTCTGCTCCTACACACAATTCCCCCATCACCAAGCTTCAACCTCCTTCACCCGATTTCCTCAATTTCATCCTCTATCCTCTCCTTATCGCATCAACCTCCTCTTCAACCTTCTGCTTCCACCATTTCCAAATCCGAATCTTCATCAAACTAGACCTCATCCTTCATCTTTCTTCTTCATTCATCCTCTTTCTCAGCCTTCAACAACATTTCATCATCACCAAAGGTCATCGAAACCTGAAAAAAAATCATCAACAAGAATATGTATCAGTTCATGACGCTAAAAGAATCTCAACAGCACACAGCTCACGAGTGAGAATGCATAATCGAAGGATAGGAAAAGTCAAACGCAGAATTGCCTACTTGAACCTTTGAATCAGATTGATTTTCCTCGCTTGACACCAATCACGGATCAGGCTTCATCGTTATCAATCAAACGGATTGGACTTTCGACGTGTGTCTTCGAATCGAGCAGGAACGACGACGCCATAACCTTTCACGGAAAGTGTTCAATCGCATCAAGTTTCGTCGTGTCGTGAAGTCATCGCATCCGGATAATCGTGTTCTTCATCGATTCAGGTACACGCAATCTATCCCCTTTTACCACGTTGGAACTCGAGTGTGCAAGGTGTTTTCTTCGATGATTCAAGCTTATAATTTGTGAGATTGTTAGGAGGAGTTGAGTTAGGGTGATGTTGAAATTCGTTGCTCTGGTTGATGTCTGCAGAGGCCATAGAAAAAGCTAGTCTAGGGTTTGATTTTTGTTTCGGGATGAAGAGGTATAGGCTCAGGATCTTTCTTTCTTTTTGTGGAAGGAAGAAGAAGGTTCAGAAGATGGCGACGGTGAGAAGAAAAAGGAGAGGTTTAGGGGGTGGCGGCTTGAGAAGAATAGGAAGACGGTGGAAGAGAGGGAGGGAAGAGTGCTGCGGTGGATGAGCATTGAGGAAGAGGAATTAGGGTTACATCATTTCTTTTGATTTGTTTATTATTTAAAAGCTTTGTTGTTAATCTCATTAATGAGGGAATATTATGTTAATTAATAAGAATTATTATAGGATTAATGCAATGATAATGAGGAATAAAGAAGTATAATGAGTAATTAATCCTTGTTAATTTGTACCGTTAGAAGTCAAGGAGATAGGATTAGATTTTTGTGAGTCTTGGCCACACCGGCGGTGACACGTGTCACCGTCCGGTTGGCTCTCTGCGCGGTGATCCCATGCGTGTTGTCCATCATAATTCCCATGCATCTTCATTCCACAAATCTCATGATCTGAATACTAGTAAAGAAGACCCAATCGTAGGGCCTAGATAGAGTCAACAAAAGTTGACTGAAGGTCCACCAATACATCCTCTTCATCCTGCGAATGGGCTTGTTCCTTCTGCTTTCTACACCACCCTTCACAAAGCCCACCAAGAAAACAACCATAAAAGATTACTTCCTGCACCTCCCTCATAATCCAACGAAAATTGGGCCTAGCCCTTTTGCTGTTAACCCCACCTTTTTTAGCCCAGTGTAGAAAAAGAACTATAAAATCACTTCCTAAACGCCCCATTATATTTCTTTAGAATTTAATTTTTGTTTTAACATAGTTTCAAATAAATCATTAAAAAATAGAAAAAAAAAACATTATAAAATTCCCCCAAAAATTAAGTAGGTTAATAATTCATTTTAGAAAATGTTGGCATTTTATTTTTCTGAATTTTAATTGTTTTCGATTTAATTCTGATTTTTTCATGTAATTAGATTTTATTGAATTTCCTTCAACTGTACATAATTTTGTTCATTTTATTTTTTAGCATTCCAGTAGGATTTTTGTCCCATTCTTTTTTGCCATAGTTAGAAGACTCATAATAGGACCTATGATAATTTTGGTAGATTTTTTAGGTCATTTTATCCCCTGTTTTAGTAGCATAATCCATAGAAAATCATAGTTAATCCTTAGGTAGAATTAAGTGATTTTTAGACATAGCAAACTTCTGATTTTTTAGGATATTTTTTAACACAATATTATAGGTAGTTTTAAGACCCTTAGAATTAATCCCATAATTTTTCCAGGACCTTTACTATTTTTATGGTATTAATCTTTAGGCCTTTATACATGTAAATTTCCATTAGTTTAGGCTAGAATATTAGGATTTCATTAAAAAAATAGTTTAATTAGATTTAATCTTAGGATTTAATGATGACTTAGACTAGTTTAGTTTCTGATTTTTAGAATGAAAATATTAGGTAATGCCCTTAGTTTTAGGACTTAGGCTTAGATTTCATAATAAATAGACTTAGAATAAATTTAGGCTTGTTTTGGTTTTATGCCCTTAAATGTTTTGTTTTAGAATTTTATTTCTTATGTCAATTTTAATGCTTTGTTATATTGATTGAATATTTCATTTGTATAGGTTTCCCTCTTGCTTTAGAATCAACTTATCTTCCTTAGGAAGTAAGTTGCATTCTAGTAGTTTCTAGTTCCTTTCTCCATTAGGTTTAGAAACCTCATTAACCATAGGACCTCACTTGTAAATAAATCAACAAAATTAGGGTTGTGACTTAGTCCCTTAGATTTTGCCTTTTGCAACTTGAGTCATTCTTTCTCACCTCATAAAGAAGTAATAAAACATTTAATGAAAATCGAACATTCTTGTACGACACAAGACTTTGTTGCGGAGTGCTTATACGCGTCCTGTTTCGGGGCGAGGTGTAAGTACTTACCGCGATGGATAGGTGTTAGTATGGGAATGCTCACAAACAAATTTAAAACATTTCTCATAAAAGACAAAAAAACAAATAACAAGCGACTTTCCCGCGGGAACTTCTTTTCTCATCTCATTCATTCTGAACGCGAACTCGCGACGACTTGTCTCACATGCAAGACGGTAAATGCACTCGTATCAGACGAGCCTGCAACACCTGAGCATAGACATACGCAGTTCCAGCTGTAAAAAACACAAACAAATAGTTCCCGCCTTAGTTAGGCGAACTACGTCGACTCTGATCCTCATTATCCCGATGAGGTACGTAGGCAGCGGGGTAGGGCCCGTTCGAGCACATTCTTTATTTTCCCTACATTTCCCCCTTTCTTTCCATTCTCTTTTCTTATTCCTTTCTCATTTCCATTCCCATTCCAGTTAGCAGTTCATTTGTTCAGCAGCAGTTGTACTTTTCTCACCCTTTGAAACAAAAGAAGCAAGCGTGGATCCCGTCGGGTACGGCGGACGATCTGGGGTGCTAATACCTTCCTAGGTCGTAACCGACTCCCGAACCCAGATCTTTGGTTCGCAGGACCTTGTCCTTTCCTTCTTCCTCAGGTTTGTACAACATTACCTTTCCCATTCATTCGGGATAAAAATGCCTGGCTGGCGACTCTACCTTTTCCGTGCCACTTTCGCGTTTGTACTAGGATGAAAATCCCGGGAGCGACAGAAGTCACGCCCAGAAAAGACAAAAAAAAATGCAATTGTTCTCCTCCCCGAAAAGATCGTCATTCTGCATACATAAAGTGTAAGAGCACCAAAAGATCCAGATACGAAGACCGTCCCATGAATTCTCTTCAACGTAGCAGAAGCCCTGGTCGTAGCAGGTATCCCCTTACTTATCGTCGGACAACAGGAACGAGGATAACCATGGTTCCTTGTGGCGGAAGAAACCACCTCCCTTGGCTGTGTATGACAGGACCATTGACCCCGACGATCACATAAAGAACATAGAAGTTATGCTCCACTACCACAACGTAGAGGGAGCCATCAAATGTAAACTTTTCCCCATCGCACTGAGGAAAGGGGCTATGACTTGGTACATACATTTCCCCTGGCTCCATCATGTCTTGGAGAAACCCGAAGAATAAGTTTACTAGGAACTTCACTACATTCAGACGTCACCCTAAATCCGAGGCTACGCTCGAGGGAATTGTCCAAGTAAAGGACAAGCCTCTGTGTGACAATATTGACAGGTTCAAAAAAGAGGCCTTGTAGATCCACACCACTGACCACATGAAGAGGTACCTCCTCGAGAAAGGCTTGCGCCCTACAGCGAATTCCACAGGACGGTAGGAATTGAAACCCCTCGCTCCCTCGTCGAACTCCTTCACAAAACACGGACCTACATTCAATACGAGGAGAAAGAAGATGTATATAAGACTAGAGATTCCATGAACCAAGAGAGTTCAAGGGCCCCAAAGCAGAAAGACGATCTTGAGGCTCCCCGACGTGATAAACGAAGGGACGACCGTGCACGTAATAATAAGGGACCTGTATGCAGCTTCACATAGTACACCTTACTAACGGCTCCCCGCGAAAAGATCCTCTCTGAATGCATCAACACGGGCTTCAAACGTGGAAAAGTCTGTTTCCCAAAGCTAACAACGCCCAAAGGCAACAATGACAAAAGTAAGTACTATCGATTCCATCGCAACCACTGGCATGTCACCGAGGACTATATTCATCTTATAGATGCCATCGAGATCCTCATCAAGGAAGGGCACCCGAAGAAGTACGTAAATGATGGAGCTTCTCAACACGAGGAAGCCAAGAAGGTTGAAGAAGTTTCCAAGGAGGCTGCTCCTCTGCACCAGAAAATATGTTAACATTCAATCACAAATCGAACTAAGAGGTTCTCGTTGAGTACAACGGACACGAGGGTGTGTGAATACCTTTCCCTCACGTAATCGACTACCGAACCTAGAATTTGGTTGCGATGACCACTTTCTCTTTTTAAAAGGTTTTCTAAATATTTACCTTTTCCATCATCTGAATAAATTAAGTTCGTTGGCGACTCTGTTCGAACGTTAAAAACATTTTCTACGGTCTTTTATCGCTAGGTCGTATTTTTCGAGGTGCAATAGGTTTCATGCCGGTTGTTTCGGGAAAGGGAATATTCCTCAAATGTTCTTTGATGTGGAGTTTCATGTTGTCATTAAAATTTGAAAATCTCTCTTGTATCGCTTCTCATTCAGTCAAAATGGAGATATTTGATTTACCTCCTTCCATGCAACCATCATCATCAAAATTAAGTCTTTTCCAATGAGGGAAAACTTCATCCATTCTTATTGGCTCACCTAATTTCAATTTTTTTTTGCAATAACACAAGCACATGGGAGACCATATGTTTTCATAATAGTGCAACCACACTTTGCACTATTGAAGTCTACATTTTTGGCTCGTTTGGCCTCGTGAAAGATATAGTTCAACCCCGCCCGAGAAATGGTGCCTACATACTGAGAATAAAGCATGTTGTATTTAAATTGATGTTCTAATACCATTATGCTCCGACCAAAAGTTGTTTGTATCTCATTATGTTGGTTTTTAATCATGAGACTCTCTGAGTCCCAATCTCGATACAAATCCCCCTTGCTATTTCCCAACCAAAATTTCAAATTAGCATGTGCCGACTCAACTCAATTGGTAGTTGTGTTTCCAAGGTGTAGGACATTATCAGTCCACGTACAAACTATATTCTCTTTCATTGATCGAGAATGGTGCTTTCAACGTATTTCAAAAAATCTGGATATTTTCACACACTTTCCGGAAATGAATGACAAAATAGACATATAATTCTTTTGTGGAAAAATTTATAATACGATTCTATGCATCCATAATTTTTTCAACAATCACACCTGACTTCACCAATTTTCCATCTTCGGTCTCCACTTGTTTTGTCCCTACTGCGGGTTTAACCTAACTTCTCACATTCTTTGTTATATGATATTGACATAGTAATGCATAAGAAGAAGTAAATACCTTGGCAACCACATTCATCAATGTGGTATCGCAGCCCGTAACAATGGCTTTAGGCATCTCAACTTGATCTTTCAAAAGTGACTGACACACCTCTAACGTCCAAGTAAAATTGTCATTTTTTTAGAACTCTAAAAATGCAAAACCAACGGAATATGTCTTCTCGGTTGAGGTAACACCAACCATCTCAAATAATGGAATCCTATACTTGTTGTTCTTGGAAGTAGAATCAAGAATGAGAACCATCAGAAACGTGTTGAAGAACTTTATCGAATCCAGATGAGTCCAAAACATGTCTCTAACCGTAACCCCATCGGTGCAAGCTCGGTACTGAGACACATAATTGTTATCATCCAACAATTTTAATAGTTTTTGCATCTCACTTATATCTCCCCTAATCGCCTTGTTAGTGTGGTACCGAATGTTATACACTTGCCTTATATTTGATATATTGTCGGGTTACTTCCGTTTCAATTTGGCAAGTATATTTTTCGATTGAACAAGATTCAAGGTCATGTCACTAATACATGTATTCTCTTCCGGTTTGAGCCGACATACACTAGGATGACCTTGTAACTTTAAGCACAATTCTTGGTTATGCAAACCACAAATAACACTAAATCTCCACTTCTTGGTAGCCAACATGTAACCATGAATTTTAAAAGGACATTCACATTTTCTACTACCCGTGTCGTCTCTTTTAAATATTCGTAGAGGAGTATGATATATTTCATTTCTTTCACACAACAAAGTTAACAAAATGTTTCTTCTTTCCGAACCATTATCTGATCTTCCTATAACCACACCAAAACCAAATCCAATTGCAGTCTTACGAATCCATGTGAGCGTCACGATCATCAAACTCTTATTTGTTATTAAAGTCATTGTCGACCTCTACCGTCTTTACGACAACTCCCTGAACATTCGAAGAAACATCGTTTGTAGAAACTAATTATTTTGAGATATTATCGGGATGCACCATATCTATTTGTAAGCAATATGAAAAATAAACAAAAATTAAATTTTGCTGTAAAAATACAACACATAAATGTTCCGTGGATGTACATCTGAAAGTGTTCATCTTCAACACGTTCCGGAGGTTCATATACGAAAGGAACATTACTTTTTCCCCCCAAAGTTTGATGATTAATGCGAGCAATGTAGTTAACAAAATGAAATCTTTACCTAAAATTCGATCTTCTCTTGCTCCATTTGATATGTTCTACGAAAAAGTTGGAGTTTTGAAGTGAAATATGAGATTGAAAATGTAGGGTTTTTTAGGGACATAGGGTGAGTTTCAAAACAAGGTCAACAATGAGGGGGTGATCAAGCATATTTGAAATATATCAGAACCTTCCGTTGATGTATCTATGGTATGGAACAATCTGGCGCTGAGACGTTTCATATATGCATTTACGGAAGTTTCCCTTAACTTAATTATTCTGAAGTTTTTTCCCAATGTATGCCTATTCAAAATGTTTTCATAGATACATCTACGAAAAAATCCAATGTTTGAAAAAAAGAAAGATGCAAAGGGCATAATAGGAAATACGCTAGGTGCCTAAGATTATTAAGGGGTGGATTAAGAAATTCTCCCAGGATTTTCCTTTCATTCTAAAGGGGCTACCAGGTCAATTTTGGGTTTGTCCCAAACATATCATGTCCTATACTTAGAGAATTCTTCTTGCAACCCCCATTCATACCTAACACCCCCAATTTTCGAATATTCTCAAACTAACACCGGCATTATTTACCCAAAAAACATCACTTTTTCAAAAACATTCAATTGAAAAGGAAAACAGGAGATCCAGAACCAAAAAATCACACGTAACGATCCAGATCAAAACATTAATCAAGACAATCCGCACGATTACAATCATGTGACAAAGAAAGTGAACATTGGATGTGATTTTTAATTTTTCTTAACGCTACTAATTAATTCAATTTAATCCTAGCTCACTCTATAAACACAACTATTAGGTTAATATATCTTTACATAACCGCGGAAGCATTCGACTATATAGTTTCCGGCAGGCCATTTTGTCACACACGAGCACACATTATGAAGGAAAAAAGCATTTTTTAATCAGACTCATAGTGCATTTTCGATGATCCAATGTATTTCTTTAATCAAGAAAACACGGTGGAGAAATACAAATGAAGAGAGAGCTTTAGTATTCACAATCTCAACCGTAATTTTCTTGATTAAGAAAATGCAATGAACCATTTGCCGCCACCGATTCTTCGAAACTGGAAAAAATGAGGATGAAGCATACACAGTGCTGTATTTATAGAATGAGATTTAGGGTTTTATGATGGGTTACCCGCTCTAAATTGGCCCAGCCCAAACCTCACTCTGGGCCTGTTTTATTAATAGTAATTTGGATCTTCTCTACACACCTCAATGATTTAATAAAATCTATTAAAAAAGGTTATTATATGCAAATTATTTTACAAAGAAAAATCGATACGAGGAGCATAATTGAATTTTAATTAATAAAATATATTCAATTAGGTTACCAACACGAATAAGATAATTTGAGAGAAAAAGAAAAACAAGATCTTAATAAGTAAAAATGCAATAAAAAATTCATTGCAAATTTCACAATACATAAACAAAAAAATTGAAGACAAATGCTTGATCGTGTTAGTACACAAGAATAATCACAACATGGATAAATCATAAAAACAACCAAATAAAAAAGTTTATAAGAGTAACGGAAATAATCTACTTTAAGCATACAACAAACTTCAAATAAGAGTAATTATAAGAGTATGTGATAAGAGTAATTATAAGAGTAGGCTATAATCAAAATTCATTATGTATTTACAAGAAAATCATCAAAATAAATTAACGAATAAAATACACCATCATATTGATAAAAATTTAATCAAGGAAACAAGGTATAGAAATATGAAGGAATGGATAGAAATCTCATACTCCCCCAGAATAATTTTCTTATTAAAAAAATGACACGAATTAAAGGCATGATCGATTTTGTGAGCAGTTAAAACAAATATGAATCATTTAAAATTTTACATAAAGTTTAAAGTTTTGGGTGAAAATAGATTAGGCTTGTCTAAGCTTTAAACGATTTTGGTCTGACTTACAATAAATTTACAAAACTTAAGTCTGATCTATGGTCTATTATAAACTCTCGTCTTTTTGTCGGGTCTGACATTTTTAATAGTCTGACATGACCTGAAAACTTATTTAGAAACCTGTTTCTTATTCTGGTTTTCAATGAATTCATATTACTTAATACATTGATCTATATATGCATATATAGACTTACATATTTAGTATTTTTTTTCCTAATATATATGCATATGTAGGTTAGGGGTGACAAGGTGGGTCGTTCGCCCGCCCCGTCCCACCCTGTTTTAAACCTGCCAAAAAAAGCGGGACGGACAAGCCCGCCAAATAGAAATTGACATAGAAATCTAACTCGTCACGTCAAGGTGGCGAGTTGGCGGGTCTTCCCGCCTACTTATTTATTTATTTATTTTTATTTTTTAATAGATTAGTAGGCTTGTTTTTACATTTCAATTAGATTTTTCGCTAATTTTTTAGAATAGTTTTTGTAAAGAATATTTTTAACAAATTTTACTTCAAAAAATATTGCATATATTTTCAAATAAATGTATAAAATAAAATGATCAAGAATTGGAATTATTAGAATTAATTAAAAAAATGCGGGTTTAAGGCGAGACAAGCTGAACGAGTAGATGTATCGGACGTTCGTGCATGGTGGGTTTTGGCTGGGCAGATTTTGGCGGATGGGTATCTTTAGCGGGGCAGACTTTAGTGGACGACGAACCCAAAATCCCAACCCAATCTTCCATTTTTTGGCGGGGTGTGTGGGTTGGTCCAACGAACCATAATCCATTTTGTCACCCTTAATGTAGGCTAGTTACATAAAATATTCTCACAATTAGACAATTTGTTATGCTAATTTAAAGTATCTAACGATGAAATAAAGTTAGGCTTAAATGTATTTCTGGATTTTTTCCCCGCCTCGTCCTCACTTTTTTGAGCTGAAGGTTTATGTTTTAGGTCAGCATCCTCAATTTTGACCATCCCGTCCCATTTTTTTTCGGGACTGGTCTAAACGGGGCGAGCGCCCATTTGCCACCCCTTACTAAACTTTACTATTGTTTTATTGAGTTGGGTCTAAACATGAGTTGCCTTACTAAACTTTACTATTGTTTTATTGAGTTGGGTCTAAACACGAGTTGGAAATATTGATTAGGATAATTTATTATTTAATATTTTTTAATTAATATATAAAATTATTTAAGGCACAAATCCTCTCAACAACTCTTTAACCCATATATGTTGATTATATCAGGGTTTTTAAAACTATATAAAGACTAAACTTATTTGTAGAGAAAACAATGTGGTACTTTAATGGTATCATTTGTTCCTCACTTATATCACCACCTTGTTCCTTGTCATAACCAACATAACATTCCATTATCTTACTTTTCTGCAATTTTCATCACCTTCTAAATAGATACAATACTCATCCCTTATCATCACTACATTCACGACTACTCACACTTCATGCAACCTCCCAAGCATTCTGCAACCTTACCCTCATAACTTATCTTTTCTTTACCACCAAGAATGCCACCACAGAACACCAAACACTCACATATATCCTTCGCCCGTACTACCCTTATCAGACCACCACCATTCATCGTGGTTAAACCAATCACTAAAAACTTCAACTCCTCATTCATTGTGCTTCTATAATCGTATCCCTCACATCGTTTGTAACATAAATAAATTTAGAGTTTATATAAGTTACTTTACAATTCAAATATAAATGACATAATACATGGGCTGGAAAGAGTGGATATATTAATTGATTTTTGTGTTTGTGACTCAATTAAAATAATTTTTAAAATAATAATTTGAAGAATATAATTAAATTAAAAGTAAAAATAATACAAAGAAAAAACCTATTAAATTTAAATTTAAAATTTAACCTTACCTGATCAGAAGGGCCTTCTAGAGGTCAAGTACGAACAAAGTGATGATTGACAAGTGAGGAGGGGGTGTACCTGCAAGGCACTCCGATGTCAAAGTGAGTATGCGGTACAGAAAATGGTAATAGAGTGAGTGTTTCAAAATACCTGACCCTTTAGTGAAAAAGGGTATTTATAGTGAGCCCCCAGCGTTGGGTCAATGTTCTTCTTTGGGCCGGGTTAGCTAGGCCCAAGGAAGAACTGTCAAGGTACGCGTAGGAGCGTGTGAGACCTAGCATGTGGTTTTGTCCTTGGTCCAACTACCCCTATCTTTCAGGAGATAATGGTGGACAGTTGGGTGACGTGGCAGGTGATGGGGAGACCTCTCCATCATTAGTTCAACGGACATTGTGTTTGTCGACGCGTCAAGCACCTGCTCGGGCAGATGCACGTTTGTCCGACGGTGTAGAGGACTTGACCGACTGGATGAGCCTCTACCCGACATATTGGGCTATGGGCCAGCGGTGTCCTCGAGGTCCAGTCCGGAACAAAATTAAATAAAAATATATAATATATAAAAACAATAAAAATATTTAAAAAAATGTAAAAAGAAAGATTAAAAATATTGATAAAAATAATATAATAAAAAAATCCACGTGGATTTAAAAAATATTACCTAGAAAACATTTTAATCCAGACAGACAACTAATTCACCTTATCTAAATTAGATTAAAGATAGTGCACGATCAATGTAAATTAGTTTTACATTATCATTCAATAGAATTATAATATTTAATTATTATATCAATATTTTAAAAATAAATCACTTGGGTGTTAAAGAAGACCAATACAAGGAGCTAAAAGAATGCCATCCTTAAATGTGCACTCATTGAGATAATATATGAGCTATGTAGATGGAGAAATGAGATGCGCTTTAGAAAAGAAAACACTTTAAATGGGATAGGCAAAAGAATTGTAGAGATAATGATCAATAGATGTTGGACTAAACCAAAACTTAGGGATGTCATTGAAAAAATGTTATTGGCCTAGGTTGGTTTGTAGTTGTCCTTTTAGTCTTGTTAGCTGAATTTCTTTGAGATCATTTTGATTGTGATTGTTTTTTTTGTCAATAAAGTATTTTTATCAAAAAAATAAAATAAATAAATAAAATAAAGTATTTTTTTTGTCAATAAAGTATTTTTTTACCAAAACTTAGGGATTTGGTTAACATCGGTGTTTATCTTCTGCGGTCTTTTTCTTCTTCGCAAACTTAATCATCTTCGTTGCAAGGTTTGTGATGTCAGATATGTAGTTTTGTTCTTATTTAGTGTATATTAATTGATATTTTATTTGTGCTGATTTTAGGGTTCCTTCCTCTTTAAGTTTATACCCACCAAGTGTTCGATAAAATTATGCATTGAAACCTCTATGATAGATGCTGGCAGGAAATTACATCTTTTGTATCAACGAATGATTCAAATTTCAACTCGGTGGTTCCAATAAGTATGTATATGTTCATAATATTTTATGGAAATGATGAATTGTGTTGGGATCAACTATCGAAGTTGCTTCATGTTACGCAGGTTGGTGATGAAGGATTGACAACAAACATGTTCTCAAAAGAAGAACTTGAACCGAGACACAACTATGCCGATATTCACTAAAGGTAGGTTAAAAAATAAATTTGACATCTCTTTTTCCTATTGTTTCCAAACGAATATTGATTTTACTGATTGGACTATATTGCATGGTCACTCAAAGTTGATATATTCCTTGTGTTAAGATTCATCTGGGAAATTCTTGGCATCTGTCAGCGTAAATATTGAATAGGGTGGAACTTTTCTATTATGCTCTGTAATAGAAAAGTGTGTAGGAAATTCTAAAGTTTCAAAAAATTTTAATAAAAAAATTAG
This sequence comes from Lathyrus aphaca, assembly GCA_963966055.1. Classification (NCBI taxonomy): domain Eukaryota; kingdom Viridiplantae; phylum Streptophyta; class Magnoliopsida; order Fabales; family Fabaceae; genus Lathyrus; species Lathyrus aphaca. The sequence continues at coordinate 515,339,894 of OZ014522.1, forward strand.
AAAGTATTGTGACATGACACTACTATTTTTTTTAACTTCTCATCTTTAATAATAATATCAAGATATTATTATTAACGTAAATTATTTTTGTAACCTCTTATCTTTAATATCATTATTTATAAATTATTATAATAATGGTATAATAATAATAAAACTAAAAATAGAATTCGATCAGTTTGAAGAAAATAAAGAATATACAGAATAAAGTTTATGGTTGATATATATATATATATATATATATATATATATATATATATATATATATATATATATATATATATATATATATATATATATATATATATATATATATACTTTTTTAAGAAAATGGAAAAATATTTACTTTTGATTCATAAAATTTTATAGATAAAATTCAAATTAAATAAAAACAATATTTATTATTTGGGAAATGCTAACGAGTGCCCTCAGGGCGCTGATTAAGAGATTAAAATGGTAAGTTGAGCATTATTTAATAGATTAAAAAGACATGTTTTTCATAAATATATGTGAATTCAATGCATTGAAAAGAGAAATAATAAACTTTTTTAACGAATATTATGTTCATTGAATGAACTTAACATAATATATTTTCCTTATTTGAAATTCTTAACCAGTGCCCTTAAGGGTGTCGGCCCGCCTTTCAATTAAAGACATATCATATGGTCGTACTTCTCATACTTTCGTGATCGCGTTGTTTAGCTATAATGTTGTTTAAGTTTTTCAACATTCTAGGGTCAAGCAAGTTCTTCACCTTGTAGGTTTTCGAGGTAGTACGCCTCGCTGTCCGTCTTGTCCCGGACTCGGTATGAGCCTTCCCGGTTTGTGGCCAGCTTGCTCTCTCGGGGGTTCTTCTGATTCCGCCTGAGGACGAGGCTGTCGATCTGGAATTCCCTCTTGATAACTTTCGCGTCGTGGCACATAGCCACCTTTTGTTTTAGCGATGCCTCTCGGAGGGCTGCTTCTGATCAGATTTCCTTGACGAGGTCGAGCTCCACTCACAGGGCTTCGTCGTTCATCTCTTTGTTGAGGGGTGCTTCCGTCCGCCTAGAGGGTTATCGAATTTCTACCGGGATGACTGCTTCCGTCCCATAGGTTAGCTGGAATAGATTTTCTCCGATTGTTGAATGTGGGGTCGTGCGGTAGGCCCAAAGTACACTGTGTAGCTCCTCGACCCAAGCTTTATTTTCCTCACCCAAACCCTATTAGTCACCTCTACTTACCCATTAGTTTGGGGATGTTCGATGACCTTGAAGTGTTGTTTCGTTCCCAGGTTGGCGACGAAGTCCTGGAACCTTCTGTCCGTGAATTGCGTTCTGTTGTCGGTGACGAGGACTTGGGGAATGCCGAAGCGGACAAGGATGTTTCTTTTAAAGAAACAAAGTATATTTTGTGTTGTGATTTTAGTGAGGGCTTCGGCCTCTATCCATTTGATGAAGTAGTCTACGCCGACGATAAGATATTTGTTTTGGTAGGAGCCGGTCACGAATGGTCCAAGGATGTCCATTTACCACTAAGTGAAAGGCCACGGGGAGGAGAGTGTTTTTAGATCGTTAGGGGAGCGAGGTGCATGTCTGCGTTTCTTTGACACCTGTCACATCTCTTGACATGTTCCTTTGTGTCGTGTTGCATCGTCGGCCAATAGTAGCTTGCTCGGAGTGTTTTTCGTGCTAGTGACTTCCCGCTAAGATGTTAGGCGTGGATTCCTCCATGAATCTCTCCCAAGATGTCGGGGACCTTTTATTCCTCGATGAATTTGAGTAGTGGGATGGAGAAACCTCGTCGGTAGAGTTTACCTTCGAGGAGGACGTATGAACACGCTCTTCTTTTGGTTGCAGATTCCTCTTTTGGATCCGCTGGGAGTTCGTCCTTTGTGAGGAAGGTGTGGATGAGAGTCATCCAACAATGAGCATCGCCGATGGCATGCACTTCAAGTGTAGGGGAAGATTTCTCGATGCTTGGTCGGGGGAGGATCTCTTGATCACAGATTTGTTTTTGCCTTTCTTTCGTGTGCTCGCCAGTTTTGATAAAACATCTTCTCGGGTGTTGTTCTCTTGTGGGACGTGTTGGACCTTCCAAGAGTCGAATTTATCTAGTTTATCTTTCACTAGGGCCAAATATTTGATAAGGTTGTCATTCTTAGCCTGATATTTTCCTCGTACTTGGGATGCTATGAGCTGACTCAGTGGAGATTTTCACTTCCTTTGCTCCTAGGTCTTCGACCAGTCGTAAGTCTGCTAGGAATGCTTCGTATTCGGCTTGGTTGTTCGAAATCGGGAAAGCCAGTGCTAGTGATACTTCAATCAGGATGTCGTCTTCGTTTTCGAGGATACATGTGCTGCTTCCCGTCGAGTTGGAGGCACCGTCGACGAAAATCGTCCATTTGTGGGAGCCACTAGTCGGGGTCGGGCTATACATCATTTCGACCATGAAGTCGGCTAGGACCTGTGCCTTTAGGGCTTTCCTGCTCTCGTATTGGATGTTGAATTCTGACATTTTCAACATACATTTCAACATTATGCCGGCCATACCAGGTCATCTGAGCAGTTGTTTTATGGGTTGATCCGTTCAGACTTTGATCGTATGGGCGAGGAAATAATGTCGCAGTCTTCTTGTTGCATTTAGCAGGGCTAAGGTAACCTTCTCAATCTGCTGGTATCTGAGCTCGGGGCCCTGGAGGTATTTTCTCGTGAAATAGATGGGTTTTTACCCGTCGTTTGTTTCACAAATGAGGGTTGCGTTGACTGCCTCAGTGGCTACAGACAGGTACAGATATACTGCCTCGGTGGCTACAAACAGGTACAAGTATAATGTTTCCTTTGCCAGAGGCCGCGACAGTAATGGTTGTTCGAAGAGCGTCTTCTTGAGGTGGAGCAATGCTTGCTCACACTCCTCGGTCCACTCAGAGGCGACTTCCTCCCGTAGTAGCTTAAAGAAAGGAAATGCGTGTTGTACGGATTTCGCGACGAAGTAGGATAAAGAGGCGAGCATGTTGTTGAACGATTGAATGGATTTCTTCGAGTTCAGGATTAGGAATTCCAATAACTCCCAACATTTGTCGGGGTTGGCTTCGATCCCTTGTTCGATGAGGTAGAAGCCAAGGAACTTCCCTGCCCGTACACCGAAGGTGCGTTTTTCATAGCTGAACCTCATTTTGCACCTCCTTGCTTACTCGAAGACCTTTCTGAGATGTCGGGTGTGATCGAGCATGTCCCTGATCTCTCCTCGGAAGACCTTATTCATCTTACGCTGGTATGTAGCCCCGACATTCTTTAGTATGAAAGGTATAACGTTCTAGTAGCAATTTCCATTCGGGGTCATGAAGGCAGTGTGCTGTTTTCTATATCCGACATGAGAATTTGGTTGTATCCGCTGTAAGCTTCCATGAAGGACAGGAATTTAAAACTTGCAGAGTTGTCGACCAATTTATCTATGTTAGGAAAAGGAAAAGCATCTTCTGGACATGCCCTATTGAGATCGGTATAATCAACACACATTCACCATTTTCCATTATTTTTCTTAACAAGAACTACATTAGAGAGCCAGGTTGTGTTCTGAGCTTCAGAAGTAAAATTTGCCTCTAAGAGGTCTTTTACAGCCTGTTCGGCAGCCTCTGCTTTCTCGGGAGACTGCTTGCGCCTAAACTGTGCTACGGGCATAATGGTCAAATTTATGGCTAATTGATGGCAGGTGACCTCAGGGTCGAGACCGAGCATCTCGGTAGTACTCCATGGGAACAGGTCCGTGTTCTCCTTTAGGCAGGTCGCCAGATGTTTTTTTGTCGCTGACGGCAGACCGATACCTATCTTCACAATTTTGTCAGGATCATCTTCCAAAGGGATGAGCTCAAATTCGTCGTCGGGGATTGGGCGTTTTGTGTGGGTTGGAGTATTCCTGGTGACGGGTCCATGTGTTTCAGTGTCGTCCTCGCCGAGGCGACTGTCGAGGTCTATGAAGTTGACTCGCGATGAAGGTGGTCACTCCTCGACTCTAGTTTTTTGTGTTCCTTTGGAGGTGTTGATTATGGTCCGTCCCTTGACTGCTACATCGTAGCATATGCGAGTTTCCTTGATGTCTCCATGAATCCTAACCACGTGACCACTCTTGGTGTAATACTTCATCTTTAAATGGACAGTGGAAGGGACTTCCATTAACTCGGCCAAGGTAGGTCGCCCGAGGATGCATTTGTACAAGGAGGGGCATTCGATTACCAGGAGCCGAACTTTAACTTCCTTGGCCGTCTCATTCTCGTCAAACAAAACGAGTAGCTCGACATATCCCCATGATTTTGTGGTAGCTCCGTTGAATCCCTGGAGATTAGATCCAACGTAAGGGGATAAGTTTGTCTTGTCCAGTTTGAGAGTTTTGAACAGGTGGACATACATGATATTCACCAAGCTTCCTTGGTTGACCAGAATGCGTCAAACATCAAAACATGCCATCTTCGCCCTTATCAGTAAAGGGATGCTGGATTTGGATGAACCTCCCGGTAATTCCTTGAGGAAAAAAGATATAGGGTTGGATTTCCCCGAGGTCTGGTCATCGTCGCCAATTGATCAGGTACGATAAGTAGGAGCTCTTCGAACTTCCGTTTGACAGAGATGGCAATGTTTTCGTTGTTTATTCTGCCTCCGGAGATGATCAAGGCCGCTGGGAAGTTCTCCCACGGACTGTGAGCAGTAAGTTGTCCTCCCATGTGGACATCATGGAGATGGAAATCTTCAGGGCATGATACGTAGAGGGTTACTTGGAAAGGGGAACCGTCGGACGGAGAGTCTTCGCGGTCTCTCTTCACGGTCTGGTCCTCGTGTTGAGGAGTGTCACTTCTTTTGGTGTACTATTTGAGGTGGCCTTCCTTGATCAGGATCTCGATCGTGTCTTTCAGATGGATTCAATCTTCAGTCACGTGCCCGTGGCTTCTATGGAAGCGGTAGTACTTGGACTTGTCAGTGTGGGGCTTGGGTGCTGTAGGTTTGGGGAACCTTACCTTGCACCGTTTGAATTCAGAGTTGATGCATTCAACGAGGATGCGCTCGCGAGGAGCAGTCAACAACGTATACTCGGAGAAGCGCCCAACTGGTCCTCTTCCTTTGTGGGTCTCGCGAGGCCGGTCTTCTCTTTGCTTCTCCCCGGTGCGGTGCGGAGCGGTGTAGTTTTCGTGTTTGGAGCTTTTGGTATCGTCCTGATCGCGGTTGCTCCGGACACTGTGAGCGACCTGCTTCTCCTCGTACCTGATATATGCTTGAGCTTTGTGCAGGAGCTCATCGAGGGAGCAAGGTGGCTCCATCTCGATAGCTCTGTTGAGCTTGCTTCTAGAGAGGAGTCCTTTCTCGAGGAGATAATTTTTCATGTAATCGGTCGTGTCTACCTCGACAGCTTCTTGGTTAAATCGCTCGATGTATGAGCGCAATGTTTCATTTTCCCTTGTATGATGGCTTCAAGGGTTGCTTCAGTCTTTGGGTGGCGTCGGGAGGCTGTGAAGTGCCTCGAGAACACCGAACCCATGCTTCTCCAGGACGTGATAGACTCGGGGGGCCGGGCTTTTGTACCACGCCATGGCTCCCTTCCCGAGGGTCGTAGAGAATAACCTGCACTTGACGTTCCCGCTAATGTCATTGCGATAGTCGAGCATGGCGTTAATGTTATCGACATGGTCATCGGAGTTAGTAGTTCCATCGTAGATCGCTAGATTCAGGGGTTTCTCCATGCTCGCTGGGAGTTGCGTCTCCATGATAGCCCGAGAAAAGGGGAAGCGAAGGTCATCCTCGTCGCTCCTCAGGGGTGAATAATCCTCATTCCTGGGGCTCTGGTTGTGCTGAGGGGATGTCATTGGTTGGTCGTTCGACCTCTCAGGGCGCCCTTTGGCCTTACTTTTCTTTGGTGATGGGGTGCATCGTCCACGTTGAAAAGGCGATCGTCCTTGCTTTTTGGTCGCCTCCGGTTGGCGTCTCTCAGGTTGAGGCTCATGGCCATGTCAAGGAGGGTTGTTCTGTCGTTCTATTTCCAACACCATGATCCTCTCCTGCTGTTGAAAGAACATGATGTTGTCTAGTTGAGGGCGTTCACCGTAACTATTAGGGTAGGGTTTCCTTTAACTGGAACTGGGATGGGTTGAAAGGGGACCGCGATCTGAGGTTTGGGCACGCCGTTGTCCTCGGGCTCAGGGGACGAGGTGGAAGGATGACCGTCTCTTGGTCGGATTCGTGGATGATATACTGGTCATCTTCTATTCCAGTGTTGTAGTCGACGAGGCCGATGGCGCAATTGTCACTGTGTTCGCTGGTCATGTTGGATGGTTGGAGGAAATGGATTGAAGCTTTGATCTTCTGTTCTGGAAGATGGGGAAAATTTTTAGTTTCGCACAGACGGTGCCACTGATCTGACCTGATCAGAAGGAACCCTTCAGATGTTGAACAACAAGCGTAGTGATGGACTGAGAAAGGTGGGGGTGTACCTGCAAGGTACTCTGATGCCAAAGTGAGAATGCAAGTACAGAAAGGTAGAAGAGATAAAGAATCATAATACCTGACCCTCTAGTGCAAGAGGGTATTTATAATGTGCCCTCAGCGCTGGGCCAAGGCTCTTCCTTGAATTGGACTAGCTAGGCCCAAGGAAGAACTGTCAAGAAATGCGTAGGAGCAAGTAAGACCTAACACGTGGTCTTGCCCTTGGTCTAACTGCCCCTACATTTCAAGAGACAATGGTGGGCAGTTGGGTGACGTGGCGCACATGGGTCAGACGCTATCTCCCCACTTCTGGATAGTGGATCGAGGGTCGTAACCTACGGTTTGGGTCTTTGCCCGACGGATTGGGCGTTTGCCCGACACTGACTTACAGATCCAGTCCGGAACACTAATGATTCAAATATTTTTATATGAAGAAGAAAATTATAGATACATGTTTTGTTGTTCCATAAACATTACAATTTCTACTTGCATATCTTTTAAAAATAATAAACTCTTGATTAAACAATTTTGTTTTACTTTTATTTAAAGAATATACAAAATAAAGTCTATGGTTGATATATATATATATATATATATATATATATATATATATATATATATATATATATATATATATATATATATATATATATATATATATATATATATATATATATATATATATAACTTTTTTTATAAATGGAACAATATTTACTTTTGATTCATATATTTTTATAGATAAAATCCAAATTAAATAAAAACAATATTTATTATTTTTATAGACGGAAAAAAATAATTAGTTGATTTAAATCATAATTTATTTATATAATTTCTACGGTATATTTCATTTTACTATTTTAAAAATATAAAAAATATATTAATGATTCAAATATTTTTATATGCAGAAGAAAACTATAGACACGTGTTTTGTTGTTCCACAAACATTACAATTTCTACTTGCATATCTTTTAAAAATAATAAATTCTTGATTAAACAATTTTGTTTTACTTTTATTTTTATTACAATTAAAATCTGTTTCATTTATTGAAATTATTGTCATTAATATAATAATTGAATAAATCCGTCTCATTAGTGTAATTAAGGGAGAAAAATATATTACTAATCCAAATAGTATAAAATATATCATGTGCGAACGCACGGGTTATTATAATTTTCATACGATTAAAGAAAATAAAAATATTTTAAATAATGTATCAATCAAAACAGGGGCAAAATATGTTTATTTGTGTTACTAATATTTACACATACAATTAAAACAATATTTATAAATATTGTGTTATTAGTTTTTTTTAATCAAAATATTGTGTTATTAGTTAATATTTATAAAATTAAATGATTGCATAAATATTTTAATAATTAATATCTAAACAAAACTAATATTTATATACGAGAAAATATACGGTTTATCCAAATATTTGTATTTATGTATATTATCGAAAACATGAAATTGTATCATAGATAAGTGTCAAAACAACATTAACTTTTTGACATTAATTTTTTTATACAAGATTGAGTACATTGTTTATTCCCATAATATAATCTACATAGTCAATTACTATTGTTAAAAACCGAAAGAACTTTGTTAATATACAGGATGAAGTACATAGTTTATTACAAACTAAACTTATTTGTTTTATAATTCAATATTTACACAAACATTCAATTATTTAACTATATCTTGAATTATATACTAAATATACTTTTATTTTTAGTGTTACCATACAAACTTTCTTCTTTATAAACTTAAATATTTTATATCTTTGTTTTTTAATTTCCTTTGGCAACAAATGTGCGACACCGACGAGTACCCGTGTGAAAGCACGGATATCCCGCTAGTTTCTCTTTGATTTATTGTTCTAGAAAAACAACAGTTACCCCCTTGTTTGTAGAAAGAGAAGTTAGATAAAATTATGTGCGGAAACATACGGATATTATAATTTTGTAATAATCTACAATAATTAGGATTTGAATCTTCAATAGAAATCTTAAATATATATTCCACGATTTAGTAAAATCTATCCAAAAAAATATTGTTATAGATAAATTATTTAATAAAGGAAAATCAACATAATAAATAAAATTTATTTTTTATTAAAGATAAACAAGTGGGATATTGCAGATTTGAACTTGCATCTTGACACCTGATATTCCTGTATAGTTACCAATTGTTAACCGTACATTAATTAAAATATATTTTGTTAAATCACAAGTACAACTAAAACAATTTGAGAATAAAAAATAACATTTTAACAAATAGAAACATGATACAAAATTCATTGCAAAATTCAAAATATTTAAATAAATAAACAAATAAAAACGTCATAAAAAATTCATTGCAAAATTCACAATATTTAAATAAATAAACAAAAATAATAAAGATAAACATTTGACATTGTTAGTACACAGGAATAACCACAATATAGATAAATAAAAAATAAAACCAAATAAAATAATATAAATGTAATTGAAAGAATCAACTTTTAAGCATACTAATTTGAAATAAGAGTAATTAAAAGAGTATGAGAAGCATACAACTAATTTGAAATAAAAAATATAAAAATAAAATTCATCATGTATTCACAAGAAAATCATCAAACTAAATCAACAAAAATTATCAAGAAAAATACATCATCATATTGATACTCAGAACACCAAAATTAATTGCTACAATAAATATTTGATGATCCTGTGAATTTTTTTAATCAAGGATAAATGTGAATGAATGGAGAAAAATCTCATACTTTTTCGTCTGCGACTTCTTTGATTAAAACAAATGTAATGAATAAAAAACATCTCCAATTTTATGAGTCGTTAAAGCAAATATGAATCATTTGAGGAATATTTGATGATTCAATGAAATTTTTAAAGCAAAGAAACAAGATCGAGGGATTTCATACTCTCTCGGTCTTGATTTCCTTGATTAAAAAAATGCAATGAACAAACGTCATAACAAATTTTGTGAGCCGTCAAAGCAAATATGAAACATTTGAGGTTTTACGTGGAGTTGTATTTATAGAACATATTTTAGGGTTTTGTCTTCACTCTAACTAGTTGATGATAACTAAAGATTGTGAAACAGGTTACTTGGTCTATTTCGGCTCGGCCCAAACCTAGATTTATGAAATTGGGCTTAAATTTTTGAACTATATAAAATTTAAACTTTGTTTATATAGAAATTTAATTTTGTTAGAATATTTTTTTTTTGTAATTAGTCTTTTGGAAACACTGTTAAGTAATTATAATTATTAAGAGAGGTGTGATGATCAAAATTCAAACTCTATTTATTATATAAGATGTCCTCAAAGTAACAATTAAATCACAAAATTTTAATACTGCAAATATTTTTTATGCTAATTCAAAATACCCAAATAATTAAATAATTTAAATATTTTAATTTTAAAATTATTTCAAATTATTACAAATTAATTAAGTAATTTATCTTTATCTCTATAACTATATATTGAATAAACAAATCAAAATTTTCAAACAAACAAAATTATTAGCATCTTTATTATATGGTTCATTCTTAGTTTTTCAATTTTTAATAGAAAATATTTTAGTGTTGCAATCTTATGTGTCATACTAACTTTTTTTTTTGTCATTCATTAACATTTTAATCTTTAAATTTAAAACAAATAACAAAATCTCAATTGAATTTTAATTTTTCATAGTTTGTTAATGGACTTACATTATTGATAGACTTAATTTGTGTCTCTCCTTCCAATAATTAGAGAATTTCTTAATGCATTTTTTATGTTTTTTATACTACCACAAAATTATTTAAATGCCCTTAGTTTTGGGATGCATTTTCGGACGCATCAAAACATTGAAATAAAATATTTCAGAGATGTATCTCTGTAATAATTTAAAACATACAGTGCATCACACTCAGAATCCATTATAAACTTGAATTGGATCAGAGATGCATCTCCGTGAATATTCCGAAGATAAAACTCTATAATGTATGAGAACTTAGTCTTTCATTTTGTATTTTGTTTATCTGTATTCAGATTAAGATTTAAATCATACCATACAATCGAAAAATAAAAAATAGACGTACAATATTCCATATGGTCCAAAAATGTCATATATAAATAAAATACCAATAAATGTCAAAATGTCATACAATCGAGATCAATAAGGTAGTATGATGTAAAAATAAAATACATACCATAATACTAATATTATATACTAATACACTATTGTGTATGTCTGACTACCTCCCACCTACCTCATATGCCTCGTCTACCTTCTCGACCATCAATCCCCCATTTCCTTTGGCGTTGTCTCTGGTACAACAATGCCCATTATGTCTCTGCCATAATGGCATCTAGAACATGTCTCACATCAGATCCATCAGGGAAGATACCTTTGTCAATGTCTTCATACACAATCTCAACTATTCAACGACTTTAGGCAAGACAACTTCAACATGATTTAATAGTGTTTATTCCACCTCTGGTATCTCCTGATGGCCTGGCCTCGATGGATCTTTTGGAGCAGCATGCACCATGTACAAATGTGACACCCTGAAGAACCAACTGATGCATTCTTCGATGTAGCTCCATTCGCTCTCATCTATGGTTCTTTGTGCCTAATTCAGTACCTGATGACTCTCATAATCATCAAACATGTCATTTATTTAGCTGCATGTTAAGACAAGAGGAATATAGATAATAAGGTGTATGTGAATGGTCTAGGTGTAGCCGAACTACTGCATTACACGCTCGGGCAGAAAAGTGTAATACCCCAAATTTTTCCTACCCTTTTGTTTTCTTATCCCACACATTTGTGTTGTTTAACGATCATTCTCTAGGGTAATCATTTGGCCTTTAGGCCATGATCCTCTAAGATTAAGTCAAGTAAACTTGTTTATGCATGCATTGGTGTAAGTTCTAGCCTTTGATCCTCTTAACTTCTCTTTGTAAGCTTGTCAAGTTTAGGTGGAATAAATGAAAGTTATGGCTCCATTCAGGGTTGATTAGTTGATTGATTTGTTTTTGAAAGTTTAGTCCTATGTGGTCATGTATAGGAATCAAACTTTCTCATTTTTCCTAACAAGTACATGTAAGGTTCAAGATAAGTCATCTAGAGAATTGAAATGCCAAGAATAAGTCCATTGTTCTACATGTTTAAGGAATTCAGTTGACACAATCTTAGTGCCTTTTGTTGCATAAGAAGTTCAAAAATGAGATATTAAGATGTGTTACATAATTGGACTATTTCAACATGCATTACATGCTACATGGAGCACAAGAAATATTTGTACAAATGAAAAATTGGTTCATGCAATTTCCGAATATGTTACATCCATGTGAATGCATCATTGTGGTACTCAGAGGCCAATATGCTCATTATGTTGGCTTCTATAATGAAGCCATCTCTCATGATATTGAAATAGTAAAGTTGAATCTACTTCACTTGCACTTGATTTGATTAGGCCAATTTATGGTATAATGAATTCTTTTGTAGAAGTTAAAGATGTAATAAGCATTTTTTATGCTTTTGGTATTATATTGATGAAGCACCGAGGTCTTCAAGAAGCAAGTAATCGTTTGGCAAATGGGTTATAGATACATAACCTTTTGGGGAACTATCAGCTTCTTTCCCAACAGTTGACACCCCTTGGCAGTTTGGCCCTTGCATTACATGACAATGTACAAGCACGAGAAATATTGATATCGTCTTTGACCATGGCGAAGAAGCTTTTTGATGCTTCAACTCAAGTCTGGATGCTATTTGTTTTGATAACTTTATATAAAAGAATTAGGAGAAAAGGCAAGCCAAATGGAAAATGATGAGTATAAAATAAAATTATCAAAAGATTTTTAGAAGAAACTGGCTGATGCACAATCATCCATTTAACATATTGAATTAATTGACAAAACAATATTTGAAGTTCAACAGTCACATGAGTTACACCAAAGAGGAAATTTCTTTAAGAACAAGTTACATCAGAATGCCAAAGTTACAAGTCAAAATCTTACAAAATAGCATTTTTAACACCCCAATTTTCGTAATTATTTATTTATTTAATTAATTGTGTGATTTTGCGCCTATTTTGAATTATTTGATTTGTTGGATTTAATTGATTTAATTGATTTATTTGATTTATTTGTATTAACTGAATTATTTGATATAATTGAATTATTTGATTTATTTGAAATAATTGAATTAATTGATTTATTTGAATTATTTATTTTATTTTATTTATTTTATTTAGTGGAATAAAATATAATTGGTAAGAATAGTTAATTGGGCCAATAGTGGGTGTGTGATTAGAAAGTGTGAAATTGAGTTTAGTAAGTTCAATGAGAAAATTATGAAATTGATAAGAAGAGGAAAAAGAGTCTAGAAGAGAGAAGAAGAGAAACTCAAGAACAAAATTCAAGTGTTCATCCAAAAATCAAGTTAAGGGTGAGTTTTTATATAATTATTGAGATTGTTTGATAGTGTATGATGGGTAGAAACCTGGTTAGGATGACACCCATAAATTTTTATGATTTTGAAATTGTTAGGTTTGGATGATAATCTTCGAAAAATGTGGTAATTAACTGTGTTTGGAATTGATATTTTGGTATACAATAAAGACTCATTCATTATTGGATAGGTGATATTGGAAGATTTTAACCTATACCCCCTCACTTATATCCTTACCCCCACATAATTTTTTTTATAGATAAAAATACTCTCATATAAATAGTAAAGAGTAATTTTTTCTTCCATTTTTCACTTTTCACCGCGTACAGGCTTCAGAGAGAATTTTATTCAATTTTTCTGGAACTCTTCAAGTAAGTGTTCCGGTTTGTTATTTTAATACCGGAACTCTTGATATGAAGTCTTCCGGTTCGAACATTGTTGGATATGCATATCGGAAGTCTTTCATTAAGTCTTCCGGTAGTTCCATTTTGCGCAATTTATTTTCGAAAGACTTACAACAAGTGTTTCGGTTTGGTTTTTAAAAATGATTTACCGGAACTCTTAATGAAAGTGTTCCGGTTCTCAACTTTTTTATTTATTTTAATAATATTTTTTGGCAGTGGTATGCACACGGGGAAGAGATGGTGGGATACCTGTTCGCTCGGTGGGACGGGGCGATACTTCGAGAAGGACACAAGAAGATCATATCGGTACATCTGCAGCAGCAGTAGAACCCATTGGATATCCAGGAGGACCGTACGATACCAGTGTTTTGGTTAAGTACGAACATCATATCGCTAGTCGTATATGGTTCGGTGAGGTAAGTAAATGATAATTATTTAGTATTGAATAAAAACTGAAATTTCAATGTTGTATTGTATAATTTGCTTAATTTTAATTGTTTTCAGGAGAGAGGTGCGAGTAAAGAGTTGAAGGTTGCAAGACATGGATTGAAGCTGAGTCATATGGTTCCACAACAGCTTCCACCAGAGATGGAGGCTTGAATATCTAGGTATGGTTTATCTTCTCGACAGAGAACCAGTTTGTCAAAGATAGATACGAACTTGGTTTCCACATTTTTTGAGAGATGGCATTTAGAGACTTCTTCATTTCACATGTCGTTTGGTGAAATGACCATTACTCTGGATGACGTTGCTTGTTTGTTTCACTTTCCCATCAGAGGGGTATTCTGGAGCCCTTAACATATCAATGAATACCTAGTTATTGAGTGGGTTGCTGACTACCTAGGAGTGTCAGAGAGAGTGGCACAATTCTAGGTCCATGATTACAGGGGTTCATACTATAAGCTGGAGTGGCTATATAATCGATTCGTAGAGCATAAAGTTGCTTCATCGTGGGCATATGTGACAAGATGTTATTTGATGATGTTAGTGGATTGCATGATTTTTACGGACAAGACCTTTACACTTGTTGAGGTACGATACCTGGCAATATTTATGGACTTGAATGACTTATCAAACTATAGTTGGGGAGCAGTTGCATTGGTTACCTTGTATAGGTATCTCAGAGATGCGTCCATGTTCAGTTGTAAACAGCTCGGTGGTTACCTGACTCTCTTACAGGTATATATTTAAATTTAGTTTATTGTTTTTTTTTTAAGTCTAATGTTAATTTTATTATATTCATTATATTATATTTAATTATTATGTTATAATTTTTTTTAAAGTGTTGGATTCATGAATATTTTCCAACACTTGGAAAAAAGGAGAGAATTGGATACCAGCTAATAATTGTGGTCTCCCACGAGCGATGAGATGGACATACAAACAAGGTGTGTTAAAGGTGGATGACTTAAGACCTATTTTGGATGAGCTGACACCTACCGATGCCATATGGCGGCCATTCGAGGATCATAGAGTTCACCGTCTATTTGATGAGATTTCTCTATACAGGGGTTGTTTGAGGTGGGGTGGCACTATTGTTCCATATACGCCTGACAGGTGTCTTTGACAGTTTGGATACCGTCAGTACATTCCACCCTCACCTCTTGATTATATGATGGTTGGTGATATCGATGTTGAGTGGATTAGTTACATTTAGAGTGTTGGGCAGGTGATTCGTCCGACAACACTGGCCACTGTCCCATTTGAGATAGATGATGGATATCTCCAGTGGTATTATCGTGTTTTGCATCCTCGATTGGTACCGCCTAGACCTGATGAGCCGAGAGTTGTGTCTGTTCTTGAGTACGATGCGGGACCATCTGATCCTACCTTGGGTTGTGTGTCTACATTGATTCATTGTCTGTTTGTGTATCTGAACGAGTGATGATAACCGTCACTTTATTTCGTAATCTGATGTCTTTAACCCATCTTATCACCTCCTCTCGTGTACCAAATCTTTCTGACGTTGTAAAAACATCTGACGTATTCACACATATCGGTTCTTTTTCGTATATAGGTATTTCCGCATCTGCATAATAATTTTTTTAAATATAAAATTATAAAAAAAATAAAAAGTAAAATAGAAAAATAAACTGGAAGACTTCATCAAAGTGTTCCGGTAGAGTATTTTATACAAACCTGAACTCTTAATGAAAGTGTTCTAGTACATGCAACATGGCAAACCGAAAGTCTTAATGAGACTGTTCCGAACCGGAACACATTCAATAAGTCTTCCGGTGAAGAATATATACCAAACCGGAACTATTTTTTCAAGTCTCCCGGCTCATTGCTTTTTGGGTAAATTTTTCAGAAGTCTGGCGGTCTGACAAGAATGGTAAAAATTAAAATAATTAAATAATTAAATAATATCAAGGTTAAAATTGACATTTTGAAAATTTTGTTGGGATATAGGTAAAACTGTAGGAGTTTAGGGTACAACCTTCGTGATATTGGAATGAAATATAATTAAATTGCAATATATACATATTTTATCCTTGATGTAGCATGTGTAGTCAACGAAACAAAATGAGTGATTTCCTTAAATTTGTACTGTAGTCAGGGCCGGTCCTAAGTTTTTAGAGACCCGGGGTGAATAATGAAAATGGACCCCTAATAAAAGAATATAATTTTTTAAAACAAAAATATCATTTATGTAAATTGTAAATAACATCAACAACAATAAATAGTCATTTATATGTACAACTACTTTACATAACAAAAAAATCATATTTTAATCAATATCATCAAAATATATTCTAGCAACTTATTCGTACAACTTATTTAATATGATATTATGTATGATATACTACCTAAATAAATAAAAAATTAGACCTCCTATATTTTAGAGGCCCTGGACAGTGGGCCTGTTTGTCCTGCCTTTAGGGTCGGGCCTGACCGTAGCGAATTTGGAAATGAGAAGTAATGTTAATCCAAATGATTTGTCATTGTTAATTAACATGTTATGCTATCACAATATGTTTATATTAGTGAGCTTGTAAAGGTTTGAATCAAAAGTAGCACTTCTTTTACTGGCCTATATTTAGTGACAAAGTCTTATTTAGCGTAATGATAAATTAATAATATTGAAAGATAAAAAAGGTGACACAACCGTTGGGTCCTATAGACTTGGTTTGGAAAATGCTTGTTATTTATGTTCCATTGTAGTTTTGGGAAATGAAATGTAATTACTTGTAGACATATTACACTTTTAATATGTCATTCAGTCCATGTTAATAGTAAGGGCCTCTTAGCATATTCATGCTATATTAGATATTTTATATATTAACTTTACAAATTAATAAATGTACGAGCAATGAGCAATGTAGTGCAACGGTTGGTAGACATTTTATAACCTGTTTTATAATTAGATTATTTTATTCATAAAAAGTTAGTTATTGTTGCTCTTAGACATATTGCACGCCCATACTCACTATATACACTTGAAATGCAAATAGATTATTACTATTATTTTAGCTTTTGAAAAGTTTTATAAATATTTTATGATAAAATATTATATATATAATGGTTGGTTAATTTTTCTTCTTCTTTTTTATTTATAAAAATCTATTGTATTGTATATTTGAAGTTGTATTGTTGGTTAATTTTATTTTTTAATAATAAATTTAAAAATTAATATTTTTGTCATTATTTTAAAATAATTCATTATGATTAAATATATAAAACTATTAAATTTAAAATATTTTTGAATAGCATAGCTTAATGTAGTATTTACCTAATTTAGACCTTTTTTGATTAATTTAGCATGTTAAATATCACCTCCTATTAAAATCTCTTAAGTATTTTTTTTATAGAAATATTTTATGTTTTGCACTTAAAAGATATATACTAAAAGATAAGACTGTTAAAGTTTGTCATATAAATTGTATTCAATTGGTTTTATGATTATATGAGCTAGCAAGAATTCTAAAAAAGTAAAGAAATTTTATTGACATAAAATATACAAAAATTATAGTAGTTATATTGTTAAAATATTTTTCAATAATTTTTTTATTTTCTTATATTTTATACAATTTAAATTTTTTTTTATAGGTGAGTTTTGATTTACCCCTTTAAAAAATAAATTTTGAATTACCCTTGAAATTTTTGGACACCCCCTTAAGCGTGTAAAAACCAGGGGTAAATACATAATATTTTACAGTGGATAATTTTCCCACTTAGGGGGCAAAAGGCTTAGAATTTTAAAATTTCAGGGGGTAATCCAAATTTTATTTTTTAAAGAAGGATAATTTTCCAAATTTTATTGGTTAAATCGCTCGATGTATGAGCACAATGTTTCATTTTTCCCTTGTATGATGACTTCAAGGGTTGCTTCAGTCTTTGGGTGACATCAGGAGGTTGTGAAGTGCCTCATGAACACCGACCTCGTGCTTCTCCAAGACGTGATAGACTCGGGGGCCAGGCTTTTGTATCACGCCATGGCTCCCTTCCCGAGGGTCGTAGAGAATAGCCTGCACTTGACGTTCCCACTAATGTCATTGCGGTAGTCGAGCATGGCGTTAGTGTTATCGACATGGTCATCAGGGTCAGTTGTTCCATCGTAGATCGCTAGATTCATGGGTTTCTCCATGCCCGCTGGGAGTTGCGTCTCCATGATAGCCCGAGAAAGGGGGCAGCAAGGGCCATCCTCGTCGCTCCTCAGGGGTGAATAATCCTCATTCCCGGGGCTCTGGTCGTGCCGATGGGATGTCCTTGGTTGGTCGTTCGACCTCTCAGGGCGCCCATTGGACTTATTTTTCTTTGGTGATAGGGAGCATCGTCCACGTCGAAGAGGTGATCGTCCTTGCTTTTTTGTCGCCTCCGGTTGGCGTCTCTCGGGTTGAGGCCTGCGGCCATGTCAAGGAGGGTTGTTTTATCGTTCTGTTTCCAACACCATGATCATCTCCTGTTGTTGAAAGAGCATGAGGCTGGTCTAGTTGAGGGCGTTCACCATATCTATCAAGGTAGGGTCTCCTTCAACAGGCACTGGGATGGGTTGAAAGGGGGCCGCGATTTGAGGTTTGGGCACACTGTTATCCTCGGGCTCATGGGACGGGGTGGAAGGATGACCGTCTCTTGATATATATATTCTATTTTAAAACAATAATATATATATATATATATATATATATATATATATATATATATATATATATATATATATATATATAAAATAGTGTAGAATACCAAAAAATAAATAATAAATAAATAAAATAGTGTATAGAGTTTTTAATATGAGTTGATATAAGAATCATACCCGTCGAATTTTTAAAATGTATATAGGCCAATGATAACCAATTTATATAATTAAATAAATAATCAAACAAAATGTTTTTGGTACAAAATAAGCATACAATTTAAATGAATTAAATGAACTTTAATATAAATACTAATAGAATGAAACATAAGTAATGCATGAATAAATAGTATCAAAATTGTATGATATTTTATTAATCATACAATCTTTTTGTCATTTATAAAAGGAAAAAACCTAGATACAATTCTTTATGTGTGCTTTATACACTTGTCATATTTTAAGTATAAAGCACACATAAAGAATTGTATCTAGGTTTTCTCCTTTTATAAAGAACAAATAGATTTCATGATTAATAAAAAATATCATACAATTTTGATACTATTTATTCACACATTACTTATGTTTCATTCTATTAGTATTTATATTAAAGTTCATTTAATTCATTTAAATTGTATGTTTATTTTGAACCAAAAACTTTTTGTTTGATTATTTATTTAATTATATAAATTGGTTATCATCGGCCTATATACATTTTAAAAATTCGACGGGTGTGATTCTCATATCAACTCATATTAAAAACTCTATACACTATTTTATTTATTTATTATTTATTTTTTGGTATTCTACACTATTATATATATATATATATATATATATATATATATATATATATATATATATATATATATATATATATATATTATTGTTTTAAAATAGAATAATATGATTATTTTATTTAAAAAATATTTTATCATATGTTAAAAATAATTTCGAATTATTTTTTTTCGTTTAAAAAATTTAATTGCTTGTATAGGTTCATTGAATTAAATAGTAATTTAAAGTTTAGACGTACATTAACCATCATTTTAAATTAAAATAATTCCTCTTTTATAAATAATATACTTTTAATTATTTGTTAGGGAGAAAAAAATTAAATGTAATTAAGTTCTAAGTAATGAATGGTATTAAAAAATATATATATTATAAAGAGCAATAAATTTTATTTATCTTATAATAATGATTCAATGGTATAAATGACATTAAATAACTTTGTTTCTCATAATATTTTTATTTATTTTATACTTTTATTCAATGTTTAATATTTATAAAACTGATTTTTTTATAATTTTCTTTTAAATAATTAATATATAATATTTATTTTTATTGTATTTGAATAATTAATATATAATATTCATATTTCAGTATTTACATCAAAAACACATATTCAATAAATCATCATTTAAATGCTATAAATTTTAATTTGTAATAAATATTTGTTATGTTGTTAATGTCAAATAATTTTTCCTTTATTGTATATTTAGTTGTTAATGTCAAATATTTTAATTTGTAATAAATATTTGTTATGTTGTTAATGTCAAATAATTTTCCTTCCTTAATTGTATATTAAGGAATTATAAAGAAAATTAAAAAATTAAAAAAAAAAGAAAAAATAAATAAATCGGAACACTTCACGTAAGTCTTCCGGTAGTGTATTTGAAACATACCGGAACTCTTACATGAAGTGTTCCGGTACACATACACATGGCTATCGGAAGACTTAATAAAATTGTTCCGGTACCGGAACACTTTTATTAAGTCTTCCGGTGAAAAAAAATAACAAAACCGGAAGACTTTCCCAAAGTCTTCCGGTATGAAAATTAACGTATCAGAACTCATTTTTTAAGTCTTTCGGATCGTGTTTTTTGATCACTTTTTCTAAAATCTGACGGTCTGACATAAATGGTAAAAAAATAAAATAATAAAATAATAAAATATAATAAGGTTATAATAGACATTTTGAAAATTTTGTAGGGGTATAAGTATAAATGTTGGGGTATAGGGTAAAACCTTCAATCAAAATAAGTCTATATTGCACGGGGTAAATGACTATTAACTCTACTTTATTTTATTTTGGACCCTATTGCTAAAATAGAATAAGGCCTCTAAACAGTTTGGGTCGACCCTGCCACTCATTATTTTACAACCGTTTCATTTTCCCCTTCATCATATACATCCACTCTTTGTTTTTTATTCTTTCTATTTTAATCATGTTTGTTCATTTTGGTTTATGAGTTTTGAAGTGTTTTGATTTTGTTTTTAATTTAGATTTATTATTTCAGGTTTAATGATGTTGCCTCACGCGAAAGGGGGAAGATTCGCCCGCGGTGGTGAGATTTACGGATTTGGTTGACATCGGTGTTTATCTTTTGTGGTCTTTTTCTTCTTCACAAACTTAATCATCTTCGTTGCATGGTTTGTGATGTCAGATATGTAGTTTTGTTCTCATTTTGTGTTTATATTAATTGGTATTTTATTTGTGTGGATTTTAAGATTTCTTCCTCTTTCAGTTTATACTCATCAGGTGTTCGATAAAATTCTGCATTGAAACCTCTATGATAGATGCTGACAGAAATTATGCAGGAAATTACAGGTTTTGTATCAACAGATGATTAAAATTTCAACTTTGTGGTTCCAATAAGTATGTATATGTTCAGAACATTTTATAGAAATGATGAAATATGTTGGAATCAAATATCGAAGTTGCTTCATGTTACGTGGGTTGGTGGTGAGGGATTGACAATGAACATGTTCTCAAATGAAAAACTGGAACTGAGACACAACCATGTCGATATTCACTAAAGGTAGGTTAAAAAATAAAGTTGACGTCTCTTTTTCCTACTGTTTTCAAAGGAATGTTGATTTTACTGATTTGACTATATTGCATGGTCACTTAAAGTTGATACATTCTCTGTGTTGAGATTCATCCGGAGAATTCTTGGCATCTATCATCGTGAAGGGGAATGTGTTCATGAGAAACATTGAATAGGGTGAAGGGGAATGCATTTGAAATCTTATTTGTTTAGTTTCTAAAATAAGATTTATGCTTTTAATTTTTTTAGTTTCTAAAATAAGATTTATGTTACGTGGGTTGGAAATTATTTAGTTTTATGCTTTTAATTTTTTTAGTTAAATTTTTATTTTATATTATTTAAATTTAGATTATTTTAATTTTTAATTTAATTTATTTAAGAATCAATTTAGTCTAAGTTTGATTTTAGTTTAGTTTATATCTTTAATTCTAATTTAATCATTCTATTTTTAATTCTATATTTTCTATTTATTTAGTCTACTGTTAATTTCAATTTCAATCTATTTAGTTTTTAATTTTAGTTTTAATGTAAATTAGTTAATTTTCGATCCTAATGTAAATTTTGATTCAGTTAGTTTATATTATATTTTTCATTTAATTTGTATTAGAAATTAGTTTAATATTTTATTTTTATTAGTTTATTAGTTTATGTTAATTAAGTTTTATTTTAAATTAGATTAATTTAAATTAGATTTAAGGTCAATTTTGAATAAATTTAATTTTTGTTTTGGTTTGATTTATTTATTTATTTTAGTAGTTGATTTAATTTAATTTATAGTTTATGATAGCCTTTGTTTCAATATTTCAAAACACCAACAGTACAATCCCACTACCAAGTCTTTCTCTGCTCCCACGCTGCTACACCACCAGCCTTTTATCACTCTGCATCAAGCAATACTCCAATAGACACCAAAATGTATAAACCAAATTCTGCTATTCATAAAGCAATCTTTGACCATTTTCCATACATCAATTTGGACACTTACAAAACTGCATTTTTGAAAGTAATTATAAAGACAACACCTTCTCAATAAAGGTTGAGACCACACATAAACTCCATCCTGAAAAAAAAAAACTCTCACCATTCAGTCACCATCAGGAGGGTCATTTTATAAAAGAATCTCTCCTCTAACCATTGTCTCCTCTCAATGAACTCATCATCATCTTCATGACTCACCACCCTTCTTCCATCATTCTACTCGGTCGTACATCATCAAAACACTAACAATAACATAATCGCGTTACTGTTCAAGTTGTGGGAGTTGAATCTTCATTATTCTTGTTCGACGACGTTGACGAACAAACACCCGCAACTTTCACTGAGAAATTGTGAAAATCGCATCTTCATTGTTCCGTAGTTCATAACAACGACAACACAAGTTTCAATCGCACCACTACGCATAAAACCATAGCAGTTCCAACATCAAAAGCATTAGTGTTCAACAACTTGCTGCTTGCAAACTTGCAACAAAATCAAATACAACTCAACGTTTATGCGATCGTGACCGTGTCGGTTAGTTTTCCACTTTTGTTATCATGTTCAAAATCAAATCATTTTCATAATTAATCAACGAAAGAACAGAGCTCCGGAGTCTAGCACTCCGCATGTTCTGGAATGCAATCACTCATGGGCTAGCCCCACGCGACGTGGTTCATTCGCCCTTTCGTTTAAAACACTTTAACAAAAAAGTCAAACACTCTTTTCAAAACGAACATTGTTTAAATCTTTCTATCTCGCAAACAAGTTAGCACTTCAGCCTCTACCGCGAGTATAAGCCAACGCTTAGCAGTAGAGTGCGTTTTCAACAATCGTTCAATTAAAAAACACAAACCTTAGTTGCACTAACTACGAAGCTCTGACTTTCCCATTGCACACGGGAATACGTAGGCACGGAGATTTTAATCCTTCGCGAGCACCCTATTAAAAAAAATTCAATCTTTTTTTTGGTCACAATAATAAAAAAACTTAATCTTTTCTCCGTATTAATAATAATTTATAAGCTTCTTTATTTAAAACAAACATATTAACAATCATTTAGAAGACAAAGACATTAATCAAACATTTAATCGCATAGTTAGCTAAGAGGTTCCCATTGAGTACAACAGACGTGAGGGGTGCTAATATCTTTCCCTTGCGTAACCGACTCCCGAACTTAGAATTTAGTTTCGTTGACCATTTCTTATCCTTTATTAGGTTGTATCTATATCTCCCTTTTCTCTCGTAGAATAAATATAATTAGGTGGTGACTCTGTTTGTTTTAGGATCGTATTTGTTTCGAGGTACGACAGCTACCAATTGTTAACTGAACGTTAATAAAATATATTTATTTAAATCACAAGTACAACTAAAACAATTTGAGAATAAAAAATAACATTTTAACAATTAAAAACATGATACAAAATTCATTTTGAAAATTCACAATATTTAAATAAATAAACAAATTAAAACGTGATAAAAAATTCATTGCAAAACTCACAATATGTAAATAAATAAACAAAATTAATAAAGATAAATATTTGACATTATTAGTACACAAGAATGACCACAACATAGATAAATAAAAAATATAATCAAATAAAATAATATAAGTGTAATTGAAACAATTTACTTTTAAGTATACTAATGTGAAATAAGAGTGATTAAAAGAGTTTGAGAAGCATACAACTAATTTGAAATGAAAAATATAAAAATAAAATTCATCATGAATTCACAAGAAAATCATCAAACTAAATCAACAAAAGTTATCAAGAAAAATACATCATCATATTGATACTCAGAACACCATAATTAATTGTTATAATAAATATTTGATGATCCATGGAAATTTTTTAATCAAGGAAATACGGTAGACAAATGTGAATGAATGGAGAAAAATATCATACTCTCTCGTCTGCGACTTCTTTGATTAAAACAAATGGAATTAATCAAAATCATCTCCAATTTATGAGTCGTTAAAGAAAATAGGAATCATTTGAGAAGTATTTGATGATCCAATGAAATTTTTCAATCAAAGAAACAAGATCGATGGATCTCATTCTCCCTCGATCTTGATTTCCTTGATTAAAAAAATCCAATGAACAAATGCCATAACAAATTTTGTGAGCCGTCAAAGCAGATATGAATAATTTGAGATTTCGCATGGAGTTGTATTTATAGAACATATTTTAGGGTTTTGCCATCACTCTAACTAATTGATGATAACTAAAGATTGTGAAATGGGTTACTTGGCCTATTTTGGCTCGGCCCAAACCCAGATTTATGAAATTGGACTAAAATTCTTGAACTATATAAAATTTAAACTTTGTATATATAGAAATTTAAGTTTGTTAGAATAATTGTTTTTGGCAACCACTGTTAAGTAATTATAATTATTAAGAGGGGTGTGATGATCAAAATTCGAACTCTATTTATCACATAAAATGTCCTCACAAATCACAATTAAACCACAAAATTTTAACACTACAAATAATTTTTTATGCTAATTCAAAACACCCTAATGATTACAAAAATATAATATTTTAATTTTAAAATTATTTGAAATTATTACAAATTAATTAAGTAATTTATCTTTATCTATATAACTATATATAGAATAAACAAATCAAAATTTTCAAATAAACAAAATTATTAACATATTTATTATATGGTTATTCTTAGTTTTTTCAATTTTTAATAGAAATTCTTTTAGTGTTGCAATCTTATGTGTCATACTAACTTTTCTTTTTGTGTCATTCATTAATATTTTAATCTTTAAATTTAAAACAAATAACAAAATCTCAATTGAATTTTAATTTTCATAGTTTGTAAATGGACTTACATTATTGTTAGACTTAATATTTGTCTCTCCTTCCAATAATCAGAGAATTTCTGAATGCACTTTTATGTTTTTTATACTACCATAAAATTATTTAAATGCCCTTAGTTTTTGGAGATGCATTTTCGGACGCATCAAATTTTAAATAAACATTGAAATAAAATATTCCAGAGATGTATCTCTGTAACAATTTAAAACATATAATGCACCACACTCAGAAGTCATTTTACACTTGAATTGGATCAGAGATGCATCTCCGTGAATATTCCGGAGATAAAACTCTGTAATGTGTGAGATATTAGTCTTTCATTTTATATTTTGTTTATCTGTATTCAGATTAAGATTTAAATCATACCATACAAATGAAAATAAAAAATACTCTGTACAATATTCCATATGGTCAAAAAATTCCATATATAAATAAAATACCAATAAATGTCAAAATGTCATACAATCGAGACCAATACAGTAGTATGATGTCGAAATAAAATACAGACCATAAAACTACTATATACTAATACACTATTGTGTATGTCTGACTATCTCTCATCTACCTCATATGCATCGTCTACCTCCTTGACCATCAATCCCCCATTTCCTTTGGCCTTGTCTCCGGTGTAACAATGCCCATTATGCCTCTGTCATAATGGCATCAAGAACATGCCTCATATCGGACCCATCATGAAAGATACTTATGTCAATGTCTTCTTATGCAGTCTCCATTATTCAGTGACTCTAGGCAAGACAACTTCAACATGATCTAACTGTGTCTACTCCATCTCTAGTATCTCCTGATGAGCTGGCCTCGACGGATCTTTTGGAGCAGCATGCACCATGTACAAATGTGACACCTAGAAGAACCATCTGATGTACTCTTCGATGTAGCTCCAGTCGCTCTCATCTATGGTTCTCTGTGCCTCATTCAGTACCATATGACTCTCATAATCATCAAACATGTCAGTTATTTATCTGCATGTTAAGACAAGAGGAGTAGAGATAAGAAGGTGTATGAGAATGGTCTAGGTGTATTCGAACTTCCACATTACACGCACGAGCAAAAGAGTGTCATACTCCAAATTTGTCATACTCTTTTGTTTTATTATCCTAAACATTTGTGTTATTTAATGATCATTCTCTAGGGTGATCATTTGGCCTTTAGGCCACGATCTACTAAGAATAAGTCAAGTAAACTTGTTTATGCATGCCTTGGTGTAAGTTCTAGCCTTTGATCCTTTTAACTTTTCTTTGCAAGCTTGTTAAGCTCGGGTGGAATAAATGAAATTTGTGGCTCCATTCAGGATTAGTTAGTTGGTTGATTTGCTTTTGGAAGTTTAGTCTTATGTAGTCATGTATAGGAATCAAACCTTCTCATTTTTCCTCACAAGTACATGTGAGGTTCATGATAATTCATCAAGAGAATTGAAATGCCAAGAATAATCCATTGTTCTCCATGTTTAAGGAATTTGGTTGACACAATCCTATTGCCTTTAGTTGCACAAGAAGTACAAAAATGATATTGTGAGATGTGCTACATAATTGGACTATTTCATCATGCATTACAAGCTTCGTGGAGCACAAGAGATATTGGTACAAATAAAAAATTGGTTCATGCAATTTCTGACTATGTTACATCCATGTGAATGCATCATTGTGGTACTCAGAGGCTAATATGCTCATTCTGTTGGCTTCTATAATGAAGCCATCTCTCATGATATTAAGCAGTAAAGCTGAATCTACGTCACATGAACTTGATTTAATTAGGCCAGTTTATGGTATAATGGATTTTTTTGTAGGAGTTAAAGAGAAAACAAACATTCTTAATGCTTTTGGTATTATATTGATGAAGCAGTGGGATCTTTAAGAAGCAAGAAATCGTTTGGCAAATGGGTTGCAAATACATAACTTTTTGGGAATTTCTTCAAGAACAAGTTACATCAAAATGCCAACTTTGTTATTATACAGGATCAAGTACATTGTTTATTACAAACTAAACTTATTTGTTTTATAATTCCATTTTTACACAAACAATCAACTATTTTACTATATCTTGAATTATATACTAAATATAATTTTATATTTTACTTTTAGTGTTACTATACAAACTTTCTTCTTTATAAAATTAAATATTTTATATCATTGTTTTTTTTTTAATTTCCTTTGGCAACAAATGCGCGACACCGACGAGTACCCGTGCGAAGGCACTAGTATCCCGCTAGTTTCTCTTTGATTTATTGTTCTAGAAAAAAAAACGGTTACCCCCTTTGTTAATTTTTTATACTTTTGATTAGTCTACTTAATTAATGTTTAGTGAGCTAATCCAATGTAATCCCTTTTAACTTTCCCGCCTCTTTTCTTTTTCAAATAGTTGTATAAATAACAGCTTCTTCACTCTTGGTGAAGTTAAGCTTTCATCTTCACTGAAAGACTTCTTCAACTCTTAACAAAATTTCTGTTAATCTTTTCCATTCTTTAGCTTTATTGTGATTTCTCAATATGGTATCATTCGCAAACTCGGTCCTACTTCCGCTAACTAAACTCTGAATCTTTTTCCATTGCAATTATGGCGCCACCGCGACCTCCACTGCCTGATCCATTATTGATCTTACCTGATCAGGAGGGCCTTCCAATGATTGGGCGTGAACAGCAAGATGGATAGAAATGAGGGGGTGTACCTGCAAGGCACTCCGATGCCAAAGTCAATAGAGGTACAAAATGGTAAGCAAGAAGAGTTATTTCAGCATACCTGACCCTTTAGTAAAAAAATGGTATTTATAGTGATCCCCAAGCGCTGGGCCAAGGTCCTTTCTTGGGCTGGATCAGCGAGACCCAAGGAAGAACTGCCAAGGTACGCGTAAGGAGTGTGTAGACCTAGCAAGTGGTCTAGTCCTTGGTCCAACTGCCCCTATCTTTCAGGAGATAACGGGGATAGTTGGGTGATGTGGCAAATGGAATAGTGGACCTGTTACCTACCCGTCGTGCTAAGTGTATGCCCGACCCATGTAATGTCTGCTCGGCCATCAAGTAGTGTCTTCCCGACCACCGAGTATACTTGCCTGAGTGGATTTGCACCTGCTCGAAGTATTGAGTCATGGCCTAACACAGTCTCTGGAGGCCCAGTCCAGAACAGGAGCCCCCCAAGTCGAGTCTCCGAGTCGGAGCGATGAGTTTAAAAGAGCCGAGCACATATTTGTGTCGAGGGAGAAGTCACATCGGATGTCGAGCCTCTGCTCGTGTCAAATCGTTTGGTATATTCAAGTTGCTCCGGACGCTGTGGAGGACGCCGTTTCAAATCGTCGGGCACGTGGTGTTCTCAAGGGTCGAGGATGTTCCGTTATAGTCGGGGAGACCTGCGGTTGCCCGACGTTGTTCAGAATTCTCTAAACTGACGTGTCTTAGGAATTAATGGTGCGTCGCTTCGTTTCCTGTGCTAGTGCCGACCTAGGGGACTAGGTAATGATTGCCTAGCACGTTCGCCCACACGTTGTCTTAGTATATAAGGTGGAGGGACCACTTCATTTCAATTTTCGCTCCCTCGTTTAACCGGAAGCTCTGAGAAGAAACTCCACTCCGCCCGCAACCGCCGACGACTCCACTGCTTTCTCCTCGTCACCACTATGTCAGGTAATCCTCTATACCTTCTCCTTTTATGTAGTTTTCGTTTGATAGGTAGTAAAATTCATAACTTTTTCCGTTTAGAGTAGGTAGATCACTGTTTTAAGTTAGTTTTTAGGTTTTAGACATGAATGTATCGGGCGCAATTTGCATGAAACGGGCGAAAAACGCATATCTGTATGAATAAGCCGGCCAGGATCATCATACGATTGATGAAGGTCGCGGGCATTTTATGCATTCGCCGAGCAAAATCTCACCTTTCTCAGGGCGCTAAGCACTTCGCCCTTTCACTCGAACTGCGGTGGAAGGTTGAATTTGATGCGATGTCGAATTCACTTTTCCTTTCTGCTTTTCAGGTACGGCCGAGCAACGACGAACAGAGGAAAGAAACCCCGAGGAGGGGAACGAGCACGTCTCTTCGTGTGGACGTAATGACCTGTCGTGGGTCGCCGACGAGCCTCTAGAAGAAGAGTCATATTTCGTGGGCGAGGGTACTAGCGCGTACATCAAAATGCCAAAGTTACAAGTGAATTAGATGGCATTTGTAACACCCCAATTTTCGTATTTATTTATTTATTTATTTAATTGTGTGTTCTTGTGCCTAATTGAAATATTTGATTTGTTGGATTTAATTGATTTATTTGTATTAATTGATTTAATTGAATTATTTGATATAATTGAATTATTTGAAACAATTGAATTAATTGATTTATTTGGTTTATTTGAATTTTTTATTTTATTTTATTTATTTTATTTAGTGGAATAAAATAGAATTGGTAAGAATAGTTAATTGGGCCAATAGTGAGTGTGTGATTAGAAAGTTAGAAATTGAGTTTAATAAGCCCAATGAGAAAATTATGAGATTGATAAAAGAAGAGAATGATAGTAGTAATATAATGATGTATGTTAGCTAAAATGCAAGTAATGGTTGAGTGATGTTGAGGTAATGATGAATAGGTAGGTGTTGTTGTCGTTGTTGCACATTGTTGTTGATGTTATTATATGATGTAGTTGATGTTGTTGCACGTTGTTTTTGATGTGGTTATATGTTGTTGTTTATGTTGTTATATGTTGTTGTTGATGTTGTTGTATGTTGTAGTTGATGCTATTGCCCGAGGTCGTTGTTGTTGTTGTTGTTGTTGACATTGCATATTTTCGTTGATGGTGCATGGCATATGCATAGTTGTGGGGTGGTGTACCATGGTAGGGTAACCACGTCCATCCGAATTCCTTGATGGGATCGTTGTTGGTGGTGTGATTGAATTCAATCACAGTTGTTGGTGCGGTCATGAAATAAGGATCATACGTGACCATGAAACAGGGGTCGTGTGTGTGATCATGAAATATGGATCATATTGGACCATGAAATAGGGGTCGAAAGTTTCGACGGGGACTGAGATCATGAAACAGAGATCGTTAATCGGTATCATATGCATTGAGTTTGGATGTGTCTCATTGCATTTTGATAGTGTGTTGTATGATGTATGTCGTGATTATATGTATAGGAATTGAAAGGTGTGGTTTTATTGGTTGTTGTGTTGTGAGTGAATAACTGGATGGTTTATGCTCTTGTATTTATATCATTCCTTTCTTTTGATTGATTTGAGTATCTCACCCCTTCTGTTTGAATGTTACCTCTACGTGGGTAACGTGCATGTGCTC
Source organism: Lathyrus aphaca (assembly GCA_963966055.1). Taxonomy (NCBI): domain Eukaryota; kingdom Viridiplantae; phylum Streptophyta; class Magnoliopsida; order Fabales; family Fabaceae; genus Lathyrus; species Lathyrus aphaca. The sequence continues at coordinate 515,370,175 of OZ014522.1, forward strand.
AGGCGTAGTTAGAGTTCATGGTCGGTGAAGTAGAAGTACTTCATGTTAGTGGCGTTTGCTCTGATATGTAACTTGGGAGTCGAGAACGCTTTATGTGATATTAGTTATAGAAGAACAATTAGTTGTTTATGTGATATGAAGACTAATTTGTAATTGAATGAAATCATATATTTGGTCATGACTGAAATGTATAATTTTCTGTTGCATAATAAAGTTGATTTATTGGATTAAAACGCGTAATTTATGAAAATGTCAAAATAGGTTACATGTCTTTTAAAGAGCACGTTGTTGGAGGAACGTAATACCTTGACTAATTAATAAAAATATTTAAATTACTCTGAATTTTCTTTTAAAATTAAGCGGGAGTTTTATTTTATTTTATTTTGTTTTGTTTATGTGATGATTAATGCTTATAACACCTATTACATTTGCTCATGTGTTTGTTACCTATGCCATAATACATGTTAAGTTTCATTTCTCATATGTATGTTTCAAACCTTTTTAAAACTAATTCTCGATGTAATATCAATTCCTTTTTAAACACCCTTGTAAGTTGATTATTTTCATGATCGACATCAATCTCACATAGACTCCTATTGAGATTTCATACAATGAGACTTGCTTTGCACCTTACATTCTTATTTGCATGCATTTGTGTGATGATTTAATTTTCTATGGCTTGGTATTATCCCCATTCCCATGACGTGTAATAATTTTACTATTTTCCTTTTACTGCTAGTTGCTTAGGTTCCCTTAATGCAAGAATAAAATCAATCACCTTTTCAAAAGAAGAAAAATAAGCTTGATCCAACGCCAAGAATTTTTCATAAATAAATAACTAGGAATTCCATCACCATCAACCCTTAACCAATTACACTCCATGTTGCATTCACCATTTGTAAGTTGATTTCTTTTTGCATCACCATCTGACATTCTCGTATATCAAAACATTTTAGTAATCAATATATCCAACAAACCCTTGAGCAAACATCAAGAGGAATTTTCCCAAGAAAATTCAAAACATAATGAAATAAGAGAAGAATTGTGCGCCACGAGCCTTAAGTGGTGGAGAAGGGGGAGAATGGAGTTTTACTACACTCACTTTGATTATTTTGACACAAGACTTTTGGATTGGTTGATCGAAATAATGACCTTTACCCATAGTATTTAGTGAAATTCAATTTAAGAACAATATTTTTTTCCAAAATCCTAAAAAATATCTCAACTCATCAAACTTTTTTTCCCTCGTGGCACCACTTCCTAAACCCTTTTTCAAGGTAATAAAATCAACCAACATACAACTTTTTTTTACTCTGAACTATGGAGCTTTGATCTCTCATTTTGGAATGAAAATATGTAGGCATAAGATTGCAAAGTCTTGGCGAGCACCCCAATAAAATATTCGCATTTTCCCCTTTTGCAAATAACTCTTAGACATGACACCCTTTCACGCGTAGACAACTTAGATAGTTCATGTACACGCCAAATATATTTTCCTAGTCGAGTTGTATAGCTGGCCAAGACTAGGCATGAGTCGGGTTGTGAAACCAAACAGAGGACGAGTAATGTTATGGCCTATACATCTATCATACATAACACAGTTCGATTATAAGATTCGACCATCATACAATCACATTACATATGATAGTTAGAGACATAAAGAGCTGAGGAGGGTCTTATGACAACCCAACATCATTGACGAATATAAGATCAACCAGTATACCAAGTGATGTAACGTTCGGTGACATATAAATGCAAACGTTACTATTTTCCTAAGAGTCACATTCATGGTGATAAGGTACAATAATGATTACTTATAACGTCATAATACCAAGAGAATTCTCTTAATGGCGTCTCTTAATGGAAGCAAGAAAGAAACTATAAAAGGGGCTCCCGGAAGAGGGATAAGCAAGAAACTCATCTTGGGACACATACAACACCCATATAGCTCCAAAACCCATAAATATATTCAATCAGAATAGACATCATAGTTGTCCTTGCTTGAAAGATGAGGGTTATCACTTTTGGTGTTTACAACAATTTTTTGCTAGAACATTTGGCGCCCACCGTGGGGCCTAGATAAAATTTTCCCAGGCCACACTTCATGAAATTTTGGTAAGCAGGTCACAAATTCCCTAATCACATGGCGGGACATTGATCTCTACAACATATTAAACAAGGGAAAAAACATACAGATTGATATTCAACCATATCGGCGCATGAACGTGTCAGATGCTCTAACATTTGTTTCGACATGTTTGAACAAAAAGCACAATAACATAGTTGTATAATTGCAAAATTATAAATAACACAGTAATTTGTTAACCCGGTTCGGTCGAACTCACCTACTCTGGGGAAAACCAATCCAGGAAGAATATCACACTATCAATAGATTATTTCTTATACAAAACCTCTATTGTACAGGTAAACATCCACCATTTTACCTAATGCTTCCCAATGTAATCTTTATCACATAAACTACATCTTTGATAAGAGAACCTTATCTCACTCCCTTTGATCACCACTTATGATTATTTTACCTGTTGTAACCCAACAACTATATCATTCTTGAAAGCCCCACCTTTCAATGCAATGTTTAGTCAACTCTCTTTGACAAATAAATCTAATTGGATATGCTTCAAAGCTCCATCTAAGAACAATATATAATTAATTACCTCACGGTTTCTGAATATTTATCAACAATTATGTCTACCTCGTTGTATCCAACTCATACAAAGGGTGACTAGCAATACAAGAAAGCCAATAGATTTTAAAACCCTAAAACCCTATTTTCTACTTTTACAAAAATATTACAAAGATTAGTTATTTTGCCCTAGGTCTAGGTCTTCTATTTATAATCTTTTGCTGTCCATGGGCTTCGAATATCCTGTTTTCTGATTCATTGAGATATCTATAGAGAATCTTGGAAAGATTTAAAACAAATTTAAATCATCTTTCATAACAGTCCAGGATGTCGAGTCTTCATGCTAGAACATCTCATCTGACATCTTCGTTCTTTGGCATACTTTTTCATATTAGCATGTTCCCATATTTATTTATCTTTTTTAGTAATATGTTCTTACCAAAATTTAGTCAAACCACTGGAGCTTTCAATCTCCCCCTTTTGACAAATTTTGGCTAAAACTTCTTTTGAACAATAAACCCAATATGCTTCCATATTTGTGTTGGATGGGTGAAGTTGAAAAAAGGGTTGGAGTTATTTCATCCGGATAAGATATTGGAGACTCCTGAAGCTAGAAGGAAGTTTGAAAGATTTGACATGACACGTCTCCCCCTTAAACACACTCCCCCTCTAGTAAGCTCCCTTTGATTCCCTGAATCTATACTTCCTCACCTTGGTAACTCAGAACACAAGACACGATTGTGTTTATAAATCAGATCACAAGATACAAAAGAAGGACTCAGAGGCATAAATAGGATGTCAATAAATCACATCCATCATCTTTTCAAAACAACTGCAAGAAAGAACTCAACGCAAATACTCCCCCCTTTTTAGTCAAAAATTGGCAAAAGTATCCAACGTAGATCCATACACATACAAATCTCAACAAGAAGCGGATACATGATATTAGGATAACTCACACTACCTAAGATAGAAGAAGCCAATGACCCCTTTAAATACGCGAGGGATATTCTTAGGAAGTAACGAACCATTGAGAAAAACAAGGTTCATTCAATGAGGACATTAATAGACGAATTTAACTTCACCAAAAACTAGTGTGCACCGGCCAAAATAACTTTGAATGTTTCTGCTTTAATGAGAACCACTTAATGACAATGCCAATACCAAAGATCGTGTTGTGAATGCATACATTTTCTCCTTTCATGTCATACCGTCCAAAATTTCTCGATAGACAAAGTGTCATGAACAATGTCCTAACATCCAGTCAGACATTGTCTAGTCTTCTGCATCTGACGAGGGCTATTATGATCAAGACTCACACTATTTACACATCCAAGATATTAATAAGAATCATAATCCTCTTCTCCAAACTAACTCACTTTATCCCAAATTAGAAAGCGCAATTATGATATCTCTAATTCAATTTATTGACCTCCCAATGATAAGATCGAACTGAAACTGCCAAGTCCCCCATTACCTATACCAACAGTATAATGTCAGGATATCTTGTCTGACTATCACAACTTTCTTGACCCCCAATCATCATATGAAATGATTGCACCCTTGCAGTGACATATCTTAGGCAGAAGTGTAATTCCCCCTGTTTCAGATAACCAACATTCTTTTTTGAGGAAGGACACCTTACAAATGAATGGAAAACATCAAACTCATCTTTATGTTTTCAAGAGCTCACTCCTTATCTAACACCATGATAAACACATTCATTCCTTGTACCTTTGCTCCTTATTATCAGGTATCATATGCTGCCACATGACTAGGATCACCACTATTGTCTCCTGAGATTTAATTCACTTGAACCTGGAAAGCTCTTATTCCTCAATAGGATATACTGAATCTCTTAGTCTATCAGCTACTCAAGATGCCCTCAACCATATTCTCTAAAGGTGAAATCCTTAGCTTGCTTACTCCATAAGATTCTATTTGTTTCACTTCTTTGGAGTGACTTGTAGAAGAAACCACTTCTTTAACCATGACAATCTTCATCTCATCCTCCTCCCATATGATAAGTTTAGATGCTTCTTATTCAAGACGTTCTTCTTCAAGACCAGATGATGTTCTTACATCAGTTAGAACAACTTCCATGTATCACAGACATCATATAAGATGGTTCTACATGCATCTCTTGCTACCTTCGTGACTCACAGAGACTCCATAAAGTACAACTCCACCAACTTGATCATCAATAACTCCAGATCGTCACATAGATAAATAAACTCTCCATAAACACAACACTCATCTTTAGTTCCTTAGAGCTTATGCCATAAGATCCAAGATATAGACAGAACCAGATCCTCTTTTGATCTTCAATCAACTTAACCTTTTACATAAGAGTAATTAGTTTCAAGTCCACTCCTTGGAATTATGTTTGAGAACAACCAAATGCCACAATTTTGTTAACTCATCTTCCTTTAGAGTTCCAAAAGCTCTTATGATTTACCAATGAAGCTTGATCTTCAAGTTACATATTCCACCCACTCCAATTGTAAGATGTCTTAGATACACCAAGGCTGGAACATGTAATATCTCTCATTCTTGCAGCTCCCGCAATCTGCATGACAAAATATTCTTAAAGTAACAACAACTTCCATTCTTGAGACGATCAGTTGATCTCAAGCAGCTAACTCCCCAAGTGAAATCATCTAGATGTTTAGATTAATGTTAGAACATTTGATATGACATCTAGTTGATGATCCATCTCCTTTTAGTTTTAGTCTTGACGATCAAGTTGACAGGTTTCAAATTATCATGTTACTTTGATAACTCTTCAACCTTAGTAGATCAAGAGTAATATTGACAATAGAATTATCCTACAAGAAATCAATTATAACATGCAATCTACTAAAAGAAAAACTTGTATTATAGTGATTAATTTAAAGGTTGGAACATAATTAACCTAAAATAGTATTTAGGTCTTATATTTAATTAATGTTACAAGGACTTGCATTTATTCTTCCTTAATGAACATTAATTGGCATCGTAGACCCTCTTTAGAATTTCCATATGTGATTCTATGTGTTGTGCAGGTAAATGTGTTATAAAGGTTTTGATGATGACAACTGATAAATGAAGAATAAATCACAAGCATCATCGGTCAAGAAGTAAACACATGACCAAATGTTCAAGTTAAAGTTGAAATGGTTAATCAAAGTTAAACCAAATAATTGAAAGGAACTGAAGTTGTGAAGTTGTGGAAGCTAGCGTGATATTATGCATAGTGTTTTTATATTGTGGCTTGACTAGTTAAATTTAAATGAAATAATAGTAAGTCTAAAAATCCTAAGGAGATGCATACACACATTGTGTTTTAGTTTCTTCATCTTTTTCTTAAAAAATCTTAAAAACTAATATGATTAAGTGCTTAATCAGTTAGAAAAGGAAAACTCAATTATCTAATCAATTAATTCAATAGTAATGTCTCTTAATCAATTAGGTAGCCTTGATAATTTATTGAGTGACATCGCATATTAGGGTTTTCTTTTTTGGCTTAACCTAATTGATTAGGTTGATTTTCTAATCGAGCAGGAAGTGACCAAACTCATGAATTGTTTTCTTTTTTAGCCAAACATTTTCTTATATAAAAGAGTGATTTCCTCACTTCTAAACACATCATTTTTAACTGTCCATTATCTTATCTCACCTCATTCTCCTTCTTTTCTTAGTATTATTCGCTAGAAGTTTCCTTGGTGTTGAGAGAGTGGAAAGATTTAAATGAGAGTTGTGTTTTTATGTTCTGTGTTGAATATGTATATTCAAAAGCTTAGTTCATTATTGTTAGAACAAGATTTGTTCATGAAATATATCCTTGGTTTTGATGATAACTGTCGTACCCCGAAAAATACGACCTCACGCGATCCGAAAGGACGGAGTCACGCGCTGGACTGACTTAAGAGTCGCCACCTAATTCTATTTATTCCTGAAGAGGGAAAGGGGAGATATAGATACAACCCGGGGAGAGAAGGATGAGGACAAAGGTCAACGAAACCATTGCCTGGGTTCGGGAGTCGGTTATGCAGGGGGAAGGTATTAGCACCCCCTACATCCATCGTACTCGATGGGAACCATCTAAGTTATCACGCTCGAAAGGATGTCTATGCTTAAACGAATTGCTTGCTAGAGGGAAATGAGTTGAATTATAAGTTAGATTGAACCTAGGTGCTCGGCAAGGATTGAGATCCTCGTGCCTATGTACTCCCGTGTGCAATGGGAAAGTCAGAGCCTCGTAGTTCGGCCTATTAAGGGTAATGGTTGTTGATTTTATTACCTTTCGTCGATGAAAGGGTTTAGGAGTCGAATGTACTAAAGACTATGGATAGTTTATCTCGTCCAACAAGACGAGCGTCTTGCGTCGAAATAATCAGAGCGAGTAACGAGAGCTCGTTATCTTCCTTTCTACTACTTAAGGCTCGTGGCGTACAAATCTTCTCGTATTATTAAAGTGTTTTATTTCCTAAGACCGCTTGACGTTGGATCAAGGGTTTGGATCTAATCGGAACATTTTGGTTTTTGAGGTTAGAGGGTAAATGCAATTGGAGGTTTATTTTGTGGTTTGTTGGCGAGGCACGAAGCGCTCGGCTTGCAAGGTAAGGTGGATCCTAATAAACGACAACTGAATAAAAATGTGCGAGTGTGCAAGTGCAATCGGTTGGCGTTGGACCAAAGATTCAGAATTAAAGTAAATACAAAAAAAATAAAATGCGTACAAAGTAATGGGAGAGGGATACAAAATAAATACAGGGGATTGCGAGAAATAAAGAGGTCTCGTTGTAATTAGCCCAAGAGAAAGCGTGTGTGCAGTGTTTTTGAACGGTTCGAAGGCGTTCGGCCTTTTAATCGGGACACAACTATTCGAAGGCGTTGGACCTTTTAATCGAAAACAACTATTCGAAGGCGTTGGACCTTTTGGGACGCGTCGAAATTTAGTTCGTGAACTACCTTAGAATCGATTCAAAATGGGAATCATTCTATAAGGAGTCGAAACGTAATTTAAAATGCGAATTAAATGAATAAATTGAATTGCAAAAATAAATGGAATAATGAATATAAATAAATAAATAAATTAAATAATATTGAAGATAATGAATAAAATAAATGAAATTATATTACAAGTTTTTTGTTCAAAAATGCAAATAATAGGATAAAATAAAAAAAAGAGGGCCTCATATTGACCGAATATCACCGATTTAATGAAATCGGGCGAAAAACGGCCTTTTGTCAAGTCATCGGCCCTTAAAATGAAAATGATTCATTACTAATTTTTAAGGCATTTTTCTTAGGGGAAAAAGTTACTAATAAAGAAACTAAAAAAATAAAAAAATTTATAAGAATTAATATATATATATATATATATAAAAACAGAAATAAATTCTAACTAACCACAAAGATAAATAACAAAAAAAGATAGTGAAGATAAGACAAAAATAAAAAAAACAAAGAGGGGGCAGTGCTAATCAGAGTGTGGTATTAGCAGAATTACTGGGCCTATGGACCCTTAACCCACACAACTAAGCCTAAGAAAAAAAATCAGAAAACAAAAAAAAAAAAAAAAAAAAAAAAAAAAATTTGATAAACCTAACATGGAAATGAAATCAGGACCTTTATTTCAAAACTCAGAGACAAATAACCCTCTTTCGCGAAAGAGACTGAAGACGCTCGAAACAAACACCGTTCACCTTCCAACAACGATTTCCGTCGGCATCTCACACCATCCGTTCACCTTCAAAACTCAGAGACAAATAACCCTCTTTCGCGAAATGAAACAAACACCGTTCACCTTCCAACACGAATCCATCTTCATCTCAACAGTTTCTCACTCGGATCGCTCTCAGTTGTGCTCCCAGATTCGCGATGGTTTTCTCACGGATCTTGCGCCTCTCAGTGTTTTCACGGTGGCTCTCGAAAGGTTTCACGGCGGTGTTCGCGATTTTGATTCGGCTGGTGGTTTTTGGTCGTTTCGTTGGAACTCGCGGTGGCTTGTGGTTTCTCCTGATTTTCGCGGAGGTGGTAAAGTGAGGTTCGACGGCTATGGGTTCGCTGTTGGCTTGGTGTTTCGATGTTTGTGGGCTTCGCGTGTGGCTTGCGATGAGATGGAGGTTTAATATTTCTGAGTTTGGATAAAAACAGGGCGGCGGTTTTGCGTCGTGGATTATGTGTTTTGGCTGGTTGTTGTGGTTTCTGTGTTAGGGTCGGAGGTTGAGCGATGGTGGGCTTTGATGGCTTGCTGCGATTCTGGTTTTTACGGTTTTGTTTTCGTGTTGTCTGTTTGAAGGGAAATGGCGAGGGGTTCTGGGATATTGTTTCTTACTAGTTTTGAGCAGTGGTGGTTAATGGCAGCGGCGGTTTGTTTTGATAAGAAGAAGGTATGAACGGTTCACGTTTTGGGGTTTGTGAATCAAATATATCATTTTACCGCCTCTGTTCTTATTTTTCGTTTGGTTTTAGATCCATTACTCTCTTTGCGGTTTTGGTTCTCTCTCCCGATGTTCCGGATCTCTCTCTCGATCCATTCTGCACTCGGTTTTGTTCTTTGTTTTTTTTATGGTGAGGGGAGGTTGAGGAAGATGATGTGTTCTTAAGGTTTACGTTATTGGATATGAGGGGAAGATTAGTGTGGGTTATTATACAGGCTGTGTTGTATTTGTGAATGGAAATCCGTTGTGGTGTGATGCGTCTTCACGTGGTTTGTTTGTTGCGGATGGAAAAAGGGTAGTACGAATTGCATATTGGTGATTGCATATTGGTACGTGTGAAAACGGAATTGAAATTGTGGGGATAATTTTTGTGTTAGTTGTTGTATTGAGTTCATAGAAACAAACAAAAGAAACAAAATAACAAAATAATAATAATAATAATAATAATAATAATAATAGATAATAATGATAACAAAAAAAACAGAATTAATAGAATTAATAATAATAATGATAATAATAATAGTAGGAATAATAATAACTAAAATAAAAATAGCGAAAGAAATAATAATAATAAGAATAATAGAAATAATATTTATAATAAGAAAATAATAATGGAAATAAAAATAAAACTTTTTTTTTATCTTTGCATAGAAATAGATAAACTTAAAAATTGATGATTTATGAAAATATATGAAAAACAATTTTTTGGAAATAATAGTAATAAAAGGATAATGACAATATAATAATGAAAATAAAAGTAATAATAAAAAAATGAAATGGATATATTTTTTTTTAAAAGCAAAAGTAGAGAAATAAATTGATTTTTTTTTTGCGATAAAATAAAAAGTGATAATCGAACGAGGGACCTTCATACAATACACTGACCTGACAAACTCGAACAATTTCTGATTTTGCGCACAAAAGCAAATAATACATATTTTTGATTTTGATTTTTTTCGAAATAAAGACTTAAACAGAAAAATGGCGCGGGTAGGACAAATTTGGGGTATGACAGATGCCCCTATCGAATTGGCTTAGACCGAGTAAGATGAACTGGCTCGCGTTCAATCTTTCAAGGTATAAGATAATTAGATATTAACAGACTCCAAATTTGTCTGACAAAGGACAAAATTGCGAAAGTTGCAGATGAATAAAAATGGAAATAATAAGTGACACAACAAGAAAACATTTGACAAAATAAATCACCTACCACCAGAAGATGATAAGGCGAAAAACTGAAAAATAAATTCACTTATCAACAGAGGATGATAAGGCGAACAATTGAAAATAAAATCACTTATCAACAGAGGATGATAAGGCGGATAACAAAATAAGCTCACTTATAAACAGAGGATGATAAGGTAAAAGACGGAAAATAAAATCACTTATCAACAGAGGATGATAAGGCGAATAACTGAAATATAAAATCACTTATCAACAGAGGATGACAAGGAAAAATCGGCACTCGAACTAGGTCGATATGGATGCCAAAAGACAGATAAATAAAGAATCACTATCAACAGGGGATGATAGGCGAAAGACGGGAAAATAAAGATCACTATCAACAGAGGATGATAGGCGAAAGACAGAAAATAAAATCACTTATCAACAGAGGAAGATAAGGCGAAAGAAAAAATAAAAATCACTTATTCACCAGAGGATGATAAGGCGAAAATTAAATACGGCCATTGAATCCACCGAGGAGATGCCTGGAATCTTCGATTGATATGATCCTGACTTCTGCTGGGGAAAGGATTGGAAACTTGGGCTGATCCTGGACCCTGAATTTTGCACGTATGCTTGATTGTTTTGAAACGGTATTCCATAACGATGGAGATACGATGCAGATTTTTATGCACTGAGATGTAAGTTGAACACGTTGGGGAAAATAAAAAAGCTGATTTATTTAGGCATGCATATGATGCATATGCTGTAAATGATTGATGTAAATGATGCTTATGACGTTAATGATGCATATGAGCGATTAAAAGATGCCAGCTTGGTGGACTTTTGGTCTGGTAGTTGCCAATAATGATTGGACTTTGGGTGGGTGGAGGGACTGATTTCCCGACACTCGATCTTTGACGATGTATGGTCAGAAGATGGATTTGAAAAATCCAAGCTTGGTTCTTTGCTGATGACCGAAGCGACTTAATTAACACATAAAGACTGATTTGCTTTGAACGATTGTCAATGTCTAGCAAGGACTGCCTGTTCAGCTGGGGAGAAGAGATAGGAAGATTTGCTCCTTGTTTGCTTGCCCCTGTCTGTAGGGTATCTGAAATAAATCTGGTGGGGAAGCTTTGACAATGGCCACGACATGACCTGCCCCTGATTGAGCCTTTGAAGGTGATTTGCCCTTGATTGATGGACTTTGAGATAAATTGCCCCTGATTGGGCTGATTTTGAAATAAATTGCCTCTGATTGGGCTGCTGAAGTAGTCTTGATTCATGTTGGCACCAATGAAGTTCAAATTTCTCTTTTGATTGCCCCTTGTTGGGATTGTACTGATGTCAAGCACTGAATTGCAATTAAATTATTCATACATAAATGGTAGTGTTAATGTAAAGTTCATGTAAGTTTTGTAAAAGTCAATTTATTTGAATGATTTGTGATAGTGTGACGAATGGACCGTTAGTCCACACGAGGTGCTGATTTAGAAAGTGCATGAAAGATGCAGCAAGAATAATGTGCAATTGAGTTTGAAGATTAGCAAATATATGGGAGTCAATTTATGCAACCTTGTTGGTAGCATGCTTTCAGAATAAACTATGCCTCAATTAGGTCTTTCGAAGGTTGTAATGTGGTTTGGTTAATGGTTTGAGAAACAAAGGATATAAGGCTCAAATTTTGATTTGTACCCAACCCTTCTTCGTATTGTTCTCCTGTCCTATGTTCAGTTAACTTTACACATGTATTTGTTTTGACTTCGCAAGAGTGAAGATGAAGCTTCAAAGTTTGCTTGAAGATGGCAGTCATCTTATTTTGCTGGTGACCCTTTGATTCTTGATTTAGTGGCCACTGATATTTGTTTTGCTTTTGCTGAGGATTTGAGTTCCTCTTTTGATTTTTCTTTTTCGACTAAGTCTCCCTTTGGGCGCTCAACTTAGTGTTTTTTTTTCTTTTCTTTTCTTTTCGTTTGAATGTCGTGACTGCCAAGTCATTTGTTGATGGTCCTCTGACGGGATGTCTCATCTTGCGATTCGAAGGTATAGTCAGGTTAACTGAACAATTACCCTACCTCGGGTTAAATGTAAGGGTTGTATCCGAAAGAAAGCTCCTACTTCTAGGCTTGAAGTGGTTGACTACGGATTAACTCCTTATATCTCCAGTGTTTGGGGATTTGAAAGAATGCCTGTACATCATTGACGAGGTTTTATCCGAAAGCATACCGCAACAATTATGGGTATTTTGTTTTCATCATCCTCCCTCAAATATTTGCTAAAGTGAAGTGAGGAAATATTTTTGTGATTTTGTGATAAATGATAAATAATGAGCGAATGCGAATAGATTGATTCAAAACATGCATAAACATAACATTAACAGAACTAAGTACAAATGACAATGTTCAAAGCAAATAATACTTAAACAATCATTACAAAACAACAGGAATGCGGAAATAATAAATGGCATTGGCTGCCTTGATTTGAGGAATTGAACTTCTCTTGATTGAATGCTTCAAAGTTGGAGACTACTCAGCTTGGTCTTCAACAACCCCTTCACATGTCTTCACTTGTTGGCACCGTGCGGCGGCATTGGATCGTTCTAGATATTTGCATTTCTCGGAGTGAGAGTGAGGTCCTTAGAGTTGATCATGTCTTGAATCAAGTGTTTGAAGGCATGGCAGTTCTCGATGGTGTGACCCGGAGCGCCTTTGTGATACTCACAGCGAGCATTGGCATCATAGTTCCGGGCATTGCCAGTCTGAGGTGGCATATCTCTCAGGGTAAGAGGTCCTTTTGCCGTTAGCTGTTTAAAGATTTCGGTATATGTCATAGGCAGGGGATCAATGTGCCTATCATATCCTCTTGGTTGATATGGTGGACGTTATTGAGGAGCGCGTTGTTGCTGTTGACCAAGCCGTGGTGGATAAGCCGATTGCTGGTATGGATTGGGTGCATACTGCGCAGCTGCAACCATAGGACGTGGTTGATGAGCCATCTGAGGCGGAAATAGAGCTTGAAAGGCCTGCTGATAAGGCATTGGAGGAACTGGCTGATATGGAATAGGAGCATATTGTGCAGCAGCAACATAGGGATACTGGTAGTAGGTGTAACATCCCGATTTTAGCAATTATTTATTTATTATATTAATTGATTAATTGTGTGATTTTGTGCTTAATTGATTTAATTGATTTATTGAAATTATTTAATTTAATTGAATTATATGAAATAATTAATTGATTTGGTTTATTGGGAATAATTTAATTATTTGATTTAATTGAATTATTTAATTTATTAGATGTGTTTTATTAGTGAAATAAAATAAATATTGTATATTTGGCTAATTGGGCTATTAGGAGTGTGGGAATAGTAAGTGAGTGAATGGATGGTAAGCCCAATAAGAGATCGAATAATTATGAAAAGAGTTAGGGTTTAAAAAAAAAAGATAGAAAAGAAGAGAGGAATAGAAAGAGAGAAGAGGCTAGGAGAGGAGGAAGTGAAGAGGAATTCAAGAACAACTAGAAAACTCAAAGAAATCCAAGGTAAGGGTGAAATTTTTATATAATTTTTGGGGTTATGTGATAGTGTATTAATGGGTAGAAACATACTTAGGTTAAAATCCTAATTTTTTTTATGATTTTATAATTTTAGGTTTTTATGATAATCTTTGAAAATGTGATAAATAATTATATGCTGAGAATTGGTATTTTGGTATACTATTAATAGCTGCTCATATTTGGAATAGATAATGTAATATGGATTTTGGAATGTAAGGTGATAATTTCATTTCTTCTCGTTACTGTAGTCATCCGCGTGATATATATAAATGCCATGAGAAAGTATGATGTTCCATTTCACTGTAACGTGTTCTTTTTTTTTATAATTGAAATGAAAATATATCATTCACTTAATTGGAAATGGAGTACATGTAATTACATGGTAAATGAAATGTGATACTCATAGGCTCATTTCCTGTAACGCATAGGTAGAACAAAAGCATGAGGAATACCAATCTTGTAGTACCACTTGGTATAAATTGAAAACATGAGGCTTCATATAGTTATATTACAGTATAGCCTACATACTTTTTATCCAAAATTAAAAGTAATAGTTTTATTAATTAATGGAATATATTGATGAGTTAAGAATTGATGGCTTTAAATAATATTCCCTGTAGCCATGTGATGGGAACAAAGTAATCTTACATTAGGAGGAATTGTAGACCAGGACACCAATAGGTGATACTCACATTAGTGCAATACCCAATGAAAATGTGCTTACATTAGGAGGAATTGTACAACACAACTTGTCTTATTGTAGTGTTATATTAATTGACACTTGTATGAAATTTTGATGATATGTGTTTTTATTTTCTTTGCTTTTTTTCTGTTTAATTTAACTAATATTATTTACCAATATATTACTTAATGCAGCCGCATAAGTTGCTAATTGAGTGAGGAATTTATATACTGATACATTGATGGATCATTAATTAAATAGTAAACCAATGTGCTTAGTAGTGTAAATGTACAACAAGGTATTAAAGTCAATCATCATAGGATCCATATAAATCACACATACAGTAAATAATCTTGAGATATTCCCTACAAAACTAGCATTGTTCTCACCTTGATTTATTTTATTGTTTTAAAATTATATAATAGGAAACATTATTCACTTATTTATTGATGTGAATACTAGGACACCAATGGTTAGCTTTAGCTAATCACACATTCTCTTGGGCTATTTTTGATAAATATTTATATTCACTAATGACTAGTAATTTTAGTGATCAAGAGACACCCATAAGTTGATGTGTTCCACTATGAATGAGATTCAAGTGAAAATAAATAATTAACTTGGAGATTAATTTTGTGATTATTTAGAGATTAATTTGATGATTATTTTAATGAATAATTTTGGTAATTAATTTGATGATTATTTTTCGTGATCAATTTAGTGAATAATTTGGTAATTAATTTGGTGATTAACTTGATGATAAATTAATCATTCCATGTTTAATCGATAATACGTATTTTGTGAATTGAGATTGAATTGTATCGATATCTCATGGATTGCTTGCTTGTTGTGAGATAATGTCTTTGAGATTGTATTGTAAATTGTGTTGTATACTGTTTGAAAATGATTTGTGTGTGGATGATGCATAAATATGTGCAAGTATGTGTAATTGTGTGGTAATTCAAATGTGATGAATTATTGAAGATATGCAAGAATAATAAGATTAGAGGACAATCTTAATTGCATATGGTTGTTGAACTTGCACATGCATCATTTGTGTTAAGAGGCAATGTTTGCTAGTTCCGTGAGAGCTAGTGACTTGTCCCAACCCTAGAGGACGGGTTTGAAAGCTTAGAGGACAGGCTTTTGACGTATTATCGGTCTAGAGGACGGACCCGGTTTAGATGTAAAAACCGAAAAATGATAATAAGAGATTGGTACCACATGCATGAGTTGCATTGAGTCTTGCATTGAGTCTCATTGTGTCTATGGTTACAATGTGAGATTATATGTGTTATGTGAATTGTTGAATTGGTGAATTATGGATTTGTGAGTATGTACTTGTTAATAGTATGACTACTTGAGTGATATTATGTTGATGAAACTTTTGAAGTGTGGGAATAATTGTGATTATGCTTGTACACCTTAAATTATATATTATCTTATGATTTCAGTAATTATGTGAATTCTCACCCTTCTGTTGGAATGATGTTTTATACGGCATCGCTCAGGTACTGAAGATTAGAGTTGCTTCTAGCAAGAGAGTAGCTGATGGAGTAACCTAATTTAGTTTCATATTTATTTTGGGTCGAGTCGTGCTCTGATCATGTAACACTGGGAATGTTTGATTTATGTCTTAAGAGATACAGTTGTATACTCTATCTGTTTTGGTAATTGAATTTGAATGTTATGGTGAAATGGCTTTTATGCCCAAGTTGATTTAATGAATGAAGTTTATTTGAAACTTGAATGTCGTGAGATTCTTAATGAAAGTGATCCGCTGCTATATGCTAATGTGAAAGTATATGAAAGCATGAATTTATTTCAAGTGTTATTGAGCATGACAGGTGTATGTGTGATGTTTTGAATTATGTGTGACATCCTTGTTTGATATGCATGATAATTACTCTGATTATTTATATATTTTCCGTGGGGTTTAGAAGGGTGTTACATTAGTGGTATCAGAGCAAAGTCGGTCAGTTGACCAAGTTGTCTGTGTGTTTATTTTGTGTTCCAGTATCGGTATTGTTGTTCTAATGAGGATTTTATTGTGGAATCCAAGAACAATGGCTGCAGGTAGGAATGATAGAGCACTTGCTGAAGCTTTGGCGATGTTGGCTGGAGCGATTAGGCAGATTCCTCAAGTCAATGTGAATGCTGTGAACAACACTGATGATGAGTTTCGTGCTTTGGGAAAGTTTCAGAGGAACAACCCACCAAAGTTCATGGGAATGCATGAACCCGACAAAGCCCAAGAATGGTTGGATGCAATTGAAAAGATATTTCGAGTTATGAGTTGTTCAGATGCGCAGAAGGTGCAGTTTGGCACCCATATGCTTGAGAAGGAAGCTGAGCATTGGTGGGGTAACACTTGTCGAAGATTTGAAGAAGACGAAGTTGAGATTACTTGGGCTATTTTTAGAGAGTCATTTCTGGAGAAGTACTTTCCGGAAGATGTACGTGGAAAGAAGGAAATTGAGTTTCTTGAGTTGAAGCAAGGTAACTTAACTGTGGCTGAGTATGCAGCAAGATTTGAAGAGTTGATTCAGTTTTGTCCTCACTACAACACTACTAATGCTGAGAGATCTAAATGTCTTAAGTATGTGAATGGTTTGAGACCTGAAATCAAGCAAGCCATTGGTTATCAAGAGATTAGGAGATATTCTGAGTTGGTGAACAAAAGTAGGATCTATGATGAAGATAGTAGGGCTCGATTAGCTCACTACAAAAGTATGGGTGATAAGAAAGGAAAATGCCAATTCAGAGGGAAACCGTATGTGACATCTAGTGACAAAGGGAAGCAGAAAGCTAGTTATGGAAAGAAGTTGAGTGGGGGAGGAGCTTCCACTCCAGTGAGGTGTTATCAATGTGGTGTTGAAGGACATCGTGCTTCTGAATGCACAAGTGTTGAGAAGAAATGTTTCAAGTGTGGCAAGCCTGGCCACAAGGCTTTAGAGTGCAGGAGTGGTGCGAGTGTGACTTGCTACAATTGTGGTGAGCAAGGGCACATTAGTACCAAGTGTGACAAACCAAAGAAGGCTCAAACGAAAGGGAAAGTGTTTGCTATGTCTGGATCTGAGACGACTAGTGAAGATCGATTGATCAGAGGTACGTGTTTCATTAATGGTATACCTTTGATAGCTATAATTGATACTGGAGCTACACATTCTTTTATTTCTTTGGATTGTGTTAAAAGATTGAATCTTGAGTTGTCTGTTATGGGTGGTAGTATGGTTATTGATACTCCTGCTATGGGTTCAGTAACTACCCCATATGTGTGTTTGAATTGCCCATTGAGTATTTTTGGTAAAGACTTTGGCGTTGATTTAGTGTGTCTTAAGTTAGATCAACTTGATGTTATTCTTGGCATGAATTGGTTGGAGTTCAACCATGTCTATATTAATTGTTTTGATAAGTCAGTTGTTTTTCTTAAACCTGAGGACGAAGGAGACTTTTTTATGTCTGCCAAGCAAGTGAATGAGTTAGTGCAAGATGGTGTCGAGATGTTTATGTTGCTGGCAACTGTGAGTATTGAGGAAAGTGGAGCAGTTGGTGCTTTGCCAATTGTTTGTGATTTTCCAGAAGTTTTTCCTGATGAGATAAGTGATTTACCGCCGGAACGTGAGGTGGAGTTTTCGATCGACTTAGTTCCTGGAACTAGTCCGGTATCGATGGCTCCATATCGTATGTCTGCATCGGAGTTGAAAGAGTTGAAGAGTCAACTTGAAGATCTACTTGAGAAGAGGTTTATTCGTCCGAGTGTGTCACCGTGGGGTGCACCTGTTTTGCTAGTTAAGAAGAAAGAAGGTACTATGAGGCTTTGTGTGGATTACCGGCAATTGAACAAGGTGACTATCAAGAATAAGTATCCACTTCCGAGGATTGATGATTTGATGGATCAATTAGTTGGTGCAAGTGTGTTCAGTAAGATTGATTTGAGATCTGGGTATCATCAAATTCGTGTGAAAGCTGAAGATATTCAGAAAACTGCTTTTCGGACGAGGTATGGTCATTATGAGTATTCTGTGATGCCATTTGGTGTAACTAATGCACCGGGTGTATTTATGGAGTACATGAATAGGATTTTCCATCCGTATTTGGACAAGTTTGTGGTTGTATTCATTGATGATATTTTGATTTATTCCAAGAGTGAAGAGGATCATGTTGAACATCTAAAGATTGTGTTATCTGTGTTGAAGGAGAACAAATTATATGCTAAACTTTCTAAGTGTGAGTTTTGGTTGAAAAAAGTGAGTTTCCTTGGTCATGTGATTTCAAGTAAAGGAATTGCAGTTGATCCGTCGAAGGTTGAAGCTGTATCGCAATGGGAAGCTCCAAAATCAGTTTTGGAGATTCGAAGTTTTCTTGGTTTGGCAGGTTATTATCGGAAATTTATTGAAGGATTTTCTAAGTTGTCTTTGCCATTGACGCAGTTGACTAGAAAGGGTCAAGCTTTTGTTTGGGATACAAAGTGTGAATAAAGTTTCCAAGAGCTTAAGAGAAGATTGACGACAGCTCCTGTTTTGATATTGCCAAATCCGGCAGAACCGTTTGTTGTGTATTGTGATGCTTCATTAATGGGTTTGGGAGGTGTATTGATGGAAAATCATCAAGTTGTAGCTTATGCTTCAAGGCAACTTAAAGTGCATGAGAGAAATTATCCGACGCATGACTTAGAGTTAGCCGCTGTTGTGTTTGTGTTGAAGCTTTGGAGGCACTACTTGTTTGGATCGAGATTTGAAGTCTTTAGTGATCATAAGAGTTTGAAGTATCTCTTTGATCAGAAGGAATTGAATGCGAGACAAAGAAGATGGTTGGAACTTTTGAAGGATTATGATTTTGGTTTGAATTACCATCCGGGTAAGGCAAACGTGGTAGCTGATGCATTAAGTCGTAAATCCTTGCGTATGTCGATGATGATGGTTAGAGAGTTGGAAATGATTGAACAATTTCGAGACATGAGTTTGGTTTGTGAAGAGACTTCTTATGGATTTAAACTTGGTATGTTGAAGCTTACAAGTGGTATTCTTGAAGAGATTCGAGAAGGTCAGAAATATGACTTAGGCTTGGTAGATCGATTAACTTTGATCAATCAAGGCCGAGGAGGTGATTTCCGGATTGATGAGAATGGTATCATGAAATGTCATGATCGAGTTTGTGTTCCAGATATTGCAGAACTGAAGAAGAGTATTCTTGAAGAAGGTCATCGTAGTGGGTTGAGTATTCATCCGGGTGCGACTAAGATGTATCAAGATTTGAGGAAAGTGTTTTGGTGGCCTTGTATGAAGAAGGATATCGCAGAGTTTGTGTATTCTTGTTTGACTTGTCAGAAGTCAAAGATTGAGCATCAGAAACCGTCAGGTTTAATGAAACCCTTAGCTATTCCTGAGTGGAAATGGGATAGCATATCTATGGATTTTGTATCTGGTTTACCTAGGACACCGAGTAATTTTGAGGCTATTTGGGTTATTGTGGATAGGTTGACGAAATCTGCTCACTTTATTCCGATAAGGATGGATTACCCATTGGAGAAGTTAGCAAAGTTGTATATCGAGAGGATTGTCAGTTTGCATGGTATTCCGTCTAGCATTGTATCGGATAGAGATCCAAGGTTCACATCACGATTTTGGGAGAGTTTACAAAGTGCTTTGGGTACTAAGTTGCGTTTGAGTTCTGCTTATCATCCGCAGACGGATGGTCAGACGGAGAGGACGATTCAATCACTTGAGGATCTTTTAAGAGCTTGTGTTTTGGAAAAGGGAGGAACTTGGGATAGCTACTTATCTTTGATTGAGTTTACTTACAACAACAGTTTTCACTCAAGTATTGGTATGGCACCGTTTGAAGCATTGTATGGTAGGAGGTGTAGGACGCCATTGTGTTGGTATGAGGCTGGAGAGAGTGCGGTGGTTGGACCTGAGATAGTTCAACAGACTACGGATAAGATTAAAATGATTCAGGAGAAGATGAAGATTTCTCAAAGTCGTCAAAAAAGTTATCATGACAAGAGGAGGAAAGCACTTGAGTTCCAAGAGGGAGATCATGTGTTTCTTCGAGTTACTCCGATAACTGGTGTTGGTAGGGCGTTGAAGTCGCACAAGTTGACACCACGTTTTATTGGTCCTTACCAGATCTTGCAGAGGATAGGAGAGGTAGCATATCAGATTTCTTTGCCACCGTCGCTTGCTAATCTCCATGACGTGTTCCATGTATCTCAGTTGAGGAAATACATTGCGGACCCGTCTCATGTAGTCCAAGTAGATGATGTGCAGGTGAGAGATAACTTGACTATTGAGACTTCACCTATGAGGATAGAAGATCGGGAGTTGAAGCAACTTCGAGGTAAAGAGATTGCTTTGGTGAAGGTCGCTTGGGGAGGACCAGCTGGTGGAAATGTAACTTGGGAACTTGAGAGTCAGATAAGAGAGTCTTATCCCGAGTTGTTCATTTGAGGTAATTTTCGAGGACGAAAATCTTTTAAGTTGGGGAGGATTGTAACATCCCGATTTTAGCAATTATTTATTTATTATATTAATTGATTAATTGTGTGATTTTGTGCTTAATTGATTTAATTGATTTATTGAAATTATTTAATTTAATTGAATTATATGAAATAATTAATTGATTTGGTTTATTGGGAATAATTTAATTATTTGATTTAATTGAATTATTTAATTTATTAGATGTGTTTTATTAGTGAAATAAAATAAATATTGTATATTTGGCTAATTGGGCTATTAGGAGTGTGGGAATAGTAAGTGAGTGAATGGGTGGTAAGCCCAATAAGAGAATAGAATAATTATGAAAAGAGTTAGGGTTTAAAAAAAAAAGATAGAAAAGAAGAGAGGAATAGAAAGAGAGAAGAGGCTAGGAGAGGAGGAAGTGAAGAGGAACTCAAGAACAACTAGAAAACTCAAAGAAATCCAAGGTAAGGGTGAAATTTTTATATAATTTTTGGGGTTATGTGATAGTGTATTAATGGGTAGAAACATACTTAGGTTAAAATCCTAATTTTTTTTATGATTTTATAATTTTAGGTTTTTATGATAATCTTTGAAAATGTGATAAATAATTATATGCTGAGAATTGGTATTTTGGTATACTATTAATAGCTGCTCATATTTGGAATAGATAATGTAATATGGATTTTGGAATGTAAGGTGATAATTTCATTTCTTCTCGTTACTGTAGCCATCCGCATGATATATATAAATGCCATGAGAAAGTATGATGTTCCATTTCACTGTAACGTGTTCTTTTTTTTATAATTGAAATGAAAATATATCATTCACTTAATTGGAAATGGAGTACATGTAATTACATGGTAAATGAAATGTGATACTCATAGGCTCATTTCCTGTAACGCATAGGTAGAACAAAAGCATGAGGAATACCAATCTTGTAGTACCACTTGGTATAAATTGAAAACATGAGGCTTCATATAGTTATATTACAGTATAGCCTACATACTTTTTATCCAAAATTAAAAGTAATAGTTTTATTAATTAATGGAATATATTGATGAGTTAAGAATTGATGGCTTTAAATAATATTCCCTATAGCCATGTGATGGGAACAAAGTAATCTTACATTAGGAGGAATTGTAGACCAGGACACCAATAGGTGATACTCACATTAGTGCAATACCCAATGAAAATGTGCTTACATTAGGAGGAATTGTACAACACAACTTGTCTTATTGTAGTGTTATATTAATTGACACTTGTATGAAATTTTGATGATATGTGTTTTTATTTTCTTTGCTTTTTTTCTGTTTAATTTAACTAATATTATTTACCAATATATTACTTAATGCAGCCGCATAAGTTGCTAATTGAGTGAGGAATTTATATACTGATACATTGATGGATCATTAATTAAATAGTAAACCAATGTGCTTAGTAGTGTAAATGTACAACAAGGTATTAAAGTCAATCATCATAGGATCCATATAAATCACACATACAGTAAATAATCTTGAGATATTCCCTACAAAACTAGCATTGTTCTCACCTTGATTTATTTTATTGTTTTAAAATTATATAATAGGAAACATTATTCACTTATTTATTGATGTGAATACTAGGACACCAATGGTTAGCTTTAGCTAATCACACATTCTCTTGGGCTATTTTTGATAAATATTTATATTCACTAATGACTAGTAATTTTAGTGATCAAGAGACACCCATAAGTTGATGTGTTCCACTATGAATGAGATTCAAGTGAAAATAAATAATTAACTTGGAGATTAATTTTGTGATTATTTAGAGATTAATTTGATGATTATTTTAATGAATAATTTTGGTAATTAATTTGATGATTATTTTTCGTGATCAATTTAGTGAATAATTTGGTAATTAATTTGGTGATTAACTTGATGATAAATTAATCATTCCATGTTTAATCGATAATACGTATTTTGTGAATTGAGATTGAATTGTATCGATATCTCATGGATTGCTTGCTTGTTGTGAGATAATGTCTTTGAGATTGTATTGTAAATTGTGTTGTATACTGTTTTAAAATGATTTGTGTGTGGATGATGCATAAATATGTGCAAGTATGTGTAATTGTGTGGTAATTCAAATGTGATGAATTATTGAAGATATGCAAGAATAATAAGATTAGAGGACAATCTTAATTGCATATGGTTGTTGAACTTGCACATGCATCATTTGTGTTAAGAGGCAATGTTTGCTAGTTCCGTGAGAGCTAGTGACTTGTCCCAAACCTAGAGGACGGGTTTGAAAGCTTAGAGGACGGGCTTTTGACGTATTATCGGTCTAGAGGACGGACCCGGTTTAGATGTAAAAACCGAAAAATGATAATAAGAGATTGGTACCACATGCATGAGTTGCATTTGAGTCTTGCATTGAGTCTCATTGTGTCTATGGTTACAATGTGAGATTATATGTGTTATGTGAATTGTTGAATTGGTGAATTATGGATTTGTGAGTATGTACTTGTTAATAGTATGACTACTTGAGTGATATTATGTTGATGAAACTTTTGAAGTGTGGGAATAATTGTGATTATGCTTGTACACCTTGAATTATATATTATCTTATGATTTCAGTAATTATGTGAATTCTCACCCTTCTGTTGGAATGATGTTTTATACGGCATCGCTCAGGTACTGAAGATTAGAGTTGCTTCTAGCAAGAGAGTAGCTGATGGAGTAACCTAATTTAGTTTCATATTTATTTTGGGTCGAGTCGTGCTCTGATCATGTAACACTGGGAATGTTTGATTTATGTCTTAAGAGATACAGTTGTATACTCTATCTGTTTTGGTAATTGAATTTGAATGTTATGGTGAAGTGGCTTTTATGCCCAAGTTGATTTAATGAATGAAGTTTATTTGAAACTTGAATGTCGTGAGATTCTTAATGAAAGTAATCCGCTGCTATATGCTAATGTGAAAGTATATGAAAGCATGAACGTATTTCAAGTGTTATTGAGCATGACAGGTGTATGTGTGATGTTTTGAATTATGTGTGACATCCTTGTTTGATATGCATGATAATTACTCTGATTATTTATATATTTTCCGTGGGGTTTAGAAGGGTGTTACAGTAGGGAACTGGTGCAGGTGCACTCTGTTGAAAATTCCCACTTGCAGCAGAAATGGCATTTGTGTCGCCCTTTTTATACCCGTTGAAAGACTTCTTGGCATTGTTCTGGCTGCTAGAACCTCCTTGAATATTTCCACTTTTCAAGCCTTCCTCAATTCTTTCTCCGACCATCACCATGTCCGAAAATCCAGAAGATACGCTGCTGATCAGCTTCTCGTAGTATTTCCCCTGTAGGGTACCCATGAAGATATCGATCAGTTCACGGTCAACCAAAGGTGGATGGACTCTGGCAGCTAGCTCCCTCCAGCGTTGGGCGTACTCCTTAAAGGATTCGCTCTCCTTTTGAGACATACTCTGAAGCTGAGTACGGTTAGGAGCAAGGTCAGTGTTGTACTTGTACTGCTTTTTGAATGCATCAGATAGATCAAGCCAAGTACAAACATTGTTGCGTTCGAGCTGCATGTACCATTCTAGAGACGCTCCAGACAGGCTGTCTTGGAAGCAATGGATCATAAGCTTATCATCTTTGGCGTGAGCAGCTATTTTTCTGCAATACATCCTCAAATGAAGCTCAGGACAACTGAGGCCTTTGTATTTCTCGAATTCTGGCAGTTTGAACTTAGCAGGGACCACAACATCTGGAACTAAGCACATGTCTGAGGCACTTAGAGAAGTTGAGTTGTGTCCTTCCATGATTCGGAGTTTTTCAGCTAATTCGCGGCACATCTTCATAGCTTCAGACTCTTGAGCAGCATGAGGATTAGTGATTGGAACAGCAGTATGCATCTCATACTCAACTTGATGGTTCTCTTCAGTTTGAGGAAACTGGACTTGAGTTAGAATAGGTTGAGCTTGAGGAATAACACCAACAGTGACACCAGAAGCAGGTATTGGTTGGGAAGTGACCTCTTCAACAGCAGGAGTGAAGCCTGGAGGCAAACCGTAGACCAAAGGATTTGGAACGGGAACTGAAGACATTGCTCGTGAGGTAGATCCTTGCACTTGAGCATTGTTCATTGCGGCAGCAGCTTCGCGACGTTCTTCCATTCTCGCCAAAGCTTGCAAAGTCTCATAAATCTGGTCAATCTTGCTCTTGACCGAGTCAATCTCCTCCCTCATGGCAGCTTGTTCTTCTTGAATCACGTCCATCAGTCTTCTAGTGTTGGCTCTAGTTAAATACGGTCGTCTAGCTCGATATGGGCGTCGGGAAACCAGCTTGATTTACTGAAGATGGAGGAACATGAAATGAGTTTTCGGTTTTGGAATGAAATGCAAGATGAACAAATAAATGCAAATGAGATGATATGCAATGTCAGAATCCAGGATCACAAGATCAGGGTCTCATGAGTCCAAGGTACAGATGGAGGATACTCTGATCAAGAACTCGCAGGGTAGACTCTAAGGTTTAGGAACCCCAAAGTTATCAATTCATATGGCTGTTCATCACACGCGCCATAAGCATGACGGTTGATTGACTCCGCTATATGAATCTATTTTGGGTGAGATCTTCGTATCGTCAACCCACGAGATCAAATTTTCTCGGGAGTCCATACTACGTGATTATCGACACAAGGTTTAAAACAAAGTCCTGGAGTTATGGAGCTTTCTCAACTGTTTGATGCACGTGTCAATTTCATACATTCTTGACAGTCAATCAACTCCATTGAGTAAGTCTATTCCAAGTGAGGTTTTCGTATCGAGCCACGCGAGGGCGAACCCTGGTGCCCCATATTACGCAACCATCAACCGATGTTTTAACCAAAAGGTTCTAAAGGTCCTCAGAGTTGATGACCCTAATGCAAACAACTGAGCACACACGTCAAGGACTTGACGGTTGTCAGTATTCTCATCAGAATCTACTCCAAGTGAGGTTTTCGTATCGACAACCCATGAGAGTGGTTCTCTCAAGAGCCCATACTACACGACCTCGCTAACTTAAGTTTGTACTCATAAGCCCGGGTATAGAGCTCTTCTCTCAAATTCTTTTGCAAAGTATCGATCCAAATTATAGTATCAAGGAGCCACAAGATATATAAGATGGAATGCGATAAAGAAAGCGATAAAAATAAACAAGCAAGGCATAGAAGCAAACATCTAGACAAACGCGAGAACCTAGACTAGGCTCGACTCGCATAGGGGTGAACCAGTCCCCAGCAGAGTCGCCAGCTGTCGTACCCCGAAAAATACGACCTCACGCGATCCGAAAGGACGGAGTCACGCGCTAGACTGACTTAAGAGTCGCCACCTAATTCTATTTATTCCCGAAGAGGGAAAGGGGAGATATAGATAAAACCCGGGGAGAGAAGGATGAGGACAAAGGTCAACGGAACCATTGCCTGGGTTCGGGAGTCGGTTATGCAGGGGGGAGGTATTAGCACCCCCTACATCCATCGTACTCGATGGGAACCATCTAAGTTATCACGCTCGAAAGGATGTCTATGCTTAAACGAATTGCTTGCTAGAGGGAAATGAGTTGAATTATAAGTTAGATTGAACCTAGGTGCTCGGCAAGGATTGAGATCCTCGTGCCTACATACTCCCGTGTGCAATGGGAAAGTCAGAGCCTCGTAGTTCGGCCTACTAAGGGTAATGGTTGTTGATTTTATTACCTTTCGTCGATGAAAGGGTTTAGGAGTCGAATGTACTAAAGACTATGGATAGTTTATCTCGTCCAACAAGACGAGCGTCTTGCGTCAAAATAATCAGAGCGAGTAACGAGAGCTCGTTATCCTCCTTTCTACTACTTAAGGCTCGTGGCGTACAAATCTTCTCGTATTATTAAAGTGTTTTATTTCCTAAGACCGCTTGACGTTGGATCAAGGGTTTGGATCTAATCGGAACATTTTGGCTTTTGAGGTTAGAGGGTAAATGCAATTGGAGGTTTATTTTGTGGTTTGTTGGCGAGGCACGAAGCGCTCGGCTTGCAAGGTAAGGTGGATCCTAATAAACGACAACTGAATAAAAATGTGCGAGTGTGCAAGTGCAATCGGTTGGCGTTGGACCAAAGATTCAGAATTAAAGTAAATACAAAATAAAATAAAATGCGTACAAAGTAATGGGAGAGGGATACAAAATAAATACAGGGGATTGCGAGAAATAAAGAGGTCTCGTTGTAATTAGCCCAAGAGAAAGCGTGTGTGCAGTGTTTTTGAACGGTTCGAAGGTGTTCGGCCTTTTAATCGGGACACAACTATTCGAAGGCGTTGGACCTTTTAATCGAAAACAACTATTCGAAGGCGTTGGACCTTTTGGGACGCGTCGAAATTTAGTTCGTGAACTACCTTAGAATCGATTCAAAATGGGAATCATTCTATAAGGAGTCGAAACGTAATTTAAAATGCGAATTAAATGAATAAATTGAATTGCAAAAATAAATGGAATAATGAATATAAATAAATAAATAAATTAAATAATATTGAAGATAATGAATAAAATAAATGAAATTATATTACAAGTTTTTTGTTCAAAAATGCAAATAATAGGATAAAATAAAAAAAGAGGGCCTCATATTGACCGAATATCACCGATTTAATGAAATCGGGCGAAAAACGGCCTTTTGTCAAGTCATCGGCCCTTAAAATGAAAATGATTCATTACTAATTTTTAAGGCATTTTTCTTAGGGGAAAAAGTTACTAATAAAGAAACTAAAAAAATAAAAAATTTTATAAGAATTAATATATATAAAAAAACAGAAATAAATTCTAACTAACCACAAAGATAAATAACAAAAACAAAGATAGTGAAGATAAGACAAAAATAAAAAAACAAAGAGGGGGCAGTGCTAATCAGAGTGTCGTATTAGCAGAATTACTGGGCCTATGGACCCTTAACCCACACAACTAAGCCTAAAAAAAATCAGAAAACAAAAATAATAAATAAATAAAAAAAAAAAAAAAAAAAAGAAATTTGATAAACCTAACATGGAAATGAAATCAGGACCTTTATTTCAAAACTCAGAGACAAATAACCCTCTTTCGCAAAAGAGACTGAAGACGCTCGAAACAAACACCGTTCACCTTCCAACAACGATTTCCGTCGGCATCTCACACCATGCTTCACGAATCCATCTTCATCTCAACGGTTTCTCACTCGGATCGCTCTCAGTTGTGCTCCCAGATTCGCGATGGTTTTCTCACGGGTCTTGCGCCTCTCAGTGTTTTCACGGTGGCTCTCGAAAGGTTTCACGGCGGTGTTCGCGGTTTTGATTCGGCTGGTGGTTTTTGGTCGTTTCGTTGGAACTCGCGGTGGCTTGTGGTTTCTCCTGGTTTTCGCAGAGGTGGTAAAGTGAGGTTCGGCGACTATGGGTTCGCTGTTGGCTTGGTGTTTCGATGTTTGTGGGCTTCGCGTGTGGCTTGCGATGAGATGAAGGTTTAATATTTCTGAGTTTGGATAAAAACAGGGCGGCGGTTTTGCGTCGTGGATTGTGTGTTTTGGCTGGTTGTTGTGGTTTCTGTGTTAGGGTCGGAGGTTGAGCGATGGTGGGCTTTGATGGCTTGCTGCGATTCTGGTTTTTACGGTTCTGTTTTCGTGTTGTCTGTTTGAAGGGAAATGGCGAGGGGTTCTGGGATATTGTTTCTTACTGGTTTTGAGCAGTGGTGGTTAATGGCAGCGGCGGTTTGTTTTGATAAGAAGAAGGTATGAACGGTTCACGTTTTGGTGTTTGTGAATCAAATATATCATTTTACCGCCTATGTTCTTATTTTTCGTTTGGTTTTAGATCCATTACTCTCTTTGCGGTTTTGGTTCTCTCTCCCGATGTTCCGGATCTCTCTCTCTCGATCCATTCTGCACTCGGTTTTGTTCTTTGTTTTTTTTATGGTGAGGGGAGGTTGAGGAAGATGATGTGTTCTGAAGGTTTACGTTATTGGATATGAGGGGAAGATTAGTGTGGGTTATTATACAGGTTGTGTTGTATTTGTGAATGGAAATCCGTTGTGGTGTGATGCGTCTTCACGTGGTTTGGTTGTTGCGGATGGAAAAAGGGTAGTACGGATTGCATATTGGTGATTGCATATTGGTACGTGTGAAAACGGAATTGAAATGGTGGGGATAATTTTTGTGTTAGTTGCTGTATTGAGTTCATAGAAACAAACAAAAGAAACAAAATAACAAAATAATAATAATAATAATAATAATAATAATAATAAAGATAACAAAAAAAGCAGAATTAATAGAATTAAAAATAATAATGATAATAATAATAGTAGGAATAATAATAACTAAAATAAAAATAACGAAAGAAATAATAATAATAAGAATAATAGAAATAATATTTATAATAAGAAAATAATAATGGAAATAAAAATAAAACTTTTTTTTATCTTTGCATAGAAATAGATAAACTTAAAAATTGATGATTTATGAAAATATATGAAAAAACAATTTTTTGGAAATAATAGTAATAAAAGGATAATGACAATATAATAATGAAAATAAAAGTAATAATAAAAAAATGAAATGGGTATATTTTTTTTAAAAGAAAAAGTAGAGAAATAAATTGATTTTTTTTTTGCGATAAAATAAAAAGTGATAATCGAACGAGGGACCTTCATACAATACACTGACCTGACAAACTCGAACAATTTCTGATTTTGCGCACAAAAGCAAATAGTACATATTTTTGATTTTGATTTTTTTCGAAATAAAGGCTTAAACAGAAAAATGGCGCGGGTAGGACAAATTTGGGGTATGACAATAACAAAAGTATTAAAACAATAATGGTGTTATCTAATGTGTGTTCAAGTATGCATGTTCTTACACTTAAAGATATATTCAGAATCTGATATGAAGACACACTTGAGTGAAGCTGAGTTACGTGCTTCTGATGATACAAAATATGAAAAACACTCGTTAAGTGATGACTAGCATAAACTTTGAAGCTGAAGGCCTCAACATCATAAGAAGCAACACATTGTTTCTACACTTGGTGATTATATTGGCTTCTGGTGACCGTTCAAAAGTTGTATTAAAGTTGAAGCTATTTGTACTGTAGAAAGAAAGTTGTAATGTCAAATCAAATCGTCAGGTAGGGTTTATGTTCACATGGCTCAAGAAGAGTTGACATGTTTTACGGATAACCATTTTTAACGACTCTATAGTACAAGACATCTTTGAAGACGTAATGGTTAAACTTGTTACACAATGGATCAAGATCTTTTGTGTATCTATTTCCAACGTCTCTTGTACTATGGAGAGAACAGATATATTTTGATTAAGTTATCTCTTCCAACGGCTAGTCCTCTGAAATCTGCTATATAAGTAGCTGAAGGTTCTACCTGAATCTTTAGCGAGGAATAAGAAGGAGAAGGAATGTCAATGAGGATATATGTGTTGAACGCCTCTATCTGAATGAAGAAATAACAAGATCAACAATGAGCAACACTACCGAATATGAATAATATTATGTTAATTATTGTAAATTGTAAATAGCCTTAGGTTTTCCTAAACATTACATATTATGGAAATCTTAAGTGCTTAAGGTCTTTGTTAAGGTGATTACCCTGTACCTATTATTCAAAATCAAGTACACCTTGTTCTATATTATGTTGAACATGTTGTTCAATAGTTTAGATCAAAGTCTCTTTCTATGTGCTTGGGCAAAAAAGTCTTAAGTTGAAAAGCTTAAGCCAAGTAAGTCTCTTTCTATGTTCTTAAGCATTGAAAGTCTTGATCTATTTTGATTGAGCATTGAAGCCTTGGATTGTGAATCTGAGAAATTAAGTTCTTAGACATGTATATGAGCAGTTGAAGTCTTGGACATAAGGTCTGAGCAAAGAAGTCTTAGACGGTGCGTCTGAGCGTAAGTCTTGGATCGTGGATTTGAGCAATGGATCTCTTAGACAGAGCGTCTAAGCAGGAAAGTCTTGAACCAGGTGGATTTAAGTAAGGAAAAGTCTTAGGCAGAGTGTCTAAGAAGAGAAGTCTTGATCAGGTGCTGATTGAGCAAGAAAGTCTTATAATGTAGGTCTGAGCAGTGAAAGTCTTATGCTTAAGTGCATAAGAAGTTGTAATCATGAGTTGATTATAGTGGAAAATCTATTACGAGGAAAGAGAGCTGGATTACTCTCGGTTGGAGATGAACCATGATAAATCTGTTGTGTTCATTTTGTTCTACTTTTGTTATATTATTCTATTGCACTTGTGATAAGGTTTTGAACAAATGTTTATAATATGAACTTTGTTCATAAGCATAAATGTTTTTAGGCGAACACAATTCAACCCCAATTTTTGTGTATTTTTCTCACCATCAATTACAATCTTGTAATAGATTTGAAGTTTACAAACTAAACCCGTGAAAATCTTAACACAAGGTTGTTGAGATGAACCTATGTAAAAACTCTAGTTGTTGATAGTGGAAATTTCAAGAGGAGATTCTTAGCGGAAGGAAGGAAGTTGTTTTTCTATTTATTTATTTATTTATCTATTATATACTTTTTTTTTTGCTTGTGTTATGCTTCTATAACATTTTTTAATATAAATATGTTTCTAATCAATTGTTTACTATTT
Source organism: Lathyrus aphaca (assembly GCA_963966055.1). Lineage (NCBI taxonomy): Eukaryota > Viridiplantae > Streptophyta > Magnoliopsida > Fabales > Fabaceae > Lathyrus > Lathyrus aphaca. The sequence goes on from OZ014522.1 coordinate 515,401,734, forward strand.
TTTTAAAATCTGGATACCATAACTCACCTCCCTCGTATGTTTGGAATCTCTTGTTCACATGTCTCCTTCTTCTTCTTTTTTTGTGATTGCAATGGAAATACTCATCGATTGCATCCTTGATGCCAATATGTACAATTCATGAAAGCATCTATAGTTTGGTAATAGTGGACCTTTTGTGTGCCATATGATGTTTTTTTTATGGTATCATTTTAGTAGATGAAACATCTAATGAAAGTGTGGCATGATTTAGGTTGTTTTTAACAACTTTTCCTAACAAGTTAGCCCCCGTAAAAAAAAATCTTCAAAATAATAACCCTTGGACCAATGCATTTTTTATTTGCATTATCTAGAATATTTAAGCCACAAATAATCTTGGTAAATACTTGTGTGTGCCATCTATTCAAGGGCATAAAGATAAGAAATGTTGTACTTTCGTTATGGATTGCATGAATAGTAAGTTATCAAGATGGAAGGTTAACTCTCTTTTCCATGAGTGGTGGCAGTACTCTCTTAAAATTGTATTATGAGTCTTCCAAATTATGTCATGCAATATTTAATCATACCCTATCCATGTGTGATGAGGTGGAACAACTTTGCATAAATTTAAAACTCATTTGGAAATGGAAAGTTCCTCAGAGAATCTAAACTTTCCTTTGAAAGTGGTCACAGAAAAAACATTTTGCTAATGTTGAACGAAAACATTGTGTCATAAATAATTATGACATTTGATCTTGTTGTACACAACATAAGCCCTTTATACTATCATGCATGTCTTAGAGATTGTGACACAATTAAGGATTTACGTGATAATTTTATTAATATAAATGATGATAATTGGAGACCTTTATTTAGTCTTGCATTATTGTAGTGGTGGAATTTTATCTTCAATAATTGTCATTAGTTAGTACTAATCAATGGAGTTGGCTTATCCCCTTTGGTATCATGACAATTTTGTTGTAATAAGATAGACACCATCTAGTTTTCTAAGAAAATTCCCTTGATCCAAGGTAAGTTCAACATCTCCACATTCTACTTTAGTAGTACATGGATTTCAGCTTGTGGGGGTCACATTTGGGACTATAATGGAATTTATGTTAGTGTTTTTATTTGTAACCTTGGTTGATCAAACTTTTGTTTCAACCAAGTTATATGGCCTAGTCCATGGTTCAAGAACGAATAGTAGTTTAAGTTTCTCTTCCTTACTTCTTAAGATGAGTTCTCTTGTCGTGATTAATATGATTATATTTAGAAAGACTCATAATCTTTATTTGTTTTTCCTTTTTCTTGAAGCATATATTTTATGGATCAAATAGAGTTAAAATGTAAGATCAAACATATTTACTGAAAAACTAATCATTGTGCATATTAATTTGAAAATATTAGTCACATTTGTGAGTTTGGTTTGATAGAGTTTCTAACTCCTCATATTTATTTAGTTTTGTTGTTGTATGATAAATATAAAGGGGTCTTATTTCCTCTTATTTTTCCTTAGCTATTGTTTTTAAAATTATTTTATAATGAGAAAGAATGGATAATTGAAATCCATTTAAATACTATTTTGTCATGTTCGATGAAACTAGTTATCCATGCATATTGTTATGATATGTGACCCAAAAACTAGGTTCAACATCTACATTTCTCTCAACTTGACTTAGTTATTTATTTGGGTGGCCTAGTGTTTGGCCATGAATTCTCAGTCATGGGATGTTTCCCTTAATATGTCGATCAGGTCTGTCACACACTTCAAGGCTACCTTATTTGGTTCCTCGTTAAACTAGGATCGACACCATATGGGTATGTCAATCTCACTAGGTAGCGTGAAGTCTGCTCTATAAACCATGGCAAATGAATTTTCCTTGGTGGTGAATGCAAAGTGGTGTGATATGACCACAATATATCATGGAGTGGTTCCACCCATAAACCCTTGCCCTCATCAAGCTTATTCTTCGGTCCCTTCAAGATTAATTTGTTTGTTGACTCTGCTTGGATGTTAGCCTGATGGTGTACGATGAACATAAACTTCACATGTACTCCTGTTGTATCCCAAAATTTGCCCTCCCATATTCAAGGCAATTTGTATCAATAGGTCTCCTGATAGCCACAAGATTCACAATTGCTCCAAAGGATTCAAGGTTTCATCAGGCAAAACCTCCTCCTAAGCAATGGATCTGACACTAGGGTTTTGAATTTCTCAAAGCAAAGTGTACTTCCAAAACCTCAAGTGGACTTCATAACATCCCACATACTTCAAAGAATCCTCATGTCATGTTTCAAGGCTTTCCCTACAAGTTTGGTCAGTCAGATGCTCAGATACTCCAAAATCAATTAACTTGGTCAAAAATTCAACAGTGGTCAACATAAAGTCAAACTTCAAGATTTTTGGTAAAAATCAAGATTATGAGGTGAAATTAATCATTTGATCAAGTTTTGATCATGATTCATCAAGGAAACCTCAGAATCATCAAGAATCAGAAGTTACTAAATTTGGGTTTTTGTAGTAAAAGTCAACTATACTTTGACCAGCCATAACTTTCACATACTTCATCAAAAACTTCCTATCCAAATCTCATTTTAAAGGAAATTCAATTCTCTACAACTTTGTGTTTCACAAGTCAAGTCCAAAAATGCTTCATTTGAGAGATATGAGCCAAGACATTACAAGTCATTTTAAAAGTCAACTTTTTCCAAAGCTCATAACTTAAAAATTAAAAATGAAATGGACATGGGATCAAAATAATAAGTTAGAGTACACTCTAAGCTTTCTAAAAAGTCCTAGAACACCTTCATGGGATATAAATTGGAGTTATGCATTGTTGAAGTAGGGCAATTTTGAGGTGTATGAAGCAAAAAAGGACAAAACTCAAGTTTTCTTCAAATGGGCCCATAATATTTCAACCCAAACTCAAATATGAGACCATTCACGACCCATTTATCATATTTTCTGATTTTTATTATTTATTTTATATTATATTGAATTTAAATCATTTAAATTCAATTTTAATTAAAATAATTCATAAAAAATCAAATCTTGGATTCCAAAATTATTTTGGGATCAAATATTTGATGGTTAAGTTGATTGATCATATCCAAATTCGTGCAAGACCAAACAAGTATGATTATATGTGATTTTTGACAAATTTGGAAACTTTGTTTCTTCACACTCAAGCAACCTAAGAACAATCCCTCAAGGCTCAAGTTTCTGACCTAAATTACACTATTATATAAGCACAACATGATCATACTACAAGGGACGATTTTTAGAGAGCAAGAGGACACTTTCAAAACTTCAAAGTTTCACAGAAAACCTCAAATTCAGTTTCCTTGTTCTAGTCATTCTCCAAGCATTTTGAAGGTGGAAATCACTTCCTTGAAGCATTCTAGACATGCTTCAACCATCACCATCATCAAAAACATGACAAAATGCATAAACTGATTCCATATTTTTCTTGTTTTTACTTGAATTTAGATTTCTTATATATGTGCATTATAAATCGTATTTGACCATCTATTCTTGTTTTTTTTTAAGTTTGGAATATTTTTGGACAATTTATTTGGAGTTTCACTGCAGGAATCGTAAAACGCCATAGCTAGGGTTTGGAGTTTGAACTTGGGGATTCTTGATTGAGACAATTTAAAGATCATTTGATGACATATTTGGATTGTAAAACTTATGGGCAATCGTTTGGTGTATTTGAATTGACCTAATTTCACATATTTTGATTGTTTGAAAAAACGCAGGGAATTAGCTACGAAAAAATCGTAGCAAATCCATGGCAATTTCGAAGCAAAACCTGGGAGCTGGAGGAAGAAGATGAAGTCATTCGCGCGCGCTTCTGAATTTGAAATTTCAACTTATTTTATAATTTATTGTTTGTGTTTATTTGACGCAGGAATGCAAGTGATCTGGTGGTAGCGCGTTGAGGCTATGAGAGGGAGGTCTTGGGTTCGAATTCAGGTCTTCCCCTTTCTTTTTTATGCGTTTATTCTTTTTCTTTTTTTCTATTTTTATTAATTATTATTATATTAAATAATTAACTAATTATAATTAACTTAAAACCAATTAAACTAATCACCTCTAATATTTTTTCTTAAAATTTTTTTTATAATAATTCTTAATATTTTTTCTCACATAATATTTTTTATAATATTTAGTTTATTAGGTTTTTTATTAAATTTGTAAATTAAATTAATTAATTAGGTTTAGATTAATTTAACAAACCTTGATTTTTTGTTAACCCTAATTTAATCAAACCCTGATTTTCTAAACCTTAACATTTTTTTCAAACCCTATTTTTTTTCTAAAAAATAATTTCTTTTCTTAATTTAATTTAAGTTTTATTTTGTCTTAATTATTTATTTTGTTAGAAAAATTGTATAGGATGTTTGCTCTTATGTAATTTTAATTTCTCGCATTTACTCTCGATTATGTAACTGCTTCTCCTATGTAATAGTTTAGGTTTAATTTTCCGCATTTTAATTTCCGCAATCCCCCTAAAAGACCAATGTATCCCCTCCCCTGATGTAATAATGTAGGACTTTAATTTCCGCTTTTTAATTTCTGCAAATATTACTGCGTGGTTAGTAATCTAGGGAGTGCAATGATTGTATGTTTAAATAAATTGGACATAGCCCACTAAGTACAACATAAATAACTGAAATTGATATTCACACACGTAAGTCGATCGTTTTACGATTGCCATCTGCACCTCCTAGGGTTTCCCCTCTTGGTCGCCTTCAAAACATGGCCAAGTCCCTCGAACATGGGGGTGTCTTAGTAAATGTCCCTTCAGATTAAAAAATCATCATAGTCCCTTCAAGATAAAAGATCATAGTCCCTTCGAGTTGCCTACGAATAAATGATCTTGTCCCTCGATGACCCTACGGAAATGATGATAGTCCCTTCGAATTACTAAGACACCCCTACATGTTGCCTTCTACGACCATGCGTGACCCTTACGCCTGTCCCTTTATACATCCAAGGTAAAGCATACTTACTCATTAATAGTAAGGACAATTTTACCCTAAAGGAACTAAATAACAAGAAAGACCTTACAAACTTAGGGTAAGTATTTCTTAAGTACTTGCTCACTCTTTTAAAAAAACTATTTAAACCCCACTTTTCAAACATTTCTCAAAGCCAAACACTTTATATATATCCATACGAGGATCATTATAAAGTTAAAGACTTATGAAAATATTTTCTAAACACACACTACACATTTTTTCAAACAAAATTAAAGTGAGCTAAGTAGTAACCATGGATACAAAGGGTGTTAACACATTCCCTTTGTATAACTTACCCCCGAACTCAAATCTTTTTAAAGGTCTTTCCTGTTCTTGTATTCTTTTTCCTTATTGGATAAAATAAAAGTCGGTGGCGACTCTTGCTATCTGCACATGGTTTTTGTTAAACAAAAACACCCAAGTCAGTTATCCCACCGTGTTACAGAACTGGCGACTCTGCTGGGGATGTACTAAGTAAATGAGGTGTTACCTTAGGATTAGATCACTATACTTGTTTGAAATGTTTTCTTTATCTTTATTTGTTATGGGGGTTACTGTGAGAAAGATCCTAACCCGGATCTAGTGTACCTTAGGTAAGTAGCAATAGGCCAAGGAAATTGTATGGCGTATACCGATATGGTTGATCTGGTGGATACAATTAGTGTGACTTCTTGGTTGGTTCTTATGTTCCTTAAGTCAGTTGAGGATAACATGAGGCTTCCATATGTTTTCATTAACACTAACTTACTTTTAGAACCCTAATTGACCCATCTTGGCCATTAGAAAGTAGTGAGATAACCGGCTTTGGTGAAGTCTAAAGTTGGTTGATACTCGATGCTACGCTCATGGAAGTTCTAATCTTGGGAAGTTTTGGTTGGCAAGTCAGTTGCCATACTGAACACCAACCTTTGAGAAGAATCAGTGATATTGAGATCCCTTAGAACCCGGTTACTATTGCTAGGACAGGATGAACCAACTAAACTTCAGTGGGGAGGGTACTTACCTATAGACTTCATGTAAGCCTTTAAACCTAAGGCTATTGTGTGACTTGTTTATGTGTGCCATTTGTTTGTGTATGAACATAACATCATAACATCATAAACATAACATTCTCACTAACCATTTCAAGGACCAAAGGATTTATCTTTGTTCTTTATTGCAGGCTATGGCTTCCGCTCGCAGAAACACTATTCGAGTCAACTTTGTAAGGATACCTTCCAAGCTTAAGGAATTGGTCTCAAAATTTTCTGAAAGCTCTCAATTCATCAAGAAGCATGGCCATCTACTTGATTTGGTTACTTCAGGGTTTGATGAAGATAAGATAAGTGTTTTGTTCTAATTCTTTGATTCTAAGCATCACTGCTTCACATTTCCCGATTATCAGCTGGTGCCCACTGTTGCACCCCAAAATTTGCCCTCACAATACAAAACTTTGTGTGCTAAGAAGGTTCACAAGGTTCACAAGATTCATAACACTTACAAGACCTTTCATGAGGTTCATGAAGTCTACAAGTCACTTTATGAAGTTCACAAGTTTCACAAGATTCACAATGTTTACAAGACCTTTCATGAGGTTCATGAAGTCTACAAGTCACTTTATGAAGTTCACAAGGTTCACAAGATTCACAATGTTTACAAGACCTTTCATGAGGTTCATGAAGTCTACAAGTCACTTTATGAAGTTCACAAGGTTCACAAGATTCACAATGTTTACAAGACCTTTCATGAGGTTCATGAAGTCTACAAATCACTTTATGAGGTTCACAAGGTTCACAATACCTCCCATGAGGTTCACAAGACATTTTATGATGGTTCAGAAGGTTCACAAAGTTCACAACTGGTCAGAAGAGTTGACAATTCCCTCAGACAATGCACCTCCTAAGCAGTGCATCCAAAACTAGGGTTTTGACTTTAATCAGGCTAAATGAACTTCCAAGACTTCAAGTGAGCTTCATAACATCCTATATGTGTGTAAGAACCCCCATGACAAGTTTCAAGACTTTTCTCAAAAGTTTGCTCAGTCAAATGATCAGATAAGTCAAAATCAGTCGAAGCAGTTAAAAAGTCAAACTGAGGTCAACTGTGGTCAAACCAAAGTCAAACTTCATGATTTTTTGCCAACATCAAGTATATGAAGTAAAATTCATCATTTTATCAAAGGTTGATCATGATTCATCAAGGAGATTTCAGATCATCAAGAATCAGGAGTTTCTAAATTAGGGTTTTCTTAGTAAAAGTCAACTGAACTTTGACCAGCCATAACTTTCACATGCTTCATCACCAAGTCTCCATCCAAAGCTCATTTTTAATGAAATTGAATTCTCTACAACTTTGTGTCTCACAAGCCAAGCCCAAAAATGCTTCATTTGGAAGGTATGAGCTAAGACATTATAGGTCCTTTTGAAAGTCAACAAAAAGTCAACAACTTCAAAAGGGCATAACTTGATATTGGTAAATGATATGGACATGAAACCAGTGGGGTTGTTTAGAGGACTCTTTAAGCTTTCCAAAATGTCCAATAACACCCTCATACCATTAAAATTGAAGGATATGTGCCCTTGCAAAGTTGGGAAATTTTAGGGAAGTTTATGAAGCAAATGGAGGTTTAAAACCAAATTTTGTTAAGTGGGCTGAACTTTTAATGACCCAAAGCAATCCATGACATCATGCACGAAAATTCTATGATATTTTCATAATTTTATTTTATTTAATTAATTTATTATGATTTTTTATACTTAAAATCATTTTAAATTTAAATAAAATATTAAATATGAAGATTTAATTTTATTTTTGGTTCTAGAAAGTCATGAATTTAGCATGGAACAAATTGATACAAGAATACCATTGATTGGCTTGAAATAGAAAGTGTTGATGCAAAAATATTGAAATTTCAAAGCTTATCATGGTGAATCTTTTTGAATCAAATCTTCTACACAACTATCCAACTTTTTGACCTAAATTGATCCTCCTATAAGTACTTAACACAAACCTAATGCAAGCCACGAATTTCCTGCCTCCCAAGAGTAAGTTCCATAAGTCAAAAAACCTCTCCAAAGCTTGCATTCGGTTTCGAATTTCCAGGACATTTGAAGGTATTTGAAGCACATAGCCATGATCACTGAATACCATTGAGTGAAAACCAATACTCATATGCATCCCAAACACTCCATAATGCATAAACCGAACCATGATTGTTCTTGAATATGATTTTTTCGATTGCACTAATTCAATGCATATTAATGAATTTTGTTTGTCTAATCTTATTTGTGATGATATGTAGAACGTTTCTGGGCAAAGAAATCAAAGAAATCATGAGAAACCCGTGAGATGCCATGTTAGGGTTTTGAACTCCAAATTAGGGTTCTTTGATTTACGCATTATAAATGAATTTTGTTGGTAAAATTGGATTGTACAGGTCACAAGGAGCTCAAAGGTGTCCTTAATTTGACAAAACCGTACTGCTTGTGTGTGTTTGAAATTCGTAGGTTTTCCTATGAATAAAATTTCGCAGGTAAATGTCTAGCAAATTTCGCAGGTAAATCTGCAGGTCTCAAGGAAGAAGACGAAGTAAACCTGGCGCGAAATTCAAATTTAAAAAAATTGTTTTAAAATATTATAATATAGTTTCCACTTTATTTCACAAGCCTGATGCTTGTCCCAGTGGAAGGAGTTGCGCATGCATTGCTTGAGGACCTGTGTTCGAGTTCTGGTCTCACCATCTTTTTGTTATTTTTCCTGATATTCATTGGTTTTAATATATAATTAATTGTGACCATTACATTGCCAGAAGCGCCCTCCCGGCTGGATGGAAAGGATGTTTGTTTGCATTGTAAGGGACCTGGGTTCGAATCTCCCCAGGCCCTTTTGTGTTATTTTATTTTTGTTATGGTTTGTTTCAGGTTGAGGACAAAAGGGATTAAGCCCTTGTTTTTACAGCCAACGCGCGCATGGCCCAGTGGATGGAGGGCAGGTCTTGGAGGCTGCAAGCTGAGGGGACTGGGTTCAAATCCCAGCCCCAGCAGGGTTTTTTTTTTTATTTTCATTCTTTTCTTTATCCTTTTTAATTTAATTAATATTTTCTCTAAAATAAATTCAAATAATAAATGATATATTCCTATTATTTTTGAACTCATTTTTTTTATGTTATAAGAAAACTCATCTATTTTTTTTAAATTGTTAATATTGCTATTAAATTATCTATGTAATTATTGTGTTATTTTAAAAATGTATACAAACCCTAATTTATTTTTTCTAAACAATTAAAAAAAAAACCTAATTTTAATTTCTAATTCTTTTTGTAAATATAATTATTATGTATATATTTTATTTAATATAATTAAATTATAATTAATCCCATTTTAATATATAAATATTCTATCATTGTTTATAATTAATTATATATGTAAATAATTTCTAAAATTGCAAATTTAATAATTTCTCATAATATGTTCATAATTTATTTAATTTGTTTATAATTTTAAATTTTTTAATTGTTCATATTTTTTCTATTAACCATTAAAATTTTGTCTTTTGTTTATTATTATTATTATTACTAATCATGTTTATTACTAATCCATTTATTTTTTTTATTATGCTTATTATTATTATTTCACTAACCTTATTTATTTTTAATTATTATTACTAACCCCTATTATAATTATTATTGCTTATTTATTTATTTTACTTATTATTTATATTTTGCTTATTTATTTATTTTTGCTATTTATTTAAATTGCTTTATTATTATGTAAATGCTCCTTGGTGTAATTTTTAATTTATTTAATTTTCATGCTATGGTTAGTAAAAATAGGGAGTGTAACATGTATGATATTTAAAATTGAGTTTAGCTCATTTAAATTATAAGATAAATATAAATTAAACACTCACACACGTAAGCCGATCTTTGATCGCCATCTCACTTTCTAGGGTTGCCTCTCAATGTTGCCTATTCAAAAAGGTCAAGTAAGGGTGTATAAAGCAAAGTCCCTTAAAAGAAAAGTCATATAGTCCCTTCATAATCAAAGATCAAGTACCTTAATGGTTGCCTTTCAATATGATCTTGTCCCTTTCGAATAATGATGACAGTCCCTCCAAATGCTTAATACACCCTACAGTTACCTATATAAACAGATGTCCCTCACTTGTCCCACACATCCAAGGTAATGACTACCTATTCCTTAATAATAGGGATAGTCTTACCATTTAAAGGATAAAGAACAGAAAAGATTTAAATTTAGGGTAGGTTCCTCTTAGATACTTGCTCACTTTTCAAAAACGTTTCAAACACTTCACACATTTCAAACAATTTTCAAAACAAAGGTTTTTTACGCATCCATACATGGATCATTATTAAACTCTTATGAAAATTTCTATTCACACACTTCACATTTTCAAAAAACAATTTAAATTGAGCTAAGTAACTAAGAGCCCATGGATAACCATGGATGTAAAGGGTGCTAACACCTTCCCTTTACATAACCTACCCCCCGGACCCAAAAATCTTTTAAAAAGGTCTTTCCTGTTCTTTTATGCCTTTCCTTTGGATAAAATAAAAGTCGGTGGCGACTCTTGCTATCCGCAACATAACTAAAGTCAGTTCTCCCACCGTGTTACTGAACTGGCGACTCTGCTGGGGATTTAAACTTAAAGAGGGGTACCCTTAGGAATTAGATCACTTTAAATTGTTTGCCTTGTTTGCTTTATATTATCTTGTTGGGGTGCTCTTATGTGTGAAAGGTCCTAACCCGGATCTAGTGTACCATAGGTAAATGGCAATAGACCAAGGAAACTGTACGACGTATATCGATACGGTTGATCTGGTGGCCATAGTTAGTGCGACTTCTTGGTTGGTGCTTATGTTCCTTAAGTCAAGTTGAGGATAATATGAGGCTGCCATATGTTGTCAATGCACTAACTAACTTTTAGAACCCTAGTTAACTCATCTTGGCCTTTAGAAAGTAGTGAGGTAACCGGCTTTGGTGCAGACTGAAGTTGGTTGACACTCGATACTACACTCATTGAGATCTTAAACTTGAAGGGTTTTGGTTGGCAAGTAAGTTGCCTTCTGATCAACCACCCTTGTGAAGGATCAATGATATTGAGATCCCTTAGAACCTGGTTACTTTTGTAGGACAGGATGAACCAACTAACTTCAGGGGAGGGTACTTACCTTTGAACTTCATGCAAGCCTTTAAACCTAGGGCTATTGTGTGACTTGCTTGTGTGTGCCACATGTTTGTGATTGAGCATAACATCATGACATCATCATGCATCATAAGCATAGCATTTTCACTAACTATTTCAAGGACCAAGGGATTTATCTTTGTTCTTTATTGCAGGTCATAGCTTCAGCTCGTAGAAACACCATCAGGATCAACTTTGTAGGGATACCTCCCAAGCTTAAAGAGTTGGTTTCTCAAGTGTCTGATCATTCCCGGTTCAACAAGAGACATGGTCACCTATTGGATCTAGTCACTTCAGGGTTCAATGAAGACATGATGAGTGTGCTGTTTCAGTTCTTTGACCCTAAGCACCATTGCTTCACATTCCCCGACTACCAGCTAGTTCCAACCATGGAAGAGTTCTCTAAACTTCTGGGTATACCTGTTCTTGATCAAAGACCCTTCACAGGCTTGGAGAAAGAACCTAAACCTGAGGTCATTGCTGCAGCTCTACATCTGAAGAAGTCTGACATTGTTCTAGAAACGAGAAGCGGAGTCAAGGGTATTCTTGCTAAGGTGTTGATAGAGAAGGCTCAAATGTTCTTGAAGGCCATGAGTCATGATGCTTTTGAGGAGATCTTAGCCTTGCTGATATACGGCTTAGTATTGTTCCCCAATCCAGATCAGTTCATAGATGTTCATGCCATCAACATATTCCTGAGTCACAATCCAGTGCCTACATTGCTTGGAGACATACTACATTCTCTTCATACCCGTACTACAAGGGCAAGAGGAACTTTGATGTGCTGCATACCTTTGCTATCTAGGTGGTTTATTTCTCACCTTCCTCGCTCAGTAATGAAGAATGAGCAAGGGTTTAGATGGTCCAAGAGGATCATGTCACTTTCTCACTCAGATATCCATTGGTGCTCCAGATCTATGGAGAATGTCACTATCATTGACCGTTGTGGGGAGTTTCCTAATGTGCCACTTCTAGGCATAAGAGGAGGCATCACCTATAACCCCTCTCTAGCTTTACGACAGTTTGGTTACGCTCGGAGTGATGGTCCACATGACATGTTGATTCAGGGCATTGTGTTTGACTATGACAACGATCTTCAAGGTTACCGTCAGAGATTCATACGAGCCTGGGGAAAAGTGAACAAGGTTGACAGCAAGACTCTGGAGCCTAAGTACACTATCCCTATGGAAGCTTATCTCAGATGGGTGCGATCTCGTGCTCAGACTCTCATGATGCCATATCCTGCTATCCTGCCAGTTACCATGGAACCTGTTGCTGAAGGTGATACTGCTTATACCATCCTTCACCCAGACATGCCTATTGACATGGAAGACTTACAGAGGTCCTGGATCCAGCTGAAGGAGCAAAGGGATACTTTCGAGGCTCATTACAAAGCAAGCCAAGAAAGAATCCTGGAACTAACAAAGCAACTTCATGAAGAACGGAATCTCAACTCATACCTCAACACAAAGAGGAAACGTCCATGGGAGACTTAAAACCCCATCTTTTGTACTTATTTCATTTCATGTTTTTGTAAGCCCAAGAGGCAAAACAAATTTATTACTAATAAAAGTTTACCTTCTTGTGTGTTTAAGCAAATTTAAATCCTGCGGTCCTTGAAAACATTGCATACGCATTAAAACATCATATCATTGCATCACAGGTTTATTTGTGCACAGGTTTCTCATCTTCTCGCTGTTTATTTCAGCAATGGCTCTTGAACAAACAGTTAAGGACCTCCAGGCACAGAATGCACAGTTCTAGGAGCTGATCCTGAACCTGTCCAAGGGGCAGGATGAATTGAAGACACTGGTGGCCAAGAAGACTAAGAAGACTAGAAGGTCAGGTGGCTTGATCAACATGGGAAGAAGGTTCAGAGGTCCTGTCAAGACCAAAGAACAGGTTGAAGACTATGAATCTGAGGAATCTGAGAAAGAGGGAGGCAGTCTCCACAACACTATGGGGGACTCAGATTCTGAGGCTAATTACTACCATGATCCTAATGAAGACAAATTCAAGATGCTGGTGGATAGAATGGATGCTATGGAGTTGCAGAAATCTTCTGGGCTGGATTTTGAAGATTTAAGTCTGATATCTGGGGTTGTCATACCCATTGGTTTCAAGGTTCCTACCTTTGTTGTTTATGATGGGGTCTCCTGTCCCAAGCTGCATCTGAGGTCTTATGTCAGAAGAATCCAACCTCACACTGCTGACAAGAAGTTGTGGATCCACTTTTTCCAAGAGAGCTTATCTGGAGCTCAGTTGGAGTGGTATTATCAGTTGGAGAGTGTCAACATCAGAGACTGGAATGATCTTGCTGAAGCTTTCTATAAGCAGTATCAATACAATGCTGACTTAGCTCCCACTCGCATGCAGCTGCAAAGCATGTCCATGGGTGCCAAAGAAAGTTTTAAGGAGTATGCTCAGAAGTGGAGAGACTTAGCTGGAAGAGTTCAACCCCCTTTGACTGACAGGGAATTGGTTGATATGTTCATGTGTACGCTGAATGGTCCGTTTTACAGTCATCTCATTGGTAGCTCATCATCTGGCTTCACTGAGTTGATCATGACAGGAGAGCGAGTGGAAAATGGTATAAAGAATGGCAAAATCCAAGTGGGTACTTCTTCATCAGGTGCTGCAAAGAAGCCTCCCACTGGAAAGAAGGAATCCAATGCTGTTTATGGTCAACCAGATCGTAATAGAAGGCATCAGTCTGTTAGTGCAGTTCATATTTCAAATCCAACTCCTGCAATAACAGAGCAGCCACAGGGCAACCAACAGAGGGCTAGAAGGCAGTTCACGAAGATCAACATGTCACTGGCTCAGGCATTGCAACATTTGTTGAAGGCTGAACTCATTACTCTGAAAGAGGCTCCTCAGAATCCTAATGTTACCTCTCCCAGGTACAATCCCAATGCACGATGTGCATATTATTCAAACTGTCAGGGTCATGATACTAATAACTGCTGGGTCTTGAAGAACAAAATTCAAGATATGATTGAGGCTGGAGAGATTGAGTTTGACCCTCCGGGTACTCCAAATGTGATTACTGCTCCCATGCCGAATCACGAGAAGACTGTCAATGCCATTGATGAAGATTTACATATCCATTCAGTTGCGGAGTTGACCACACCATTGTCTGTCATCAGAAAGAAGTTAGTACAAGCTGGTTTCTTTCCGGGTTGTCGTGAAGATTGTGTCTATTGTGAGTATAATCCAGATAAGTGTTGGAGGTTGAAGGACGGAATTCAGCGTCTCATGAATAATTACACTATAGTGTTTGAAAGGAGACCACCTTCTGTGGAGAGTATGGTGGAGCATATTACTAGAGGTAAGAAGATTGAAGAGGTTGGCATGATTGACAAAGTGCCGGTGAGAATCACTTCAAAGGGACCTATTAAAATCACCCATCAAGGTCCAATCAGGATTACTGCTGAAGGTCCTGTGAAAGTTGTTGCTGAAGCCAGAGTGGCTCCTCTGATCATTACTACTCCTGGTCCTATTCCATATACGTCTGATAAAGCTGTGCCTTGGCACTATGGGTCTGATGTTTACATCCATGGTATTAAGCAGGAGCCCTTAGCTGATGTGCCTGTTGATATTGATAACATTGCTGGATCAAGTAAGATTACGCGAAGTGGAAGAGTCTTCTCTCCTCCAGTGACTTCTAAGAATGCAGTTACTCCTGTTGCTACCTCTACCACTGATGCTCGGGGCAAAGGTCCTGTTATTGAACCAATATCTACTGATGTGCCAGCTGCTGATGATCTCTCTAAGCAGATGGAAGAAGTATTGAAAATCATTTGCAAGAGTGATTATGACATTGTTGATCAGTTGGGGCATACTCCCTCAAAGATTTCCATGTTATCCTTGTTGTTATGTTCTGAAGCTCATGCAAAAGCTTTGATCAAGTTTCTGAAGACAGCTCATGTACCCAATGCAATTTCTGTTGACCAGTTTGAGAATTGTGTTGCCCACCTGACCTATGATAATGGGTTGGGATTTTCTGATGCTGATTTGACCCCTGCCAAGAGGGATCATAACAGGGCTCTGCATATTTCAATTGAATGCAGGGGCACTACCCTGTCCCATGTATTGATAGACAATGGTTCCTCTCTAAATGTGTTGCCCAAAGAAGTCCTGAACAAGCTGAGTCCTGAAGATGCTGTGCTGAAGCCCAGTAATATTGTGGTAAAGGCTTTTGATGGTTCTAGAAGAGTAGTGCATGGGGAAATTGATCTTCCAATCAAAGTTGGCTCTCAGGTTTTTACTGCTACATTTTATGTGATGGATATTCGTCCTTCGTACTCTTGTTTGCTTGGTCGTCCCTGGATCCATGGGGCAGGTGCTGTAACCTCTACATTACATCAGAAGCTAAGATATCCGGTGGAAGGAAAGGTTGTTACCGTCTATGGAGAAGAAGAATACTTTGTCAGCCATGTAAACACTTTCAAGTATCTGGAAATGGAAGGTGAATACGTTGAAACTCCGTGTCAGACATTTGAAGTGGTTCCCTGGATTGTTAATGATTATGTAGCTCCTCCTGTTGTGAAGAAAGTTCCTGTGGTCACCAGAAAACCTCCAACAATGGCAATGGCCTCCCTCAATGATGCTAGAGCTATGGTAGATGAAGGTGGTTGTACTATTTGGGGTCAGCTCCCTGATATCCCATACAAGTCTGACAAATTTGGTTTGGGTTTCACTGCAGAGTCCCAGAAGGTTGTTCGTCATGCTTGTGCTGTTCGTATCACCAATCAAGGGGTTATGAAAGATCAGATCAATGCTGTGGGAGACTATGATGAAGACTACAATCTGGATGCTTGGATTTTTCCTACTGTGGGTGTTGGACTCAATAATTGGAAAGCTGAAGATGTTATCCCTATCTCCTTTAGTCAGGAGTAAATACTATTACTGTGTTGTTGCTTTTAAGTTTGTAATTTCTTGAACAATTGAACTCTTAAGCCTTGTGCCTTACCCGGGGCACAATGGTGTGCTTGTTACGGGCTATCATTTCATTTGCATACTTCATTCAATAAAATCAGTGGACGTTTCGTTTTAGTAAATATTGTGTTCCTTGTCTTTCTTTTCTTTTATTTTTACTTTATCAGCTATGTGTTCTTACACACACCCACATCACTAAAATGCAGATCCTCATCCACTCTGGATCCTGTTGATAACAGTTCTACTATTGCCAATTATAATTTCGAGAATCCGATCTATCAAACTGAAGACGGAAATGAGGACGATTGTGAAGTACCTGTAGAGCTTGCTAGGTTGTTACAACAATAAGAGAAAGCCATACAGCCACATGAAGAGCCAGTCGAAGTTGTGAATCTGGGAACTGAAGAAAACAGGAAAGAGGTCAAGATAGGGGCTGATTTAGAGGATAGTGTCAAGAGCAGGTTGATTCAGATGTTACGTGACTATGTGGAGATCTTTGCTTGGTCTTATGAACATATGCCAGGGTTAGATACAGACATTGTGGTTCACCGTTTACCAGTAAAAGAAGATTGTCGTCCAAAGAAGCAGAAGGTTCGTCGCATGCGTCCTGAAATGTCAGAAAAGATCAAAGCAGAGGTAATGAAACAGTTCAATGCAGGGTTCTTAGCTGTGACTTCTTATCCTCAGTGGGTTGCAAATGTAGTGCCGGTACCTAAGAAAGATGGTAAGGTACGTATGTGTGTGGACTACAGAGATTTGAACAAGGCTAGCCCCAAAGATGATTTTCCACTTCCTCATATTGATGTTCTGGTAGACAACACTGCTCAGCATAAGGTATTCTCATTTATGGATGGTTTCTCTGGTTACAATCAAATCAAGATCGCACCTGAAGATATGGAGAAGACAACCTTTGTTACACAGTGGGACACTTTTTGTTATAAGGTGATGCCATTTGGTTTGAAGAATGCAGGGGCAACATATCAGCGTGCTATGGTGGCTTTGTTTCATGATATGATTCATCATGAGATAGAGGTATATGTGGATGATATGATAGCCAGGTCCCAGAATGAAGAGCAACATCTTGATCATTTGCATAAATTGTTTGAGAGATTGAAGAAATACAAGTTGAGATTGAACCCAAACAAGTGTACTTTTGGAGTTAGGTCTGGTAAACTCCTGGGTTTCATTGTCAGTGGAAAAGGTATTGAAGTGGATCCTGCAAAAGTGAAAGCTATACGAGAGATGCCAGCTCCCCGTACTGAGAAGGAAGTTAGAGGTTTCTTGGGACGATTGAATTACATTGCAAGATTTATTTCCCAATTAACTGCCATCTGTGAGCCAATCTTCAAGTTGTTGAAGAAAGATCAGGTGATGGAATGGAATGATGAATGCCAGATTGCCTTTGATGAAATCAAGAGATATCTGCTAGAACCTCCAATTTTGATGCCACCAGTTGATGGAAGACCCTTGATTATGTACTTAACAGTGTTAGACAACTCAATGGGGTGTGTGTTGGGGCAACATGACGAGTCTGGTCGAAAAGAGCAGGCAATATACTACCTTAGCAAAAAGTTTACCGACTGTGAAACAAGATACTCACTGCTCGAGAAAACTTGCTGCGCTTTGGCATGGGCTGCTCGCCGACTAAGACAGTATATGTTGACCCATACTACCCTGTTGATTTCAAAGATGGATCCAATCAAGTACATATTTGAGAAACCTGCTCTCTCCGGAAGAATTGCAAGATGGCAAATGATCTTGACAGAATATGACATACAGTATACTACTCAGAAGGCCATTAAAGGAAGTGTTGTTGCTGATCATTTGGCTCATCAAGCAGTAGATGATTACCAGTCAATGAGTTTTGAGTTCCCCGATGAAGACATTATGATTATTACCAAAGAACCTGGACAATATGACGGACCTGAACAAGGATCCCGATGGACTATGGTTTTTGATGGTGCCTCTAATGCACTTGGTAATGGTGTTGGTGTTGTGATTAGTTCCCCTGAAGGTTGTCATACCCCGATTACTGCCAGACTTTGTTTCTATTGTACCAACAACATGGCTGAGTATGAGGCATGTATCCTAGGTATTAAAGCTGCTATTGATATGAAGATTCAGTTCCTTAATGTGTATGGAGATTCAGCCCTGGTAGTAAGTCAGATTAAAGGAGATTGGGATACCAAGCATGATAACCTCATTCCTTACAGAGAGTATGTGTTGTCTTTAATCCCACATTTCAAAGAGATTACCTTTGGACATATTCCACGAAGAGAGAATCAGTTGGCAGATGCATTAGCCACCATGGCATCCATGTTTGAGATCAGCTGGGATGATGAAGCTCCCAAGATTACCATTGATAGATTTGAAAAGCCTGCATATTGCAATGAGATTGACACAGAAGGGGCAGAGGAGAAGCCTTGGTTCTATGAAGTGAAAAGATATCTTGAAACTCAGGAGTTCCCTGAAGGGGCATCTGTCAAAGATAGGAAATTTCTGAGAAGGTTTTCTGCTAAGTTCTTTTTGAGTAATGGGATTTTATACAAGCGCAATCATGATTCAACTTTGCTTCGTTGTGTGGATAAGAAGGAAGCAACTGAGATTATGGAAGATATGCATGATGGGATTTTTGGCACTCATTCTAGTGGCCATACTATGGCAAAGAAGATATTGAGAGCAGGTTACTATTGGTCTACCATGGAAGCTGATTGCTATCAACACTCCAGAACATGTCACAAGTGTCAAATTTATGCTGATAAAGTACATATACCTCCATCACCCTTGAATGTGTTGAATGCTCCTTGGCCCTTTGCCATGTGGGACATTGATATGATTGGTGAGATCAAGCCTACCGCTTCTAATGGGCATCGTTTCATCTTGGTTGCTATTGATTACTTCACGAAGTGGGTAGAGGCAGCTTCATTTGCATCTGTTACCAAGAATGTTGTGGCTCGATTCATCAAGAATAATCTCATATGTAGGTATGGCATCCTGTCGCTCCCGATAAATGAAGCTAAGTCAGATAAAGGTACAGACGCGAACGGTCGGCGAGAGGGACAATGAGAACACACAGCCGTGAACTCACTGGAGATGAAAAGAGTCGCCAGCTAGGCATTTTTATCCCGGAGGAAAGGCAATGCTGCATAGACCTGGAAAGATACGGATAAGACGGTTGCGAACCAGAGAGACTGAGAAAGGGGGTTGGTTACAACCTGGGAAGGTATTAGCACCCAGATTGTCCGCCGTATTCGACGGGATCCACGCTTAAAAGATTTGTGTTTTAAAGGGGTAGTGTCAGTGCAATCTGTGTATAAGTGCTGGAAGAGATGTACAGGTGTCAGTGTAAAGTGTATAAGTGATGTGAAGTGTATAAGAGAGGTGTCAGTGTAAGGATGAGAGTATGCTCAAGATCATGAGGCTTAAAGAATGGTACTGGAAGGAGGGGGAATATACAGAGACTTTTGTTCGATAACTGTTAAGTTATGCCTACGTATCCTCTCGTGCAATGAGGAAGTCAGAACACCGTAGTTCGACCCAAAGAGACTGAAAGATGAATTGACTTGTGAACTGCTTACTTGTCTATGCTCAAGTGTATGACCTGTCTGGCTCAGGTGCAAACTGTCTTGCATTTAGACGGAAGAAGCAAGTTCTCGTTTGTGAGTGAATGAGATGAGAAAAGAATCCCGAAGGAGACGATTATTGTTTGTTTCTGTGTTTTTAGTCTTTTATTGCTTTTGAAAGTTTGTCATAAGTTAATGAGCTTAAGCCTAAACCAATGAGTTAGTAAACTCATCACATCTTCCCTCTGATTAGGGGTAATGAGAATACCTTAAGTGTGAAGTCAGCTTCTCACACTTAATCACCTTTGGTGTAGGATTAAGATCATTAACCTACTTGTGATTATTTAGATGTTTTTGGTGTTTTTTTTTAGTGTTGAGTAATGAGATTAAGCCATAATCAGGGATTAAACAGACTCATTACATCATCCTAATAGAAGGATAATAGATGAGAATGTTTAAGCTGAGGAATGCTCCTCAACTTAATCCATGATTAGGGATTAAACTCATGACAAAACAAGCCTTTGATTAAGTGGATTTTATTTAATGGTGAGATTGATGAAGTGGATTTTATGATTTGTAAGACAACTTGAGGGGGACTTGTCCATTAACACTGGGGTTAGTCCTTCTTAACCATTTAAGGAAGAATTAGAACCCTAATGCAAGGCCCAAGTTACAAGTGTGATGTCTTGATGATTATTATGTGAATTGATTAAGAGATTTAAACACATTAAGGGTTTAACACTTAGGATTAAAGTTATACACTCCATCCTAATAGAAGGATGCAGGCATAAGCTTAATCTCAAAGCCTTAAAGCCTTTAGGGTTTAGTCCCTGATTATGAGATGAGATGAGAAGACTCAAAAGAGACACAAAGGTAAAACTAAGTGGGGGACTAATCAAAACCCTAATCATTGTCATGCTTGGTTGTTCCTAAGGTTTGTGTGGTTTCACCAAGAAGATCTTCAAAGGAATCACCAGGAAGCAGATGGAAGGATCAAGAGAAGCAAAGTAACTTGCTTCATTCAAGAAGTCAAGTCACTTGAAGAAAGAAAGTAAGGAGGAGGAGAATGAGCAAGCTCAATCTCAAGCACATACAAAAATGCAGCAAGGATGCAAGAGAGAGATGAGAAGAAGTTGTGAGAAG
This sequence comes from Lathyrus aphaca, assembly GCA_963966055.1. Taxonomy (NCBI): domain Eukaryota; kingdom Viridiplantae; phylum Streptophyta; class Magnoliopsida; order Fabales; family Fabaceae; genus Lathyrus; species Lathyrus aphaca. The sequence continues at coordinate 515,422,568 of OZ014522.1, forward strand.
TGAAGGCAAATTCACTTCTCAAATCCACTTACCACCTGAAAGGTTAGAAAAGAAAATGCAATGCAATGCAAAATGAGATGAAATGGTATGATGAGAAACAAAACCAGAGGCATTTACATGATGCTAATGATGCTATGAGATGCTACAAACATGAGGCAGCACATGGAAATGATCATACAAGCTCATGAATGCAAATGAAGCAAGTTAAGAAGCATGAACATACATGAAAAGTTATGAGATGCATGTGGCATACAACATGACAAATGCAAGGTGCAATGATCAAACATGCTTTCAATATGTCTTATGATGTTAAATGAATCAAATGGAGGCATGGAATGTCATGGCAAGTCATGTTATGCAAGAGAATGCAAGATGGATGCATATGGAAGCCCAAATTAGGGTTTATGAACAATACATCAAACAAAAACCAAAATCAGAAGCAAACAACATTATAAAAAATTGAAAATGCACTCAAAGGACCCCTAATCCTATACTAACTCACTGCCCAAAGGAGAGGTCTCAACTCCTAACCAAATTCAAGTTATGGTTTTCTTAAGATTACTAGGGTTTTAGGGTTCCCAAACAAGAAAATTACCAAACAAATGGAAAATGAAAGATCAAATCATGGCCATTTAATCTCACAAACTACATGCTAAACACAATGCAATGCAAAAAGAACCAAGGTCCAACTCTTCATGATTAGGCAGAAATGATTTTTTGAAGTTTGGATCAAAATAATGCATAAAAATGATTTTAATTCAATGAAAAATTCTCAAAATGCATCAAGATCAAAAAATAAATTTGGTTTGAGGGTTGGACAATGTTTCTAAATGTCTTAAAACATTTCATGAATTTTTTGGTGATTTTTAAATACCTAAAAGTATTTTTAATAAATTAATTTTCATTAATCAATTAACAATAAACTTTTAAATATTTAAAAATACTTTTTTTAATGCTAAAAATGAAAATGAAAATATTTTTGTGTTTTAAAAATTAATGAAACTCTTGACAAAAAGTTTCATAATTTTTAAAACATTTTTGCTATTTTAAATAAATTGTACAAAACAAATGAAATAAATATGAAAATAAAATGAAATTAAATGGAAAAGGAAAAAGTCAGCCAATCTAATGGCTGAGATTCAAACCCCAGGACGCGGGAGCTGACCATGCGCGCAAATGAACGGTCTACATTCAAACTGGCCTAATTAATGCTTATGCCCTAAACCTGCCGTTAATCACTTTCAGACGACCGGAACAGTGTTCCGGTCGTCTTCTCCGATCACATCAAAATCCAATCTCACTCTAGACGTTTCTAAAATGAAATCTACAAACACAGGAATGATCCCCACTCACTCACGAACCAAAACCCCCAATCAAAACACATTTATCATCCCTGAAATGACTGAATCGAAGCAAACAAAATCTAGGGCAAAAAGTTCAGAGACTGATTAAACTCTCATCTCTCCACCATTTTCAAAACTAAAGACATATTTATGATCAGGGAAGCATGAATAACAACTTAAGAACTTAAAAAAATGATTTCTGGAAAAAATGTTCTTGAGCTACCTGAGTTTCGAAGCTTTCAATCCTGCAACTTTCTGCCCTCTTCCTTTGATGCAAACCACCCCCTTTGGTCCCTTGATGATGTCTGGATGCTCAGCAAGAGTTTATGTTGGCTGGTTTGGGAGTTTGAATAGCTTCTGCTCAAGCTCAGGTGGAAATGGTGTTTGTGATTCAGGCTGTTTCAGGCAAAGGTGAGTGGTTCTTTGTGGTCAGGATGATGTTTTGAGAAGGTTTGTGGAGTTTGTTCAAGTGTTTGTGGCCTGTGGAATGAGTTTCGAAAGCTTTAGCTTTGAGAGTGAAAAATGGAAGAGTGATGTTCTTGCTGGTTTCAGGCTTAGGTCTTGCTGGTTTTGGCTCAGTGAAGCAAGGTGAGTTGATTAGTGGAGTTGGTTTTTGTGTTTGTGAGTTGTATGGAGAGATTCGAAGAGTTTTGCTTTAGGGAGTGAGTTTGTGAATGTTATGATCTTGTGTGTTTCAGCCTTGCTTGTTGTATGAAATGGCTAGCATTTGATCCACATAAACAACTCTCATTGGTCAGATGATGTGACCTGCCCTTTATTGATTGGTATGGCCACTTTTGCAAATTGTCAACTTTTGTGTAAGAGAAAGCATGGGCAACTTCTAGGCTAGTACATGGGCTGTGTGCTGCGCAGCAAGGTGAGGGGAGAGGGTTAGGGTGGTTCAGCATCCAAGGCAACAAGTGGATGGAAGTGTGATGATGATTTTGCAACTTGATCACTTTTGGTTCTTATGAAACTATCTTGCCTCACAAGCCATAAAACATGAGGAAATCTTGGTCCAATCTGAACTTTAGGACTTACATGATGCTTGTGTAATGGTTTGATGTCAATTAGAAGTCACAATTTGCCTTGGTACAAGATTTTGCAAGTTTCTCATTTGGTGCACATTTTGAAAATTAGTGATTTTTGCCAACTTTGACACACCATAACTTTTGATCCAAAATGAATTAGGTCATGTTCTTGTACTTTTTGAAAAGGGAAAGATCTAATCTACAACTTTCATGACCAAAGTTTTTCCATTTGAAGCATTTTTGGATCAAAAAGTAAGGGTTGAAAGAGTTGCATAAAATGACATTTCATTAAAAGTCAACCATGCCCTAAAAAGTCAACTTTGCAAAAACTTGTAATTCTTGAATTTTGTGAACTTCAACCTTCTTCCATGATCAAATAAAGATCATATACACTCAAAATGATGAAGATCACCCCTTGGTTGGGTCATTGGGGGCCTCAGATGCCCTGATTTTGCACTGACTTGTCCAGAAAGTCAACCTTTGATCAGATGACTTCCCCATGGAATTTCTTCATGAAAATTGATATGCATACTCCCTATACCATATGGAGACCAATGGAAACAAGAATGACCAAAAAATTTGGAGTTATGGCCTCTGAAACCAAAACCCTAATTTTAGGTCAACTGTGTAGTTAAACCTGGCTCTGCCTCCATACCAATCCCAGTTCTTGTGATTCTTTGGCATTCTTGACTTTGAGTAGATGTAATATGATATAAGAACACACATGGATCCCTTTGAAGTGATTGATGGCCCTTGGAGTGGCTCAAGAGGCTCTTGGATTGCTCAGATCACAAACCCTAGGTGCAGATGACTTAGAACCTATGCAGTGAATCAAAATGAGATATGAGATGATATGATTGTGTTTATGCATATGAAATGATCACAAACCATGGTGTAAATGGGTGAGGGAAAATTTGGGGTGTTTACAGCTGCCCCTATTCAAACATGAGTTTGATGTGCAGGATGTAAGCTATGGCTTAACAGGCAAACAAGATAACTTGTGGTTGAATATCAAAGACAGTCCAAAATTTGCACTCACAGAATGAAGAAGAAAAGGGATATAGATTATAAAAGAATAAAGTATATTGTAAAGTATGGGCGACGGAGGACGACCGTCGAGCAGAGGATGACTGCTGGGTAAATAGCAATGACGGGGACGGCCGACATGCTGGGAAAAGTGTGGGAAATAAAGCAATGACGGGGACGGCCGACATGCTGGGGATAAAAGGTAAAGCCAAGACGGGGACGGCCGACTAGCTGGGAAAAATAAGAGATTATGATGGGGACGACCATCAAGATAAAGTTGTAAGATTCTCTGGGAATTAATGAAACATGACGGGGACGGCCATCAAGTTCATAAAGCAAAGTAACCGACGATGGGGACGGCCATCGGGCTAAAAAGAAAAGGGACCACGACGGGGACGGCCATCGGGTTAAAGAATAAATGAAATAAACAGATGATGAGGTACGATCATCAAAGGTGAAGGACGATCATCAAGCAGGGGACGGCTGCTCTGTTGGGGTTAAGATGAGGGACGGTCATCTAAGGTGGAGGACGACCACCAGGCAGGGTACGGCTGCCGAAAATATCGCGACATAGGACGAATGCCGGATAAAAGGTCAATGATGGGGACGGCCATCGGATGAGCATGATGGAGGGCGACCATCAAGAGGTGGAGGACGACCACCTAGCAGGGGACGGCTGCTCTCGAGGTTTCTCATGACATAGGACGAATGTCAGATAACCAAAAATCAACAATGGGGACGGCCATTGGATAAACTGATGAAGGACGATCATCAAGAGGTGGAGGACGACCACCTAGCAGGGGACGGCTGCTAAATATCAACGATGGGGACGGCCATCGGATGAGCATGATGGAGGACGACCATCAAGAGGTAGAGGACGACCACCTAGCAGGGTACGGCTGCTCTCAGGGTTTATCATGACACCGGACGAGTGTCAGATGATAAGGAAAATTTGCCTTACTGGGGAATAGTAAACACGGACGAGTGTTTACATCCAAGAAATAAAAGGTAAAAGTGTTTAGATGTTGTGTATAGGTTAAAGATGCGGACGAGCATCCTTAAGACTACGATACGGACGAGTATCGGGTAGAAACAAATACTGACACATGTTCAGAGATGATGATACGGACGAGTATCAACGGGTTAACAAAAGAACACGGACGAGTGTTGAATCTGAGGGGACTTTTCTGGGGAATAGTAGACACAGACGAGTATCTATATTCAAGAAGACATAAGTGTTTGACACGGTGTATGGATTAAAGATGCGGACGAGCATCCTTAAGACTATGATACGGACGAGTATCATGTAGAAACAAAGACTTGACGCATATTCTGAGATGATGGTACGGACGAGTACCAACTGGTTAACAAAGAACATGGACCAAAGCCGAATCTGTGGGGATATAAATGGCATATACGAGATACGGACGAGTATCCGTATATGTGTAACATGAGTAGTATGAGTGGTGTATAGATGAATGTTTATCTGCTGGGGAGAGTGACACGGACGAGTGTCAAAAGGGAAAAAAGTTTAGTATCAACAAGTATATGGGTTGTAAAAGTGTAGGCGACTGCGCTGGGGATATGACACGGACGGGTGTCAAGAAAATGCATATGAGTGCAAAGATGATGTCTTTGGCCTTCTGCTGGGGTATGACACGGACGGGTGTCAGGAAATGTCTGTAATACGGGTGGTCTTGTTTGTAAAGAGTGTTCAGGCGACTTTACTTGGGGAAAGATGACACGGACGGGTGTCAAAAGGAGTATATACTGGTGTTTGTGTACTGTGGGGCAACTGCTTTCGCTGGGAACTCTGGTGGGGATTTTGGGGAAAGTATTCTGCATTTTGATGAATGGTTATTATTCACAAGCGTTCGAATCACAACATGGCTTATGAGTATGCTATGTGTTTGATTTTTGCCGTAATGCTCCGTATTAGACGGAATGCTACGCTTTGTGGGTGAATATGATGCGAATGCCATGATTATGCAGAGATACCAAACCGGGATTCGGATCCCATTGCCGCGAAGATCTCTGGTCGATCTGTCTGAAGTGAATATCCCAGCTGGGGATGAGATCACTGGTGGATCCGAAGAGATGTATCTGCTTGGGGAGATAAGTCACTGACTGGCACATCCTCATAATAAGGGACCCAGCTGGGGTTTGTAGAAGCCTCTTGTACTCTGTTGTGACTCCTTCATGCACTGCTCTTCTGAATAGAGGCTGAGGATTCTGTGGGGGGATGATTCCCTAACTTCTGCATTCTGCTGAGGAAGAATGACTGGCACTATGGCTGGGGAAATTGACAAGTAGCAACTTAGCTGGGGAGGAAGCACCTCTGGTGCCAAGAATGAGTGTTGATTTGCCAGCTTGCTGGGATGTAACTTGCATGCCCTAAGTTGCGTTCTGGATACCTGCAATCCTGCACAGATAGAGAAACGTACAAGTGATCCCGAGGTATCCTTCACTGGATTCCGTCATAGGAGTCTAGACACTTTTGAGAGTAAGTATATTCCCTGCAAGCATGTGTTTCTACTTTTTAGAGAAAAACATCTGTACTTATGCAATTAATTTTTAGAGACATCAGACATTCTTTGCAAATAAGATGTACAAGACGAAACATGACTGAAAAATCTGATTTTATTAATTTAGGCAACCTGAATTGGCGAGATACAGTCAAAGAAACAAATCTCCTAAAATGAAGAGACTGTTACAAATTGAGAAACAAAGTGCTGGCAATGTTGACGACGCTTTCAAGGAGCTTCCTCTTCCGCTATGACTCGTATGACTTTTGACGTTCTTCTCGTCTTGCTTTCTGAAGGAGGCTGATTCTGATTGAAGCTTGATCCTTTCGAGGTTTGCCGAGTTGTAGGCGATACAGACGAATTCAGAATGCGGTTGTTCGCTTATTCCCTCATTTTGCATGGACCGCCCTTTCGGGTTTTCAACCCATCGGGATACCCATTTTTGCCTGAGCTGTCCAATGCGGCTTTTCAACTCAGCGGGTGTACATTTTTTGCTTATTTTCCCTTATTTTTGCCCGAGTCTTTTATTCTGTTTTTGACTCGCCGGGATGCCCTATTTTTGCCTGGACTTACATTCTGTTTTTATGTCCAGCGGGTCATTTTTATGCGAAGTATTTTTTAACTGCATCTGAATTTACAGGGGATGGGAAATCTTCACCATCCATGGTGCTGAGCATCAGTGCTCCACCAGAGAAAACTTTCTTTACAACAAATGGTCCCTCATAATTTGGAGTCCATTTGCCCCTGTGGTCTGTATGAGGAGGGAGGATTCTCTTCAACACAAGATCTCATACTTGGTACTCTCGGTGCCTGACTTTCTGATCGAAGGCTCTCTTCATTCTTTTCTGATACAACTGCCCATGACAGATTGCAGCCAATCTTTTCTCTTCAATCAGACTCAGTTGTTCGTATCGGGACCGGACCCACTCTGCTTCGTTCAGCTTAACATCCATTAGTACCCGTAGAGAGGGTAACTCAACTTCGATAGGTAGGACTGCTTCCATACCATACACAAGCTGATACGGTGTTGCCCCGGTGGATGTTCTGATTGATGTGCGATACCCATGCAAGGCGAATGGTAGCATTTCATGCCAGTCTTTGTAAGTGACTACCATCTTCTGCACAATCTTCTTGATATTCTTATTTGCTGCCTCAACAGCGCCATTCATTTTTGGCCTGTAAGGAGAAGAATTGTGGTGTTGGATTTTGAAGTCCCGGCATAGCTCTGCCATCATTTTGTTGTTTAGATTGGAACCATTATCAGTAATGATTCGCTCGGGAACTCCGTATCGACAGATGATATCTCTCTTCAGAAATCTGGCTACCACTTGTCTTGTAACATTTGCATATGAGGCTGCTTCAACCCACTTGGTGAAATAGTCAATGGCGACCAGGATGAATCTGTGGCCATTTGAAGCAGTTGGCTCAATCTTGCCAATCATATCAATGCCCCACATAGCAAAGGGCCATGGTGAAGACATTATGTTCAAAGGATTGGGAGGCACATGCACCTTGTCTGCATAAATTTGACATTTATGGCATTTTCTGGCATAAGCACAACAGTCTGCATCCATTGTGATCCAGTAATAACCTGATCTTAACAATTTCTTAGCCATTGCATGTCCTCCCGCATGGGTACCAAAGGATCCTTCGTGCACTTCATGCATCAACAAATCTGCTTCCGTCTTGTCAACACATCTGAGGAGTACCATATCAAAGTTTCTCTTGTACAGGGAACCATCAGTGTTCAGAAAGAAACTACCAGCAAGCCTTCTCAAAGTCTTCTTATCATTGGAAGATGCCCCAGGTGGGTATGTTTGATCCTCCAAGAAGCATTTAATGTCATGGAACCAAGGCTTATCATCTTTGACAACATCTGCTGCAAATACATATGCTGGTCTATCAAGTCTGGACACTGAAATCTGAGGTACAAAGTTGGCAGCTTGAACTTTGATCATGGATGAAATGGTAGCAAGAGCATCTGCAAACTGATTCTCGTCCCGAGGGATATACTCAAGCTTGACCGTTGTGAAGAAAGTCAATAACCTCCTTGTATAATCCCTGTAAGGTATCAGATGATCCTGGTGGGTGTACCATTTTCCGTTGGTTTGATTAACTACCAGAGCTGAATCTCCGAACACAGTCAATGTCTTGATCCTGAGGTCAATGGCTTCCTCAAGACCCATAATGCAAGCTTCGTATTCAGCCTCATTGTTAGTGCAGTTGAAAGTGAGTTTCGCCGAGAAAGGCATGTGAACTCCTTTAGGTGTAACGAGTACTGCACCAACACCACGACCATTCATGTTAACAGCCCCATCAAACATCATAGTCCATTCTTCTTCCGGGTCAGGCCCTTCGGTGTGAATAGGCTCTTCACGATCTTTTGATTTTATGAACATGATGTCTTCATCAGGGAAGTCAAATCTCATAGGCTGGTAGTCATCAATAGGTTGCTCAGCAAGATATTCAGACAATACACTGCCTTTGATGGCTTTCTGAGAAGTGTACTGGATGTCATATTCTGTAAGAATCATCTGCCATCTTGCAACCCGTCCGGTAAGAGCTGGCTTCTCGAAAATGTACTTGACTGGGTCCATTTTTGATATCAACAAAGTAGTGTGGGTCAACATATACTGTCTCAGTCGGCGAGCAGCCCACGCTAAAGCACAGCAAGTTTTCTCGAGCAGTGAATAACGTTGTTCACAGTCGGTAAACTTTTTGCTCAGGTAGTATATTGCATACTCTTTTCGACCAGACTCGTCATGCTGGCCCAGCACACACCCCATTGACTCTTCTAATACTGTCAAGTACATTATCAGAGGTCTTCCTTCAACTGGAGGCATAAGGATTGGAGGTTCTTGCAGATATTCTTTGATCTTGTCAAAAGCCTTCTGGCAGTCTTCATTCCACCTGACCGTTTGTTCTTTTCTTAACAGCTTGAACAAAGGTTCACAGGTTGCTGTAAGGTGAGATATGAACCGCGAAATGTAGTTCAATCGACCTAAGAACCCCCGAACTTCTTTCTCAGTTTTCGGTGCAGGCATCTCTTGAATAGCTTTGACTTTATCAGGGTCAACTTCAATCCCTCTCTCGCTTACAATAAATCCCAGCAGCTTACCAGATCGCACCCCGAATGTGCACTTATTGGGATTCAACTTCAGTTGGTACTTTCTCAGACGCTTGAATAACTTCAGCAGATTTACCAAGTGATCTTCTTCAGTAAGGGACTTGGCGATCATGTCATCCACATAACATTCTATTTCTTTATGGATCATATCGTGGAATAATGTCACCATAGCCCGTTGGTAAGTTGCACCAGCATTCTTCAGTCCGAATGGCATCACTTTGTAACAGAACGTGCCCCAAGGTGTAATGAAGGTTGTCTTCTCCATGTCTTCAGGTGACATCTTGATCTGATTGTATCCTGAAAATCCGTCCATGAAGGAGAATACCGAGAACTGAGCCGTGTTATCCACCAATACATCAATGTGAGGTAATGGGAAGTCATCTTTCGGGCTGGCTCTGTTCAGATCCCGGTAGTCAACACACATCCTCACTTTGCCGTCTTTCTTAGGCACAGGTACTATGTTAGCAACCCATGGCGGATAGCTAGTTACAGCAAGGAACCCGGCGTCCCATTGCTTTTGTACCTCTTCCTTGATCTTCATTGCCATGTCTGGGCGAGTACGGCGCAATTTCTGTTTAACTGGTGGGCATTCTTCTCTCAAAGGCAGCTTGTGCACAACAATGTCGGTGTCCAACCCTGGCATATCTTGATACGACCAAGCAAACACATCCACATATTCTTGAAGCAGATCAATCAGTTGTCTCTTCACTGAGTCTTGCAGGCAGGCCCCGATTTTAACCTCTTTCACGTCTTTATCTGTACCAAGATTAATTGTTTCTACCTCCTCCTGATGAGGAGTGATAACTTTCTCCTCTTGTCTCAACAACCTGGCTAGCTCTTCAGGAAGCTCATATTCTTCTTCAACCCCTTCATCAGCTTGATTGATCGGATTGTCAAAGTCATACGAAGTCGTAGTCGTGCTGTTGTCGGTGCTGTCTGGAAGGCACTCTCTGCAAGGGTTCAGTTTGTTCATTTTAGTGATTGATTTTAATCTTGTTTAAAAAAGTGAAATAAAGTTATCATTTTGAAAACATCGCCATTTATTTTTTGTACAAAAAGAAAAATGGAAAAAAAGTGAGCGGAAAAGAAAAGGACTCATTTGCAAAAAGATGTCTGATATTTCATTGATTAATCTTGTTTGCACAAAAAGTACAGATGGCCCGATTACAAAATGAGTCTTGTCATCTTGGGCAAGATGCAAGACTTTGATGCATGCTATAAAAATACAGGAAATAATAATTACTCTGCATGAGTAACTCTTATAATTTCCTGGGAAGACCAGTTTGAGATACTGCTCCCCGGGATCTTTGGACGAATCCAATTCTCCAGATTGCGTTCTTCTTCCAGCTCGTCTTCCAAATTGTTGATAGCATCAGGGGTGAGCATCCCCCCACTGACAAAACCGGGCTTCTCAGCAGCCTCTGCTTGATTTTGTTGAGTTGGTCTGTAACCCAACCCAAATTTGTCTTTCTTCTCCTCCACAGATAAAACCTTGCCCCAGCCTTGGGCAGTTCCTTCCTCAACAACCTTCCGGGCTTGTTGATAAGATGACATGGAGATTCCAGATACAGCAGATGCTTCATTAACATTCAAGGCCTCAAATCCTTGACTCATCGTTTCATGGATCTCCCCATCCATCTCAATATACTTATAAGTAGCCAGATGGCTAACAAATATATCCTCCTCCCCACAGATAGTAACGACTTGGCCTTCCCACTCAAATTTTAACTTCTGGTGAAGGGTAGACGTTACTGCGCCAGCGGCATGAATCCACGGGCTACCCAACAAACAGCTGTAGGCAGGCTGAATGTCCATCACGTAGAAGATCGTTTTAAGAGTTTGTGGGCCAATCGTTACAGGCAGCTCAATTTCTCCCAGAACCGATCTCTTAGAACCATCAAAGGCTCTTACTACCAGGTTGCTGGGACGCAACGCCAATCCTTCATATTCTAGCTTCACCAGGGCCTTTTTGGGTAAGACATTAAGGGATGATCCTGTGTCTACCAGCACATGGGAAAGGACTGCACCTTTACATTCCATGGTGATGTGCAAGGCCTTGTTATGGTTGCGGCCTTCCGTTGTCAAGTCAGTATTGGTGAACCCTAGCCCATTGCTAGCAGTAACATTTCCAACCACGGTTTCCAACTGATTGACGGTGATCTCTTCAGGCACGTAAGCTGCGTGCAAGACTTTGAGTAATGCATTCCGATGGGCTTCGGAACACATAAGCAGTGATAGGATGGAGATCTTGGATGGCGTCTGGTGAAGCTGATCCACTATTTTGTAATCACTCTTTTTGATGATTCTCATGAACTCATCAACTTCTTGATCGAATGGGGTTTTCAAAGCTTCCTTAACAGCTTGATCTTCCTGCACCGGGCTCTTTCCTTTTGCCTTGGCAGCAGCTTCTGCTTCGGCAGTGGGTCTTTGAATTTGTGGAGCAAAGAGACGTCCGCTTCGAGTGAAGCCTCCGCCTCCTCCCACATTGTCTATATGTGGTGCAGGTGTTGATGGTTCAAGGGTGATTTTCTTTCCTTCGCAGTATACGTCAGAGCCGTAGTGCCAAGGGATGGCCCTACTGCTTTCATAAGGTACTGGTCCAGGCACTGTGACAGTGACTGGGCTGATGGCAGCTGCAGAAGGGACTGTGATAGTCTGTGGATCATAATAAATTGTGACTGGTGCTCTGATGGGAGCAGCACTTTCTGAGTTGTAGGCAGAGTTGTTTTCAGGATCATAAAATATTGTGACAGTTGAGACATCTTCATGATTTGTTGCTGATGTTGTAGGAGATATTGTCGGAAGGATGGACGTTGTTGTTGTAGGAGATTCAAAATGGAGTGATGCTGAAGTTGTAGAAGGAACATTTGTTGATAGCTGATCAGTTGAGATGATAGATGAAGTACTTGTTGATGAAGCCGAAGAATTGTCAGGAACAATGGTTGCTGCAGTTGTAGGAGATACCGGAATTGTTACTGATGAGATTGCTGGATTTGTTGGAAATGATGTGGTGATTTGAAGTTGGCCACTCTGAATGAGACCATCTATGCCATTCCTCAGGTTATCGCACCCATTTACTGAAATATTGCAGTAAGCACACCCTAACTCACACCCCGGGAACATTTGACATTCGAGGAGCTGAGCCTTAATCTCTACCAACGGTGTCCGAATCTGACCCACACTGGTTATCAAATAAGACGGCTTGTCTTCTTCAATAGCGTTGATTCTGGGACCACCGTGGTGTGGCATAGGATTTTTGTTGACATTGGGTGGTGGTGCGAAATTCAGGGCCTTAGAGTCTACCAGGTCTTGTACCTTCATGTGCAAGGCTCTGCACTTTTCTGTACTATGGCCAGGTGCATTTGAATGAAAAGCACATCTGGCGTTGGAGTCATAATTCCTAGGTAGACTGTTGGGATCTGGAGGTGCCAATGTCCTTAGCTCAACTAGGTTGAGTTTCAGGAGTTGTGGCAGCAATGTAGCATATGGCATAGGGATCGGATCGATCACCCTGTTGGCTTGAGATGGCCTCTGCTGGAATGGCCTTTGCTGGTTATTGTTGTTGGTGTTGCTGTTGTTGTAGTTTCTCGGAGGATACTGAGCTTGTTGATGGTACTGAGGTTGTTGCTGATAGTTTTGCTGCGGAGGTTGATAGGCTGGTTGTGGATGAGCTGGAGCGGGAATGGTGACTGCTGCCACAGATCTATGAACATATTGGGGCCTGCCCCTGTTGGTGTGGATGGCATTGGTCTCACCAGTCCTTCTTGGGCCCGCAAAAGGCTTTCTTGCATTACTGGATGAGCTTGCACCGTTGTCTGAGATCTTACCCATCTTCAATAGGCTTTCAATTCTCTCCCCGGCTATGACTACATCTGCAAAGCTGGTAGACGAGAAGGCAGCTAGCCTATCAATGTAAGTCCCCTGAAGGGTGTTCATGAACATATCAGCCATCTCCCTTTCTGACATAGGTGGTTGGACAGCAGCAGCAAGCTGTCTCCATCTTTGAGCATATTCTCGGAAGCTCTCTCTGGATGACTGTGACATTCCCATTAGGAGGGTCCTGTTGGGTGCCATGTCCAGATTATACTGATACTGTCTGATGAAGGCCTCTGCCAGGTCCTTCCAGCATCTAATAGTTGCTCTTGTCAGATGGGAATACCATTCCCTCGAAGCTCCAGTCAAGCTATCCTCAAAATAGAACATCCACAGCTTCTCGTCCATGGTATAGGCCTTTAGCCTCCCGAGAAAAGATTGTAGATGGGTTCGGGGACAGGAAGTCCCATTATACTTCTCAAAGCATGGTGGCTTAAACTTGTGGGGAATCCTGACCCCATCTACCAAGCCCATATCCATAACATCAAAACCCAAAGAGTTTTGAGACTCTAAGGATCTTAATTTCTCAGCTATCTCATCCAGCCTTCTATCATAGGCCTCCTCCCCGGCTCCCATCACTGTGAACTGGTCTTCTTGGGGGTCTTCTTGCAGTACCCTCCCTGCTGTGGCAGTCCCTTGTATATTGACAGGGATGTTGGCCTCTGGATGGAGGTGGGGTCCAAAGACTGGGGGATTGACATGAGGTTGGACTCTTTCATTGTTGCTAGTCCCAGCAGTCCCTGGCTGATGATCTTCCTGATTTCTCCCTTCCACCAGTGCCCTGAGCCTCTCCTGGCTTTGAGCCATGTTGTTCATTACCTCCATAAACTGTGTCATTTGGTTCCTCATTTCCAACCTCTCGTTGGTCATTTGGTTCCTGACCTCTGTAAGGTCCTGCTGCATCTGATCCATCTGTATGCCCGGAAGGTTGTTACGGGTTGGATATCGGTGCGGACGGTTGAGGGGAAATACCCGGCGTCGAGCAATAGTTCCTGAACATCACAACAGAGTTAGCAACAATAAAACAAACACCTACAAAACAAACAAAGGGTTAGCATGCAATGCAGTATGCTTATTTGTTTTCAAGGTATCCGGCTTGGCATTCAGTTTTGACCCTTCCAGACCCTCGAAGATGCTGTTGATGTTGCTTTCGAAGTAAACTCGGATGGAACAAACTAATACATATATTACAAAAGGCCAATGGTACACAGTTTGTTTACAAATACAAGCCCTCTGAGGGGTCAAAATACATTACAAGAAAATAAAAGTACATGGAATGAAAGCAACAACAAGTAAATGGTCAAACACCAAGACCGAACTCATCCTCCCGAACTTCCTTGAGAAGTGCTTCGGTCACAGGATCAGCTGGACGCTCCGTGAGATTCCTCATAAGGAGGTTCCGGGTAGTAACAGCTGCAGTTAGCTTCTTGTGTTGACTTTGGTCCTTTGACCTCTTCACTCCAGCTCTGATCTTCAGCTCTGATCTCTCCCTCTGGGCTGCTGCCAGGGCTTCCTGCTGCTCTTTTGCACTAGCTTCCAGTTGCTCTATCTTGTCTTGGGCCCTCTTGTCCTCCAGAGTACGGGCCTCGGTGATCCTGACCCACCTAGCCTGACTCTCCTTCAGATACAAGTCTGTCCTGGCTTTCTGGAATTGGGCTTCCTTGCAAGCATTCTTCAGGATTTGTTCTCCGGCCCTAGATTTCTTAATGTAATCCTCAGACTTCTCAATTTTAGCCAAGTGCTCCACCTTCAACTTCTCCAACCTCTCAATATCCAGTCTGCCATCACTCCTCTCCCAGAGGGTCTTCTGTAGAGCTTGAGTCAGCTTCTCATTTCTCTCTTTCAACTTCTCAAACTCCTCTAAGCTGACAGTTGCTGGAGGTGGTGTTGTGGAAGGCCCAGGCATATCTTCTATAGTAAAGGGCATCCCAGAGAATTGAGCCCTGGCATGGGACCAATCATAGTATTGTGCTGATGCCACATTGTTACATTTCCCCAGGATGGTTACCCCCTTAGTCTGCACATTGTCCCAGGCCCAGGCTGCCTGCCTAACAATAGCCAGATTAGGCTTGTTCTCACAATAAAGAATTTCAACCAAGTCCTGTGCCTTAGGAGTGTGGACCAGTGCATAGCCCAGTTGTCTTTTGAACAGCAGAGGGTTGTAATTAATACTACCCTTAACTCCTATTAGGGGCACATTGGGAAAATGCCCACAGCTGGTGATGATATCCCTGCCTTTTGTGCTTTGAGTGCACCACCTGATATCAGCTGAAGCTAGAGTAGTAAGTCTTCCAGCCCAGTTTCTCTGTTGATGAGGGTTCAAAAATGCATCTGTCCTGGGTAGATGCCTGAGAAGCCAAGTATGGAACAAAGGAGCACAGCATCTTACTAATCTTCCCCTCTGTTTTTCATTCCTCTGATGCACTGAATAGTAGAGATCCCCCAATAAAGTTGGCACTGGGTTCTTCAGGATGAAAAGATGGATCGCATTCTTGCTAACAAATCGAGGCTCATCTGCAAACAATATGATCCCATATATGCTCAAGGCTAATAAAGCACAGACTGCTTTCCACTCTCCTAAAGAAGCTTTCAGGGTAGCTTGAGAGATCAAGAAATCCAGATGCAGGCCAGGGATCCCAGCCTTAGAAGTCATATGCTGCCCAATCAGGACTGGTTCCAGATGCAATGCCTTTGCTACCTCTTCATTACCAGGAAAGACCATCTCAGGGTTGAAGGGGACTTCACCCCTGATAGGTATACCAACTAATGATGAGTATTCTTCCAATAAGGGGCCCAGCTGAAAGTCCTGAAAAGTGAAACACCTCAGTGGGGGATCATAAAACTGCAGGCAAGTGTGGATCAGGCTTCTCTGTGAGGGGTCCAGATCCATAACCATATCAAGTATATCTCCATGGTGTTCCCTGAACAGTGGTATATGGTCTGGAGTGATCAGGGTCTGAATCCTCCTGATGTCAGCTAACTCTGGCTGGAAGAAGTGGTAGGTGATGTTGCTCTTTTTAGGTGCCATGATGTTGAGACTGAGTAGAGACAAGTGCTGATGATGATACTGAATAATGGGCCACTGATCGGCTGGTGCAGGTGACTGAAGTATATAGCTGATAGCTGAAGCAGGTGCTGATGAAGATAGGTCAATACTGAAGATGGGGTCAAAACCAAAACCAAATGAAGATGGATACCCTGAAACACAAATAAGCAAATGTCAATATGATGCAATGAGGATGTATGCAAATGATATGCAAGGGTTTGTGACTGAGCTGGATCTGATCAAATGCTCTGATATAAGTCCATGTGTGTAAGAAATCCAGATGGAGGTCTATAAGTCCAGTAACCAAGGTGGGGGGGGGCTCAAATAAAGAGCCACATGTCCAGGGTTTAGAATCACAAGAATTGTCCCAACATGGAGTATTCTTAATCAAATCAAAGTAACAGGGTATTCTGAGGTTAAGGTACCTGCAAACCTGTAAACAGCCCAACCCCCTCACAGGTGGTGTTCTAAAACAAGGATCCTCAGACTTGGATTAGTTATGAGAAGTGTAAACACTTCTAACCCGGAGGTACAGTGTTTACAATAACCATAAAAGTTCCTCCTCTAATTCACCTCAGTTTCTGAAGGTCAATACTAAAAGGTCATCCAGACTTAGCAGGCTTCCCAGATATCCCTAGCACTGCAGGAAATCTGCAACACAGAGTTCTCAAAAAGAAACCCATATCTGAACCGTGTTTCATATTCCCGCACCAGACCGAGATGGAATGGGAAAGAATATGAACCACTCTAGCCTAGGTGTCACTCAGGTCCCAGGTATAGGACCTTAACTCTCAATGGAACACCCACCCACCAAAGCAAACAACAGATCCAGCCAGCAGCACAGTATGACAATATGATAATATGCAAAGCTATAAAGAAAACAGTAAAGCAACTGTACATAAAGCAAAAATAAATACAAATATACAAACACAAATAGCACATAACACCCCAGTAAACACAAATCAAACAAGCGCTAGGAGGAACCCACAAAAAGAACCAGAAGCCCTGGTTACAGTATAAGGGTCCCCAGTAGATTCGCCAAGCTGTCGCTCCCGATAAATGAAGCTAAGTCAGATAAAGGTACAGACGCGAACGGTCGGCGAGAGGGACAATGAGAACACACAGCCGTGAACTCACTGGAGATGAAAAGAGTCGCCAGCTAGGCATTTTTATCCCGGAGGAAAGGCAATGCTGCATAGACCTGGAAAGATACGGATAAGACGGTTGCGAACCAGAGAGACTGAGAAAGGGGGTTGGTTACAACCTGGGAAGGTATTAGCACCCAGATTGTCCGCCGTATTCGACGGGATCCACGCTTAAAAGATTTGTGTTTTAAAGGGGTAGTGTCAGTGCAATCTGTGTATAAGTGCTGGAAGAGATGTACAGGTGTCAGTGTAAAGTGTATAAGTGATGTGAAGTGTATAAGAGAGGTGTCAGTGTAAGGATGAGAGTATGCTCAAGATCATGAGGCTTAAAGAATGGTACTGGAAGGAGGGGGAATATACAGAGACTTTTGTTCGATAACTGTTAAGTTATGCCTACGTATCCTCTCGTGCAATGAGGAAGTCAGAACACCGTAGTTCGACCCAAAGAGACTGAAAGATGAATTGACTTGTGAACTGCTTACTTGTCTATGCTCAAGTGTATGACCTGTCTGGCTCAGGTGCAAACTGTCTTGCATTTAGACGGAAGAAGCAAGTTCTCGTTTGTGAGTGAATGAGATGAGAAAAGAATCCCGAAGGAGACGATTATTGTTTGTTTCTGTGTTTTTAGTCTTTTATTGCTTTTGAAAGTTTGTCATAAGTTAATGAGCTTAAGCCTAAACCAATGGGTTAGTAAACTCATCACATCTTCCCTCTGATTAGGGGTAATGAGAATACCTTAAGTGTGAAGTCAGCTTCTCACACTTAATCACCTTTGGTGTAGGATTAAGATCATTAACCTACTTGTGATTATTTAGATGTTTTTGGTGTTTTTGTTTAGTGTTGAGTAATGAGATTAAGCCATAATCAGGGATTAAACAGACTCATTACATCATCCTAATAGAAGGATAATAGATGAGAATGTTTAAGCTGAGGAATGCTCCTCAACTTAATCCATGATTAGGGATTAAACTCATGACAAAACAAGCCTTTGATTAAGTGGATTTTATTTAATGGTGAGATTGATGAAGTGGATTTTATGATTTGTAAGACAACTTGAGGGGGACTTGTCCATTAACACTGGGGTTAGTCCTTCTTAACCATTTAAGGAAGAATTAGAACCCTAATGCAAGGCCCAAGTTACAAGTGTGATGTCTTGATGATTATTATGTGAATTGATTAAGAGATTTAAACACATTAAGGGTTTAACACTTAGGATTAAAGTTATACACTCCATCCTAATAGAAGGATGCAGGTATAAGCTTAATCTCAAAGCCTTAAAGCCTTTAGGGTTTAGTCCCTGATTATGAGATGAGATGAGAAGACTCAAAAGAGACACAAAGGTAAAACTAAGTGGGGGACTAATCAAAACCCTAATCATTGTCATGCTTGGTTGTTCCTAAGGTTTGTGTGGTTTCACCAAGAAGATCTTCAAAGGAATCACCAGGAAGCAGATGGAAGGATCAAGAGAAGCAAAGTAACTTGCTTCATTCAAGAAGTCAAGTCACTTGAAGAAAGAAAGTAAGGAGGAGGAGAATGAGCAAGCTCAATCTCAAGCACATACAAAAATGCAGCAAGGATGCAAGAGAGAGATGAGAAGAAGTTGTGAGAAGTGAAGGCAAATTCACTTCTCAAATCCACTTACCACCTGAAAGGTTAGAAAAGAAAATGCAATGCAATGCAAAATGAGATGAAATGGTATGATGAGAAACAAAACCAGAGGCATTTACATGATGCTAATGATGCTATGAGATGCTACAAACATGAGGCAGCACATGGAAATGATCATACAAGCTCATGAATGCAAATGAAGCAAGTTAAGAAGCATGAACATACATGAAAAGTTATGAGATGCATGTGGCATACAACATGACAAATGCAAGGTGCAATGATCAAACATGCTTTCAATATGTCTTATGATGTTAAATGAATCAAATGGAGGCATGGAATGTCATGGCAAGTCATGTTATGCAAGAGAATGCAAGATGGATGCATATGGAAGCCCAAATTAGGGTTTATGAACAATACATCAAACAAAAACCAAAATCAGAAGCAAACAACATTATAAAAAATTGAAAATGCACTCAAAGGACCCCTAATCCTATACTAACTCACTGCCCAAAGGAGAGGTCTCAACTCCTAACCAAATTCAAGTTATGGTTTTCTTAAGATTACTAGGGTTTTAGGGTTCCCAAACAAGAAAATTACCAAACAAATGGAAAATGAAAGATCAAATCATGGCCATTTAATCTCACAAACTACATGCTAAACACAATGCAATGCAAAAAGAACCAAGGTCCAACTCTTCATGATTAGGCAGAAATGATTTTTTGAAGTTTGGATCAAAATAATGCATAAAAATGATTTTAATTCAATGAAAAATTCTCAAAATGCATCAAGATCAAAAAATAAATTTGGTTTGAGGGTTGGACAATGTTTCTAAATGTCTTAAAACATTTCATGAATTTTTTGGTGATTTTTAAATACCTAAAAGTATTTTTAATAAATTAATTTTCATTAATCAATTAACAATAAACTTTTAAATATTTAAAAATACTTTTTTTAATGCTAAAAATGAAAATGAAAATATTTTTGTGTTTTAAAAATTAATGAAACTCTTGACAAAAATTTTCATAATTTTTAAAACATTTTTGCTATTTTAAATAAATTGTACAAAACAAATGAAATAAATATGAAAATAAAATGAAATTAAATGGAAAAGGAAAAAGTCAGCCAATCTAATGGCTGAGATTCAAACCCCAGGACGCGGGAGCTGACCACGCGCGCAAATGAACGGTCTACATTCAAACTGGCCTAATTAATGCTTATGCCCTAAACCTGCCGTTAATCACTTTCAGACGACCGGAACAGTGTTCCGGTCGTCTTCTCCGATCACATCAAAATCCAATCTCACTCTAGACGTTTCTAAAATGAAATCTACAAACACAGGAATGATCCCCACTCACTCACGAACCAAAACCCCCAATCAAAACACATTTATCATCCCTGAAATGACTGAATCGAAGCAAACAAAATCTAGGGCAAAAAGTTCAGAGACTGATTAAACTCTCATCTCTCCACCATTTTCAAAACTAAAGACATATTTATGATCAGGGAAGCATGAATAACAACTTAAGAACTTAAAAAAATGATTTCTGGAAAAAATGTTCTTGAGCTACCTGAGTTTCGAAGCTTTCAATCCTGCAACTTTCTGCCCTCTTCCTTTGATGCAAACCACCCCCTTTGGTCCCTTGATGATGTCTGGATGCTCAGCAAGAGTTTATGTTGGCTGGTTTGGGAGTTTGAATAGCTTCTGCTCAAGCTCAGGTGGAAATGGTGTTTGTGATTCAGGCTGTTTCAGGCAAAGGTGAGTGGTTCTTTGTGGTCAGGATGATGTTTTGAGAAGGTTTGTGGAGTTTGTTCAAGTGTTTGTGGCCTGTGGAATGAGTTTCGAAAGCTTTAGCTTTGAGAGTGAAAAATGGAAGAGTGATGTTCTTGCTGGTTTCAGGCTTAGGTCTTGCTGGTTTTGGCTCAGTGAAGCAAGGTGAGTTGATTAGTGGAGTTGGTTTTTGTGTTTGTGAGTTGTATGGAGAGATTCGAAGAGTTTTGCTTTAGGGAGTGAGTTTGTGAATGTTATGATCTTGTGTGTTTCAGCCTTGCTTGTTGTATGAAATGGCTAGCATTTGATCCACATAAACAACTCTCATTGGTCAGATGATGTGACCTGCCCTTTATTGATTGGTATGGCCACTTTTGCAAATTGTCAACTTTTGTGTAAGAGAAAGCATGGGCAACTTCTAGGCTAGTACATGGGCTGTGTGCTGCGCAGCAAGGTGAGGGGAGAGGGCTAGGGTGGTTCAGCATCCAAGGCAACAAGTGGATGGAAGTGTGATGATGATTTTGCAACTTGATCACTTTTGGTTCTTATGAAACTATCTTGCCTCACAAGCCATAAAACATGAGGAAATCTTGGTCCAATCTGAACTTTAGGACTTACATGATGCTTGTGTAATGGTTTGATGTCAATTAGAAGTCACAATTTGCCTTGGTACAAGATTTTGCAAGTTTCTCATTTGGTGCACATTTTGAAAATTAGTGATTTTTGCCAACTTTGACACACCATAACTTTTGATCCAAAATGAATTAGGTCATGTTCTTGTAATTTTTGAAAAGGGAAAGATCTAATCTACAACTTTCATGACCAAAGTTTTTCCATTTGAAGCATTTTTGGATCAAAAAGTAAGGGTTGAAAGAGTTGCATAAAATGACATTTCATTAAAAGTCAACCATGCCCTAAAAAGTCAACTTTGCAAAAACTTGTAATTCTTGAATTTTGTGAACTTCAACCTTCTTCCATGATCAAATAAAGATCATATACACTCAAAATAATGAAGATCACCCCTTGGTTGGGTCATTGGGGGCCTCAGATGCCCTGATTTTGCACTGACTTGTCCAGAAAGTCAACCTTTGATCAGATGACTTCCCCATGGAATTTCTTCATGAAAATTGATATGCATACTCCCTATACCATATGGAGACCAATGGAAACAAGAATGACCAAAAAATTTGGAGTTATGGCCTCTGAAACCAAAACCCTAATTTTAGGTCAACTGTGCAGTTAAACCTGGCTCTGCCTCCATACCAATCCCAGTTCTTGTGATTCTTTGGCATTCTTGACTTTGAGTAGATGTAATATGATATAAGAACGCACATGGATCCCTTTGAAGTGATTGATGGCCCTTGGAGTGGCTCAAGAGGCTCTTGGATTGCTCAGATCACAAACCCTAGGTGCAGATGACTTAGAACCTATGCAGTGAATCAAAATGAGATATGAGATGATATGATTGTGTTTATGCATATGAAATGATCACAAACCATGGTGTAAATGGGTGAGGGCAAATTTGGGGTGTTTACACATCCCTGAGAGGATTATTACTGACAATGGCTCTAATCTGAACAACACTATGATTACTGATCTCTGCACGCAGTTCAAGATTAAGCATCACAACTCTTCTCCGTATCGTCCGAAGATGAATGGGGCAGTTGAAGCTGCTAATAAGAACATTAAGAAGATTGTACAGAAGATGACTGTTACTTACAAGGATTGGCATGAGATGTTACCATTTGCTCTTCATGGTTATCGTACTACAATACGTACTTCAACAGGGGCAACTCCATTCTCCTTAGTCTATGGTATGGAAGCAGTTCTGCCCATTGAAGTTCAGATTCCCTCCTTAAGAATTATGAAGGATGAAGGCTTGGATGAAGATGAGTGGATTCAGACTCGACTTGACCAGATAAATTTGATTGATGAGAAGAGGCTAGCAGCAGTTTGTCATGGCCAGATGTACCAGAAACGGATGATCAAAGCTTTTAATAAGAAGGTTAAGCCAAAGGTATATCAGGCTGGTGACTTGGTAATCAAGCGTATCATATTACCACAGGGTGATCCTAGGGGCAAGTGGACTCCTACATATGATGGACCATTTGTAGTCAAGACAGTATTCTCAGGAGGTGCCATGATACTTACTACTATGGATGGTGAAGACTTCCCACAGCCTGTAAACGCAGACATAGTTAAAAAATACTACGCATAAAAAGAGACCCGCTAGGTTGACAGACCTAGGCAAAAATAAGGGCATCCCGGCAAACCAAAAGGGTTTGGGCAAAAATTAGGGATATATATAAAAAGATGTACACCCGGCAAATCGAAAACCTGAAAAGGCGGCTTGGGCAAAAAAGGGTATCCCGGTGGATTGAAAACCTGAAAGGGCAATCCAGGCAAAAGTTAGGGATTAAAGCGTATGACTATGTCTCGTTTGGATCACCCATGAAACTGCAACCAGTTGTATTACTCATGCAAGCTCAAACAGATAAAGCTCAATCCAATCGTTTCCGTCTCAACAGCAGAAGATGAGATACTTGAAGATAATGGCAATAGTAGAATTGAAACTCAATAGGATTATTTCCCACATAGCTGATTTTCCTTGTTTTGTAAAAAACTTTATGACAAAATCCTCTTACTAGGGTTTATGTGTCTTTGTACAAACTTACCCATGTATGGGTCACTTTTTGATATAAATAAATTCCATCTTTTGAATCCAGATTTACTTTTACCCTATTTACATAAGCGAAACGTCCATTGGTTGTGTTTGAATGTATGTATGCTTTTGAATATTATTGATGTTTACCAGAAATGCATGTATGCTTTTTAATATGATTGATGTTTACCAGAAATGCATGAAAATGCAATAATAGTATTTACTAAGGACGAACGAGGGAAGGATTTCAACGAAGCTTCGCCGGTTCATCTCTACAAAACAGTTACAAATCCACAGTAGGGCAAATTCATCTTCATAAAGTTACATCTCCCATGGAATTTATATCCATCTCTTTTATCCTCATACGGATATACGGGTATTTACTTTCCAATAAGGGTACGACGAACGAAGACGGGATGTTATATCTACCCTGCTATCAAACAAAGACGAGGGTTATATATACCTTGCTATCCCTAGCAGACGGGAGGTTATATATACCTTGCTATCCCCAGCATACGGGAGGTTATATATAATATATTATCAAAACAAGACGGAGTGAGTTCCCCATATTCTTCAACAACGAATCGGGATTTATTTTCCCTGGCCAGCAGTTGTTATACGAAGATATCCAGACGCTTCAGGCAGCATCATATCATACATACATCATTTACATCATACCATAATATACATATCCATAGATACATAATACATCACTTAGGTGCATCATATTATACATGCATACATAATACATAAGCTAATACTATCATACAGAATGCTACCTTGTTTTCAGGTTAATTATCCAGCAAACAGACTTATGATTATCAGGACTGCTTTATCCTCCTGAAAGTTATCATCCCTCAGGATTGCTTTATCCTCCTGAAAGCTTCTTGTCCCTCAGGATTGCTTCATCCTCCTGAAAGCATATCATCCATCAGGATTGCTTTATCCTCCTGAAAACTTTTAGTACATCAGGACTGCTTCATCCTCCTGAAAGCATCACTACATCAGGATTGCTTGATCCTCCTGAAAGCTTATTATCTCATCAGGACTGCTTTATCCTCCTGAAATCATATTATTACCTCAGGGCTGCTCCATCCTCCTGATAGCTATTATCAATATCTCAGGATTGCTTCATCCTCCTGATAGCTATTATCAATATCTCAGGACTGCTTTATCCTCCTGACAGCTTCTTGTACATCAGGACTGCTTTATCCTCCTGAAAGCATATTATCAATATCTCAGGACTGCTTTATCCTCCTGAAAGTTATCATCATACCTTCATATTTTGGACTGCTTTATCCTCCAATAAATACATCTGAAGAACTTTTCTCCAAGTGGCATCTTTAAGCCCACTCAAGCATAATCAACTAGCCATCTGTATCACTCTATGCACTGGTGAGTGCAAATTTTTGGGCTTTTGTGTTCAATCCCCTTCAATCTTCCAGGTCACGACTGGCAAATATACCAATCTAACCCCTCAGGTTTCAGAAAATTGAACAGGGGCAGCTGTTGCAGCCCAAAATTTGCCCTCACAATACAAAACTTTGTGTGCTAAGAAGGTTCACAAGATTCATAACACTTACAAGACCTTTCATGAGGTTCATGAAGTCTACAAGTCACTTTATGAAGTTCACAAGGTTCACAAGATTCACAATGTTTACAAGACCTTTCATGAGGTTCATGAAGTCTACAAGTCACTTTATGAAGTTCACAAGGTTCACAAGATTCACAATGTTTACAAGACCTTTCATGAGGTTCATGAAGTCTACAAATCACTTTATGAGGTTCACAAGGTTCACAAGGTTCACAATACCTCCCATGAGGTTCACAAGACATTTTATGATGGTTCAGAAGGTTCACAAAGTTCACAACTGGTCAGAAGAGTTGACAATTCCCTCAGACAATGCACCTCCTAAGCAATGCATCCAAAACTAGGGTTTTGACTTTAATCAGGCTAAATGAACTTCCAAGACTTCAAGTGAGCTTCATAACATCCTATATGTGTGTAAGAACCCCCATGACAAGTTTCAAGACTTTTCTCAAAAGTTTGCTCAGTCAAATGATCAGATAAGTCAAAATCAGTCGAAGCAGTTAAAAAGTCAAACTGAGGTCAACTGTGGTCAAACCAAAGTCAAACTTCATGATTTTTTGCCAACATCAAGTATATGAAGTAAAATTCATCATTTGATCAAAGGTTGATCATGATTCATCAAGGAGATTTCAGATCATCAAGAATCAGGAGTTTCTAAATTAGGGTTTTCTCAGTAAAAGTCAACTGAACTTTGACCAGCCATAACTTTCACATGATTCATCACCAAGTCTCCATCCAAAGCTCATTTTGAAGGAAATTGAATTCTCTACAACTTTGTGTCTCACAAGCCAAGCCCAAAAATGCTTCATTTGGAAGGTATGAGCTAAGACATTATAGGTCCTTTTGAAAGTCAACAAAAAGTCAACAACTTCAAAAGGGCATAACTTGAGATTGGTAAATGATATGGACATGAAACTAGTGGGGTTGTTTAGAGGACTCTTTAAGCTTTCCAAAATGTCCAAGAACACCCTCATACCATTAAAATTGAAGGATATGTGCCCTTGCAAAGTTGGGAAATTTTAGGGAAGTTTATGAAGCAAATGGAGGTTTAAAACCAAATTTTGTTAAGTGGGCTGAACTTTTAATGACCCAAAGCAATCCATGACATCATGCACGAAAATTCTATGATATTTTCATAATTTTATTTTATTTAATTAATTTATTATGATTTTTTATACTTAAAATCATTTTAAATTTAAATAAAATATTAAATATGAAGATTTAATTTTATTTTTGGTTCTAGAAAGTCATGAATTCAGCATGGAACAAATTGATACAAGAATACCATTGATTGGCTTGAAATAGAAAGTGTTGATGCAAAAATATTGAAATTTCAAAGCTTATCATGGTGAATCTTTTTGAATCAAATCTTCTACACAACTATCCAACTTTTTGACCTAAATTGATCCTCCTATAAGTACTTAACACAAACCTAATGCAAGCCACGAATTTCCTGCCTCCCAAGAGTAAGTTCCATAAGTCAAAAAACCTCTCCAAAGCTTGCATTCGGTTTCGAATTTCCAGGACATTTGAAGGTATTTGAAGCATATAGCCATGATCACTGAATACCATTGAGTGAAAACCAATACTCATATGCATCCCAAACACTCCATAATGCATAAACCGAACCATGATTGTTCTTGAATATGATTTTTTCGATTGCACTAATTCAATGCATATTAATGAATTTTGTTTGTCTAATCTTATTTGTGATGATATGTAGAACGTTTCTGGGCAAAGAAATCAAAGAAATCATGAGAAACCCGTGAGATGCCATGTTAGGGTTTTGAACTCCAAATTAGGGTTCTTTGATTTACGCATTATAAATGAATTTTGTTGGTAAAATTGGATTGTACAGGTCACAAGGAGCTCAAAGGTGTCCTTAATTTGACAAAACCGTACTGCTTGTGTGTGTTTGAAATTCGTAGGTTTTCCTATGAATAAAATTTCGCAGGTAAATGTCTAGCAAATTTCGCAGGTAAATCTGCAGGTCTCAAGGAAGAAGACGAAGTAAACCTGGCGCGAAATTCAAATTTAAAAAAATTGTTTTAAAATATTATAATATAGTTTCCACTTTATTTCACAAGCCTGATGCTTGTCCCAGTGGAAGGAGGTGCACATGCATTGCTTGAGGACCTGTGTTCGAGTCCTGGTCTCACCATCTTTTTGTTATTTTTCCTGATATTCATTGGTTTTAATATATAATTAATTGTGACCATTACATTGCCAGAAGCGCCCTCCCGGCTGGATGGAAAGGATGTTTGTTTGCATTGTAAGGGACCTGGGTTCGAATCTCCCCAGGCCCTTTTGTGTTATTTTATTTTTGTTATGGTTTGTTTCAGGTTGAGGACAAAAGGGATTAAGCCCTTGTTTTTACAGCCAACGCGCGCATGGCCCAGTGGATGGAGGGCAGGTCTTGGAGGCTGCAAGCTGAGGGGACTGGGTTCAAATCCCAGCCCCAGCAGGTTTTTTTTTTATTTTCATTCTTTTCTTTATCCTTTTTAATTTAATTAATATTTTCTCTAAAATAAATTCAAATAATAAATGATATATTCCTATTATTTTTGAACTCATTTTTTTTATGTTATAAGAAAACTCATCTATTTTTTTTAAATTGTTAATATTGCTATTAAATTATCTATGTAATTATTGTGTTATTTTAAAAATGTATACAAACCCTAATTTATTTTTTCTAAACAATTAAAAAAAAACCTAATTTTAATTTCTAATTCTTTTTGTAAATATAATTATTATGTATATATTTTATTTAATATAATTAAATTATAATTAATCCCATTTTAATATATAAATATTCTATCATTGTTTATAATTAATTATATATGTAAATAATTTCTAAAATTGCAAATTTAATAATTTCTCATAATATGTTCATAATTTATTTAATTTGTTTATAATTTTAAATTTTTTAATTGTTCATATTTTTTCTATTAACCATTAAAATTTTGTCTTTTGTTTATTATTATTATTACTAATCATGTTTATTACTAATCCATTTATTTTTTTTATTATGCTTATTATTATTATTTCACTAACCTTATTTATTTTTAATTATTATTACTAACCCCTATTATAATTATTATTGCTTATTTATTTATTTTACTTATTATTTATATTTTGCTTATTTATTTATTTTTGCTATTTATTTAAATTGCTTTATTATTATGTAAATGCTCCTTGGTGTAATTTTTAATTTATTTAATTTTCATGCTATGGTTAGTAAAAATAGGGAGTGTAACATGTATGATATTTAAAATTGAGTTTAGCTCATTTAAATTATAAGATAAATATAAATTAAACACTCACACACGTAAGCCGATCTTTGATCGCCATCTCACTTTCTAGGGTTGCCTCTCAATGTTGCCTATTCAAAAAGGTCAAGTAAGGGTGTATAAAGCAAAGTCCCTTAAAAGAAAAGTCATCTAGTCCCTTCATAATCAAAGATCAAGTCCCTTAATGGTTGCCTTTCAATATGATCTTGTCCCTTTCGAATAATGATGACAGTCCCTCCAAATGCTTAATACACCCTACAGTTACCTATATAGACAGATGTCCCTCACTTGTCCCACACATCCAAGGTAATGACTACCTATTCCTTAATAATAGGGATAGTCTTACCATTTAAAGGATAAAGAACAGAAAAGATTTAAATTTAGGGTAGGTTCCTCTTAGATACTTGCTCACTTTTCAAAAACGTTTCAAACACTTCACACATTTCAAACAATTTTCAAAACAAAGGTTTTTTACGCATCCATACATGGATCATTATTAAACTCTTATGAAAATTTCTATTCACACACTTCACATTTTCAAAAAACAATTTAAATTGAGCTAAGTAACTAAGAGCCCATGGATAACCATGGATGTAAAGGGTGCTAACACCTTCCCTTTACATAACCTACCCCCCGGACCCAAAAATCTTTTAAAAAGGTCTTTCCTGTTCTTTTATGCCTTTCCTTTGGATAAAATAAAAGTCGGTGGCGACTCTTGCTATCCGCAACATAACTAAAGTCAGTTCTCCCACCGTGTTACTCCCACAATGGAAGAATTCTCCAAATTACTTGGTGTTCCTATCCTTGATCAGAAACCTTTCACATGCTTAGAGAAAGAGCCTAAACCTGAAGTTATTGTAGCAGCCATTCATCTGAAGAAATCAGACATTGTATTGGAAACCAGAAGTGGAACTAAGGGTATTATTTCTAAGGTATTGATAGAGAAGGCTCAGGTGTTCTTGGATGCTATGAGCTACGATGCTTTTGAGGATATCTTAGCCTTGCTTATTTATGGTTTGGTATTGTTCCCTAATGCAGACCAATTCATAGATGTACACGCGATCAACATATTTATGACTCATAATCATGTGCCTACCTTGCTTGGAGATATCTTACACTCTCTTCACACTTGTACTACAAAGGCACGAGGAACTCTGATGTGTTGCGTACATATACTATCAAGGTGGTTTATTTCACACCTTCCTTGATCTGTGATGAAGAATGAACAAGGTTGGAGGTGGTCTAAAAGGATGATGTCACTCTCTCATTCAGACATTCATTGGTGCTCCCGATCTATGGAGAATATCACTATCATTGGCCATTGTGGTGAGTTCCCTAATGTGTCACTCTTTGGCATAATAGGGGGCATTACCTACAATCCTTCTTTAGCACTACATCAGTTTGGTTAT
Organism: Lathyrus aphaca; assembly: GCA_963966055.1. Taxonomy (NCBI): domain Eukaryota; kingdom Viridiplantae; phylum Streptophyta; class Magnoliopsida; order Fabales; family Fabaceae; genus Lathyrus; species Lathyrus aphaca. The sequence goes on from OZ014522.1 coordinate 515,452,012, forward strand.
GCTCGAAGTAACGGTCCTCATGACATGCTTATTCAAGGTATTGTGTTTGATTATGACCATGATCTTCGAGGTTACCGTCAAAGGTTTATACGAGCTTGAAGCATGGTGAACAAGAGCAACAACAATACTTTGGAACCAAAACACTCCATCCCAATGGAACCTTACCTCAGATGGGTGTGATCTCGTGCTCAGACTCTTATGATGCCATATCATGATATCCTACCAGTAACTGTTGAGCCTATTATTGAAGGAGATATTCCTTATACCATTCTTCATCTTGACATGCCTACGGATCTGGAAGAGCTGCAGAAATCTTGGATTCAACTGAAGGAGGAAAGGGATACTTTTGAGGCCCAGTTCCATGCTCACATAGGAAAAGTGTTGGAGCTAACGAAGCAACTTCACGAGGAGCGGAATCTCAATACATATCTCAACCCGAAGAGAAAGCGTCTATAGGAGACTTAAATCTTAGATGTTTTATTTTCTTTATAATTTTCGTTTTCTTTCATTTGTAAGCCCAAGGGGAAATATTATTTCAAGACTACTAATAAGAGTTTTTTGTTTTTGTTTGTCTTTAAAAAATTTAAATATTGTGGTCCTTGAAAACATTGCATATGCATCTGCATACCATCTCATTGCATAACAGGTTTCCACGACAGGTTTCTTATCTTCTCACTGTTTATTTCAGCAGAAATGGATCTCGAACAATCTGTCAAAGATCTTCAAGCTCAGAATTCCCAATTTCAAGATATGATCTTGAACTTGTCCAAGGGACAAGAAGAGCTGAAGGCACTCCTGGCCAAGAAGAAGAAGAAGACCAGGAAACCAGTTGGCTTCATCAATTTGGATAGGAGGTTCAAAGGTCCAATCAAGCCAGATGACAAGGATGAAGATCAAGAGGACGAAGAATATGTGAAAGAAGAAGGTAGTCAACATGGTACTGCTGGAAATTACGATCGAGAGGAGAATTATTATTATGATTCGACTGGTGATGAGAAATTCAAGTTACTGGAAGACCGGGTGAATGCCATGGAGTTGCAGAAGAAATCTGGTCTAGACTTTGAAGATTTGAGTTTGATTTCTGGAGTGGTCATCCCTATTGGATTCAAAGTTCCTACTTTTGTGGTATATAATGGTGTTTCATGTCCAAAGTTTCATTTGAGATCCTATGTCTGAAGGATCCAACCACATACTGCTGATAGAAAATTGTGGATTCATTTCTTTCAGAAGAGTTTATCTAGAACTCAACTGGAATGGTACTACCAACTGGAGAATACCAATATTCGTACTTGGAATGATCTTGTTGAGGCCTTCTATAGGCAATATCAATATAATTCTGATTTAGCACCGACTCGCATGCAACTCCAAAGCATGTCTATGGGTTCTAAAGAAAGTTTCAAGGAATAAGCCCAGAAATGAAAAGATCTAACAACCAGAGTTCAACCTCCTTTGACTGACAGGGAATTGGTTAACATGTTCATGAGTACGCTGACGGGTCCTTTCTATAGTCATCTAATTGGAAGTTCGTCGTCTAGTTTCACAGAGTTGATAATGACTGGAGAACGCGTGGAAAATGGAATACGAAGCGGTAAGATACATATGGATGCCTCTTCAAGTACTACTAAGAAGACTTCTGGTGGGAAGAAAGAATCTAATGTTGTTTACGGCCAACAAGGTCGTAATAAGAACAACCAGAACCAATCTGTGGGGGAAGTTCTAATCTCTAACCCCGCACCTACACAACAAAATCAGCAACAGAATAATCAGCCTAAGCAAGGTGCACCTAAGAGAGTATTTACGAAGATCAATATGTCATTGGCTTAGGCACTGCAACACATGTTGAAGGGAGAGCTGATTACTTTGAGGGATCCTCCTACTAATCCCAATAATTCCTCTCCTCGTTACAATCCCAATGCAAGGTGTGATTATCACTCCAATTGTCCCGGACATGATACTAATAGTTGTTGGGCGTTGAAGAATAAGATTCAGGATATGATTGATGCTGGAGAAATTGAGTTTGATCCTCCTGAGACTCCTAATATGATTATTGCTCCTATGCCCAAACATGAGATGACTGTTAATGATGTTGATGATAGTTCTTATGTTTCTGTTGTAACTGATCTGACTACTCATATGGAAACTGTTAAGAAGAAGCTGATGCAAGCTGGTTTATTTCTGGGCTGCAATGAAGATTGTTATTATCGTGACTCCAAATCTAATGGTTGTTGGAAGTTGAAATAAGGTATTCAACATTTGATGGATGATCGTACAATACTATTTGAGAAGATTCCTTCTATAGGAAGCTTATGTGAAGGTTTGTCTCAAGATCTGAAGCTTGAAGATGTGTTTGTGGTTACTAAAACTCCTATGAGGATCACTTATAAAGGTCCTGTAAAGATTACTACTAAGCCAAAGGTGGCTCCCCTGATTATTACTACTCCCGGTCCAATTCAATACTCTTCTGATAAGGCTATCCCTTGGAATTATGGTGCTGATGTTTATATCCATGGTGTTAAACAAGAGCCTTTAACTGATATACCTGCTGAAGATACTAATCCTAATGTCGACAATATTGTCGGGACTAGTAAGGTTACTAGGAGTGGAAGAATTTTCTCTCCTGAAGACACCTTAAAGACTGTTGCTACTCATGTTCGTATCTCCTCCTCTGGACCAAGTACTGAAGCTCTGGGCAAAGGACCTGTGATTGAGCCTGTCCAGGTGGAAACATCAGTTGTTGAAGATCTCTCTAAGTAGATGGAAGAAGTTATAAAGATCATCCGCAATAATGATTACGATATTGTTGAACAATTGGGGCATACTCCCTCCAAGATCTCTATGTTGTCTATATTGTTATGCTTTGAAGCCCATGCTAAGGCTTTAGTGAAGTTCTTGAAGTATGCTCATGTGCCATATGAAATCTTTGTAGATCAGTTTGAAAATTATGTTGCTAATTTGACGACTGATAATAACTTAGGCTTTTCTGTTGCTGATTTAACTCCTGCTAAGAGAAACCACAACAGAGCTCTGCATGTCTCCATTGAGTGTAGGGGCATTACTTTGTCTCATGTGCTGGTGGATAATGGTTCCTCGTTGAATGTATTACCAAAGGTTGTTCTCTACAAACTCAACTTTGAAGATGTTGTGCTAAGACCTAGTAATATGGTGGTGAGAGCCTTTGATGGTTCAAGAAGAATGGTGCATGGAGAAATTGATCTTCCAATCAAAGTAGGTTCTTAAGTCTTCGACTCTACTTTCTATGTGATGGATATTCGTCCTGCCTATTCTTGTTTGCTTGGGCGCCCTTGGATACATGGGGCAGGTGTTGTGACCTCCACCTTACATCAGAAGTTGAAATATCCAGTGAAGAGTAAGATTGCCACTGAATATAGTGAAGAGGAGTATATGGTCAGTCATGTGAATAATTTCAAATATATGGAAATGGATGGTGAACTAGTTAAGACTCCTTTCTAGATATTCGAAATGGTTTCTCAGACTATTCATGTTGTTAGGAAAGTTCCTATTGTTACCAAAAAACCTCCTATAACGGCCTCTCTAAAAGATGCTAGAGTTGTAGTTAAAAAGGGTGGTATTACTATTTGGGGCCAGCTTCCTGACATTCCTTACAAGTCTGACAAGTTTGGTTTGGGTTTCACTGTAGAGGCTCAAAAGACTGTTCACCGTGCTCGTGCTGCTCACATAACCAACAAAGGATATTTCCTACCATTGGAAGTGGGCTCAATAATTGGAAGGCTGGAGACGTTATTCATATCTCCTTTAGTCAAAAGTAATTGTTGTTTTTTGTTTTTTTTCTTATTTTGGTTTTGTAATTTTGAACAATTAAAAACCTTTAAGCCTTGTGCCTTGCACGAGGCACAATGGTATGCTTGTTAAGGGTTGTCGTTTCATTTGCATATCTTCATTTAATAAAATTATTGGACGTTTTGCTTTCGTAAATATTGTGCTCTTAGTCTTTCTTTTTTCAAAATGCTATGTGTTCTTACACACACCCACGTCACTAAAATGCAAATCCTCATCCACTCTGGATCATGTTGATAACAGTTATGCTATTGCTAATTATGACTTCGAAAATTCGATCTACCATGCCGAAGATGGAAATGAGGAAGATTGTGAAGTTCCTGCTGAACTTGCTAGGTTCCTACAACAAAAAGAGAAGTTTATACAACCGCATGAAGAACCAATCGAAGTTGTGAATCTGGGAACTGAGAAAGACAGGAAAGAGGTTAAGATATGAGCTGAATTAGAAGACAATGTTAAGATCAGGTTGATTCGGATGCTACATGATTATGTGGAGATCTTTGCTTGGTCTTATGAAGATATGCCAGGGCTGGATACTGATATTGTGGTTCACCGTCTACCAATGAAAGAGGTTGTCGCCCAATAAAATAGAAAGTTCGTCTTATGCGTCCAGAGATGTCAGAAAAGATCAAAGCTAAAGTGATGAAGCAATTCGAGGCAGGCTTCCTCGCTGTCATTTCTTATCCTCAATGGGTTGCTAATGTGGTATCGGTGCCTAAGAAGGACGGAAAAGTACACATGTGTGTGGATTACAGGAATCTGAATAAAGTTAGCCCCAAAGATAATTTTCCACTTCCACATATTGATGTTCTGGTAGATAACACTGCTCAGCATAAGGTATTATATTTTATGGATGGTAACCAAAGTTAGACGAGAACCAGACATATTACAACCCAAATGTATAAAAAGTGGAAAGAGTTAAATAAAATGCTTGGAAAAGCTTCTTTAGCATGTGTATGATGAGTAATAGGAGAGGAAACTCAAATTAAACAATAAATGTAAACAAAGCATCAAAACAATGAAATAAATGGTATGTTGATAGAGGGAAATTTCAGTCTCCTCCCCATAAAAACAAGAAGAAATATTCCAGAGATATCTCTCCCCTCGCAAATCATGAAATGCCAGAAGGATCCCATCCAAAAAAGAAAAAGAAACACAATTGGTCTCCTCCTCGGAAACCGCATCACTCCCTAAACCAGAGGAACAAAAGCACAAAGAAGTCCTACTACGACGATACCCGACGCCTCCATCACCAAAGCAGAAGTCCTCGCTGCAGTAGGTCCCCTTATCCCTCATCCGACAGTAGCAACGACAAAGATAATTGCGTACCCTTGAGTCACGAGATCATGGAAAGCCACATTCCTCACGGGCTCGAGAAACCCCCTCCTTTCGCCACATATGATGAGATCACAGATCTCGACAATCACATAGAAAATATTGAGTCCATGCTTTACTACCACAACGTCGAAGTAGCCATCAAGTGTAGGCTCTTCCCCACTGCATTACGAAAAAGGGAGATGTCCTGGTATAAGCACCTTCCCCGAAGATCTATTACATCATGGATGGTCTTGAAAAATCAATTTACGAGGCACTTTACTGCGTCTAGGCGTCACCCCAAGTCTGAGGCTACCCTCAAAGGAATCATCCAGGATAAAGACGAGCCTTTACGAGATTACATAGACAGGTTTAACAAAGACGCAGTGGAAATATACACCACTGGTTGCATGAAGAGATACATCTTGGAGAAAGATTTGTGTCCCAATAGCGAGTTTCATAAAGCCATGGGATTGAGCCTCCCCGGTCTCTCGCCGATCTCCTCTACAAAGCATAAGCATACATCCAGTACGAGGAAAAGGAGGTCGCATACAAGACTAGGGATTCAAGGAATCATGAAAAGTCACGAGCCCACAAACAGAAGGATGGCACCGAAGCTCCTCGACGCGAAAGAAACAAAGATGATCGTCCTCGTGAGCAGAGGACCCGCAAGATGTTTCTCAAAGTATACCCTCCTCACAACTCCCCGTGATAAGATTCTGACAGAGTGCATCAACACTGAGTTCAAATAAGGAGGTGTTGCTTCCCCGAACTGACAACTTCTAAGGGAAATACTTACAAGAGTAAGTACTTCTGTTTCCACCGCAGTCATGGGCATGTGACCGAAGACTACATACACCTCAAAGACGCCATTGAAATCCTCATCAAGGATGGGCACCTGAAGAAATACATAAAAGACGGATCTCCTCGATAGGAAGAGACCAAGAAGGTCGACAAAATTTCCGGAGAAACTGCTTTCATGTCGGTCGCCTTATCGATTTCTAGACCTGAAGATTTCTTCATTCCACGATGCCTCGAGGGTGTGGGGTATTTTGTTGCGTACAACCCTTAGGAAGCATTTCCCTCATCCATTTTCATCTCAAGCGGGGGATACAACGAAATGACGGTTAGGTCAATCAGGAGGAAACTCGAGCATTTGGTCGATTCTTCACCGAATCAACTCTCATTCCTCGAGAAGATCCGAGGTAAGTCTTAGCCCATTACGTTCTACATGGAAGAGCTTCTGGGAGGTTCCCCAAACTCCCATATCCCTTTGCTAATACGTGCTAAGATGGCAAAGACAAATGTTCACAGGATACTCGTCGAATAGGGAAGCTTGGTCGACATAATGTACACCTCCCTCTTTCGAGCATTACAACTCGACCAAAAGAACCTATCCCCATACATGGGATCTGGTTTGCAAGGCTTCAACGGGGAAACTTCCAAACTCTGGGGCTACGTCAAGCTTATGGTCACGTTCAGAGAAGGAGACGCCTCTAAGGCGGTCAAAAGCCATTTCTTGGTCATTGGTTACCCATCCTTCTACCAGTCCACTATACAGTAAAGATCCGGACAGGTCCTCGTGGCCTTTAGCTGGGGCTGCAACGATGGGTGTAGGAGAAGTGGTGGTGTACCTGCAAGGTACTCCAACGCTCAAGTAAGTTTCAGTGTGAAATAAAGCTAGAGTGTTTAGAAAGTATTTAGGTGATTATAATTGAATACCTGACCCTTCAAAGGTGGAGGGTATTTCTAAGGGCACCTGGCCGTGGTATGCGGGCGCGTGGCCCTTGACTAGGTCCAACTGCTTCCAGTAGTTTCGGAGGGGCAGTCAGTCGCATGAAATCCGTTGGAGGGTATGTGGGGGAGGTGCACAACGACTATATCCCAACGACTCTATTGATTAACGGTCACAAGGTCTTTGATTTCTTGTTGGACTTATGCCCAAAGTTAAGCTGGATTGGACCTCAATTCTTTGCAAGACAGCTGTTATGCCAGTCCAGAACAGTTTATGGCATTTATGGCCCTTCTTGACAAATGTGATTCTATATTTCATTATAGTATGCCAATAATACTTCACCCTTAATAGTTTTTAGTCGAGGACTTTTTCGCCAATATGATTGATGCAGGATCCTCTGTGTACTTCTCCAAGTACTTGGGCGGTTTCATGATCATCCAGGCATCACATAATAGGATAAGCCTTCCCCGTTTTGTAAAGTTTTCTAGATATTTGGGTGTATTTGGCATCCTATTTCATTTTCTTCCTGCTTCTCCCTCATCTAGTAGAAGATCGAAATACTATAGATTACACATTATGAGTGACTGTTGCACCCCAAAATTTGCCCTCACAATGCAATACTTTGTGTGCTAAGAAGGTTCACAAGGTTCACAAGATTCACAACACTTACAATAACTTTCATGAGGTTCATGAAGTCTACAAGTTACTTTATGAGGTTCACAAGGTTCACAAGTTCCACAGTGCTTACAAGACCTTTCATGAGGTTCATGAAGTCTACAAGTTACTTTATGAAGGTTCACAAGGTTCACAAGGTTCACCATACTTCCCATGAGGTTAACAAGACATGTTATGATGATTCACAAGGTTCACAAGGTTCACAATTGGCCATAAAAGTTGACAATTCCCTCAGACAATGCACCTCCTAAGCAGTGCATCCAAAACTAGGGTTTTGACTTTAATAAGGCTAAATGAACTTCCAAGACTTCAAGTGAGCTTCATAACATCTTATATGTGTTTAATAACCCCCATGACAAGTTTCAAGACTTTTCTCAAAAGTTTGCTCAGTCAGATGATCAGATAAGTCAAAATCAGTCAAAGTAGTTAAAAAGTCAAACTGAGGTCAACTGTGGTCAAACCAAAGTCAAACTTCATAATTTTTTGCCAACATCAAGTATATGAAGTAAAATTCATCATTTGATCAAGGGTTGATCATGATTCATCAAGGAGATTCCAGATCATCAAGAATCAGGAGTTTCTAAATTAGGGTTTCCTCAGTAAAAGTCAACTGAACTTTGACCAGCCATAACTTTCACATACTTCATCACCAAGTCTCCACTCAAAGCTCATTTTGAATGAAATTGAATTCTCTACAACTTTGATCTTGCAAGTCAAGCCCAAAAATGCTTCATTTGGAAGATATGAGCTAAGACATTATAGGTCATTTCAAAAGTCAACAAAAAGTCAACAACTTCAAAAGAGCATAACTTGAGATTGGTAAATGATATGGACATGAAACCAATGGGGTTGCTTAGAGGACTCTTCAAGCTTTCCAAAATGTCCAAGAACACCCTCATACCATTAAAATTGAGGGAGATGTGCCCTTACAAAGTTGGGAAATTTTGTGATGGTTTATGATGAAAATGGAGGTTTAAAACCAATTCTTTTCAAATGGGCTTGGCAAATCATGATCCAATCCATACACTATCATCATGCACGACCCAAATGATTAAAATTCAGAATTTTTATTATTTTATTTTTATTTATTTTGATTTAATTCATAAAAAATCATTTTAAATAAATATAAAATATGAAAATACAATATTTGATGAAGATTGAGCTTCTAGAATCTCTTCAATGCTGATTTGAATTGAAAGGGAAGGAAATCATGAGATTGGTACAAAAATAGCAAGCCTTCATGAACAAATATTTGAATTTTAAACCATGATCTTTTTCAATCTTCAAATATCAAAATCTCCACACAACAATTCAATTTTCTTAACCTAATTCATTCACATATAAGTACAAAACTCATTGCCATTGCCGATTCACGAATTGGCTGCCTCTAAGTGTAAGTTCCAAACCTCAAAAATCCATCCAAAACTCATATTCGGATTCCTTGATTCAGAGCACTAGAAGGTAAAAGAAGGACATGGCAAGCTTCATTAGACATCACTGATCATAAACCATCAATCATATGCATCAATACCATCTCATATGGCTCTACCCGAATCAAACTTTGTCTTGAATTTAAATTTTTCGAATTCGATAACATATGCATTATAAATTGTTTTTGATGACTGATATGTGTTTATCTTGATGCCTAGCACGATTCTGGACAATTGGATTGAAGCTTCATGACCTATACTACCCGCGGCCATTGTTAGGGTTTCACTCTTGAAATTAGGGTTTGATGATTCAATAAATTTAAACGAATTCTAAGAACATAGGAATGTTCTATGAATCACAAGGATCATAAAACTATAATTAATTTCATGAATCATTGCTGTTTGGTATGAGTTTCGATTTTCGCAGGTCCAAAACCATGAAGAACTTGCAACAAAACTCGCAGGAAAAAAGGCAGTAATATTCGTAGGAAAAAGGTTGAAGAAGAAGCAGTTCGCGCGCTGCTGGAGATTTAAAAATTGATTATAATATTTTATTATATTGTTTCTATTCTTTATCACCAAAGCATGCTTGGTCCAGTGGTAGGAGGAACGCGTGTGTGACCTGAGGACAGGAGTTCGAATCCAGCCTCCAGCCATTCTTTTTGATACGTTTTCATTTACCTTATAATTTTAATATATTATGTTATATTGTCATTATACTATCAGGTAGGCTCTTCCAGCCAGGCGGTCATGTGCGTGTTTGAGTATTCATAAGGTCCTGGGTTCAACACCACCCCAGGCCTTTTTGCTTTCTTTATTTTTCTGGATTTTCCAAGACAAAGCACAAAAGCAACTACTCTCTTCTCCCTTTCACCTGCGTGTGTAGTAGCCTGGTGGTATTTCTTGTTGCTGGCAAACAAACTGACCTGGGTTCAAACCCCAGTCAGGTAAGTTTTCACATTTTTCTTTTATTTTGATTATTCTATTAATTAAATTAAATATAACCTTATATATATGTTTTCTAAATAATTAAAAAAACAATGAAGCATGTTTAATATTTTCCAAATTCTAAAATATATAAATTTTCTTAAATTATTTTCTTTATCTTGTGATTAAATTATAAATATATGTATATTATAAATTAAATCCTAAAAATATTTTTCTAAACAAAACCCTAATTTTTTCAAAACCTTAATTTTTCAAAACCCTAATTTTATTTTCTAAATGATTTTTTTTATCTTCTAATTCTTATTATAATTATCATAATCTTTAATATAATTTTTTTTTTTTTGTAAATATAATCTATTATTAATAATATGTAAATATATTTTATACTATGTCTATAATCTAAATTATTTTCTTTTAATATATGTATAGAAACAATTAAACTTATAATAATTTAATTTTTTACAATTATAAATAATTTAATAATTAATATATAAACTAAAATGCTATAATTATTTAGTTGTTCATATTAAACTTTTGTTTATTATTTTAATTTTGTTCTTATAATATTTTTGTTATTCAATTTATTTTGATTTCTATTATTATTATTAACCATATTATTACTAACTTTTGCTTATTATAATTTTACTAACCCTTATTATTGCTTATTTATTTATTTTTCACCTATTATTTATATTTTTGCTTCTATATTTATTTTGCTATATATTTATATTTTTGCTATTTATTATTTTTATAATTATTTTGTAATTGCTCCTTGGTGTAAAGTTTGTAAATATTTAATTATTTAATTTGCTTGCTATGGTTAGTAATTTAGGGAGTGCAAATATGTATTCTATTTAAAAATAAATTTAGATCATTTTAATTAAAGATAAATAATATTGAACACTCACACACGTAAGTCGATTTTTAATCGCCATCTCACATTTCTAAGGTTATCCCTCAATGTTGCCTAATCATAAGGTCAAGTGGGGTGTATAAAGCAAGTCCCTTAACAGAAAAATCATCAAGTCCCTAATGGTTGCCTTTAAAGATCGAGTCCCTTTTCGAATAAATGATGATAGTCCCTCCTAAATGCTTGATACACCCCACAGTTGCCTTCATAAACAGATGTCCCTCTCATGTCCCTTACATCCAAGGTAATGACTACCTACTCCTTAATAGTAGGGATAGTCTTACCAATTAAAGGATAAAGAACAAGAAAGACTTAAACTTTAGGGTAGGTTCCTCTTATGTACTTGCTCACTTCATTCAAAACTTTTCAAACTTTCCACAATTTCAAACAAATTTTCAAAAACAAGTTTTTACGCATCCGTACATGGATCATTATTAACTATTATGAAAATTTTTCTATTCACACACTACACTTTTCAAAAACAATTCAAAAGTGAGCTAAGTAACTAAGAGCCCATGGATAACCATGGATGTAAAGGGTGCTAACACCTTCCCTTTACATAACCTACCCCCCGGACCCAAAAATATCTCTTAAGGTCTTTCCTGTTCTTTTATACCCTTTCCTTTTGGATAAAATAAAAGTCGGTGGCGACTCTTGCTATCCGCAACATAACTAAAGTCAGTTCTCCCACCGTGTTACAGAACTGGCGACTCTGCTGGGGATTTAAATTAAAGAGGGGTACCCTTAGGAATTAGACCACTTTAAATTGTTTGCCTTGTTTGCTTTATATTATCTTGTTGGGGTGCTCTTATGTGTGAAAGGTCCTAACCCGGATCTAGTGTACCTTAGGTAAATGGCAATAGACCAAGGAAACTGTACGACGTATATCGACACGGTTGATCTGGTGGCCATAGTTAGTGCGACTTCTTGGTTGGTGCTTATGTTCCTTAAGTCAAGTTGAGGATAATATGAGGCTGCCATATGTTGTCAATGCACTAACTAACTTTTAGAACCCTAGTTCACTCATCTTGGCCTTTAGAAAGTAGTGAGGTAAGCGGCTTTGGTGCAGACTGAAGTTGGTTGACACTCGATACTACGCTCATTGAGATCTTAAACTTGGAGGGTTTTGGTTGGCAAGTAAGTTGCCTTCTGATCAACCACCCTTGTGAAGGATCAATGATATTGAGATCCCTTAGAACCTGGTTACTTTTGTAGGACAGGATGAACCATCTAACTTCAGGGGAGGGTACTTACCTTTGAACCTCATGCAAGCCTTTAAACCTAGGGCTATTGTGTGACTTGCTTGTGTGTGCCACATGTTTGTGATTGAACATAACATCATGACATCATCATGCATCATAAGCATAGCATTTTCCCTAACCATTTCAAGGACCAAAGGATTTATCTTTGTTCTTTGTTGCAGGTCATGGCTTCTGCTCGTAGAAACACTATCAGGATCAACTTTGTGGGCATACCTCCTAAGCTTAAAGAGTTGGTTTCTCAAGTGTCTGATCATTCCCAGTTCATCAAGAGACATGGTCGCCTATTGGATCTAGTCACTTCAGGGTTCAATGAAGACATGATGAGTGTTCTGTTTCAGTTCTTTGACCCAAAGCACCATTGCTTTACATTCCCTGATTACCAGCTGGTTCCAACCATGGAAGAGTTCTCTAAACTTCTAGGAATACCTGTTCTTGATCAGAGACCCTTCACAGGCTTGGAGAAGGAGCTTAAACCAGAAGTTATTGCTGCAGCTCTACATCTGAAGAAGTCTGACATTGTTCTAGAAACGAGAAGCGGAGTTAAGGGTATTCTTGCCAAGGTACTAATGGATAAGGCTCAAATGTTCTTGAAGGCCATGAGCTATGATGCTTTTGAGGAGATCTTAGCCTTGCTGATTTATGGCTTAGTATTGTTCCCCAATCCAGATCAGTTCATAGATGTTCATGCCATCAACATTTTCCTGAGTCACAATCCAGTGCCTACATTGCTTGGAGACATCCTACATTCTCTTCATACCCGCACTACAAGGGCAAGAGGAACTTTGATGTGCTGCATACCTTTGCTTTCTAGGTGGTTTATTTCTCACCTTCCTCGCTCAGTAATGAAGAATGAGCAAGGGTTCAGATGGTCCAAGAGGATCATGTCACTTTCTCACTCAGATATCCATTGGTGCTCCAGATCTATGGAGAATGTCACCATCATTGACCGTTGTGGGGAGTTTCCTAATGTGCCACTTCTAGGCATAAGAGGAGGCATCACCTACAACCCCTCTCTAGCTTTACGACAGTTTGGTTACGCTCGGAGCGATGGCCCACATGACATGTTGATTCAGGGCATTGTGTTTGATTACGACAACGATCTTCAGGGTTACCGTCAAAGATTCATACGAGCATGGGGAAAAGTAAACAGGGTTGACAGCAAGACACTAGAGCCTAAGTACACTATTCCTATGGAGGCTTATCTCAGATGGGTACGATCTCGTGCTCAGACTCTCATGATGCCATATCCTGCCGTCCTACCAGTTACCATGGAACCTGTTGCTGAAGGAGACACAGCTTATACCATCCTTCACCCAGACATGCCTACTGATATGGAAGACTTGCAGAGATCATGGATCCAACTGAAGGAGCAAAGAGACACTTTCGAGGCTCATTACAAAGCAAGCCAAGAAAGAATCCTGGAACTAACAAAGCAACTTCATGAGGAACGGAACCTCAACTCATACCTCAACACAAAGAGGAAACGTCCATGGGAGAATTAAAACCTCATCTTTTGTACTTATCTTATTTTCATTTTTGTAAGCCTAAAAGGCAAAACAAAGTTATTACTAATAAAAGTTTACCTTCGTGTTTGTCTAAGCAAATTTAAATCCTGCGGTCTTTGAAAACATTGCATATGCATTCACATATCATTTCATTGCATCACAAGTTTATATTTGTGCACAGGTTTCTCATCTTCTCGCTGTTTATTTCAGCAATGGCTCTTGAACAATCAGTTAAGGATCTCCAGACACAAAATGCACAGTTTCAAGAGCTAATCCTGAACCTATCCAAGGGGCAGGATGAATTGAAGGCACTGCTGGCCAAGAAGACTAAGAAGACTAGAAGGTCTGCTGGGTTGATCAACATGGGAAGAAGGTTCAAAGGTCTTGCCAAGACCAAAGAACCAGCTGAAGACTATGAATCTGAGGAATCTGAAAAAGAGGGAGGCAGTCTCCACAACACTATGGGGGACTCTGATTCTGAGGCTAACTACTACCATGAGCCTAATGAAGACAAATTCAAGATGCTGGTGGATAGAATGGATGCTATGGAGTTACAGAAATCATCTGGGCTGGATTTTGAGGATTTAAGTTTGATATCTGGGGTGGTCATACCTGTGGGTTTCAAAGTCCCTACTTTTGTTGTCTATGATGGGGTCTCTTGTCCCAAGCTGCATTTGAGGTCTTATGTCAGAAGAATTCAACCTCACACTGCTGATAAGAAATTGTGGATCCATTTTTTTCAAGAGAGCTTATCTGGAGCTCAGTTGGAGTGGTATTATCAGTTGGAGAGTGTCAACATCAGAGACTGGAATGACCTTGCTGAAGCTTTCTATAAGCAGTATCAATACAATGCTGACTTAGCCCCCACTCGCATGCAGCTTCAAAGCATGTCCATGGGTGCCAAGGAAAGTTTTAAAGAATATGCTCAGAAGTGGAGAGATTTAGCTCGAAGAGTTCAACCTCCTTTGACTGATAGGGAATTGGTTGATATGTTCATGTGCACGCTGAATGGTCCGTTTTACAGTTATCTCATTGGAAGCTCATCATCTGGCTTCACTGAGTTGATCATGACAGGAGAGCGAGTAGAGAATGGTATAAAGAATGGCAAGATCCATGTGGGTACTCCTTCATCAGGTGCTGCAAAGAAGCCTCCCACTGGGAAGAAAGAATCCAATGCTGTTTATGGTCAGTCTGATCGTAACAAAAGGCATCAGTCTGTTAGTGCAGTTCACATCTCAAATCCAACTCCTGCAACAACAGAGCAGCCACAGGGCAACCAACAGAGGGCTAGAAGACAGTTCACGAAGATCAACATGTCAATGGCTCAGGCATTGCAACATTTGTTGAAGGCTGAACTTATTACTTTGAAGGAGGCTCCTCAGAATCCTAATGTTACTTCACCCAGGTACAATCCCAATGCACGATGTGCATATCATTCAAACTGTCAGGGACATGATACTAATAACTGCTGGATCTTGAAGAACAAAATTCAAGATATGATTGATGCTGGAGAAATTGAGTTTGATCCTCCGGGTACCCCGAATGTGATTACTGCTCCAATGCCGAATCACGAGAAGACTGTCAATGCCATTGATGAAGACCTGCATGTCTATTCAGTTATGGAGTTGAACACACCATTGTCTATTATCAAAAAGAGGTTAGTACAAGCTGGGATCTTTCCAGGGTGTCGTGAAGATTGTTTGTATTGTACCTATAAGCCGGACAGTTGCTTCATATTGATAGATGGAATTCAGCGTCTCATGGATAAGTATACTATAGTGTTTGAGAGGACTCCGTCGTCTGTAGAAATTATGGTGGATCATCTGACTCAAGGTAGGAAGATTGAAGAGGTTGATATGGTTGACAAAGTACCAGTAAGAATCACTTCAAAGAGACCTATTAAAATCACTCATCAGGGTCCAATCAAGATTACTACTGAAGGTCCTGTGAAAGTTGTTGCTGAAGCCAGAGTGGCCCCTTTGATCATTACTACTCCTGGTCCTATTCCTTATACATCTGATAAAGCTGTGCCTTGGCACTATGGGTCTGATGTTTACATCCATGGTGTTAAGCAGGAGCCTTTACCTGATGTGCCTGCTGACATTGATAACATTGCTGGATCTAGCAAGATCACTCGTAGTGGAAGAGTTTTCTCTCCTCCAGTTGCTTCTAAGAATGCAGTTACTCCTGCTGCTACTTCCACCACTGATGCTCGGGGCAAAGGTCCTGTTATTGAGCCTGTATCTCCTGATGTGCCAGCTGCTGATGATCTCTCTAAGCAGATGGAAGAAGTATTGAAAATCATTCGCAAGAGTGATTATGACATTGTTGATCAATTGGGACATACTCCCTCAAAGATTTCTATGCTGTCCTTGTTGTTATGTTCTGAGGCTCATGCCAAGTCCTTGATCAAGTTTCTGAAGACTGCTCATGTGCCCAATGCCATTTCTGTTGACCAATTTGAGAACTGTGTTGCCCACCTGACCTATGATAATGGGTTAGGATTTTCTGATGCTGATTTGACCCCTGCCAAGAGGGATCATAACAGGGCCTTGCATATTTCAATTGAATGCAGGGGCACTACCCTGTCACATGTGCTGATAGACAATGGTTCCTCTCTGAATGTGTTGCCCAAGGAAGTCCTGAATAAGCTGAGTCCTGAAGATGCTGTTCTGAAGCCCAGTAATATTGTGGTGAAGGCTTTTGATGGTTCTAGAAGAGTAGTACATGGGGAAATTGATCTTCCAATCAAAGTTGGCTCCCAGGTTTTTACTGCTACATTTTTTGTGATGGATATTCGTCCTTCGTACTCTTGTCTGCTTGGTCGTCCCTGGATCCATGGGGCAGGTGCTGTAACCTCTACATTGCACCAAAAGTTGAGATATCCGGTGAATGGAAAGGTTGTTACTGTCTATGGAGAGGAAGAATACTTTGTCAGCCATGTAAACACTTTCAAGTATCTGGAAATGGAAGGTGAATACATTGAAACTCCGTGCCAAACATTTGAAGTGGTTCCCTGGGTTGTTAATGATTATGTAGCTCCTCCTGCTATGAAGAAAGTTCCTGTGGTCACCAGAAAACCTCCAACAATGGCAATGGCCTCCCTCAATGATGCTAGAGCTGTGGTGGATGAAGAGTCCCAGAAGGCTGTTCGTCGTGCTCGTGCTGTTCGTATCACCAATCAAGGGGTTGCGAAAGATCAGATCAATGCTGTGGGAGACTATGATGAAGACTACAACTTGGATGCTTGGATTTTTCCTACTGTGGGTGCTGGACTCAATAATTGGAAAGCTGAAGATGTTATCCCTATCTCCTTTAGTCAGGAGTAAATACTATTACTGTATTGTTGCTTTTAAGTTTGTAATTTCCTGAACAATAAAACTTTCAAGCCTTGTGCCTTACCCGGGGCACAATGGTGTGCTTGTTACGGGTTGTCATTTCATTTGCATACTTCATTCAATAAAATCAGTGGACGTTTTCGTTTTCGTAAATATGGTGTTCCTTGTCTTTCTTTTTCTTTTATTTTTGTTTTATCAGCTATGTGTTCTTACACACACCCACATCACTAAAATGCAGATCCTCATCCACTCTGGATCCTGTTGATAACAGTTCTACTATTGCCAATTATAATTTCGAGAATCCGATCTATCAAACTGAAGACGGAAGGGAGGACGATTGTGAAATACCTGTAGAGCTTGCTAGGTTGTTACAACAAGAAGAGAAAGCTATACAGCCACATGAAGAGCCAGTCGAAGTTGTGAATCTGGGAACTGAAGAAAACAGAAAAGAGGTCAAGATAGGGGCTGATTTAGAGGACAGTGTCAAGAGCAGGTTGATTCAGATGTTACGTGACTATGTGGAGATCTTTGCTTGGTCTTATGAAGATATGCCAGGGTTGGACACAGACATTGTGGTTCACCGTTTACCAGTGAAAGAAGATTGTCGTCCAAAGAAGCAGAAGGTTCGTCGTATGCGTCCTGAAATGTCAGAAAAGATCAAAGCAGAGGTAATGAAACAGTTCAATGCAGGGTTCTTAGCAGTGACTTCTTATCCTCAGTGGGTTGCAAATGTGGTACCAGTTCCTAAGAAAGATGGTAAGGTACGTATGTGTGTGGACTACAGAGATTTGAACAAAGCTAGTCCTAAAGATGACTTTCCACTCCCTCATATTGATATCCTGGTAGACAACACTGCTCAGCATAAGGTGTTCTCTTTTACGGATGGTTTCTCTGGTTACAATCAAATCAAGATGGCACCTGAAGACATGGAGAAGACAACATTTGTGACACAGTGGGGCACCTTTTGCTATAAGGTTATGCCATTTGGTTTGAAGAATGCAGGGGCAACATATCAGCGTGCTATGGTGGCTTTGTTTCATGATATGATTCATCATGAGATAGAGGTATATGTGGATGATATGATAGCCAGATCTCAGAATGAAGAGCAACATCTTGATCATCTGCACAAGTTGTTTGAGAGGTTGAAGAAATACAAGTTGAGATTGAACCCAAACAAGTGTACTTTTGGAGTTAGATCTGGAAAGCTCCTGGGTTTCATTGTCAGTGGAAAAGGTATTGAAGTGGATCCTGCAAAAGTGAAAGCTATACGAGAGATGCCAGCTCCCCGTACTGAGAAGGAGGTTAGAGGTTTCTTGGGACGATTGAACTACATTGCAAGATTTATTTCCCAGTTAACCACCATCTGTGAGCCAATCTTCAAGTTGTTGAAGAAAGATCAGGTGATGGAATGGAATGATGAGTGCCAGACTGCCTTTGATGAAATCAAGAGATATCTGCTAGAACCTCCAATTTTGATGCCACCAGTTGATGGAAGACCCTTGATTATGTACTTAACAGTGTTAGACAACTCAATGGGGTGTGTGTTGGGGCAACATGACGAGTCTGGTCGAAAAGAGCAGGCAATATACTACCTTAGCAAAAAGTTTACCGACTGTGAAACAAGATACTCACTGCTCGAGAAAACTTGTTGCGCTTTGGCATGGGCTGCTCGCCGACTAAGACAGTATATGTTGACTCATACTACCTTATTGATTTCAAAGATGGATCCAATCAAGTACATATTTGAGAAACCTGCTCTCTCCGGAAGAATTGCAAGATGGCAAATGATCTTGACAGAATATGATATACAGTATACTACTCAGAAGGCCATTAAGGGAAGTGTTGTTGCTGATCATTTGGCTCATCAAGCAGTGGATGATTACCAGTCAATGAGTTTTGAGTTCCCTGATGAAGACATTATGATTATTACCAAAGAACCTGGACAATATGACGGACCTGAACAAGGATCCCGATGGACTATGGTTTTCGATGGTGCTTCCAATGCACTTGGTAATGGTGTTGGTGTTGTGATTAGTTCCCCTGAAGGTTGTCATACCCCGATTACTGCCAGACTTTGTTTCTATTGTACCAATAACATGGCTGAGTATGAGGCGTGTATCCTGGGTATTAAAGCTGCTATTGATATGAAGATTCAGCTCCTTGATGTGTATGGAGATTCAGCCCTGGTAATAAGTCAGATTAAAGGAGATTGGGATACCAAGCATGATAACCTCATTCCTTACAGAGAGCATGTGTTGTCTTTGATCCCACATTTCAAAGAGATTACCTTTGGACATATTCCACGAAGAGAGAATCAGTCGGCAGATGCATTAGCTACCATGGCATCTATGTTTGAGATCAGTTGGGATGATGAAGCTCCCAAGATTACTATTGATAGATTTGAGAAGCCTGCATACTGCAATGAGATTGACACTGAAGGGGCAGAGGAGAAGCCTTGGTTCTATGAAGTAAAAAGATATCTTGAAGTTCAAGAGTTCCCTGAAGGGGTATCTGTCAAAGATAGGAAATTTCTGAGGAGGTTCTCTGCCAAGTTCTTTTTGAGTAATGGGATTTTGTACAAGCGCAATCATGATTCAACTTTGCTTCGTTGTGTGGATAAGAAGGAAGCAATTGAGATTATGGAAGATATGCATGATGGGATCTTTGGCACTTATTCTAGTGGTCATACTATGGCAAAGAAAATTTTGAGAGCAGGTTACTATTGGTCTACCATGGAAGCTGATTGCTATCAACACTCCAGAACATGTCACAAGTGTCAAATTTATGCTGATAAAGTCCATGTACCACCATCACCATTGAATGTGTTGACTGCTCCTTGGCCCTTTGCCATGTGGGGCATTGATATGATTGGTGAGATCAAGCCTACTGCTTCTAATGGGCATCGTTTCATCCTGGTTGCTATTGATTACTTCACGAAGTGGGTAGAGGCAGCTTCATTTGCATCTGTTACTAAGAATGTTGTGGCTCGATTCATTAAGAATAATCTCATATGTAGGTATGGCATCCCTGAAAGGATTATCACTGACAATGGCTCTAATCTGAACAACACTATGATTACTGATCTCTGCACGTAGTTCAAGATTAAGCATCACAACTCTTCTCCGTATCGTCCAAAGATGAATGGGGCAGTTGAAGCTGCTAATAAGAACATTAAGAAGATTGTACAGAAGATGACTATTACTTACAAGGATTGGCATGAGATGTTACCATTTGCTCTTCATGGTTATCGTACTACAATACGTACTTCAACAGGGGCAACCCCATTCTCCTTAGTCTATGGTATGGAAGCAGTTCTGCCCATTGAAGTTCAGATTCCCTCCTTGAGAATTATGAAGGATGCAGGCTTGGACGAAGATGAGTGGATTCAGACTCGACTGGACCAGATAAATTTGATTGATGAGAAGAGGTTAGCAGCAGTTTGTCATGGCCAGATGTACCAGAAACGGATGATCAAAGCTTTTAACAAAAAGGTTAAACCAAAGGTATATCAAGCTGGTGACTTGGTAATCAAGCGTATCATATTACCACAGGGTGATCCTAGGGGCAAGTGGACTCCAACATATGAAGGACCATTTGTAGTCAAGACAGTGTTCTCAGGAGGTGCCATGATACTTACTACAATGGATGGTGAAGATTTCCCACAGCCTGTAAACGCAGACATAGTTAAAAAATACTACGCATAAAAAGAGACCCGCTAGGTTGACAGGCCTAGGCAAAAATAAGGGCATCCCGGCAAACCAAAAGGGTTTGGGCAAAAATTAGGGATATATATAAAAAAGATGTACACCCGGCAAGTCGAAAACCTGAAAAGGCGGCTTGGGCAAAAAAGGGTATCCCGGTGGATTGAAAACCTGAAAGGGCAATCCAGGCAAAAGTTAGGGATTAAAGCGTATGACTATGTCTCGTTTGGATCACCCATGAAACTGCAACCAGTTGTACTACTTACTCAAGCTCGAACAGATAAAGCTCAATCCAATTGTTTTCGTCTCAACAGCAGAAGATGAAATACTTGAAGATAATGGCAATAGTAGAATTGAAACTCAATAGGATTATTTCCCACATAGCTGATTCTCTTTTGTAAAACTTTATGACAAAATCCTCTTACTAGGGTTTATGTCTCCTTGTACAAACTTACCCGTGTATGGGTCACTTTTGATATAAATAAATTCCATCTTTTGAATCCAGATTTACTTTTACCCTATTTACATAAGCGAAACGTCCATTGATTGTGTTTGAATGCATGTATGCTTTTAATATGATTAATGTTTACCAGAAATGCATGAAAATGCAGTAATAGTATTTACTAAGGATGAACGAGGGAAGGATTTCAACGAAGCTTCGCCGGTTCATCTTTACAAGACAATCACAAAACCCTCAGTAGGGCAAGTTCATCTTCATAAAGTCTCATCTCCCCTGGAATTTATATCCATCTCTTTTATCCTCATACGGATATACGGGAAATTACTTTCCAATAAGAGTACGACGAACGAAGACGGGATGTTGTATCTACTCCACTATCAAACAAAGACGAAGGTTATATATACCTTACTATCCCCAGCAGACGGGAGGTTATCTATACCTTACTATCCCCAGCAGACGGGAGGTTATATCCATCCTTACTATCCCCAGCATACAGGAGGTTATATATACCTACTTATCAAACAAGACGGGAACGAGTTCCTCATATTCTTCAACAACGAATCGGGATTTATTTTCCCTGGCCAGCAGTTGTTATACGAAGATATCCAGACGCTTCCGGCAGTATCATATCATATATACATCATTTACATCATACCATAACATACATATACTTAGATACATAATACGTTACTTAAGTGCATCATATCATACATGCATACATAATGCATAAACTAATATTATTATACAAATGCTACCTTGTTTTCAGGTTAATTATCCAGCAAACAAACTTATGATCATCAGGATTGCTCTATCCTCCTGAAGATGTGCTGTTACATCAGGATTACTCCAGTCTCCTGAAAGCATATCATCAATCTAAACTTATGATCTCATCAGGACTGCTCTATCCTCCTGAAGACATGCTGTTACATCAGGATTACTCTAGTCTCCTGAAAGCATATCATCAACCTCTCAAGACTGCTTCATCCTCTTGAGAGTTTATTATTACCTCAGGACTGCTCCAGCCTCCTGACAGCTTCTCATACATCAAGATTGCTCTATCCTCTTGAAATCTTATTATTACCTCAGGATTGCTCCAGCCTCCTGACAGCTTCTCATACATCAAGATTGCTCTATCCTCTTGAAATCTTATTGTTACCTCAGGACTGCTCCAGCCTCCTGATAGCTTTTTATACATCAGGAATGCTTTATCCTCCTGAAAACATATCACTATATCAAGGTTGCTTCATCCTCTTGAAAATTCCTAGTACCTCAGGATTGCTCCAGCCTTCTGACAGCTATCATTATACCTCCATATTTTGGATTGCTTTATCCACCAAGAAACGTGTTTGAAGAATTTTTTCCAAGTGGCATCTTTAAGCCCACTCAAGCACATTCAGCTAGCCATCCATATCACTCTATGTACTGGTGAGTACAAATTTTTGGGCTTTTGTGTTCAATCCCCTTCAACCTTCCGGGTCACGACTGGCAAACATACCAATCTAACCCCTCAGGTTTCAGAAAATTGAACAGGGGCAGCTGTTGCACCCCAAAATTTGCCCTCACAATACAAGACTTTGTGTTCTATGAAGGTCCACAAGGTTCACAAGATTCACAACACTTACAAGACCTTTCATGAGGTTCATGAAGTCTACAAGTTACTTTATGAGGTTCACAAGGTTCACAAGATTCACAATGCTTTCAAGACCTTTCATGAGGTTCATGAAGTCTACAAGTCACTTTATGAAGTTCACAAGGTTCACAATACCTCCCATGAGGTTCACAAGACATTTTATGGTGGTTCACAAGATTCACAAAGTTCACAATTGGTCAGAAGAGTTGACAATTCCCTCAGACAATGCACCTCCTAAGCAGTGCATCCAAAACTAGGGTTTTGACTTTAATCAGGCTAAATGAACTTACAAGACTTCAAGTGAGCTTCATAACATCTTATATGTGTTTAAGAACCCCCATGACAAGTTTCAAGACTTTTCTCAAAAGTTTGCTCAGTCAGATGATCAGATAAGTCAAAATCAGTCAAAGCAGTTAAAAAGTCAAACTGAGGTCAACTGTGGTCAAACCAAAGTCAAACTTCATAATTTTTTTGCCAACATCAAGTATATGAAGGAAAATTCATCATTTTATCAAGGGTTGATCATGATTCATCAAGGAGATTCCAGATCATCAAGAATCAGGAGTTTCTAAATTAGGGTTTCCTCAGTAAAAGTCAACTGAACTTTGACCAGCCATAACTTTCACATACTTCATCACCAAGTCTCCACTCAAAGCTCATTTTGAAGGAAATTGAATTCTCTACAACTTTGATCTTGCAAGTCAAGCCCAAAAATGCTTCATTTGGAAGATATGAGCTAAGACATTATAGGTCATTTCAAAAGTCAACAAAAAGTCAACAACTTCAAAAGAGCATAACTTGAGATTGGTAAATGATATGGACATGAAACCAATGGGGTTGCTTAGAGGACTCTTCAAGCTTTCCAAAATGTCCAAGAACACCCTCATACCATTAAAATTGAGGGAGATGTGCCCTTACAAAGTTGGGAAATTTTGTGATGGTTTATGATGAAAATGGAGGTTTAAAACCAATTCTTTTCAAATGGGCTTGGCAAATCATGATCCAATCCATACACTATCATCATGCACGACCCAAATGATTAAAATTCAGAATTTTTATTATTTTATTTTTATTTATTTTGATTTAATTCATAAAAAATCATTTAAAATAAATATAAAATATGAAAATACAATATTTGATGAAGATTGAGCTTCTAGAATCTCTTCAATGCTGATTTGAATTGAAAGGGAAGGAAATCATGAGATTGGTACAAAAATAGCAAGCCTTCATGAACAAATATTTGAATTTTAAACCATGATCTTTTTCAATCTTCAAATATCAAAATCTCCACACAACAATTCAATTTTCTTAACCTAATTCATTCACATATAAGTACAAAACTCATTGCCATTGCCGATTCACGAATTGGCTGCCTCTAAGTGTAAGTTCCAAACCTCAAAAATCCATCCAAAACTCATATTCGGATTCCTTGATTCAGAGCACTAGAAGGTAAAAGAAGGACATGGCAAGCTTCATTAGACATCACTGATCATAAACCATCAATCATATGCATCAATACCATCTCATATGGCTATACCCGAATCAAACTTTGTCTTGAATTTAAATTTTTCGAATTCGATAACATATGCATTATAAATTGTTTTTGATGACTGATATGTGTTTATCTTGATGCCTAGCACGATTCTGGACAATTGGATTGAAGCTTCATGACCTATACTACCCGCGGCCATTGTTAGGGTTTCACTCTTGAAATTAGGGTTTGATGATTCAATAAATTTAAATGAATTATAAGAACATAGGAATGTTCTATGAATCACAAGGATCATAAAACTATAATTAATTTCATGAATCATTGCTGTTTGGTATGAGTTTCGATTTTCGCAGGTCCAAAACCATGAAGAACTTGCAACAAAACTCGCAGGAAAAAAGGCAGTAATATTCGCAGGAAAAAGGTTGAAGAAGAAGCAGTTCGCGCGCTGCTGGAGATTTAAAAATTGATTATAATATTTTATTATATTGTTTCTATTCTTTATCACCAAAGCATGCTTGGTCCAGTGGTAGGAGGAACGCGTGTGTGACCTGAGGACAGGAGTTCGAATCCAGCCTCCAGCCATTCTTTTTGATACGTTTTCATTTACCTTATAATTTTAATATATTATGTTATATTGTCATTATACTATCAGGTAGGCTCTTCCAGCCAGGCGGTCATGTGCGTGTTTGAGTATTCATAAGGTCCTGGGTTCAACACCACCCCAGGCCTTTTTGCTTTCTTTATTTTTCTGGATTTTCCAAGACAAAGCACAAAAGCAACTACTCTCTTCTCCCTTTCACCTGCGTGTGTAGTAGCCTGGTGGTATTTCTTGTTGCTGGCAAACAAACTGACCTGGGTTCAAACCCCAGTCAGGTAAGTTTTCACATTTTTCTTTTATTTTGATTATTCTATTAATTAAATTAAATATAACCTTATATATATGTTTTCTAAATAATTAAAAAAACAATGAAGCATGTTTAATATTTTCCAAATTCTAAAATATATAAATTTTCTTAAATTATTTTCTTTATCTTGTGATTAAATTATAAATATATGTATATTATAAATTAAATCCTAAAAATATTTTTCTAAACAAAACCCTAATTTTTTCAAAACCTTAATTTTTCAAAACCCTAATTTTATTTTCTAAATGATTTTTTTTATCTTCTAATTCTTATTATAATTATCATAATCTTTAATATAATTTTTTTTTTTTTGTAAATATAATCTATTATTAATAATATGTAAATATATTTTATACTATGTCTATAATCTAAATTATTTTCTTTTAATATATGTATAGAAACAATTAAACTTATAATAATTTAATTTTTTACAATTATAAATAATTTAATAATTAATATATAAACTAAAATGCTATAATTATTTAGTTGTTCATATTAAACTTTTGTTTATTATTTTAATTTTGTTCTTATAATATTTTTGTTAATTCAATTTATTTTGATTTCTATTATTATTATTAACCATATTATTACTAACTTTTGCTTATTATAATTTTACTAACCCTTATTATTGCTTATTTATTTATTTTTCACCTATTATTTATATTTTTGCTTCTATATTTATTTTGCTATATATTTATATTTTTGCTATTTATTATTTTTATAATTATTTTGTAATTGCTCCTTGGTGTAAAGTTTGTAAATATTTAATTATTTAATTTGCTTGCTATGGTTAGTAATTTAGGGAGTGCAAATATGTATTCTATTTAAAAATAAATTTAGATCATTTTAATTAAAGATAAATAATATTGAACACTCACACACGTAAGTCGATTTTTAATCGCCATCTCACATTTCTAAGGTTATCCCTCAATGTTGCCTAATCATAAGGTCAAGTGGGGTGTATAAAGCAAGTCCCTTAACAGAAAAATCATCAAGTCCCTAATGGTTGCCTTTAAAGATCGAGTCCCTTTTCGAATAAATGATGATAGTCCCTCCTAAATGCTTGATACACCCCACAGTTGCCTTCATAAACAGATGTCCCTCTCATGTCCCTTACATCCAAGGTAATGACTACCTACTCCTTAATAGTAGGGATAGTCTTACCAATTAAAGGATAAAGAACAAGAAAGACTTAAACTTTAGGGTAGGTTCCTCTTATGTACTTGCTCACTTCATTCAAAACTTTTCAAACTTTCCACAATTTCAAACAAATTTTCAAAAACAAGTTTTTACGCATCCGTACATGGATCATTATTAACTATTATGAAAATTTTTCTATTCACACACTACACTTTTCAAAAACAATTCAAAAGTGAGCTAAGTAACTAAGAGCCCATGGATAACCATGGATGTAAAGGGTGCTAACACCTTCCCTTTACATAACCTACCCCCCGGACCCAAAAATATCTCTTAAGGTCTTTCCTGTTCTTTTATACCCTTTCCTTTTGGATAAAATAAAAGTCGGTGGCGACTCTTGCTATCCGCAACATAACTAAAGTCAGTTCTCCCACCGTGTTACAGTGACATCCAGCTAGATTCGAGGACCACTTACAGGGACCACTTATAGCTTGTTCTGTTAAACCTTTTTGTCTTCGTATTTTACAGCTTAGGCAGGAAGTCTGCTCTTAAGTTCTGCTTGTGAGGGATGTGCTCTATTTCAAAAGAGGTGAAGCGAGAATATAAACTTTGTACCTTTTGCATATATTTTATTGGTCGCAACTTATTGGCTTGGTATTACATAGAGACTTAGTTGGAGACCATCTGAGAGTCACTTTTGGGCTTTATTCAGGAGGCTTCATTCTATAAGGGGGAAATTATTCCAGTAATGGAAGCTTCATACTCCGCTTGTTTGTTACTAGCGGTGAAGTCAAACTTTAGTGTCTACTCTATGAGTATGTCACTAGGTGCTTTTTGGAATATCTCGGTGTCGTCTCCTTTTACGTTGGAGGTGCCATGTATAAATAATGCTCATTATGGAGGTGTTTCCTTGTCTATAAGTGAATTGAATTTTGATGCAAAATCTACTAGATCTTGTGATTTGATGATTCCCCTTGGGACATATTAGATGTCATATTATGAGAGTTCCACTTCACAAGATACAACCTTCCTACTAAATCGAGTTTCTTAAAGACTTGACAAACATGATATTTGGTTTTCACCAGGATCTTGTGACCTTGAAAGTATGGTCTCAATTTTCTTATTGATATAATGACGACTAGCGCCAGATTCTCACTCTTATGATAGAACGTTTTGACACCCATAAACACCTTGCTTATGAAATACACAAGTTTCTCTGCCCTGTCTATTTCTTGGACAAGGACTTAACTTATCACCTAATATATGACCGAGAGATATAGGAGTAATTATGACTCTTCCCTAGGGTGAGTGAGGATGGGGGTGATGTGAGGAAATTCTTAACCATGGTGAAATCCTCCTTGCATTCAGCGGTTCATTCAAACCTCTCGTTCTTCTTTAAGGTGGCGAAGAAGAGGAAGGCTTTATCGCCTGCGTAAAAGAGGAAATAAGGGAGGGAGACAAGGCAACATATAAGTTCTTGTACCTCTTTTACATTAGTATGACTCCTCATGGTGATGAATTTTTGGCTCTAGTGTTCTTGAGATCGAAGGGCATGACATTATGGTAGTAGTTGCCATGATTCAACATGAAGATTGTTTTGGGCGCGTACAGTGGATCCATTTGAATTGTACCATGAGTATGCATCCATGAAGATCAATGAACGGTAGCGTGATGACCCATTTATAAGGATGTGTGGCAGCGGGTACATGCTTTTTGGATATGTGACATTAAGATTGGTGAAATCCATACACATGTGTTACCTAATGTTAACCTTCCATACCAGAACCATGATGGTCAGCCAAGTGAGTATTTTGTTTTTGTAATGAATTTGGCACCAACTAGTTTCCCTGCTTCTTCATCAATGGAAATATTTTTTCTCCTTCCTACTTTTTGCTTCCTCTACGACACGTCTGGAGGAAGGGTGGATGGTAAGGCGATGGCTCGCCACTTTGGTTTTTATCCCTGACATGTATAATGGATCCCAAGCGAATAAATTGACGTTCTTAATGAGTTGGTCAACTAGTTCTCATTCATCCTTTGCGGACAACAAATTGTATATCTTCATCACCTGATAGGCACAATGACCTATATGGACCTCCTTTAAATCTTATGTTGGTGTGATCCTTTCTGCTTTTGCACCCAGTATGAGATCTCAACACTCGAGATCAATATTTGGAACTTCAGAGGAGAGACATCAATACGAGTAACTTATTCCCTCACTACATTTAGACTACTTTATTAGCATTCTCAAGTGGCCTATTGGTCTCCTCGTATTATACCGACTCACCCATCAGGAAATGGGTATTTTAAGGCCAGGTACATGGTGGAAACGACTACCCACATGGCATTGATGGTCGGTCTCCCAAGGATGATATTATATGACGATAAGGAGTTCACAATAACTTAGGTAACGTCACTCGCCTTGGCGTCTTCTCCCTCCCTATAAGTGGTTTTCAGGGTTACATGACCTATTATTTGTACATGCTCTCCTGATAACTTCGTCAAGGAACCACTAAATTTTTTTATGTTGTTAGAGTCAAGTTGTAATTTCTAGAAAGTGTCATAGAATAGGACATTAGTGGAATAGCCATGATCTATCAAGACGTGCTTAATATCCTAGTTTCCATGTTGTATAATGATGACCAAGGGATCATCATTGTGAGGGTTGATGTCGAGGGCATCCTCCTTGGAGAAGATGATGTTAACCCCTGTTTTCCCTCAAGTGCTTAAAGGAAATCCAAGGGATATTATGTTCGCTGCAAACACGTACCTAGCGTATTTCCCTTGGAAGAATTTGGAGTTACCTCAACCGACGCAAACTTTGTGATGTAAGGTAGTTTTTTGTCGACCATCTTCAGAAGGAAGATGAAGGGAGCTAAAATAATAGTGTGACACAAGTTAGTTTTACCAGAGCCCCATAGTGGGTGCCATTGTACTGGTCAAAAAGTACAGGTGTATGTGTGTTCCTTTGGCAATGGATTAGGGACTCAGATGCCTTATTAGGTATATTATAGTGTATTGTGGTAAGGGCTTACCCACGACAGTTAGAAGCCTTTTACAAGGGTTTTTTACGGTGGTTTTAGGAGTCTTTCTCACGTGATGTATGAGGTTTTGTGGATGAATGATAAGCTTAAGTATAAAGCGTGTAAGTCATATGATTAGTATGAGTTTGATCTGTCTAAATGTTATGCCTAAGCTGTAATCATCTCTCCATCCTCTTAAGAGGGAGGTGTATCTATTGAGGCCTCTAGGGCTTAGGTCTCTCTTGGGAAGTGTCGCTCCCGGGATTTCCATCCTGGTACAAATGCGAAAATGGTGCGGAAAAGTAAGAGTCTACAGCCAGGCATTTTTTATCCTGGAGGAAGGGTAATGCTACACAAACCTAGAAGAATGAGAAAGTGGGGTCTCGTGAACCAAATATAAAGGGTAAGGGAGTCGGTTACAAACTGAGAAGGTATTAGCACCCCAAATCGCCCGTTGTATCCGACGAGATCCACTCTTGCTAGCATTATTTCAAAGGGTGAGGATATCTGCTACTACTGCAACTGCTACGGGAAAGATAAAGAAAAGGAATGGGAAAATGTAGGGAAAATAAAGAAAGTGCTCAAATGAGCCCTACCCCACTGCCTACGTATCTCATCGGAAGTGAGAATCAGATTTGACGTAGTTCCCTTAACTAAGGAGAAAATTTGTTTGTATTTTTTTATAACTGAACTGCCTATGCCTATGCTCAAGTGTTGCAGGCTCGTCTAGAACAAGTGTGTTTACCTTCTTGCAAAAAGACAAGTCGAAGCAAGTTCTTTCGTTAATGAGTGAAGGATATGAGAATAGAATTCTTGAAAGAAATACGCTTATTGTTGGTTTGAATTCTTTTAGAATATTTTCATTGGAATTTGGCACAAGAAAGTGTATTCAAGTCCCTTTCCATGGAGTATGTACTTCTTATATCACTCCAAGATGGAATGAGGAGGAAGCATACCCAAGCAAGGATAAGACCCCCAAGACTTGGTTCCAAGGATTAGGGCTCAAGTACACTAACCCATTATATTTATTAAGTGTTTTTGTATTTTGAGATGAAGAAGTGTTTTTTAAGCTTTTCTTTGTGAAAATGACTTCAAGTTTAAACTTGTACATCATGTTTAGACAAGTTCACATTACCCCAAGAAATCACTTCGGCCTTTATTAAGTCTTTTTAAGTTGTTTTGAGATGAGAAAAGAGAAAGCACTAAAAGGATCTTCAAAGGTAAAATGTCTAAGGGAGACTAAACCTAATGAAGTTATCATGCTTGGATATCATAGGTTAGTTAAGTTTGAAGATCTCGACCCTAATGAAGAAGGAGGAAGAGAAGAAGAAAAGAAAAGGAAGAAGAAAAGGGAAAGGATTAGAAGATAACTTACTTCCAAGATGGAAGTTAAGTTGCTTATAAAGGGGATGAGAAGTAATTACACAAAAATAAAGCATCTTGAATGCTTGCGCAAACACAAGTATGAACATTAAAAGAGAAAGACAAGGTTGGAATGTGGAAGCACATGCCCCTGCAAGGTTAGTAAGAATAAGAAAACAAAAAAACAAACAACATTTACTACAATGCTCCAACACTCACATAAGCATGAAAGCAAGTAAAGAAGCATAAACAACCTACAACAACTCACATTCAACACCAAGACAAATGTTAAAAGTCAAAAATAGAATACAAACTGCATACTTTTTACAGCAGTTATGCAACAAGACAACAACAAAAGGTAAGGCATATTTGGATGCAATAATGAAAACACCACAATTAAAATGCAACACCATATGCATCATGCAACAATTACACACCAAGAATGCATCATAATCATATATTAATGAGCATGGATGAACATCAATCAACAAACATGAATACACATCAAACAATTCCAAATGCATCACATAATCAAGAAATGAAAATACAAAACCAAAGATGTTAATGATCAACATGCAACCAACAAGATATGTTAGTGCAAACATCTCAACACATGTCAATAATGCAACAAGAATGCACACCATCAACATTGAATTATGTATTACTTTGAACAAATATCTCATTCATGCAATTTCAAGCTTGTGTGTGTGAATTATGAAAACATGAAACACAACGCATATAGAATGCACACCAGTATATTGAATCATTATTATCATGCAAACAAATCTATGCAAACATGCAATCATAATGTATAATACTTCATGGATGCAAAACATCGATTATGTCAATTATCGGGAATGTACAAACTCACATGTTGAAGAAATGCAAACATACACCAACATGCATGCAAACAACTCTTAACAATCACCTAAAATGATATCACAGTGATCCATGATGATTAAGGATGGAATGGTATGCAAACAACTATGAAAATGCACAAAAAAACCAAACTGCTTCAGTGTTAACCGGTTAACCAAAGTGTTAACCAATTAATGGATCCAAAACCTACAGAATCTACACAGAATTACACTGCTTTAACCGGTTAACCAAAGTGTTAACCGGTTAACACTGCACAAACAACAATAAAAATCTGCAGAAAAATCACTTCCAATAACATCTTATTTCCATAATCACCTGAGGTTCCAACAATCAATTATGCACGAAAATTACATCAAATCAAGCATAAATCAAACATGCATTGGATCCACAAACATCAACACACAAATTAATCCATCAAATGATCAATCAACACAACTACATTATTGATCTACATCAAGAACATGAAAATAAGCTGAAAATAAAAGTAGATCTGAAATTAACCAACCTACAAAGCTGAGATTTGCTTTGGTGAGTGTTGATTAAGCTGCAATTGATGAATCAAGATGAGAAATCCAAATATCCAATGCTCCTCTTCAAGCAATTGCAAAATAAATGCAAGATAATGAACTTGATGCAAAAAGCTCAATCCTAAAGCACTTCCACACAAAATTCAAATCCAAACCAGTAACAAAAACCAAAATTAGATGTGTAGAGATTTAATGGATGAAGGTTTAGTTCCAAGATCAACAAATTTCAAGGTGAAATTTGATAATCCTTGAAGAAAATGGAACTTTGAGTGTGTAAGGGTTTGAAGAGAGTTGAGAGAAAAGTGAGAGAGAAAACCAGAAAATTGAGAGGGAAATGAAAATTATGAAGTGTGTGTGGTGAGATTTGGAGAGAAATGGCATAAATACCACTTAGGTTTGGGGCCCAAAATATGACTTAGATCTAGGATTGGAATTTTATTAGAAAGGTGATTAGGAATTAGCTTGGGAATTAAGCTTGTTAATCATTCTAGACCCTTCTCCATAATTCCACATTTAAATGAAATGAAAATAAATCAAATCAAATAAAAGTGAAAAAAACCATAAAATCCACCATGCTGAAAATCTGCATTTTTTGGCAAAATTTCCACACGTTAACTGGTTAACAGATGTGTTAACCGGTTAACACAATCAATTTTTGAATTTTCCCTCCTTTTGGTGGGAAACCTCATAAATGCGCTTGCGCTGTCCGTTTTGATCCTATTTTGACTCTGAGATCTGATGATCGATAATACCACCTGAACACACTTGATCACATGCCTTATGCTTGATGATAAATGCTTTTTATTTATTTATTCTATTATTATTTTTATTTTTTATTTTTTGAATGCAATGCAAATGTATGCTAAATGTCATGAAAATGAGAGGGAAAATTTTGGGGTGTTATAGGAAAGATTACTGCCCACTCAGTCAATGGTGGACCATTGCGTCCTTATTTCCAAGCAGGATGTGAGTTAGATAATGGATTTAACTTCTTTATGCCCTAGAAATGTATTTTCCCATGTTTCCCACAATTGAGTGATGGAAAGAGCTTGGGGGTGAGGCGATACCTCTATTTGGGCGACATGTTATCATTCGTCTCTCCTTGGGCATCCTATGATCATCTCCCTAGTAGAGTCATTTTACAAATATAATATTACATACATATACGCACCAACTTACCTGTGAGTAAATTTCATAAAAATGATATTTCATTGATATTGTTATAAACTTATAATTATTTTACTTTTGGAATTTCAAATAAAATGAATTATTTGTTAAAATTTAAATAGAAAAAGTTAATCTCTTAGTTCATTAACTTTGAATTCCTTTACATTATCATTGTTTTATTATTATTTTTAATATAAGTCATCAAGTCATGTGACACACTTTATAGTAATTTATGCACTATTTTGACTTATATGCATGTGTTATGCAAAATAATAATAATAATTGATTTTACTAGCAATCATATTGGTCTCTATTGAAGTAAAATTGGTTTGTTCCATATCCCTCGGATTTTAATGATAAAAAAGTATTTAAAGGATATATTTAACCCATATAGCTCCACCTTCTTCTTCTTGTATGAGATGGGTGTCACCTAGTGACGCATCACAACTTCTATCTTCTTATAGGTGACATGTTTCACCTATTCAGGCGCCAGAGGTACCCGAGTAACTAGAGGTACCCGGGGCACTAATTCCACCCCAAGCACTAGAGGGACCTCATGCTGACGAACCAGTGCCACCTCAGGCTGATGAGCCATTGATATCTCAGGTTACTAAGGCTGATGAGTCAGTGCCACCTCAGGTATTTTGAAAATACCCTGTAGATTTATCTCTGGAATTACTGCCTTTTTACCCGAAGCATACTGCCAAACATATTTGGGACAAAGATGTTAAATTAGTTGGATACATTCTTTTAAAATTACGTTTATTATTATATTACAAGTTTCTGACATTGATTTGTTTTTCTGCAGAACCAAGATACACTGGAATTCATTAACCATAGGTGGAAGATTATTGGTTTGCATCAACCTAATAACGAGTGGTTTCAAGCAATTTTGTCCCTATATGTGATGAAAGACTTATGCATGACCAATTATGTTACGGTGAATCACAAGATGCTTAACATATTTGTGGAAAGATGACACATTGAAGCCTCATCATTTCATTTATTACTTGGTGAGATGTATATCACACTCGATGATGTGTCATGTCTGCTGCATCTTTCGATTAAGGGGAAGCTCTTAGATCATGAGAGGATTAGCAAAGATGTGACCCTCAAGTTGATGGTAGACTATTTGGGAGTTGACCTAGAGGCTTCCTTGAGGGAGATTGAAAAATAGAGGGGCTTATGCTAGGTTTGAGTTCTTGAAAAGGGTATATACATATGAACTCCTTAGAATAGAGCAAGCTAGAGGTGATGGCGAGCAGGTGGGGCTACATAAAGCATAAGATATGTGAGCATACATGTTATATTTGGTTGACATTACCATTTTTTGGATAAGAGTGTCACTTATGTGGATGTCGTCTACCTACGATTCTTCGAGGACTTTGAGCGGATCCATGAGTATAACTCAGGGGGTGCTTGTTTGGTCTACTTGTACTGTAAGTTATCCAAGAGTTGTAGGTGGAAGACGAAGCAAGTGACAAACAACATCACTTTTTTAACGGTAATATTTATTGGTCTTTTAGTGTTTGTGTGTCATTTTAATTACATTTTTGCAACGTCTCTACCAATGATTCATGTGTTGCAACACTTTTCAGGCTTGGATCATCCAACATTTTCCACGCATCTCTGGTTGGCCGTGTGAACCGATATATGCTGAAGATATGCCCTGTGCTTTTGAGTTTTCCCCGCTCAGATGGATCCAGGTGAAAAAGCCATTTAGAGTGTATCTTAATCGCTTGATAACCGATGATATGCACTTTAATAGCCATGTCGATCACCGTGAGACATTAACATTTAACGATATATTGTTATACTCAGGTTGGTTGGCTTGCAGTTCACGTCTAACATTTTCTCATCTGCTTGGCAGTTCGACTACACTCAAATTATTCCTAGACACCCTACTGTCTCATCTCCTCCTGCTATGATACATAGAGATATGGATACCATGTTTAATCATTTGGTACCGAATGAGGCACAAAATACCATAACTTAGAGTGACTAGAGCTATGTTGATGGATACATCACATGGTTCTTCAGGATGTTACATTCTTATATAGTGCATGCATCAAAAGATACAAGAGGAGGATCATGCACATTTAGATCATGCTCATTATTCTTTATATGGTTGTTTACCTTTCACTTTTTACATGTATTATCATTTCAACTTAAATTTTCTATTATTCTTAAGTCTTTTTCTTTTTTTAACTTTCTATTTTTATGACAATATAAAAATTAATATGCCTACAAAACCATATCTCATCCAAAAATGTCTTACTTACATATGTACGGGTTTGTTACTAGTTTTTTTAACATAGAGAAATTTTCTTTTCGGTTTTACACCTACTAATAATAGTGGGTGTAAATAGTGTTGCCCTAGATGAGCCCAACCCAGTAGAAAGCGGGCCTGTAAAGAAGAAACGAAATCACCATAGCCACTCAGCCGCTACTCCAATTCAACTCAGTCTTCTCTTTTCGGAGAAAGAATCGAGAAATGTATACAACAACACATAAACGCATTTGATTTGATGCGAAACCGAAACTCAATTGAAGAAACAGAATGAACCAAGATTCAGAGAAGAGGTTTCGTTCCATCATGGATAAGCTCTTCCATTCATCCAAATCTTCCTCCAATAATCATTCATTCTCCAACTCCAGGTTTCAACAATTCTCACATTCATAGCATACATATGTTTGTGATTGTGTGTGATTTATATTTGAGTAATGTGTTTGTGTTTGCAGTTCTTCGGGGGTGCAATTATCAAGTTCTAGGGGTAAGAAACGTGGTTTTCAGTCTATTGTATCAGGATCAGGAGGAGTAATGGATAGGAGAGGGGATGATCAGTTATCTTCAGCTACTGCAGCAGAATCCCAAGGTCATCTATGTCGACCGTGGGATCGCGCTGATTTCATGAAGAGATTGGCTACATTTAAGTCTATTTCATGGTTTGCTAAACCCAAGGTTTTTTTCTGACTCTGAATGCTGTATTTTGTGTGTGAATTTAGGTAGAGTTTGGATAAACAACTTAATTATAAGCTCTTATCATATGAGTGCTCGTGAATCAGCTATGGATATACTCTCGGTTCTTTACTTCTCTTTGTTGTGACACGAATGAGCTGTATAGATATCAACATTTTGCATACAAGGTAGTTAAAATCAACATTTTACGCAAATTCAAGAATGGGGGAGTAAAATCGTAGGTCGAGGATTTATATTCTAAAACTCATGCATATAAAATTCACATATATGCATCTAAATACCATTAGTAAAATAAAGAAAACTTTAAATCACTTTAAGTATTTCTTAAATTTGAGTCCCTAAGCATAGATCACAAGAAATATCATAAAAACCTTAAATCACACTTCAAATGCCTATATACATTTAAATTTCATTTATAAGCATAATTGAATAAATGTTTCAAAGTTCGTAGATTATATGATTCAATTGTTTCCACCAAAATAGGATTATGCATATACTCTTAATTGCCGAGGAAAAGTATAATCGCAAAGTTGTGGCATTTTACGATTAAAATCAGGATGTTAACTACAAACTCATTATGTCTTATGTCACCCACCTACATCCTGTTTTCCTCAAACTTTAAGACTTGTTTTTTATGTATGATATTTATAGAAAGTAAGTGCTGTCAATTGTGCTAGAAGAGGTTGGTTCAACTGTTTCCACCCAATTAGGATTATGCATATTCTCTTAATTGCCGAGGAAAAGTATAATCGCAAAGTTGTAGCATTTTACGATTAAAATCAGGATGTTAACTACAAACTCATTATGTCTTATGTCACCCACCTACATCCTGTTTTCCTCAAACTTTAAGACTTGTTTTTATGTATGATATTTATAGAAAGTAAGTGCTGTCAATTGTGCTAGAAGAGGTTGGATCAATGTGGATGTTGACACCATATCTTGTGAAGAATGTGGGGCACGTCTTCTGTTCTCTACACCAGCGTCTTGGAATCACCAGCAGGGTATGCCATTGTTTTTTATTTATAAAGTTCACAAAATGCTCAATTGTATAAATTTTCTTACCGGAATGATTTCTTCGCAGTGGAAAAAGCAGCTTTAGTCTTCAGTTTAAAGTTGGATAATGGACATAAGTTACTTTGTCCGTGGATTGACAATGCCTGTAGTGAAACCCTAGCACGATTTCCTCCCATATCTCCTCCAGCATTAGTTGATAATTTCAAAGAACGCTGTTCTGCTCTCTTGCAATTGTCCGCTCTTCCCCGTATTTCATCTTCTGTAATAGACCACATGCAAAGCCCATTTCTGGATGACTTCCTTGGACAATCATTGATGCAGGAGTGCGGAAATGAATCTGCTGGAAATTCTGGAATAGAAGATGTTGGTAGTCAAGAGGAACTGAAATTGTATTACCAGGTAATAACAGGTTATCCAATGGTGAAATTTTCTTCAACTACTGGTATTTGATCTGGGATCTGTATATTGATCTTGTTTAGTGTTTTGTTTTCTTTTTTTTTTTCTCCCACAAATCGAAAATGATGTTTTCTTACCATTTAGAATTTCATTGACAGTCTTTTTTCTTTCTTTCTTTTTTTTTTCTAGTGGTGCATTAACATACTTAGGATATGTTACACACATGCTTTTGGCTTAGGTAGTTGCTTTCCAGCACAGACCTCGCTCGATCTGCTATTTATTTTTAAAATGAATCCCAGGTTCTCTACGCGATCATAAAGAAGTAGAAACTTTTGATGTTCGAATTGGTCGAATAACGGTTTACGGGTTTTTTTTTTAATTGAATTGCTCGATGCATTTGATGACTGTATTTTATATATATGGGTCTTACTAAGAGCAGCGTTTTATCAATATATGCATATAAGTTTTATATTGGAAATCCCAATATTCAATGTATCGGTG
This sequence comes from Lathyrus aphaca, assembly GCA_963966055.1. NCBI lineage: Eukaryota > Viridiplantae > Streptophyta > Magnoliopsida > Fabales > Fabaceae > Lathyrus > Lathyrus aphaca. The sequence continues at coordinate 515,490,119 of OZ014522.1, forward strand.
ATTTTAAAATCTTGATTTTGATTCTTTAACCATTGTTGGCCACTCGTTAGCATTTGTGTTTTTTTTTTTTTTTTTTTTTTTTGTATTAACAAATTTCCATTATTTCATTTATTCTCTTAAAACCCTCAATATATCTTAGCATTTCTTATTACCTCCGATTTTGAATGATAGTCAGTGTGTGTTTAATTATGCAGGCTCAAAGACTAATAAGTTTATGCGGTTGGGAACTCCGTTATTTACCTTATGCGGTTGATTGCAAAAATGTATCAGGGCAGTCGCATAAAAATTCAACTATTCTATACTGTCCTCAAGTAGTTACTGATGCGAAGAATGACAATCTCATTGTCTCTTCTGCTGACAATAATGAAAGTTCGAAAATGGATGAAAGTTCCAAGTATTCTATTGGGGAACAAATGGATCCCAGTTCTGCAGTTTTAGATTGTTCCTTATGTGGAGCCACTGTTGGTTTGTGGGCATTCTGTACTGTTCTCCGGCCTGTGCAATCAATCAGATTAGTAGGATATACCGAAGTGAATGGCGAAAATGATCTTGAAAATAGACAGGATGGAGTAAATAATGCCATGTCCGACGTTGCAACTTTATCTAAGGACACACCTTCGAGTCTAAATATGACAATTGCAGGGGGGCCTCCCCCAACAAAGCAAAATTTCAAAGCAATAATATCTTTGCCTGTTATTGGTCAGAATTTAAGAGCTCGTCTTTCTTATGACTATGATATTAGAGACCATTTTTTTGTTGATCGGGGCAGTAGTCAGTCAGCTTCACATGAGACCAGGATTCAGGAGAAAACTGATAACGCAGTTAATGGCTCTATTGGACAGCTTGTTCCTGTATCGTCTGAAATAAGAGAAATTTCAAATTGTGAAACTGACTCTCAAGCAAGCATTCACGACTCGGTTGTAGATAATGCTTTAGAGGGCACTCATTCTGCAGAACAATCTTCTAGTTTTAAGGACAAAATGGCCATACAAGCAAAAACTGATGGATTGAAGATTTCATCTGTAGGAAATCCCAGTAGCTCTAAGGTTAGTAATTTTTGTTTGCCAAATGGGGGCTAGATTATGATATTAGTAGAAAAACATTATCACCAAGTAGTTATTGCAGCAACACTGAACAAAATGTGGAACTAACTAGTTTGTTACAACCTTCTCTTCGTTTTTTTGAATACATTAAAATATTTAGGGAGAAAATATTATTCTTGTGCATGACACGTGCTTTTACATTAGTATGTTACAAGACAGACTTTCTTTATTGATTATAGGTAGTCTTGCTAGGACTTTTTGTTTGGAAGTACATTTTAACAATAATATTGCTGTGCAGAAAAACTTGGCAGAAGATGAAGCACTTTCTGTTTCTCATAAGACCAAAGAAGCCAGTAATGCTGAAATTCGAGGGGTGAAAGAAAGAGTAGAGAACCCAACTAACAGTGAAGATGTACATAATAGTTTAGGTAAGCACTATGTTTGATAGTTCCCGTGTAAATCATTGCTGTTGAGTATTTGAATGTGAAGCTAGAATGTGCATGCATTCTGATCCGCAGTTGCTTACATGTTTGGCATGAATGACAATATGCAATTCACTTGTCAAGTTGTCATTGTGAGAATTTATATGATAAGTGGAAAATTTAAGAATCCTCCTCTCTTTTGCTTTCCAGGGAAGTTTAAAAATCCAACACTGTCTGAGAAAGCAATGGAATTTGATCCAATCAGACAGCACAGACACTTCTGCCCGTGGATTGCATCGGAAGATGATGGAGAGCCCGGGTGGAAACAAACATTATCTGCTTTGTATCGCCCAAAAGAACATTCGCCACATTCTCCAAATACATCTCCATCATCTATGCCCATCATTAAGGTATATTGCATGTCTTATTACTTTTATCATTGGATGGGCTATTCTACAATACAGTTAACTTGTGGATCATATTAGTAACAATCCATGGAGTCTATTCTTTGACAAATTGAGACTTGAAGAAAAATGTAAAAGCTATATTAATGGGTTTAAATTGTTTGAATAGTGTTTTGTACAATCACGATTTCCATTAAACTCATAATAAATGTTTGAATTGCACACATTTTGTGTTGGGTTGGGTTCATCGGGTTTCATTTTCCCCAACCTGTTACGCAAACCATACACATCGTGTTTCTTGCAGAGTGAAAATAAATTATATATGATCCTAAGTCCCACAGAACGAATGATAATCTGATGATGTTAACATTTCATGTTGTCTAAAATTTTTGTGTGACATGTTCTGTGAACATCTGCTTTTGTCCAATTACTTGTGGATGGTTTTTTTTAGGAGTTTACTGTCTTACTATATACCATGTAAATATGCAGGTAGATGACCCTATTGGTTCAATCAGAAAGCTTTTCAAGTCTCCACCTACGAGAAGAATGAAGCTTACTCACATTTCAAACCAAAATGTAGAGCATGGGTAGCTTATACCCAGATGTAAGATAGGTCTTAATTCAAGAACCCTAAACCATTGTATACTGCCATTTTTCTTGGCTCCCTATGAAAACTCTGTAAGCTGTATTTTTTGTATTTATTGTTCAATAGGTTTTTCTTATGATTTTGTACCAATCCCCCTCCCAACAAAAGAAAGTAATCGGTTGCACCTTGATGTTATTTATGATTAATTAGCCTTTTGGAACTGAGCTATAATATGTTTTTCTCAATTTTCAATTGAAGTTGTAGACGATATGTAGAGTTGGATAATGATAGAGATTGCCATAGAATGTGTTTTGATGTGTTCTCTTACACTGGAATTAAACTAGAGTAAAGAGTGTATACAATTTTGTTCTACTGTATTACACCACAATTTGTAACGACAACTTTGGAGTAAGGACGATTGAATCCCCTTTCTGCTACAACAGCCCTCTTGTCTCCTATAAGCTTTGCCACCCTGCAAAAACATTATGAATATAAATGATTAATGGATAGTCAGGATTCAACTGCAGATAGCAGCAGACACAAAAAATAGTACTTAAAATCTCTACTACTATAAAGTGGCAGAAAATACTTGTCTGTTATACTCACTTAAAGTATGGAGAGCTCGTATTCTCTTGTACAGTTTTTACCTCACTAATCCTCTGCACAACATCCATGCCTCCTACCACCCTTCCAATTACCAGAGATGAAGCATCTAATTCCGGTGAATCCTTTGTCGCAATGACGAATTCTGTACCATTAGGATCTGTTCCAACTTCTTCCTGATCAATCTCAAGCTTTCCTAGTCTTGCAACTAGTTTAAACTTAGGAGGTGGTTTTGATGGATCTCTCACGATGATTCCTACACTTCCAGCAACATTTTTAGTCCCAGGGCATTTCTCATACATTCTCTCCCATTCCTCAACAAGATTTTCAGTAGCCAAATTGCTCCCTGTCTTGTTAGCTAGCTCTGCATCCACCCCATATGATCTAAGACCGCCATGTTGGACGTAATTTGGCAGGATTTTGACAAACTCTTTCCTTCTGTAGCTTATACCAGCAGCTCCACTGACAATCTTGCTAAACCTCTCAACTCCTACAGGGACATCATCTCCATAGAGTTCTATAGTAATGCGACCAACCGGTTCACGATCAACAGATACGTCGAAGAAAACTTGTTTTGTAGGTTTTCTTTCAGTGCAGCTGGGAGTGTTAGCCAAACTATCCCCCGGTTGGTCACCATTGGTAACATCTTCTGCCCTTGCCCTGGATCCATCATCCAAAAGCAGCAGCAAGCAAGAGTTGCTGCAGATTGCGAGCTCTCTACGCGACAATCTACATTGCTGTTTGAGGATTGGAAAATGTGAGGTTGTGCCTAATAGTTGGAATGATGAAGGCGATGGAGTTGATGTCTGAGTTGGAAGGTTGAATGGTTGAGGGGAAGTTCGCAGTATTCTTGGGTTTTGTAGCATTTCTGTTTCTATTAGGACTGCTTAGGAATTGATTTATGTATCTAATTCTGCTGCAATTTCTATGATTCGGGCGTTCCTTTTTTTTTTAATTTTTTATGGAGATTGTTAGGGGATTTTGAAAATAATTGAAAGATAGAATAACAATATAGATATAGAGTAAATGGATACCGAAGAGATTTCGTGGATAAGAAAGATAGAAATAGCTATGTTCTATGGCAGACAATTGTTTGTTACATGTCATAATTTTATGTTCTTTGTATGTGGGTCCCTTAGATGGAATTTGCGGATGTAATCTTAAAAATTAAACTCTGTATCCTTACAATCGTCCCGATATCCCTACATAATTTTTAATATTTTAATTTTGTCCTTTCAATTATTAATTAATTATTTTTAAATTTTACTGCGAAGTCAGAGTAAAAAAATAATATTTTTTTACATTGGACGAGACGAACCGGAAGTACAATGGTTAAGTTATCAGGTTCAGACATTTCCAAACCGGAAGTAGCACGGTTACATTATCCGGTTCATGAAATTTCCAAACCGGAAGTAGCACGCTTGTGTTATCCGGTTTTGGAATTTCTTAACCGGAACTAGTAATGTTGGGTTATCCGGTTCGTACAATTTTTTTTTATATTTATAATTTTTTTTAGGAAACAAGAAGCTGTCTTTGATGATATGCGCAAATGATTACTCAAAAGTAGATACTACAGAGATATTCTCTACTACACAAAAATTTCCTGCAAGAGAAGAGGCGACCCGATGGATCAAGGAGGTTGGACTCAGAAATAGGGTTACTATTATAATCACTCGTTCAGACACAAAGAAAGACAAGAGAGGAAGAAGTGACAAAGTTATATTTTGCTGCGATAGAGGTGGAAAGGACAAAGAACGAGAAAGCGAAACACATAGTGCTTCCAAAAGATGTGAGTGTCCTTTCAAAGTTAGATCAACACCTTCAAATGATGGTTCTGGTTGGAAAATCGATGTAAAATGTGGAGTTCACAACCATGGTTTACCTGATAGATTTGAAGGTCATGCATATGTTAGCCGTCTCACTGAAGATGACCAACAACATATTTTAGATTTGTCAAAACGTCGTGTTTCTCCGAGACATATATTGTTGTCTTTGCAAGAGTGAGATCCAAACAATATGACTTGAATCACCCAAATATATAAACATAAGAGTAAGATTGAGGAAAAAATCAGGGGAAGTAGAACAGAAATACAACATTTGCTTAAGTTAATTGATGAATCGAATTATGTTTATTATAGTAGGAAAAAAGATGAATAAGAAGTTGTGAAAGACATTTTCTGGGCCCATCCAGACTCTGTGAAATTGTTGAATATGTTCCTGATTGTGTTGATTATGGATAGTACGTATAAAACCAATAAGTGTAGGCAACCTTGTTTGAAATAGTTGGTGTCACATCAACCAAATTAACATTTGCTGTTGCATTTTCCTATATGGAATCTGAACAAACAGAGACTTTGTGTTGGGTACTAGATAAACTGAAACAGTTATTCACGAAACAAGGGTTATGGCCCCAAGTAATTTTAACCGTAGAGATCTTGCTTTGATGAAAGCAATTGAAACTGTATTTCCAACGACAGTTAATATGCTCTGTCGGTTTCACATAACCAAGAATGTGAAAGCGAAGTGCAAGGAGTATGTTGTGGACGATATGCGAGAACCGATAGAGAAGTTTTTCTACGAACTTATTGTGGCTAGTGATGAGGTTGAGTATCATCAAAGATTGAAATTATTTGAGAATGCTTGTTTGGATTACGGACCTTTTATTGATTATGTGAAAGACACATGGTTGACACCTCATAGACATAGATTTGTTGAAGCTTAGATCAATAAAGTAATGCATTTAGGCAATGTCACGACTAACAGGTAATGTGTTTGTTTTTTAAGGGTTTAGACATAGTTATTTTATAGTAATAGTAATGATATTGGATTTTTTTTTCTTTTTAAAGTTGAATCTGCGCATTGGAAGCTGAAGCAGATGTTGGAGAACAACTTAGGTGATCTGGTCAAATGATGGGAGGCTATGAATGACAACATCAAGATTCAAGTGGGCAATATTAAAGTTTCATTTCAGAAGAGTTTTTACGAGGTTGAGCATGTCCATAGATGTTCATTTTATGTGAATTTGGTTAATTCAGTATCTAGAGCAGCTTTGCATCACATTGGTGAAGAATGGCACAGGGTTGACATGGTGGGTACAAACACCCAGATGTGCAGGTGCTTTCGTAGAACAGTTTATGGTTTACCTTGTGCCTGTGAGTTAGGAAAATACACATTGATAGGTGAACCAATACCAATAGATGTTATTCATATTCATTGAAGGAAACTAAGTACGGAAGGTGAACAAGAGGTGGACACAAAGGAAGTAGCAAAGTTGGATATGACAAATGCAATTGAGGCGCTGTGGAAACGGTTTCATTCATTAGATATTGCAGGTAAGAGAGCATTATAAAGTAGGGTGTGTGAAATAGCTTACCCCACTACAACAAAGATGGTACCACCACCTGAAAAGATAAAGACCAAAGGAGGAGCATTATAAAGATGGGTATGATGTTTATCGTGATCCTTCGTATCATGAGTATGTTGAACAATCACAAAACAATTCTCAGAAATCTTCGAAGAGGCCATGTTCACAGTTATCACAGACGTCAAAGAAAAAACCATCTCACAGGTACATTGCACAATTTCCTACACATATCAGACCTTTTATTGACGACATTGTTGATGTTAAGGATGATGGAAATTGTGGGTTTAGAGCCATTGCATCAATGCATGGGTATGCTGAAGATGGTTGGTCAATGGTTCGTCGTGATTTGAATAATGAAATCAGAGGACCTAGAAATAGTCTTTATGCGAAGTTATTTGGTGATCGCTTAGCAAAAGTAAGAGAATCCTTGTTGATATCATCTTTAGGTTCTCAGCCATATGATAAATGGATGACACTACCAGAAATGGGTTATGTGATAGCAAATCGTTATAACATCGTTCTTGTCTCATTAAGTGCTCTTAGTTTGACGTTCTTCCCTATGACGACTAAACATAATCCTAATGTCTCCATTTACTGCATTGGTTTTGTAAACTCAAATCATTGGGTTCAAGTAATTATATCTATTCATTTTTGTAACATGTTAATATTATATCTATTCATTTTTGTTACATGTTAATATTATATCTATTCATTGTTGTTACAGTTTAACATTATATCTATTCATTTTTCTAACAGGTCAACATGAACGAAGGATTTCCCTTACCACCAGTCACAGTGGATTGGCTGAATAATCACACATCAGAAACAACATCTTGGATAACAGGATTCTCTGGAAGGTTACAACATTGGCACAAGCTTACCCCGATTCTCCCAAACCATATTAAATTATGATATGTTTTTTTTATTTTTTATATTTCTAAATCACTATTCTTAATATGTTATTTCTTTTTTATGTTGGGTGAACAATTATAAATAATATAAATTTGGTCGATACAAAACTTTATAAATAATATATGTTTCATTTCATCTGAATAATTATGAACCATACAAGTTATCTGAATATACAAAACAAAAGATTACTACAACAAATGTCGAGCAACATGATTCTAGTACCTCACCAAAAGTGAGGTATCAGAAGGTCCTCCGGGGAATGGTGGATGTGGTGGAAAATGAGGCACATCAGGATTAGCAATCTGTAGTGCCTCAAGTTCTTGCTGGTATAGATGCGTAAGAACTGTCCTTCCATCGGGAAATCGCCGATGAATATATTCGTCGCGTCCTCTGATTCGAGACATTGTAAAGAAAACCAAAAAAAATATAAAAATAAAAAAAATAAAAAAATAAGAAAAAAAATATTACAAAAATAAAAAATTAACGTAACACAACCGGATGTAGCTAGGAGGCTACATCCGGTGTGCACTTCACAAATTTCCTGAATTGGATATAGCTGATGAGCTACTTTCGGTGTATACATTGCTTGACCGGAAGTAGCCATCAACCTACTTCTGGTGTGTAACATAAACAAAAAGCCAACCAGATATAACTTACTTGAGTTATCTGGTTTGAAAATAAGGAACCGGAAGTAGGGTTTACGAGTTATCCGGTAGCGAAAATGAAAATACACTTTTTTTCTTCTAAAAACGTGTCTGAGGGGAAATGAGGTGAAAAAGTTAAATTTTTTGAAATACTAATTATTTATATGAGAGTAATATTGTCCAATTTTTTTTTGCGTAGGGGTATCAGGATGATTGTAGGGGTACAAGGTATAATTTTCTGCAATCTTCATGCTTTGTCTTTGCCCAGTTGGGCTTAAATAGATATAGACATAGAGAATTTCTTATCCCACTCCTTGGGTTTCTTAGACATCATGCTTACTTCCTAAAATACTCTTTCTGCTTCTGCTGATGTACTTTTGAATGTTTTTTTTTGTTTTTTTTTAATTAATTTCGTAGATGTATCTACGAAAGTGTTCCATAAGTATAAATGCAAAAAACAACCAGACATAAACTTTCAAAAATTCAATATAGCAACCATAAATTCAACATTCATAAAATAAAATAGACATTACATTGATGATTTTGACATAAAATTAAATATGCTAAATTACAGTTCTGGTCCCCCTGTTTTACCAAATTCACGGTTTTAGTTCCCCTGTTTTCTTTTTAAACAGTTTTGGTCCCCTATCCCAATTTTGGCCCAAAAAAATACTTATTGTTCATGTACTATTCATGAATAGTGCATGATTCGTACATGAACAGTGCATGAACAATACATGAATAGTGGATCAAAATTGGAATGAGGGACCAAAACTGTTTTTAAAAAATGGGGGGACTAAAACATTCAGTTTGATAAAACAGGGGGACCAAAACTATAATTTAGCCTATTAAATAATACATCTTTGTACAGAAATGATTCGGATAGGTCCTTGTGGTCTTCAACTGGGACTGTGATGGGGCTTGTAGGAGAGGGGGTGGTGTACCTGCAAGGTATTCCGACGCTCAAGTAAGTTTCAGTGCGAGACAAACTAAAGCGTGAGAAAGAATTGAGTGATTAAAATTGAATACTTGGCCTTTTAAAGATAGGGGTATTTATGAGGGCATATGCCCGTGGATTGTGGGTGCATAGCTTTTGATTGAGCATAATTGTCTCTTGTAAATTCGGGGGGCAGTTGGCCGCGTGAAAGGCGTTATGGCGCATGAAAGGCGTTATGGCGTTCTTTCATGGATCAAGGTAATCTTCATCTCCTTCCTTCCATTTTGCAGCTTTGGATGATGAACATTCATAAGTTTCTTATAAAGTTTATATGATCTTCAATATTTCGGGGGATTCCTATGAATTTCTGGGAAATTTGATGAATGTTCATTAAATGCATATGAATTTTATGAAGAACTAGGGTTAGTTTCAGAAGATAAAGAAATTGATGTTAGAGCCATGCTAGAATCTGGTTAGGATGATTTAGTGTCAGTTGACTGGGCATTAGGTCGTCACAACTGGTGGTTAATGTAGGAGCTTACCCTCCGCAGACTTTAGTTTGATAGTAAATTTGCTCTTAGCGAGGGTGAGTCTGTCACATCGGCTTAGCGAGGGTGAGTCTGTCCCCGTAGTGCTTTTCTAGGTCAAGGGGCTGATCTAGGGACATGTCCCCGGTTCTTATCGAAGCCATTTCACTTGATTTGCAGTGGAATGGTGAATTTGAGATCGTTGAATTCACTATGTTTCCTCTTCTTTTCAGGTGAAAAGAGTCAGAATCCCGCACAAGGAGTCGAGGATAATCTTTTGGGTGACGCTGCGGGAGCAATAGATGTCCCCGCTGCTGATAAATTGTGGATTATGGATGAGCCATCTCAGTTTGCTGTAAATGCTTCAGATGCGTGGGGTAAAATTGAGAAAAGGAAGAAAGTGGGTCTCGTAAACTGGCGGACATTACCTCCGAAGCCTGACCAGAGGATTGTTGGATTTATTAATTCAGCATTACCCTTAGGGATTCGATAGGCTTAACATACCAACCCATGGCACTTAATAGGCGCAGCCCCTTGAGGGCTCTATACTATAAGGAAATAAAGTTGCGCCTTCACTAACAGCAATTGCTTTTAGTGCAGTGGTAAGCGCTTGATCCTACAAGTGGTATCAGAGCAAGGTCATGGGTTCGAATCCCCCCGGCTGACACTGGGGGGGAGATTGTTGGATTTATTAATTCAGCGTCACCCTTAGGGATTCAATGGGCTTAACATCCCAACCCATGGCGCTTAATAGGCGCAGCCCCTTGAGGGCTCTATACTATAAGGAAATAAAGTTGCGCCTTCACTAACAACAATTGCTTTTAGTGCAATGGTAAGCGCTTGATCCTACAAGGATATGCTCACGCTTCCATGCCATCTGTTTTCCTATGTACGAGTTCGCGTTTTGCGAGGATGGGTACCGCTTTCCCTTTACGGACTTCCAGTAAGAAGGTTTTACCCACCTCGAGCTCGCGCCTTCTCAGCTGCATCCAAATGCCCTGGCGTTCATAAGGGCCTTCGAGTTGGTGTGTCGCTACCTTAAGATAGGTGCGACTATAAGTTTGTTCTTCAGGATCTTCCATCTTCAGCGGAAGTCCCAGGATGTCCGACACAGCTAGGTTTCTTTGAAACAAGCAAGCAGACATTTTTAAAGAATATCTAGATTCTATTCGTGATTTTAAGTATCGCTTCTATATCATTCATCCAAGCTCACAGGCGACCAATGATTCACTATATGATTGGGAGGTCGTCGACGACAAGGAGAGGCTGGTGACCCATTTCCCATTGGAATGGTGGATGTCCATTTTCGGCATCCCAACGAGCATTACATAACGAAGCCCGAGGATCTTAGTGTCGATGACACTGCGTCGTATAATATGTTGTTCAACTTTGTTTCTAGCTTCGGGTCCTGGAACTCGTGGATTCCGACGGGCATATCCTCATAGGTCTGACGGAACACCGACCACCCAGGCCAGGCTAATAAACGTAAAGGTGTTGCTCAATTTCCCTAACAAGGATGCGGCGATGCGACTCTTCAGTTGATTTTAGTTTTTTCAGTTTTATGCCCGAGGATTTGTCTGGTAACTGACTTATTTATCTCTTTTTTTTGAAGCTCAAATGGCCGAAATACGCGAACGTCTAGTGAAGACTAACAAGGGCAACTTCAAGAAGGGCCCTAAGAGCAGGGTCGAAGCTGTTAAAGACCAGGCTACCCTTGAAGGGTTCGTTGTCACAGGCAGTTCTACTCCGGGAGCACTTCGTTGGGCGACTCTCCTCTAGGAAAGAGGCCTAGGGTTGAGGAACCTCCTTTACCTCCAAAAATTGATGCGGTGCCTTCGGGCATGTTTGTTATGCCCCAGTGCGTGACCCAAAGGTCGTTATTTACTAAAGGGTCATCTGTCCGGGTCCCCGATCTAGATGCGGTGACCATTCTATTCGTTGATCACAAAGCTCTGAGAACTGAGCTATGTCAGGATGCGATGGGGATGATACGGATCTTTGAGGTTTCCCTTGCTTTCAATGATGTTGACCTGGTGCCCAGGAAGGACTTGGTTACGACCAAAAAGAAGATAACTGACCTCGAGGAGGAAAGTGAGGAGCTCTACAACAAGCTGAGCAAGCTCGAAGGGCACCTAGAGGCGAATAAGGAGTTGTTGATCGTGCTAAGAGCTGAACAAGAGAAAGAGAATGCAACTATCATGCATAATGAAAAGCTAAAGGAGAAGGTCCAAGAGCTGGAGAGTGCCTTGGCTGGTGGCGAGGATGAGAACGACGAGGAGAGGAACATGATATCCATGGAGGATCGAATTGCTCGTATCTGTTTGTTGACAAGGATAACCTGGCCATGACTTCATTTGGCTACTACAATGTTGTCAAACAACTTAAAGTGAACAATCCCGGAGTAGAGATGATAGTGGAAGGTACTGGGCCTCTTCATCATGTGGAGAACGACGTGGTTATCCCTCATGATGACGAGTGAGGTCTTCTGGCTTGCGCGACGTATTTATCTTGGTCTGCGTGCCAATTTATATATATATATATATATATATATATATATATATATATATATATTGTATAGGGCTTAGTCCCCTTTTAATGTAAATTATGACAATGTTCGGCCTTGTGGCGATAATTTTGGATAATATATAATCATCGTCATTTTACTTTGTTCATGCATTGTTATTTAAATTATATGTATGCTCTTATTATTTTAAGTTGTAAAACTGGGGGTATGCTCGACGTGTTAATGTTGAATTCGAAAGTATATGAAACTTGTCGAGGGGCGAGATTTGTTCTCGCTAAAGGAGGTCGAGGACGCGATTGCGTCCCTTTTCCCCTAAGGCTTAGACCTTTCCCATCGCGAGTTGGGGGTCTGCCACGTTGGTATGTGTCATACCCTAAATTTTTCCTACCCATATATCATTTTTATTTCTGTCTAATCAATATTCAGAAAATCCAAAAAAATGTATGTTTCAGTTTGTTTAGTCGGGATTTCATTCAGGTTTACTAGGTCATGTGTGCGGTAAAACCGGTGGAGGCCCAATTCATGGTCATTATTCATTTTTCGATTCTAATTAAAAAAATCAAGTTCTTTAAAAACCCAATTCAAAAAAATCATTTTATTTTATTTATTATTCTTTTTCTATTATTATTGTTATATTTCTTATTATAATATTTATTATTACTATTATTATTATATATCTTTTTTATGCTTTCTATTGTTATTTTCCCCCATATAAGGTGCAACTGTTATGTATATGCAAAACATTGCACACATACCCTGTGAATGACGGAAGGTTGTTTCAGATTATTTGAAGATGGTGAGGGAGGATGCCCCTCATGGTGTTCGACATCAAAATGGGTTGTTCCATGGTTGTCGATGTTGCCTCCGTCGCTGAGGACGTTGGTGAGAGGGTCGTTCACAATCTTGTTGATTTGGGAAGCCATGAAGACAAAAAAGAAAAGATGAGCTTTGATCTTACGCTGAATTGAAAGGATCTTGTTCACGAAAGATGGGGGGAGCTTCCAGTTCCCACAGATGGCGCCACTATACAAAAAAGATTCGGAAAGGTCCTCGTGGTCTTCAATTGAAACTGTGATAATGCCTGTAGGAGAGGGGTGGTGTACCTGCAAGGTACTCCGACGCTCAAGTAAGTTTCAGTGCGAGACAAACTAAAGCGTAAGAAGAATTAAGTGATTAGAATTGAATACCTGACCCTCCAAAGATGGAGGGTGTTTATGAGGGCACATGTTCGTGGATTATGGGCACGTAGCCTTTGACTGAGCATAACTGCCTCCTGTAAATTCGGGGGACAGTTGGCTGTGTGAAAGGCGTTATGGCGCGTGTGGGGAGATCCCCAACAACCATATGTCAACGACTCTATTTTACAACGGTCATACCTTCGTTAGTCTCTTATTGGGCTTATGCCCATATGAATACTGGATTGGGCCTCAATTTGGCGTAGGGCACTTGCTAAGCCAATCCAGAACAATTTCAATAACCCGGTGGACGTTGGCACCTCTTCAAGATTTCATCGACCGTTCTTTCTACAGTCGCCTCCAATTTGAGCGGGTATTTCTCTTCGAATTCAAAATATGTTTGCCACATCATCCTAACATCGTCTGAATTCTTGAGCTGGATTTTATTGAACACGACGTTCCCTTTGTTGTCAACCGAAGGCAAATAGTGTTCAAGCTTCTTAACCTTCCTTCGGTCGTTGTAAGGTAGGATATAGTGAATTTCGTCGATGATAAAATCGAGCGTGGAGTCTCTGGTGAGGTTGAAAGTCCGTCCGCGTATTTTTCCGTCTGTGTATGAGACACTTACGATATACCAATTGATATTGACATCATATTGAAATTCTGGTATGACAGACTCAGATGTCGAATATGATGTTGAGACATCTTATCTGTTACTTATAAACATGGTAAGGCATACATATCAGTACTTAAATAATTCTGATATATCAGAGTCAAACATGCTTCAGGATGTTGGGACATCTGATAGGACATTCAGTTCAGGTACTGCATAAAACATAAAAGATATAAAGAACACAGCAGAATTGTTAACCCAGTTCAGTGTATCTCCACACTTACATCTGGGGGCTACCAAGCCAGGAGGAAATCCACTATAAGTAATATTAATTCTAGACTTAAACCACCCTGTTTAATCTTTCACTTAATAACTACCCAATGCAATTTCTACCTAAGACACAACTTAGATATGAGTACCCTACTCACTCCCCCTCAATCACACAGTGATCTTGTTTACAAGTTTAATAAAATTGAAGTCATACTTCAAACAAAACAGCTTGATCTTCCTTCACAGTTTCAATCAAGTCACAAAACTTCTCTTGCTTACAAGCTTCGAGAATCACAAGTGAAACAGCCACAATAGAGTTACTTGTTATGCACGGCTGACACAAGGACACAACCCTAATAATGTTTACATTTTCGGTTGATTGGGTTAATTCTAAACTAGGTTACAGGGTTTCTTTTATAACCTATTCCCAACTGGATTTGGGCCTAAACAATCACAACAATAGCTGCTACAAATATGCAGAAATATCTGCTACAAATATGCAGAAATATCTGCTACAAATATTCCAAAAGATCTTCAACTCCTAAAATATCTCTAAATATAGAAACCTATATTTTTCAATATTTGTCTTCAATTTAAATTGAGTCTTTAAGATCTTCTAGATCAGCACCACATATGATTGCATAATATCTCCAGAATATTCTGCATAATTCAGATCTGATAAATCCAATGTCATCACCTTGAATTAGGGTTTGTTACTTCCTAGATTCTAGGTGATTTAGTTCATCTGATTATGCTGAAGTTTCATAACAACTCTCCCTACAGATGCGCCTTGTTCTGTTTTTGTCCATCCATAATTAATTCCAGATAGATTCCCCTGAATTTACTCAGTTCTGTTATGCATTAATTAATTCTGGTAACAGGTCTGAGATGTCTCAACATCTGTTGGGACATCCTGAAAAACTGAACTTACTTCATTTACTGATACAATGTCACAACATCTGATGTGACATCCTGTGAACTGAACTTATTCCATCAACTGATACAATGTCCTAACATCTGGTGTGACATCCTGATATCTTGATTTAAGTTCATTAACTGTTACTCTGTTTGACAGTGTCACAACATCTGGTGTGACATCCTGAACTAAGTTCAACACTTCTTGTTTGATATCTATATGTAACATATGACAGTAATGTTGTCATGACAGTTGCAGATGTTTCAACATTTTCTTTGACATCTGTCATGACATTTGCAGATGTTTCAACATCTTCTTTGACATCTGTCTGTAACATATGGCAGTAATTCTGTCATGACATTTGCAAATGTTTCAACATCTTCTTTGACATCTGTCTGTAACATATGACAATAATTATGTCATGACATTTGCAGATGTTTCAACATCTTCTTTGACATCTGACTGTAACATATGACAACATCTGTTGGGACATCCTGAGTTAAGTTCTTATACTCTGTTTGATAATGTCCCAACATCTGATAGGACATTCTGAACTGAATTCAACATCTTCTTTGACAACTTCCTTAATCATGTCTTGACTTGTTCTTCCAGAGTCTATACCATGTTAATTTAATATATGGAACTTTTTATTCAACATTTTCCAACCATATTAGTTTTACCAAACATAATGCCAATCATAAAATAATAGCATTAACACATATAATTGAGACATTTTTGGGTTTGTTTTTGTTTTTGTGTTTGTGTAAAAGATAAACATTGAAGCACCAATTTTATAGAACTCCTAGATGAATATGGACCAAGCATTTTTTAGGTTATCTTCTTCCGGAGATATATCTACGAAAGGAGCCTGAATGAGGTGGTTTCGTTGATGTATATGCTGAACCTGTCAACGTTATATGCTTTCGTAGGTATATCAAAATAATTTTTGCTTACATTTAAAATGCAGTCCAACAACATTTTTAGTGCAATGTTTGTGCATTTCAATATATATAATTGCATAGAAGGCATGTAAACAATAGATATGAACTAAAATTGACTATTATATGTCACTTCAAAAATTTACATTGAATTGTTTGATTATACAAGAATTTAAAACGAGTCAAAACAAGAATCGCCAGATAAATCTATTGGTAGGAATCCTTTGGACTTTTCTGCATTTGATGCCTTTTAAATGTCGTTCAATCTCTGAAATTCTTGCATCATTTCTATAAAATGATCCGGCCACGTCTCCACATTTGTGGTTGAATGACTCGTCCATTCCAGTGATGTCAGTGGTATTGGGCATCCCGGTTTCAAGTACACTTGAATGAAATGATTGGATTTAGAAAGCCATCAAATGCACATGATGCACTCATTTGGATTATGGATGATGCGGTGCAAAGTGGAAAAAATGTTTTCGAAAAACCTTAGTGTGTCAAGTCAATGCACACCTTATCATATGCTCATGCGATTAGATGACCCATGTTAGGTAAGGTCATCCATTTCGACACTGGTGTCGGTCCTCCCAAACAAGGAACAAAAGATTCATATACCACATCAAATTGTTCTTTCTTTTCGTACAACCGCGTGTATGAATCTTTATTCGTCTTCAACTCTTAGATAAGTTGATGACCGACAGGCGTATGGCTATACTCTCCTTTACCAAGCAATGCCGAAACAACTCGGTAACCGCAATTACCATCCCCCTCAACATTGACGATTTAGTCGATGTATTTATGCATAAACACTGGCATCTCGTCGATAAATGGAATTTTTGGAGGAATTGGTGTTAGAGGCGGTTTGCTTATGCGGGAACCTTTCATGACACTTCTTTGAGATTTCGGAGTCGGTGAGTTGAGATAAAGTTTTTCTACGTTCTCACAATATGAGAGAGACTAGGTAATTGAGTTATCATTCAATGCAGACTTCATTTTCTTATAAACACCTTTTCTCTTTACCGGTTGAGAAGGTGGATTCATATCGGTTGTCTCCGAAAATACAATCTTCTTCAATTATTCTTTGATGTGTAATTTCATGTTGTCATCGGCCTTTTCAAATATCTCTTGTATCGCTTTCCATTCGGCCAAAATGGAGATATTTGATTTACCTCCTTCCACGCAACCATCATCAGCAAAATTTAGTATTTTTCCAATGAGGGCAAACCTCATCAATCTTTATTGGCTCGCCTAATTTCATATTTTTGAAAATAACACAAGCACATGGGAAAACATATGTTTTCACTATAGTACAACCATTTTTGAGATATCCAAACCGACATCTTCGGCTCGTTTGGCCTCGTGAAAGATATAGTTCAACCTAACACGAGAAACATTGCCTACCAATTGAGAATAAAACACACTGTCTTTAAACCGATGCTCCAATACAGTAATACTTCAATCAAAAGTTGTTTGAATTTAATTATGTTGATTGTTAATCATGAGATTCACCGAGTCCCAATCTCGACACAAATCACCTTTGCTAGTGCCCAACCAATTTTTCAATGTTGCCTGTGTCGACTCAACTTTATTGGTGGTAGTGTTTCCAAGATTTCGTACATCATCGATCCACGCGCAAATAATATTTTCTTTCATTTGATCAAGAATGATGGATTCAACATATTTCAACAAAGTCTGATACTTCTCACACACCTTTTAGAAATTAATGACGGAATCCGCGTGTAAATCCTTTGTGGAAGAATTTATAATATGGTTCCAAACATCCATTATCTTTTCAATAATCACATCGGCTTTCACCAATTTTTCGTCTTCGGATGCCAGTTGTTTCGTCCCTACCGCGGGTTTAACCCGACTTCTCACATTCTTCGTTATGTGATATCTATAAAGTAATGCATAAGAAGAAGGGAATATCTTTGCAACGTCGTTCATCAAGGCGATATCTCGGTCCATAACAATATCTTTTCGACAACTCAACTTGATCTTTCAAAAGTGACCGACACACCTCTAAATCCCAAGTAAAGTCATCCTCTTTTTCGCATTTTCAAAAAGCAAAACCAACAAAATATGTCTTCTTAGTGGAGATTACACCAACCATCTCAAATAACAGAAGCCTATACTTGTTTGTCTTGTAGGTGGAATCAAGAATGAGCACGGTCGAAAAAGTGTTGAACAACTTGTCGCGGTGAGAATCGGATACCAAGCTATTGATTGAGCTTGAATCGCAAAACATTAAATGTTCACCACTGACTTTAATTTAATCCAAAGGGAAAAGGGAAAAAGATCGTAAAAACCCTAAATGAGGAGAAACTAGGTTCGGGGGTTGATTATACCTAGGGAAGGTGTTAGCATCCTAAGCATCCGCAGTATCCTACGGGAACCTCTTGTAAATATTTGTATTATTGTTGTTTATTGCTTGTTAAAATTATGGGAACCTAAGGTTTTTATTTCTAATGGTGCTCGCACAACATCGCATCGATGCCTACGTATCGGGTATAGAATCAGAGCACTCGTAGTTCTCCTAAGGATTAACGAACACTTGGTTACGCTCAAGGTTCGCGGGGGGAAGGTGTTGCACCCCAAAATTTGCCCTCACAAATACAAGACTTTGTGTGCTAAGAAGGTTCACAAGGTTCACAAGATTCACAATACTTACAAGACCTTTCATGAGGTTCATGAAGTCTACAAGTCACTTTATGAGGTTCACAAGGTTCACAAGATTCACAATGTTTACAAGACCTTTCCTGAGGTTCATGAAGTCTACAAGTCACTTTATGAGGTTCACAAGGTTCAAAAGGTTCACAATACCTCCCATGAGGTTCACAAGACATCTTATGATGGTTCACAAGGTTCACAAAGTTCACAATTGGTCAGAAAAGTTGACAATTCCCTCAGACAATGCACCTCCTAAGCAGTGCATCTGAAACTAGGGTTTTGATTTTAATCAGGCTAAATGAACTTCCAAGACTTCAAGTGAGCTTCATAACCTCTTATATGTGTGTAAGAACCCCCATGACAAGTTTCAAGACTTTTCTCAAAAGTTTGCTCAGTCAGATGATCAGATAAGTCAAAATCAGTCAAAGTAGTTAAAAAGTCAAACTGAGGTTAACTGTAGTCAACCCAAAGTCAAACTTCATGATTTTTTTCCCAACATCAAGTATATGAAGTAAAATTCATCATTTGATCAAGGGTTGATCATGATTCATCAAGGAGATTTTAGATCATCAAGAATCAGGAGTTTCTAAATTAGGGTTTCCTCAGTAAAAGTCAACTGAACTTTGACCAGTCATAACTTTCACATGCTTCATCACCAAGTATCCATACAAAGCTCATTTTGAAGGAAATTGAATTCTCTACAACTTTGTGTCTCACAAGCCAAGCCCAAAAATGCTTCATTTGGAAGGTATGAGCTAAGACATTATAGGTCCTTTTGAAAGTCAACAAAAAGTCAACAACTTCAAAAGGGCATAACTTGAGAATGGTAAATGATATGGACATGAAACCAGTGGGGTTGGTTAGAGGACTCTTCAAGCTTTCCAAAATGTCCAAGAACACCCTCATAGCATTAAAATTGAAGGATATGTGCCCTTGCAAAGTTGGGAAATTTTTGGGAGGTTTATGAAGAAAATAGGGTCTTAAAACTAAATTCTTCCAAATGGGCTTGCAATCTTGTGATCCAAACTTCACCATAACACCAAGCACGACCCAACCCATATAATTTCTGATTTATTTTATTTTATTTAATATTTATTTGAATTTTATTCATTTAAATACATATTAAATCAAAATAAAATCAAAAAATCAATATTTAAGTGAGATTCTTCTTCTAGAAAATCATAAAAGGCATTTAACATGAATCCACACTATCCAAATTCGTGCTCACTCTTTGAAGCATGAAGAGATTTGATTTTTGGCCAAAATTGGAAAGGGATTTCTTCATCACTAAGGTATCCATAAAGCCCAAAGAGAGAGTCTATTTTTTGACCTAATTTACATCACTACATATAGACAAACTCATTACAAGCAAGAGGACGAATTTTTGCAGCCAAGAACACCTCATTCAAACTTTCAAAAAGTGTCAAAAAAGTCACATTCGGATTGTGCAATAGAGGCTGTATCAAGACATCCTAAAGGTTGTAATAGGTTCCTGGGACATCACTGAAGCTATCCCAATCATTCTCATCATTCAAAACATCATGATTCATTGAAACCGAATCATCACATTCTTGAATTTTTGAGTTTTTCGATTTCATTGATTCAACTAATATAAATGATTTTTGTGCACTAATTCTTGTTTATTGATGTCTCTGGAATGTTTTTGCATACTTGAATTGAGTTTTCGTTGCAGAATCAAAGAGATGCCATTGCTAGGGTTTGAAGCTCGAATTTGGGATCTTAGGTTTTAGGACATTTAAATGAAATCTAAGCACATGGCCGTGACCTATGATCCTTGTATAGTTAATCTGGGCTGTTGATTTGAATTGATGTTGTGATTTGAGTGATGTTCAAAAAAACATAGGATTCTGGTTTTGAACGTTTGCAGGAAAATTCGCAGGAGAAATTCGCAGGAAAAAGTGCAGGTCAGGAGGAAGAAGAAGCTGCGCGCGAATTCAATATTCAAATTTGAATATATATTATATATTTATATTTGCATTATAATAACTGAATGATGATGATGGTGTGGTGGTAAAGACGCGCGTGTGTAAGGATCTGGGCAGGGGTTCGAACCCCAGCTCCAACCTTTTTTGCTTATTTTCTTCATATTTTTCAGGCTTAAAATATAATGGATGTTAGTCATTCATTGTTCAGCTAGCGCAGGTAGCCCAGTGGCTTTTGGTGTATGTATGTGGACGGCAGGACTTGGGTTCGATCCCCAGGTTCTTTCTTTTTTGTTCATTAATTTCCTTATTTTTCAGGTTTATCATATTAGGGCATGGATTCATTCCTCATCAGCTAAACTTGCGCAGCCCAGTGGTTGTTCCCTTGCATTTCCAGGTAAAGGACCTGGGTTCAAATCCCAGGTCCTGTTTTTTTTTGGTTTATATTTTTCTTGTTTTATTTTCTTATTAATTCTTTATATTATTTTCTAAAATTAATTTAAATACTTTTATAAAAAACAATATATATAAATTATGTTTCTCTTAAAACTTATATTATATAATTGTATACTATTTAATAATTTTGTATATTAAATATATAAAACCTAATTATTTTCTTTATAAACCTAATTTATTTTTATAAAAAAACTAATTATTTTTCAAAACCCTAATTTTATTTTTAAATCTCTAACCCTAATTCTTATTTAATTTTAAATATTAACTCAATTAATTTTTCTAATACTTAATTAAATAATTAATTTTGTTCTTTTATTTGTAAATAATTATTATATTATTCATTATCATTATTATAATTCCTTTATTATTTATTTCTTAAAAAAATTCTTAAAAATTGCTTATTTAATTTAAAAATGTTCTTTTAAATTCTATAAATTTTTGTATATTTGTACTAATCTTTCTTTCTTATAATTATTTTGTCACTAACCCCATTTATTTTTAAATTGTGATTATTACTATTATTTTCTACTAACCCAATTATAATTGCTTATTTATTTTGTTTATTGCTTATTTATTTATTTTGATTATTTATTTTAATTGTTTTTATCATTATCATGTAATTGCTCCTGGATGTAATATTTTGTAATATTTAAATTATTTATTTTATGCCATGGTTAGTAAAAATAGGGAGTGTAAACGTGTATGTATATTTAAAATTGAATTTAGATCACTTAATTTAAAAGATAAATATAAAACTGAACACTCACACACGTAAGTCGATCTTTGATCGCCATCTCACTTCCTTAGGGTTACCTCTCACTGTTGCCTAATCAACAAGGTCAAGTGGGGTGTATAAAGCAAGAGTCCCTTAAAAGAAAAGTCATCTAGTCCCTTAACAATCAAAGATCAAGTCCCTTAACTGGTTGCCTTCATAATGATCTTGTCCCTTTCGAATAATGATGACAGTCCCTCCAAAATTGCTTAATACACCTTACAGTTGCCTAAATAAACAAATGACCCTTACTTGTCCCTCACATCCAAGGTAATGACTACCTATTCCTTAATAATAGGGATAGTCTTACCATTTAAAGGATTCAAGAACAGAAAGACTTAAACTTTAGGGTAGGTTTCTCATAGTTACTTGCTCACTCTTCAAAACTTTTCAAACACTTCACACTTTCAAACAAATTTTCCAAACAAAGGTTTTTTACGCATCCGTACATGGATCATTATCAAACTCTTATGAAAATTTTTTCACATTTCAAAAACATTTTAAAGTGAGCTAAGTAACTAAGAGCCCATGGATAACCATGGATGTAAAGGGTGCTAACACCTTCCCTTTACATAACCTACCCCCCGGACCCAAAAATCTTTTAAAAAGGTCTTTCATGTTCTTTTATGCCTTTCCTTTGGATAAAATAAAAGTCGGTGGCGACTCTTGCTATCCGCAACATTTAACTAAAGTCAGTTCTCCCACCGTGTTACAGAACTGGCGACTCTGCTGGGGATTTAATAAAAGAGGGGTACCCTTAGGAATTAGATCACTTTAAAATTGTTTGCCTTGTTTGCTTTGTACTTATCTGTTGGGTGCTCTTATGTGTGAAAGATCCTAACCCGGATCTAGTGTAACTTAGGTAAATGGCAATAGACCAAGGAAACTGTACGGCGTATACCGATATGGTTGATTTGGTGGCCATAGTTAGTGTGACTTCTTGGTTGGTGCTTATGTTCCTTGAGTCAAGTTGAGGATAATATGAGGCTGCCATATGTTGTCAATACACTAACTAACTTTTAGAACCTTAGTCATCCCATCTTGGCCTTTAGAAAAGTAGTGAGATAACCGGCTTTGGTGAAGACTGAAGTTGGTTGATACTCGATACTACGCTCATTGAGATTCTAAACTTGGAGGGTTTTGGTTGGCAAGTAAGTTGCCTACTGAACAACCACCCTTGTGAAGGATCAATGATATTGAGATCCCTTAGAACCTGGTTACTTTTGTAGGACAGGATGAACCAACTAAACTTCAGGGGAGGGTACTTACCTTTAAACCTCATGCAAGCCTTCAAACCTAGGGCTATTGAGTGACTTGTTTGTGTGTGCCACATGTTTGTGATTGAGCATAACATCATAGCATCATCATGCATCATAAGCATAGCATTTTCACTAACCATTTCAAGGACCAAAGGATTTATCTTTGTTCTTTGTTGTAGGTCATGGCTTCTGCTCGTAGGAATACTATCTGGATTAACTTTGTGGGCATACCTGCTAAGCTTAAAGAGTTGGTTTCTCAAGTGTCTGATCATTCCCAGTTCATCAAGAGACATGGCCACCTATTGGATCTAGTCATCTCAGAATTCGATGAAGACATGATGAGTGTCCTGTTTCAGTTCTTTGACCCTAAGCACCATTGCTTTACATTCCCCGACTATCAGCTGGTTCCTACAATGGAAGAGTTCTCTAAAATTCTGGGTATACCTGTTCTTGATCAAAGACCCTTCACAGGCTTGGAAAAAGAGCTTAAACCAGAGGTTATTGCTGCAGCTCTACATCTGAAGAAGTCTGACATTGTTCTAGAAACGAGAAGCGGAGTTAAGGGTATTCTTGCTAAGGTATTAATGGATAAAGCTCAGTTGTTCTTGAAGGCCATGAGCTATGATGCTTTTGAGGAGATCTTAGCCTTGCTGATATATGGCTTAGTATTGTTCCCCAATCCAGATCAGTTCATAGACGTTCATGCCATCAACATATTCCTGAGTCACAATCCAGTACCTACATTGCTTGGAGACATTCTGCATTCCCTTCATACCCGTACTACAAGGGCAAGAGGAACTTTGATGTGCTGCATACCTTTGCTTTCTAGGTGGTTTATTTCTCACCTTCCTCGCTCAGTAATGAAGAATGAACAAGGGTTCAGATGGTCCAAGAGGATTATGTCACTCTCGCATTCAGATATTCATTGGAGCTCCAGATCCATGGAGAACGTCACTATCATTGACCGTTGTGGGGAGTTTCCTAATGTGCCACTTCTAGGCATAAGAGGAGGCATCACCTACAACCCCTCTCTAGCTTTACGACAGTTTGGTTACGCTCGGAGTGATGGTCCACATGACATGTTGATTCAAGGTATTGTGTTTGACTATGACAATGATCTTCAAGGTTACCGTCAGAGGTTCATATGAGCATGGGGAAAAGTGAACAAAGTTGACAGCAAGACTCTGGAGCCTAAGTACACTATTCCTATGGAGGCTTATCTCAGATGGGTGCGATCTCGTGCTCAGACTCTCATGATGCCATATCCTGCTATCCTGCCAGTTACCATGGAACCTGTTGCTGAAAGAGATACTGCTTATACCATCCTTCACCCAGACATGCCTACTGACATGGAAGACTTACAGAGATCCTGGATCCAGTTGAAGGAGCAAAGGGATACTTTCGAGGCTCATTACAAAGCAAGCCAAGAAAGAATCCTGGAACTAACAAAGCAGCTTCACGAAGAACGGAATCTCAACTTATACCTCAACACAAAGAGGAAACGTCCATGGGAGACTTAAAACCCCATCTTTTGTATTTATTTCATTTCATTTTCTGTAAGCCCAAGAGGCAAAAAAAATTTATTACTAATAAAAGTTTACCTTCTTGTTTGTTTAAGCAAATTTAAATCCTGCGGTCCTTGAAAACATTGCATATGCATTCACATATCATTTCATTGCATCACAGGTTTATAATTGTGCACAGGTTTCTTATCTTCTCGCTGTTTATTAAAGCAATGGCTCTTGAACAAACAGTTAAAGATCTCCAGGCTCAGAATGCCCGATTCCAAGAGTTGATTCTGAACTTGTTCAAGGGACAAGATGAGTTGAAGACACTGCTGGCTAAAAAGAAGAGTCTCGAGGACAACAAGGATGGTCAGTTGGAACAATTGCAAGCTGAGATGACAGGAATGAGGACCCAGATGAACGACCAGGTGGCTCTTATTCAAAGTTTAGCCCCGGGGCAAGAAGAGTTGAGAACCTTTGTCCACAAACTTCAAAGTAATGGAGTCAGGAATCTAATTGTCAGTCAACCTCCGTTAAAACAAGCTGATCTGGTTGAAAGGAAGATGAGGATAAAAGAAGGTAAGAAACAGGTTGCCATTGATTGTTCTTCAATTGAAGAAAGACCTGATAAGGTTAATCCACCTCAACACAAGAAATATAGAAGGCAATTTATCAAGTTCATCACTCCAATGTCACAAGTTCTGCAATGCTTGTTGGAGATGGAACTAATTTCTTTGAAAAGTTCTCCTCAAAATCCTAAAACTTCTTCTCCTCGCTATAATCCCAAGGCAAGGTGTGGGTATCACTCCAACTGTCCTGGACATGATACTAATGGCTGTTGGGCATTGAAGAAAAAGATTCAAGACCTGATTGACGAAGGAATCCTAGAGGTTACTCCAGAAGGTCAAGTTGAGTTCTACTATCATCCATCAAACACCGAAGCTGCAAGACAAGTTGCCCAGTGTTGCAAGAAAGAAAGCCTACCTGTTCCTGTTGAGATATGGGGCACCTTGGGACATCCAAGTGGTAAATTTGATTTCATGGTGAAGTATACTGCT
Source organism: Lathyrus aphaca (assembly GCA_963966055.1). Taxonomy (NCBI): domain Eukaryota; kingdom Viridiplantae; phylum Streptophyta; class Magnoliopsida; order Fabales; family Fabaceae; genus Lathyrus; species Lathyrus aphaca. The sequence continues at coordinate 515,515,660 of OZ014522.1, forward strand.
CCTCAAGGTTCACAGATTGCAATTGAGGACATTCAGCCAACTGGATGGGACAACATTTGAATTTTCATTTGTAATTTCTTTTATTTGTTTGAACACTTACTATTATGTTAAACTTTTGTTTTCATTAATGCATTGCATATGTTTGTCTTGAATTAATCCATTCGTTCCACTATATTTTGAATTATGCTTCTTATTTCTACCCTGTGATATTTAACTCCTGATAAAGCTATAAGCCTGTAGAGGGAGGATGACGAAAACAATACCATAATATCAGGCAGTATGCTTTTGAACAGACTATGCTGACGATGTGCAGGCATTGTTTCAATTCCTAAACAGTGGAGATATAAGGAAGTTAATCCCTAGTCAACCCTTTTGAGCCTATGAAGTAGGAGTTTTTTTTATTCTCGCACAAATTAAAACCCTTATTCATAACCCGGGGCAGGGTAGTTACTCGGTTAACTCAAATATGCCAATTATCTGTGTTGTACACAACTAATGATGGTTCTCTGTAATCATTAAACATGACAGTCAATATCCAGCAAAGGAACAGTCTTGCTAAGTCAAAACCTATGAAGGAGACTTAGTAAAACATTAAGACATCCCGCTGACTGTAACCTTGAAATAAGCAGTTCAGGCAAAAAGAAGGGATAATAAAGTCAAAAAAAAAAAAAAGAGGTCACTATGAATCCTCAACAAAGAAAGATGACTGAATGTTCAAATAAATTTTGGGTTTCTGAACCATCACAAATGTCAGTGTTACAATTCCAAACTCATTTGAGCCTCAATGCATAAGTTAACTGAGTATAGGACTGAAGAACATCATGGAGATTGGGTTGGGTACAAATAAATTTTGAGCCTTTATCCTTTGTTTCTTAAACCGTGAACCAGGCCACGTTATAACCCTTTAAAAGTCCTAACTGAAGCATGGTTAGTTCGAAAGCGTACTGCTACAAAAAGGTATCCTGACTCCTTTAGGGCTTATTATAAAACTTGAGTTAATATCACAGTTTTCTTAATAATTTTTTTTTTTTTTAAATAATTCTTTTTCAAAAAAAAAACTTCAAGACAGACATAAGCATTGCATTTTTGAATATATTTGTTTGCATATACTTGAGTGTTTGATAAACAGAGAAACTTACAGGATGAATGTTCAAAGTCCTTCCGATAAACAAAGTTGCTTCCTGGATCAAAGTCCATGTATACAAAGGGGCATAGTCATTATCTCCCAATCAAGGGGGCATGCCATGATACTGCCTAACTCATGTGGGGCAATCAGGACAGGATTCAGTTATGTTTAAGTATCCAGGGGCAGATTTCCACATCTGTCTAAATTACCGAGGGTAACATTACAAAGTTCATAATGCCAGGGGCATAGTCACTATCAAGGGGCATACCAAGTTACTGTTCAATTCATTCGGGGCAATTAGGTCTAGAGTCAACAATGCTTAATAGCCAGGGGCAGTTTTCCTCATACAGTTGAACTACCAAAGGTGACATTACAGAGTTCACAATGCCAGGGGCATATGCTTATGGAGCATTCTGTTTGTTTCTCTTGAGCAGAAGCTATTGTGGAAATTAATTGTCTATGCCAGTGGTATCAGATGGTGTCAGTATCATATCTTCAGATCCAGCTATGAGGATTTCTGAGAGGGTATTCAGGAAAGTTAAAAATTTCAGGAGCTCCAAATCCAATTGGTCATACACTCTCGAAGATGAAACGATTCTGTTTTCAAGTTCAGCTTTGCTTTTCCTCTGAATCCAGATTTACTTTTACCCTATTTACATAAGCGAAACGTCCATTGGTTGTGTTTGAATGTATGTATGCCTTTGAATATGATTGATGTTTACCAGAAATGCATGAAAATACAGTAATAGTATTTACTAAGGACGAATGAGGGAAGGATTTCAATGAGGCTTCGCCGGTTCATCCCTACAAGACAGTTACAAATCCCTCAGTAGGGCTGATCCATCTTCATAAAGTACTTCGAGTTACATCTCCCCTGGAATTTATATCCATCTCTTTTATCCTCATGCGGATATTCGGGAATTTACTTTCCAATAAGGGCACGACGAATGAAGACGGGATGTTATATCTACCCCACCATCAAACGAAGACGGGAGGTTATGAATACCCTACTATCAAACGAAGACGGAAGGTTATGTATACCTTATCCCCAGCAGACGGGAGGTTATATATACCTTATTATCCCCAATAGACAGGAGGTTATGTATACCTTCTTATCATACAAGACGGGAATGAGTTCCTCATATTCTTCAGCAACAAATCGGGATTTATTTTCCCTGGCCAGCAGTTGTTATACGAAGATATCCGGACGCTTCAGGCAGTATCATATCATACATACATCATTTACATCATACCATAACATACATATCCGTAGATACATAATACATTATTTAGGTACATCATATTATACATGCATACATAATACATAAACTAATGCTATCATATAGAATGCTACCTTGTTTTCAGGTTAATTCTCCAGCAGACAAACTTCATCAACAACTTGCGACTATCAGGACTGCTTTATCCTCCTGAAAAGTTATCATTCCTCAGGACTGCTTTATCCTCCTGACAGCTTCTTGTACTTCAGGATTGCTTTATCCTCCTGAAATCATATTATTACCTCAGGACTGCTTCATCCTCCTGATAGCTATCATCATTACTTCAGGATTGCTCTATCCTCCTGAAAGCATATCACTACATCAGGACTGCTTTATCCTCCTGAAAGCTTATTATCACATCAGGACTGATTTATCCTCCTGAAAGTTATCATCACTACATCAGGACTGCTTTATCCTCCTAAAAGCATATTACCACGTCAGGATTGCTCCATCCTCCTGAAAGCCTATCATCCCTCAGGACTGCTTTATCCTCCTGAAAGCTTATTATCACCTCAGGACTGCTTTATCCTCCTGACAGCTTCTTGTACTTCAGGATTGCTTTATCCTCCTGAAATCATATTATTACCTCAGGACTGCTTCATCCTCCTGATAGCTATCATCATTACTTCAGGATTGCTCTATCCTCCTGAAAGCATATCACTACATCAGGACTGCTTTATCCTCCTGAAAGCTTATTATCACATCAGGACTGCTTTATCCTCCTGAAAGTTATCATCACTACATCAGGACTGCTTTATCCTCCAAGAAATGTATATGAAGAACTTTTCTCCAAGTGGCATCTTTAAGCCCACTCAAGCATATTCAACTAGTCACCTGTATCACTCTATGCACTAGTGAGTGCAAATTTTTGGGCTTTTGTGTTCAATCCCCTTCAACCTTCCAGGTCACGACTGGCAAATATACCAATCTAACCCCTCAGGTTTCAGAAAATTGAACAGGGGCAGCTGTTGCACCCCAAAATTTGCCCTCACAAATACAAGACTTTGTGTGCTAAGAAGGTTCACAAGGTTCACAAGATTCACAATACTTACAAGACCTTTCATGAGGTTCATGAAGTCTACAAGTCACTTTATGAGGTTCACAAGGTTCACAAGATTCACAATGTTTACAAGACCTTTCCTGAGGTTCATGAAGTCTACAAGTCACTTTATGAGGTTCACAAGGTTCAAAAGGTTCACAATACCTCCCATGAGGTTCACAAGACATCTTATGATGGTTCACAAAGTTCACAATTGGTCAGAAAAGTTGACAATTCCCTCAGACAATGCACCTCCTAAGCAGTGCATCTGAAACTAGGGTTTTGATTTTAATCAGGCTAAATGAACTTCCAAGACTTCAAGTGAGCTTCATAACCTCTTATATGTGTGTAAGAACCCCCATGACAAGTTTCAAGACTTTTCTCAAAAGTTTGCTCAGTCAGATGATCAGATAAGTCAAAATCAGTCAAAGTAGTTAAAAAGTCAAACTGAGGTTAACTGTAGTCAACCCAAAGTCAAACTTCATGATTTTTTTTCCAACATCAAGTATATGAAGTAAAATTCATCATTTGATCAAGGTTTGATCATGATTCATCAAGGAGATTTCAGATCATCAAGAATCAGGAGTTTCTAAATTAGGGTTTCCTCAGTAAAAGTCAACTGAACTTTGACCAGTCATAACTTTCACATGCTTCATCACCAAGTCTACATACAAAGCTCATTTTGAAGGAAATTTAATTCTCTACAACTTTGTGTCTCACAAGCCAAGCCCAAAAATGCTTCATTTGGAAGGTATGAGCTAAGACATTATAGGTCCTTTTGAAAGTCAACAAAAAGTCAACAACTTCAAAAGGGCATAACTTGAGAATGGTAAATGATATGGACATGAAACCAGTGGGGTTGGTTAGAGGACTCTTCAAGCTTTCCAAAATGTCCAAGAACACCCTCATAGCATTAAAATTGAAGGATATGTGCCCTTGCAAAGTTGGGAAATTTTTGGGAGGTTTATGAAGAAAATAGGGTCTTAAAACTAAATTCTTCCAAATGGGCTTGCAATCTTGTGATCCAAACTTCACCATAACACCAAGCACGACCCAACCCATATAATTTCTGATTTATTTTATTTTATATAATATTTATTTGAATTTTATTCATTTAAATACATATTAAATCAAAATAAAATCAAAAAATCAATATTTAAGTGAGATTCTTCTTCTAGAAAATCATAAAAGGCATTTAACATGAATCCACACTATCCAAATTCGTGCTCACTCTTTGAAGCATGAAGAGATTTGATTTTTGGCCAAAATTGGAAAGGGATTTCTTCATCACTAAGGTATCCATAAAGCCCAAAGAGAGAGTCTATTTTTTGACCTAATTTACATCACTACATATAGACAAACTCATTACAAGCAAGAAGACGAATTTTTGCAGCCAAGAACACCTCATTCAAACTTTCAAAAAGTGTCAAAAAAGTCACATTCGGATTGTGCAATAGAGGCTGTATCAAGACATCCTAAAGGTTGTAATAGGTTCCTGGGACATCACTGAAGCTATCCCAATCATTCTCATCATTCAAAACATCATGATTCATTGAAACCGAATCATCACATTCTTGAATTTTTTAGTTTTTCGATTTCATTGATTCAACTAATATAAATGATTTTTGTGCACTAATTCTTGTTTATTGATGTCTCTGGAATGTTTTTGCATACTTGAATTGAGTTTTCGTTGCAGAATCAAAGAGATGCCATTGCTAGGGTTTGAAGCTCGAATTTGGGATCTTAGGTTTTAGGACATTTAAATGAAATCTAAGCACATGGCCGTGACCTATGATCCTTGTATAGTTAATCTGGGCTGTTGATTTGAATTGATGTTGTGATTTGAGTGATGTTCAAAAAACATAGGATTCTGGTTTTGAACGTTTGCAGGAAAATTCGCAGGAAAAAGTGCAGGTCAGGAGGAAGAAGAAGCTGCGCGCGAATTCAATATTCAAATTTGAATATATATTATATATTTATATTTGCATTATAATAACTGAATGATGATGATGGTGTGGTGGTAAAGACGCGCGTGTGTAAGGATCTGGGCAGGGGTTCGAACCCCAGCTCCAACCTTTTTTGCTTATTTTCTTCATATTTTGCAGGCTTAAAATATAATGGATGTTAGTCATTCATTGTTCAGCTAGCGCAGGTAGCCCAGTGGCTTTTGGTGTATGTATGTGGACGGCAGGACCTGGGTTCGATCCCCAGGTTCTTTCTTTTTTGTTCATTAATTTCCTTATTTTTCAGGTTTATCATATTAGGGCATGGATTCATTCCTCATCAGCTAAACTTGCGCAGCCCAGTGGTTGTTCCCTTGCATTTCCAGGTAAAGGACCTGGGTTCAAATCCCAGGTCCTGTTTTTTTTTTGTTTATATTTTTCTTGTTTTATTTTCTTATTAATTCTTTATATTATTTTCTAAAATTAATTTAAATACTTTTATAAAAAACAATATATATAAATTATGTTTCTCTTAAAACTTATATTATATAATTGTATACTATTTAATAATTTTGTATATTAAATATATAAAACCTAATTATTTTCTTTATAAACCTAATTTATTTTAAAAAAAAACTAATTATTTTTCAAAACCCTAATTTTATTTTTAAATCTCTAACCCTAATTCTTATTTAATTTTAAATATTAACTCAATTAATTTTTCTAATACTTAATTAAATAATTAATTTTGTTCTTTTATTTGTAAATAATTATTATATTATTCATTATCATTATTATAATTCCTTTATTATTTATTTCTTAAAAAAATTCTTAAAAATTGCTTATTTAATTTAAAAATGTTCTTTTAAATTCTATAAATTTTTGTATATTTGTACTAATCTTTCTTTCTTATAATTATTTTGTCACTAACCCCATTTATTTTTAAATTGTGATTATTACTATTATTTTCTACTAACCCAATTATAATTGCTTATTTATTTTGTTTATTGCTTATTTATTTATTTTGATTATTTATTTTAATTGCTTTTATCATTATCATGTAATTGCTCCTGGATGTAATATTTTGTAATATTTAAATTATTTATTTTATGCCATGGTTAGTAAAAATAGGGAGTGTAAACGTGTATGTATATTTAAAATTGAATTTAGATCACTTAATTTAAAAGATAAATATAAAACTGAACACTCACACACGTAAGTCGATCTTTGATCGCCATCTCACTTCCTTAGGGTTACCTCTCACTGTTGCCTAATCAACAAGGTCAAGTGGGGTGTATAAAGCAAGAGTCCCTTAAAAGAAAAGTCATCTAGTCCCTTAACAATCAAAGATCAAGTCCCTTAACTGGTTGCCTTCATAATGATCTTGTCCCTTTCGAATAATGATGACAGTCCCTCCAAAATTGCTTAATACACCTTACAGTTGCCTAAATAAACAAATGACCCTTACTTGTCCCTCACATCCAAGGTAATGACTACCTATTCCTTAATAATAGGGATAGTCTTACCATTTAAAGGATTCAAGAACAGAAAGACTTAAACTTTAGGGTAGGTTTCTCATAGTTACTTGCTCACTCTTCAAAACTTTTCAAACACTTCACACTTTCAAACAAATTTTCCAAACAAAGGTTTTTTACGCATCCGTACATGGATCATTATCAAACTCTTATGAAAATTTTTTCACATTTCAAAAACATTTTAAAGTGAGCTAAGTAACTAAGAGCCCATGGATAACCATGGATGTAAAGGGTGCTAACACCTTCCCTTTACATAACCTACCCCCCGGACCCAAAAATCTTTTAAAAAGGTCTTTCATGTTCTTTTATGCCTTTCCTTTGGATAAAATAAAAGTCGGTGGCGACTCTTGCTATCCGCAACATTTAACTAAAGTCAGTTCTCCCACCGTGTTACAGAAGGTAAGTGTTATGGCAAACACTCACGTGACTTTAGGAAAGTCACAAAAAGTTGTAAAATAAAAAGTCCTAATGGCTAAGGTCAAAAAGGTAACTAGGGATGGCTAAACTTCCTATGACATTGAGTCAACTGCAGGAGTTCTTTCCCTTTTGGATTTAAATGCGAAAAAAATAAAGTAAATGAATGAGGGTGCAAGCTCCTAAGTCTAAGGCATAGGTTGCTACTTGCAAAAATAAATTGGATAAAGTAAAAGAAATATAAGACAAAGGCTTAGTAACCGGGCTATGGCTCGATATATGGATCGAGAATGCTGAGGTGGAAAACAAGCGTGGTGCGTCAATTTGTTTAAGTTGGAAAGTTATGAAGTGTAAGGACCGTGCAGACGGCGATCGTAAAACGACCGACTTACGTGTGTGAGTGAAGTGTATGTGAACTCAACTTGGCGTTGGACCAAGGATTTATTATCTTGAAAATTAAAGCTAATATGGTGTAAGAGTGCGAGAAATAAATAATAAAAAAACAAATAAAGTGAAATAAATTGTGAAGTAGAATAAATAAAATAAAATAAATAAAATAGAATAAAAATGAATAAATGAATGGCCTCATATTGGTCACGATTAATCGGAAACGATTTATCGTGACTTTTTGTCATATCATCGGCCCTAATAAACTATCAAAGTGAGATTGAGCTTCTAAACCAAAAAATAAAATAAATCTTAAAATTATAATAGAAATTAAGCTAAAACAACAATAAATAATTAACTTTGAACCAAAATATACAATAATAATAAAAAAAAAATTTAATAAATAAAAGAACAAAAAAGAAAAGAAAGGATGTGTGAATTAATGCAAGGTGCAAGAGATAGCACCATTTGGTCCGATGAAGGCCCAAACTGTTTCTCTAAAAAAAAAGTAAAAAAATGCATATGGTTTATTAACAGAAAGTAAAGGCATTGATCCCTTTTTTTTTTTAAAAACGAAAGTGCTACAGGTCTCTCATATCTCAACCAACTTTTCTCAAGAAAATAAAATAAAACAAAGTAAATGAAATAAAAAACTGATTAAATGACAGAAGAGAAAGATAACGTGTTTGCTTAACCACTGTATCAAACAAAATAGGGGATGAACCAAATCAACCTACCCCTTCTTCGTGTTACCGCTGTTCGTAATCTCTCTCTCAATCTCTCATTGCGTTTTTTTTTTCAAGCGTCACCCCTCTCAGTCTCTCTCTCAAATCACGCTCAACTCTCGAAGCTCTCTCAAATCTCTCTCACGAAGCTCTCTCTCTCAACGCTCATGGCTTCGCGGAGGTTTCTGTGATGGTTCTCACGCGGTTTGTGGATTCGGATTCGCTGACTCCGGCCCTCTCTCGTCTCATGGATTCGGATTCGCTGACTCCGGCCCTCTCTCGTCTCATGGATTCGGATCTATCTCAGTTATGGTGGTGATAGTGGCTATGGTTTGCGAAGTCCGTCGGTTTGTCGCACGAGCTTTGGTGGTTTTGGTCACGGCTTGGTTTCTGTTTTGGGTGTTTGATGGTGGTTAGCGCACAACGGCTGAAGGGTTTGAGGTTTACTGATTTTTCACGGCGGTTAGGGTTTCTTCCTCTTCCTGATCCGCTTTCCGTTTCATGATTCGATTCACAGACTTCCACTCTGTTTTTCAAGGTTCGTGTTCTTCTTTCTCGTTTGGATTTCAATCTTTCTTCATCTCTTCTTCTATTCTGAAACTGAGTTTGTGATTTATGTTGTTGGTTTTGTTGATGAAGGGTGAAGGCGGTTCTGGTTTTGCGGTGAAAGGGTGTTTCGGATTGACGGGCCGACTGTAGCACGGTGGTGGTCGTGATTTGTGGTGATGATTTTGTGAGCTGTTGGTTTGTGAAGAGTGAGAAAAAAATGGTGATGTGAGGGAGAAGAGGTGGTGGATTGGTTGCTCGGTTTCAGATTGCTCTTTCTGTGGTTTCAGTTTCGAAAACAGGTTCGTGTTGGTGAGGTTTTGGTTTGCTGTGAGGTTTGGGTGAGGGTGACGGCGGCTCACAGTTTGTGTTTTCGGTGGTGTTGACGTTTGTTTCGGTAATGGCCGGCGCGGTGGGTTTAAGCGATGGAATGTGCTGTGTTGACTCAAGGTTTTTCAGGTGTTTGGTTGGGACAGTTGTTCGGACGGTGGTCCGGTAAGTTTGGAGTGGTGTTCCGGCTGTGTTTGTGGGTTTTTTTTTCCAGTTTTTTGAAGAAATTATGAGTTGTGAATCTAAGGTTGTGTTGGTTAGCAGATGGTGGCTTTGGTTGTGGCGAAAGGATTTGAATCGGTTTTGACGGAAAGGTGAAGGTTTCTTTCTGGTTTACTGTGTTGTCGAAGGTGAAGCGGGTCTGTTTTGAATGAAGGGCGGTGAATGGTTGGTTTTGATGGAGTATGGTTTGTGAGTTGATTTCTGTTTGTGCGCAAATGTTGGCGGTGGTTTGAAGCAAAGAGGGATATGTCGAAAAGATTGAAGTGTCTGCGGTTTGTGTTTTTTTCAGTTTTGTTGTGAAGGTATGGTGAGGTTTAAGGTTTGTTATGGTTTTGAAAGGCGAAAGTTTGGCTTGAAGCTTCATTTACAGTGTTTTTTTTCCAGGTTTTATGAGGTACAAAATTGGATGCAATCAGGACAGATGTTCCAAACATCACAAAGTAGTGTTGAAAAACCAAAAGCAATGCTTCCGCTCAGCAGAAGAGACAAGTGTTGCTCCCATCATGTCAGAAGCATGACTAGCCTTGAATACGGGGTTTGCGGTCAGTTCTGGTTTTAGATCGTGAAAGAGGTCCTGCAAGTTGTATGCATTTGTGGTGGATGGAGGGTATCAAAGATGAAGGTGTGAAGTTAAATATGCGATTTGTGTGGGGCTGAACGACTTTGACGGTTAATGGAGGAGGTCTCTTTTTCTGTGTTCTTCTTATTTACAAGTGTTGTTGTTGATTTGAAAAATGGTTTTAAGTATTTTTTTTTTTGAAGTTTTAACATGAAGTTTGTTTTGTGTATGCAGGCTTAAAATTGAAAGGAAACTGAAAAAAAAGGAAACTAAACCATGGACAAAATGCTGAAAAGAAGTGAAAGGAAAAAAACAATACCGACCCGAAAGTTATCGGGGTGAAGAATCCACAAGTGGTAAGCCTCCTATTCCTCTTCTGATATTCTTCTGAAGTTTTTTTTTTGCTGCTGGTTTTTGGTTTTTTTTTTTTTTGGGCTGTTTTATGCTGTGATTGAGGGTTGTAACAGTGTTGTGTTTGAAGGCTGTTTTTCTGTGGTTTTTTGGTGCTGTCCTTGATGGATTTATAGGGCTGAATTTGTGATGTTTTGATGCTGAGTTTTGATGTAACAGTGGCTGGATTTTGAATGTAACAGTAGTGTTTGAGGGCTGTTCTGGTGTGAGTTTGAGAGCTGATTTTTGGTTGATTTTGTGTGTTTTTGGTGCTGTTTCAGTAGTGTTTGAGAGCTGTCTTGTGTTGTGATTTTATGGATGTAACAGGGTGGTTTATATGGTTGTTCTGATTTTATTTTGTACTATGAAAACTTGTAGGTGAAGGGTTTCAAAAAAGGGGACAAAGTCTGAGAAATTGTTGCAATGGAGTAGTGGAGCAGAGGCTGTTGGTGGCTGCATGCTGCTGAATATTTTTTGCCTTGTGCTGCTGTATTGTGCATTTTGTGTGGTGTGTTGTACAATTTTTTTGGTTGTAACATAAACAAAAAATTTGGAATAAAAGTTGGATATTTACACTATGGTTATAATTTGAAATTGAAATTTAATATTAGAAGTGAATTAAAAAAAGAATTAAACTTAAAATTGAAAATAATTTAGAAACTAAATAATTAAACTTGGAATTAAAATTTGACTTAGAACTAAAGAAATAATTTTGGAGTTTATAAAATAAATACATGAATTGAAAATTATAAATAGAAATTGACATTAAATTTAGAAGTAACAACTTGAAAATGAAATAAAATTAAAAATTGAAGAATAGAAAATAAATTCAAAAATAAAAACTTGAAAATGAAATAAAAAATTAATTTAGAAATGAGAACTTGAAAATGAATGGAAATAACAAATAAGTTTTAGGAAAAATTTGAAAATTGAACTAAAAAAATTAGAAATAGAAATTGAAATAAAATTTTAAAATAGGAACTTGAAAATAGAAACGAAAATAGAAATTAAAATTAAAACACAAAAAAGAATTAAAAAGTTATAAATGAGAAATAGAAATTAAATTAAAATGGAAGCTTATAAGTGAAAAGAAATTAAGAATTAAAATTATAAATAACTAGAAAATGAGAAAGAAGCAACAGAAAAATGAATCGGGAATTTCCCTGCTAAATGCGATGAATGTATGATGCGAGCAGTTAGGGGTAAAATTTGGGGTGTGACACAACTTTATCGATTCCGAATGAGTCCAAAATATGTCTCTAATTATGACTCCATTGACGCAAGTTCGGTACCGGGACACATAATTGTTATCATCCAACAATTTCAACAGTTGTTGCATCTCTGATATGTCCCTTATAGCCTTGTTATCGCGGTACCGAATGTTATAAACTTGCCTAATATTTAAAATATTTTATGGTTCCTTTTGTTTCAATGTGGCAAGGATGTTTTTGGGTTGGATAAGATTCAAGGTCATGTCATTGATAAATTGGACAAGGATATTTTTGGGTTGCACAACTCATGGTTTTGCAAATCACAAACAACACTAAATTTACACTTCTTGCTAGCCAACATGGAACCACGAATTTTAAAAGGACACTCGCATTTTCTACTACCTGTGTCGTCTCTTTTAAACTTCCATAGTGGAACTTGATATATCTCACTTCTTTCACACAATAAGGTTACAAAACGTTTCTTCTTTTCGATCCATTATCTGATATTCCAATAACCACACCAAAACCAAGAGTAATAGCGATTCTACGAATCCATGTGATCATGCTATCACGATCATCAAACTCTTGCTTGTGATTGAAGTTATCGTCGACATCTACCGTTTTCACAATAACCCCTTTTACATTAGGAACCACATCGTTTAAAGAAACAAATTCTTTTAAGATGTTATCCGGGTGCACCATATCTATTTGTAAAGAATAAGAAAAATTAAAAAAAATCGGGGCAAGAATTCAAAACAAAACAAACAGCGAAAGTTTCACAAATGTACCTGCGAAACATGTTCTTCATGAACATGTTCAGCTGATGTACTTGCGGAAGTAACGTAACATTTTTTTAACAAAAGTTTGAGCAATATGAGCAATGTAGTGGTCAAAATGGAATCTTTACCTGAAATTGAGTCTTTTCTTGCTCCCTTTGATTTGTTGCACCAAAAAAGTTAGAATTTTTGAGTGAAAAATGATGAAGATGATATAGGGTTTTTATGAGTTGAAGAGAGATTTTGGAGGATGAAAATGGATCTATGCAGCAATGGGGGTTGATCATGCATTTTTAAAAAAATAGCAGAAACTTTCGTAGATATACATACGGAAATAACCGGCGTTAAACATTACGCTAATGAACATCCATAACATTTCTTGAATTGTTTTAGGTTTTTTATACTTCCGTAGATACATCTACGAAGACAACCAAAATTTGAAAAATCAAAAAAGGTGTGTCTGAATCTATACATTCTGAAGCTGAGGGCATATCAGAAAATTCGGCAGGTGGCTGAGAGTATTATAGGGTGGATTGAGAAATTCTCTAGACCTATATGAAATTCCTTCAATTTGTTTTCTTCTTCTTTTTAGTGATTCTCCCATTCTAAGTGGTGGAGAAACGTGCTCTAAGGAAATTCAAAAATACCCCCTATAAAATTCAAAAATGAATTTTTGAACGCATTTATTTTACGCTAAATGCATGTGTAAATTAACTATTTCTTGTCTTAAGTTGATATGGAGAAGCACTTCCGTATTAATTATATGTGCATCACATGCACTATTAATTGAGACACTCATTTTGCCTTAAATTGATCCGAAGATATATTTATGTATTAATCTGATGTGCACCCCATTTTGCCCATGCATTCCTAATTGATACACACTTATTTTGTCTTAAATTGATCTGGAGATGTATTTTCATATCAGGTTACAGAGATGCACTTCTGGTTTTCCCGACAGTAACTTGACTTTTTATTTTTATGAAATACATCGATGTAATAGATTATGTATTAAAACTATACCTATCATAATATTTTTTATAAATTAAACCATACATTTAATACACCAGACGAAAATACTATATATATAAAAAATAAATCCATAAAACATTCACAATAACAAAATTATACACTAGTGCAAATAGTGATACAAATACTACCTAATACAAATAGTACACTACTACGCATGTCGGACCCCATTGTTTTTACGTTGCCTCTTGTACTGCAGTGTCTTTGAGCCTCAGTAAGGATGACATCCACAATCTCTCTCCCCCTAAAAGCCTTTTGGAAAGAATACTTTATCTATACCAGTCTTCGTAAGATCCATGATACAATAACATTTAGGCAACATGTGGATCTAGAATCTCTTAATGAGTTACCATAGGTGGATCTCCCAGAGTAACCAGTGTCATATAAGAATGTGACACCCTAAAATACCATGTGATGTAGTCCTATGCATAACTCTAGTAGTTAAGAGCTAGGGTACCTCATGTGTCATATGATACCAAATGATTAAGGTAATCATCATAGATGACATCTACATTTTACTGGCCACAGGAGGAGCAAAACCAAAAGGGTCTATGGAAACAAACTAAATATATCGAAACTAGCGGATGACGCGCTCAAGAAGATATGGATACATCAGACATGACCCACAAGCCAACCATCTATAATAAAAGATTATGTTGTCCAAATGATGCGTTTAACGGTGATCTACGTACGTATGTAAGTGTATATCATCTTCTACCATGCAATCAAGATACACTTTGAAGGGCTATGATAATTGACTCCCTCTAAGAGGGATGAATGCTCTAGCACATGGAATATCATCAATGTAGGTATCACCATACGACCATTTGACTATGTGTGGAAATTATTTGAGGATCTATGCTTGAAAATGGCACATGAATAATTAGTAATGACGTAGCACATGTGTTATAAAAATGGTACATAAATAGTAAGGGATGCAAATATATTACTGTCAATAGTGTGATGTTAGCTAACATTTTTTGGTCTTCCACATAAAACCTTTATCTAACTTGGAGTACAAGTATACCAACCAAGCGGCCCTCAAGTTGTACTCATGAATTCGCTCCAAGTCAGCAAAGTATCTGAGGTAGACCACATCCATGTAATATACACTCTAGTCCACAAAAATGGATGTGTCAACCAAGTACAATATGTGTGCTCTCGATGTGTATGTTATATGTTGCATAACCCGTTCATCATCACCAATGGTCTGCTCTGCCATTGTCAACTATTGTGTATACATCCTCTCCTGGAATCCAAACCTAACATGGCATCCTTGTGTGTCATCTACCTCCTTCAAGGCATTCCCTAGGTTAACTCCCAATAATTTAACTATCATCTACACTGCCTCATATTTGATAATCTTGTTATGGTATAATGATCTTCTCATGATCGGAAGATGCAGCAAGCATGAAACATCATCCAATTTGATAAACATCTCATCATGTGGAAAAATAAAAAGATGACGTCTCAAATTCCATCTTTCAACGAACGCGAACAACATACCATGGTTAATCGTAAAATACCAAATCTTGCATAAGTCTTACAACTTAGATATCTGTCATAATGCCTATAATAACCACGCAAGCATTATCCAGATGAAACATAACTAAAATAAAGCTAAACAATGCACAAACTAAATATGAAAATTCATTTCTGAATTCTGGAAAATCAAAATGTTGAACAAATTTGGAAATGCATTTTTGTATTGTTCTATAACTCATAGTAGAACGAAAATGGTATAAATGCATTTAAATTCAACATCTTAAACATGTATTGATCATTTAAATCACCTATCAAACACATTATTTAGTTAAATAACATATTTAAACTACCTATTACACAATCTAAAACTCAATTTCTACAAATGTATAGATCAATGCAAAATGTATAAAGAAATAAAAAAATTCACCAAATGAGAGTTTGATTGTGAGTTATTTGATCGGTTGGATGATGGTAGAAACTTGGACACAAGTTTAGAGAGTTTGGGAATTTGAAAGACTTTGAGAGAGTTTCAGAGTTTGAGAGAGTAAAAGAGAAATAAGGAAGGAGAAAGGATCTGATGTATTTTGATTAAAAATGCATCTGAAAGTGCATCTCCGTAAGGTATACGGAGATGCATTTCTATATTAATTTTTGACATAAAATTGAGGTCTGATTCAATAACTAATGGGTTGTGTGTGAATGAGGTGCGTTAAAATGTTGTTTTTGGATTATGTGGTAGTTTTGATTTTTCACTAGGATGTGAGAGCGATCTTTAGAGTGTAAAAAACTATCTCATTTTTTTATTTCTTAAAAATGAATATGTTGTCACATGTTAGAATTTAGAAAGTAATTTTAAATTTGTGGATTACTTTATTCACTCCCCGAGGCGAGTGTTACTTACCGAATATCCAAATTTGTTATTTTTATATATCGAAAATGTATCTTCGAACGCATTTATATTACACATAACTCATTATTTCGTGAGTCGTCCTATTTTATCTAGATTTAGTCTGAAGATACATCTCCAGAATAATTTGAAAATACGTTTCTAAAACCTTCTAATAGACAACTCCAAAGTTAAATATCAGTCATAGTAATACGTTGCTAACACAAAACATCATGCCGATCTACAACACACAATCAAGAAAATCACTTCACTATTTGTGTAAGTTTGGCTCTCACTCATACACAAATAGACACAAGTGCAATAATGTTCACCCATACCCATAGACATCCTGCTATTTCTCTGCACATATTTGTCTAATGAATAATACTATTTCTCTACACACCTACTACTTCATCTATAAGTCTAATGAAGACTTCTATAAACCTACCTAAAATGTTGTATTATTTTTTATTGTGCTTATTACAATGAATAATGAATATAAATACAACACCTACCAAACTACAAATAAAAGAAAAACCATTGTCCTAAGCAATTTTCTTGATTGCGTGTAATGTTACATAAATATATCTCCATATTAAATAAATTGGATGTGACTGACTCACTTACAAAATGATAAAATCAAAATGATAAAATATGTGCTGAACAAGTTCGGATTCTATAGTTCGAACTACAAACACACTAATTCATTAGAATTTGAAGAAAAAAAATCAGTACCAATCATTTTAAATGTATGATAAGTGCCTAAAATAAGTAAAGTTCTACTACTATATTATAATCATGTGACTTATTTATCAACCTATTTATGTAACATTAAGAATAAGAATAGAAGAAAGATCAATGACTAATTCAAATAATTCAATGAGGAAATCAACCAATGATCAGACGAGGAAAAAGTCGATGAGTTCTAAAAATTTTACAACCGAGAAAATTCATCATGCAAGCAAGTCTACTTGCAAAGCGGGTCGATGGGATTTTAATGAATTTAGATGAGTAGCAAACAAAAGATTAAGGATGAAGAAACCTATGCTCGTGTGGTGAATTTACATTGTGAAGCGATCATGATCGGCCCTTACACAACCACATGACACAACTAGCAAAACATTGCAAAAAGATTAATAGGAGAAAACTTAAATCGTGTGACAAACTATCTAATTTGTCATGCGAAAATGGTCGACTCCAACATTACATGAGAGCAGATGATAAAAAAAATTAATGAGAAATAAACCTCAACTCGCGAGGCACCTATCTACAAGGTAAAATTTCAAAAGCATAAATTATAAATCGAAGGTTTTGGATAAATTAAAAATCATCATTGTCAATATAAATACTCTTGCTCCTTGTTTATATGAGATTTTATTTTCAATATATCAACATTGGTTCTTACTCAATATTGTTTTGAAGCTTTAGAATTAATCATTTGATTTAAGGTCTTATTCAATATTGTTTTGATAAATGCTTCGGAACAAATCATTTGATTTAAGATTTTTTTTAAATGGATTTTTTAATTGTTTTTTAAAATATTATAAATTTTTTTATTTTTTTATTTTAAATTGAAAGACTAATTTTGACATCTTATAACATAAATATACAATATTGAATATGAAAAAGATAGTCGAAATCGAAATTTTTGAAAATATTGTATCTTAAAAATGATTTTTATAAAAGTATATTTAAAAAACTTTAAAATTAAGTGATTTTTTGAAATTTTGATATCCAAAAAAAGTTTTAAAAAAATGATGAAATATTTAAAATAGCATTTTAAGAATAAACTCTTCAAACCAAATTTTCATTTGAAACTTTTATTCTAAATATCTTTTACACAAAATAAAAATCATTTAAAAAAGAGCAAAAATAAACTTGCCCTTTCAAATGATTAAATGATGAAAACTAATCCCAAACAAACTTTATTTAAGTATTATTACTTTTACTTTTATGTTATTTTAATTACACAACATATAAATTCTTATCTTTATTTAAAAATATATAAATATTATATAATGAAGGCTTGAAGTAAATCAAATACATCTAACACGATAATAAATAAAAAACTTCATATTGCCATAAAACTTGATCATTGGGTTGAGATTCTATAATTTAAAAATGTGATTAACTTATTTTACAACTTTATATTCTATAATTCAAACATGAATTTTAAATAAAGATACAAATTCGGTCTATTTAAACTCATCCCAAATTCTAGAATCTCAATAAAATATTTATAAAAATTTGACGGGAGAGTGGATTCCATTAGACCTATTAAAACTTTAAAATACTAAAACCAAATTATTTGGTACCGTTTGTGTAATAGTTTCATTGTTGAGATATTAGTAATAATTAGTAATTACATAGAAATGTAATCTGTATGTTAAAGAGTAATAAATTATCTTGGTCCTAATTGTTAATTTCCAAATCACCTAAACTTTGAAAAAGCTGAAATAATGACAAATATTTTTTAAAGTCTTAGTTCATTGGAAGTCTAATAGATTCCTACCTATCTTGGACAGAACCTTGTAAGTCTCTATCACAGACTTCTTAACAAAAAAGCTTTTGTATCGATAGATCATTGCATAGTCTGTGTAGATATTTATACAAAATAGAGTAATGTACAAATTGAATGGTGATATCTAATGGATGAAAACAATGTTTTGCATTTCATTTTGGATTCTGTTTGTTTTTTCAGCAGTGCTAGATGTTTGAAATAGCTGAGTTAGATTTGAATATCAAGTTGGATTAAGTTTATTTATAAATAAAAACTCAAAATGTTTTTATTTGGCTAAAACAAAATCAATCCAATTAAATCGAACCCGTCCATTATTGGACTGATTGTATTAACCTTGAACTGGTTGTATTAACTGCAACCCATTCTAATCCAACCCGTCCAAACCGATTGTAAAAATGGGCGGAGGACTCAACCGCAGATTGAATGGGGTGAGGTTTTTGAACCCAAAACCGCCCAACCCGACCCGTTGTCTACCCCTATAATATGGTATCAAGGTGGTGGTGACCCACTTGCTAGAATAAGAAAAGGTAGTCGAAACCTATCAGTAATCTCACGTGATTCACTACACTTCCACGTATTAGTACATATTGAGATCATATATTATCTGATATGAGACTCTTAAAACACTTCGTTATATCTAGGACTGGACATCTAGAACATGAAAATAAAAAGTAGATGACCCGAATAGATACTATATTGGAGTTTTGGCCTAACTCTTGACGGAATGTTTGCCTAACCAACTCAACAACTTGCCTTTTCATCTGATCATAAACTCCAATCTTGTCAGCCTGTGTATGCAGAGGGTTTCAAGTATGTAATGGAGTCAATGTTTGAAGTCATAATCACAACACAATTTGTGAAGCTAACAGTCCTTCCTTGAGAATCAGTAATTCGCCCATCACCCAACAATCGCAACAAAATATTGAAGACATCGTGTTGTGCTTTTTCTATTTCACCAAATAGGAACACAACGTGTTTCTCCATGTACTTACTCATATCGATTCTAACAAGAGCATTTCCGTGTTAAACAAGTAATTGGCCAAAGCCTTGCCAAGCTCAGTTTTGCCAACACCGGTCGGACCCATGAACAAAAAACTTGCAATTGGCCTGTTTGGTCACAGACAATTCAGCCCTTGAAAGGCGAATTGCATCAGCCACAGATTTTACAGCAATATCCTGACCAATCACCCTTTTATGAAGAACCTGTTCCAGCAAAACCAACATTTCTCTGTCTGTTGCAGGTTAGAATGTGGTATACCAGTCCATTTGCTTACAATCTCAGTAATATCCAGGTCAGTGACCTCTTCACGAAGAAATCCAGAGTTTTGGAAATCAACTAGATTTTTTTCAGCTTCTTCTAATTTGCGCGGAAGGGACATCATAGTTCCATATTTAAGCTCGGCAGCACGGTTCAGGTCATAATCACGCTCAGCAGCTTCATCGACAAGATCAATAGCTTTATCTGGTAGGAAACATTTTGTGATGTATCGATCTGCAAGGACTACGGCTGAAACAAGCGCACTGTCTGATATTTTGACTCCATCACGCAACCCTCAGAGAATGGATATTGTATCTTCAACAGATGGTTGACAGCAAAATACTTGTTGAAATCTATGCTCAAGTGCAGGATCCTTCTCAATGTATTTTCTATATTCATTCAATGTAGTAGCTCTCATGCATTGAAGTCCCCCGCTTCCAAGCATTGACTTCAACAGGCTTCCAGCATCCATTGCACCACTTGTAGCTCCTGCACCAACAACAGTGTATTTTATCAATAAACAAAATTATTTGCTCATTTGATGTTGTAACTTCCATCTGGACAGCTTT
This sequence comes from Lathyrus aphaca, assembly GCA_963966055.1. Taxonomy (NCBI): domain Eukaryota; kingdom Viridiplantae; phylum Streptophyta; class Magnoliopsida; order Fabales; family Fabaceae; genus Lathyrus; species Lathyrus aphaca. Next base: position 515,535,888 of record OZ014522.1, read on the forward strand.
CAACCTTTCTTCAAAATCTCCATGAAACTTGGCACCAGTAAGCAATGAACCCATATCATGGGAGATCAACTTCCTGTTCATCAATGGCTCTGGAACATCTCCATGCCTTCAGCAATTGCAGTTTTCCCCACACCAGGTTCACCAATAATAACTGAATTGTTTTTTGTTCATTTTGACAATATCTGGATACAGCGCCAAATATCATCATCTCGACCTATGACAGGATTAAGCTTTCTGCCTAGCAAGTTCAGTCAGGTCGTTCCATACTTGTCCAATGCTTCATATTTCCCCTCAGGATTTTGATCAGTTCTCTTTGACTTCCGCGAATAGCCTGTACAACATTCTTCAAAGTCTTCTCACTAAGCTGAAGATTTTTAAATAACTGCTGCCCAAATCTCTTATCCGAATGAAATGCTAGCAAAAGGTGTTCCACAGACACATATTCATCACCCATTTCTTTTTTGTGCCTTTGAGAGTTGTCCAAAATGGAGCTCAGATGCAAACCATCGATAGGACCAGAAGTGTGACCTGTAACCTTAGTGTTCTGGACTGGCCCAATTCCCATAATTGGGCCAAGCAAACCAACTTGGTAGAAGCGCTCGACGTTGAGCAGAATCAAGAATAGTGGTCTCTGTCGACCAAAAGTGTACCGACCAAGATAAAGTTCTCCAACGGCTAGTTTTGACCGTTACCTATTTTTACGGATTCCTCGATTCGCGCCCCCCAATATGGACCAATAATCTTCCACTTAGCCCCTTATATAAACCCTCTCATTTGAGAGGGTCAGGTATTCAATTCTCTGACCTTAATTCTCGTACTTGCTCACTCTTTGCTCGGTTACTTACTTTAGCATCGGAGTGCCTTGCAGGTACACCCCCTTTCTCTCCTCACCGACCGTCTTTCAACAACTCTCGAAGCCAGCCGTATCGGATCCTGATCTCTAGGTACGATCAGGTGGCGCCGTCTGTGGGAATGATTTCCCCGTTATTCTCTCAAAATCTTCAAAGAACCAAAGTTTTTACCAAGATCCATGGCTGCTCGGGACAACCAAGAAAACCGATCAAACGACGACATGATTCTCACGCAACGTGAGAGCAACATTCATCCCCCTCCGCACGAAGAAACTGTGCAAGACCACCCAGACAGGAAGACAACATCACCTTCTCCCGATCGCGATCAACCTCTGGAGAGTCGCCCAGAAACTCTTTTTCCCTCGACTCCTTCAGGGTCGGATTTCGCCGCACTGGCCGAAATCCTGAATCAGACAAACCTGCTGCTCCTCGCCCATGGCGAGAAAATCGCCTGTCTCGAAGATAATTCTCGTCGACCACCGTCTCCCGCGAGACCCCAAAGGAGGCACACTCCCTCTCCTTCCAGGAGAAAGAGGAAAGGACACGCCGACGAATCAATGGGCGACAAACATCCTCGTCAGTCATCTCCACGATCTTTTCCTCCAAGAAAATCAAGAAGGAGCAGATCAAGACCTGCATCTCCCCGGCGAACGAAGAAACACGCTCACAAATCTCCTTCATTCAACTCCACTAACGACAAGGACGCTCGGGGTCCCCTATCGTCAGAAATCATGGCGGCTAAACTTCCAATAGGTTTAGAGAAACCCCCACCGCTAGGCTCGTACGACGGAACCACAGATCCAAACGAGCATATCGAGAATATCGATGCGCTGCTCGATTACCGAGGAGCAATCAAATGTCGCCTCTTTCCTACAACGCTGAGGAAAGGAGCGATGACGTGGTATAAAAGCCTCGAGGTTGAATCCATCACATCCTGGAAACAACTTGGACGCACGTTCTCCAGGCACTTAACCGCCTCAAGGCGGCACCCAAAGACAGAAGCCTCGCTCGAGGCGATCATCTAGGGGAAAGACGAACCTTTACGAACTTACATCGAAAGGTTCAATAAAGAGGCGGTCCAAGTATCCACAACCTACGACATGAAGAAGTATTTGTTGGAACGAGGACTGCGCCCGTCAACAGATTTTCACTGGGCAGTCGGCATTGAGACCCCTGCCACCCTCGACGCGTTCTTACTGAAAGCTCAAGCCTATATCCAGTATGAGGAAAAACAAGCAGCCAGCTCGGTAAGAGACGCTCGACGTCGTGAAGATGCGAAGCCCCACCGAGTCGATGAACCCTCGACATCTCGTCGGGGAGCCGCGGGAGCATAGAGGACCCGTCGGCCGGTTCCACGAATACACGCCTCTCCTGGCTTACAGGGAGAAAATCTTGTCCGAGTGTGGCAACTCGGAGTTCAGGCAAGCAGGGGTACGTTTTCCAAAGCAGCAACCCAGCAAACTGGGCACAGACAAAACGAAATATTGCAGATTCCACAAGAGTCATGGCCACAACACAGAAGACTGCATCCATCTTAAGGATGCGATCGAAATTCTTATCAAGGACGGGCACCTTAAGCAGTTCACCAAATCCAGAGACACTCCTCGACAAGAAGCGCAGGAGGCTCAAAAGGTCGAGGAGGCTATACCCGTTCCTGCGGACGCAAACATGCAGGTTGCCCTAAGCATCTATCGCCCAGAAGATTTCTTTCTACCTGATCACACTGGGAGTCCGGGGTACCTTTCCTCCCATAGTCCATGGGAAACCTTTCCGTCCGCAATGGTCACTTCGGGAGGAGGGTTCAACAAAATCACGGTCGGATCCGTGAAACGAAAATTCGACCAACTGATTGCGAAGGGAACCGCGCAAAACGCTACCCTGGATCCACCAAGAGAGGGCTCGGTACCCCTTGCCTTTTACCGAGAAGAACTCTTGGGAGGAGCGCCCAACGCCAGCATTATTTTGCTCATCCGGGCGCGTATGGCAAATTTCGATGTGAGGAGAATCTTGGTGGACCAGGGCAGCTCCTGCGACATTATGTACTCCCAGTTGTTTTCAACACTCCAGTTGAACGAGACCCACCTGACTCCGTACGTCGGATCAGACTTACAAGGTTTCAACGGAGCGGTCTCCCGACCGTGGGGCTACGTCGATTTGTTCATAACCTTCGGAGCAGCTGAAACAGCCAAGACAGTCAGAGTCCAGTTCCTAGTCGTGGACTTCCCGTCGCTGTACCAATGCATCCTGGGACGACCAACACTAGCCGAGCTAATCGCCGTGCCATCCACCGTCCACCTGAAGATGAAGTACTACACTACTTCGGGCAAGGTCGCCACACTGCACGGGGACGTCGATGCTGCTCGCCGATGTTTTGAAGCAGCATCTAAAGTTCTTAGCTCAATATCGTACCAACCGAACACTACAACATCGAATTCACCAGATGTTCCCAGAGCTTTCCCCCAGGTGGAATCATTCGTCCTAGACTCCAGGTTCTCGAACGACAACGAGGGCATCCACAAGCCAACAGATTCATTATCCCGACCAGTCCCGGACGGAGAGTTCGAGCTGATTCCCCTGGAAGATGACCCAACCCGGTGCGTTAAGATCGGAGCACATATGCCCGACTTGGCAAAACGGCAGTTGAAAGCTTGCCTCAAAGGGAATGCAGATCTGTTTTCCTGGAGCGCTGCAGAGATGCCAGGACTCGACCCCGAGATAGCCTGCCATCACCTCTCCATTGACCCAACACACAAGGCAGTCGCCCAACGCAGGAGGAAGCAGTCGACCGAAAAAACTGAAGCAGCTGAATCTGCTGTTAAGTACCTCCTAGAGGCTAAATTTGTAACCGAGGCCAGGTACGCAACCTGGCTCTCAAATGTTGTACTTGTGAAAAAATCTAATGGAAAGTGGAGAATGTGCGTTGATTATACCGATCTCAGTCGGGCATGCCCGAAAGATGCATACCCTTTACCTAACATTGATAAATTGGTCGACAATTCGTCCGGCTTCAAGCTATTGTCCTTCATGGACGCCTACTTAGGGTATAATCAAATACCCATGGTCGTGTCCGACAAAAAATACACGGCCTTCATGACCGAATCGGGCAACTACTATTACAACGCCATGCCATTCGGTCTGAAAAATGTAACGCCCCAATTTTATAAAGTATTTTTATAAAATAAATATCAAGAGTATGATGGTGTATTTTGAATAATAAGTGGATGAGGTATTTTATTTAAATAATGATAATATAATGAGGTGGTATTATTATTATAATATTGTTATTTAATAAATTAAATAAAATATAAGTTGGAGGATTGGGGGGCAAGGTTGTAATTTGATTCTGTTATGAAAAGGGGAGAACACGATACATTTTCTCATTATCGTATTTTGACGAAGGAAAGAGGGCTCTGGAGAAAAAGGGAAAGGAGAAGGGAAATCAAGAATCGTAAAGCTTCAAGATTAAGGCTTTGCAAGGATTTTGTCAAATTCGGGGTAAGGGGGGAGAAAGGGTTCTTTATTGGTGATCTAACATGAAAGGGTAATTGAGAGGTCCTTACTCTCTTAGGGATTATATGAATTTGATTGTTGTTGAAGAGTTCATGATATGAGTATGAATATTATGATTATTGATTGTATATTCTTGAAGTTTGATAATTAAATTTCATGATGTGTTTATTATGAGAACTTGGTCACAAATGTGGTTGTAGATGATGTAAATTGAGAAGAGGAAGAGAAACCTAGAATTTTCCTAATTTAATTTGTGATGTTAGGTTGAGAAGATCATAAGGAATTAGAGGTATAAAATTAGTTTAAGAACAACAATTGGATTGTTTTGAGTGATAAAAGTGAGAGATAAGTGATAGAATTCGAACTGGTACGAAATTGGGAGAGAAAAGTGAGTTTTAGAAAAAGCTGAATTTTGGGTGCAGGTGCCACAACACGGGAAGTGTTGTACAACACGGGCGGCCGTGTTGTCCTCCTGGAAAATGAGTTTTTGTGGGTTTTGAGGGGCATGTCCCAGGCCACCTGACACGGGTCGTGTCAGGCAACACGGGCGGCCGTGTTAGGCCCCTGTAAATGCAATTTTTCGTCCGTTTTAAGGTGGATTTGACTCATTCTTCCAACGTAGGATTATATTAATGAAATAAGACTTTGAGGATGTTCTAATAGTGAATATAGGACTTGAGGATTAGTTGCATAAGAAATCCTAAGTGTTTAATTGAATTATATGAATATGTAGATTGTTATAATTGTGAATAACATGAGATATATGTATTGAGATATAGTATGCGTGTTATGTGATTAGTGGGGATATTATAACTTTATTAATATGTCAATTAGAAGATGTTGATGATGGAAATGTTTACTATAAGTCTTGCATAATTATATGAAGGAATAGTGATAAACGAAGAGGATCGTGATGATTGGTAACATAGTTGATTATATGTCTTGCTTAGACCCCATGACGTAAGTGTTGGTAGCGGTGAGGATCGGAAGGATCGTATGGTATTAGAATATATGTATAGGGAATAAACGAGAGTGTAATTAATGAGGAATTCAGAAGATATGACATTTGGTAATTAGCGTGTATGAATATACGTGCTTAGGTTGTTTTGCATGACTCTTAATGGTGAACCATATTAATAGTGTTGACAATGTGTATGTATATTGTTGGACTATCTATGTGACCCACGTGATGGAATATGTGTTAGATCATGAGGATCATGTTGACATGATTATATTCATATGTAATTATATTGATGTGTACTATGTGTTTAGTGCTATTTATATGATGAAATGACATATATGTTTTGATGAGGATCATGAGGATCGTAAAGCATGATGTGTTCATGTATGTTATGATATGGTATGCGTTGTTGTGTCTGCATGCGCATACATTTGATGGAATAATCATGTCGTGGATGTGATTATTCGGGATTCGTTGAGAATCGTGGTTGTAGGGATGATCGTGTCTTGTTGGAGACGTTAACGATGCATTCGGGGTTCTATTTGATGAACCGTTATTGTGAGTCGGTACCGCATTTGCATTGTGTCATTGAGTCACTTTGCATTGATTGAATTAATGATGTATGATATGTGTTGATGAACTATTTGAGATATTGATTAATTGTATGATGTATGATGTGTATTTGATGAATAGAGGTGAGACTACCCTGTAAGATGTTATTTGCACCATTAATATATTGAATTGTTTTCTCACCCCTTTGTTGTTTGGCTGCGTCTGTGCTTCTTCGGAAGTACAGATGATTCAGGTACTTGAGTATGCTCGGAGTACAAGTTGTTTGGTCGAGTCCTAGGAGTCGCTCTGATACGTAACACGGGAAATGGGAATATTTGTTATTTAATTATTCTTGTTAGTAATAGTTACGTATCATATTTTGTTGAAACTTATAAATTAAGTGGATTGATGAATTTGTGGATATTTGGCGAATTGCCGATTGTTGAATAAAAAGATATTTCCGCTGTTTTTAATAAATGATTATACTTTTGATTGATTTTGAAAATGTAGCTACTCACTTGTTAATTAAACTCTGATTTGTTTGAAAACTTATGTTATTTTAGAAAATGGGAAAAGTGGGTGTTACAAAAAACGCGGGCGCGACTTATCAGCGCATGATGAATAAGGTATTTCGAGCAGAAATCGGGGATATGCTCGAAGTATACATGGACGACATGATCGTCAAATCTCAACAAGAAACGGACCACGCGTCCCACTTACGAAAAGTGTTCGATCAGGCACGAAAATGCAAAATGCGTTTCAACCCTGAGAAATGCACGTTTGGGGTCCGAGCAGGGAAGTTCCTCGGATTCTACCTGACCGAACGAGGCATCGAAGCCAACCCCGACAAATGTCGGGCATTCGCGGAACTCCCTACTCCTACTTCTAAAAAATCCATACAATCACTAAATGGGGTCCTCACCTCCCTCGCCCGGTTCGTAGCGAAATCCGCTCAACACGCTCTCCCCTTTTACAAGCTCCTCCGCAAAGAGGCAACTTTCGAATGGACGGAAGAGTGCGAGCTAGCGTTGTCCCACCTAAAAAGGGCACTAAGTGAACCCCTAGTTTTGTCTAGACCCGAGGAGGGGGAGATACTTTATCCCTACCTTGCCGTTGCGAACGAAGCAGTAAGCGCGACACTCATACGCGACTTACCCGAGGGGCAGTAGCCTGTTTATTTCACGAGTAGAGCACTTCATGGCCCGAAAATTTGATATCTCCAGGTAGAAAAGGTGGCTTTGGCCCTCCTTCTCGCAGCCAGAAGGTTGCGCCATTATTTCCTGGCTTACACCATCGTCGTAAGAACCGATCAACCCATAAGACAATTTCTCGGTCGACCAGATATGGCCGGACGAATGCTAAAATGGTCGTTGGAACTATCCGAATTCGACATCAAATTCGAGGGAAGACAAGCTCTCAAAGCTCAAGCGTTGGCCGACTTCGTGGCTGAACTTACTTTCACTGAGCAAGAGCCAAAATCTTCCTCCAGGTGGACTATTTTCGTGGACGGGGCATCCGGCCCAGCAGGTAGCGGAGCTGGGGTTATCCTGGAGAACGAGGAAGGAAACGTCATCGAAGTATCCTTGACCTTATCTTTTCCCACTTCCAACAACCAGGCAGAATACGAAGCTTTCCTAGCGGGCATACGGCTCGCGACCGACTTGGAGGCAGAAGAGATCATAATCTGCACGGATTCTCAGTTGGTCGCTAGCCAAGTCCGAGGAGACTTTCAAGCCAAAAACGATAACATGGCCGAATACCTAGCCCTCGTAAAAGGCGGGCTGAAGCGATTCAAAAGCGTGGAAGTCAAACACGTCCAGCGAGAGAACAATATTCGGGCCGACATCCTTTCCAAGTTGGCAAGCACTAAAAGGAAAGGAAACAACAAATCCGTCATACAGAAAACGCTTCCCCGACCAAGCATTGGGAAATCATCGATCCACGTAGACATTAATCTCGTGGGCGACACGAGCTGCTGGATGACCCCAGTATTTAACTACCTAACTAAAGGAGAATTACCGGTCGACCCAAAAGCGGCCAGTACAATACGACGAAGGGCATGCTCATATTCTCTAGTGGGTGGACGTATGTATCGTCGAGGATTCTCTACACCCCTCCTCAGGTGCGTAGAAGAAGAAAACATCCCGCACGTACTAAGAGAAGTCCATGAAGGAATCAATGCGCAACATCCTGGCGGAAGGTCGTTGGCTCGAAAAATTCTTCGGGCAAGATACTATTGGCTCACACTCCAACACGACGCAAAGGAGCACGTAAAAAGGTGCGACAAATGCCAACGACACGGGGACGTACACGTAGCACCCCCATCCGAGCTAAAGTCGTTATCATCGCCTTGGCCATTCGCATGGTGGGGGATGGATATCTTAGGACCATTCGTCGTCGGGTCCGGCCAAAATAAATACTTAATTGTAGGCGTCGACTATTTCACCAAGTGGATAGAAGTTGAGGCCTTAGCCAAAATCACTGCGCTCAACATACTACGTTTCTTCAAAAGGAACATCCTCGCCCGGTTCGGGGTACCGCTCGCCATCGTGACCGACAACGGCACCTAATTCACAGATAAACACTTCAAAGAATTCGTTGCATCAATAGGAACGAAACAACATTTTGCTTCGGTAGAGCACCCCCAAACTAACGGGCAAGCAGAAGCCGCGAATAGGGTAATCCTAAGAGGTTTGAAACGAAGACTGGACGAGCATAAGAAGCACTGGGTCGAGGAGCTACATAGCGTGCTATGGGCATATAGGACCACCCCCACTCAACAACCGGGGAATCCCCGTTCCGATTAGCGTATGGAACCGAGGCGGTGATCCCTATAGAAATGCACGTCCTATCCAGACGCACAGAATCCCCCATGGACCAAGACACCAACTCCGAGGCTTTGAGGGACGAGCTCGACCTGGTCGAGGAAGTTCGATCAGAAGCTGCTCTTCGAGAAACCATTCTCAAACGGAAAATAGCCGCTCGGTACGATTCTAAAGTCATAAGACGAACGTTCGAGGTAGGCAGTCTTGTTCTCAGAAGAAATCACAGGGATCCCCGCGAGGGAAAGTTTACACCCAACTAGGAGGGCCCGTATCGCGTCCGGGGAAAAACCGAAAACGGAGCCTATTATTTAGAAAATTTACACGGGGAAGAGCTTGCTCGGCCATGGAACGCCGAGAAGCTCAAGCAATATTACAGCTAACTCACAAAGTCGCCTTGCTCAACTCTCAAGCGAGGAGCGATAGGACCGACTGAAGACTGCGTGCCTAGGTACAAGCACGACAGCCCAAAAATGACGTAATCAATCAGGAACTCCTTTCAAGGGAAAGAGAAACCTTCCGCACAAACGGATACTCAAACGAGTCTGACGTCTCCTAAGTACCACGACCAGGGCAGAACCCCAGCTCGCGATGGGACGTTCAAGCCACGGAGCCCGGGCCATTACCTTAGCCCGGGCACCGACCAGGAGTAAAACTCCAGAATCTACTTGGTCCCCCAAACCAATGGATCATGAACACACCCCGTATACATTCAATCGCATTCAATTAAGTACAAAAACGCACGACAAACACTTAGGATTTGAAATTTAGAGTCCTCCGACGGACGAGCAATTGAACAATGAAGATAACAAAACAAACGACCATTAATCAACATCAAAATGTAAACACAAAATTGCGACCTCGAAGGGCCGACTTGTTCATAAATAATTACAAAGGGGACTACGCCCCAAAAAACTAAGAAACATAAAATTACAAGGCACACATGCCATAAACTAGTGACCCTCGCCCTCCGGGCGGCCTTCTTCCTGGCGAGCCTCCTCCTGTTCCGGTTGCGCTTTAGGCTGATCGGGCTGGACGATCGACCCCGACTGAGAATCATCCACTACCAGGTCCGAAGGAACCACGATCTGGCCATCCTCGACCTTGTACAGGTAGCTAATTCGACCAACGTCCAAGGCCAAGTTGGGGTGGAGAGCCCTTATCTGATCCACTGCATTCTGGAAACTGAGCTCAGTTGATGAGTTCAGATCTTCCATGTCTTGGTCGATCCGAGCAAGAAACTGAGCCCTTGTTACCATACTTTTAGTCTCGTCATCCTCGTCCTCCTTCGGGCAGAAAGCATCCTTCAGCTTTGATGTTGGCCCGTTCAGTCAGCTCCTTGGCCGTGGCACTAGCTTCTTCAGTGGCCGCTTTCAGCTTCGCCTCAGCGGTAGCCAGCTGCTCCTTCAGCTTACCCATCTCCCTCTCCTGCCCAGGATTTCCTTCGGCCGTCAACCAGGCCATTGTCAAGACCCGCATGACCGCACTTGCGTCCTGAGCCAGGGACAACCGTCGGGCAGGACGATCCATGCCTTCCAGAAACAAGGAGTTTGCACGGTCCACCTCCATGCTCGTCCCCTCGAAAAAGTTGCGTTTCACGAAGCACGGCGGCAGCCCATGCTTCGGCTTCGGAGGAGCGTTGGCCGTCAGGTCCACAGTAGCTGTGGACTTGTGTTTCTTCATCAGGGAGCCAGTTGAGGCGCTCGGAGAGCCTTGGACCAAGGGGCCCGACCCAGAGCCGCTTGTCTCGGTCAGCTTGGTCTGCACAACCCTCGATCTTTTCTTTTGCTGTTGGCGCAGGCGTTCCTGGATTTTATCAAGCGGGTTCGACAGAGAACCTGAAAAAGAAAAAGATTAGATTAATCGTGGACGACAGAATTAAATCAAAGATATGACTAATAGAAATAAAACAGATACCAAAGAAGTCGGACACTTCCTGCCCGGTATTACAGGCCAGCAATTCTGTAACATCGATCAAGGGACGCTCCACAGCTTCCCCCCATCCTAATCGAGCATAACTTTCCCCTCTCCGTCCAGCAGGGGGGTCGGAGTGAAAGACGCTATCAACCTTCTGAAGACCTCGAAGCTGGCCGCGTCGTCTTCATTCAAAGAATTCCCCACCTGGACGAACTCACCAACAGACCTCTCGTAGTGGGCGTAACTCCAGGAAAAGGGGAACAACCAAAGCCTCCTCGGGATCACCTGCCCTTGATCGTCGAGCTTGGGTTCGTCGTTCTCGTCGGTGTCTATCCCCAGAAAGTTCATCGCCCTCACAGCCACCGCGCTCGCGGGTTTGATCAGAAAGTAGTCAATCTTGAAGGCTCGGATGGATTCTTAATGGGCCTTGAAAATTTTCGTCCTCTGTTTAAAAGACATGAACCCCTTCCGATCAGTTCCTCGCCCAACTTGACGCTGCAGGGAGAACAGAGGAAGCGTGGCACCAACACCCAGATGGGCACACGTCAACTCAAACGCCTTCAGGAATGCATACGAGTTAGGATGCAGCTGGGAAGGAGCAACACACAGGTGCCCAAGCACAGCACACACCAAGTCACTGAAGGGCAAAGTTACCCCCAGGACCGAAACTGCATACTCGTACATGGAGAACGCCCGACCTCCAAAATCCGAGAAGATGCGGTCGTCATCTCCTGGGCAAGTTACGACCCAATCAGCAGGATTGCCGACGATAGGCAGAGGCTCCGCTCGAGGCCTTGAAAATGAGGACATCTTGTCCAGCATATCCTCTACCACCCATTCTTCGGGCGAGATCCTTGTCTGTTCGGGACATTGTGGCGAGTCTGTCGATGCTCCCTCTTCTGTAGTGCTCGCGCCCGAATCTCCCGAGGAACTCCCGGAACCAGAGGGGATTGACGCAGAAGATCCTGAATCTTCCGAGGACGTCTCTTCTGAGGACACGTCTAACGGATCCATAAGCGAGTTTTCACCTGAAAAGCAGAGGAAAGGCGTCAGTGAATTCGATAAGAATATCAAATCCACCCTTCCACCGCTCGACAAGTGAAAAGGCGCGCATCAACTTAGAGACTGGGTCCCGAGCTATAGCCCTGGCTAACCATCGCTCGGAGCGATGGCTTACGCCCAACGTCATGAGGTACGGGATCTAACCTAAATACTTGTCAAATCCCAAGTCAAGGTCGACCAACACCTATGTCGACCATGAGTTAGGGTTTACAGCCGACCAACAACGGTGGCAGAAGTTCTAAAGTTTACCGGTTCTAAATCTAAGACTACCGTTAAAACTATCCTAAACCACATGCATTTCTATGATATCTAACCTATAACCACCAAAAACAGCGAAAAGGAACCGTACCTTGTGCTTGGGTAGACATTTGCAGAAGATGAAGGTTCTGGAAACGGTGGTCGGCAATGAGATACGGTGGTCGACGGCTGGGAGAGGTGGCAGTTGAACGAGCAAGGCGTCGGAGAAGAAGATGAAGCGAAAAGTTCAAAATGGAACCTGGAAACCCTATTTATAAGAGGGAAAACACGTGCAAGCACGCGTGACCCCATACACGCTAGCCCCTAGGCTAGTCGTCAAATCATTAATAAGCACGAATCCCCAAATATTCCAGCTTTTCGTTTCACATTCTCCCGTCCAGCAACGTATCAACTGCTCGTCCCTTGAAGGTCGGCAGCATGAAATTCCTAGCCTTGACACTGCCCGTCCTCGAGCACGAAATCATTACTAAGTCACTGCTCTTCCGCACGAGCAATGACTTGGGGGGCTCCTGTTCTGGACTGGCCCAATTCCCATAATTGGGTCAAACAAACCAACTTGGTAGAAGCGCTCGACGTCGAGCAGAATCAAGAATAGTGGTCTCTGTCGACCAAAAGTGTACCGACCAAGATAAAGTTCTCCAACGGCTAGTTTTGACCGTTACCTATTTTTACGGATTCCTCGATCCGCGCCCCCCAATATGGACCAATAATCTTCCACTTAGCCCCTTATATAAACCCTCTCATTTGAGAGGGTCATGTATTCAATTCTCTGACCTTAATTCTCGTACTTGCTCACTCTTTGTTCGGTTACTTACTTTAGCATCGGAGTGCCTTGCAGGTACACCCCCTTTCTCTCCTCACCGACCGTCTTTCAACAACTCTCGAAGTCAGCCGTATCGGATCCTGATCTCCAGGTACGATCACTTAGGTTGCTGAGCTATAAAGTTATCAGCAGCTTATAGAAATGTCCACTAATTAAACTGTCCTCAAACTCGTGTTTAGTATTATCTATACTGGTGACTGTTGTTTTTTCGGTCAAGTTAACTCAATTTTTTAACTCGAGTTTGATCACTATGACATGCAAATTAATATTATCATTTAGTGAGACACTGATCAACAATGAGAAGAATCACAAAAATATAATAGATGATTCATACATAGCTCAAAGATTCAAATAACATTAGAACCAAAATAATAGTTTTAACACAGGATATATTAAGAAATTAAACATAAAGGATATATTAATAAGTTAAACAATAATTGTAATACAACAGAGACATCAATTTTATTTCTTACTCTATCTATCATGGCCTTAAAAAATAATCCGCAATGCTAAAATTATGGTGCCCCAAAATTGCAAGGAGAAGAAACCAAAAGTCAGAGCCAAAGTCATTCCATAGAGTCACTGACTGAAATCCTTAATATAAGTGGCATGTCTCTCCGAAAGAAGTTTAATCAGGGGATTCTCTACATCGGACTCACTATTCTCTCGCAGAACAGTAATCTTATCGGTTCTAGTGATGACCACCACTTGCTCCTTGCGAGTTGAGAGTTCATTTGCAACCACTGCATGCATCTTGTACTTTTCGAGAGCTGCATTACCCTTATTTAGAAGAATGCTTGAATCTGTCTCTAACTGTCAGCCAAAGAGAAAAAAAAACTTATCATCAAGGTGTCAAGACATTTTAGTCATCTTTCTATTTTCGAACATTTGATATTGAAATAGAAAATAGTTTCGCTGATATGAACGCAGCCTAATCAGAGGTATTTTGATGTATTCTATTTTAGATCTCAAATAGTTCATTTCTAAATACCCTTGGTGGAAAGGATAAATAATGCAAAGCCTTAGTTTTTCAACAAATACCATTAATACCTTGAAAGATGTGCAGAAAGCCAGAGGAGCCCAGTTTTCCCTAAGCACTGACAACATTTTCGGCACTTGAACAAGTTTAACGTCCAAGAGGTGAGATCCAGACTGAATTTTGTGCTCCACCTGCAAGATTAACATGAAACTAGAAAGTAGAACCAATTCTTAAAAACTATTGCATTACAATTCGTACTACTTGACAGAACACAAGCCACCATTCATAAACTTCATTCTGACTGAAATAGAAGCAAGACTTGTAAGCTTATGTGACATTCTCTGTATTTACACTAGAAACTAAGGCCAAGTTTTTGAAACACAAATTCCATCTTAGATACAAGCGATTCTAAAAAAATCTTCAAATGATAAATATGCTGTTTCTTAACCAATTACACAATCATTTTAACCAAGATTGAAGTCATACTATTGGCATCAAAAGCCTTCATGGAATTAAGAACTAACATATCATATTTAATATACCATATCCTTCCAAGGAACATAATAGTCAGATACTGCAGCAGCAAGATAAAACATTGCACGTGGACCAATACACCTTATTGACACTGCAATTATCTGCAACATCTGCAAAACAGAGGGCAGTTAGCAGTGACGAATTCGTGCAGAAAAACATACTAGTTTAATTTTAAACACCTACAATTAAACTTTACAACAAAACAAGGAGCTCTATTTTGCAATATGACGAACAGATGAAATAAAAACCACAATAGTTTAATCCACTTCATGGTTGATGGTTGGTGAAGTAACCATATAGGAGATTCAAATGTCCTTATCTGTTTCATCAAACAAGACTTACAATTTACAAACATCGATTAAGCTAACCTGAAGATATTCAAATATGGTGCCAAAAGGAAGTTTTAACAAGTGACCGCCTGCCACTGCCTGCAGCGGGACGAAAATACCAATGAAACTATAATTAGTTTCATTTTGATAACCTAAAGCCAATGTACAATTATAAAAGAGACAAAATGAAATTTCATAAAAAAAAAAAAAAAAAAAGATAAATATGCAAATCACAAAATCCAATATATTGATCATACAGTATGATGATCCACAACAGCCCTCTTCACTGTTTCAGAATATGCATTCCGAACTGAAATAAAATAAAATAAAAACATAATTTAGCAAAAAAGAGAAAAACGTAGTAAGCATATTAATTAAGTCACAAAATAGTCAAAAATGTAGAAATCTCTGAGTAACCTTCATCTGAGGAGTAGGAAAAAAATATTTAGTTTGAAGAATAGGCACACTTTGGTAAGCCTTTGATAAAACATGATGAAGAGTAAGACTGGTCTAGAACAATATTTGCTCACGAGACACTTAATATCATCATACCATACAACATTAATAGCAATATTAACACATTGTTAAATATTTTAGTCCACCAAGATATCAAGCGCAACATCTGTGTAAATATGATCTCTAATGTGAACAACTGTTCATGCGATTATTGGCACGAGTTATCATTTTATGGCATGAGAGGAGGAGAAAACAGAAACTGAAAACCTTGAATATCTAAGTTGTTAGTGGGCTCGAAGCATTCAATTAAGGGATCATCAGGAAGGGATCTGCAAAATGGCTGGAAACTTCCCCTGCATAAATATCCATTGGTAATCAACACAGAAAACATAAGAAAAGGCTAATAGAAGGGCAAGAAATTTACCTACGACATAGAAAGATGACAGCATATCCAGCCTTCAGAAAGTACCTGCAAGACAACCATGGACCTATTCTTCTCAAAAGAACAGAAATGAATATTTACTAGTTTATTTCTGAATTAAACAAGGCAAGTGCATCGTACTCGGTGGATGTGGCCCCTCTATGACCTGAACTGAAGTTGTCAACATAGCGGACACACCGTTGCTCCAATGGAGCAGTGGTACCACCGGAAGTCACACAAACAATTCTCTTAGCTTCCCCGTTTTCTGGAATCCCAAGAACCACCACACATCATTTAAAAGGGAAGCAACACAAAAATAAATATGCAGATTTGAATGTTGTGGTCGAAGCTGACTTACCTGTTGATGAAGAATTACGTTGAATGAACTGATTCAATTTTTGAGTTATATCATGACTGTTGTGGAGAGGAGGAGCAGAGTCAAAAAAGGCTTTGACCTGTGTTTCAAGTGTTTGCTCCACATCTTCTGATCTGTTTGCAGCATCCATCAAAATCTCCCTACATTTATTTGCCATTTACACCAAACCCATCAATAATTATCATAAATTACATGCGAAACCATCCATGCAGAGATGGCCCCTGGACTCATCAATCTCACACTATACCCACAACCAGTGGTATATCCACGGTCCTGAGTCAGTGAGGGTGAATCATTTAAAGTTAATTAATATTACAAAATGAAAGTAAAGACATAAATGTTAAAATCATAAAATGAATGTCCAGACATGTGTCAACATCGCATAACTTCTTTTAAATGACTAAAACACGCACGGTTTTTTTTTTCCTGTTAACTTCCTTCAAACACAAAAGTAAATAAAGGACACATCCAATTTAGAATGTGCTCAATCATTATATATTTGATAATGTAATGTGGAAAGACTAAAAGAAACACAATTAGTATGTGATTGAAAAACAAGTAAGGTCTGCTTAATTTTGTTACCACGAGTGCTGAACTATTGTTTACAAAGAAACTTTGTTCATATTTTGTTTTTTCCCCGGTGATCGACAAAGCTCAAGTAACAACAAACAACAACATAACCAGGTAGCAGAGATGCCAAAGAGGTTTCAAACATACCCTTAGCAGTTAGCATAGCATCATATACACAAGGTACAGCTCCAACAAATTTATTTGATTATGGGAACAGTATAGTGGAAATAGTGAAAATAGAGTATATAATAACAGCATAATACAAGGGTTTAATATTTCCAATACTTTTCGTCTGCTTTCAATTCAAATGCAAGAATATCAATTGAACTATTACTGTCATTGATGAAAACAACAAACTACTGACATTAGAGCTGTCAATTTTTGAGGGGGCCAATAAATTTCATCCCCAACTCACTTAATGAGGGGAGGGGGCCTAAAAAAGTCTAAGAATAATCAGCTCCCAAATATATAGGCCCCAAAATTTAGAAGGGGCCCACATGGCCCCAAATCAAATATTAACAATTTTTTTCAAAAAACAAAAAATTAATTTTGAAAAATAAAATTTTCAAAATAAAAAATAAATAAATAAATTGAAGAAAAAAAGTTTTTTCCAAAAAAAAAATCTATTAAAAAAACAACTTTTTGTCTTAAAATCATGTTAATAAACTTTAAATTTATGCATATTAAATTTTAAAAATCTCTAAAATACATTAAACTCAAATATTACATTGTAATGTTTGGTTAGTTACCATTACTGACCATTGTAGATGGAACCTTATAAAAAATACGGGGGTTGTTTCATGTGTATCATATTCTGTTTCAAAAAGTTAACAGAAAAATTTCTTCACAATTTTTTTACAACCAAGCGGCAAGATATTAGTGCATAAAGATTAATAGTGCACAGAGACCACCCTAGCTGAAAAACATAAACACCATATCGAATGAAGACCATATCAATTAAACACAACACATAAAGACCATATCACATAATGAAAACAAATGGTTTACCACACAAAGACCGTATCAAATCTTGCAGCAAAACCTTATATATAGAAAAAAAAAAATGGTTCCACATAAAGACTACACATGTAAAATTGATACTCCAATACACGTGTGGCTTCAATATTCTTAATATTTAATTTGATCACATCCACAACTAAAAAAATTCAAAACTCATTGCTGCGTGACTTTAATGCAATAGGCATGTCACAGTCTGGCAACGAGCTAAGCAGAACCCACAAACATAAAAAACAATAATCTTGTGAAACTCGTTGAGGCATTTTCACAAACAGCTTGTGAGTGCACATATTAAACATTTCTATTCCTAATTGTTCCAATAACATGTTGATTTTCGAACAACTAGATACTATTAAAGAGAGATGGAGAGAAAAGAGTACCTCGGTTGAAGAAAAATAGATCTGAGAAGGAGAAGAGAGGGGCTGATGGCGGCGCTGACGGTGGTTGCTGAACGGGAAAGGAGATGAAGTTTACTGATGGAATCTAGATGAACGGTGGTTGCATATTTACTCTTTTTCAATATCTATATCTATATATTAGGCCGGTTCGCAGTTGTGCATTATTTTTGGCTAATAAATTCATCTAATTTGGCTTAGACTGTTAGCTTGCATTTAACACCTCATTAGTAGTTTCAAATTCGTATTTTTAACTACCTCCATTACTTTAATACAAATATTTGTAAGTGGAGAAACAATTAATTGTGGTTACTAGGAAGAGAGGCGTTGTTGTATTAGTTTGGTTCATATTTTATGACGAGGGATTGCTAAAATCAAATCAAACCAAGTGGATTAAAGTGAGAAAGTGATTGATTTCTATGGTGTTTGAGTTTTGCTTATTTCGCAAGCGATTTTGAGACAAAAAATTTATTCTATTCAAAAATAAGTTTATTTCACTTTAGATTATTATTAAAAAAAAATACTATCTAACTCAATTATTTTGCAATTTATAATGAATTATTTTTAGATATTCGAGTTACAAATTATATTTTTAATTAATGTTATAAAATAATATATTTAATGTGATATATAATTTATAATATATTAAAAAATATTATTATAAAATGAAAATAATTAATTATTATTAAAATAAATGAAATAGTAAAAAATAAGTATATTAAACTAATTAATATAGTATTAAAAAATAAGTATTTGTATTTGGTAAAAAAAATTACAAATGTAAACCCGAAGTAGGTATAGGTAGCGAGGGACTTTAGTGTTTTTGTGGAATTTGTCCATAAGGGTGAGAAATTTTATTTTTGAGCATATTCTTCGTGGATATGAGATTAATTATCCTTTTACTATGAATGAGGTATTTATAGAGGTTTCTTGGGTCTGAAATAGAGATTTGAACAAATTTTCTGATTAGGGATATAAATGAATATTCATAGGAACGAATAATATGATATTTGTGTATGTCTTGTTATATATATATATATATATATATATATATATATATATATATATATATATATATATATATATATATATATATATATAACATTTTTTAAGATACCCGTGGATATAACATTTTTTTCTTCTAAAAGTATTTTTTGAAATAAAAAAACATTTTCAACTTCTTTTAAAGACATAAAAAAATTATTATCACATAGCATTCAAACAATTCGCTCTCAATTTAACAAAATTCACATTAATTTCCTTGTTTTTCGGCAAAACATAAGACCATCTAAACATAATATCCACATTTATTTCATTTTTAACCAAAACAAATTAAAGATGTTGTGATTGTGAGTTATGGTAGAAGAGCGAACAACAAAGATGTAGGAAGTAAGACACAAGTTAGATGGAGGAAATGCGGTACTCGTTGGTTTAACGATGGAATTGTTGAAGTGAGATATAGAGTATAGAAAAAGTTTAAATATGAAATGACCAAATATGTATTGTATGAAACTAAGTTTTTTAGAATATAAAAATATTGAGTATAATAAACTAATGATATTTAAATCATTTTTAAAATTTATTAACATATATGAATATATGTGGACACGAGTATCATTAAACTTGCATTTGTATCAATTAAAAAATAAGTATTTAAATATTCATTAATTTTATCTGCAGATATACATTAAGTTATATGCCTCATACTGTGACGATTTTTATTTATGGATATCCACGGGTACGAGGTTTTTATCCTTCATGTTCATGACCAAGAAACGTGGTCATTGGAGGCCTTGGTCTCCTTGGATTATGGGGAGAGCAATTTTTACCCTTTGACTAACCATTGGCCAATTGGTATTTGGAATACGTCATTGACCATGTTTACTGGCCCAAGCCCAATTGGGCGATGAGGTATCCCTATCGAACGATCATTACCCATTGCCTGCCATCAGGAGCAAAACCTTGAACGACCTAATACAATCACTACAAGAAAATTGGCAGATTGCGACGGTTATTTTGGAAGATTACGACGGTTAAAAGCGTCGTAATTTGCAAGTTACGACGGTTTCAGCACTATTGCAGAAACGCCCGTCGCGAGGCCATATTGCGTCGGTTGTCAAAACCGTCACACCAACTGTCTCGTTATTTGTCACGACAGATAAGGAACTGACGTAATTTGCATATTGCGACGGTTACCAACCGTCGTAACTTGTAGTTTGTTTTTTGTTTTTATTTCTGATTACGACGGTTCTAACCGTTGCATTTTTCGTTTCCAAAGTTACATCTGCAAGTAAATTCGTAGGAAATTTCTTTTCCACATGTAAATTTGCAGGTAATTTATTTTTAAATTTTAAAAAAATGTTTGCAAAAATATGATCAGAATGGGACATAAAATTTTAATCATCCTAATCTCATATATAAGCTCCAAAATTAAATAATATATACATTCAATTGAGGTATATGCTAAGTTGAATTGAATAAAAATAAATTTCAAATAGTAAGACCATCTCTTTATTTTTTATTAACAAATTAAAATATAGAATTCTTACAAAGTCCAATGCAATGCAATGGTGATATTGAACCAACTAATTTAGCCCCTATTTAATTCTAAATAAAATCTACTGCAATAAGATACATGTTCAATTATTGGTGCACGCCC
This sequence comes from Lathyrus aphaca, assembly GCA_963966055.1. Taxonomy (NCBI): domain Eukaryota; kingdom Viridiplantae; phylum Streptophyta; class Magnoliopsida; order Fabales; family Fabaceae; genus Lathyrus; species Lathyrus aphaca. Next base: position 515,556,380 of record OZ014522.1, read on the forward strand.
TTGGTTTCAAATCATTTAAAAATCCCTTAGGAGGCTTGTTTATATACATCCACCATTAACATCCAATAAAATTGAAAGAAATGCCTCTAAATTATTTAGAATGATTTAGTCACGTTTGAGTTTTGTGTACAACCACTTTGTGTACCAAATAATTGTGAAATGCATTATTTGAAAGTCTCCATTTGGGCAAATCTTTTAAGCATCTATGTGACAAAAGATTGAGCACTCTTCCTCCACCAATTGAATGACAGATCCGAATCTTCAAAATTGCAACATTCAAATATAACGTGTGTAGTTATAAATTTTCCTCCTGTAACTAAGGACCACTTAACACCAAATATGGATCCCTCTGCGTCTTATCTAAAACCTGCAAAAACAACTACAAGACTAGTCACTATAAATGCTAGTTTCTTGGATTTTTATGTCACCATTATATGACCCCAGCATCATGATTTCCACTTTCAATATATACAACCACAAGACTAAATTTCTATTGTCAAAACGCAACACCACACATACATGTATGATATACAACTTAAGACTAAATTTAGCAATCACTAATGGAACTAAACACAAGTTAGAAAGAAACATTCCTGCTGAGATCATTAATCATAAAATATATTGAAGTCATCATTTCAAGCACATATGAGTCATTCAACAATGAGAAATCAATTGAAAAAACTATGTATTAGGAACAATGAAAAATATTTGAAACTTTCACTACGAGTCTACCAATTAATCAGATATCTCTATTTAGATAATACTATAATTGGGACAAACCTTAACAATGAAATCAACTTCGGACAATTTTAGAGAGCAATGTACTAGTACATCTAACACACCTACAAAACTGAGAAGTAAGACAGTTGTGAGCAACAACTTCTATGAAAAATCTAAAGTACCAAGCCAAAAAAAAACTTGTAGTACTACAACAACAAATACCTCTTGACAGCAATGAAAACTCTATTTCCATGTCTAACTACTGTGAGTTAGTGCACTAATTATGGCATTCGACCATAACTCTCTTTTGAGTTCATTCGTCAAATATCTGATCAGCTCATTCGACACACATTCTTGTAATTTCTAGCTTCCATTAAATTGCAAACACTATCATCAAAGAAAGAACACTAAAGAGACAAAATATAAAGAAAAAAAAGTTAGTCATGAGTAAATATTGTTTGTCACAATAACATAAATATGTCTAAAAAATACGAAAAAATAGCGCAGCAGAACCGCACTTTACAACCACCTGGAAAACCAGGAAAAATAGCGCAACAGAACTACCAACGAATAAAATTGACTACTACTAGCATGCCCTATCCAAATAAAAAAATATAAGTGATTATTCCAGAACTCCAAATATATCAATGAAGCAACACTTGTTTTATGATTTATTTGAGGGTGGTATTCAGAAGAAGATAATTTATAGCTAGATGAGCATGAAAATACAACCTTAGCTGATATGATTTTAGATATAATTCCAATTATACTCTCGACATTGTTTTAATAATCCATATCTTCGCCCATTCCACTATAGATGTATCACTTATATAAGGATTAGACAATTCCATGAACAACTCCAAGTAAAATGCTTAAAAATCACAAATGTAGTCATTGCAAATTAATTCTTCAATGACAACAAATAACACATTGTTGAGTCTTTTATATTCATTCTCAAAAGTAGTGGCAAAAGAGAATGGAGAACCAAGAGCATCAGACCACACCAAAGCAATATTAGTTGCTCTTCCATCCGCATACATTATTCAAAGATAGGTACACCAAGCAAAACAAATTAATCAATCAACATAGGGGCTGGAGACATACTTGTATTTTTGTATTAAAAACAGACAAACATGTTTCAACCTTGAGACTTCTTACGACAACTACAAACAAAACCATTATTAGTTACCACATAATCATCATAATTAACAACCAAACAAAATCAACTAACATAGACAATACAGGAAGTAAGCATAACTAAGAAAAGTCAAATACCATATTCAAGTAACAATATAATTTAAATTAATTACCTTTATTGATATTAAACTAATTGTAACTATCAAATTAAAATCATTGTAGTGCCATGAAGAATGTGGATGAAGTGTAAAGTAAATACCAATTTGTAACTATCAATTCTAAAACTTAGCTAGACAGTCTTGTCGTAACCATGTATCTCCGTAATTCGAGCCATTTGTGGTCTGCTACTGCAGAACTGGATGAGACAGCAACAAAAACTACCCCTGAGACAATTGTTATTTGAGATTATTAGTATGATAAGTTAAATTATTAGACATCAAAAACTGTATGATTATGCAAGATCAATATTTCAAATCCAAGATTTATGTATCCTTATTTCTTTTAAAAGGGACAACATATCAATATTCAAAATCCAAGATTTATGTATCCATATTTATTTTAAAAGGATGGATGCCCTCTATGACGATTAGTTAAACCTCTTCATGGTATTTTTGCTGCCTGCTAAGAAAAAGAATGACATGCCTATCAAATTTTGCTCGCAATTCCTTGTATAATGAAATTTACATCTAGTCTTTAAGTATTAAAAATTGAACAATTATCCACCCAGGAAACAACTTACAGTTCTAGGTGTAAGTGCAAGATCAGCAGCCCTTCCTATTTTTGTGCATCTTAGTACACAGTTTTTCAAAATTTTGTGAGTGAGCAATATCATAACTTTTTTCCCACAAATATAATTGGATCGAGAAGATTCAATTGGTTTAGTAATGTACTAAACAAGATTGAAAAATTACTTAATCTAAAGGGAAAACAACATATATTATACATCTCAAACATATTCAAATCAAATTGAAACCAGAACTGAGTCGAGAATCCAATCGGAACTGAATAAAAATCAAATCAAATGTCTCAGAAATCAAAACAGAATCGAAAGTTGGAACTTACCTCTGAGATCTCAGTGGTGCTGAAAAACCTCTACGAAAACGATGTCGCAAGCTCCCTTCGACCACCGCGAATCTGGTCTCTTTGAGTCAATCAGATCCGTCCTCACTCAATCCCTCCGTAGAAACAAACCACCAACCACCTTACCACTTCCACGAGCCATGACCGGGTACCAATACCGTTGTTATCGCGCCGGAACGCCACTCCTTCGCCGGCGACACAAGCCCTTCGCCGTCGTCAACTGCATCCACTATGATGTTTGACTCGAAATCTTTGCTCTTGTTTTTGTTCAAATATGAGGGTGAGAGCTTGTGAGGGAGAGAGAAGTAGAAAGCTCGATATGAGCAAGAAAACAAATCTGCATTTTGTTCCTTGAGTCCCTATTGGTAATGTAATACTTGTTTTTTTTCTTATAATTATTTTAAAGGTCTGGCTTATTTTCGAAGAAGAATCAGAGAAGAAAAGTTGATTGAGGGATTTTTTAATTTTTAATTTTTTTTATAGGGAATGAATTTCTCATTGAGGAGCCTATAAGGGTTTTTTATGAATTTGGGAAACAAATTTTTCCTTTACCGCTGAATCAAAAAAAAATTATTTTATATATTATTAAAAAAATTATTTTATAAAATAAAAAGTTAAGTAAAAAACATAATAATGACGATTTTGTGATAACTGTATGAAAACCGTCGCAGTCTAATCCCTAACTGTCGTGATAACCGTCGCAGTCCAGGAATAAAGACGATTTTGTGATAACTGTCGTAAAAAATCTGCGAAAGTTGACCCTAACTGTCGTGATAACTGTCGTAGTCCAGGAATAAGGACGCTTTTGTGATAACTGTCGCAACTCAAGTGTCGTAAATCTCTTTTTTTCTTGTAGTGAATACCTAATATACTCGCCTCATCCAGCATCTTCGACTTTACCTTCTTCATCTTAGGTTATCCTCTCTTAGAGCCTGGTAAAATTATACTAGTACACAATCTCTCAAGCCCGAGTGTTTTTCCAAAACGAAGAAGTGATTTAGTCCAGGTAGAAAATCATTTATCTTAAGGCGATACTTTAAGTTGAGTCTCTAATGAGAGGATTTATGTTAGCTTGAGAGTTGCTCGAGTGAACCAAGATATATCGTGTGTTATTTACTCTTGCTTTATTGTTTATACTGCCGCATCGCAACTCAGAATTTATCATCGCGACTCTGATAATCTCTTAGCGCATTAATGATAAAAGGCGAAAGATTTTCAAGAGTTTAAAACCTAATTCAAATCTCTCTTTCTTGTGTTTTCTCACACCTTCACTTAGTCCCTTAGAAGAAGCATTTAGATGAGCATGTCTGATGAGACATTTAGTCCCTTAGACGAGGCATTTAGATGAGTCTGTTATTTAACTTGTGACTCCACACACAAGATGGGGTTAAATTGCGGGGGTTTGATAAAAGAAAGTTTAAAATGATTTTTTTTCTCTAAATTAGAGTTCATATACATTTTAAAGATATCTTCATGTTAATCTTTTTAAGAAAATGACAATCTTTTTAAAACGACCCAAATATTTTGATTTCTTAATTGCATGTTAATCTTTTTAGAGATTAATTGTCATGCACTGCCAGTGTAAAAAGTTTTACACTATCAATTTTTCACCATCATCAGTTTGCGTTACTTAATAAGTTTTTAAATTAAAAGACAAACTTCTTCTAATATCCAACAACTATGATCCACCGACATTGTAAACTTCTTTACATTGTCAGTGTATTTCAATTAAATCCATATTTTAAGGGTTAAATATATTTTTGCTCTCTATAAAATTACTGAATTTTGTTTTTGGTCCCTATTAAAAAATAACATATTTTAGTCTCTACAAAATAATTATGCTCGTAGTTTTAGTCTCTATTGTTAAATCAATATTTTATTTTGAATAATTATTTTGCAAATATGTTTAGAACGTCATAAGAACTTTCTCGGGAAAAAAAGAGAACTCAAAATTTGATTTATAAATTGAGATTTTCATTATTTTTTAAAAATTTAAAAAAATCTTATTGAATTCTTCTTATTTAAAAAATTATAAATTTACTAAATAAACATTTTATAGTAATTTGTACATGAAAAAAATTATTCAAAAATATACAAGTTTAGGAATAATTAAATAATTTTTAAATTTTTTAAAAATAGTAAGGACTAAAACTGCATACATAAAAAAATTTATAGGGACAAAAACATGTCCTTATTAAACCTAAAAATAAAATGTGAGATATTTATAGGAACAAAAAAACATATTTAATATATTTTTGGGATAAATATACAAAGCCCCCCTGCAATTAGGGCGTGATTTGGTTTTTTCCCTTTAAATTTTTTTTAATAGAGACCCCCTTATAAAAACCAAAACCAGAAATTAATACCCCTTATTATTGTGCCCACTGTTCATCATCTTCCCCAAATTTCAAATTGGAACATTCATCCCCAAATTGAATCCAGCAAAATGAACAAAACCCTAAATTGAAAACTTTGTCTTCCATTAGACCCAAATCTCAGAATCTTAATTCAAATTGAATCCCAAATTGAAACCCTAAACTTTTATCTTCACTTGCAAATCTAAACGCACATCACACTTTTCTAATGCACACACAATGTATCCTCTCTGCAACTCCATTTCTGTCTCATTTAGTTCTGAAAAATCAAACCTTTTTTTTTCTTTATTTCCTTCCGAAAATCCGAACCTTTTTTCTCTTCATTTCCTTCCTCATCATTTTCACCAGTGCAAACCTTTTTGAAACCCATTCTCGTCTAAACTCATTTTCTTCTAAAGTTTGAACCTTTTTGCCTTCTCATGGAACATCAGAGATACGGAGGGAGCCGCCGCCGGAAACGCACAAAAAGAGAAAGGGAGAGAGCCGGAAACAGAGCGATCAATTGAGATAGTGCCAAATACGAAGTCGCGTGAGGGAGCCTCCGTCGGAAACGCATAAAAAGAGACGACCGTGAATTGCAGGAAGAACGCATGAATTGCAGGAAACTGAGTTTTTAGAAGAACATGAACATGAACATGAACCCTAATTGCAGGAAAAGGGTAAACCATGAACCCTAATTGCACAGATAGTAAAAAGGGGTGGTGAAATATGGTTTTGGGTTTTATGAGGGGGTGTCAATTAAAAAAAAATTAAAGGGGGAAAAACCAAATCCCGCCCTAATGATAGTGGGTTTTGTATATTTATCCCTATATTTTTTTAATAGTGTAATTGATTTTTAAATATAAAATACAATGCATACTTCAAAGACTATATCAATTAGGGTTAATAATGAACCGAACCAACTAAAAACTAGTTCGAAACTCAGTTCGAAAATTAAATCGTTGAACTAGGTTCATGAACCAAATGAGCTGAATATGAGTGAAAAACTAAGTTTGTTAACTAAATGAGATGGACTTGAACTATACATAGTTCGACTCGTTAAGTTCATTAGTCAACTCGATTATATATGAGAATGATTATTTTGTCTTTACTAGTAAGTTTAAAGATTTTCTCCAAATATTAATCCTATATTGTCTAGGGATGATAATTTGACCTATCCCCAGCGAGTATCCTCAAAATTTACCCACAACGGATAGGGCAAAACCCGCAAATGGGTACGGGCTTGGGCACAAACAATTATCCATTAAAATAAGCGGGTACGAGTACCTTAATAATACCCACCCCTCCCTATACCCACATAATATATATTTATGTATTTTTTATTTTTATAATTATTTATACAAGTTAATTTATCCATTTTATTAAATAGATGACTATTAAAATTTTATGCATTTTTATATAAATGTTTGTTTATTTCTTAATTCAACAATAACATTATTGATTTTTTTTTGTGTTATTCAAAACATAAAATTACATGATAAATAATAGTTGATCAATTATTTTTATTAGAAATGCGGGTAAACATGTATGAGTATGAATACTTAGACATCCATAAGGTATGAGTACAAATACAAATATTGATGTTCACGCGGGTATAAGCTCGAGTACTAGAATTTTTTTAAACGGTGAGTATGGGGACGGGTATTGTAGTACCTTGTCTATACTCAGTCTATTGTCATCCCTAATAGTGTCCCTTTCGTACTAATTATGAGAGTAAAATTGACAATTGCATTTATAGTCATACTTGTTGGAGATATTATGACATTTGCTAACATAACATATGTAATGAAAGTTGCAAATGATGTACACATTTTATGATGAAAATGTATCGGTGTCTAATTATTTTTGGTGTACCATTTCATTAAATTTGTAAAGTTCCTAAATATTTATATGAAGTTGTGAATGGTTGAAACAAATTTAAACTTCAATTGGGTAATTTTTAAAAAGGTTAAATATATTTTTAGTCCCTATAAATATTTTAGTTTTGATTTTTCAGTCCCTATTAAAAAAACGTCGAGTTTTAGTCCTATAAAACTATTTGTTTTTCATACAATTTTAGTCCTATAAAATTATTTGTATTCTTATGTTACATATTTGTTTTGATTTCATTCCCACCGGTTTGTATGCATTGTTGTCATCCTAAGGAAGGGGTTTGGGTTTTTCAAGTGGAAAAGGTTTGTAGGGTTTAAGAGTTGAACAGTGACAAGAATGCACAACTCCATTGGAATGGGATTCGGAAAATTTTCAATCTCAAACACAACCACGCTCTTTCGCTCTTTACTTTCCACACTCAGTCCGCATCATCACCACCACATTCCACTCCGCTTCTGCACCACCACCACCACCTCCCTCTTCGATTCCGACGATGCCGACTCAGCCACTCCACCCCCCTCACCCGAGCACACCGAAAAAACCTTCTACGATCGACCCCTTGAAAATGGCCTCGATCCCGGCATTTACAGAGTAATCCAATTTCTCAACCAATCAATTAACTAATTATTAATGATTTCATTTTGATTTATCTGAATTTGTCTGTTACGTGAAGTGTAGGCGATATTGGTAGGCAAAGCAGGGCAAAAACCGTTGCAGAAGAAACTCAAGAGCGGTACTGTGGTTACTCTGCTGTCAATTGGAACCGGTGGTATTCGCAACAATCGAAGACCACTGGATCACGAAAACCCTAGGGAATATGCTAATCGATGCGCTGTTCAGTGGCATAGGGTTACAGTTTATCCGGAGAGATTGGGGAATCTTCTCATGAAAAACGTTCTTCCTGGTTCCACTTTGTATATTGAAGGAAACCTCGAGACTAAGGTTTTCTCTGATCCCATTACTGGACTTGTTCGCCGAATCAGAGAAGTTGCTGTTCGTCGACATGGTAAATTAACTAACTTTTCAATTCCTGATGATATTACAATATTACATGATAAAGTCACATTGTTTTCGTATGTGTTATGCTGTTCTCACAAGTTATCCAAGAAAGTTTATGGATATGAGTTGAAAATAGTTTATTAATATATCATATAAGTTGTTTCTTTAAGCTCTCACTACTAACTAGTAATCAAACAAACACTTATGCTTTTATATACACTCAAATAAGCTAATTCAAACAGACTCTTAGATACGGAGAATGATAAAGGATGATAGGGAATATTGTAGATCTTTAAAGATATAAGAGTTATAAGATTTCTATATATTTCTAGCCATATGAACTAGAGTGTTCTTATTTACTAGATTTTTCTTTTGCAATTAATGTCTTTACTCTAGAACTTTATCTTTTTTTTAAGCCCTACACAAATAATATAAATATGGCTCATCACCAAACATTTTGGCAATCAAGCAATAATAATAAGTTCCTTGACTAATTTGAAATTTCTCCTTTTCATTACCTTTCCTTCTATCCTTGGGCCAATTAGTCTTTGCTTACCTTAAGACCCCCAAGCTTCAAAAAGTTTTCAGGTTTATAATAAGATAAGTTTTGTTCTTTTCATGTATTTAGTTGCAAATTAAAGGTTGACTCAATAATGATAAGTTATTGAAGTGTGTGTGTCCATTTGGTTCACATGCCAATGAGAAAGGTCAAACTTGGCTCATTTAGTAAACCTATTAAAATCTGTAGTCATTCTCTATTTTTCCTCATTTTTCCAATTGAAATATGGTTTTCTTTTGGAAGTTGCATTTGAAATTCAACGGTAAATGTCAGCATAAGAGGATAGAAGTGCTAGAGATAGTCACTCTAACTCACTCTCTTTGAATCAGTAAAATTCATATCGTTCCCACCACTTTGAAATCAAGTCCTTGTTAAAATGGTAGGATTAACATGAATTTTACCTAATAAAAGAGTTGGGGAAAAGTGTTACTAGCACTTTTCCTTTGCATAATATATGTAGTACTTTCATAATTTGGATATAAACATGGTCCTTGATAGAACATTATGGCGAAAGTTGATCCATGTAGCCGACCCCACATAGTGGGATAAGGCTTAGTTGTTGTTGTATGTAGTACTTTCATGTATATGGATTATTTAAGGTTGAAGATTTTTTGTAGTTTATGTTTAAAATAGTATTTGACAGATGAGAAAAGATTGTTTAAGAATAAGAAGTGTTTGACTTAATGAGATACAACTTCTTGTCTTCCCCAGGTCGTGTTGTATTTTTAAGTCCGGGTGATGATTCTGAGCAACAGGCACAACAGAATGACCTGAGAGCTGTTGGCTATTATTAAATTGTATGCTTCAGATGGGAACGTGAGATTCAGTTGGCAGGGGAGAATTTTTTATTTTGTAACTATTTTCTGTATTTTTAATCTCAAATTTGGAACTGTTAGTGACATTTGTCATATTGCAAACTCTTGATCTGAGTGATCTTGCTCTGTGCAATACAAGGAATATACAGCTCAACCTTCTTGTTTATGTATGGTGGCAAACTTGTGACAGGGCAAGTATTTCAGTTTAACAAAAGGACTTCTGTTACAGGACCAACCTTTCATTCTGCTTCAAAGTCTTAGAAGTTATTGCTACATGAATACATAATGCTTCTTTGCCCCAATAGTTTGCTAGTTTGCTAAACGTTTTAATGAACAAATGGTATCTTATTTATTTCAATGTAATTGAACCGAATAGGAGTGTAACAATTCTTTCATATGCTGCTATGTATATCAGTCTTGCTTTTTTGCTTTTAAAATGCCTGTACATTTAAAATTTGAAGTCCAAGTCTCACATCACACCCATGTTTTTGAGATAGTGGAGTTACCTTGGTGTAAGTTGGTCTGGAATCAATTTGTGCAAGATGATTATTATTTCAGTAAAACTAACCACTAACACATTTCTATTTAAAAAAAGTCATGTGTTATGTGTCAGTGTCTCTCCAAAGAGATTAGAGCAAGCTAGGCTATTAGTCTTTTAAATTTATGAAATGACAAGTTATTTCCTTTAACTAAATAATGTCAGCTGATTTAATTTTTCAACCGAATCATATTTAAAAAATCAATGAAAAATACACAAGTGATAGATATTTAATTATTTGATTCATGGTTCGGTACATGGCCGGTAGAAAAATACTAGTGAAGTTTTTGTTACAAGAATACTAGTGTAATTGAGAGAAAATAAACGGGTGTGATAATCAAGAAATGGGGTGTGATAATGAAGTAAAGTACAAATTAGATCCAGTTAAAAAAAAAAAAACTAAAGCCGACTAACTAAAGCAACATCGGGCTTAGTGAAAAGCTGGCTGAAAGGAAGACTCAACTCCTTTATGTCGACTTCGACTCACTCACTAACTCACACACATTTCTTGTGTTTCTCTCTCTCTCTTCTCTTTCTAATTCAACAAAAAACGTTTATGCGAAGCCGTGGTAGCAAAAAAAGAAAAATCAAGATCTGCAGCGACGCGGCTCAAAACAACTCATCCCTCTCTCTCGGCTCAGATCCACTACACGCCGATCTCCCTCCTCAGCTCAATTTCATTTCCCTCCATTTTCCCTCCCTCTGATCACAATCCAATTCACAGTTACAATTCTCCCCTAAAACTCAATTTCTGAGTATTTCTTTCTCCTCAACTCTCCATTTTCCCTTTCTGGTATTCCCAATTTCCATTTTGATTCCATTTTTTTCCTGTTTCAAATGCAAAGCACTGCAAACACTGATAATGTTTGATTGTTTTTCTCTTATTTAATTCCAGATAATAATAATATTAATAGGTGATGATTACATGGACTGGGGTGTTAATAATAATAATAATCACTTTAGAAATTACAAAGGCGAGTACACCTTAATTTAGCTTTAGCTGGTTAATTTTCATCTTAGTTTGTGAAGCATTCATTTTCATGACTCATGTGTTTTTCTTTATCTAGAAAACAATAATAACTCCATGATGAATTTGGTACTCGTTTCAAATATGGATCCCGTTGCTTCTTCGGAAAAGTCAATTCCTGTTACTTCACTCAAGCCAAGAAAGAAAACAATGACTTCTGTTTATTTAAAGTTCTTCGAAACCGCCGCCGATGGAAAAACTAGAAAATGCAAGTTTTGTGGACAGACCTATTCCATCGCCACCGCCACAGGTGCACTATTTTTCTTACACTAGAAAATGCAAGTTTTCTTACACTATAGCGCTATTTAAATTGTGTTTGTTTGTTATGTAGGCAATTTGGGTAGGCATCTTGCTAATCGCCACCCAGGCTATGATAAGACTGGGGAAGCTGTCAGCAATTCAGCGAGCCGGCTAGCTGTTGTGGTAAAAAAGTCCCAGCCTCAAGGAAAGGCGAACCAGATTGATTATGATCATCTAAATTGGTTACTTGTTAGGTGGCTTGTTTTGGCTTCTCTCCCTCCTTCGTCTCTAGAAGAGAAGTGGCTTGTGAATTCGTATAAGTTTCTAAATCCGTCTATACAAATTTGGCCTAGTGATAAGTACGGATCTGTACTTGATGAGGTTTTCAGAAGCATGAGGGAAGATGTAAGAGCGTTGTTGGAACATGTTTCGTGTAAATTCTCTGTCACACTTGATTTCTGGACTTCCTTTGAACAGATTTTCTTTATGAGTGTAACGTGTCAGTGGATTGACGAAAACTGGTGCTTCCAGAAGATGCTTCTTGACATCTGTCGCATACCCTATCCATGTGGTGGTGCAGAAATCTATCGCTGTGTTGTGAAAGTTCTTAAATTTTATAATATTGAAAGCAGAGTCCTTTCGTGTACTCACGATAATAGCTCAAGTGCCATGCATGCCTGCCATAGTTTGAAAGAGGACTTGGATGGTCAGAAAATAGGACCGTTCTGTTATATTCCCTGTGCTGCTCGAACTTTGAACCTGATAATAGAAGATGGATTGAGATCTGCGAAACAAGTAATTTCGAAGATCAGAGAATTTGTAATAGAGTTAAATGCCTCATCAGTAATCTCCGAGGATTTTATTCAAATATCTACGGCTTATCAAGAAGGTACTTGGAAATTTCCTCTTGATGTTTCAGCAAGGTGGAGTGGAAACTACCAAATGCTTGATCTTGTTAACAAGGTATCATTACACATGTACTCAAATTCAAAATTAGAAGAAATGGATAGTGTAAAACAATGTATAATTTTTTATGATGCAGGCTGGTAAATCCGTGGATGTGATTATCCGTAAACATGAAGAGACACTAGGCAGTAGGATACTCCTGAGCTCTTCTGACAAGAGCGTAGTGAACATCATGCATCAATATCTCGAGCCATTCTACAAAACCACAAACGACATCTGCACGAGCAAGGTGCTAACGGTTGGGCTTGTCCTTTTCTTCATGGATCACATCTCAGAAACAATTGCTACCTGCAGAGAATCACGCCCGAGCCCAGAATGGCTAAAAAGTGCTGCAGAAGAAATGGCTAAAAAGGCTAGAAATTATATTAGTCAAGTTTGCAACATATTTACATATATGACAGCTATTCTAGATCCTCGAATAAAGGGAGAGTTGATCCCTGATAGTTTAAATTCGCAAAGTTTTCTAGATGAAGCAAGGACGCATTTTATCAGAAATTATTCTGTTAACCATTTCTCCTCCATGAGTGCTGGTTACAATGCTCAAGAAATTGAAGATGGAGGAATTGTTTCCTTTGCCGAGGAAATAGCTCGCAAAAAACGTAGGACAAACATGAGTTCTGCAACTGATGAGCTTACGCAGTACTTATCAGAAGCTCCAGCTGCTATAGTAACGGATGTCCTAGAGTGGTGGAAGATAAACAGTACACGCTACCCTCGTCTTTCTCTGATGGCTAGAGATTTCTTGGCAGTGCAGGCAACTTCAATAGTGCCTGAAGAACTTTTCTGTGGCAAGGGTGATGAAATTGACAAGCAACGATTCTGTATGCAGCATGATAGCACACAAGCTATTCTTTGTATCAAGTCATGGATTCAGGTTGGTGTCAAGTTAAAGTATAAGTCGACTGAGATAGATTATGAGAGATTGATGGAACTAGCAGCTGCTTCTGCGACTGATAATAGCCCTTCAAGCTCTGAGAAGAAGCCAAAATAGTGATAGAACATGGCAGCACTGGAGGGTGACAGTACTTAATTAACATGCAATGTTACTGTCACTTTTGGGTATATCTTGACTTTGGCTCATTTTCGCTTATCATTAACTTAGTTAAGTTAAATGGTTTTATTTGTTGTTGTTTAAAAACACATTGATGTATTACATTGATAGTTCAATGTTACGTATCATGCTGTACAGTTCTGAATTCTAGAAATTACTAATCCAGAGAAATATCAAATACTATGCACCTTCTTGATGGAATTCTCCCTCTGTGTCTGCACACCAATACGAACATTTATTTACTGAATTTAAGAAGATATACACGGTCATACAATCACATATAGTTGTTGAGATATTTCCACCACAGACTACTTGAAACAAGCTTAGTTCGCTATTTTATCAATTATGAAAATAATGCAGTTTCCAAAATATACCTATCAAAATTGAGAATTAAATGAAATATTGTTTAACAAATGCTTATTGATGGTTCAGTCCCATACATCACTACTGATCCAATCTGCACCTAATATGTTTTGGTGGCAAATTCAACTTTGACAGAATGACTGATTTCATTAGTGCTTCTTTTGTTGATACTTTTCTCCGTGTAAGAGAAAATGTGAGGCGTTCACTGCAAACACTCATACATCCAAGTCAGAGACTAAATAAGGTAGGCAATGACACTTTTAGATTTTAGAGTGTATCTTAATTATGAAGTTATATCCTTTTTATAGGCAAACTCTAGGGGTTTCGGGAGTCCAAAACCTTCTGATGGGCGGGTGTCGTAATATCACTCGTTACGTTAACCAACAAATTTCATTTAATCACGTATCTTAATTGGGTGTATCCTTAGGGCGAAGTTTGATATGTTCCTAAGGTCATGTGCATCCTCCGTCTTACACAACCTTTTCTTGTTACCCTATATCTCATCACTCATGATGGTTAACATTGAAGCAATCACCCCCAATTCTGGTTTAGCAGAGTCGAGACATGGCCTGTGAAATCATTTCAAGAGGGTGTCAAATGGATGACAATATTAGTGAATATTTCATCCATCATTGACCTGTCTCACGTTTGGTCTATTGATATTCTTACTCTTATTTGTCAGGAAATGATAGGGTTTCTTGAAATTTGATACCTTAACTGCCCACCACTTGTCAACATGTATCTTTTAGCGTGATAACCTATCATTAGACATAATATGATGAGTTTTCCTAGGAATTTCCGTTGTCCCAAATGGATGGCGATATTAGTGAATATTTAATTCGTCATTGACATGTTTCACATTTGAGCTCTTGATATTCTTACCCTATTTGTCAAAAAATGACAGGGTTTCTTGAATTGTGTTGCCTTAGCCGACCACCACGTATCAATATGTAGCTTTTAGAGTGATGTCCTATCATTAGAGACCTAATATGATGATTTTTCTAGGAATTTTCATTGTCGTTATTATTCGTAGCAATTGATGATATGCTCCTTGCTTACAGGTAAACGCCTAGCCATTTACTTTTCATACTTCTAGATTGTGGGAATTTGTCTTTTTGTATGCTTTTTCTGTGGAACACACATATAAATAGCTGAATACCTTACATTTCTCTCCCCCTATTCTCTTCAAACTCTCCTTGTCATTTTATGCTCTTACTATCAGTATTCTTACTATACATTTAAGAGTTTTTTTTTCCATTCTTCAACAATCTCAACAATATAGTGGTAAGTTTCCATCATCTATGCTCATTATATTAATGATGTAACATCCTGTATAATATATATCTAGGATAATACCATACAAGTGTTATTATCTGATACTGACACCATCAAAAGTGCCTATTGACATAATTTACATGCTTGGCCATTTCTAAAACATAAAAGAACAACAATGGTACAAAATATGGAAAATGTCAAACACAAAAGTCTAAGATCTAAGTACAATATCCTTCATTGTACAAGATACATGATATACAATACACAACGAAAAAACATAATCTAAGCTTCTCTTGAAACATCCAAGCCATATCTCCACTTGTAAATCATACCTGCAACCAATACCTAAAAACAACAACAATAATGGGGTGAGATAATAATCTCAGTGAGTTCCCCTATCTTATGGGTTCACTCGGCACTACAGGATTCTAATCCAATTCTAACTCGAGTCAAAAGGGAAATGGATACGACTTGAGCTTACACAACTCACAATGTATGGAAACAAGTCTCTTGAGTTCATCAACTCAACCAATCACTAGCTTGGAAATTATGCCAAAGCATCTTTTCCCGGCCAAACCTACGTCTAGAGTTATCGAAACGGGTCACAGTTGAATTGGATCATCTTGATGTTCCGTTTGATTATCATTGTTGACTTTGAAAGTATATTCTTTAGGAAATTCTACAATATCATCATCTTCATCATCATCACACAAAACAATGTCCTCCTTGGAGGGGTTAAATTCATCAAATGAAACATGCATAGATTGTTCAATTGTTAAAGTTCTTTTGTTATATATTCTATAGGCTTTACTAGTAAGAGAATAGCCTTGAAAAATACCATCATCAAATTTATCATCAAACTTACCGAGATTGTCTTTGTTATTATTTAAGACAAAGCATTTGCATCCAAATATGTGAAAGTAAGCAATGTTTGGTTTCCTTCCTTTGAAAAGTTCATAAGGAGTCTTTTTTTTCTTTCAAAATAGGTCTAATAATAACTCTATTGCTTACAAAGTATGTCGTGCTTACCGCATCCGCCCAAAAATATTTTGGAAGATTTACATCGCTAAGCATCATTCTTGCAAGTTCCACAAGTGACCAATTCTTTCTCTCCACCACTCCATTTTGTTGAGGAGACCTTGGTGCCGAGAAATTATGAGGGATTCCTTGTTCTTCGTAAAATTCTTCGAAATGAGCATTTTGGAATTCTCCACCATGATCGCTTCTTATGGAGGCAATTGTTAGTGATTTCTCATTTTGGATTTGCTTTGCATACTTCTTGAACGCCTTGAATGCACCACTTTTCTGCACTAAAAAGAATGTCCAAGTATATCTAGAAAAATCATCAACAATAACTAAAGCATATACATTACATCTGAAGCTTCTCATTCTTGATGGACCAAATAAGTCCATATGCAACAATTGTAGTGACCTTGAAGTGGACACCACATTATTGGGTTTGAAAGTTGATTTGCTTTGTTTTCCCTTTTGACAAGCATCACATAATCTATCTTTGACAAATTTTTATCTTAGGCAATCCAATGACAAAATCATGCCTGATCAATTTATTTAAGTGATCCATATGAATATGAGAAACTCTTGTATGCCATAGCCAGGGGTCATTATTGTTCACCATTATACAATTTATCTTCAAAGACAAACCATCAAGGAAAATCATAAATATATTATTAATTATTTTACCTTTGAGTTTTACCTCATGCGTGACTTCATCTTCAATTAGGCATTCATCCTCGTTGAACTTGATCTTGAAGCCTTTGTCACAAACTTGGCTAATACTTAGAAGATCGTGCTTTAGTCCTTCAACGTAAATAATATCTTAAATGAATGTGAAAGGTGGTGCTCCAACTTTGCCTATGCCAATAATTTTTCTCGTTGTTATCTTCATAAGTAACATAACCCTTGACCTTAAGCACTAGATTTAGAAATTTGTTAATATCTCCCGTTATATGTTTGGAACAACCACTATCGAGATACCATTGATTTGATGTAGCTTTCAAGCATACCTACAAAATAAATTAAGTTTTGTTAGGTACCCCCAAATTGCTTTGGGTCCTTCATAATTAGTACCGTTTTTTACCCATACATAATGCCCACTTGCCACACTAAAGTTTCTAACATAGCAAGCATTATGTATATGGCCAACTATACCACAATAGAAACAAGTAGGTACAAAATTACTTCTATATCTAGGAACATAAAATTTCTTTTTAACACATATTTTCCTTTTAGGATAATGATGAACAACCTTTAGTTTGTTCACTTCCGCTTTGGATTATTAGTCATTATCCTTAACGAATATACTATTTTTAGAACTTGGTTTGAAAAACTTTGAATAACCACGACTACTTCTATCATTGGAATATCTTTGTTGACTAAGGACATCGTCCAACCCAATTTGTCCTTTTTCATATCTTTCAAGAACTCTTTTTAATTGGAAAATTTGGAAAGAAAGTGATTCACAATTTTTGCATACAAAGTTCTATTTTTGCTCACTCATAATCTTTTGTTTTTCATCTTTGACATCTTTTTCCATTGTCTCAACTTTTTCTTCTAGAGATAAAATTTGTTTCTTTTGTGATGATATTGTTTTGTACAAAAAATTTCATTCATTAAGAAGTTCATTTATGGAACTTTATGCATCATTATTATAAAGGGAAAATTCATTACTAACCTCATCATCTTCATCATCAGAATGATGTGAAGCCATCAATGCTAGATTTGCACATTCGTCACTTTCCGAATTGGATGATGAACTCATCTCATTATCTTCCCATGCAACATACACTCTTTTATTCTTGGTCTCCTTTTTACTTTTGAAGCCACCTTTCTTGGAGAGTTTTAGACAATCTGACTTTATATGACCTTGCTTACCACATTCATAACATGTGAAATATTGTGTTGATATGGAAGTCTGCTTTTTCCTGAAATGTTTCTTTATTTTTGCATGATTAAAGGATTTGTATTTTTTTACCAAAATACTTACCAAGCCTTTTCACAAGGAGCATGAAGTTTTCATCTTCCTCTGGTGCATCATCATCTTGATCTTCTTTTGAATATACTTTCAAAGCAATGCCATTGGATTTATTCTCTTTATTCTCATGTTTTTCAAGTCTTCCAAGTTCAAGTTCATGTTCTTGGAGTTTTCCGAATAAAGATGCGGATGTCATGGTAGAAAGACTTTTATTTTCCGATATTGCTGTCACTTCTGGTTGTCATTCCCTAGTCAAGGATCTAAGCACCTTAAGGCCGAGTGCAATCAAATGATTCGTCAAATGAACAAATATCTTTTGCAATGCAACAATGGATTCTCCGGGCTGCATTATGAACATTTCATATTCTTGACTCAAGGTGTTCAATATGGATCTTTTCACTTCAACGGTTCTTTCACGGGTCTCTACCAAAGTATCCCAAATTTCTTTTGCCGATTTACATTGAGAGACACAAAAAAGCTCATCCACACTTAATGAACTTTGAAGAATATATATAGCTTTCTTTTCACTAAGGATCTTTTTCTTATCATCTTCATTATAATAACTTTTAACCTTATGAGAGCCAACACCATTAATCACACTAGTTTGATTATGTATACCATTTTTGAAGGTTTTCCATATATATTCTCCGTGTGCTTCTAAATGAGCATTCATACAAATTTTCCAGAAGTCAAAATATTCATCAGATATGGGGTTTGTTGCTACTACCACCATCTTTGAAAACTGGTTTTGTACTTGCAGAAGCCATATTGGATCTGTAGGGACATGTTACCTATAACCTGCTCTGATGCCAATTGTAAGTAGAGTTTGTACCTAAGAGAGGGGGGGGGTTGAATTAGGTACTTTGAAAATTTTCTGATTTGTCGACTAATGTAATAATTACTTTCCGGGTTGATTACTAAGTGATGAAAGCGGTAAAATGCGGAAAGTAAAGAACACCAAGAAATATCCTGGTTCCCCTCACAATCTGAGAGTACTCTAGTCCCCTTACACAATAAGAGATTTCACTATTGGTATATCTTATGGACATGACAATCCTAGTCTTCCTATATAGACTCTAACAAGAACACCAAGAAATATCCTCTTGGATTTTCACTAAGTACATCAAGAGAACAACTCTCCCTTAATGACTCTCTTGTTTCCAACAGTTATGGACAACAAGGATTACAACGATAATCTGAATTTTACAAGAGTTTTGAATGTATTATACAATGTATCAATCTATTTGATCTCATTCTTTAAGCAAAACAATTCTCTTTATGATAAACAAGTGCTCAAGTATGATATGGATGAAACAATATGAATTTACATTGAAAATTATGTACAAGAGTGTCACCGAAAAATATTGTTCAAGAACGAACACTTGAGAAAATATTGAAAGATGAAGAGAAAAAAGTTTGAGTTATTTATGAAGGAGGTGAGATTAAAATTATGAAATTTAGGTTATATATCCTCTAGACACCTCTCTAAATGAGTGAAAATTAATGAATGGATGTGATGATTCAAGGACCATTTCAAAAAAACATTTCAATGAAAAAATGCAAGATTTTTAGCCATTGGTTCAGTGGTAATCGATTACCCAAAATGGTGTAACCGGTTAAAACTTGGGGCAATGTTAAAAAAGATTGAAAAATTAAACTATGTAACCGGTTAACCAGAATAGGGTAACCGATTACACCCTTTAGGAAAGGCCATCGAATGCAACATAGAAGGGTGGTATCCGGTTACTTAAAAATTGGCAATCGATTACTAGCTATGCAGAACCAAAAATTGCCTTGGATCATTAAAATTAGATCATTTCACACCTCACAATTTTCAGACATTTTCAAGACAAAGGCTTTGTATACATCCATACGAGGATCATTACAAATTACTTAGAAATTTTCTAATCACACACTTCATATTTTTAAAAACAATTAAGTGAGCTAAGTAACTAAGAGCCTATGGATAACCATGAATATAAAGGGTGCTAACACCTTCCCTTTATATAACCTACCCCCCGAACTCAAGTCTTTTAAAAATAGGTCTTTCTTGTTCTTTTATGTTCTTTCCACTTGGATAAAATAAAAGTCGGTGGCGACTCTTGCTATCTACAACATTTATAGAAAGTCAGTTCTCCCACCGTGTTACAAAGGGCAATCCAGAAAAAAGTTAGGGATTAAAGTGTATGGCTATGTCTTGGATCACCCATGTAACCTCAACTAGTTGTATTACCTATATCAAGTTCAAACAGGTGTAGATCAATCCAATCGTTTCTATTTTGACAACAAGGGATGAGATACTTGAAGATAATGGCAATAACAGAGTTGAAACTCAATAGGATCATTTACACATAGCTATTTTCCTTGTTTTTTGTACTTCTTTTAAAATTTCTACGATGATTTTATCTTATTAGATTTTCGTCTCCTTGTTCAAACTTGCCTGTTTATTGGCCACTTTCTAAATAAATAAAATTCTATTTTCGAATTCAGGTTTACTTTTCCCCTTTTACTTAAGCAAAAACGTCCGTTGATTATGTTTGAATGTATATATGCTTTTGAATATGATTGATGTTTACTAGAAATGCATAAAATACAATAATAGTATTTACTAAGGACGATCAGAGGTAGGAATCCAACAAATCTTCACCGATTCATCCCCACAGAGTAATCTTTACGGATATATTCTAACGGAACACTTCAAGTAGTCTCTTGTACTCCAAACTCTACGAGATCTTCAAGCAGATTCCTGTCAAGCATGATATCTTCCGAAGAATTGCCACTTAGCCGGATAAGTCTCCCAGGGGAATGTCCATCTCTTTTATCCTCAATCAGGGTATTCAGGAGTTTAATCCTT
The DNA here is from genome assembly GCA_963966055.1 of Lathyrus aphaca. Lineage (NCBI taxonomy): Eukaryota > Viridiplantae > Streptophyta > Magnoliopsida > Fabales > Fabaceae > Lathyrus > Lathyrus aphaca. Next base: position 515,577,243 of record OZ014522.1, read on the forward strand.
CAATAAGAAGTACGACGAACGAAAAACGGGAGGTTCTAAGTACGATATTCCAAAAACAAGATGGGAACAAAGTCTTTATATTCCTCAGCAACAAATCGAGATTTATTTTCCCCAACTAGCATTTATTACGAGGAGTTACCAATAAGCTTCAACTACATAATTCATACATACATCATTTACATCATATCATGGCATACGCATCCATGATGCATACAATATCTTTGATTGTATTTCATGAAATGCAATCCTGCATAAACTAATCTTTCTTTTTCAGGATAATTTACCATCAGATAAATGTTACCAAGTCCTTGAGACAATTCAGATACGATCTATACGAAGATCTAGTGTTGATACTTAGTACATGATATACTTTTCTCCCTGAGACGGTTCATAGACGATCTATACAAAGATATAGTACTGATACTTAGTACAAGATATTTTCAGAAATAATCAATACGAAGATTTACTTCTGATACTTCAATCAATCAAGATATTTTTCTCGAGATAGGTCAGAGACGATCTATACGAAGATCTAGTACTGATACTTAGTACATGATATCTATTTCCCCCAGAGAAAATTCAGATACGATCTACACAAATATCTAGTACTGATATTTAGCTCAGATATGTTACAGAGACAGTTCAGAGACGATCTATACGAAGATCTAGTACTGATACTTAGTACGGTAACAACATTTTGATACTTCTATCAACAGATATTTCGGATGGCATCTATAAGCCCATCTCCAGTTACTCTGAATGGAATCTTTAAGCCCATTCAAGTAATACAATCAACCAACAATGTTACTCTGCGCACCAGCGAGTGCAAATTTTTGGGCTTTAGTGTTCAATCCCCTTCAACCTTCAAGTCACAAATGGCGTACATGCCAATCTAACTCCTCAGGTTTCAGAAAATTTAACAGGGGCAACTGTTTTACCCCAAATTTTTCCCTCCCACATTCAAGGCCATGTGTCTCAAGAGGCCTTTTAATAGTCACAATATTCTCAATTGGTCAAAAGGATTGAAGGTTTCACCAGACAAAACCTCATCCTGAAGAATGGATCTTAGAACTAGGGTTTTGAGTTTCCCCAAGCTAAATATACTTCCAAAGCCTCAAATGGACTACATAACATCCCACATACCTTGAATATTCCCCATTCCAAGTTTCAAAGCTTTCCTTACAAGATTGGCCAATCAGATGCTCAGATACCTAAAAATCAGTTAACCTAGTAAAAAGTCAACTGAGGTCAACTATGGTCAACTTAAAGTAAAACTTCAAGATTTTTGGTCAACATCAATATTATGAGATGAAATTCATCATTTGATCAATGGTTGATCATGATACATCAAGGAAACCTCGGAATCATCAAGAATAAGAAGTTGCTAAATTAAGGTTTTCAAAGTAAAAGTCAACTGAACTTTGACTAGCCATAACTTCCACATAATTCATGAAAAATTTCCCATCCAAATATCATTTTAAAGGAAATTCAATTCCCTACAACTTTGTATCTCACAAGCCAAATCCAAAAATGCTTCATTTGGAAGATATGAGCTAAAACATTATAGGTCTTTTTGATAGTCAACAAAAAGTCAACCTTTTCCAAAGCTCATAACTTGAAAATGGTAAATTATATGGACATGGGACCAAAAGGGTTGATTAGAAGACACTTTAAGCTTTCTAAAAAGTCCTAGAACACCTTAATGGAATTAAAATTGAGGAAATTATACATTGTCAAAGTTGGGAAATTTTCAAGAGGTATATGAAGTAAAGAGGGTCTAAACTCAAGATTTTTTCAAATGGGCCCATGATATTGCAACCCAAACTTAAGGATGAAGTTATGCACGACCTAATGATCAATTATTCTGATTTTTATCATTTTATTTTATATTATTTTGAATTTTAATCATTAAAGTCCAATTTAAATTAAAATAAATATGAAGATCAAATATTTGATCTAATACCTATTTTGGGATCAAAGATTTAACATTCAAGTTGATTGGAAATCATCCAAAAACGTGCAAGACCAATTTGATATGAAAATATTTGATTTTTTGACATTTATGACGATGGAATTCCTTCACATACAAGCAACTAAAATCCATGCATCCAAGGCCCAAATTTTAACCTAAAATTGTTATACTATATGTACATGATAAGAATACAAGGTTTGACACGAATTTTTGGGTAAGGTAAGAACATTTGAACTTCAAAAAAATCAAGGAAAAAGTGAGATTCTCCTCTGGCACCGGTGATTGGGTGCCCGGAGGAGTATGAGGAGGAGAAGTCGAGGAGTTACCCGCCTCGTGTTCGATGATCACCTGCTCGACCTGCTCGACCTGTCCCATGGCCCATTTCTTTTAAATTTTATATGAGAGCTTTAGAACGCACTCTTTAAGGGTTCCATCAAACTACAAAATAAAAATAAACAATGTCAGTCAGGGTTGTCACACAAGGAAAAAGCCAGACAAAAATACCATTTGGTCACATTTTCCTAAAAGCCTAAGCGATTCCTCATCGGTATGGCACTCGAGCAACGCCTTAGTATTAATAAGACCACCATAGGAATACTCCCCGGTCTCCGTCAAAATAAAATTGTTATTCTGATCCACATATATAGCCAGGGTAAATCTATCAACGTAAGCCACCAACTTATTATAGGCAGCTGTATCGTCGGGCTCCAGATTCTCGGGCTTCACAAGGAACTAATCAATCGAGTGATCAAAATGTCCCTACTGCCATTCAAGAGGCATTGTCGAGTGAATGAGCTCCACGTCGTCTGAATCTTGCTATGTCACATAGAGGGAGTCGATGGTCGGGGGAGTCAAGGGTTTCACAGTAAAACACTTATCCTTGAAAGTTCAGACAGAATCAACATATGTTTTGAACAAACTCCTCGGTTGTTTGAAAGAAACTCAATTATGCTTCCGTTCACAGACAAATGCTAAAGGTGGAATACATGGAAGAGTGAATCTCCATTTTAGTGGTTGGGCTCCTCATATCTATCACGTCTTGGCATTTGTCTGGATTTGCTTCTATTCCCCAGTTTGTAAGCATGAACCCCAGAAACTTCTCGGCCTGGACTCCGAAAGTGCACTTATTTGGATTTAATCTGATATTATAGTTTCTAATGGATGTGAAGGCTTCTTTTAAGTCTTTCACGTGTGACCAATCACCTGTTTTAATTACCATGCCATCTACATATACCTCCAGGTTCCACCCAATTTGAGTGGCAAATACCTTATCCATCAGCCTTTGGTAAGTAGCCCCTGCATTTTTGGGACCAAACAACACGACATCATAAAAGTAATTACTTCAGTGAGTCATGAAGGCGGTATTTGGTGCATCTACAAGATTCATACGAATCTGGTTATACCCAAAATATGCATCCATGAAACTGAGTAATCTAAATCCATAGGTTGTGTCAATAAGCCGATAGATGTTGGGTAGTGGATATGAATCTTTGTAACATGCCTTGTTAAGATCTGTGAAATCAACACATATCCTCTACTTCCCGGATTTCTTTTTTACCATCACGACATTTGATAACCAGGTTGGATATTTGATTTCTTTAATAAACTCGGCTTGTAATAATTTCTCCACTTCTTCAATGATCGCCTTCCTTTTCTCATCACCCTTTCTCTTTCTTTGAGAAACGAACTTTATGTTTGGATCAATTTCCAAATGATGGCACATGAAGTTGGGGTTTATTCTGGGCATGTCAAAAGGCTTCCATGCAAATAAATCCACATTCTCTTTCAATATCTGGACTATTTCTTCTTCTTCTCCAGGGGGAAAGTTAACACTAATATGTGTGACTTGAGATGACAATTGCCCAATTTGGACTTGTTTTGTTTCTTCATTAGGAATTATGCTTTATTCCAAGGAATCATCGCGTGAATCGATATCAACTATCTGAATATTGAGATATGCTTTAAGACGTGCTTTTCTAGATGGCTCTTTCTTTCTTAGCTTCAAACTGTTCTTGTAGCACTTCATCGCCAACCCCTGGTCGCCTTTGATAACACCAACCTGACCCTCACCGAGTGGAAATTTCATAGGGAGATATAGGGTCGATAAGGAAGCTTCTAAGGTATTGAATGACAGTCTTCCTATAATGATGTTGTAGGGTGATATAACATTAATGATGAAGTATTGTACTGAAACCGTCCTTGCATTTCTCGGGTTACCGAATGTAGTTGCAATGTAAGGTATTTGAGTATTTGCACTTCTTCTCCTGAGAATTCTACCAGGCTAGCTTTGAAAAGTAACAACTTGGCAGGATCAAGCCCCATTCCGAGGAAAGCGTCCCAGTACATCACGTCCGTAGAGCTACCGAGGTCTATCAATACCCTCTTTACGATTCAATCTCATATTAGTACTTTTTTGACCATGGGGTCATTTTCATGTGCTAATATGCCTAGGGCGTCTTGTTTAGAAGACCTCACCGCGCAATAATCATCATTGGTCTTCTATGAAAGCGCCCGGTCGATGTGCTTGACCGTCCTTGTATATCTCTTCTTGGCAGAGTGTGTTTCTCTTCCGCCAACAAATCCTCCAGCTATGTTATTCACCAAATGTTGTACGGTTCTCTCCAACTCTTGAGAGCCTTCCCTCCCCTCACATGACACAAGTTCAGATGGTTGAGATTCAAATACCTCCTCCTTTATCTCAACACTTGAAGCTCGTTGTGGCAGAATTTTGTTATATTTACATACATCTTCTAGCACAGATGAAGATTGCTCCATGCCTGAAAGGGAGTCGTCGTTGATCATGTTGATAATAAAGGTGTTTCCTGAGAAAAGTTTTACCTAGATCCCACAGTGGACGCCAAATGTTCTAGCCAAATTTAGTTAGAATACCAATGATGTTAGCTCCCCTCCTACTGAGCAAGGAGAGTTACACCGTCTATATTATGTAATACTTTGGGGATTCGAGAACTGTACTGAAGCAGAAAGTCTCAAGATAAGTGTGTCTTGCTTATCCCTCTGGAAGAAGCCCAATTTATAGTTGTCTTCATTAGGAGATAACATTAAGAGAAGTCTCATGGCCTCCTGATGTTGTAGAGTCTTTAATACGTAATTCTCTTCCATCAGTGCTTGTCATAAAGGTTTGGTAACGATTGGCATTGATGCGCCGAAATCGTTATGACATTTGGCTAATTGGTATGGACGTGCTCGGACAACGAGCTATGTGGAAGATTCCTGAACTTATAGGAGACAAACTTAGTAGGACGCTTTGTCCGGGTATGGGACTGATCTGAGTTGTGATGGTTAGCTCAATTTCCTCTATTTTAGTAGCTTAGTTCATGCTTCATGATTCTGGATACACATCACGGCCCAAAATACATTGAGTATGAACATAAACAACCAAAAATATTATCGTGTTAGTCGTACCCGAACACTTCCTTCTTGCGGAATTCATACCCAGGGAGGCTTAACGTACTCACCCCGAGATATCTTTATCTAAACCGGGATGAGAACTCGGTTAAGATCCAAGGGGATCTAGGCGCCTATTGAAAAATCCTAAAGTCTTTAAGATTTCTAGGTCAAAACGAAGACCTCTATCCAATTGACTCAAAAGTCAAACAAACATTAATCTCAATACTCTGTGATACTATCAAAGGTAGTCTAGTCAGTGACTGATCAAACATAATGAAAGTTCAAAACATCCTATGGAATGTTGGATGTAGACTCCGGTAAGCATAAGTATAATCAGGGTAATTGGGTCATTTATATATACTAAATTCGGGTAAGATATATGTCCGACTTGGGCATAATGCTTACCTATAAGGTACTAAACTCGCATGAGGCCATAAGTGAACAACTATGGTAATGCAAAAAAATTTACAAAATTTAGACCACGTAAGGGTATAAGAAGAATATCGAGTTACAAGACGACACATTTCAAATGTATCCGGAATTTCCCGATGACCAAATACCATATTCCTATATTAGAATTCGTATTCGGGGGGCTTATGTACATACCAAATATATTCTTCTGGCCGAGCTATATAGTCGACCAAGACTGGGTACAAATCTAGTTGTGAAACCAAGTAAGGCTGAGCTATGCAAAGGCTTGGACGAGAATATTTCATAAACTCGGACCGACTAGGAAACCCGACCATCATATTATCCATCTTGTATACTAACCGAGAATACAAAAATCCGAGAACGAACCTATGACAACCCGACATCAGTGACGAGCATGAACTCAACAAGTGCTCCAAGAGTTGTGCTAGCCGAGTTGTATTGGCCGAGTTAATTGGTTATCCAATTCAGTTACAGAACACAATAGATAGTCATTACAAACCATTAAACATGCAGTTACACATGATTAATAAAGACGTTACAATATTTATGAACGATTATGAACGTTATAGGATTAATGATCATTATACCAGAGAGCGACTATATATAGGGTCCTCCATGGATCTAGAAAAGGACATTCACAAACAGACATGCAACAATTCATATAGGGGCTCCCGCAAGAGAGATAAACAAAATACTCTTCATCTTGGGATAATATACTACATCGGTATAACTCCCAAATCCCCAAAGCTTATTCTTACAGAATATTAAATATAGTCTTTCTTGTCAAAGAAATGAAGTCTATTACCTCTCATATTCTAACCATTTTTTGGAGTAATATTACCATTTTTTTTATCCTCGTGTGTTTCTTGATCATAAAGAAATAAATTACACTTTATTTCTAAGACATCAGATTTCACAACACAGATGTTTGGAGCTGCATCCACCAATGGTTTGGAGTGTCCACTACTATGCATATTGATGGATGATAACATTTAACGCAGTTTGGCGGGCTGTTGGGCAGAGGGAGACGGGCGTCCTCAAAGATAACGATGATTTGGTTCGTTTGTGTATGGGCAATTTAGAAGACTGGAAACGAAAAGACTTTTTGGAATAAGGAAATTATGGGTGTAAATATAGTTGACGAGGCAAAAATTCTATCCTGTAAATGGCTTCGTCTTAAATAAGTTCAATTTCTAATAGCATTTCACAATAGCTTACACATCCTAGTACTAGCATTTCACAATAGCTTACACATCCTAGAGAGTGTCTCAGTCTTTCGGATGCCTGCGGATAATTGTTGTGGATCTGTCTATGGGTTTCTGTGCAGAGTCCATGGGGATGTCAGTGTTGGAGGTGAATCTCGGAAGATTTTCGGTCGTAGTGTTTCTTGAGTTCACCATTAGAGCGGTGATTGTTTTGGCTGCTGGCAGCAGTTCCATTTGTCTAAGCTGCTTGGGTTGCAGTCTTGCCGTTTTGTGATTCTGTCGCAGCGTGCCCAATTGTTTCGGTGTGTGATTTCCTTGTGGAGACTGTCAAAGTTCCATTGATTCATAGTATTTTAGTCAGCTGGAATTTTTCCATATGACAGAATTGCGGTGAATTTGGTCGACAAGGTTCTGCTACATTTGTCCAGTAATCTGCTGTTGGCTGGCTTAGTTTGGGTGGTTAAGTCTGTTGAAGTTTTTGGCTCTGTAGTGTGTCAGCAGGAGAGGTATAGCTTAATATCGAGGCGGTTTTGTACTTGGAGCGCTGTGGTTTTTTTATCAGAGCTGTTATGGTTCTAGTTTTTCATTCAGCCGCCTTCATAGATGGGTGTTCTCATTGTGGTTATGATGTGCTGCGTCGGCAAGTTGTGGTGCCTAGCAGCGGATTATGATCTGTTGGGTTATTGCCTTGATTGGGTTTTTCTTGTTGACTTGTTGTTATGGGTTTTTCTGTTGAAACTTGCTTTTGTATTCTATTCTTGGACATTCCTGATGCCTAGTTTTAATGCTACATCAATCTTTTAGTTTTTTTTTTATAAAAAAATCACAGAAAAAGTCAACAGTTTCATGGCAGGATCCACCTGAAGTGATGGAACCCATCCAAAAGCAAAACCCCATTCCCCACCTCCATTCCATCCACGTATATGACCTGCATGTCACCAAAACAACCCCACACCTGTCCCTTCATTAACATCACACACACTCCACAACACTCTCCCTTTATTTTCATTCCCCTCTCTCTCAATCAAACAAATCACATTCTCAATGGCTGATCTCAACCAAACCCCACCCCAATCATACAGACCCACTACCACGTCCTCATCATCATCACCATCCGTGTTTCTAAGAAAGCTTCAAAACAACCTTCACGCACCAAACTCAACACAACTCGCTGGCATCTTAACTCTTCTCGTTACCGGATCCATTTTCCTCCTTCTCACCAGTTTAGCCGTAGCTTGTACCGTTCTCTCTCTCATCTTCTTCTCGCCGTTGATCATCGTTTCGAGCCCGATATGGGTCCCGGCCGGTACTCTTTTCTTCCTCTTCACCGCTGGATTCTTGTCGATGTGTGGATTTGGCGTCATCGCTGTCGTTGCTTCCTCTTGGTTGTACCGTTACTTTAGAGGTCTTCACCCACCCGGTTCGGACCGGGTTGATTATGCTAGACACCGGATTTATGATACGGCTTCACATGTTAAAGATTGTGCGAAAGAATATGGTGGGTATTTGCAGAGTAAGGTCAAGGATGCAGCGCCCGGCGCTTGAACCAACCGGTTTGGTTCGGTTCTGTAGTTTAAGTCATTGAACCGAGTTTCTTTAATGTTATGTATTTTGACATATGGGTATGAGAAGAATAATCACGAAAATGTTCCACATTATGTTGTTGTTGTTGTAAATGTGGAATAATGAATTTGCAAATTGATTAAAAGAGTGGTAGTTTTTTGAGTACCACCTAATTAGTAATTCTACGTGCAGCAGGAATTTGATGTAATTTGATTTATTTGTACTAGCTATAACATGTTGTGCTTCAATAGACGTTCCTAAAAGTAAAGTATTAACAAGATACGTGTTTTGTTCTGAATTTGGGGGTGTTTAATGAATGATTAGAGTTTATCTTGAGTTCCTTCTTTTTAGAGGTTAAGGTGTCCGCTTCTACTCCAATCGTGGCTTCCAAATAGCTTTTAATACTAATGACGCAGCAAAGCAAGCAAGTAACAATGAAATGAGAATGAGAAAAAAGGAATTGAATTGTTACAAACATGTATTACAATACATTCTTTATATAGATTATACCACTAACCAGTTAATTTTTAGTTAGTAACTATGTATCGAGTTAGCATTAATCAGATGTATAATTAGCATTAATTACACATTAAACTACCAAGATCCACCTATTGAATTATCAGTAATCGTGTGTAGAAAAAAAACTGAATCGCATCTCATTAACTTAACTAACTACCCAATTGCTATAATTCTCGTTTAGAATTATTACATCATCCCTCTATAATTCTAAATGTTTACAGGTTTTAATTACTTCTAAATTATTTAAAACTTTCAATTTTCAAGGTTTTTATAAATTCATTTGTCAATTGTGTAGACCCTATTATGCTCTATGTATAAAGTAATTTGCGGAAAACATAATCGTATATAAGTAGGATGTCACATCCCTTAATTCTTCAAAAATATTAAGTCACTTCAATTATTTTATTATTATTTAATTCATCAAAAATATTAAGTCACTTCAATTATTTTATTATTATTTTATTATTCAGAAAAATGAATTAAACAACAAAATACTTAAATTAGTTCACTTCCACCACCATAAGATCTTAAAAACAACAATCTCCACCAATATGTAGTCAAATACAAGTTAAAAACAAGATACGTAATAGAATAAAATAATACAAAACATAAAAAATTCGTATATCTGTGTTACGTATCAGAGCGACTCCTAAGAGTCGATTAAACAACACGAAGTCCAGTACTACTCAGGTACCTGATTATCTGTACTCCCTAAAGAGCACAAACACAACAACAAAAAAAGGGTGAGAATTACATTCAATAATTAAACGGTGAAAAACACATGTTAATGAGTAGTCATTCACATAATCCACACCAACCATACAATCACAATTCACACACACAAGTTCACTACACACTTGTCATATTTAATCCACAATCAATCATATACATATGTAATATGACTCACTAATATGACACCATGCATGTGATACTAACACAATCCATACGGTTCATTCATTGAACTCGATTCTCGTCGGAATCTAGATAAGTAGCATATGTTCCACTGAACTACAACTTATCTCCATCACAACTCCCACATGGAGTCCGGACAAAACTAGGCACCCATCATGGATTCCCACATAGCTCATCTCCACATGACACAACATGAATGTATGACATATCATTATGCATAAGACAATATAATTAGCGCATAAGACAAGATCCACCCTGATCGCACATGAGCCATATACTCACCGTAATTTCCACTAGAATTACCATCATGTACCAATATTGTTCACAAACAACAACAATCTCAACACATAAGTACCAACCAAACATCACTGACTAATCATCCAAATTCCATGTTTTACCATTTTTCATATCATTACTATATTTATAATGTCTCATTATATCCTACTAATCTTACGAACCAAGAGAAGTTGCATCACACGCGAAATCGGGAAAGAAATTGCAAAAAAGGAAAATTTTGCACCCAGATCTGCCCATACGTGTATGACCCTTCACCATATGCGTATGGCCTTATTGCCACGCCCAGACCTGCGTACCCTATGTGTATGGTCTCCCCTTGGTCTGAGTCATACGTGTATGACCATAGGTCATTTCTCCCTCAAAAACCCCTTCAAACTACCCATACACGTATTGGCTAGTCCATATGTGTATGACCTCTCTCTTACGTGTATCATACACGTATATGCAGTTGGTCGTGTTTGCCATGGAACGGGGCGTGTATCATACATGTATGCCCCTGGGAAGTCCCTTACATACGCGTATTGCCCTCCCTGATACGTGTATGGGCAACCAACATAAAAAAATTCAAGTTTTTCACCTCAATACGAATTCTCACTCATAGATTCCTCTTCAAAGTCCTAAATTAGACCCAAACCAACATTTTCCTCATTTTTCATTACAAGTCTTTGTTCTATACCAATAGTCTATCACTCTAATGTCATTTTTCATGTTTTTAGTTATAGATTCGTTAACCCTTAAACCTATATTTCTCCCAGATATGTTTTCATGGTAAACATAACAACAATCCACAATCCACATCAATATCATTATAACAGACATGAATTCATATCAGTAACATCATAGCAACACAAATTTCACAACATTCATACGACCATAAAATCAAGGAATACAAGAAGAAGAATGTATACGAAAATCCTAAGAGGGAAAGGAACCCTCACTACCCTCTCATGTTATATTCACCATTATAGAACTCATTCTCACCCCTTACCTTAATTCTGACCTTTGATTCTTCAAAAATGGTGGAATCTCCTAGTCTCCCTCTTGCCCTAGCTTCTATTCCTTCTCTCTGTTTCTTTTCACGTGTTAACTGCTTTTTAAAATCCTCTATAACTTCTCCCTAATTATATTTTATTTTTCCTTAATTTAATTCCAATAATAATAATATATTCCATCTATTATTAATTAAATCATCATATATTATTCTGAGGTTTTATTCACATTAATCAACTAGACTAAGTTCTCTTACTCGCCCTTAACCACATACCCTTAACTAATCCAATTAAAATTCGCAAAAAAAAACATACAATGAATAAATATTTAAATGGGGTGTTCAAATTGTTCCTTTGTAGAATAATGTATGACTTCTATCATGTCTTTCATCATTTGTTGCTTTGTAGTGAATCAACCATTTGTTTGTACAATGTGGCGTTTATCTCTTATTCACTTGTATAATCATCCAACTTGGTGTTTGTCTTAGAAAGATTTGTGACTGCTTTGCACTTAGTCATTTCAAATCTTTAAAGTGGTTTCTTCACATACTTTTGTTGATGCATGAACATTTCCTCATTGCTCTTCATAAATTTCATGCCAAGCAAGTATGATAGTCAGCATAGGTTTGTCATTTGAAATTCTTCCTTCATTTGAGCCTTTAGCTTCTCAAAGCATATGAATGAATGCTTCTAATAAGAAAAACATCTACATACAAGCAAATAATCATTATGAATTTTTTCTTTGATTCCTGCACATATACATCATACTCCATAATATATTTCTTGAATTCCAAGTTAACAAAAATTTGATTAATTCTTTTATTCCAAGCTCTTGGAACTTGCTTCAAACCATATAATGTCTTGTGTAACTTGTATACCATTTGTACCTTTCCTTTTATCACAAAATCTGGAGGTTGAGTTACATATACAACTTCTTCTAAAGGACAATTTACGAAAGTATATTTTACATCCAAATTATGCAATGACCAATTTTGTAATACCCCATATTCTCTTAAATGCTCAATTGGGTGTCAATTGAGATTAACTGAGTTCTTATATACTTTATCTTTTGTTAATTGGAATAATGAAAGCTCTTAAGTGCTCTGAATGTTGTCAATTGTGATCAATAGAGTAATTATCGAACTCTGAGGAGATCAATTATTGATGAAAGGGACATACCAATATTAGTAAATATAAGAGAATACTTTTTGGATAACTCTAATAATTGGTCAATTGGTGTTAGATGAAAAACTACCTGATGGAGATATTTTATCATTATATATATAACGTGAAAGAAAGGAAAGAAAAGAAAGATAGTAAGAAAAGAGGAAAAAGAGAAAGGAAGGAAGAAGAGAAGAGAAATGGAGAGAAGAAGAGAAAGTTCATAATCTTCATCAAAGTCGTGGTTTCATCATCAATCTATCTCATCTTCTTTATCAAATGTGAGTTCCATTAGTTAGAATATCATTGGGGGAAGAAAATGAAAACATTGGTGGGTTAGGTTTTAGGTGGAAGTTGAATTAGATGTTGTATTCATGGTGTTTTGATTAAATCCATGCTTAATCATGTTGTAATGTGTATATGAGTGTTATTATATACTTCTTGAACACGTGGGTTTGTGTATTTGACCATGAATGACTTGTTTTCACGTTCTGTAGAATTCTGGGTTCGCAGAGCTTGCACTGCGAGCTGTAGGAAAGCCCTCGTCCAGATCTTGCACAACGAGCATTGAGGCACGGTTGAAAGCATCAGAAAGCTATTCCAATGCTCTATGTGCATTTGTTTAATAGAGTTATATTAAATTGATAAAATTGCTGAATAATATGTAATGTGTGAGAATAAATTCCATGTGAATTAGAAAGATAATCCCAATGGGATATTAAATGGTGATGTGATACCATGAGTGGGCTAAGGACACTTGGTGGAAGATAGTATTGGCTTGGATGCTTTAATGTGCATATAAACTCCTATGTTTGATATGTGTCATACCATAAATTTGTCTTACCCACATATTTGCTTTTATTGTTCAGAAAATCCAAAAAAAAATATTTGTTTCGGTTGTTTAGGCTTATCAGGTCACTTGTGTGAAAAAAAATCGGTGGAGGCCCGAGTCATGATCAATATCCATTTCTTTTTGCTTTTCGATTCTAAAAAAAAATCATTTGTTTTAATCCAAATTTTTCCTTTTTATCATTATTTCCCTTTTATTATTATTCTCTATTTCTATTAATTTTCCTTTATTTACTATTTATTATTATTATTATTATTATTATTATTACTCAATTTCCAAATTAATACCCTTGTTAATTTTTTACATAACTTATAAATTTCAAGTCTATAATATCACATCCCATTCATCTTGTCACAATTCATGCTGCTACTGCTTGAAAATTGCGTATTAAGACTTTTCTGCAGGGCTCGACTTTTCCCAATACAAGCCTTTCTCACCACCTGCATAAACAACAAGGAATCATTTGCAAAATATCACAATACATTCCGCAACCACTATCACAAACGCACAAAAAAATATACAGCTGCATCATCCTTATGATTCTTCCCAATCAATCCCTAAATCACCCCTGCGTTTTTCTATATATTCAACACCCTTCATTCATCATAAGGAGGAGAGGACCCAAAACATTATTCTCTGCAAATCAAAAATACAGAACCCCAAATATCCATCATCTTCAACTAAATACTTCACTGATTCTTCAACATAACCTCCTCAAACGTTACCTTCAAACCCACTTCATAAACAATACCAATACCATCATCTTCAATATCCATAATCAGAACAAAACTCATTCAAAACCTTCACAAACCCAGAAAAAGGCCACCGAATCCGAAAAACTCAACGGAAAAAAAAACACAAATCGTAGAACACAGCCAAATCTGCTACCATTCACGAATCGAACATCAAAACCGCAGCTGAAACTGAGTTCGAATCGAACCAAGCAGAACAGAAGCGAATTGTGATGAGTAACATCCCTACCGCCGCGACTTAGAAACTCACACCACCTTCGACCCCACCGCGAGCCGCCGTACAAAACCCCAAACCTTCTGAACGTCGTCTCAACACCACCGCAAAACAACCATAACCGAGTACAAATCCTTTTCCGCGTATACTAGCAAACACGCAAACCGAGCGAACCGTGAAAAACAAACACAGAGAGTTGAGATCGAACGTACAACCATAGATCTGGGAACGCGACTGAGGGAAGCTGAGAGAGAGAGAGAGAGAGAGAACGAGAGTTCCGCGTTGTCGGTTTGTTGTTTTTGAAACATGGTGGGTCTCTTTTATTTTCTGAATTGTGTGAATTGTGTTTTGAGGTGGATTGTTCCTTTTCCTTCTTCTGCGTTTAATGGTGCAACATTTCATAGAATTTTTTTCCTTTGTTTTTATTTGGTATCTTATTTTGTGTGGACCTAGGGCTTTAGGCGCATCTGTCTTTTTTGTAAAAAAACACATAACCAAACATTCAGCGGTACCTTTTTTTATGTTTATGTTTTTTTAGATTTTTTTTACTTTGATTGATGTATGCCTAGATCTATATTTTGGTTGGTTTGTGCCTAGATTTCAACTGTTATATAGTTTGATATTTCGTTTTTTATTTAATTCTTATTTCGGGTCAATGATATAATTGCGGTTTATCGATATTCGACTTTTCTAATTGACATTATCTAAACCGTTATGAGGCAAACATTTCCATTTTTCATTATTTATCGATTTCTCGATTTATTCCTTATTTTTATTCGGTCTATGATATTATTATCCGATTTGTGACATTCAATTTATCGACGTTGTCCGAATCGATATGAGACCGTTTCCTATTATTTTTTATGGTTTCTGATTAATTTAGATCCATTATTTATCGACTTTATTATTTAACCGGCCTATGATAAATGGTGATATTCGATTTCTAATAAATCAACGTTATCCCCTAATTTTCTTTTATTTTCCTCATTATTTCCTATTTTCTCAATTTATTATTTTGGCCGATGAATAAATATTTAAATATTTGATTTCGAATAAATCGACGTTATTTAAATTAAATATGAGACCAATTCTTTTATTTACTATTATTTTTATACTTTATTTTATTTTTATGGTTGGTGATATAACAAACGATTTAAATATTCGATTTCAACAAATCGACGTTATTCAAATCAATATGAGACCACTTTATTTCTTTCTTGGTAACATCCATCTCAATACAATGCCATTGTGGTATTTTTCGACCATCGTTGTCTTCTCCTTCTCCGTTATGGCAACATCCATCTTCTTTGATCTTTTCAACGCTTCTAACAAACCCTGTTAAACAAGAGAGACTTGTATCTTCAAGTGCCATAAACAGAAATCATTCATACCGGTGAATTTCTCAATCTCATATTTTGTTGACGACATTTTCTCCTCCACGTTCACTGCACCATTTTGTTGTAAATTGATGTCGTCGAGAACAAACCAAAATATGAGAAAAAATTGAATTTCTTGAACAAACACAAGGAACCCTATTAGGTTTCACAAAAGATAGAGAAGAAGGAAGAAGAATAGAGAATTGGTTAAATCATTTTACTATTCACTTTTTCAATAGGGTTCAAAGATTACAAGTGAATACTAACAATTAATCTCTCTTAACAACCTGAGAGAAATAGTCTATTTATAGACTACTAAGCTAACTTAGGTTACAATCTAACTTAAGAATTGGGCTTACAAGTAAGGCCTAATTCGACATGCTAACAATCCTATTATTTCGACTATTGCATGCTTGGGCATACTTTGACTACAACATACAAGATCAACATGTGAACAAACTTCGACTTCATACTAAACCTTATGTCGAACCATGAAGCTACCTTGTCGACACTAGAGTTCGATCCAAAATACCACATATCCCAATCAGTTTGTAATATTTGTATAAATGTGTTGGATGCATTCTCATCCAAGGTTAATGCAAACTCTTTCTCTCTCTCTCCACTACAAGAAAACTGTGTTTTAGTGTCGACCATAAACAGACACTATAAGGTTAAAAGTTGACACTAAGTAGTATGAGCGTCGGCCTAACGTCGGTATCGTGGCAGACGCCTCAAACATCGAAGCTAAGCATAATGTCGAGCCAACCTTAGTTAGCGTCGATTATTTGAGACGTTATATCTAAGCTATAACATGATTTTAATTTATAGTTTTGGTTTTGAATTATATTTTTATTTTATTAATTTATATTTTTAATTTAATTTAATTCTAAGAAAATGATTTGGTTTTATTTTATTTTATTTTATTAATTTAAAATAAAAAGAAAAAAAAGATAAACTTTTTTGGAAAAAACTAAAAAGGAGACAACCAAAAGTTTAGGGGGAAATGAATTTCTTTCAATATAAATAATAAAAAAAATAATATATTACATATTAGCATCGGCCATAACCATCGCATTTAAATAAAATAAATAAATTTATAACTACAATAACGAAAATTGTAGGGGAAAACTAAATTGATGCGCGCAATGTATATGAGTCTAATTACTTCTAACATACATAAATGGTTGGTGTGTAAGAGAAGCAATTTCTTATTAAGAAATGATAATATTAATAACAACGAAATTCATAATAACAAATTCTCCCTAATCTAATGCTACCAAATTATATGATATTATAAACTAGTTTGAAAATTCATAATTAGGTTGTATAAAAGAAAAGGTTCTAGATTAGGCACAAATAAAATAATTTCTTAATGTTTATGGCTTTGTCTTTATCGTACATGACTAGATGATAGGGGACATTATCTCTTTGAGCATTTGACTCCTTCCTTCATTGCTAAAGGATATTTTCTGCATGTTGAATGAGTCTGTGTCAACTACACAAGATAGGCTGAAGTCAACCTTCGACTTAATTTGACCATAATCACTAACACCATGATAATGTATTTATTATTTAAGTCAAATGATTTTCAATGATTTTCTTATAGTGTTAATCATGTTTATTATAAAATTTGAGTAAAAAAAGAATAAAATAGTTTTTCTCGTTCTCTTATAATTGAACAATTAGATGAAACTTATTATTTGCACAAAGTGACAAAATTGTAGATTGCACTTGATCAAATACCAACTAGTTCCGATTTTTTAAACTAATGGATGGTGTCATTGAAAGAGAATAAGATTTAGTTTGGACTTGATCAAATTCCTAATTGTATTATTATTCCTTCTTTAGTTATGTACTTGTAAAGCAACCGATTTTTAATTAAATAGAGAAGGAGAGTTTCTAATATTTTTTGACTTTGTGTTGGGTATAGGAGCTTAAAAGTAAAAAATCAATCCAAAATTTCAACTAATTTAAATTAATTAAATATATAAACTACATGATATCGGTTGGTTGGATTTTGAAGATATGAGATACTCATTTAGAAGAAAATAAAAAGGATGACACAATAAGAAAAACTATCATCAATGTTATTTTGGAAATTAACATGGCTACAAATAAGGGGCCTAGAAGTACAAACATGCTTCTAGAATACCACTGAGTCTATTCAAATCAAATATGTTACTATCTCGATTCCCATAAGTAATTGTTGCATTGATCTCCAAAAAAATCATAGAAATTAACTAGAACATATTGAGATTGAGCTTCGTTAAAAATAGGGTTTCACTCTTCACTCCTGAGATAGGATTACAAGTAAAATATCATGAGTTGTTTTAAACTGAGGTGGTTTAATGAGTCTCATAAATAACTCAAAAGAATGTAGTATTAGATGTTCTAAGAGTACTTCGATCATAGATTTTTTGACCTTGTTTGTCGTGTAATTTATATATAAACATGTTTCTATTAGTCTTCTTTTAAAATTATTTTAGTTTTACACTAATTATTACAATTACACTGTAATATTATACGATTTTGGTTTTTTGAAATATTTAATCATTTTATTTTTCTGTATTTTGACACAAACAAACATATAGGCAACTTGTATTTCATATTGTGTACAAATGTGGTGTAAATTTTTTGGTGTAAACATAGCAACCCTCCTTAATATATTTAGGGGAGTACTCAAATACGGTTGTTTTGTTGTATGTTTCATCTTTTTCATTTTTACTTATTTTTATTTATTGAGTCTTCTTCATAATTGCACATCCTTTCTGAATCATGTCTTTGAAACAATGTGTTTTTAGCATGCATAAATCAATTGTTATGTTTGAGATTTGATCATAATGATTTAAGTTAAATGCCTGAGTTAGTGAAACAACAACCATAAGTGATTTCAATTCAAGTCATGTAGGAAGTAAAATCTCAAACTATTTTGAAAAACTTGAAAATTTGGGATTTCTTGAGTGTGATTTGAATCATTCACAACCTGTTGTGAATCAATACCTTAGAAACAAAGTATAATATGTTTCTTTATGATCAAAAAACCCGCAAGGGTTAGGGTTTAGGGTAACTTAGGATAAGAACAAAGATTGATTATAAACTGTTATTCTTTCATTTCTCTTTAAACAAGAATACAAGTATACAAGGATTGTATCTCTTCGACGTCACTCCTTCGATTCATTCCTTAACTTTGAAAGTCCATTTACAGCTGAGTAACCCGCCTCTAACAAGTTTTTTGATCAGTTATCATATGTTGTTATCATGAAGAGACTTCATCTCATCATACATGGCCTTCAGTCATTCATTCTTATTTCGACTCCTCATAACTTCCTTATAGTCTCTAGGTTCTTCGTCTAGAACCTCACTTGCAAAGATTAAGGCGTAAGCTATAAGATATGCATAACTAAGTCTCTGAGGTAGCTTGATGACTCTTCTCGACCTGTCTCTTTCTAGGAGGTAGTCATTATCAGTCTCCCCATTTTCGACAATAATTTTAGCATCTTCTTCGACTTCATATGGGTCATGAAATTCATCATCATTATATTCCACCTCAACAGGAGTTTCTCCATGTTTCAGCTCATCGTTAGCATCATCAGTTTTCTTGAAATTCATCTCAGCTTCATTGAAAACTATATCTCGATTGGTGATACACCTCCTGTGATATGGCCCTAGGCACCATAGCCTATAAGATTTGAATCCTTCAGGGTATCTCATGAACATACATTTCAGATCTCTAGGTTCGACTTTGTCTTGCCTAATGTGAGCATAGGCCACATAGCCAAATACTATCAGTTTGTCGAGATCTGGTGAATGTCCCGACCAAACTTCTTCAGTTGTCTTCTTATCTAACACAGTCGAAGGACATATATTTATCAGATATGTTGTTGTCGAAACAACCTCAGCACAAAACACCTTCTTCAATCGAGCCCTAACCAACATGCATCTAAACCTTTCGAGGATTGTTCGATTGAATCTCTCAGCTAGACCATTTTGCTGAGGAGTACCTGCTACACTCTTATGCCTTGCAATCCCAGACTCGACACAGTAACTGTCGAAAGCTTCATTACAGAATTCAAGGCCAAATTAGTTCTCAACCTCTTGACCTTTATGCCAGTTTGAGTTTCGACCAGAACCTTTCAACTCTTGAAATTCACAAAAGTTTCATGCTTAGTCTTCTGAATGAATACCCATAACTTTCTGGAATAGTCATCAACTATGGATAGAAAATATCTTGCACCTGAATGTGAAGGATTCCTTGCAGGCCCCCAAAGATCAACATGGATGTAATCGAGGGATCCATATGTTCTTTGTTTACCTATGTTAAACTTCACTTTACAAGATTTACCGAACACACAAGGTTCACAAAACTCCAACTTCTCTACTTTGTCACCACCTAGCCGGTTCTATTTCCCTAGTTCGACCATGCCTCTCTCGTTGACATGGCCCAATCTCATGTGCCATAACTTTTTCTTCGACACAGGTTTCATGGATACTACATTTGTTGAACCACTTACAACCTCATCCTCAAGGGTATACAAGCCTTGTTTCTTCACGTCTCTCAAGACTTCCTTTGACCCCCTTCATGACTCTTAGGATACTTTTCTCTCCTTGAAAAACATATCCCTTCTCGTTGAATTTAGCAAGAGAAATCATATATCTCTTCAAGTCAGGTACATACCTAACTTCAGTCAATAGCCTTATTGACTCATCATGGAGCTTGAATCTCACAGATCCGTTACCTGCAATTTTTCAAGCTTTATTGTTTCCCAGCAGCACTAATCCACCATTTTGATCACATAATTCCTCGAACAAATATTTGTTTGAGTCATGTTCCAAGTGCAACCTGAACCATAATCCATTCTTTTCTTGAGTCACCGCTTGAAACCATAGGAGCATCATATGAGTCGAAATCATCTTGAAGAATGGTTGCGTTGTCATTATCCTTACCTCCATGATCTTTCAGGCGTTCAGGGCACAAGTTTCAAATGTGACCCTCATTTTTACAATGATAACATCGAACACCAGATGCTTCACCACCATAATACTTTTGTTGACTTTTACACTTTTTCTTGTCGAACTTACCATCCTTTCGCAAGATTTTCGCCTTAACAACCAAACCTTCACCAACCGTCGAAGGTTTATGCTCCTTTCATTCGTTCAAGTCCTTAGAGTACAAGGAACATTGAACATCATCAAAGGTCAGGGACTCTTTTCCATACAAGAGGGTTTCTTTGAAGTGAGCATATGTTATGGGCAAAGCTCATAACAACAACAACTTGATCTTCATCATCGATTTTCACATCAATATTTTCAAGATCAAGAATAAGATTGTTGAACATATCCAGCTGCTTAGCCAACACTTTGTCTTCACTCATCTTGAATGAATACATGGCTTGCTTCAGGTAGAGTCAATTCACCAACGATTTGGTCATGTATAAACCTTCAAGTTTCAACCATAACCCTGGCGTCGTCGTCTCCTTTGATACATATCGAAAAACCTTATCACCAAGGCTCAACAATATTGTGTTGTGTGTTTTCTCGATCACGGTCTTCTTTTCATATGCTGTTAATGCAACATTCATTGTCGTCTCCCCCTTCAACGCTTCCAAGCAACCCTGCTGAACAAGTAGGGCTTTCATCTTCAAGTGCCACAGACAAAATCATTCACTTCAGTTTCAATCTCATACTTTGTTGAAGGCATATTCTCCATGCTCACCGAACCAATTTGTTGTGAATCGATACCTTAGAAACAAAGTATAATAGGTTTCTTTATGATCAAGAAACCCATAAGGGTTAGGGTTTAGGGTAACTTATGATAAAAAAAGGATTGGTTATAAACTGTTATTATTTCCTTTCTCTTTAAACAAGATTACAAGTATACAAGAATAATAAATAACCTCTCTCACTTTTCTATTAGGGTTTTATCTTCCTTTTTTCCCTTATGCAAAAGATGAGAGACGAGTATGTTATTTACAAGAAAATTAACATACTAACCTAATGAGCTTTTTAACAATTACTCATTACAAGCTAACTTAGGGTACGGGCTAACTTAAACAATTGGATCTACAACACAAGGATCAATTAAACATCAACATGTGAGAGGACTTCAACGACATGCTATTCATACTAAGGTTTGTTCCAATATTCCATACAACTCATGACTCGAATCAAGAAAATCAAGGGCAAAACAAGAAAATTTGGGTGTTTGTGATTCGAATCACATATTACATCTGATTCGAATCATAAAACTTTGTGATTCAAATCATAGTTTGTGCATGACTTGAATCACAAACTTCTTATTTGCCACTGTCTTGTTTGATTCAAATTGAGCTTAACACATGATTCAAATCATGAATCTGTGTGAATTTAATCACAGTCAGATCACAGAAAAATGGGTAACTTTCATTATAAAGTTTTGTTTCACACTACTTGCTCACTTGACTCAAATCATGAAATGCACTTGACTTGAATGTAACTAACTTTTTCCATTTTGTGTTTCATCTTAATTACATATAAAATCTTTTTGTCATCATTTTTTCATGTAAGATTATCACATTCAATATTGTGTTTTCTATGTAACCAACACTCATTCTTTTTCAAAGTTCAAAAACTCTTGCAATGTACTTCTTACATATTCAACTTTAGTTTGATTTCAAATCTTAAAAATGAGAGATGTGTAATTGATTGAAGGAGACGATATCTTGAAACTAATCCTTCTTGAATTTTGGGTAAATAGTTTTATGATAGCTTGCAAGATTGAGATTGTTGTCATTGGTGCTGACAAATTCCAATGAAAATAAGGGGGTTCTTCTCTCCATATCCTTGTTAGTGACTGTGTCGAAGGCTACAGATAAGACGGTTTTCTCCTCAAATCTTTCGATAATTCATTGCTCAAGAAATAGGTAGAATCAAGGGGTGATTACCACACATGATGACTTAGAGAAAATTGATGATATTGGAAGATTCAAGAAGTGAAATCGAGTAAAGATTACACATAACAGTTTGGTATTACGTTGTATACAAGTCAAGATCTAAATAGGAGATTTTTTCTCATCATTATTATGGATTGGTGATTGTATAAACTCTTTCAATACTTGTCAAAATAAAAAGGAACAATGCATGTTCTAATCATGGGCGGACCTATGTCTAGGCTGACTGTGGCTATAGCCACACCAGTTTTCTTATTTATTTTGTTAGATGTGTCTTACTTGTATTCTAATATATATTTCTTAGTTGTATTTTAATATTTACTGTCATTGTAATAACTATTGACATATTATAGTGAACAATTTATTTTTTCAAGTGGATACACATGTTTCTATGTATTTGTTTAGTTTAATATTATTTTATGATAATTTTATGTATTTATAATATTGTAAATTTTTATATTAAATGCTTTTCAATTTTAACTTTTAAATTTTATTTTTTTAAAATCATTTATATATAACAAAGTAGTGTTTGTGATGTTTTATATTTTATTGGTAATGTGACGTGTGTTAATGGTCCCATGTAATTATAAATATTTAAATAATATTTTATTTTTTAAACAAATATTATGTGTAATATTGTTTTTTTATTAAAAAAAATGTTCAAATTTCTTAATATTATTTATTTAATAAAATATCTAAAAGCGAATTGTAGGATTATAAAAAGTAATAAGTGTTATTTTTATGAGTTTTTAAGTTTTTCTTTAAAAGTCGCTATATGAAATATGAAAATGAACTCACTTTAAAGTGATACCAATATATTTTTTTTAAGCAAGTTATATATTAAAAGAGAACTAAGGGTTCTCAAACATGTTTACAAAGAGAAACAAGATACAAGACTACAACGAACTCGACTCAAAAAAGAGAAATTGAAAACCAATTGAATTACGATAAAAAATACAACGGATTTCCAATATTTTATTTTAAATCATTTTCATTAAATAGATAGTAGATGATTTTCATTATAAATATTCTTCATTAACAATATTATTTCTTATTTTCAATATAGTTTAGTTCATATTTTCTTTTATGTTTAGCCACACCAATATAAAATGTCTAGATCTGTCCCTGGTTCTAATGAGATACCATTAAAGAGTGCACATACACAAAACGAGGACAAACGCCGAAGCACTTCAATCTATGTGCCACCTCTCTCTCTATTACTATTGCATTTGATTTTCATAGGATTTGCATGCTTTGATATTTAAATTCTAGCGTAGATTATCATTTTTTCAATTGCTAGTAATTTACTATTAGGTTTTGTTAAAATTGGCACCTAATCGAGCTGAATTGGTGATTAAATT
Source organism: Lathyrus aphaca (assembly GCA_963966055.1). Lineage (NCBI taxonomy): Eukaryota > Viridiplantae > Streptophyta > Magnoliopsida > Fabales > Fabaceae > Lathyrus > Lathyrus aphaca. The sequence goes on from OZ014522.1 coordinate 515,601,180, forward strand.
CTGAGAAACAATTGAGGTTAGAATTCATTGATATTGAATCGTTGTATAAACACATCTTATAGAATATACAACTGAATCAATTTAATACTTTTGTGTATCATCATAATGTTAGATTAATTATTTAATTAATCAAATATGGATTGATATAATTAATTATTAATTGATTATATTATGATTTATTGTTATTAAACACTAAATAGATAAATTGTTTGATTGAATTTTGTGTCTGAATGAACCATGATGGGTTGGACTATTCAATTAAGTCCAATGAGAGGTCTCTTCCCTCAGCCATTTAGTTATTTAAGTGTTTATCCATTATATAATTAACATACCCTGAAAATCCTAAACAACAATGAGGGTAGTAATCTCTCATACTCATTATCTCTCACAGTAATCTTTCTAATCCAACAAGGTACACTGTTCTTATCTTTGTTGATTATTCTTTAATAAATAATATGTTATAATTTGTATTTATGAATTCAATTAAATCCTTCAATTGGTATTAGAGCCTTATAGATACATTTTATAACTATTATTTGAAATTTATGAACCTTACTCTAAGAAGTCCTGATACACTATTTTATAACTATTATTTGAAATTTATGAACCTTACTCTATGAAGTCCTGATACACTATTTCCTATAGATTCATATAATTTTATTGAGAAATTTTGAAAAATATTTATGATATTTATTCTGCAACTTTTAATATAAAACCTAAAGTGTGTGTGCACACGTGTGTGTTCAATTTTGTTTTGAACGTTGAATACAATTTTGTTTTGAACGTTGAATACGTTAAAATTCTCGTACAAGTTATGGCTGAATTAAATCCTCTTTTATTCAATCATGTGTTATGTATATGCATTATATGTATTTTTTTCTAATGCTAAATGATATAGTGTTTATATTCTATTATTTTGATCAATCATATATGACTTTGTATGCACGTTTTGTTTTTCATTTAACTCTTGAAATTGAAATTATTATTAGAGCAATTAAAATTGAAATAACCCTAACCTTTGAAATTCAATTGGGACTTTTTTTTTATTTTGATATGTCGTTGTGTGTGGATTCTGGAGAGAATAAATCAGTCATTTTAAAAATTTGAAGAATCCCACACTCTGCTATATCACACTATTTTCACTTAAATGCTGAAGAAATTGTTTAGATTTTATTCTATTGACAATTTTATTCCTTTAAATATGAATGATATATTCCAAAATTATAACTTTTAAACTTTAGTATTTGGAATAAATTGAAAATCTTTTTACACTCATAATATATTCATATAATTTGTTCTATACAAATTGATGTATTCTCATATGGTATTATTAATTTTTAGAGATTTGAAATTATTTTGTAAAATCTATAATATTTGGTGTTATTTAATATTTGAGAATCATACATAATATTAAATAATATATTCTCAATTTTGTAAATTTATGCACACTTGTAAAATAAAATAATTTTTTTGAGCAATTCTTGAGACAAACTAAATTTATATTATTGTTATTATATCAATTTTTATTAGAGTCTATTTTATTATAATGGTTTTATCTTGAAATGTGAGTTTTGAGATGATATTGCACAATCATATAAGTTATCAAAAATTCAAAGATTCTACAAAATGATGTAAGTCAAACTCTTTAAGGTGAGTCATAATTTGATTATTATTTTAGAACCTTTTATGACTTATTATATAATTGTATATAGGGTTGTTTTCGGTCCGATCCGGACCAAGTATCTAAGGTACCGATAGGTTGACCGATAGTCCTATCGGGTAAATTTGAATCGGACACTAATTGGTACAAATTTAGAACCGTTACCGGTCCGAAATTTTCGGGTAAACCGAAACCGGACCGGATAACTAGTTATTTGTAAGTGATATCTGAAACCTGTCCAGTTGTTTTTAGATAACTAGTTATTGCCAAAAAATCACAATAAATTGTAAGATCAAATTCATAATTATACTTTAAAACTTAAATACTTGTCCAAAAAACATAAAAATGTGCAAGATTACAAAACATATTCATCATTGGATTCAAAATACTGCAAAATAGAGAATTACAGTTATCAAAGATGCCTCAGAACAATTTCATCATTGGCATTTGCAGTTATAACATTACAAAACAACAAAACAACATCACAAAGTCGTTGTTGTCAAAGAAGCAACACCCGGATCCTGACCAAAATGATATGTTAAGGGTTCATCTTGAGGTTCTTCAAGCTACAAAAGTAAAAATATAAGTTAAACAAGGCAACATAAATGTAAAATATTAATCAATATAAATAGACCACAAGGAAAAATACTTACAATACTAGCAGTGCAATCCTTTTTAATATTGTATTTCTCTTTCACCCAATCACCCCCACAAAGTACCATTTCAACTGTCTTAGTTCTCATAGAAGATCATTTCGAATCAATCACTCTTTTACCAGCACTAAAAGTTCCTGGAACAGTTAGGATATCCTTTGCTAATTTACTAAGAACATGATACTTGGCTTCATTCCCTATCCACCAAGTTAAAATATCAAACTTAGCGTTTTAGGGAACCTTCAAGGGAGACTCCTCAGGATATAATTCAAGATCAGATTTTGAATTAGAACTACCAACATCAGTTTTTAAAAACATCTCAAAACTCCTTTTTCCCAACCCAGGACTAGTTCCTATTTTAGGAGTTTCAGATACAGGGGCATGCTCGTCATTAGTTCCATATGTATCTTGATACAATTGGAAGAGAGTTTTTAAGTTGGTTGCCAACTCTTGTTCATAGACAGTGGCTTGAGTAGCATTTGGATACAAGAATGGATATACCAATTTGATGAAGATCGTTTTATACTTATTTGAACAAGTAGAGTTGTCAACCAACTTAAATTCATCTATATCTAACATATTTGCATAATTTATTTTTAAGGTATTTTTGGCCTCAGAATTTGATTTCATCATAGGCAATTAAAGTCACTAGGAGGTAACATAATTGGACTCAGAGACAACTAATGTCACAACTCACAAGGAGGTAACATAATTAGCCTCAGACAGAACTGTAATCATGATTCTTGTCAAATAGATCCAACAAATTGCATCATTGGCACAATTAAATCGCAACTCATAAGGCAACATCATGTAACCCTAGGCACAATTGATGTCACTACTCACATTCATCCATAGGCTAAATATCATCATTTGATCAAACAGAATGCAGAAGATATACCCAGACAAAATAAGCCTCAAATTCACCATATGCTAAATATCATTTATTGAACCAACAAAATGCAGAAAATATACACCAGACAAATACAAGCCTTGAATTCATCATAGGTTAAATAACATCAATTGAACAAACAGATTGCAGAAAATATACACCAGAGATAATAAGCCTCAAATTCATCACAGGCTAAATAACATTAATCAATCAAACAGATTGCAGAAAATATATACCAGACAGACACAAGCCTCAATTTCATCATAGGCTAAATATCAAACAATTGATCCAACAGATCCAACAGATGTGCATCATTGGCATAATTAAATCACAAATCACAAATCACAAGGCAACATCAATTAATCGTAAGACAACATTAATTAATCATAAGGCAACATACCAAGCAGAATAATAGCTACCTAAAGTATAAACAATGGCAACTTAATTAACTATCAACTTGGAAATGTACATACCCTGGATCAAGAACTGCATCAATAGAAATCAATGTATTAGAATCTGACCAATACTTGTCATACTTCAACTTCATTTCATTAGCAAGCTCTTGCAGGTGAGAATTATTTGAGATGCTTGAGGGTTTATCAAATAAAACATTCACCTTGTAAATATCAACCAAAAATAATTTAGCAGTAAGGTAAGATGTGCCACTACTAATTGATGTCACATCAGCAAAAACCTCAAGAAACTTGCAAATATCATGAACATCTTCCCAATCATTTGAATCAGGCAAAAAATTGAGAAACGCTACATTTTCTTCAGCATATCTAGGCCATACTTCTCTGTAATGGTAAGCAGTGGACAATATCAACCAAGTTGAGTTCCATCTTCTCTTAGAATCCAACACTTGCATTTTGCTTCTAGTTGCAACTCATCAACAAATTTCTTGAATGCTTTGCACCTAGTTTCAGAGTTCAGGAAATATTTGACCCCATTCCTAATTTTTATCAACAGTCACCTTAATCATATCAAGACCATTCTGAACCAACAAATTCAAGATGTGTGCACAACATCTAACATTAAACAGTTTACCATCCAATGGTAGATTTCTCCTACCAGAATAATCCTTCTTCAATCTAGAAATACAGTTATCATTGGCACTACCACTGTCAACAGAAACATAAATAACCTTATTCCTTATGCCCCAATCATCCATCACCTTAATAAATTCCCTACAAAAAAAACTTCACCAGAATGTGGGGGTGGCACATTCTTAAAAGATAAGACTCTTTTGTGAAGCTTCCATTTTGAATCAATGAAATGGCCAGCCACAATCATGTAACTAATTTTCTATTCACCAAACCACCACATGTCAGTTGTAAGACTGGTCCTGTTAATCAGTGACATAAACTATTTCATCTTAACTCTATCAACCTCATAAAATTTCTCATAATCAAACTTAACATGTTATCTAGTAATCTTTTTGTACCATGCAGATATTTATCTAAGAAATTCATTAAAAATAACACTTTCCATAACAGTAAAAGGAAATTCATGACCTAGAATCATATGAACTACAACTTCTCTAACCCTAGAATGGTTATATGTCCAAGTTGCCAAACTAGGAGTACTATCAACACCCATATTTAACCTAGATTGTGCAACTTATTTGTCATTATTAACTTTTAACCTCAGCTTTCTTTGAATACAATTTTCGAAGTGTTTCTTACCATTAGAAGTACTTTTCCATTTCACATCATAAGTATAAAGTGTACCACACCATTTGCATTTCCATTTCTTGGCACCATCAGGCATCTCAATAATTACCATCTCAGTATGAACAACAAATTTCTTGGGACGAGGAGCTTTACCAAAGGCATTTATCTTGCTCTATGAACTCTGAGTTAAGTCAATTGGAAGGGTTTTCTCATCATCATTTGTTGTATTTTGAGTTGTAGTTGTATTATGTGTAGTAGATGTATTTTGGGTGGTCACGTCAGTTGGAAGTCGAATTGGAAGTTCCAAATCAATCATCTCACCAATCTCTACATTTCCTCCATCCATTGTCTCTTCTTCCCCATCAAACAACATGTTAATATCAATAAGATCCTCCATGGTTGGAGTCAATGAAGAATCTTGAAAAGACATGACAAAAAAAAATATATCAATCAAACAATAATAGAATACGAAACAAAAATAAAATAAGCCTCTTAATACAACCTCAGTAACACAATTTATTATTAGGCCAAAATAGAACCTCAACAACAAAATTTATAAGATATAACCTCAAATCAAAACCCTGGGCCGAACCCTAATGAAGTACAAACTCATCAACACAATTTATTAATAAGCCAATATACAACCTCAGCTCAGCAACAAAATATATAAAATAAAACCTCAAATCAAGACCCTAAGTCAAAATTATGTTCAAAATCTGAATATTTTAGGTCAATAACTCAAGAACTCAAGCAACACGAATGCTTTAGTACAAAATTGATACAAGCTAGAGAACTATTTGAAACCTCAAACATGCAAACAATGTACAAAATATTATAACAGGAAAAAAGTGTATAGAGTTTGGATACATTAGACAAGCAAAACAGTTGTATTAAAGCTTTCACATTTTGCCTCAGAATCAACGTATTCTGATGATCAGAGATGAATTCCTAGGAGACAAAGACGAACAGAAGAGGAGAATAAAGTCATAGACTGAGATGTGAGAGAGACGAGAGAGAGAGATAGAGAGAGAGAAAGGGAGTATCTGGAAAAGGAGAGAGGAAAAAATGAGGAGAAATGAAAATCTTAGAATTTATATGCACCCTAAATCGGTTACTTGTTGGATAAATGGACCGGATATTCATGCTGGATACAAATACATAATATATCCATTATCATACCAAAGGCCATTTTGGCCGGTCCATTGGGACGACTCTACCGGATCGGTTCTCGGGTCGATTCTCAGTTTTAGAGGCCCATTTACAGCCCTAATTGTATATATGGATAAATTAAAACTCCTTATTTATTGTCATAAAATGATTTCTTATTATATACTCAAATAAATAAATAAAATTATAGTTTTATGAGCATATTAGAAATCTTATTATTTTATGAGTTTTATTCTGGAAAATTAAGTAATTATAATTAATTTGTATAGTTGTAATCTCATCTATCATGGATACAATTATATATATATATATATATATATATATATATATATATATATATATATATATATATATATATATATATATAGATTTTCCTATTTTAAATAATATAAACATTTTTAATTTGTATGATTATGACTCGCTCATTGTATGTACAATTATACAAATTTTGTTTAATAAAATAATTAAATTTATTTTAATTATAGTTATACACTATCGGTATGTTATTATTAATATAACTTGTTTTGTTCAATATACTTATGATTTATGATTATGTAAATTATAGTTAGAGTACCCTATCAATATTAGAATTTATTGGTGACATAATATTTGTACATTGTTATATTTTGTTGAAACAAGTATTTGATAAAGAAGAAATTATTTTAAAGACATGTAATACTTTATGAAATTCAATCATTTATTTTAATTTTTTTAAATGGATTTTAATTCTCTATATATTATATAAGTGATGGACATACCCTATCGATGTGACGTTACATGACATGATTATTATGTTATAAAGAAAATAGTTGAATATTTATTTAAAATATTTTTTAAACTCTTAATCTTAATTCACAATTATTTTCTATCAAGTGAGGGAATCTAATATGTCAATTGTAGAAATAAGAATCAACTATCATTCCTTTAATTTTATTTTATGTAATAGAAACTTATATTGAGGATATTATAGTCTTATGTTACTAATAAAACTTTATGACTATTTGTGTTATATCCTCAATTATAATTATAATCCTCAATTATAATTATAGGTCAAATAAAGTATCCTATTTTTTCAATGCGTATATCATAATATGTTTATCAAATGTGTGTAATTATATTGATTACCATTTGAGTTTTGAATGGGCTATTAAGATGTTGTATATAATTTATTTATTTTGATAAGCCAAGGGAAAATGATTAAAATTACCCAAGATACTAGGGGTATCTTAACCCAACATACAAACCCACCAACAAATATATACAACTAAACCAAAACAAGACAAAGGAATTACACAAAATCTAGAGGACTTTCGTGCCACTCGTAAAAATTACACGCCCAAGTTCCTTAGTCAATGGAGATAAGTCACCACCACGAGTAAAATTTGATTTTAAAAATATCGAGTCCATATGTAAAATTTGATTTTAAAAAGTATCGAGTCCATACCAAAGGCCATTTAACATGTATGATTTGTCTTCCCTATTAGATACAATTTCTCCAGCATTGAATTTGAAGTTTACTTTTTTTGATTGATTATTGTTTTGACCATTATTGATATTCTAATGATTAATATTTGTTAATAACTAATTATTGTCATCCAAGTGGGAGATTATTAAATTAATTATTTAATTAATCAAATATGGATTGACATGATTAATTATTAATTGATTATATTATAGTATATTGTTATTAAACACTAAATAGATGAATTGTTTGATTGAGTTTTGTGCTTGAATGAATCGTGATGGATCTGACCATTAAGTTAAACCAAACTTTACCATAAAAAATATCAATGAATAAAGATTGCTTTAATACTTTATAAAACTTTCCAAGATCCCTCACCCACTAAATAATATCCTTAGCAAATTGTAAGATTTCCAACTTGATTTCCTACGTAACTTTAAGTGCTAATTAATTTGGTTAGAATTAGTTTTGAAATAACATTTTATTATGAGAACATAATTTTCATTAAGATAAAAAAAATATACACCAGAGAGGGAATCCAGAGGTGAGCTAGGCCCCAACCAAGTTTTGAACCCAACAAGCTTGCTAATTTTTGTTTGTGGGCATTCCCATTCAACTCTCTACTGATAAACATAATAGAAGCACAAGTAAATCTATTAATTAACTCCCTACAATATCTTGCAATTGGCTCCAAAGTTGAGACACCAAGACAATTGTTAATGCAGTCCACCGCAACCAAGGCATTAGATTTCACCATAACTTCATCAATATGCAAGACTCTGCTAGACGCAAACACCGCCTTATAGCTAAAATCTCTGTAACGGTAAGCTCCACATTGGATTTCTCAGCCATACATGCGAACCAAATTTTTTTTCCTTCATAGACTTTCATCACGCAGCCAAAAGTGACCACACCCTCTGCACACACCCCAACATCCACTTGAATGGTTATCACTTTCATGTCCAATTCCAACGTGAAGGTTATTGGTTTGGCTGCATGTGTAGGAAAACATTATCATGTGTTATGATGTCTTGTAAGTTGTCTCTTACATGCTTGAAGAACATCTGTGCAGTTTGTTTGTGAAGTCAGATCAGATGTTGTAACATCTATTTTGTCTGATCTGGGACATCCTGGTGTAGAATGTTTTGATTTGATTTCTACACTTTTTTAGCAAATGCTTATTTATGTGATTTTCTCTAGTGTCTGCGAAAATCAAGGAAGTTTTGTTGTCCAATACAAAGTATTTTTGTGTTAAGTTTTTGGAAATTTTGAAGATCTTTTTATCCTTGATTTGGAGTATATCATGGTATCATATCTTTGAAAGTTTTTGATATGATACAGGCTCATTCAGAATGCTTTATATATAAGATGTTTTAACCTAATTGAAAAAGGTGGAATGATTGTGTATTATGAAACTTAATGCTTTTGAGATTTAGGTTTTTCTTGTGTGTGTGTGTGTTTATGAGCCACTCTATCATCATTCTGATATTAGGGTTGGACCGTGTTTTTAAGTTGTAATTTGTTAATCATCCATAAGCTTTTAAGCAGTGATTGTTGTGTGTCTTTGAAGGGTGTCTTCGTTTCTTGTTAGTTCGTGTTTGCTTATCACTGTGTGTGATTGGGGGAGTGAAAGGTGTCTCTTATCTAAGAGTTCTTAGATAGAAGTTTCATTGGGTAGTGATTAAGTGAGGAGTGTAAACTGAGTGGTTTAACTCTGAATTGATACTACTAATAGTGGATTTCCTTCCTGGCTTGGTAGCCTTTAGACGTAGGTGTGATGCACCAAACTGGGTTAACAATTTCTTGTGTTCATTTATTTTCTACAACTATATTTGTGTTCATGTCATTGTGTTAAGTGCAGAGATCAGTTGTTCTGACATCTCATAGGACATTTGTAATCTGCTATACCAGAATTTCAATTGGTATCAGAGCAGGAATCCTGCTCTATTTCTGGGTGAAATCTGGGGACGATACTTTCTGGTACAATGGACATAGAACTAGGGTTTGTCAACAGACCGCCTATTTTGGATGACACTAATTATGATACCTGAAAAGCGCGTATGGTGACTTTTCTAAAAACTATTGATAGCAAAAGCTGGAAAATAATTATCAAAGGTTGGAAACACCCTATTGTGAAGGACAAAGATGGAAAGGATACAACAGAATTGTAGCCAGAAGAGGATTGGTCTAAGTAAGAAGATGATCTTGTTCTTGGAAACTCTAGGGCCTAGAATGTCTTATTCAATAGAGTGAACAGGAACACCTTCAGATTGATAAATAATTGTACTGTTGTTAAATATGCATGGGAGATTTTTAAGAATGCTCATGAAGGAACCTATAGGGTGAAGATGTCAAGACTTCAACTTCTTACCACCAAGTTTGAGAGCTTGAAGATGAAGGAGGATGAGAGAATTCACGATTTTCACATGAATATTCTTGATATTTCTAATACATCTAGTGCCTTGGGAGAGAATATGTCAGAGGAGAAGCTAGTTAGAAAGATTTGTAGGTCGTTGCCTAAGAAGTTTGACATGAAGGTCATAAATATTGAAGAAGATCAAGACATTAGCAACATGAAGGTGGAAAAGCTTGTTGGGTCACTTCAAAATTTTGAATTGGCTATCAATGAAAGATCTACAAATAAGAACAAGAGCTTAACTTTTATCTCCAATACTAATAATAAAGAGGTTCAATGTGACATAGAGACTAATGAAGGAATTTATAATGAACTTGTGCTTCTTGGAGGCAAGTCAATAAGGTTCTAAAGTGTATGAATAGGAAGTCAAGAACAGATGTTGCAAACATGTCATTCAACATTAGGAAGAACAATGATTTTTAAAGAGAAGAAAGAGTAGAGGAGAAACATAATCAAGAAAAATCTCTCACTTGCAGATGTGATTCTGATGAAGGACCGGATGTTGGAGAACTTACTTTTGATGAGCATGCAACTTCATATAAAGAATTGTACCTCAGAAGTGAAGAAGTGTGTCAACTAGAAGATGATCAAAAGAATGTCATTGCTCAACTTCAAGATGAAAAAGTTAAGTATCTGGTTGTATCTCTGATTTGAAGGAGGAAGTTGTATTGCTCAACTCAAAACTTGACAATATGAATATATTTGTAAGAATGTTTAATAATAGTTCTGATGTGCTAGATGAAATTCTTCAAATTGGGAAGAATGATGGAGATGTTACAGGTCTGGGTTACGATAATCAAGATGTGAAGAAGAAATGAAAAGTGCATGCAGTGAAGTTTGTTTAAACTAAAGAAAAATGGGAAAAAAAGATGTCAGGTCAAAAGTCCCAACATCAAAAAAGACATCATTATGGAAGCAAGACCCAACATTGGAAAAGTCATTATTGTGGAAGGTTTGGTCACATAAAACCCTATTGTTACAAAATGTATGGTTATCCAAAACAGTCAACACAACCTAGGAATAATCACGGTATGATTAAAACTAGAAAGGTGTGAAGACCTAAGGTTGTTGAAAGTGAGAAAGATTTGTATGAAGACAAAGAGGAAAATGTTGGTGAAAAGAACCATCAATCTATAGAGATGGTCAATATTGATGATCGAAATACTTATAATGTTGCTTCTGTTACTAAGAAAAGTAAGGAAGCATTCTAAAGTGAGTCAGAGTATGATGTTAACCATAATGTCCAAGATTTCATGCCTTCAGTAAAGAAGCAAGATGCAGTTGGGAAACAAATTTATGTTTCTTTTAGTGCCTCTTCTGCTCTTGGTGATTGGATGTGTTCTACTGCAGATTTACTTACTTTTGGTTGATTACCCTGAATGCATAGTCGTTTGGTTGACATATTATGGCTAAAAAGGGGGATAGCTAGCTAATCTAATATGATCTATTTGTTCTGTTGTTGTGCCAGGTTGGCTGTTGTTATGATTGGGTGATGTCTTACTAGATGTATTATCTTGTGCAACCAGAAATATTAAGTCAATATTGTTTTATGTTTCTACTTGGGAACTTCTCTGATTTCTTAGATGAGCAAAAAAACACATTATTTTGTGCTCTTCATCTGAAGTTGAATATAGGGCCTTGGCAAACACTACTTGTGTAGCCATATGGTTAAATTTTTTGCTTCAGGACTTCAACATTCCAATTCATTAACCCACCATCATCCATTGTGATAACAGAAGTGCTATGCAAATTGTAACAAACCACATCTTTCACGAAAGAACAAAAAATATCAAAATCGATTGCCATGTTGTGCGTGACATAGTTAAAGACATCATCGTCCATTTTATCCCCATCGAACCAACTAACCTGCACCAGATATCTTTACAAAGTCATAACATTCTAGGCTCATTTCTAATCTTGTTAGAAAACTGGGATTACTAGTTATCCACTCTGGTTTGAGGGAGACTATTAAAGTAGATTAAATATTATTTTATTCATTTTTTTATCCTTTTTATTAGTTAAATTATAGTTGTTACATGTTGTAACCAATTCTATTATCTTTATGCTGATGAATAGGATATTTAAAGACATATCTAAGTGAAACTTCAAATTTTATAATTTATATTTGGTATTACTTTTCCAGATGTTAATATTTTGTATCTTGTTTCTAGAATTGTTTTTATGCTCAAGCCATAGTGATGCTAAATTACCAGACATGGGGTGTTTGTTAGATGATTCATGGGTGTGAGACATTTGTATATCCGAAAACTTGTTAACATAAGAGAGTGTAAATGAAATGGATGACCTGGTATGCATTTTTCACAATGTAGAGCCAAAACTGAAAATCAATGATAACTTTGTTTGATGGCATGAAAATTTTGGTTTTCTGTAAAGGTGAGTTATTTGCAACTATCTAAATGTTTTAATGCGGGTACAAATGTGGATGAGAACACATTAAGGGAGTTAGGTAGAATATGAAAAATGAATGTTCAATCTAAAATCCAAATGTTTGGTTAGAGACTGTTTTTTACTCAATAAGCTCTCAACTAGAGGCAAATTGGAAATTAGAGACGATATTAGCATAAGTCACAATGTAGTATGTCCGTTAAACTTTGGAGAAGAAGAAATTGTTATTCTTTTATTTCTTTCTTACATGTTTGAATTTCAAGTTTGAAGGAGGGGGTATGTCTGGATTGAAACAGTGTTGACTTGGGATTTTCTAATTTTTGGGAAATTGTAAGTCAATGTTATATATTGTGAAGTGCTTAGAGTTAACATTGATGCATATGAGTCGATAATGATGACACATCAACTAGAGCTTCTTGACTAACATCTTGAGATGTAGTTTGGAATAATCTTAAGAGCATATCTTAAGAATTAGTTTGGAGTCTAAAGAATAGACCTGAGAAACTACTCAATACCATGTTGAGGAAGGGGCTTTCGACGAACTCTAAATATTTATAAGATTGAGGAAACCAAAGAAGGAAGAGACTCAATGCTTTCAGTAACTACCTTTGACAGGCAAGCAATTACTAGTCTATAAGTAGTTAAAGAATATGGGATACTGGTTTCAGCAGTTCCAAGGCCTTTACGATGTGGCAAGATGTTGGAATAGGATTTGCATGTATTCGAATGATGTGTCAATTTTTTAAATTGTCGATGTAGTTATTCTTAGTTTAGTATATATAGCAGACTCATGTATTGTAATAAAGGTTCGCAAATTTTCACATGCATTTTCTATAGTACTGGAGTACGCAAGGAAAAGAGAGAAACTATTTGTGAGCAATTATGTGAGTATGTGTCCCTCTTTTTCTTTGTACTTTTTAAGTTTCCTTAATTGAAACACCTTTTAATTCTTGTCATTTTCTACATTCATTTAATATTGTTTAATTCAAGTTCAATTTACTTTAATTTAAGCTTTATTGTTATTAAAGTCTACTTTCATACTATTTGCAACCAAATATTTGTAGTTACGTCTTACATTTACGTCATAGTAAAAGTTTTCGCGCAAAACCGATCTTGGGATTTTTCGATTTAATCTCAAAGACATTCAAACTCGTGATTGTTTATTAAAAACACCTACTGACACATAAATGTTGGGGAAATTCGGGGGGGGGGGGGGGGGGGGGTCACCGAGGGAGGATTTCTTCTTAGGACATACTTTTGTGAGAGAGACACCACATATCCACCTAAAACCTTAAGGTGATAGGTGTGTGGGTTCTATCACTTATATAATGTTCAATCTTCCCTTTTTCTAATCAATGTGGGACTTTTTCCTCACACTTGATTCTCAACACTCCCCATCAAGTGTGATTCTATACACAATACTTTCCCTCAAGTGAAAGCTCTCTCTTCCACATACATTTGTATCATCATTGACATTCTTCAACAGAACACCTTCTACCTACCACATACGGGAAATGTTTCTATATAAGTAAGTCGGTCCCTTCACTCGAAATCAAAAGCTGATGATACCACTGTTGGGGCGATTCGGGGGATCAACGAAGGAGCATTTCTACTTGGGACACACTTTTGTGAGAGACACACCACATATCCACCTAAAACCTTAAGGTGATAGGTGTATGAGTTCTCTCACTTATATAGTTTTCAATCTCCCATTTTCTAATCAATGTCACACTTCTTCCTCACATTTTATTCTCAACACTCCCCCTCAAGTGTGAGTCTATACATAATGCTCCCCCTCAAGTGAAAACTATCTCTTCTGCATACACTTGTATCACCGTTGACACTCCTCAACGGAACACCTTCTACCCACCACCTGCGGGAAGTATTTTGATACAAGTAAGTTGATCCCTTCACTCAAAACCAAAGGCTCGTGATACCACTGTTGGGGGATTCATGGGGTCAACGAGAGAGCATTTCTACTTGGGATACACTTTTGTGAGAGATACATCGTATATCCACTTAAAACCTTAAGGTGATAGGTGTGTGTGTTCTCTCACTTATATATTGTTCAATCTTTTCTTTTCTAATCAATGTGAGACTTCTTTCCCACACTTGATTCTCAATAATAACAATTTCGGAGAAAGCTGAGTCGATTGTAAAAGAATTATACAAATCTAAAATCAATTGAATGGAAATATAAAAAGATCTTGGGGTGCCTCTTTTGATGGTCAATTTACTGGTCCATATTGTTCAAGGGGAGTGCAAAAGAAATTGAGGATGGTTTTTACCAACAACAAACAAACACGCTATTAAATCTTATTAAAATTAGGAAGAAATATGGTCAGTTTTTCCTAAAGTGTTGATTAATTAAATTTTATGAAAATTAGGAAGTAAGTTCTATAGGTATATACTCTAGTTTAAATATTATTCAGCTTCACACTCTCAAAATCACAATCCTTTATAATTGTGGGATCACTATTGTTATTTATGATTTAAAAATAATGAAATTACATCAAAATTTTGTTTAACGTATGTTATACAATTGAGTAAAACAAAAAAGCAAATGAGATAACGCTCAATAAATGACACATAATTACACTCAAACTTCCGCATTAAAATACAAGACGTAGTGAATTATTTTCACAGAATCAATCGGTAGAAAAGATCATCACAAATCACAATCGCACAAGTTACCTACTTAGTTTTTCATCAACCAACCACAAACAAACACGCTATTAAATCTAATTTTTCAAATCTAGTAACTAAAAATTAAACAATACCAAAAGTACAAAGAAGTTCTAAGAATAAGGGACACGTGCGATGGATCGCAGATCACGTGCATAACTACCTATCTGAAAATTCATATCCCTAAATAAACCTAGTTTGCAAATGAATGAGATTTTCAATTTCGTGATGCATGCGATACAAAAGAAAATTGAATTCAACGGCGAGTGAGATAACCAGGCATAGGACTAGCGCGTGGAGACCTGAGAGGAACTTCGCGCGTCTGTTTACCGTTAATATCGTAGTAAATAACGCCAGAGAAATCTAACGGCTCGCACTTTCCTCCCATCAATATTTCCTTCTGCCAAACGCCGCCGTTTCCCCAACCGTCTACTTCCTCATCCCTTCCTTCTCCCTGCTTCTTCTTCTTCCCGAACTGCAACATAGCTTTGTTGCTTATGCTGCTCAGCAGTTCCTTCGGTCGTGCCATCGGCGATTTCGGCGCCTTATGATCGGCTTTCCACTCTTCATCATTAATCGGCTTCGTCGGAGATGATTTTGCCTTTGCTTTTAAGCGGTATGCTTGCCTTGTGAGCAGAGTCAGAATCGATGATATGGTGACGAAGAAGCGGCCGTTTGATTGGCGTTTGGGAGACTCCGGCGAAGTAACTTTCACCATTTCTGTTTATGTGGTGAGTTGGTTTCGTGGCTAAGTCTTCTCTTTGTGAAATTTGAAAAATAGGAGGTTTGTATATATATAGGTGTAAAAGT
Source organism: Lathyrus aphaca (assembly GCA_963966055.1). NCBI lineage: Eukaryota > Viridiplantae > Streptophyta > Magnoliopsida > Fabales > Fabaceae > Lathyrus > Lathyrus aphaca. The sequence goes on from OZ014522.1 coordinate 515,617,001, forward strand.
ATGAGTCCACGTTATTTTAGTTGACTCAATCTTTTTTTTCTTTTTCTTTTTGTATTAATACGATTGGTTAGGGATGTTTGTTAATGGACGTCATTATTGTTAATTCTCTTTTCAAAAATTAATTATTGGGAGAATTCCTATAAAATGAAATCATTACTATCATAAGAGTTTAATGGAGATATCTAATAATAGTATAAATTAATTAATTTTAAAACTGGTTCATTAGGATTTACTTGCGGATTTTAATTTTAAAGATTAAATTATTAATTTTTTGAAATAATAAAGGTTGTTTTTTAAAATAAAATTATGAGAAGATAAACTAGAAATAATTTATATGGCAAGGATAAAATGGTAATAACTCATTAATATATAAAAGTAAAGTATAAATTTGGTATAATCTTTTTTTTCTTTAAAATATATTATTTTCTATTTTCAATTTTTATTTTAAATCTTAAGTTCTCTTTTCTAAACGGGTGGTTATAGGACGATTTTTATTATTTTTCATATATTATCTTTAATGTAATTATTTTATAACAATGTAAATTTTTTTAATTATATTTAAAGTAATGACTATGAATGGTTGTTGTTTCGGACTGGGCCTCGAGGACACTGCTGACCCATGGCCTAACACGTCGGGCAGAGACTCATCTAGTCGGCCACATCTTCTGCATCGTCGGGCAGACTCACAACTATCTGAGCATATGCCTACACGTCGGGCAAACACCTTATCCACTGGGCAGGGGACGGGGAGATCGTGTCTCCCCATCATCTACCACGTCACCCAACTGTCCACCATTATCTCCTAGAAGATATGGGCAGTTGGACCAAGGGAAAAACCACGTGCAAGGTCTTACACGCTTCTATGCGTACCTTGACAGTTCTTCCTTGGGCCTACCTAATCCAACCCAAAGAAGAACCTTGGCCCAGCGCAGGGGGCTCACTATAAATACCATTTTTTCACTAAAGGGTCAGGTATTCTAAAACACCTTCTTACTTACCACTTTTTGTACCGCTTACTTACCTTGGCATCGGAGTGCCTTACAGGTACACCCCCTTCCCACTTATCAACCATTTTCGTTGTTCGTGTTCAACTACTGGAAGGTCCTCCTGAACAGGTAAGATCAGTGGCGCCGTCTGTGGGAACCTAGCTATCCCCTTCTTCCACAACAAAAGATCAAAGCTCAGATCCATCTTCCATCCTTCTAGTATGACCGGAGAGCACGCCGACAATCGTCACATTCCCCTCGTCGACTACACGATGGAGGGCAACCTGAACTACAACAAAGTTGATTACAGAGACGGGCAGCCATCCACCCCGTCGCCAGAACCCGAAGATAATGGGGCTCCACCACCTCAGTCTCAAAATCTGTCGGCCGCTCCATTCCAGCCCATCCCAGTGCCCGTCGAAGGAGACGTCACTATAATTTCTATGGTGAACGCCCTCAACCAGGCCAACTCCATGCTCTACCAACAGCACGAGAGGATCATGGCCCTGGAGGCTGACCGACGGGAATGTGACGAACGCCTCTTCCTCTGCCTCATATTTACCGGGATGATAATTCAAGCCAAAGTCATAATCCTTCAAGAATTCCAACAAACGCCTCTACCTCATATTTAACTCTTTCTGGTCAAAAAGATTCTTCAAACTCTTATGGTAACTTAATACTTCGAATCTCGAACCATACAAATAATGCCTCCAAATCTTTAACTCAAACGCCACTGCTGCTAGTTCCAAATCATGGGTAGGATAATTCCTATCATGAATTCTCAATTGTCACGAAGCATATGCCACTACTTGACCATATTGCATCAACACCCCACCCAAACCCATCAGAGAAGCATCACAATAAACCACAAATGGTTCATCTGGTTTAGGTGAAGTCAAAAATGGAGCGGTAGTCAATTTCTTCTTTAGCTCAATGAAACTCTGTTCACACTGTACGTCCCACACAAACGCTTTAATCTTACAAGTTAACTGAGTCAATGGAAGTTCTAACTTCGAAAAAACTCTAATGAATCTGCAATAATAACCCGTTAATCCCAAAAAGCTTCTAATTTCAGTTACAGACTTTAGAGTCTCCCAATGTAGAACTGTATCTACCTTGGATGGATCCACATGAATACTTTCACCTAAAATTACATGGCCATGAAAACTCACTTCCTTCAACCAAAACTCACACTTCGATAACTTAGCATACAACTTCTTCTCTTTCAACACTTACAACACAATTCGTAGATGTTCAACGAGCTCTTCTTCCGACTTAGAGTAAATTAGAATGTCGTCTATAAAGATAACAACAAACTAGTCCAAATAATCATGGAAAATCCAATTCATATACTCCATGAATACTCCAGGTGCATTCGTAACTCTAAATGGCATCACTACATATTCCTAGTGTCCATACTGAGTCATAAAAGTTATTTTCTTCACATCCTCATCTTTTACCCTTATCTGGTAATATCCCGACCAAAAATCAATCTTGATAAACACACAAGCACCCACTAACTGATCCATCAGATCGTCTATCCTTGGAAGTGGATACTTATTCTTAATTGTCACTTTATTCAGCTGCCTGTAATCAATACACAACCTCATATTACCGTCCTTTTTTTCCACTAATAGCATTAGATCTCCCCAAGGCGACACACTCGGCCTTACAAACTTCTTTTCTAATAGTTCCTATAATTATATCTTCAATTCGGTTTACTCAGGAGCTGACATATGATATGGTTCTCTCTGGTGGAACATCCACAATATCATCAGGGAATACTTCTGGAAATTATCTTACCACTCGCAATTCACCAATCGCTATATTATTTTCCATCGATAAAGATGCAAACAAAGCTAATACTTGAGCTTCTTCATTCAAAAGTCCCCTCAACTCTTTAGCAGATAGATAATCAACTATTCTTCCTCTTCATCAGGAGTAATAAATCGAACTGACTAGCTGAAACGATTAATGTGAACATGATTGAATTCCAACTAGTTCATTCCCAGAACCACATCTAAACTTTCCAACGGAAAACAGATTAAATCCACACCAAAGTCCTTACCATAAATTGATAGAGGACAATTCAAACAAATTAAAGAAGTAGTTAACGATCCATTAGCAGGGGTCTCGATAACCATTTATCCTCTCACGGGGGAAACAACAAGACCTAATCTTCTCACATAGTTAATCACAGTAAAATAGTGCGTAGCACCAGTATCAATCATGGCTATCAAAGGTGTATCATTAATATAGAAAATACTTCTTATTAGTCGATCCTCACTAGAAGTATGTGTTCCTGTCAAAGCAAATACCTTTCCTCCAGTTGCAGTTTTCTTTGATTTCTGACAATGAATGATGATATGGCCATGCTCTCCTCAATTATAGCAAGTCACCATGTTAGTCTTGCACTCTACAATCAAGTGTCCAGTTTACCACACCTGTAACATTTCAGAGAAGCAGGGGCACCTCCCTCACTTGGCTTCTTACCCTCAACATGATTTTTCTTACCTTTATCATCCAAAACTGCATAAGGTTTCCCATAGTGCATCTGTTGCTTTCCTCTCCTCTTAGCCAAACTCTTAAAGTGATCTGATTGAGCCTTGCTGTCTTCTTCAAAGATTCTACAATAATCAACCAAATTCGGGGATCTTCTGATCCTCTGGTAACCGATTTCCTGCTTGGTTTCAGGCCTCAGACCATTCTCGAACTTAACACACTTCGAGAACTTAGCATTCGCTTCACTATAGTGCAGATAAAACTTTTCCAAGTCATAAAATTTGGTCGCATACTTTGTAACCGACATACTCCCCTGCTCAACTCTAGGAACTCAATCTCTTTCTTTCCTTGAACATCCTTTGGAAAGTATTTCCTCAAGAATTACCTTATAAATACAATCTAGGTAATCGCCTCACCAGACGCTTCCAACCGCTGACGAGTACTAACCCACCAGTCATCAGCTTCTCCCACTAACTTGTGAGTTCCCAACCGCACTTTTTGGCCTTCAGAACACTCCATCACTCAGAAGATCCTCTCAATTTCCTTGAGCCACTCTTGCACCCCATCTGGTTCATACTTTCCCTTGAAAGTAGGTGGATCATTCTTCCGAAACTCATCATTCTCACGATTCCCAGCATTCATCAGATTTTGCACAGCTTAAGCCATAACCTGCAAAGCGGTGGCAAGTGCAACGTCATTTCTCCCAGCCATTCTAAATCTTCCATGCAACAACAATCAGAAACAACGGTTAAGAAACCTACGACAACACTCAACAATGACTCGATAAGTTAACTACTTGATCGGACGGATCAATCTGTTCTAATACAACTTTGTAACACCCAAATATTCCCCCGTAAAATTTCAATTTAAAATCAGAGTAACCAAAACATAAAACAAAATTCAACGGTTACAGTTTCTTCCAAAATATGACTCAAACGATACGTAACATAAAAGTTATTCATGCAGCGGAATTTTTAAAGAAAATAAACATAATATTTCAACAATAACTTAGTCTTTTGTTTTAAAACATAAAAATTCAACATCGTTCCCAACTCCCCAAAGTTACGTATCAGAGTCGACTCTTCTAATGTGAAGTGCACCGACTTCACCAACAACTGACTCTACTACTCCTGATTACCTGCATGTTACCCACGTAGAGGTAACATGCAAATAGAAGGGGTGAGATACTTACACAAACAAAAGAGAATGATAATACAAATAAGAGGTAAACATCATCAGGTATTCACCACTTGTCATCAATCAACAAAATAAACATTCATACTAATGCAAATATCAAAATTATGCAAGTCCATCAACTAATTCATGCAAATGAGACCCCAACAGACTTAATGCATGTGGTACCATTTAACGATCACTATTTCATGATCCAGTTCCCTTCGGAACTCTCAACCCCTATTTCAAGGTCCAGTATGACCCCTATTTCACGGTCACACTCACGACCCCTGTTTCATGGTCACGTACGGTCCATATTTCATGACCGCACCAACAACGATTCCCTCAGGGAATTCGGATTGACATTGTTACCCTACCTTGGTACACCATCCTAAAACTTTGCACATGCCATGTACCATTAAGTAAAACATGCAATGTCAACAACAACAACGACCTCATGCAACAACATCAACAACAACATGCAACAACATTAACAATAACATCATCAATAACACATATATACATGTTAACTCATGTTTTTATATCATTACCTCTAGCATACTACAAAACAAGCACGTAACCTACCAATATATGATCTTAGTGTCACAACATCAAAACAATACCATTAGAATATAAAACACACGGTTTCATGAATTTTCCGATAATTAAAAATGATATTTTTCAGTCATAGGCTGTGCTGAGCAGCCACCCTTCCGTGCTAAACGCGTTCATCACTTCCTGGAAGAGGAAAAATTTCCCAACATCGTGCTAAGCGTGATATACCGCGCTAAGCGCACTCTGCGAATTCGGCAGAAATTCTTTGTGATTTTAGTCTATCTCCCTCAGTGATTTTCCACTTCCAAAACCCTTCTTAACCTCAGAAAATCACAGAAATTCATACATACTATACATTCATTCTATATACAATCATCAAATCAAATATTCACAACAATTCATCAATTCCTAATCATTCCATCAAACTTTCCTTCAACCCTATAGATTCCAACCTAATGATTATCTACTCAATACTCATATTAGTTTACCCTCAGGAGATGAAAGAAATCTCACTCTTACCTTGATTTGATGGACGATTTCTCTCCCTTGTCGTTCTCTTCCTCTAACTCTTGCTCTAGCTCCTTCTTCCTCTCTTCTGTTCAAGCTCTTCTCAATCCACGATCAGTTTTTACGAACTCCCTTCTCTTTTCTCCAATTCCCAACATAACCCTTCGACCCCTAATATTGGAATCTCCATCTTGTCCTAACTAAACCCTCGCCTATTTACCAACTGTTGTACCCCAAAATTTGACCTCCCACAATCAAAGCAATGTGTATCAATATTTCTCTCAAGGTTCACAAGGTTCTCAAGGTTCACAATTGGTCAAAAGGATTGAAGACAAAGTTTTCTCCTGAACAATGGATCCAGAACTAGGGTTTTGAATTTATCCAAGCTAAATGGAGTTCCAAGGCCTCAAGTGAGCTTCATAACATCCCACATGTCTTCAAGGATCCCCATATCAAATTTTAGAGCTTTCCCAATAAGTTTGACCAGTCAGATGTTCAAGTATTAAAAAATGAGTCAACTTGGTAAAAAAGTCAAACTGAGGTCAACTGTGGTCAACTTAAAGTCAAACTTCAAGATTTTTTTGTCAACATCAATATTATGAGGTAAATTCATCATTTTTTCAAGGTTTTATCATTATTCATCAAGAAAATCTCAGATCATCAAGAATCAAGAAGTTTCTAAATTAGGGTTTCATAGTAAAATTCAACTGAACTTTGACCAGCCATAACTTTCACATACTCCATAAAAAATTTCCCATCTAAAGCTAGTTTTTAAGGAAATTGAATTCTCTACAACTTTGTGTCTCACAAGCCAAGCCTAAAAATGCATCAATTGGAAGGTATGAGCTAAAACATTATAGGTCCTTTTGAAAGTCAACAAAAAGTCAACTTTTTCCAAAGCTCATAATTTAAAAATGTTAAAAGATATGGACATGGGACAAAAGAGGTTTGTTAGAGGACTCTCTAAGCTTTCTAAAAAGTCCAAGATCACTCTCATAGCCTTAAAATTGAGGGATTTGTGTCTTTTCAAAGTTGGGAAATTTTCAAGGCGTGTATGAAGCAAAAAAGGTCTTAACTTCAAAAATTTCCAAATGGGCCCATAAAATTGCAACCCAATCTCAAAGCACGACCCAATAACCATTTATTTTGATTTTTATAATTTAATTTCTATTATTTTGGACTTTATTTGTTAAAATTCAATTTAAATAAAAATAAAATATAAAAAGTCAATATTTGGATCAAATATTTGTTCTAGAAACATTCACACAACATTTAAACTGATTGGATACTCTCCAAATTCGTGCTAGACCAATTTAGTAAGGATATATGTGATTTTTTGAGTCATTATGTAGGATTGTTTCTTCACACTCAAGTAACCTTAACTCATTAACAAAAGGCCCCAAAATTGACCTAGAATGATTCTATGATATAAACATAACAAGACCAAAGCAAAAAGGGATGTTTTTCAGAGGCAAAAACCCTTGTTCCAAATTCACACAAAAACCTTCAAAAAGTAAATTCGGATTTTAACCTAGAGGTAATTTCAAGGTGAAACAAAGGTTGCAATACCTTCCTGGATGTTCACCGAATGCATTTACATCATCTACATCATCAAAATCATTACCATAAACACAAACTGAATTGTGCTCTTCCTCTCTTATGCATTTTTTCGTTTTCATATATTTAACCATTATTGATTGAATTTGATGTCTGGTTTGTGTTTGTTATGACCCTAGGATTCTTTCTAGATCATTAAATCAAAGGTTCATGGCCTTAATAGTAAAACGTCATTGTTAGGTTTTGAGCTCTCAAATTAGGGTTTTGCGATTTAGCAATTATAAACAAATTCTAATGCCATAATTAAATTGTAAATGATGCGGTGATTATATTGGTGTGTTCAATTTAACAAAATATTACAGGTTTCATAGCATATGGAATAACATAGGATTTCATGGGCAAGGTTAAAACGTAGGAAAATTGGCAGCAAGAAACGCATAAATATTCGCAGGAAATTTGGAGAAGAAAATGACCTGGTGGCGCCAAACTCAGGATTCAAATTTAAGTTTGCCTTTTATTTTATTAGTTTCGTATTATTTCACCAAAGGCTGAATAGCCTGGTGGTAAACGCGCGCGTTCGTAAACAAGAGGGACTGGGTTCGATCCCAGGTTTCCTTAATTTTTTTAATGCCTTGTTTTTATTTTCAGTCCTAATATTTAATTTGTTTTGCCCAGGTTATATACAAGGCGCGCGCGCAGCCCTGATGGTCAACATATGAGTCTGGTAATGGGGAGGTTCTGAGTTCAAAACCAGGCCTCCCCCATTTATTTTTCTAACCTTTTTTTTTCTCTTTTAGTTCTTTCCCTTTAATTTTTTATTTTAAATATTACTTTATTAATTAACTAAATAGTTTAATTACATCACCTTTAAAAGAAAATCTATTAATAACTTTTTTTATATATTACTTTTTTTATATAATAAAATTAGTTCGTATATAATCTATTTTAATTAATTAATAATAACTAGTTATTAAGTGTTTTAATAAATTAAAATTTTCTCTAATAAACCCTAATTTTTCCTAAACCCTAATATATTCCTTACACCCTAAAATATTTTTTTTTCAAACCTTAAACCTTTTCTTCTTTTTTATGTTATTCATAACCTGCCTTGTTATTGTTGTTCTGATATTTTTCTTTTTCGCCATTATAATTATGTAAATGTTTCTCACCTGTAAAAAATTTATATTTTTATTTTTCGCCTCATAATTATGTAACTGCCCCGAAGCATTGTAATAGTTTAGAAATTTCTTATTTTTGCCTTTAATTTTCCGCCATTTATTTTTATTGGATAATTGTGTGGTTAGTAAATAGGGAGTGGCAAAACCTAATTGAAATTAATATGAATTTAGACAATTTAATTAAAAAGATTAAATATTTGAATATAATCACTCACACACGTAAGTCGATCTATGATCGCCGTCTGCACCTCCTAGGGTTACCCTTCTTAAAGTTGTCTTAATATGGTCAAGCCCCTCGAAAATAGGGTGTCTTAAGCATAGTCCCTCCATGAAATAAATCATCTAGTCTCTCCCAGATTCTGAAAGATCAAGTCCCTACGAGGTTGCCTACGATAAATGATCTTGTCCCTTCGGTAAAAGATGATAGTCCCTCCCAATTGCTAAAGACACCCTCAAGTTTTCTTCGTTGAGCATACGATGACCCTACGCCCGTCCGTTAAATCCAAGGTAATGACTACATATTCCTTAATAATAGGAACAATCTTACCCTTGAAAGAACATACAAGAACATGAAAGACTTAGTCTAGGGTAGGAACTCTAAAGTTATTGGCTCACATCCTTTAAAATATTTTTCACACCTTCCCTTTATATAACCTACCCCCGAACTCAAGTCTTTTAAAAATAGGTCTTTCTTATTCTTTTATGTCCTTTCCACTTGGATAAAATAAAAGTCAGTGGCGACTCTTGCTATCTGCAACATATATAGAAAGTCAGTTTTCTCACCGTGTTACACCAACCTATCATTTCCACTTAATATTCCAATAATTAAATAATTTCAATATATAATATGAATTATTAAACTTATATTAATTAAAATAATATCATTCTTTTTACTCCACACACCGACCTACATCACAATACCACTACCCTTCACTAAGGACACATAACCATCAATAAGGCACAACAACGCACCATCAATCTTTACAATTCATGAAGTGCACAATAATTCTCCAATTAATCGAATAATAATTAAACAATTAAATCGGGACATTATACAGTCTGTAACATAACAGTTAACAAAAGAGAAATTAATAAAAGAGAAGTTGAAGTTTAAAATTTAAATTGAAAACAATATAATTGGAAATAAAAATAAACTACATCAAAACCAAGTTTAATGGCTGAAAATAATCAATAATTATTTGTCATGTAATCAATTTGTTTTTCTCTCTCCGTATTTAATTTTTAATCATTTTCAACCATTGATCAAAAATGATTTAATGGTCATGATTTGGAGTTAATATTGGATTAAGAATATTCGTAGTATATATATATATATATATATATATATATATATATATATATATATATATATATATATATATATATATATATAAATATATATATATATATATATATATATGTGTGTGTGTGTGTGTGCGCGCGCGCGCGCGCGCGTGCGCGTGCGCGTGTGTGAACGACTCAAATTTAAATTGAAAACGATATAATTGGAATACAAATAAACTACATCGAAACCAAGTTTAATGGCTGAAAATAATCAATAATTGTTTGTCATGTAATCAATTTGTGTTTCTCTCTCCATATTTTATTCTTGATTATTTTCAACCATGGATCAAAAATGATTTAATGGTCATGATTTGAAGAAATGGGAACAATTAGTCATAACAATCAATTTTTAATTTTTGTAAATCAACGGACTACATTAATTTCTCTTCCTATAATCATCTTTTATGGTGACTTATATAAATTACCAACAAAAAATGTTTTTATACTAAAATTATTGTTGGATATTAGGTATTTTACTTTTATAATAATTTCAATTATTCAATAACATATAAACTTGTTTTTTTAGAAAAAAATATTTAAAAAAAACAATCTATAATCAAAATCAAAATTTTACAAATTTATGAATTCAATTATAGTTGAACGAGATGCTTTTTTTACTAATGTCAAAACAAATTTGATTTATATTTTATACAAAATTTAAAAAAATTATTTGTATTTTGATTAACTTTTTAATCACTATAAAGTTTTTTTTTTATAATAGTAATAGATTAGTTTCTAAATTGGATTTGAAAAATATTATTAATATGTATTATTGTTTATGTTTAAAAATATTTTTTTTTGGGAAAAGAGTACAAATTAAAGTAATTTTTTGATGGATTAGATTTATGTTCAATCCTTTTTAATTTTTCATCTTTCATTTAATAATTATTTTTATTAAAATCATTGTTAGATATTAGGTATTTTACTTTTATTATAATCTCAATTATTCAATAACATATTAACTTGTTTTTTTTTAGAAAATAAAATAAAAAAATAGCAATCCAAAATTTTTCAAATTAATGAACTCAATTATAGCGAACGATGTGCTTTTTTTTTTACTAATGTTAAAACAAATTTGATTTATATTTTATACGAAATTAAAAAAAATATTTGTATTTTGATTATCTTCTTGATAACTATAATTTTTTTTTTATAATAGTAACTAGAATAGTTTCTAAACTAGATTTGAAAAATATTATTATTTATATTTAAAATTATTTTTAAGAAACGAATACAATTTAAAGTCATTTTTTGATGGATCATATTTATGTTCAATCCTTTTATAATTTTTTATCTTTCATTTAATAATTAGTTTTATTAAAAAAGATATTCAAGTTAAATTATATAAAAAATTGCTCAAATTAACCAAGTATAAAACATGGACAATATCTATTCAATAATCAACCATTTTAAGAATGATTGTCGTTTAGATAAATAAAATTTATTTTAAAATAAATATCATTCTTATTTTTTAATATAGAAATTATTTTATTTTTCTTAAAGATTAAATATGCAATACTCTTTGTAGTGTATGCGAAATTCAGTTTACTCCTTCCTTTATAAAAACAAAATTTGAATCTTCGTTAAAACTCTATGTATTTTGTCTCATAAGCATCAAAGTTACTCTTGTAATATTAATTTTTTAAGGGGGAATCCAAAAAAATATTTAAGGAATATTGTATATTTAACCATTTTCCAAATATATCTTTTAATTATTACTTTGTATACTATTTTTTAACATATTTATAAGATTAATTATTATACAATGAATACTATTTTCAACATATTTATATATTTATAAGATTAATTATTACTCTATATATTATTTTCAATTGTATATTTTAATTAATACTCTATATACTATTTTCAACGTATTTACAAGATTAATTATTACTATGTGTACTATTTTTAACATATTTATAAGATTAATTATTATACAATGAATACTATTTTCAACATATTTATATATTTATAAGATTAATTATTACTTTATATATTATTTTCAATTGTATATTTTAATTAATACTCTATATACTATTTTCAACGTATTTACAAGATTAATTATTACTATGTGTACTATTTTTAACATATTTATAAGGAAGTGTTTATATAACTCTTTTTCACGTTACATTGCAAAACTTGAGTAGTGGGTTGAATAGGAAGTGTTATGAAAAATCATGGGGAAGTCCAAATGAAATTTTAATAATTAATTTTTAAATACAGATAAAATACATATAAAAAATATTAATAAAAAATCAAAGATTACCATGTGGCTTCTAAAAATTATATTAAAAATAGAATTAAAATCCAGCTAGACTGCCAAATCATTTAAAAATGAAATTTGGGTTCAACTGAGGTATGAGTGATATAATTTGGGTATTATGAAGGGGTTTAAAAAAAAAAATTATAGGCTTAAAGAAAAACTCGCTAACATTATAGGGATTTGTATATTTAACTCATTAATTAAAATCACAAAATTAAATTTTGAATAAATATTTATCTAATAAAGTTGAATACAACAAAATATGTTTTATTCACAATGTGACAAACTAAACTTCGAATCTCGATTGTGAGAGATCTCCAAAAAAAAATTAAAATAATAAACCAACAAGTATAATTTTGATTCCAACTAGTTTTGTCGACTCAGTTCTTGTTCTAATTGATCTCCTAACATTCTTCTTAGGTGGTTCTTCGTTTCAATTGGTTGAGAGTTCAGTTTTTTGGTCTTCTTCAAACACAATTGTGATTGTATCTTGTTCCTGTCGAATTGGCCCATGACTCCAATCCCACCTTTTTCCTTGATCCACTAGAACATCTCAACTGATCCCAAATTTATCATCATTTGGTGAATACAACTTGTATGCATCAGTCGAATGAATACCTATGAGCACCATAGCCTGACTTCGATCATCTAACTTCTTCCTCACTTGTTCAGGAACTTGCCTGAAACACAATGATCCAAAAACTCTAATATGACTAACATTTTGGTTATGTCTTGTCCAAGCTTTATAAGGTGTCTTCTTCGTTGGACATCTGTTTAGAATGTATATTGTTGTCGAAGCTGATTCACCCCCAAAATCTCTTTGGCATATCTTTAGTCTTCAACATCATCCTAGTCATGTTCAGTATACTTATATTTCTCCTCTCATCTATACCAATATGTTGAGGTATATAAGGTGCAATGAATTCATGCTTTATACCTTCATCAATGATTTTTTTTAAATTCTCTATAGGTGTATTCACCACCACCATCAGTTCTCAGTTTCTTTAACTAATATTCATTTTACTTCTCGACATGCAATTTAACCTTCTTGAATTGTGTGGATACCTCAATTTTTCATTCAATAAGGTAAATTCACATATATCTAGTGAATTAATCTATGAAAGTTAGGAAATAACAATTACCTCCATTATACCTTACTTCAAAGGGTTCACACACATCAAAGTGAACAAGCTCCAAATTTTCTCTAGACCTCATGGACAAGTCATGTTTGAATTCTTTCTTAGCCTATTTTGATTTACAACACTCCTCACACACTTGACTTGGTTCCTTCACTTGAGTTAATCCATACATAATCTTCTTCTGGTTTAGAATACTTAGACCCCTGACATTTAGGTCTTCATACCTATGATGTCATAGTAAGTTCTTATCTTCGACATTAGTCGAAGAAAGAAATTAAGGGTCAACCATGTTGATCTCAATCTTGAAGGTTTTGTCATATCCCAATTTTTCCTTCAGGACTATCATTCCTTCACCATTTACACTTTCATCATATTTCCTTCCAACTTCATGTTATACCCTTTGACAAGTAATTGGCATATACTTATCAATTTATTTGTCATTGAAGGTACATACAATACATCAGTAATGTTGGCCTTCTAACAATTTCTTTTCACCACAACTATGTTTCCTCTTCCTTGTGATTTAACATATCTTCCATCTGAAAACTTGATCACTTTCTTGACTGATTCATCCAACTTGGTAAACCAGTTTTTACTTCCAGTCATGTGATTGTTGCATCCTGAATCCAGATACCACATGTTGGTTTGCTCATTATTTAAGTGAATATTTTCCATAAGCAGCATATCATCATTGTCGTTTTCTCACACATATTCATATTTCTCTTCATCCTCGTATTTTGCGCTAGATTCGTTCTTTCTTTGACAATATCAAGCATACTGACCAAATCAGAGTAATTCCTTGAATTCTTGCTTGACTTCTCATCATTAGTAAAATTCTTTCTTTGTTCCGCCTTTTCATTCCCAGATTTCCTGGTGAATCTTACTTGCATTTCCCGTTCAACCATTTTCTCCCTCTCTAAGTTCCTTTGCTTCAGTTTCATCTCATGAACCTCTATGAAGCTTTAAGTTCTTCAACCTTCATCTCATCTAAGTTATTGGACTCCTCAATGGACACGACAATGTAATCAAAATTTTCAGTCAGGGATCTCTACACTTTCTTAATCTTTTGTAGATCAATGATTGATTAACCATTCACTTTCATCTGGTTTGCTAGTGATACCACACACATAAAGAATTCTGAAACTGACACATCTTCTTTCATTTGAGTCATCTTAAAGTGCTTTCTTACCGTCTGCAACTTTACTATCTTCAACTTTTCATCTTTGTCGTACAAGTTCTTTAACTTGTCCATGTTCCTTTTTTTGTTTCTTCTTCTTCTATGGTCTTCTCAAACACTTTAGGATCCATACATTGATGAATCAAGATCCGAACTTTTACATTTTTCTTTCTTCATTCCTTATGTGCATCTTGTTGAACATCATATACATTCGCATTTGATGCAGGTACTCCATTGTTCACAATTTCAGCCACAAATATAAAGATGATTGTCATCTACGCAACTCACCTTTCATAGTTCTCACATTTGAAAACATGTAGATTCACTATAAATTGCATTAATGTTGTATTTATGTTTTCCATTATAGAATCTCATTGAATCACAATATAGCAACATTACATCAACACGACATGACAGTCTTACATTGAATTAATTGAATTAATCTAGCATACTATATATAATTGAATTAATTATTATATGCAAAGGTGATGAATTAATGTAAGAGCTGATTAACATCATATCATGATTTGCATCTGTCATTATCCCATCCAGAATCTGAAACAAGTTGTTTAGTCAACTCCGCAATGGTGGAATCAGCATTAACTAATCACTATGCTAAGTTGATTTTCAGATAAAGCAATGCAAAGGCCAAGTCTTCACTTTTGTAACACATGGACTCATTGGGCCAAGTGGGTAAGTTATGTGGGCCTAATAATGGGCCCACTTTCAACTTACAAACCACTTTCACGCGTTTCTCATCGGTATTGGTCATACACTCCCACCAACTTGTGTTATATACTAATCACATTAATTAGCCATTTTTCCACCACCCGTAATTATCTTTGACGGTGTTGATTACTACTTTGTTGGTTATCTTCCATAATATTAAGTGTGGATTTGTAACTATAATTAGGTTTTGATTTGGTCAAGAACAAGTGTGTGAGAGATACGTACTCTTTTTTAGTTTGTCAACTCAAGTGCAACAGTGAGGTAATTAAACATGCGATGCAAGCTTGAATTCATGCCAAATAGAAGATAATAATATTTAAAGGAAGAATGAAACTTGTCTAACCTTAGTACGTCCTTTTAATGATTCCAAGGGGAGCTTTTCCTTTGTGGGGATCATTTGAATTCAGCATGCAATTACGATATTATAGTTTTTTCAATCTCTTATATATAAATAGAAATAAACACTTGCATTGCACATTCGTTTACAAAATAAATTAGTCTCGTTTAATGTTGAGACAGAAGAAAGTTTATATCATAATCATTGATATGTTCTTTAGTTTTCATCGACTTATTCCTCTCAGCGTTGATTAATTATATTTTGATTGGAATTATGAGATTAGAGCCTTTTGAATTGTTTATGAGAATTTTATTAAATAGTAATATATAATTTGAACATGTTCTTATAAGTGAGGGTAATCTTTATCATATAAGTTGATTTTGTAGGAATAACTTAGGTTCAACCATATTTTTTAACATGGTATCAAGAGTCACATTTTAGATTCGGCGGATCATTTGCTATTACGATAGTTGACAATGCGATGAAGGACACCCTTCTTACAAATGCTATGACACTTAAATCGACCATAAATGTGAAGTTTTTAACTTAGAATTATGTGTATATGGGAATAATTTAATGTTTGTCTTTTACAATGAGGTCCTAAGATTTAGAATGACCTTATAATCTTCTATTTATATAGTTGTCTAAGAGAACAAGTGTCAGAAGATATGGAGAAGTATAATCTAATGATCTCTGGGATTTACAAGGACCTTAGAATCTTCTATTTATATAGCATGTCCCTCTCATAACTACAAAGTATTATAACCCTATTTAGTTATCACATGTCTTATAGACTCGATGTTGGTGTGTCGATTTCTATGCATGATCTACACTCCTTGGATGCTTAGTCGACAATGATTTAATAAGATGTTAAGATGTGACCATTATGTGGATCATAAGTCTTTGGATCATTTTTTTGGTGTAGATGTTTGCAAATGTTTCATAAGACCGTTGGATGGATCTAGCAGTCTGTGAAGCTTGTCCATTTTTTTGGCATTGGTTTATACTAGAGAAGTAGCCCTAAGACAATGCTGAAGAAGTCAGATCTTTGTTTGTTTTAGTGATCTTTGAGTACAAGGACTCCTTGGCGACTATGGATGCGAACACATTCCTTTCTACGGAGTTTGAATACAGAGTTTGAACATTGACCTGGAATACTCAGCATTGTTCCATAGGCATGTTGCAAACATTTGTATGAAATGATTGTCCGTTGTTTCTTTTGATAGGCATAGATGAGGCTTTGACTAAGTAACCTTTCATTCTTTCATAGGGTTCTCCATCATTACTCTTTTGAGATAGTCTAATTTGCAAGGCAACTAGGTCTGAATGTGACTTCAAGGGGACAAGACATGACTTTCAAGAAATTTAGGACTTTGCGTATTTCTTTCTTAGTGGTAGAGTGACCTAATAAGAAACCCTTGAACCTTAGTGTTCTCCCCTATTTCCTAGTAGCTAGTAGCCCTGGGTCTAGAAGTCTTAGGTTGAGGGGTGTATTTAATGATTTTCTCAATAAACGAAGTATGATGATGACATCACAAGGAATGATACTTTTAGTTCCCTTCATGTGGAATTCTCTCATTGGATCTTCAAGACCATTCAGGTCATCACCCTCTCTCTGTTGGATCTTACCCATTTTTTTCATGTCCATTAGATCTCACTTGTTGGCATTTATAAAAGGATGTTTTCTTTTGCCTTTTTTTACCCCTTTTTATTTCTAAAATTCTTAAACCTTCCAACTTCTATAAGTTTTCTAGTTCTCCAAGTAATTATACAAAATATTTGTATTATTTTTTGTGTTTTCTAACTTCAACTTTCACCTTTTCCAATCTCCATGTTGTATAAATTCTTCCATTATTAAGTTTATACATTTTTAGTGTTTCATTTTGTGTATGTGTGGCCATTAGTGGTTTTATCTATCGTTGGGTAGTGGCCCTTTCATCACATGTGGTAATGTTGTTGTCATGGGTAGTGTAAAACCTTCATCCAATGGTAATTTCCTTGGTATTAGCTCTCGTCTCCTATTTATTTCTTCATTTGGAAGAACTTGTAAATAGAGTTTTTAAGGGTGAACATTTCTCGTGTGATCATGCTTTAGAAATAAGATGGAGACTAGTGAGTATACAACCTTATCTCTCTCAACTCACTTTTTATTGTGTGGACAAGCCAAATATAGCTAGGGTCTTTCAATGTACTTTGAGTGAACCTATTGTAATATACGTTATGAAATGAATGGTACCTTACATGAACCTTATATTTCTTGGGATGTCGCATATATACTCTGAAATTGTGGGGTTCTATTTATTAAGTCCTTATACTTATGTGGGGAATCCTTTAAAGGGGGTAATAGATGTTCCCATTTCTCAGGATAACACTTGTTGTAGTTACCTTAATTTTTATTTTGTGATGTGTGTTCGTATAATTATATTTTTCCCAAGAGAAGGCAACCCAAAGGGAAGCATGACAAGCTAGTATGGGCGAGTACATATTTAGTACCATATGTCACCCAAGATTGGGTTCTAACCACTTATTGGTTGTAACACTCGCCCATTGGTCGTACCACTCACCTTATATTGAGCTTGGGTAAAAATGTCCCTCATCCTCGTATAAAACATGGAGAGTGATGTGCCTTTATGCACTAAAGGTATGAAAAATAATTCAAAGGGGAGGCCATATTTTCCATGATAATATGGGAAATAAAGGCCCTATGTCCCACGCTCCTAAGGGAAGAAGACGATAACAACTCTTGGGATTCTAAGACTCGGGTCCAATATATTTCTATAAATACCTTACACATAGAGTTTATAAGAGAACATTCAACTCACTGAAGATTCACATATACAAAGCTTATCACCACTCTACATGAGCTTGCTCTAGCACCGCCATCAATCCTAAAACATGACATACAACCCTCCAAGTACAAGGTTATCCTTATTGTACATTTTTATCAAGTACAGTTGCTACACACGGTGTCTCCTAGTAAACCTGACCTTTGCCACACTCATTATCATTCACCAATCACTTTCATCAACTTCTCCATGTTGATGGTGAAATAAAGATCATATACCACTCTAAACACCATTGTATGAAGGTTCAACGTTGGTGGAGAATTCAGTTATTTCTGCCAAAAGTACATGCAGGTTTTAATGCTGAGCATTATACCCACTGGTCCAAAAATAGGCTTGGAGACAGAGCATGGTTCCAAAATTACCTTATCTATCAAAAACGCTATTGGAATCCTCCCTCATAACAATGATCTCATGGTCATCACAATTCGATATAATAATTAGGATGTAAAGTGAGTACTGATTGACCTTGGAAGCTCAACATAAGTCTTCTTCTAGAGCACATTGGAGAGGATTCAGCTTAATCCATATGACATATAAGTATTAGAAGGCTCCTTAGTTGGCCTATTAAGATAAAAAGTACAAGTTAATGTTCACATAATACTCGAAACTACATTTGATGTAACACCCATATATGAGTACATCCATAAAAGGCATATATTATACATGAATCCATGTTTTGATACTGAAATACCAATAAGTTCCTAGTTAACACATTGTATACATTAGATTCCCAAAATACACAATACTAAAACTAAGGCATAATATACATAAGATGTCCACAAAATACTAAGAACTATATCAAAATAATGATCTTAAAATAAAATCTTCCCAACGGAAGCCATGTCATCCCAAAAAGCCAAGATAAGTAAGGATATCAAAATGCTTTATCCTTACCCTTCACGAAACCTGAAGTACCTGAAATATAATCAACAACGTGGGGTGAGATAATAAACCTCAGTGAGTTCCCTATCTTATGGATTCTCTCGGCTTTACAAGTTTCTAACCAAACCTAACTAAAGTCGGGGGAAAGGGACAAGATTTTGAGTTCACAATCTCACACTATGTTGAAACATGTCTATGAGTTCAACAACTCAACTATCACTAGTGTGAAGCTTACTTTTGCTTCTCGTGGGACTCAATGTAATACCCACCTCAAGAATTTCTTTTGTCTTCCTGTGGGACTCAAGTGTAATTCCCACCTCAAGACTTGCTTTTATCTTCCCATGGGACTCAGTGTAACACCCACCTCAAGACTTGCTTTTATCTTCCCGTGGGACTCAGTGTAATACCCACCTTAATACTTTCTTTTATCTTCCCGTGGGACTCAATTTAACACCCACCTCAAGACTTGCTCTCATCTTTCTCTGGGACTCAGTGTAATACCCACCTCAATATTTACTTTTATCTTCCTGTGGGACTTAGTGTAATACCCACTTAAATATTCTCTCTCTATCTATCTATCTATCTATCTATATATCTATCTCTCTTAGGTCCCATGGGACTCAATGAAATACCTATCTCAAGCCATTATCACTAATACCTATGGGACTCATTGTAATACCCATTTCAAGTATACAATACAATATAATTTATTACCAAAGATACATATCTAGACATCAATTGTACAAACATTATCATCTATCAATTCATAGTTACATCACTAAGTCATACTATTGATTTATGATAAGGTTTTCCTCACTTTCTCAAGTCTTGTTATTTTAATTGTGTAATTACACATTCACATAAACTATTATTTTCATTCAATTGTCGCAAATTAATTAATCCCACATCTAAATCAATATTTTCACTATTTATCATGTAGATCATTAAAATAGCTTTCCAACATTTCGAATGGGGGTCAAAACGGACTTACGGATCAAAATTTATAAGTTTCCGCAGTTTCTATTTTTTTTGTGCAAGGTACTTTCTCTATGCGATCTTGAACTCACGATGCGAAGTAAGACAGTAGTGGAATTCCCAGATTTTGCTCCAAACGACCGTAGCGAGCTAGTACAGTTCCTGGGCATATTTTGTGGCAGAAAACATCATTTTTCACCATTGGAGGCCTTCTGAACCTCTGATTTCGATTCTATAAAAAAGCCTCGATCTTAGAATTCATCACACTACAATATTTTCACAATTAAAAGGCCATCCAACACATTTATAAAAATTAATACTAATATTATCAAACATGAAAAGTTAGGTTTTTCAACCAAACCATTCCAATCCAAACTCAATCCAACATACCCAATAATATTGAAACATAGAAGCAACATTATAACAACATTGAACATGTTAAACAACAACAACAGCCATAGAAATTTCTCATGGATAATGGAAGAAGGCATAAAACATGTCAAAATCCCTAATTCTATTATATGATTTTTCAATCCTAACTTTAAAAATACAAAGTCTCTACCTAGAACCCACCTCAAAACAAGATGAAGATGAAGAAGATGAGATGATTTGATGAAAAGATGATGAAGATCCAAGCTTTTATTCACTTCTAAGTTTTTCCTCCTCTTTCTCTCCTCCTTCTCTCTACTTTCTCTCTCTATACTTACTATCTTTGTTTCAAATGAAGAGGAAAAGAAAAGGAAATGATATATAGAGATACCATTAAGTTAGTAACACTAATTTGGAATGTCAAAAAAATTGAGAGTATCCAAAATGTCTCTAATGTACCAATTAATAAAACCTCAGAGTCATATAACATTAATTAAATTCAATCGAACTTATCAGTTGTTCTAATTATCTTAACAGATAACTCTCAGAGCACATCGAAACTCAATTGTTTTCAACTAATATTACTTAGAGCATTAAATAAAATATGGGGTATTACATTTGAGTTTGCGGAAATCGCAAATATAATCTAGGTGAAATATCTATTAGTACATGCCTCACCACCCTACAACGTCACCACGGGGCATCCCGTCCTCAACCTATTAGGGGTTATTTTGTCCATCTTGCATTTAATAATGAAGTATCTTATATTCATTGGGTGATTTAGGGTGGTTCATGGAGATCAATATATTGTCCTAGAATGATAACAGAGCAATTTAGAAATGAGAAGGGAAGAAATGGTCACAGTTGACTTCCCACAGCCAGCCACGCGAGAAATAGATGCTAAAAATATATAACTTAAACTAGAGGTAGATAATGAAAGAATTACTTCCATATAGGACCTAATAGAGGTCCAAATTAGGCATATAGATTTCCAAAACACCAAGTTAGGCATCTCCATATCTAAATTTCGTGGGGAGGAGTTGGTATCCCTCTGTTGGTGGAATATGGACTTATTTGATTGGGCACCTTCTGACATGTCTGGGATAGATACCAGAGTGGTTTTTCATCGCCTCGTCGTTGATTCCATAGTGAAAATAGTATCTTAGAGGAAGCACAAGTGAGTGCAGGGAAGAATTTTACAACTTAAAGGTCTTCCTAGAGACGCTTCCCATTACAGAATGCATAGTGGAAGAAGCCCCTCTATCTTTAAATATATGTTATTGACTATGTGGTGATCTATGTGCTTATTCAAGAGAAAAACAAAGTTAAAAAGCAATTCTACTTCGTAAGCAATGTGTTCAAAGGCATCAATTCCATATACCAAAAGATCGATAGGATCGTCTTGGTAGTCTTGATAACTGCAAGAAATATCAGACCCGCCTTTCAAGGGCATTGTGTCATGATGAAAACCAAACACCATATTCGAAATTTTTTGAAGAAGTCATATCTTGCAGAAAGGGATGGTATCCTAGGCAGCTGAGTTATTTGAGTATGACATTCAATATATACCCTAAAGAAGTATCAAGTCACAGATGCTAATTGATTTTCTAGTTGAGTTTAGTTCGCTGGTAGGTGAGGATACCCCCCACATATGGATATTTTCTATGGATGGCGCATCGGACATGAAAGGAAGTGGCATAAAAATTATACTATAGGGATTATAAGACCTCTGAATCGAGCAACCTTTGGAATTTATATTCAAGGCCATAAATAATCAATTTGAGTATTAAGTTTTCATCAATGGCAAGATCATCTCCATTGAGATGCACTTCAAGCCTGAAATCCAGAAGTGACTCAGAATCAATGGTGAATCAGGTTGTCGGAGAATATCAAATCAATGAGCCTTAGCTTATTAAATATCTGAAATAGGAAACTAAGACAGATAAAAATGTATACATGACTTGCTATACGGTTGGCTTGATGGAGCTTTACTAGATTATTTCCTTATCGCCTGACTTCCCTCTAAGTCCCCAACATACTCCCATTGTAAAGAATCAGGATGCACATCACTCTCTTGATCCTTTTTACTCTTCTTAACTCCTATTTTTGTCTAGTTATTTATTGGTGATGGACACATAGAATTTGTGCACGGATATGTTAGTTCCCGTAATTTTTTCTTCAATGCCCTCTAGCCAACAATATCCAAGGTACTAAAATACCTTTTGATTTGTATACATTGTCTTGGTACGAAGCTGTGCAATCTTGAGTAAAATTGAGTGTTATATTGATGCTCAATGTTGACAACACTTTTTTAATCAATTTTATGATTGCACTTACTTGCAACTTCAACATGGTGTTTACAACATCCCAACATCTGTGCAAATCTCTGCGAATAGTACTTGACATGTTTTTTAGTCTCCAATGAGTAGACTCAACCCTATAGAAAAATAATAAAGAAAGATGCAATAAATAAATTGATAAATTGTTGCGTAATAAAATCAAAATCACAAGGATGTAGTTGTCTGTTGTCGTTTTCCCTAAATGAGTGACTCGATTAGTCCAACAACAAAAATTTATTTATATGGTGTCAACCATGTTTGGTGCACATACTCAGCAAATGAATGGATATCAACACACACTACCTCAAAATGATGCAAGTGTTGCTCAAACTTAGACACATTTAAATACATGACTTTGTTTCATAGATCCATAACATGATTGTGCCTATTTGATTTGACATACTCCTTGAACTTCATACTAATATTTTTTTTAAATATGGAACACACACAACAAATGAATTGTGGAGGGGAACACAACTTACATGGCATTCATCAAGGAAAGTTTATGATTTGTCGCTATGACCTTGGAAAGAAACTTATCAGATATGAACAACTCATTTCACTTCTCTAGTGTCCATGTGAAGTTTTTCTCCCTTTCATTTTCCAAATAGGCAAACTCAACCGAAAACGTCAACTTCATTGACGTAACACCAACAATTTCAAGTAGTGGGAATCACACGTGTTTGTTTTCTATGTAAAGTAAACAATCAACACCAAATGAAACATGGTCAACATCTTCACAGACTCAGGAAATGCCAGAATATATCAGCAATATCATATGATCCCTCCCTATTTCTGGTCCACTGCATATATTTCTCATCATAAATTAGTTTCACCAGATGTTGCATTTTTTTGAATCGTCCTCTGATGGTAGACCAGTATGTAGATTTTTCCTTATGCACATGTATTGTACTCGTTAGATTATTAGGATATATATTTTTTAAAACAACAACTATGTACCTCAGTGACATGTTGTAGTTTGTCATTTCATTCACAAATTATCTTTCATGACGTTTTAAACAACCTGATATGGCATGACCCACTAAATCTTTAGCTAGTTCATGATTGTGAATACCACATCTAATTGTTACCTTCCAACTGCTACCGCTTCACACAGATCACAACATAAATGGACATTTAATTTTTTTTACTAAAAGTGTCTTTAGAGGAATTCTAGTTCTTGAAGTTTCCTCATCTCTCACAACTCCAAATCAATTTATCTTTCCTCCATTTGAGCTCATTTGATGTATCAGAATTAATACTAACAACAATAATAACATGTTGTCTCCCAATAGACTGTGTCCATGATAAGACGTTGATCCGAGAGAGAAATATTTGTCAATTTAAAAATATAATAATTGATTTATGTCAGAGATACCAAAAGTCGATTACATATTTCACTAGATAAAAAAAACACGCAAGTAAAACATACAACGTCATTGGTGAAGAACTAGATAAAATATGTAGAAAAGAATACACCTCGGGCTTTGCATATCGAAAGCATGTTGAATTGAACCTACCGAATTTTTCAAGGATGAGCTAAAAATCTGATATATCGGATATTCTAAATTCCTAGGAAATCCAGTAAGTTTACAAATAGTCTAGATTTGCATTTTATATTTTTCAAAAAACTCAGTAAAAAATCATATCGGATTCTTAAAAATTCGATAAAAACTCGTACTAAAATTTTAAAAATCGGATAAAAATGAGAAATTTTGACCTGAATCAATAAAAATTAATTTCTTAAACGTACTGTCGGTTTTTTGACTTTTTATTGCTTCTTTGAGAGTGAATTTTTTTAATCAAATATAAATTTGAGATAGGATAAATAATGGAGATGACATTTTTACGAATATAAAAAATAGAGGGTGTCAGATTTAACCAAAAGGTGTATTGATAAATTCTCAATAACAAAGGAAAACAACAAACTAAAAGGAAAGTGAGGTCCACTCTCTACTCCACGTTACCTATCCTGCACAAAAATACATCACAAAATAAATTTTATATTGAAAGTGCTTATAAAAACTATAGCATGCTTAAAATTACAAAAGAAATGTATGTGGTAAACTAAAATAAAAAATAGACCTCCCTGGAATATTATGAATATTATGCAATTATTTTAGAGGATGATATGCATTTTTATTGAAAAAACATAACATTATTTTCTTTATGAATATTGTTCAGTAACAAAAGAGAGAAAAGTTGGGTTTGTAATTGCTGGAGTGGAGTCACAACCTCTCTCACAAAGGATAAAATCTATAATTGTATTATCTAAAATAACAGTTATATATATATTTTAAAAATTACAAATAATAATATACTATGTATAACTAATAATTGTTCTCTCCAACTGAATTAAAATATGGTAATTCAAGATCAATTGATTCCCTAGAACCATATAAACTAAAATCTAAAATTGAATTTATGTAAAAACAAAAGGCATAGGATGTGTGGATTTAGTTGCATTACGTGAGGAAACACAACACATAATTCTTGGGGACATAGGATATTTGGATTTGTCTATAATTAATTGAATAAATGGAAGAATGTAATAATTAATATGACATTCTTATAAAATATGATTATTTTATAAATTCATGTTATATCGGTATAATTAATTATTAGTTATGGAGGTTTGTACACAACATTATAAGAACAATTGTTGGAAAATTAGTGCATATGCACGGATTCGGATTTTGTTTGGACCGCGGATATGTCATCAGTTAAAACACATAAAGAAAATTATAAATATTAAAATATTAGAGTTATAGTAAATATAAATTTAAATAATAATATATATAAAAAAATAATTTAAACAATAATATTTTTTTTATATAAATATTATTTTAATTTTGATAAAAAAAATAATAAAATTGTTCCCTTTTTAACAATAGTATTTTTTTCTATATAAAATATTATTTTAATCAACATTGTATTTTAATAGTTGATCTCGTATATAAAAATAATTGAATCAAAATATTATTTATGTTTTGACTATTTTTTTTAAAATGTTTTATTGTAAAGTTGTTCTCGTGCCTTCACACGACACTGGTGTGTTATCCGTGTTTTAGGACGAGTTCTTCTCACTCAAAATATAATAACCTGTGCGCTTACACTGATTTTGAAATGGTTACTCGTGAATCTGCACGTTACAGATCTGTTAGCCGTACGGACGCACGGGTATTGGTCTGGTAAACACACCTTTGTTTTCAAAATGTGATAAAGAAAATGGTAAAAAAATAAAATAGTCTAATTAAAATAGTTGATTGTTTAAAAAAAATGGTTTTAAAATGTTAATCAACAATATAATAATTATAAAATGTAATAAAAATATAATTTAGAAAAACAAAATTGTTTTAACCAAAAAATAAATTATTTAAAAAATATATATATTCTTAAAAGATAA
The DNA here is from genome assembly GCA_963966055.1 of Lathyrus aphaca. Taxonomy (NCBI): domain Eukaryota; kingdom Viridiplantae; phylum Streptophyta; class Magnoliopsida; order Fabales; family Fabaceae; genus Lathyrus; species Lathyrus aphaca. The sequence continues at coordinate 515,643,265 of OZ014522.1, forward strand.
ATAAATTTGTTTTATCAAATTTGTTTTACATCAATAATATAATTTTTAAGTAAAAAGCTCGGAATGGTTGTTTGTGCATTCGCAGGTACTGATCTGTTTTGATATTGATATAATACGCACATGTATTTTCAAAAAATAGTAAAAGTAAAATTAAAAAATTAAAGTTATCGAAAAAAATATTATTTTTAAAAATTTATGAATGATACAATTTTATCCCATTAAAAGTTTAATGTAATTTATATATTAAAAATTAAATTAGTATAATTATTAAATTAAGTTATATGTTAATTATTAGATAACTTATAGAAAATCATATTTTCAATAGTTATATTCAAATTATGTTTCCTCTCAAAAACATAAGATCCACGTGTGTTGTAGGGATTATGTCTATTAGAAGAGCAGGATTGGTCAATCTAAGAAGAAGTTGGTGATTGATATTAAATACACGTATATATTAAGTCATTGGTGAATGAAGTATCAACACTTAATTTTCCTCACTTTACTAGTTAATTATTTTATAGAAGCATAATCCAAAATAACTTGTACATGTGAGAGAGGACTTTCATTCTGTGAACATTTTACTACTTCATCCCCAATATTCTTCGATAAATAACTAACAACCACATGAACTAATATAATATATACAATTGAATCAAGTGAAGGCAATTCCACCATTATATTCATTCACTTGTTTATATTCACTCACTTTTGGAGGGTTATGATACATTCCCCACCTTAAGAGCCAACCATAGAAAATTGTAGAATGACAGATATAGTAAATCCAACATGACTATGGATATATCAGGAAAAGTACATTCAACATAACATACATAGCCTTTCCAATCAGTGGTGTCGTCTGTGGGAAATTAGTGTTGTTCCATTTTTCTCATCTTCGGATCGTGAAAGCAAAAACATCACCGTTAAATCTCTCTAAATGGCTCACCACAACGAATCCGTCAATGCTCGAGTTCTTTCCAACATTCCCGTTAAACAACGGGAAAGCGATGGAAAAAAATCCTCAATGGTCTACTCCCCAAAGTTTCGGTGGGATCAGTAAAGTGACGCTTTGATCAACTGATCAACACCAGTTTTAACCAATACTCAACTCTTGACCCTCCCCGGGGAGGATATGTTCCTATATCATTCTATAAGGAAGACCTTCTCATCAAGGGACCCAACGCCAGTATCCCTCTGCACATACGTGCGCAGATGGCCAACTTTGACGTCCGGAGGATCCTGGTCGACCAGGAAATCTCCGTTGACATCATGTATTCCCAACTGTTCGCAATCCTACAACTCAACGAGACACATCTGACACCCTACGTGGGATCAGATCTCCAAGGGTTTAATGGGACTGTCTCCAGACCTTGGGGTTACGTCGATCTGATTGTAACTTTCGGAGCAGGGGAAACTGCCAAGTCCATTAAAGTACAATTCCTTGTGATCGAATGTCTGTCCCTATATCACTGTATCTTGGGACGACCTACTCTAGCCGAGATCATCGATGTACCTTCCATAGTGCACTTGAAGATGAAGTATTATACCTTGTCGGGACAGGTGGACACCCTTCACGGAGACGTAGAAGTTGTTTGTCGGTGCTACGAAGCTACATCCAAAGGGCTCAACACCATCGTTGCCAAGCCAAAGTAAGTCAAGGTCGCTCTTCCCTGCAGCTCCGAGGAACCAAAGTCGCTCTCTTGAGTAGATTCCATCGACCTCGACTGCAGGTTCACCGATGAAGAGGAACAAGCACAGACGAACGCAAAACTTTCTTCATCTGCTCACCCCATACCCGACGCATACTTCGAGCTAGTCGCATTGGGGGAAGATCCCACAAAGGGGGTGAAGATCAGAGTGGACCTCCAAGACCTTGCAAGGAAGCAGCTAAAAGCATGCCTAAGGGAGAATGCTAATTTGTTCGTGTGGAGCGTTGTTGAGATTCCAGGCTTGGACCCAGAAACTAGGGGTGTTCGCAGTTCGGTTTGGATCGGTTTTGAAGCAAAATATCATTTGATCCAAAAGTAAATTTACTCGCGGTTTGGTTCGGTTTTGAATGATTGGTTAGAAAAATCCGATCCGATCCAATCCAATTTTATGAGGTTTAATTTGGATCGGTTTTATGGATATCCAAATTATAAATTATAGATTTTATTAATTTTCTAAAAGTACTAATAAATAGTAAGTTTTATATAGTATTTAATATAGTATATCAAAAGTTAATATTACAAGATGAAACAGATAAAAATAAATAGATAAAAAATCAAACTAATAAATAGTATTTTAAAAAATAAGTATCATCTAATATTAAATTAACACAACATATATATTAATAAAATATATATATATATATATATATATATATATACATGCGGTTTGGTTTGGTTTGGATCGGTTTTGAAAAATCAACCCGAAATCCGATCTGAACCGATCGGCTTTTACAAAATGACATCCAAATACATCCAAAAAAAATTGGTTTTTTGCGGTTTTCAGTTTTTTTGGATCGGTTTTCGGTTTTTATTTGGATTGGTTTGGATTTGAACACCCCTACCAGAAACTGCGTGCCATCACTTGATCATGGATCTGTTTGTTCGAGAAATCGCACAATGGAGGAGGAAATAGTCCTAAGAGAAGATAGAGGCCGCCAAGCAGGCCTTAAAAGACCTCCTAGAGGCACATTTTGTAACAGAGGCCAGGTATACCGCCTGGATCTCAAATGTTGTATTAGTAAAAAAGGTTAATGGAAAATGGCGCATGTGCGTTGACTACACTGATCTCAATCGGGCTTTCCCGAAAGACGCTTACCCTTTGCCTAACATAGATAAGCTGGTCGATAACTCTGCAGGTTTTAAATTATTGTCGTTCCTCGACGCCTATTCCGTGTACAATCAGATACCCATGGTCGTTACCAACAAGAAGTATATCGCCTTCATGACCGAATTGGGCAACTATTACTACAACGTAATGCCCTTCGGTTTAAAAAACATGGGCGATACATACCAGCGAATGATAAACAAATTTTTTCAAGCTGAAATCAGAAACATGCTCAAAGTTTATATGGACGACATGATCATTAAATCCCACGAGGAAACCGATCATGCTCTCTACTTAAAGAGAATTTTCGATCAAGCACGCAAGTGCAAAATACGATTTAACCCTTAAAAGCTATCGTGGCAAATTTCTCGGGTTTTATCTAACCGAAAGAGGAATAAAGGCTAACCACGATAAGTGTCGTGCTTTCGCTGAAACTCCCACACCAAAATAAAAAAAATCAATCCAATCGCTAAATGGGGTGCTCACATCGTTATCTCGTTTTGTGGAAAAATCTGCCCAGCATGCACTACCCTTCTTCAAGTTCCTCCACAAAGAGGCCGCTTTCGAATGGACGGAAGAGTGTTAGCAAGCCCTGACACACCTCAAAAGGCTCTATCAAAACTCTCAGTCCTCTCCCATCCAGAAATAGGAGAAACCTTATTTCTGTATTTTGTCGTTGCTAACGAAGCCGTTAGCGCCACCCTCACATGGGAAACACCTGAGGGACAAAAACCAATCTATTTCACGAGCAAAACCCTACAAGGACCCGAACTTAGGCACCAAAAGATTGAGAAAGTTTCCCTAGCGCTCCTCCATGCAGCAAAGAGACTTAGGCACTACTTCCTAGCGCATACGGTCATATTATGACAGACCAACCCATCAGGCAGCTCCTCGGTCGGCCGAACATGGCCGGAAGAATGCTCAAATGGTCTTTGGAGCTGTCAGAATTTGAAATTCGTTATGAAAGTAGAACGGCCCTCAAAGCTCAAGCCTTGGCTGATTTCGTGGCTGAAATGACCACCCCGGAAAACGAGACCTGCGCGTCTAGGAAATGGGTCATTTTCGTAGACGTAGCATCAAGCTCGATAGGAAGTGGAGCGGGGATTATCCTGGAAAATGAGGAGGTAATCCTAATAGAAGTATTCCTCACACTATGTTTCCCCACCTCCAACAACCAAGCGGAGTACGAGGCCTTCCCGCAGGTTTAAGACTCGCGGATGGTCTGGGAGCCGAGGAGATAACCATATGTACAAACTGTCAACTCGTGGCTTTGTAAGTCAAAGGTGAGTACCAAGTCAAAAACGATAACTTCTCAGAATACTTGACCCTGGTCAAGGAAAAGATTGCAAAATTCACATTTGTGGAAGTTAAACATGTTCATCACGAACACAACGTACGAGCAGATGTACTATCAAAACTCGCGAGCATGAAAAAGAAAGGCGGGAACAAATCTATCATTCAAGAAATACTTCTTCGCCCCAATATTGAAAAAATATCCTCGATGATAAACATAAATGTCATCGGCGACGCCAACTGTTGAATCACCCCGGTCTACAAATACTTGACTAGTGAGGAGTTGCCCGACGAACCAACGGAAGCCAGTATAGTCAAGCGTCGAAGCTGCTCATACATATTGGTCGAAGGAAAACTCTATCGGTGGGGATTTTATATTCCATCCTCAAGTGCGTAGAGGAGGAATTAATCCCGCATATCCTCCGTGAAATCCACGAAGGCATCAATGCCTAGTATTTGGGCGAGAGATCCCTAGCAAGGAAAGCTCTCCGAGCAGGATATTACTGGACAACAATGCAAAACGACGCTAAAGAACACGGGAAAAATACGGTAAATTCCAACGACACGGGGACATACACTTAGCACCTACAAGCGAGCTTAAGAAAATGTCTTCCCCATGGCCATTCGCATGGTGGGGCCTGGATATCCTTGGTCCCTTTTGTCGTTGGTTCGAACCAGAACAAATATTTTATCGTTGGAGTAGACTACTTCACAAAATGGATAGAAGTTGAGCCTCTAGCCAAGATCAAAACCCTTAACATATTATGTTTCTTTAAACGTAACATCCTCGCCCGTTTCCGAGTACCTCAGGCCATCGTTACTGACAATGGCACCCAATTCAAAGATAAGAACTTCCAGGAATTTATTATCAATGACAGGACCAAACAACACTTTACTTTTGACGAGCACCCGTAAACCATTGAGCAGTTCGAAACAGCAAACAGGTTCATCCTTCGAGGACTCAAGCGAATACTGGATGAGGTTAAGAAACGGTGGGTTGAGAAATTACACAACATTTTGTAAGCATATCTAACAGGACCTATTCTACAACCATGAAACCCCTTTCCGATTAGAATATGAAATAGAGGCCGTTATTCCCATAGAAATGCATGTACCATCCAACCGGACGAAAGCTCCAATGGATGCGGATACAAATACAGAAAAATTACGCGAGGAGCTTGATTTGGTCGAGGAAGTTCGATGAGGAACAACACTACGCGAGGCATCACTTAAACAAAAAATCTCCATCAGACATGACTCTAAAGTCATAAAACGGGCGTTCGAAGTTAGCAGCCTCGTCCTCAGGAGAAACCAGAAGGACTCCAGGGAAAGAACGCTAGCCACAAACTGGGAAGGTCCATACTGTATCCGAGCAAAAATGGAGAACAAAGCATATTACTTAGAAAATATTAATGGGGAAGAACTTGCTCGTCCTTGGAACGCTGAGAAACTTAAATAATACTATAGATAAAGTGTCTTTCGGCATGCTCAGACTCGAACTATGAAGCATTAGTACCGACCTCACATGTATACCCAGGTACAAGTATTGCATACAAAACTTATACCTTTATGGGACCTCCCTCAAGAACGAGGAGGGTCACCATCACACGACTGAATCCTCAACCGAGTCTATCATCGTCCTCGTACCACGACCAGGAAGAACACCCAGCTCGCGATGGGACGTTTAAGCCGCAGAACACGGGTCATCATCATGATTCAAACACCGTTTACCCATCAAATATACTTTGGCTTTCTGCCCGGTTTCCCAAACCGCCAGACATACATAAACTGAGCATAATTTCCCAAACAAACAAATAAAATCCAAATTCCCTTGCGGACGTACGGAAAGAACATCGCATACATCTATTAAGCGAACATCGAAACGATCGAGCATCGTAAAAACACTTAGCGAACATATTAAAAATTATGTGTCATCTGACGGACACACATACATACACAACAAGAAAATAAACGACCACCAAGGTCGTGAAACTTAATGACATTGAAAAATTACGGCCACAAGGATCGACTTGTTCTCGTATTACATAAAATGGGGGAACAATCCCCCCATCCCAAGTTAAAATCCATGGCGCGGAGGCCGGCTAGCGAGATTACAAATAAAACCTTCACGGATTGGCATTGGCAGCTGGTTGAGCATCAGTAGAGGCCCCTTGATCTTCCTTGGTCATGGTTATATCGTCCCCTTTTGGCTGCTTGAGGAAATCAGGGATGAGGACCACCTCGTCCTTGGCTCTGTACAGAAAATTGGTGCCCTCCTTATTAAATGTCACTTCGGGGTTGACAATCATTAACTAGCCCACCGTATTTTTAAACGTAATTCCCGCCATTTCCTCGAGGTCTTCCTCCCCTCCTCGATTTTTGAAATCAGTTCGGCCCGGGTCTTCAAGGATTTCAGCTCCTCAGGTTCATCACCATCAGGAACCATGGCGGTCTTAAGACGATTAATCTCATCTTTGGTTGACTTCCTCTCAGCAGTCGAGGACTCTTCCAACTCTTTGATCCAATTGGAGGCCTCCTTTAATGATTTCTAGGAAGCCTTGGCCATATCCTCATAAACGGACAATTGGGCCTTTAGCCGCTGAATCTCCTGCTCCAGAGTAGTAGTGCCCTCAGCATACATGGAAGCCATTGTCAGGACCCGTATCATCGAGCTCGCATCCCGATCCAACCATGATCGTCTATCCGGTTGACTCAGTTCTTCCAATTTCAGTGTCTCCGCCCTGTGGACCTGGAGGGAGGTCTCCTCGAAAAAACCAGACCTCAGAAAGCAGGTGGGGAGATCGAACGAAGGCTTTGTAGATGAACTTGTCAGATGTATGACCTCTTCAGGCCTCAGCCTCTTCCCCATCCTAGAAGCTGTTCCCGGTGAACCATGAGGGGCTGAAGAAGTGTTGCTTGAGCCCGTACCTACGGACGTCAGCCGATCAACAATGCGAGTTTGTTTCTGCTTTTTGGGCCATCGTCGTTTTCCAGCGTTGGCCATCAGTTTGTCTTGTACATCCACCATTGAGTCTGAAAAGGAAAGAGGAAAAACAAAATGCTTAAAGCATAAAAGACAAACAAAGACAAAAATCAATACAAACAAACAAATATAAAAGCTATCGAGGTAAGCTGTGACATCCTCGTCGATCTCACAAATAAGAAGCTTCGACACGTGACCATCCTCATCCACGTGAGTAGTCATAGTGATCCGGGAAACATAGTTCATGAGGACCTCACAACTGGTCTAATCCTCCTCGCTTAGCTCAGACGAGATAGCCAGGAACTCATTCATCCCGCGCAAAAAGTGGTCGCACGACCAAGAGAAGTTGAATTTTACCATCACACAGGGGACCTCCTTCCCATCCTCGTCCAACAAGATGTTTCCTTCATCATCTGTATCCATGCCCCATAATTTACAGGAGTTTTGAGCACGTTCGGAGATGGGCTCGACCAGGTAATACTGGTCCTTGAAATCTCTTATCGACTCAAAGTACGCCTTAAAAATATTCTTCTTTTGCTTGAGGAAGACCCAACCATACCTCCCCTGGAAAACCTGCCTCTGGAGGTGGAAAATATGAAAGAATAGGGGAAGCGTCACCCCGATCTTCAGATAGCCGCATGTCATCTCGAAAACCCGTATGAAGGGGAAGGAGTTCGGATGTAGCTGGAAGGGGAAAAGCTCCAAGTGTACAAACACAGATTTTTGAAAATCCGATAAGGGGAGATGAAACTTGACCTCCTTAAATAATATGTCGTACATGGGGAACCTATTGGGCCCGTACGACCAGTAAATACGGTTGTCAATACCAGTATACCTCACAAACCGGTCTCCGGGTTCCCTGACCACAGGATCGGAGCCTTCTAGGGGCTTAGAATATATGGACTTGATGCTCATCGGTTCCTCGGTAGCCCATTCTTCAATAAGGGTGTCCCGTTCCTCCTCATCACCTTCCTCGGGGTTGGCAGGATCAGCTCTGGTCGAAGTAGTTTCCTCTTAATTGCTGGAAGACGGGGAACTCCTCCCTGACGATGTTTCCTCGTAACAAGTTGGGGATGATGTTGTATCACTTGAAAGGTCCTCGACATCCATCCGGACAGGGGCGTCATTTGACATGATCACACCTGAAAAGCAGCGAAAGTAAATGTGAATTCGATGAGTTAAATCAAATCCACCATTCCACTACTGATCAAGTGAAAGGGCGCGCTAAGGAACGAGGACGTTATCCTCGATCTAATTCTTTAGTCAAAAACAGACCACGGTCATCGTAATGAGCAGGTATTCATATGAAGAAGGGAGGACACTAACATCATTCCACATGACTTAGCAAGTGTGATCACACCAAAACCCAGAACTCCGATTGAAGGTCAACCGGAGCCACCGCACAGAGCCGTGGGGGACGACGGTGATAAACTATAATGTCGTGGCGACGATAGTGCAAAACACTGACCACTGTACTAAAAGCGGAGACGCCGCACCAGAACCCTAATAGTTCACATTATGGGTCTTACCAACCCCAAATTTCTACCTAACCACACGCATCTACTCTATTAACATGAATCGGAAGCTTAAGCAGTTAGGAAATGGCGAAACTTATAAGTTTTAAGAAAAAATTTGTGTGCTCGGTTATTCTTCCTCGTGAGGTATAGCGACAGACGATGGCTAATGACGGTAGGCGAGGACTTGACTTCAATGGGCAGCAAAACGAAGAGCGAAAAGTATGAATCTGAAGCTCAACGCCCTATTTATAGCCTCCATCAGCACGTATGCGGGCACGTGGGACCTATAACCTATAAACGACACACTCATTACCTAGGGATGCCCGTAGAGTAGCCATCATTATGCATTAAATGTGCATGCTTCTCCAGACACATGTGTAATGTAACATCTCAGCATAGCAGTTGGGATCCTCGTCTAACGGTCACATTTTAACGACCAGATATACGTGGGTTCGGATACGTCGAGTCAGACCACATTTAAGTCATCACTTCTACGACCGAGCCAGACCATATTTAAGTCATCACTCAACTTCATCCCGTACGTCGCCGACTATATTTAAGTCATCACTTCTACGACCAGAATATTCACTTCCTAGACACTATTACTTGTACTTACATACTCTTCTGTCCGTTCTTACTTTGGCATCGGAGTACCTTGCAGGTACACCCTCATTCTCCTCGACGACCGAGCAAAGACTTTGAGATCTACATCAGCAACCGCAATCGTTTAAGATTCTTATCATAGTTACGATCACATCCTAAAACTCAAACTTATTATGCCTTAACCTTACAAATATTATATTACCCGCACTTAGAGTTTCAATTTTAACTTTCTCAAATATCTCATAGTAGCATAACACATCATTTTCATCTTCTTTTCCATGTATGTCTCACCTTTTCAACTCGAATCTCTCATCTCTCATATTTTTTCTTTTTCGTATTATCATTTTTATGTTATTGTTTTCTCTTTCAATTATGTGTTTATCGCACATTTCTTCTCTTATCTCGCGTCTCTTATGTTCTTTCTTTTTCATCTTCTCTAATATCTCATCTTCTCTATTTTTTCTTTTTTATTTAAATATCTTTTATAATGTTTTATGCTATTATTTTATATTTTTTATTCCATTTTTGTCTCATCTCATTTTTTGTATATTGAAATGAGAAATTTTTGTCTAAATATGATGAGTTTTGTTGTTATTTGGTAATGTATGAATGATTAAACACAAAGTTGTATTGTCTTATATAAGTGTATGCATGATTGTTAAACTCGTGGGTAGACTCATAAATTCGTACAATTTGACGAGTCTAGGAAGCAAAAACGAGTAGACTCCGCATAGAATTATTTTTAATAGACTCGCACAAACTCTTATGGCGAGTTTACGAGTTTATAAGTTTTTTTGAATTTTTTTTAACCCAAAAAAGACCCTAATCCCTTAAATATTTAATTTTATTAAAAAAAAAAAATTACTTGTACAGGAATTAGAAAGCCTATATCCTAGTCTTTTGTTTCAACAAAGTTTCTTTATCCCTTCATCAATGGCAAGCGTTTGTTTCGTCTCTTGCTTTATTTGTGTTCGTTACTATAAATCAACTCTTCATTGTGTAAGTATTTTCTTATATGTTTCACCTGAATGTTTCTCTTGTATATTCTCTTGCATAAAAATGATGAATGGATTAGCTGAAGATCCTAAAGGAGAAAATGTGCAAACTGAAGTTAATGTTGAGAAAGATGATGTTATTGTTAACAATGTTGTGGAAGTTGATGTTGTTGTTACTAATGTTGTGCAAAATGGTGGTGGTGGTGATGGTGGCATTTTTGAATTGGGTGGAAGTAGAACATCAAGAAATCTAACTTTAGATAATGATGAAAAAGATGTTTCATCTGGGAAAGAGTTTGATTATGATACTCAAGATACCGGCGATGAAGATAATGGTGGTGAGTGATGATATTATGGAGTATGAAATTTAAATTTTGATGTTAAATGATGTTCTATTATATATATTGATATCATATATTAGGCATTTACAAGTTTAAAAATATATGTGTCATGTATGTAACACATAAAGGTTTTTGAAGATCATTTATAATTTTTCATAGACTCGTACGAGCTTATGAGTCGAGTCCAGGGCAGTCCAATATAATTCAAGGCCTAAGGCAAAATTTTAAAAATATATATTTTTAAAAATAAAAATAAATATTATTAAAATAAATATTAATTTTTAATTAAAAATCATAATTAAGTTTTTAAATTATTGTTATTTAATTTAATTTAATTTTTAAATAATATAAAATTTAGTAATAATTTCCAAAATATATAAATTTCTACAAATAAATTATTAATTATAAAATTAATTATAGAGAGTGCTTTGTTGGACAAGCCAATTTTTAAAACTATAATCATTATAATACTTAATTAAAGGAAATAGAAAAATCATTACTTAAAATATGAAAAAACTAAACTATATTTAAAACACTCAAATGTTAGATATCACACATTTCCTTTGCTGCTAGACTACTAAGAATTTATATCTATAGTATCTATTTTATTTATATTATTTATTAAATAATATATATAAAGGCATTTTCTATAGCTTAAAAAAAGTGAGGCCTAAGGCCATTGTCTCATTTCTTAAGACTTGGATCTGATTCAATCTATGGACTCTTTATGAGTTAGAATAGATTTGCGAGTTTGACAACCTTGGATGTATGAATAGTTTAGTAAAAAAAATTGTAAGAAAACTGAATCAACCCAAATCGCATTGATTTGATTTGGGTTTATTTCTAAAAGCAAATTGAATCAAATCGAACGCATATTTTTCTCTTGTGTTTTGGATGATTTTTAGCAATAAAATCATGTAAATCTCACCGCAAACACCCGTAATCCGAATAATTCTTTTGGACGGGATAAAAATGAAGTTATTGAAAGGATTCTGAAAAATACATAGGTGAACTGAGAATTTCCAAGGAAAGAAAGAAAATATAACATTAGTCCAACTGAAATTGGATTTTAAGCACCAAAAATATTCACAAAAAGAAGAGACAACATTTGGCTTTAAAAAAAAATTATGTTACATATTGAGAAATAAATAAATATATTAGAAGAAACCCTCTTTATATCATTGAGTCTTTCATAATCAATACTATCAGTAATAAAGTGGAATCACCACTATATCTAAGTCAACTTAGCAATAGTTCCACCCATGATAGAAGCACAAACAATTAGAGAATGTAAAAGAAAAAAAAATGAAGAATGTGAAGGGTCTCAATCCCTACTAAGGCCAAAATGTTAACAACTCCACCATACATTCCAAAAAGAAGCCACATTTCACAATCCTTTCAAATGGATTGGATGCCACAACTCCACTAAACTCTTAAAGTTGACATTGAATTGTGTGAGGAGGAAAATAGAAATGAAGTGACTAAATTTCATCAAACTAATACCCACTATGTTGAAATTAGAAATGTACAAAATTGAAAATGATCAAACTAGTCCTAATTTTATGGTGAAATGTTTCTTTTTGAAGCAAAAGAAAAAAGAGACAATTACAGCAAAGACCTACGTGAGCATCATGTGAAGAAAACGTCACTAATTTTTCATTCATTCATAATAATAGTCAACCCTTTTCTAAATCCCCTAATTATCACAACTAATCCCAATATTAAATTGTACTAATGTCACTTCACATATTCAATTAATTATTAATTATACTTTCTTCTTTCTCGTGATGTATCGTGCCGTCGCAACCACTGCAAATTAAATAAATTATTTTTTTTTCTCACATTCAATCAATTTGTATATATAACATTTAAGACACATCCACATCTTAAACTAATAATATCAATAATGAATAATAATTGTAACAAAATTGGTGAGTTTATAAAAAAGAGAAATCACATATATATAACAAATTTTCACTACACAAATTTATTACATTATCTCATAAAGAAGAATAAAATAGAAAGTATATGAACCTCATCAATGGTGCAATGGATTTGGACCAGTTGGAACTACGCGTTTATCGACACCATACCGTGGATCGATCTCGGTGTGAGTCCGATGGCGGTGATCCTGATGCCGATGATGACGATGACGATGGTGGTGGCGGTTGATAAATGGGGTGAAATCAAATCCAGTTGCTAAGATTTTTCTATTTTTGGAAACCGGAAACTTGTTGTTGTTACCGGATAATGTGTTTCCAGTGATAGTTGATTTGAAACCGAAGAACATATGAAAGATGGAGAAGAATAGGAATAGGCAGATTATAAAAGAAAGTAGATGTGGGAGTTTGATGGTCATGGCCATGAATGTGAAGTAGAAAGAGATTGAAATGATTGCATGGAGAGAGAAGAGAATTTAATGAATATTGAGGTTTTGGTTTTGAAGGTTTGACAGGTTGATGTTGCTAAGCATGCATAAGAGTTTGACATGAGGTAGTGCTTGCTTCCATGAGACTTTAGGTTATAAATTATATATATATATGCGTGTATATAGTATAATAATAAAGTAAAGGGTTGGGGTTAATATGGATGCGGAGAGGGGGCAGAATTGTCGACCATTCTTCTTCCAATGAAGCTTCCTTTGCGTTCAAGTAACATAAGCTCATTTAAGACTAAATTGTCAAACTTTTATAATATATGTATTGTTGGGATATGTCAATTTCTCAATAGGGTGAATTTGAAAATATTGTTTAATGATTTTTGAAAATGATTATCTAAAGAGAGTTTAATAAAATATTTGGAAAATTTAACAAATAGAAAGAAAGAGAGAGAAGTCGACGCTTCGTCAATTCGAAAAATACGGAGTATAAAGAGTGAGAAAGGAAAAACTCAATAATTGTTTTTAGTGTATTTTAGAATAAAACATGTGTGTTCCTTATATAATAAAATAAGTGAGACAAGATATACAATCCAAGCAGTGTAGAACTTAGTTTTCTCAATTACCACACAAAAACATAGTTTTCTAATAATGTGGGACTTAATGAATTTTTTCAAATTCATCATATTGGAATATTGACATGTTTCAACAATCATCTACTAGAATTTTAAAAGAAAGTGTTTCAAAAATAACGTCAAACATTTCTAAAATTGTGTATAACCATAGGTGAATCTATCATGAGTACTTATGTTGCTACGTACTCACTCATGCAGAGTATAGATTTCATTAAGAGTTTCTATCATCTCATCCTCTTATCACTTTAGGATTCATGTTTCACTCATTTATATTAGCATGATCACCTCATATTACTCATAACTTGTTATTATTCATTGAACATATTTCTTGTGATATTCAGTCTATTAGGTCGGATTACCATCATGAGCAACTCACTTCTATATATGCATTAATTTCATCTTCTTGGGATGTATTATAGACTTTTTCTAGCTAAAGAATCTACTGAATTTTCATAAGTGTGTACATGATCTCTCATCTCTCTTACAACTCCTTTAGAGATATAGTCTCTAACATTGTTGTGCTTTGTTTGACGTCTCTTACCATTATAATAAAGATTCTCAATTTTTTTAATAGTTATGGTACTATCGGAGTGGATTAACACATTTGACATAGGTTTTTTCTACAAATGGATCTCAACTAGAAAACATCTTAACAAATTTCTTCTTCACTAGTTGTTGATAATTTTATTGTTGTGAATTAGATACCTTAGAAACAAAGTATAATAGGTTTCTCAAGAAATCCACAAGGGTTAGGATTTAGGGTTACCAAAGAAAACAACAAGGATTGGTTATAAACTGTTATTCTTTCATTTCTCTTGAAACAAGATTACAATTATACAAGAATAACAAATAACCTCTCTCACTATTGAATTAGGGTTTTATCTTCCTATTTTCCCTTATATAAAATATGAGAGATAGTATGTTATTTATATTAAAACTAACATACTAACCTAATGGGCTTTTTAACAATTACTCATTACAAGCTAACTTATGGTACAAGCTAACTCAAACAATTGGATCCATAATACAAGGCCCAATTAAACAATAACATGTGAGCAGACTTCGAAGATATGTTATTCGTACTAGGGTTTGTTCCAATATCCCACAAATCTCCACCTTGGAACACACCATGTACCAACAAGAAACAAACTAGCTTTCTTCATGCAACTTTATCAACTGCATACAGTGGAAAAACTTGCAACTGGACAACGTCTTGGTGATCATATCAGCAGCATTATGATTTGTCGAAATCTTTAACACTTGGACTTCTTCACGCTCGATTACCCCTCTGACGAAATGAAGCCTCACATCAATGTGCTTGGTTCGCTCATGATAGTCTGAGTTCTTCGACAGGTGTATTGCACTTTGACTATCACATTTAACAATGATACTTCGACATTGAAGTTTCAACTCCTTTGCATAACCTTCAAGCCACAATGCTTCCTTTATAACTTCAGTTAGGGAAATATATTCCATTTCAGTGGTTGATAAGGCAACAACCTTCTGAAGTGTTGCTTTCCAACTAATTGATGAGCCAAACATAGTGAAAAAATATCCAGATTTAGATTTTCTGGAATGCATACAACCTGCATAATTAGAGTCGACATATCCTTTTATTGTTGTTTTACTATCTTCACCCGAGGTTCCACCATAAATTAGGACTCTATTCAGAGACTCATTTATGTACCTTAAAATCCACTTTAATGCTTGCTAGTGAGCCTTTCCAGGATTCGACATGTACCTGCTTACAAGACTTACTGCATATGCTATGTCGGGTCTAGTACAGACCATAGCATACATCAAAGAACCTACTATATTAGCATATGGAATGTTATTCATATAAGCTCTTTCGACATCAGTACTGGGACACTGATCTATACTCAACTTAAATTGAGGGTTTGTTGGAGTCACAACAGGCTTTGAATTCGACATACCAAATTTATCAAGAATCTTCTTCAAGTATGCCTCTTGAGATAAGCATAATCTCGATTGCTTTCTATCTCTCCGGATGTCAATCTCAAGAATCCTGGACACAACTCCCAGATCCTAAATATCGAACTCCTTATTGAGTTCAGCCTTCACCCTCATTACATCTTCGACATTGTTGCTTGCTATTAGAATATCATCCACATAAAGCAACAAAATAACAAATGAATTTCCAGGTCAAAATATGAAGTAAACACAGTGGTCGAACTGACTTCTGATGAAACTTATGTGTGCTATGAACTTGTCGAATCTCCTATTCCACTGTCGAGGAGATTGTTTCAGCCCATATAAAGATTTATTCAGTTTGCACACATACTCTTATTTCCCCTCTTCGACATACCCTTCAGGTTGCCTCATCAGGATTGTTTCATCAAGATCACCATACAAGAATGCAGTCTTCACATCCATCTATTTCAATTCAAGGTCTAACTGTGCCACCATGGCAAGCAACATTCAAATAGACATGTGCTTCACAATAGGAGAGAACACACCATTGAAGTCGACACCTTTTTTCTGAGTGAACCCCCTTGCAATCAACCTTGCCTTGTATCTCTTCGACGTCACTCCTTTGATTCCTTCCTTAACTTTGAAAATCCATTTACAACTGACTAACCTGGCTCCGGCAGGTTTATTGATCAGTTCCCAAGTATTGTTATCATGAAGAGATTTCATCTCATCATCCATGGCCTTCATCCATTCAGTCTTCTTTCGACTCCTCATAACTTCCTTATAGTCTTTAGGTTCTTCTTCTAGAACCTCACTTGCAGAGATTAAGGCATAAGCTATAAGATCTGCGTACCCAAGTCTCTGAGGTGGCTTCATGACTCTTCTCGACCTGTCTCTTGCCGGCAGGTAGCCATTATCAGTCTCCTCATCTTCGACAGCAGTTTCTGCTTCTTCTTTGACTTCATTTGGGTCATGCAATTCAGCATCATTATGCTCCACCTCAACAGGAATTTCTCCCTGTTCCAGCTCTTCGACAATATCGTCAGTTTTCTTAAAAGTCGTCTCAGCTTCATTGAAAACTACATTTCGACTGGTGATACACCTCTTGTGACCTGGCTCTAGGAACCATAGGCTATAAGCTTTGACTCCTTCGGGATATCCCGTGAGCATGCTTTCAGAGCTCTGGGTTCGACCTTGTCTTTCCTAATATAAGCATAGGCTACACAGCCAAATACTCTCAGTTTGTCGAGATCTGGTGGATGTCCCGACCAAACTTCTCCAGGTGCCTTCTTATCTAATGTAGTCGAAGGACATCTTTTTATCAGATATATTGTTGTCGAAACAACATCAGCCCAAAACACCTTCTTCAATCCAGCATTAACCAACATGCATCTAAACCTTTCGAGGATTATTCGATTGAATCTCTCAGCTAGGCCATTTTGCTAAGGAGTACCTGCTACAGTCTTATGTCTTGCAGTCCCAGACTCGACACAATAACTGTCGAAAGCTTCATTGCAGAATTCAAGGCCATTATCAGTTCTCAACCTCTTTACCTTTCTGCCAGTTTGAGTTTCGACCAGAACCTTCCAACTCTTGAAATTCTCAAAGGTTTCATCCTTCGTCTTCTGAATGAATGCCCTTAACTTTCTGGAATAATCATCAACTATGGATAGAAAATAGCTTGCACCTGAATGTGAAGGATTCCTTGCAGGCCCCCAACGATCAGCATGGATGTAATCAAGGTATCCATGTGTTCTTTGTTTACCTTTGTTAAACTTCGCCCTACAGGATTTACCAAATACACAAGGTTCACAAAACTCCAACTTCTCGACTTTGTCACCACCTAGGAGGTTATGTTTCCCAAGTTCGACCAGGCCTCTCTCGTTGATATGGCTCAATCTCATGTGCCATAATTTTGCACATACCTAACTTCAGACAATAGTCTTATTGACTCATCATGGAGCTTGAATCTTACATATCCAATACATGTAATTTTGCAAGCTTTGTTGTTTCCCAACAGTATTGATCCATCATCTTGATCACATAATTCCTTGAACAAGTCTTTATTTGGATTCATGTGCCAAGTGCAACCTGAATCCATAATCCACTCTTTTCTTGAGTCGCCACTCGAAACCACAAGAACATCAGATGATTTGAAATCATCTTGAACAATGGCAGCATTTCCATTATCATTACCTCCATGATCTTTCAGGTGTTCAGGGCACACCTTTCGAATGTGACCTTCCTTCTTGCAATGATAGCATCGAACACAAGATGTTTCACCACTATAAGACTTCTGCAGACTTTTGCCCTTCTTCTTGTCGAACTTACCATCCTTTCGCAAGAATTTGGCCTTAACGGCCAAACCTTCACCAACAGGTGAAGGTTTATGCTCTTTTCGTTCGTTCAAGTCCTTATAGTACAAGGCAGATTGAACATCTTCAAAGGTCAGGGACTCTCTTCCATACAATAGGGTTTCTTTGAAGTGAGCATGTGTTCTAGGCAAAGCGCATAACAACAACAGCGCTTAATCTTCGTCATAGATCTTCACATCAATATTTTTCAAGATCAAGAATCAGCTTGTTGAACATATCCAACTGCTCGGCCAACACTTTGTCTTAACTCATCTTGAATGAATACAAGGCTTGCCTCAGTTGATTCACCAACGATTTGGTCATGTATAAACCTCCAAGTTTCAACCATAACCCTGACGACATCCTCTCTTTTGATACCTGTCGAAGAACCTTATCACCAAGGCTCAACAATATTGCGATGTCTGCTTTCTCAATCATGGTCATCTTTTCAACTGCCGTCAACGCAACATTCATGGTCGTCTCTCCCTTCAACGCTTCCAAACAACCCTGTTGAACAAGTAGGGATTTCATCTTCAAGCGCCACAGACTGAAATCGTTCACTCCGGTGAACTTTTCAATCTCATACTTTGTTGAAGGCATCTTCTCCATGCTCATCGCACCAATTTGTTGTGAATTAGATACCTTAGAAATAAAGTATAATAGGTTTCTCAAGAAACCCACAAGGGTTAGGGTTTAGGGTTATCAAAGAAAACAACAAGGATTGGTTATAAACTATTATTCTTTTATTTCTCTTGAAACTAGATTACAAGTATACAAGAATAACAAATAACCTCTCTCACTATTGAATTAGGGTTTTATCTTCCTATTTTCCCTTATATAAAATATGAGAGACTAGTATGTTATTTATATTAAAACTAACATACTAACCTAATAGGTTTTTTAACAATTACCCATTACAAACTAACTTGGGGTACAAACTAACTTAAACAATTGGGTCCATAACACAAGGCCCAATTAAATAATAACATGTGAGCAGACTTCAAAGATATGTTATTCGTACTAGGGTTTGTTCCAATATTCCACATTTATCATTCCAAACTCCATTGTGGACTGAGCCAAGATAGTTTTTTCTTTGATTTCCAAGATATCTCTCCTCCAACTATGTTGAATATGTAGTCATTAGTTGCTTTGGAATCATTTGATAATATGTCCCAATTGGCATTATTGTATCCTTTAAGTACATCATAAAATCTCTAATAATGTAGTGTGATATTCATAGCCCTTTTAAGGTATTGAATGACTTTCTCAATAGTTTATCAATGCTCATTACTAGGTCTATGAGCAAACATGCACAAGAATCCTACGACGTATGTAATATCGAGTCAGGTACAATTAGTGGTATTTCTATGATTGTCGATGATGTTCACATACTCATTTTGTCTAACATTATCATTAGTGTTATCAAATAGTTCTACACTTGGATCATATGGTGTGTAAGCATGTTTACAATTAAAGTAATTATATTTCTTTAATATCTTTTCTACATATTGTGATTGATCCAATTAAACCCCCTTCTCGGATCTAGTGATCTTGATTCCGAGAATCACATTGGCTTTCCGAAGTCTTTGATGTCAAAGTTGTTAGAAAACAATGAGTTCATGCCATTAATGACATTAAGGTTTGATCCAAATATGAGTAAGTCGTCTACATAGAGACATATGATAGTGCAAATTTTATTTTCATATTTATAATAAACGTATTTGTCGCTTTCATTCCCTTTTTACCCATTTGATATCATTAAGTTATCAAATTTTTCATGTCATTTCTTTGGAGTTTGTTTTAGACCATACATAGACGTATCTAACTTACATATCTTGTTTTTTTTTCCATAAATCATAAATCTTTCTTAATGGTCCATATAGATGTTTTCTTTTTAAGTCACCATTTAAAAAATATTCATTTGATGTACTATTAATTTATAAATAACAACAATTAAAATGATAACTAGAGAAAAAAGTATCGAAGAAATATATTTTTTCTTTTTGCTCAAAACCTTTTGCTACAAGGAGAGTTTTGTACTTATCAATTGTTCCATCAAGTTTTAGTTTCTTTTTCAAAATCTATTTACAACAAATGGTTTAAATTCAGAAGGCAAAAAAATAATAAAATTTTCCCCACCAGTGAGATACAACACCAGAATTTAATATAATAGCAACAACTAGTTTAATAAGATTTTTATTCTTTATTCCTTTATGTTTTATCATTCATTTCATGAGAATATGGTGCATTCATTTCATGTACAATTTCATGTTGTTTATGAAACTCATTAAATAAACTAGAATTATACTTAATTTCCCTATCACTACATAACCTCTTAATTTTCTTACTTATTTGATTTTTAATTCCATTCGCAAAGGTATTAAACATATAAAACGCTTCACTTTTATTCTTATTAAATTGATTTTCAAATTCATTTATAAAAATGTTTAACATATCAATTTCATTCACAAAAGTATTTAGTGATGTTATAGAAATATATCTCAATATACTAGCTAAATCATACATTATTCAAAAGAAACCCAAAAGTAAGATTATTTTTAATCTTAAGAGTATGCATGACATCCTTCAACATTAAAGTCTTCTTGGATGTGGACTTCAGTTTCACTTTTATAATACTAGCAATACTAGTGATGTGGGCAACTCCCAACAACACTTTTATTTTCAACATTCTTATATGTTTGGAACATTGCACGATCATAGCAAACATGACAAGAGGAGGCGTTGTCTATCCATCAACCATCATGCCCGCCAACCATGTTGATTTCAATGATCATAGAAATAAATGACTTGTCGTTCAAGTTAAACTGTGTATTAGGGGAAACAACAGGTTTCGACCTACTTTTATATTTCTTAAATGGCCTAGTTTTCCACAATTGAAATAGAAGAAAAATTCAGCGTCATTTCTTTGAGGTGGTGGTTGATGCCTAGCAATTCGAGCAATTGGGACCCTTGAAGGATTCTCATTCTTAATTTTGTTTACAACTTACAATTTGATACTTTGATGGTTTACCAAGTGGCTTCAGAACAACATCATTTCTTTTTGTTATTTGAAACAACCAAAACTTTTTCTTTTTGATTTTGTATGTAAGATTTTTACTTAATTTGAAGGAAAAAATCAGACTCTCAATTTAAAATTCTTTTGTTTTGTAGGAAAGCAAAAAAAAAAGTTAAAAACTTTTAAACTAGGAGACGAATTATCAATAGTAAAAGCAATTTAAAATTGGTCATCTAAATACATACCTTCAGTGATGATCTCATGAGCAAGCTTTTGAAATTCCTGATTAAGCTTTTATAGACCTTTTATCTACCATTTGATACTTGAGGTAGTGGTTAACAACATACTTTCTTGCACGAGCTTCTTCGGTGTCATACTTATTTTTCAGAGTCTCCCAAACATGTTTTGCAGTGTTGTAGTTACTATAATAACCATACAGATCATCTGTGAGTCTATTTAAAATGTGATTTTTTGCATAGGTCATCAATCTCTTTCCATAGAGAAATTTCTTTTATTAGTAGTAAATTGTTTGTTTTAATCTATGCAGTTGATTCAGTTTCAATAGAATTAACAGTTCCATCAGAATCTCTAGATTTATTGTCGTTAGTTTGTTTAGTTGATCTAGAAGAAGCATCAAGAATGTCCTCTATCCGAATGTTGGCAACCTTTTATAAAATTATGAAAAATTGTATCTTTTATTGTAAATGTTTGAAGTGACTTCCATCAAACTTGAATGTTTTGTTAGAGAAGCAATGCAAAATTACCAATAATTTCTCCAATAATCATTGCAGTTTGATAACGTATCAGTATTGTTGTTTCACGACTTTAAAAGATTGTCATTGAAGAAATTACGGAATCGAGTCGCGGACTAGATCGCTCTCTTGAAGACGCTTGATGGCATATTCAAAATTATGCAAAGCAGACACTTAACCACGACGTCTACAAGATAAAACAGCTCAGTTCTATATTATATGATTACTACGTGCATGGTAGATATTCAGTCTAAAATTACACTCTTTGTTGGAACAAAGATCAGTCGAATTGATTTAAATATCACGGTAGTATCTTTTATAAAGACTATTTATAATATTTCTCAAACGATGAGAAATTCATGATAATTCTTCAAAGAGAACTCAATAATGGTCGTTTGAACGCTCAAAATAATTTCTCAAATAATGAAAAGTTTAAATAAAATAAAAAAGGAAAAAAAAATATATATATATATATATATATATATATATATATATATATATATATATATATCCAAATATTTTCTTATATAATAAAATAAGTGAGAGAATGCATATAATTTAAATAATGTAAGATTTAGAGTTTTCTCATTCAACACACAAACACATAACAAACATATATAGGTTTTTAATAATTAAATAATTTGGAGCTTAAGAAATATTTGCATTACCAGCCGAATTAGAGCAGGTCAATAGGGGTACTTAGGTACGGGGTATTAATATGAATCTATTTAAATATTTTCTCCTATGTTTTCTCTTTTCGTATTCATGGGAGCACGTTATTGCAGCATACTGTATAGTAGTCGGCAGAAACTTTAAAGAGAGAAAAAGAGTTTTGAGATTACTTTGACTCTTATTTTTTATTTTTAATTGGATATTGACCGACTCTTCATTTTAAACAAAGAAAATCAACTTTTTGTAAATAAAAAATAAACTTAAATCCGTATAGTTTGTTTGTTCTTTCTTTTATGATTATTAGTAACTGTTAAGATTTAAGAATACCATTGACATTGACACTAGTTAGTGCGAGCATAAACAAGCTGGCAAAAATTATGTAGTTAATTAATTCAAACTATATTGTGCCAATTCACACGTCTATAGTCTACATTTTGTTTTATATTTATGCGTTGGAACACGCTAAAGTTGTATCGTGGAGCTGAAAACATTGCTTCAATTACACTCGTTTCTCCTGTCCACTTTCAAATATATTGCTTATTTTTGTTACATATATAAATTAATTGTTTAATTGTTCACAACCCATGTTTCTTTCTCAAGAGATTGTGCAGGTGGGTCTCAATATTTGCTTCCATAATCCTGATAGTTGAGTAACGGAAACATCCCCTTTTTTCATGGTTCACAGTAGAATGCATGAGTTTCGTGTCTGGAACATTCAAATGCTTGTGAACCATGATAGTCAAAAGGAAATGGATTATGTGGATTATTTTTATTTTTGATAGATCACATCATTTTAAAATTTGATCTCTTGCAAATTATATAGAAACGCTTTTAAAAAATCATAGAACTTTAGAATTCATGATAGTACTAATTAAGCAAATAAACTATCAAACTCAAATTATGGGATATCAATTTAGACTTTTGGTTGAAAATGGGAGCCACCAATGACCCAACTGCCCATCACTCTATACTTCTAACATATCTTGGGAAATGGACAACATATACCAAAATGAAGGGCCTTGTCGGGAATGGAAGAAGTAGAATAATTCATAACTCATTGGTGTACGCAACACCATAGGTAAAACGTTGGGATGACCCACCATTCACAAAATGAAAGTATCCATTGGTAAATAAAATGTGGTCATAACAAAATGGGAGTCAGGAGAACACTATTTTTTTTTGCCAGTCATAACATGCAAAGTTTCAAAGTAGGGTTATCTGGTCAACCAATCTATGATGAAAAGTTGAAAACTGGTTATTAACTAAAATGTCAACATTACACATTTTCTCAAACTCAAACCTAGGACGCATCACCACAGCAACATGCACAGCCAATAAGATAAATGAGCAGCGTCTTGTGTGGTAAATAATTTGAAGTTGTATTGTTATAATAACCTAACACTTGTCCTGGCAAATCAGACTAAGTCATTACATTCATAATGTGACCTTTATGATATTTTTCATCAACCTTCCTCCCAGTCGACATCATCCTCGTCCTCCTCGTCCTCTGCTGGAGCATCAGCTTCAACATTCAAATCCACCGTGTAACCTCCATTTCCTATAAAAATTACATTCAGTTCAAAAATGAGGGGACACAAATAACATTATGAACAAAAGGGTAAAAATATATTAAGAAAGTTGAGTATTAACAATTTAACACAGAAGTTTGGTTCAATATTGACATTATTAGACAATCAATTATGGAAGAAAATAGAAGATGTTCAGATCAATAATAAACAATATTCACCAACATCTTAACATATGGTTCTCTTTGAACCAGTTCCCTGAGGTTGGGGTAGCCAGAAGATACTAAAATAAATTTGAAGTTGATAAAACTTGCCCTTCTAGAGGTTTCCAAAGCCTATGAAATACCCCCTCTGGTTTTTGAAATTAAAATGATACCCTATATGCGACATTTTCTTAAGATACCTTCTATTAAACTCTTTTGGAATGGGAGATTTTAAAATTTTAAAATATTAAAATAATTGGCAAAACCGCCTTCTCATCCCTATTAAGCATCAAGATGGTTATTGATTCTATAGTGTATTCTCCCATATTTGGAGATATGAAGTTTACAATCTATCTTGTTTATTCCACAGCCAACAACACATTCTGTGCCATGGCCCACTCAATTCTACTGTTGCAACAAGCAGAGTGTCATTTCCAATAGTAATCAAAACAGGGGGAAATCATTTCTTGTATCAATCATGAGCAAAAATCATAAAACTGATCCGCACATGTGGGCGGGGGGAAAGGCACTCCAAGCTTTTAAAGCATTCTATCAATTTGTAAAACCCAATAAAACAACTCACAGAATATCACCCATAGGAAAGTTAATGGGACCATGAAATAGATTAGAAGACTTAATTTTATGTTTACAATTACTAGGGGTATATCACTTCAAATAACAACAATATTTCCCAGCTCTTTCTGTATGTTTTAAAATTAAGGGTACCGGCCTTTATAGTTTATAGTGGTCCAATCCAACTAATATATACTTATATATTATTGTAAATACATCAATAATCCAAACTTCCAACTTGATTATAAAACAAAAATATACCAAATCACCATACTAAAGTTTCATAGTCATAAATTTGTATCAAACTAAGTAAATTATCGTTGAAGACGAAAAGGTTTTGAAAGTCTGCGATTGTGTTTTTCCTTTAACTTTGTTTCAGTGTTTTTCGTTTAACTGTGTTTCATTTTTCAAAAGAGGAAAAGGAGAAAAATAGTGTTTTTGTGTTTAGTAGAAGAGGAAACGGTGCATTTTGAATTGGGCCAGATTTTGAAATTAGGGGGAACAACACAAACGTATAAATCCATCCAAATTTACCACAAATTCGTGAATTTGTCTGCATTATAACAGTTTCGAAACCGTATTTATCAGATTTTGAAACCAGTTGATTTTTTTTGGCACCTAAAAATGTAAATTCATGTTTTTACGAATTAATACGTTAATTTGATAACCTTGCTTGAACATGGGCGGAACACCAAACTTCCATTGTAAATGCCTTTTATTTTTGCAAGGATTAATCCGAATATATTAAAACACTGTGAAAGAGAATATGGTAGCACAAAAGTACAATCTATAATTACTAAACCATTTGAAGCTAGTTAGTGCTAATTTTTCAAAACAAACAAACAAATTGAACACTAACCATATGCCTCGTCGATGCTTAAAGAATTTGATTTTGTTTTAAAAAGACTTTTTTTATAGTAAGTATAACTAGGTTCAATTGGAATTGAACCTCTGCAATGTGGTCTGCTCTCCTTTAGAAATTAGAGATTAGTCTTCCTATTTCATAACACTTTTTACCTGTTAAGACGTTGAGTATTCCTATCATTCATTCCTAGTTATTGTCGCTTCTGTTGCACAATCTTAAAATTACGTGTAACAATAATGATACTAATAATAATAATAATAATAATAATAATAATAATAATAATAATAATAATAATAATAATAATAATAACAACGCTCTAAAATGGATCTAGAGCGATGATCATACACATTATAATACAATTTCAATTAAGGGGACCATTAACCCAGCAATAATATAATCAAACATGTAAGTAATCAGAGAGTGTCTATGACTTATAGAGTATTTATAATCCAACATTTTATGTCTTATAATTTTTTGCAGTATGTAATTTCTTATAATCAAACATGTGAGGCAAGTTGGGACATTAAACATGCATGCAACAATTAGCAGTGATATATAGGTATTCTAGACTTATACTATAACAATCCAAATTTCAATGTAAGTTTGGAAATTGTACCTCTAACAGGAGCTTCTTCCCATTCAGTACCATCATCATCTTCCTCGCGTTTTGATTTATAGCCAACTTTGCGATTGGAAGTACTGCTAGAAGGATCATCTGCACCATTCCCATCTTGGGGATTTTTTGCAGCTTCTTCCAATTCGTGTTGCTTCTTAAGTAAAGCAGCGTAATAGGCCTTAATATACTCATCCTATAAAAAATATAAAAGGTAAGAGGTTTTAGTGAAAAAAAAACTTTCTAGTGTCTTAGGGCAGGGACAGGGAACTTGAACAAAAAGAATCAAACCATACAGAAAATAACAGTTCATATTTTACGAACCTGTATATTTTTATCATCATGCACAATTGTTGACTTTTTCTCGTCTGTATATTGTGCTGCTGTGGAAGTTGAAGTCCCATCCATTTTTATTTCCTGCTTCACTTCTCCACGTTGTTCCTTCGTAAGATTCATACCTGATGTAATCATCCATGGAGGCAAAACCTTTAAAGATGTACTATCAGTTTCAGATTTAACACCCTCTCCTTTGCCTTCAGTACCATTGAAGTCAACTACCACCTGTCCACATTCATTGATAGACTACTTAACATTTGAACATTTAAGGAAGATATGATGAATGCTAAATATAAAAGCTATACATGGAACCATGAAAGCAAATTAGTCCTGCATGGGACATGCAGACTGACATGTCAACCACTTTCGAGAGATAGGTACTAGAAATCCAATAAACACGAAATGAAACTTAAACAAATCCGTAAGGAATTCCATTTCCAGGTGATATTAATGGTGAAAACGATGGAGCGCTAGGCTCCTTATAGAAAACAACACTAATGTGAAAAAGAAAAATATCTCAACTATTATTCCTAAAATAACATCAGTCCATCCAAGGTCCAACGCCATACCACGGCTACCTAATTCTTGCCTAATTCCCATCGACCTCTCACCTTTCCAATATATAAAAATGATCCCCCATCTCACTCTCCACTCACCAAATGCCACCTGTCTCATTTTGTTATGCCCCGTCTCCATTCTAATGACTTCCTCCTTTTATCCAACAATCCCATCAGACTGGACTCTCATGTTAAATTTTCAAATGACAAGGTCATAACAAAATTTGTATCTCTTTATTCATAGATATTAAGAAATTTTGATAGAACCCTTCCGATCAATGTCTGCTATAAGAGACATAAATTTTGCATGACAACCATGTGAAGGAAAATTAGCATTACAACTTTCAGTACTAACTCATTGCATGTTTAATTTTGCATGACAAAATTGATCTTGAATGAATTGATTTAACTTAAAAGTGACTTGAATATAAAGTGGTTTATGTTTGAATACATTTATGTAATAGTGAGTTCAACAATAAATTGTAGTGTAAAAATCGCGTTTAGCCCAAAAGCTACAAACCCTATATTCAAATCAGAATCAATTCTAGGGACAAATACAATTATATTCGAAAGCAACCAAACATGTCAATCAATTATACACCTCCATAATCAATTTTGGCAGCTCAACCAAACATAGGCGTGTGTTTGGTTATGTGGTGGCGAAAATTGATTTTGAGTGAATTGATTATAGTTGAAAGTGAGTTGAAGGTAAAGTGATTTATGTTTGGGTATATTTAGGACTGTTCAAAAAACTGTGAACTGAACCGTCGAACCGAACTAAAGTTAAAATAACTGAACCATTATGTTTGGTTAGTGAACCGAACCGATATTTTACTAACGGTTCTAGAACAGAACCAAATTGCAGTTAACCAAACATTAACCAAAACCAAACCATTATTTATGCTTTTACAGTTAGATTTCCTTTTGTGAAGATTTCCTGCATGGAATACCGTTATGTTTGCTTGATAAGGAAGATCTGCATGGAATGCAGAACCTGCATCAAGGATGTTTTTTTTTTTGGTAAAGCATCAAGGATGGTTTTTGAAACAGTGGTATGATCTTAAGGATTAATTGGACTATTATATATACTATTTAATGAACTTTAGCATTAATTTAACATATTTTCAACATTTGGGACAGTAGTAACTGAAAGATCAATTCTCTTTCTCTATTTAAAGAATTCTATCGGGAAAAGAGCATAACTAATAACAATGAGCTAAGACTAAAAGCACCCAAAAGAATACCGTCGAACCAAACCGATGAACTGAACTGAAATGAATTTAAAATAAATGAACTGTTATATTTTGTTAATAAACCGAACCATGTTGCACAAGTAGTTCTAGAGTCAAACCAAATGAAAAATGAACCAAACCGAAACTAAAACCATTCAAACCAAAACTAAAAATAAAAAATACAAAACTTAAGTTTTAAATTTTTATTATAAAATATATTGAAAAAGTATTATGGTTCAGTTCGTTAACAAATGGTTCGGTTTAGGAAAAATGTCTATTAACGGTTTGGTATGGTTCGGAATTCTGAACCGGTATACCAAACCAATAACTTTGGTTCAGTTTAGTTCTAGATAAATTAAAACGGTTTGGTTCAGTTCGGATGACCATTTAGTATGGTTCGGTTCGGTTTTTTGACAGAACCGTACCATGAACAACCCTAGGTATATTTATGCAAAAGTGAACTGAACGATAAATTTCAGTGTAAAAATCATGTAGAATCAATTTGGGAGACAAAATCAGTTCAACTTTAGAGGAACCAAACATGTCAAAATCAATTCTTCACCACCAGAATCACTTTTTCCTCTTCCAAAATTGAAACCAAAATAGAAAACTTCGCATTCATCGGCAAAATATAAAGAAAAATTATATTGCTGAAACTAAAACAAAAAATGAAGAAAAAAATTTGGTTTATGGAGAGAAAATTTTGCAGAAAAAAGAGGGAATGTACAACTAAGAGGATAACATATCATCCAAAAATGGGGAAGAGATCCAAGAAAATTGATGAGAAAAAGAACATAATGGTTACTCGGTCTCTTTGTCTTACAAGTACAACACTTAGATTTTGTTAGTCCGTTAACCAGCAGCAAGTTGGCATAGTTAGTTAAAAGTTTAAGTTAGCTCAGCTAGTAACTATATTTACCAGAATCTTCAAAGGTTTGGTGCAGTATTTTAGTGGCAAAATATTATTAGTACAATTTTATCACTTTCTCACCGTATTTTTTTTTCCCTTTCTATCATTTTCTATTTTCTCTCCAATTTTTTAGTCCTAATATTTTGCAAGCTAGAAAGGATAACTCCCTTAAAACAGCATAATGTTACCTTGGTATCTCCACTGTATGGCATTGGTGCACCATTATATCCCAAATGAGACTTAGAATCGCCAGCATTTTCTCCATTAGCTGCACGCCCAGCTGCACTAGCTCGAGCTTCCCATGCTTGAAGAGTGCCAAATTCTGGAACCGGCAAGTCTTTTACCCGACTGAGTTGGTCTATTAAAGGCTTGAGTTGTACCTGCACTAGCATGAATACAACAGTCATAACATGCAAAGTAAGTTGTAGGACAGAAGCAACAAAAAGTAAATGTTATAATTGTGTAAGCCTTAGCAAGATGAGATAAATGATACCAGCGGTCATGTTTATTTAAAATTGTGAGTAGAGTGGTACAGTCAGCCCAAATTTTACAGTTCTACTAAGTACATGCCCCAACAAAATCCAATTATATTACATATACTTTTTTTTTAAATGATTATACATACTTGCGTGAATTAATACACTTGGTCAAAATTCATAATATAGCTGGCCTCGAGTAAATTTGCTGGGTGTATTAGATTGATAGGTACCAAAAACTCTAATACAGAAAATGAAACTCAGAACAGTAAGGGATTCCAGAGGATTTTAACGTGAAAGCATTAGAGAAGTAGGCTACTTATAGAAAACAGAATACCCAGACTATTCTTCCCATAAAGAAACCGGTCGTGCAGAAGACAAAGCGTTGCCACCAGTCCACCACTACCCAATTCTTGCCATACTACAATCAACCTTGCACCTCTCAAATATATTGTTTTCTCTTTTTCTCACCACTCATCAAATGCCACATGTCCCTTTCTGTTATGCTCCCTTTCCCTTCTAATTGTTTCCTTTTATCTCACGGGCCTATCATAGATTTATCTGGTTATCTAGCTGTCTCATGCCTTTTCTAAAGAGGGTCATGGATCTGACTGGTTCAACAAAACCAAGCTGCCAACTACAGTGTGGATACAATAACAGTGAGTTCAATTTTAAAATGGAAGCAACTTCATTCATATGATCCTCTATAAAATAGGGAAGGTCCGGTAAGTGGTAAGTGATAGGAGAATGGAAGACACAGAAGCAGAATACTGAAAACGTCTTTAGAATATTGAACTGACACTCAGGCACTTCTATATGTATGATATTCACACGGTTTCTACGAACTCCCTCATAAGCCTGTTTATCCTATACATACAAGACCTAACCCCAAAAATATAATAACTAACATTACTTGCTAGAAACCACTTCGGTTAGGAATTTTCCTTGTCCCGGAAAACAACTATGATAATGATCATCGACAATAACAAATAAAATTTATCCAACATATGAAGCCACAAATAGAAACAAATGGTGCAATAAATCATATAAGAACCTCCATCTTTTGAAGCATGTCTTTTAACTTTTCACGCCGTCGTCTTCTTGCATTCTCATCTCCATCTCCTCCGTCTCCCCCATCTTGAGCAGCTAACTTATCACTTTCAACCTCTAGTTTTCCATTACAACGCTCACAATGGAAGTCCTCGTCTTCAAAAGATATCAACCGCAGTGCATCCAAAGCATTGTATCTAAAATAATTAAAATCCCCAAGTATTATGAAACAGAAATACATCAATACAAATAAAATAACTATGAGAAAATATATTACGGATAAATACAGTTATTTCTGAAACCTTTTCCCACAGTTTGTACATATATATTCCTGAACAGTGTTTTTGTTCTCCAATTCATCTTTCAGCTTATGCTTCATGCGATGCATTCTATACCTAACCACATCATATATCTGCAAAAAAATCATAAGTTTCCTATATATAAAGGAGCCTAGATTTTGATGAACCAATATAAAACGAATTGTCTGACAGGAAGAATAAAATTGATATACCTTTCTCTGCAACAAAACAACTAAATATCATTGGGAAAGCTACAGTTGAAAAATATAATTAGTGTAGAGATTGACCTGTGCATAATCTAGACAACAGTAAGAGTGTGTGTGTAGCTTGACCTTTTCTTCTCCCTCCTTTCCTGTTGCAGCATCAGCTGTAGCAGCTACAGCAGCGCTATATATTTTTGCACCTTTTGCTGTCTGTTAAATTTATACAATAGGAAACATGTGAACAAAATACATATACGACTAAATATATTCACCCACAACTCTCACACATGCAAATCTAAGACTGGTGAATATCAAAATGATAAAACAAAAAAAACGCACATCAACAGATGGAAAATAACCTTCACATTACACAAGGGAGGGAATCTTCTAAAATTAATCTAGAAGAGCTTGCATACTCTTCATTATTCAAGATCTATAAAAAGTTGTCACTGTATAGGGGGCGAAAAGACAAAGATGCTACTACATTTTGTAGAAGCACAGCAACTATCATGGTCAAAGAAAAAATATATCATGTGCCAAACCAAAAATAAATACAAAACCATTGTGTATATCCAGAGGCATTAGGTCCTTGATTTCAAACCTTCTATACACAAGGCAGTAAAAAAGAACATAACATAATTGACAAAGAACGATCAATGATAAGCATTCTATGAACTACTGTACACCTTCGCTAAGTGGAGGAATGAATTAACATGAGTCAACAATAACTGTTTGACTGACTGTGTTAATTTGTTAAACTCATTCAAAAGATCATTATTAAGCGGCGTGTGTGGTCACGGTCAAGCTAAGGATCAAACAACATAACATAATGATTGGATTGGCTAATGCTTGTAGGCCAGCTATATTTCACAAAACGAAAGCAACGTAATGAATAGACAGAACTGAATAGTTACCTCTCTCCTATGATCTCGTGTGATAATCTTTTCTTCTTCAAAGAACCGCAGAGTTCGACGAAGTTGCTTTGTATGCAATTTGAGGTCCTTTGCCAAGTCTTCTTCTCTAACCCATTGTCGTCTGGAATAAAAAATTAGCAGGATACAATTAAAATCCAAAGTTTCAATTAAACTAAATAAACAAACCTTATATTCCCGTTTTCCCATTGTCTTTTGTATAGTGATTCTAATCTTTTATTTCCATTCTATCAAATTCACTTATATGTAAATCACAGTTAAACTTGAAAAGGTGATAAATGAGAAGAAAAGTTGAACCTGGTGAGTGCATCAAGAACAACTACGGCAATTCCTCTGTTATCACTCCTTCCCGTTTTGGGTTGATTATCTCCTTTGCTGGTAAGATCGTCATAGAAAGCTCTCGCAGCTAGTTTAACAAGCCTGTGCAAATTTCACTCAGTAAATTTAACATAAAATTCACAAATCGTATTTTGTTCCTACTTTCTTATGCAATTTTTTTGGATCAAATGGAAATTCGATGCACGTGAAACGGAGAGAGAGAGAGAAGTTCTTACTTGTTGTAGGGTTCAATCATTGATACGATCTGATTTAGGGTTTTAGTACAGTCTTTGGTGTTCTTCTAGAAGGTTAGGTTGCGGTACCAGAGATGATGAATAAGATGCCGGAACGAGAGGTTAGGTTGCCGTAGCGTAACCGGTTGACGGCGATAGAGAGAACGTGTTTGCCTGAGGAAGATTCGGAAATTTAAGGAATGTGTGAAAGCTCGAATAGGGTGAAACCAAATTCATAAATTGAAGGATTGGAGCATAGGATTAGTTATTGTGAAATGGTGTACAAAAATTGGGTACTAGAATATCCTGGGTCAATCGCAAAAAGGAATTAAACATTTTGGTTATCCAAGTCTCCAATAATTGCATAATAGTACAATTTTTTTAAGTAATCTTTTTTGGTTCTAACTTGCACTATCTTCATGCATAGATATTACTCCCTAAGTTCCTTTTTAAGTGTCATTTTTTGAATTTTTATAAAACTAATCATTATTGTTACTTTTCATACAATAATTATCTTTTTACCTATAATATCCTTATTTATTTATGACATTCATTTTATCTTTTCTCTCTATATAATAGTTATCTAGGATGATTTTGACAAAATGCATTTAATACTGCATTGATTTTGACAAAATGCATTTAATACGATTATTTTTAATGAATAAGTTTTTTTACTCAATTCTGGTATTTTATATAAGTAATGATATTAGTCCTAAGGTATAATTGATTAGAGGCTATTTGAAATTTAAATTTCAAATTTTGCTTCACATAATCAACTAATTCAAATGAATAATCGATTATTCATCTGAAATTGTGTGTTTTCAATAAGGTATGTCGTCTCAAGAGCAAGAGAATCGATTCAACAAAGATTATGAAAGAAAGATCTAATTGGTTATTAAGGGAGATAATTGATTAGAGGCGGCTTATAAAAAGGTATGTCGTCTCACTCTTTTCTCATCTCATATTTTGCTTTATTTGTCTTCTTGTTCTTCTTCTTGCTTATGTTTTTTTGTTTTTTTGCAAATACCCTTGCAATCCTCATCATCATTAAACTTTTTACAAGATATTTTCATCGCAAGAGCAAGAGGATCGATTCAACGAAGATTATGGAAGAAGGATCATCCCTTCCTAAAAGAAAATATTTTTAAAGATTGTGAGTTTTTAAGGTTGTTTGATGAAGTCTTGCTAAGGAATTTCATCTGCAACATCCCTAAATAGAAGTTTTCAAATTTGGTGATAATGTCATATTTCAATCTCAATTGTATTACAATCTCAACTATGTTAGGTGTAACACCCCACTTATCCCAATTTATGAAATAATAGTTTATTACGAAAAATCAGAATTTTTAAAGTGGAATGCCACGTTTTCAACAATAATATCCAACAAAAAAATCTCCATTAAAACATCGGAAATTATAAGATTCATTACAACTCATAATCAAAACAACAACAACAATAATTCTCTTGGTTTATAAAATAGATACGTAAAAAAATAAACAAAACAACTAAAATCTCATCTCGTGTTACGTATCAGAGCATTCTAAGAATCGAACGCAGTAACACGACTCCACGCACTCTCAAGTACCTGGATTATTTGTACTTCCAAAGAAGCACAGATACAACAACAAGCAACAAAGGGGTGAGAAACAAATTCAAAATATAAATGGTGTTGATAACATCTATAAGGGTAGTTTCCCACTCACAACAATAAATACAACAATTTCACCAATAGATAAGCAATATCAAGCACATCAATAGTTATGCAACATCAATAATTATGCAATGTGACTCAACACGACACAATGCATGTGGTATCAGATTTTGTTCATTGAATCGAACACCGATAATCACATACGTTCATCCGGCAATGATTATCCCACCATTCTTCATTACGGAGTACGGATGATTGTATTCACCATCCGGCACGATCATTCCAACAATAATACGAAAATGTATGTGAGACTATGCAAATGCATACACATGTATAATTCACCATATTATACATCTACATGATCCATCTGATCAATACACAACAATAGTTCCACATAAATCACTGATAATAACCTCACGCGGTTTACCCGATTATTCATCCAAGTAAATTCACCAAATCCTAACAATAATTCATTTCTCGATGTTAGTCTTCAATTAATTATGTCTCGAGGTCTATCTCAATACCTCTCACCAAAAGAATCGGCCACGCACACAAAATCGGGACAGAAATTACAAAAACAGCATTTTAGCCCAAGCACTATGGTCATACGCGTATTAGCCTGGCCATACGCGTATTGACTTTCCCCTATATTGGGCATTACGCGTATGATGCTCCCATACGCCACCCAATACGTGTATTTCCCCTCTATTACGCGTAACATGCCCATTCCTCGCTCATCCATACGTGTAATGCCTTGTGCCATACGCGTATGGACAGAGAATCACACTTTTCTGGTTTTTCTTCCTCATTTCAGATTTGTTTCTCATAATACTCGATTTCCCGATTCATACCAGACCTATAATCGTTTCTACTTCAATTTTACACTATTATTCTTATTCTTCTTTCACTTATCATTACTAAATCTAGTTTATCATTCGTTATAGATCCAGAATCGCAATTGTTCATCTCCAACAACAAAATCTGCATAACTTGTGCATATATCAGAACATCAACAACAACATTCCAACAGAAATTCATCAAGATCATGCATTCACATTCATCAATTCGCAACAATGATCATACATATACAAATTTCATCACATAACAACAGAATCACATAAAATTCCTACAAGGAAAGGAAACTCTCACTACCCAACATGTTAAATCACCTAATTCAGAACCCTTTCTCCCCTTACCTCGAATTCAAACTAAAAATCATGCAAATTTCCTTAGTGATGGATGCCCTAGATGATCTTATTCCTTCCTAGCCTCTTTTGTTCTTCCAACAAACTTATACGGTTAATCTTTTTACTAATTTTTTGTTTTGACTAATCCAATATTAAACCCTCATCTTGATATTTTACTAAACCGTCCCTTATTTTAATAAAATCCAAATAATAATATTATCTTTAATTCTAATATTACTAATATTATTTCATAAAGATAATAATAATAATAATAATAATAATTAAATAGTCTTATTATTATTCCCACACCCGCTATTACTAAGCGCACTACAATTATACCCGTCCCATTAGGACACAACACCGAAACAACAAAACATACGCCTTAAACAAGGCCAACACAACACCAAAAATACCCGACAATTAAATATTAGAAATGGGGTGTTACAACTCTCCCCCACTTAGAATATTTTCGTCCTCGAAAATGTACCTTATGAGAAAAGTTCTGGATACGACTCTCGCGTCCTGCTTTCCAGCTCCCAGGTCACACTTCCACCAGCAGTTCCTCCCCAAGCTACTCCCACCAAAGGAATCTCCTTACCTCTGAGTTGCTTCATTTTGCGATCCTCAACCCTTATCGACATAGCTTCCACAATAAGATTCTCCCTAACCTGCACCTCATCCCTCTGAATAATGTGAGATGGGTCAGACACATACTTCCGAAGTTACGATACATGAAACACGTCATGCAAGTTTGAAAGCTCTGGCGGTAACGCCACTCTATACACAACCGTACCAACTTTCTGCAGAATTTGGTATGGTCCAATGAACTTAGGATCAAACTTCTTCGATTTCATAGCACGTCCGACACCTGTCATTGGATTAACTCTCAAAAACACATGGTCACCTTCTATAAATTCTAATTCTCTTCTCTAGTTATCATGATAACTTTTCTGTCTACTTTGAGACGCTCTCATCTTTTCTCTAATCATCTGAATTGCATCGGTAGTCCGTTGTACAATTTCAGGTCCAAGCACCACATTTTCACCAGTTTCATACCAACATAAAGGCGTTCTACACCTCTTACCATACAATGTTTCAAACGGAGTCATTCCAATACTAGAATGGTAACTATTATTGTACATGAACTCTATTAATGGCAAATTAGTATCCCACACACCACCCCATTCCAACACACAAGTCCTCAACAGATATTCTAAAGTCTGAATAGTTCTCTCTCACTGACTGTCCGTTTGCGGATGATAAGTCGAACTCAACTTCAACTTTAAACCCAAAGCCTCTTGTAAACTTTTCCAAAATTCAGAAATGAACCTCGGATCTCTATCTGATACTATACTCAAAGGAACACCATGTAGCTTCACAATTACCCTTATATAAATTTTTGCCAACATCGTCAACGGAAAACACATGTTAATAGGAATAAAATGTGTGGACTTTGTAAGCCTATCCACAACTACCCAAATAACATCAAATCCTCTCGCCGTATTTGGAAAACTAGTAACAAAGTCCATAGAAATATTATCCCACTTCCATTCTGGTATTTCCAACGGTTGCATCATTCCCGAAGGTTTCTAATGTTCCCCTTTCGATTTCTGACACACCAAACAAACATACACAAATTGTGTTATATCTCTCTTCATACCAAACCACCAAAATAATTTCTTTAAATCCTGATACATCTTCGTAGCTCCGGGATGAATACTCAAGCTACTACGATAACCTTCTTCTAAAATTGCCTTTTCAACTCGGCATTGTCCGACACACAAATTATGCCCCAGAACCTCAACACACCAGAATTTTCTACTTGAAAATCACTTTCAGGATCATTTCCTCCTGTAGGCCTCAAATCTACCAACTTCACATCAAGTCTCTGATTCCCTTTAATAAAATCCAAGAAGTCATTATTCACCTTCAACACTCCAAGCCTAACACTCTTAGGTGTCGTCTCACAAACCATGCTCAAGTCTCTAAACTGCTCAATTAATTCCAGTTTTTTCACTATTAATGCTGACATGTGAATTGTCTTGCAGCTCAAAGCACATGCTACAACATTAGCCTTACTCGGATGATAACTCAAATTAAAATAATAATATTTCAGAAGGATTCTGATGAAGACTATAACCTGGACAGTTGGATCATTCCTACCATTTGCAGTGGGCTCAATAATTGGAAGGCCGAAGACGTTATTCCTATCTCCTTTAGTCAGGAGTAAATGCTATTTTTGTTTTTCTTATTTTGATTTTGTAATATGAACAAATAAAACTTTTAAGCCTCGTGCCTTGCCCGAGGCACAATGGTATGCTTGTTAGGGATGTCATTTCATTTGCATATTTTCATTTAATAAAATCAATGGACGTTTTTGCTTTCGTAAATGTTGCACTCTTTATCTTTCTTTTATTTTTCCTTTATCAAAAGCTATGTGTTCTTACACACACACCACTAAAATGCAGATCATCATCCACTCTGGATCATATTGATAACAGTTTTGTTATTGCCAATTATGACTTCGAGAATCTGATCTATCAAGTCGAGGATGGAAATGAGGAAGATTGTGAAGTGCATGTAGAGCTTGCTAGGTTGCTACAACAAGAAGAGAAAGTTATACAGCCGCATGAAGAACCAATCGAAATTGTGAATATGGGAACTGAGAAAGATAGGAAAAAAGTCAAGATAGGAGATGAATTAGAAGACAATGTTAAGAACAGGTTGATTCAAATGCTACATGATTATGTGGAAATCTTTGCTTGGTCTTATAAATATATGTTAGGACTTGATACTGATATTGCGATTCACCGTCTACCAATGAAGGAAGGTTGTCGTCCAATAAAGCAGAAAGTTTGTCGTATGCGTCCTGAAATGTCAGAAAAGAATAAAGCAGAAGTGATGAAACAATTTGATGCAGGGTTCCTAGTTGTCACTTCCTATCCTTAATGGGTTGAAAATGTGGTATTGATACCTAAGAAAGATGGTAAAGTACGCATGTGCGTGGATTACAGGGATTTGAACAAAGCCAACCCCAAAGATGATTTTCCGTTTCCACACATTGATGTTCTAGTAGACAACACTGCTCAACACAAGGTATTCTCTTATATGGATGGTTTCTCTGGTTACAATCAGATTAAGATGGCACCTGAAGATATGGAGAAGAATATGTTTGTCACACAATGGGGTACCTTTTATTATAAGGTAATGCCATTTGGTTTGAAGAACGATGGGGCAACATATCAGCGTGTTATGGTAGCCTTGTTCCATGATATAATTCACCATGAGATAGAGGTATATGTTGATGGTATGATAGCTAGATCTCAGACTGAAGAAGAACATATTGATCATTTGCACAAGTTGTTTGAGAGGTTGAAGAAATACAAACTCAAATTAAATCCAAACAAATGTACCTTCGGAGTTAGATCTGGTAAACTGTTGGGTTTCGTTGTCAGTGGTAAAGGTATTGAAGTTGACCCTGCAAAAGTAAAAGTTATACAAGATATGCCCGCTCCCCGTACTGAGAAAGAAGTCAGAGGTTTCTTAGGACGATAATTTACATTGCAAGATTTATTTTCCAGTTAACCGCTACTTATGAACCGATCTTCAAGCTGCAGAAGAAAGATCAAGTAATGAAATGGAACGACGAATGCCAGATAGCTTTTGATGAGATCAAGAAATACCTCAGGAGCCTCCAATATTGATGCCACCGGTTGCTGGAAGACCCTTGATTATGTACCTGACAGTGTTGGACAATTCAATGGGGTGTGTGTTAGGGAAACATGACGAGTCTGGTCGAAAAGAGCAAGCAATATACTAACTTAGCAAAAAGTTTACCGACTGTGAAACAAGATACTCACTGCTCTAGAATGCACTTTGGCTTAGGCTGCTCGCCGACTAAGACAATATATGTTGACTCATACCATTTTATTGATTTCAAAAATGGATCCTATCAAGTACATATTTGAGAAACCTGCTCTCTCCGGACGAATAGCAAAATGGCAAATGATTTTGACATAATATGACATACAGTGTACTACTCAGAAAGAAATTAAAGGAAGTGTGGTAGCTGATCATTTGGCTCATTAAGCAGTGAATGACTATCAGTTTATGAACTTTGAGTTTCTGGATGAAGATATTATGCTTGTTACTAAATAA
Source organism: Lathyrus aphaca (assembly GCA_963966055.1). Lineage (NCBI taxonomy): Eukaryota > Viridiplantae > Streptophyta > Magnoliopsida > Fabales > Fabaceae > Lathyrus > Lathyrus aphaca. The sequence continues at coordinate 515,682,868 of OZ014522.1, forward strand.
CCTAGACAATATGAAGGATCTGAACAGGGATCCCGATGGACTATGGTTTTTGATGGAGCTTCTAATGCGCTTGGTAACGGTGTTGGTGTTGTGATTATCTCTCCCGAGGGTTGTTATAAACCGTTTACTGCTAGACTTTATTTTGATTGTACCAACAATATGGCCAAATACGAAGCGTATATCATGGGTATCAAGGCTGCCATTGAGATGAAAATCCAATTCTTGAATGTGTACGGAGATTCAGCCTTGATAGTTAGTCAGGTTACAGGTGAATGGGACACAAAACATCCAAATCTCATTCCTTACAGAGAGCATGTGTTGTCTTTAATTCCATACTTTAAAGAGATTATTTTTGGACATATTCCACGAGAAAAGAATCAGTTGGCAGATGCATTAGCCACCACGTCATCTATGTTTGAAATCAGTTGGGATGATGAAGCTCCCAGAATTACTATTGATCGATTAGATGAGCCAGCATACTGTTATGAGGTTGATATTGGGGGAGTAGAAGAAAAACCTTGGTTCCACGAGGTAAAAAGATATCTCGAAGCTCAGGAGTATCCTGAAGGGGCTGTTGCTCTCGATAAATGGGAAATGGCCCCAGATAAAGGTACAGACGCGAACGGTCGGCGAAAGGAGGATGCGAGAACACACAGGAGTGAACTCACGGGGGATGAAAAGAGTCGCCAGCTAGGCATTTTTATCCCGAAGGAAAGGTAATGCTGCATAAACCTAGAAAGATATGGATAAGACGGTTGCGAACCAGAGAGACTGAGAAAGGGGGTTGGTTACAACCTGGGAAGGTATTAGCACCCAGATTGTCCGCCGTACTCGACGGGATCCACGCTTAAAAGATTTGTGTTTTTAAAGGGGTAGTGTCAGTGCAATCTGTGTATCAAAGAGCTGGAAAAGAATGTACAGGTGTCAGTGTAAGAGAAGTGAAGTGCAATATGTATAGTGTCAGTGTAAGAACAGGAATGAAATGCTCAAGACTATGAGGCTAAAGAATAAGGCTAGAAGGAGGGGGAATATACAGAGACTTTTGTTCGATAACTGTTAAGTTATGCCTACGTATCCTCTCGTGCAATGAGGAAGTCAGAACCCCGTAGTTCGACCCAAAGAGACTGAAAGGTGAATTGACTGATGAACTGCTTACTTATCTATGCTCAAGTGTATGACCTGTCTGGCTCAGGTGCAAACTGTCTTGCATTAGACGGAAGAAGCAAGTTCTCGGTTGTGAGTGAATAGGATGAGAAAAGAATCCCGGAGGAGACGATTATTGTTTGTTTTTGTGTTTTCAGTCTTTTATTGCTTTTGAGAATTTGTCATAAGTTAATGAGCTTAAGCCTAAACCAATGGATTTAGTAAACTCATCACATCATCCCTCTGATTAGAGGTAATGAGAGTACCTTAAATGTGAAGTCAGCTTCTCACACTTAATCACCTTTGATGCAGGATTAAGATCATTAACCTACTTGTGATTATTTAGATGTTTTTGTTGTTTTTGTTTAGTGTTAAGTAATGAGATTAAGCCATAATCAAAGATTAAACAGACTCATTACACCATCCTAATAGAAGGATAATAGATGAGAATGTTTAAGCTGAGGAAAGCTCCTCAACTTAATCCATGATTAGGGATTAAACTCATGACAAAACAAGCCTTTGATTAAGTGGATTTTATTTAATGATATGATGATGAAGTGATTTTTAGGGTTTGTAAGACAACTTGAGGGGGACTTGTCCATTAACATTAGGGTTAGTCCTTCTTAACCAATTAAGGAAGAATTAGAACCCTAATGCAAGGCCCAAGTTACAAGTGTGATGTCTTGATGATTATTAAGTGAATTGATTAAAGGAGTTAAACACATTAAGGGTTCAACACTTAGGATTAAAGTTATACACTCCATCCTAATAGAAGGATGCAGGCATAAGCTTAATCACAAAGCCTTAAAGCCTTCAGGGTTTAGTTCCTGATTATGAGATGAGAAGAGAAGACTCAAAGAGACACAAAGGTAAAAACTAAGTGGGGAACTAATCAAAACCCTAATCATTGTCATGCTTGGTTGTTCCTAGGGTTTATGAGGCTTAAGGAAGAAATCTTCAGAGGAACCACCAGGAAGCAGATGAAAGGATCAGGAGAAGCAAAGTAACTTGCTTCATTCAAGAAGTCAAGTCACTTGAGGAAAGAAAGTAAGAAGAAGAAGAAAGAGCAAGCTCAATCTCAAACACATAGCAAAATGCAGCATGGATGTATAAGAGAGATGAAAAGAAGTTGTGAGAAGTGAAGGCAAATTCACTTCTCAAAGTGACTTACCACCTGAAAAGTTAGTGAAAGAAATGCAATGCCATGCAAAATGGGATGAAATGGCATGATGCAAACCAAAACCAGAAGCATATACATGATGATGATGATGCTATGGGATGATGCAAACATGAAACAACACATGGGGATGATCATACAAACTTATGAGTGCAAATGAAACAAGTTAAGAACCATGAACAATATGAAAAGTCATGAAGTGCAAATGGCATACAACATGGCAAATGCAAGATGCAATGATCAAACATGATTTCAATATGTCTTAAGATGTCACATGAATCAAATGAATGCACAAAATGCTATGGCAAGTCAAGGTATGAATGCAAATGCAAGATGGATGCATATGGAAGCCCAAATTAGGGTTTATGATCAATGCCTCAAACAAAAACCAAAATCAGAAGCAAACATCAATATAAAAAATTGAAAATGCACTCAAAGGATCCCTAAACCTATACTAACTCACTGCCCAAAGGAGAGGTTCCAACTCTTAACCTAATTAGGGTTATGAATTTCCTAAGTTTTCTAGGGTTTTTGGGTACCTTAACAAGAAAAATGCCAAACAAATGGAAAATGTAAGATCAATTCATGCCAAATTAATCTCACAAACTACATGATATGCATAACACAATGCAAAAAGAATCAAAGTCCAACTCTCAATGGCTAGGCAGAAATGATTTTTGGAAGTTTGGATCAAAATAATGCCTTGAAAATGAATTAATTCCATGGAAAATTCTCAAAATGCATCAAGATCAAAAAAGAAATTTAGTTTGAGGGTTGGACAATGTTTCTAAATGTTTTTAAAGATTTCATGAATTTTTTGGTGATTTTTAAATACCTAAAAGCATTTTTAATTAATTAATTCTCATTAATTAATTAAAAATAAACTTTTAAATATTTAAAAATATTTTTTAAATGCAAAAAATAAAAATAAAAATGTTTTTGGTTTCTGAAATTAAATAAAAGTGTGTACAAAAAATTTCAGAATTTTTAGAGTGATTTTGCTATTTTAATAAAATGGAGAAATTAAATGAATAAAAGGGAAAATAAAATTGAATTTATTCTGAAAATAGAAAAGTAATCAGATCCAAAGGCCCACATTCAAATGAAACACGCACGTGTTTGACCTGGCGCCATATCCAACGGCTGGAATTCAAACTCACTAATTACACTGATTAAGCCCTAATCCAGCCCTAATGACTTTCAGATGACCGGAACAGTGGTTCCGGTCATCTTCTCCGGCGAGTCCAAAATGCTAAATCACTCTACACGCAATGAAAATGAAAACTAACTATCCAGAACTCATCCCCATTCAAAAACGAATCAAAACCCTCACTCAAACATCATTTATCATTCATAAACAGAGAGAATCGAATCAAACAATTTTTAGGGCAAAAATTTCAGACACAGCATACATCCTGGTTTCTCAACCATTTTCAAAAGTAAGCACATATTCATGATCAGGGGAATGTATAGAAGCTATTTAGAACTTAAAATCATGCTTCTGGAAAAAAAGTTCATGAAGCTACCTGAGTTTGAAGCTTTTCAGTTTGCAACTTTCTGACCTCTTCTCTTTGTGCAATCCACTCCTTTTAGGCCCCTGATGAAGTCTTGATGCTTAGAGAGAGTTTGTGATGGCTAGTTTGTGAGTTTGCAACAGTTCTGTTCAAGGTCAAGTGAGAATCGTGTTTGTGATTCTATGGCTTTCAGGCTGTTTTGAGAGTTGGTTTGTGTTCAGTGAAGCATGGTGAGATGGTTCATGAAGTTTGTTTGTGTGTTTGTGACATGTGGGATGAGTTTCGAATGCTTTTGCTCTTGAGGGTGAAAATGAGAATGTTGTGTTGTGGTTGGTTTCAGGCTTGCTTCTTGTTATGTTTAGCTTGCATTTGATTCACATAAACAATTCCCATTGGTCAGATGACATGACATGTCCTTTATTGATTGGTATGGGTGCTTTTGCTAAAATGTCAACTTTGTGTAAGAAGGGCATGGGCAACTTGCTAGCCTAGTACAAGGAGGGTGTGCTGCGCAGCATAATGAGGGAAAAGGGCTAGGGTGGTTCATCAAACTAGCCAGCAAGTGGGTGAGGAACTATGATGACTTTTGCAACTTGGTTCACTTTGGTTCTTATGAAAGAAACTTGATCCATGGGCCATGAAACATGTGATTCCTTGGGTGAATTCTGAACTTTAGATGTTGTGTGATCATGTTGTGTGGATTAGAAGCCCATTTGATGACTTAATTGGCCTTGAGAAGTGAATTTGCAACTTTGCCTCTTTGATGCATGACTTGAAATTTAGTGATTTTTGCCAACTTTGACAAACCATAACTTTTGATCCAAAATGAATTAGGTCATGTTATTGTACTTTTTGAAAAGGAAAAGATCTATTCTACAACTTTCATGACCAAAGTTTTTCCATTTGAAGCTTTTTGAATCAAAAAGTAAGGGTTGAAAAAGTTGCATAAAATGACATTTTCATTAAAAGTCAAACTTGCCCAAAAAGTCAACTTTGCAAAAGACTTGAAATTCTCCAATTTTGTGAACTTCCAACCTCTCCTATGATCAAATAAAGATCATATACAATCAAAATGATGAAGAATGCCCTTTGGTTGGGTCATTGGGGGCCTCAGATGCCCTGATTTTGCACTGACTTGCTTGAAAAGTCAACTCTTGATCAAATGACTTCCCCATGGAATTTCTTCATGAAAATTGATATGCATACTCCCTATACCATATAGAGACCAATGGAAACAAGAATGACCAAAAAATTTGGAGTTATGGCCTCTGAAACCAAAACCCTAATTTTAGGTCATCTGTGTAGTCAAGCCTGGCTCTGCCTCCATGCCATTCTTAGTTCTTGTGATCCTTTGACATTTTTGACTTTGAGAGGATATAATATGATACTTGAACACACATGGACCCCCTTTGAAGTGATTGATAGCCTTTGGAGTGGCTCAAGAGGCTCTTGGATTGCTCAGATCACAAACCCTAGGTGCAGATGACTTAGAATTTATGCAGTGAATCAAAATTGTGGTATGAGATGCTATGATTGAGTTTATGCTTATGAAATGATCACAAGCCATGGTGTGAATGGGTGAGGGCAAATTTGGGGTGTTTATAGCTGCCCCTATTCAAACATGAGTTAGCTGTGCAGGATGTAAGCAACGTCTTATTAGGCAAACAAGATAACTTGTGGTTGAATACCAAAGACAGTCCAAAATTTGCACTCACAGAATGAAGAAGAAAAGGGATATAGATTGTAAAGGAAAATAAAGTATATTGTAAAGTATGGGCGACGGAGGACGACCGTCGAGCAGAGGACGACTGCTGGGTAAAGAGCAAATGACGGGGACGGCCGACATGCTGGGAAAAATGCGGGAAATAAAGCAATGACGGGGACGACCGACATGCTGGGGATAAAAGGATTATGATGGGGACGGCCATCAAGTAAAGCTGTAAGATTTTCTGGGGATTAATGAAAAATGATGGGGACGACCATCAAGTTCATAAAGTAAAGTAACCGACGATGGGGACGGCCATCGGGCTAAAAAGAAAAGGGACCACGACGGGGACGGCCATCGGGTTAAAGAATGAATGAAATAAACAGATGATGAGGTACGGTCATCAAAGGTGAAGGACGATCACCTAGCAGGGGACGGCTGCTCTGTTGGGGTTAAGATGAGGGACGGTCATCCAAGGTGGAGGACGACCACCTGGCAGGGTACGGCTGCCGAAAATATCGCGACATAGGATGAATGCCGGATAAAAAGGTCAACGATGGGGACGGCCATCGGATGAGCATGATGGGGGATGACCATCAAGAGGTGGAGGACGACCACCTAGCAGGGGACGACTGCTCTCAAGGTTTATCATGACATAGGACGAATTCCAGATAACCAAAATCAACAATGGGGACGGCCATTGGATAAAATGATGAAGGACGATCATCAAGAGGTGGAGGACGACCACCTAGCAGGGTACGACTGCTAAATATCACGACATAGGACGAATGTCGGATAGAGAAAGTCAACGATGGGGACGGCCATCGGACGAGCATGATGGAGGACGACCATCAAGAGGCGGAGGACGACCACCTAGCAGGGTACGGCTGCTCTCAGGGTTTATCATGACATAGGACGAATGTCAGATAAGAAGAAAATTGTTTTACTGGGGGAATAGTAAACACGGACGAGTGTTTATATCCAAGAAATAAAAGGTATAAGTGTTTGGTATTGTGTATAGATTAAAGATGCGGACGAGCATCCTTAAGACTATGATACGGACGAGTATCAGGTAGAAACAAATTCCGACACGTGTTCAGAGATGATGATACGGACGAGTATCGACTGGTTAACAAGGAACACGGACGTGTGTTGAATCTGAGGGGACTCTTCTGGGGAATAGTAGACACAGACGAGGGTTTATATTCAAGATGACAAAAGTGTTTGACACAGTGTATGGATTAAAGATGCGGACGAGCATCCTTAAGACTCATGATACGGACGAGTATTAGGTAGAAACAAACGCTTGACGCATGCTCTGAGATGATGGTACGGACGAGTACCAACGAGTTAACAAAGAACACGGACGAGTGTCGAATCTGCGGGGATATAAATGGTGTATACAAGATACGGACGAGTATCTGTATAAGTATGAGTAGAAAGTATGAGTGATGTATAGATGAGTGTTCAATCTGATGGGGAGAATGACACAGGCGAGTGCCGAAAAGAGAAAGGTATAGTATAAACAAATATCTGGTATACAAAGTGTTTAGGTTACTGTACTGGAAAAATGACATGGACGGATGTCAAGAAAGTTATATATATACAAGTATCTGTGAGTGCAAAGGGGATGTCTTTGGCTTTCTGCTGGGGATATGACACGGACGAGTGCCACAAGGAGTATGTATTTGTATTGGTGAATGTGAGGCAACTGCTTTTGCTGGGGATTCTGGGGGGAGTTTTCTGTATACTGTTGATGGGTTGCTAATATTCACAAGTGTTTGATTCAGACCATGACTTATGATTATGCCACATGTTTGATTTTTGCCGTAATGCTCCGTATTAAACGGAATGCTACGCTTTGTGAGGTGAACATGATGCGAATGCTATGATTATGCAAAAGATACCAATCCGAGGTTCGGATCCCATCGCTGTGAAGATCTCTGGTCGATCTGTCTGAAGTGATCATCCCAGCTGGGGATGAGATCATTGGTAGATCTGATGAAATGACTCTGCTTGGGGAAAAGGGTCAGTGATAGACCTATTCCTGACAACGAGGGACCTAGCTGGGGTTTGTAGAAGCTTTTGTCACTCTGTTGTGATTCCTTCGTGCGTTGCTCTTCTTGATAGAGGCTGAAACTCTGTGGGGAGATGGTTCCCTGGCTTTTTGTAACGGATGGCAACTCAGCTGGGGAGAAAGCACCTTGAGTGCTAAGACTGAGTGGGTGTTGATATGCTAGCTTGCTGGGATGAAGCTTACATGCCCCATGTCGCGCTTCGGATACCTGCAATCCGGCAAAGACAGAGAAACGCACAAGTAATCCCGAGGTATCCCTTACCGGATTCCGTCATAGGAGTTAGATACTCCTGAGAGTAAGTATATTCCCTGCAAGCACGTGTTTTATTTTTTTAAGCATCTGTATTTATGCAATCAGTTTTTCTTTAAGACATCAGACATTTTTTGCAAATAAGATATACGAGACATTGTGTGACTGAAAGATCTGTTTTTATTAATTTGTGTGCCCTGAATTGGCGAGATACAGTCAAAGAAGCAAATCCCCTGAAATGAGGAGATTGTTACAAATTGAGAAACAAAATGCTGGCAATGTTGACGACGCTTTAAGGAGCTTCCTCTTTTGCTATGACCCGTATGACTTTTGACGTCCTTCTCGTCTTGCTTTCTGAAGAAGGCTGATTCTGATAGAAGCTTGATCCTTTCGAGGCCTACCAAGTTGTAAGTGATACAGACGAATTCAGAATGCAGTTGTTCGCGTATTCCCTTATTTTGCATGGATCGCCCTTTCGGGTTTTCAATCCATCGGGATACCCATTTTTGCCTGAGTTGTCCAATGCGGCTTTTCAACTCAGCGGGTGTACATTTTTTGTTTACTTTCCCTTATTTTTGCCCGAGTCTTTTATTCTGTTTTTGACTCGTCGGGATGCCCTATTTTTGCCTGGACTTACATTCTGTTTTTGCGTCCAGCGGGTCATTTTTTATGCGAAGTATTTTTTAACTGCATCTGAATTCACAGGGGACGGGAAATCTTCACCATCCATGGTGCTGAGCATCAATGCTCCACCAGAGAAAACTTTCTTTACCACGAATGGTCCTTCATAGTTCGGAGTCCATTTGCCCCTGTGGTCTGTATGAGGAGGGAGGATTCTTTTCAACACAAGATCTCCCACTTGGTACTCTCGGTGCCTGACTTTCTGATCGAAGGATCTCTTCATTCTTTTCTGATACAACTGCCCATGACAGATTGCAGCCAATCTTTTCTCTTCAATCAGACTCAGTTGTTCGTATCGGGATCGGACCCATTCTGCTTCATTCAGCTTAACGTCCATCAACACCCTCAGAGAGGGTAACTCAACTTCAACAGGTAGGACTGCTTCCATACCATATACAAGCTGATACGGTGTTGCCCCAGTGGATGTCCTGATTGACGTGCGGTACCCATGCAAGGCAAATGGTAGCATTTCATGCCAGTCTTTGTAGGTGACTACCATCTTCTGCACAATCTTCTTGATATTCTTATTAGCCGCCTCAACAACGCCGTTCATCTTTGGCCTGTAAGGAGAAGAATTGTGGTGTTGGATCTTGAAGTCCCGGCATAGTTCTGCCATCATTTTGTTGTTCAAGTTGGAACCATTATCAGTAATGATTCGCTCGGGCACTCCATACCGACAGATGATGTCTCTCTTCAGAAATCTGGCTACCACTTGCCTCGTAACATTTGCATATGAGGCTGCTTCAACCCACTTGGTGAAATAGTCAATGGCGACCAGGATGAATCTGTGGCCATTTGAAGCAGTTGGCTCAATCTTGCCGATCATATCAATGCCCACATGGCAAAGGGCCAGGGTGAAGACATTATATTCAAAGGATTGGGAGGCACATGCACCTTATCCGCATAAATCTGGCATTTATGGCATTTTCTGGCGTAGGCACAATAGTCTGCATCCATTGTGATCCAGTAATAACCTGATCTTAGCAATTTCTTAGCCATGGCATGCCCTCCTGCATGGGTACCAAAGGATCCTTCGTGCACCTCGTGCATTAACAAGTCTGCTTCTGTTCTATCAACGCATCTGAGGAGTACCATATCAAAATTTCTCTTGTACAGGGAACCATCAGTATTCAGAAAGAAACTACCAGCCAGCCTTCTCAACGTCTTCTTATCATTGGAAGATGCCCCAGATGGGTATGTTTGATCCTCCAAGAAGCACTTAATGTCATGGAACCAAGGTTTATCATCTTTGACAATATCTGCTGCAAATACATAGGCTGGTCTGTCAAGTCTGGATACTGAAATCTGAGGTACAAAGTTGGCAGCTTGAACTTTGATCATTGATGAAATGGTAGCCAGAGCATCTGCAAACTGATTCTCGTCCCGAGGGATATACTCAAGCTTGACTGTTGTGAAGAAAGTCAATAACCTCCTTGTATAATCTCTGTAAGGTATCAGATGATCCTGGTGTGTGTACCATTTGCCATTGGTTTGATTAACTACCAGAGCTGAATCTCCGAATACAGTCAATGTCTTGATCCTGAGGTCAATGGCTTCCTCAAGACCCATAATGCAAGCTTCGTATTCAGCTTCGTTGTTAGTGCAATTGAAGGTGAGTTTTGCCGAGAAAGGCATGTGAACTCCCTTAGGTGTAATGATAACTGCACCAACACCACGACCATTCATGTTAACAGCCCCATCAAACATCATAGTCCATTCTTCCTCCGGGTCAGGCCCTTCAGTGTGAACAGGCTCTTCATGATCTTTTGCTTTTACGAACATGATGTCTTCATCAGGGAAGTCAAATCTCATAGGCTGGTAGTCATCAATAGGTTGCTCAGCAAGATATTCAGATAGTACACTGCCCTTAATGGCTTTCTGAGATGTGTACTGAATGTCATATTTTGTGAGAATCATTTGCCATCTTGCAACCCGTCCGGTAAGAGCTGGCTTCTCGAAAATGTACTTAACTGGGTCCATTTTTGAGATCAATAAGGTAGTGTGGGTCAACATATACTGTCTCAGTCGGCGAGCAGCCCACGCTAAAGCACAACAAGTTTTCTCGAGCAGTGAATAACGTTGTTCACAGTCGGTAAACTTTTTGCTCAGGTAGTATATTGCATACTCTTTTCGACCAGACTCGTCATGCTGGCCCAGCACACACCCCATTGACTCTTCTAATACTGTCAAGTACATTATCAGAGGTCTTCCTTCAACTGGAGGCATGAGGATTGGTGGTTCTTGCAGGTATTCTTTGATCTTATCAAAAGCTCTCTGGCAGTCCTCATTCCACCTGACCGTCTGTTCTTTTCTTAACAGCTTGAACAAGGGTTCACAGGTTGCCGTAAGATGAGATATGAACCTCGAGATGTAGTTCAATCTACCTAGAAACCCCCGAACTTCTTTTTCAGACTTTGGTGCAGGCATTTCTTGAATGGCTTTGACTTTATCAGGGTCCACTTCAATCCCTTTCTCGCTTACAATAAAGCCCAGCAGCTTACCAGATCGTACCCCGAATGTGCATTTGTTGGGGTTCAGCTTTAATTGATACTTCCTCAGACGCTTGAATAGTTTCAGCAGGTTTACCAGGTGGTCTTCTTCTGTGAGGGACTTGGCAATCATGTCATCCACATAACACTCGATTTCCTTATGGATCATATCGTGGAATAATGTTACCATAGCCCGTTGATATGTTGTACCAGCATTCTTCAATCCGAATGGCATCACCTTGTAACAGAACGTGCCCCAGGGTGTGATGAAGGTTGTCTTCTCCATGTCTTCAGGTGACATTTTGATCTGATTGTATCCTGAAAATCCGTCCATGAAGGATAATACCGAGAACTGAGCCGTATTATCCACCAATACATCAATGTGAGGTAATGGGAAATCATCCTTTGGGCTGGCTCTAATCAGGTCCCGGTAGTCAACACACATCCTTACTTTGCCATCTTTCTTAGGCACAGGTACTATATTAGCAACCCATGGTGGATAGCTAGTTACAGCAAGGAATCCGGCGTCCCACTGCTTTTGTACCTCTTCTTTGATCTTCATTGCCATGTCTGGGCGAGTACGGCGCAGTTTCTGTTTGACCGGTGGGCATTCTTCCCTCAAAGGCAGCTTATGCATAACAATATCGGTGTCCAACCCTGGCATGTCTTGGTAAGACCAAGCAAACACATCCACATACTCTTGAAGCAGGTCAATCAGTTGTCTCTTCACTGAGTCTTGTAAACAGGCCCCGATTTTGACTTCTTTCACATCTTCATCTGTACCAAGATTAATCGTTTCCACCTCCTCCTGATGAGGAGTGATAACCTTCTCCTCTTGTCTCAACAATCTGGCTAGCTCTTCAGGAAGCTCGTAGTCTTTTTCAACCCCTTCATCAGCTTGATTGATCGGATTGTCAGAGTCATACGAAGTCATAGCCGTGCTGTTGTCGGTGCGGTCTGGAAGGCACTCTCTGCAAGGGTTCAGTTTGTTCATTTTAGTGATTGATTTTAATCTTGTTTAGAGAAGTGAAATAAAAGTTGTCATTTTGAAAACATTGCCATTTATTTTTTTGTACAAAAAGAAAAATGGAAAAACAGTGAGCGGAAAAGAAAAAGACTCATTTGCAAAAGATGTCTGATATTTCATTGATTAATCTTGTTGCACAAAAATTACAGATGGCCCGATTACAAAATGAGTCTTGTCATCTTGGGCAAGATGCAAGACCTGATGCATGCTTAAAATATACAGGAAATAATAATTACTCTGCAGGAGTAACGCTTATAATTTCCTGGGAAGACCAGTTTGAGATACGGCTCCCCGAGATCCTTGGACGAATCCAGCTTTCCAGGTTGCGTTCATCTTCCGACTCATCTTCCAAGTTGTTGACAGCATCAGGGGTGAGCATCCCCCCACTAACAAAGTTGGGCTTCTTAGCAGCCTCTGCTTGATCTTGTTGAGTTGGTTTGTAACCCAACCCAAATCTATCTTCTTTCTTCTCCACAGGCAACAATTTGCCCCAGCCTTGAGCATTTCCTTCTTCCACCACCTTCCGGGCTTGCTGGTAGGATGTCATGGAAGTCCCAAGTACAGCAGATGTTTCATTAATATTCAGGGCCTCGAACCCCTGACTCATCGTCTCGTGGATCTCCCCATCCATCTCAATGTATTTGTATGTAGCTAGATGGCTAACAAAAATATCCTCCTCTCCACAGATAGTAACGACTTGGCCCTCCCACTCGAATTTTAACTTCTGGTGAAGGGTAGACGTAACTGCGCCAGCGGCATGAATCCATGGTCTACCCAACAAACAGCTGTAGGCAGGCTGAATGTCCATCACGTAGAAGGTTGTTTTGAAAGTTTGTGGGCCAATCGTTATAGGCAACTCAATTTCTCCCAGAACTGATCTCTTAGAGCCGTCAAAGGCTCTCACTACCAAGTTACTAGGTCGTAATGCCAATCCTTCATATTCCAGCTTCACAAGAGCTTTTTTAGGTAAGACATTGAGGGATGACCCTGTGTCTACCAGCACATGGGAAAGAACTGCACCTTTACATTCCATGGTAATGTGCAAAGCCTTGTTATGATTGCGGCCTTCCGTAGTCAAATCAGTGTTGGTGAATCCTAGTCCATTACTAGCATTAACATTTCCAACCACAGCTTCCAACTGATTGACCGTGATCTCTTCTGGCACATAAGCTGCATGCAAGACTTTGAGTAGTGCGTTCCGATGAGCCTCGGAGCACATAAGCAATGATAGAATGGAGATCTTGGAAGGCGTCTGGTGAAGCTGGTCCACTATCTTGTAATCACTTTTCTTGATGATTCTCATGAATTCATCAACTTCTTGATCAAAAGGTGTTTTCAAAGCTTCTCTAACAACTTGATCTTCTTGCACCGTGCTCTTCCCTTTTGCCTTGGCGGCAGCTTCTGCTTCAGCAGTGGGTCTTTGAATTTGCGGGGCAAAAAGACGTCCGCTTCGAGTGAAGCCTCCGCCTCCCCCCACATTGTCTATTTGTGGTGAAGAAGTTGATGATTCGAAAGTGATTTTCTGTCCTTCGCAGTATAGATCAGAGCCGTAATGCCAAGGGATGACATTACTGCTTTCATAAGGTACTGGCCCAGGCACTGTGACAGTGACTGGACTGATGGCAGCCGCATAAGGGACCATGATAGTCTGTGGATCATAGTATATTGTGACTGTTGCTCTGGTAGGAGTGGCATTTTGTGAGTTGTAGGCAGAATCATTCGCAGGATCATAATAAATTGTAACTGTTGAGACACTTGCATTGTTTGCTGCTGATGTTGTAGGAGTCATTGTTGGAAGGATGGGTGTTGTTGTTGTAGGAGACTCTGAATGAAGGGGTGCTGAAGTTGTAGAAGGGATGTTTGCTGATATTTGGTCCGTTGAAGTAACAGATGAAGCATTTGTTGATGAAACTGAAAAGTTGTTTGGAACAATGGTTGTTGCAGTTGTAGACGATTCTGGAACTGTTGTTAAGGAGATTGCCGGATTGGTAGGTATTGATGTCGTGATTTGAAGCAGGCCACTCTGGATGAGACCATCTATGCCATCCCTCAAGTTATCACAACCATTTACTGAAATGTTACAATAAGCACACCCTAGCTCACATCCCGGGAACATTTGACATTCAAGGAGTTGAGCTTTAATCTCTATCAAGGGTGTCTGAATCTGACCCACACTGGTTATCAAGTAAGACGGCTTGTCTTCTTCGATAGCATTGATTCTGGGACCACCATGGTGTGGCATAGGGTTCTTGTTGACATTTGGTGGTGGTGCGAAGTTTAGAGCTTTGGAATCTACCAAGTCCTGTACTTTCATGTGCAAAGCTCTGCACTTCTCTGTACTGTGGCCAGGTGCATTTGAGTGAAAAGCACATCTGGCGCTGGCGTCATAATTTCTGGGCAGACTGGCAGGATCCGGAGGTGCCAATGTCCTTAGCACAACTAGGTTGAGTTTCAGGAGTTGTGGCAGTAATGTGGCATAGGGCATAGGGATCGGATCGATTACCCTATTGGCCTGAGAAGGTCTCTGTTGGAATGGTCTTTGCTGATTGTTGTTGTTGGTGTTGCTGTTGTTATAATTTCTCTGAGGAGGATACTGAGGTTGTTGCTGGTAATTTTGTTGCTGTGGTTGATAAGCTGGTTGAGGATGAATTGGAGCGGGAATGGTGACTGCTGCCACAGACCTATGAACATATTGGGGTCTGCCCCTGCTGGTATGGGTAGCATTGGTCTCGCCAGTTCTTCTTGGGCCTACAAAAGGCTTCCTTGGGTTGTTGGATGAGCTAGCACCGTTGTCAGAAATTTTGCCCATTTTTAATAGGCTCTCAATTCTTTCCCCGGCTATGACTACATCAGCAAAGCTAGTGGAAGAGAAGGCAGCCAGCCTGTCAATGTATGTTCCTTGGAGGGTGTTCATAAACATATCAGCCATCTCCCTCTCTGACATGGGTGGCTGGACAGCAGCAGCAAGCTGTCTCCACCTTTGAGCGTACTCCCGGAAGCTTTCCCTTGACGATTGTGACATTCCCATCAGGAGGGTCCTGTTGGGAGCCATATCTAAGTTGTACTGATACTGTCTGATAAAGGCCTCAGCCAAGTCCTTCCAGCATCTAATGGTTGCTCTAGTCAGATGAGAGTACCATTCCCTTGAAGCTCCTGTTAAGCTATCCTCAAAATAAAACATCCATAGCTTTTCGTCCATGGTATAGGCCTTCAGCCTCCCCAGAAAGGATTGTAAATGGGTCCGGGGACAGGAAGTCCCGTTGTATTTCTCAAAACATGGAGGTTTAAATTTGTGGGGAATTCTGACCCCGTCCACTAAGCCCATGTCCATAACATCAAAGCCCAAAGAATTCTGGGACTCCAGTGATCTCAGTTTCTCAGCAATCTCATCTAGCCTCCTGTCATAGGCTTCCTCCCCAACTCCCATCACTGTGAACTGATCTTCCTGGGGGTCTTCTTGCAGCACTCTACCTGCAGTGGCAGTCCCTTGCACATTAACAGGGATGTTGACCTCTGGATGAAGGTGGGGTCCATAGACTGGGGGATTAACATGAGGTTGAACTCTCTCATTATTGCTTGTCCCAGCAGTCCCTGAATGAGGGTCCTCCTGATTCCTCCCTTCTACCAGTGCTCTTAACCTCTCTTGGCTTTGAGCCATATTATTCATCACCTCCATAAACTGTGTCATCTGATTCCTCATTTCCAACCTCTCGTTGGCCATTTGAGTCCTGACCTCTGTAAGGTCCTGCTGTACTTGGTCCATTTGTATGCCCGGAAGATTGTTGCGGGTGGGATATCTGTGTGGACGGTTGAGTGGAAACACCCGTCGTCGAGCAATAGTTCCTGAGTTCACAACAGAGTTAGTAATAAAACAAAAACCTACAAAACAAAACAAAAGGTTAGTATGCAATGCAGTATGCTTATTTGCATCCAAGGTATCCGGCTTGGCACTTGGTTTTGACCTTTCCAGACCCCTGAGAAAGATGCTTGTGATGTTGCTTGAAGAATCCGGGTAAAACAAACCAACACATATATTACAAAAGGTAAATGATACATAGTTTGTTTTTCTCTTACAATACATGCCCTCTGAGGGGTCAAAAATACAACATAAAGAAAAATACATGAAATGAAAGCAACAACAAACAAAAGTCAAACACCAAGACCAAACTCATCCTCCTGAACTTCCTTGAGAAGTGCTTCAGTCACAGGATCAGCTGGACGCTCTGTAAGATTCCTGATGAGGAGATTCCTGGTAGTAACAGCTGCAGTTAGCCTCTTGTGTTGACTCTGGTCCTTTGACTTCTTTACACCAGCTCTAATCTTCAATTCTGAGATCTCTCTCTGGGCTGCTGCCAGGGCTTCCTGTTGCTCTTTTGCACTAGCTTCCAGCTGCTCAATTTTATCCTGAGTCCTCTTATCCTCCTGAGTACGGGCCTCGGTAATCCTGACCCACCTAGCCTGACTCTCCTTCAGATGCAAATCAGTCCTAGCTCTCTGGAATTGGGCCTTTTTGCAGGCATTCTTCAAGATCTGCTCTCCAGCCCTAGACTTCCTAATGTAATCCTCTGACTTCTCAATTTTGGCCAGATGCTCCACCTTTAGCTTTTCTAACCTTTCAATGTCCAAGCGACCATCACTCCTCTCCCAGAGGGTCTTCTATAGGGCCTGAGTCAGCTTCTCATTTCTCTCTTTCAAATTCTCAAACTCCTCTAAGCTGACAGTTGCTGGAGGTGGTGTTGTGGAAGGTCCAGGCACATCTTCAATAGTGAAGGGCATTCCAGTAATTTGAGCCCGGGCATGGGACCACTCACAGTACTGAGCTGAGGCCACATTATTGCATCTCCCAAGAATGGTTACCCCCTTAGTCTGCACATTGTCCCAGGCCCAGGATGCCTGCCTGACAGTAGCCAGATTAGGCTTGTTCTCACAATAAAGGGTCTCTGCCAGATCCTGTACCCTAGGAGGATGGACTAATGCATAGCCCAGTTATCTTTTGAATAGCAGAGGGTTGTAGTTGATGCAACCCTTCACTCCTATCAGAGACACATTGGGAAATTGCCCACAACTAGTAATGATGTCTCTGCCCTTGGTGCTCTGAGTGCACCACCTGATATCATTTGAGGTTAGAGCAACAAGTCTCCTAGCCCAATTTCTTTGCTGGTGAGGGTTCAAGAATGCATCAGTCTTTGGCAAATGTTTGAGCAGCCAAGTATGGAACAAAGGAGCACAGCATCTCACTAATCTTCCCCTTTGCTTTTCATTCCTTTGATGAACAGAGTAGTAAAGATCTCCCAGTAAGGTGGGCACTGGGTTCCTCAGGATGAAAAGATGGATTGCATTCTTGCTAACAAACTTAGGCTCATCTGCAAAAAGTATGATCCCATATATGCTAAGGGCCAACAAAGCACAGACTGCCTTCCACTCCCCCAAGGAGGCCTTCAGGGTAGCTTGAGAGGTTAAGAAATCCAGATGTAGACCAGAGATTCCAGCTTTAGCTGTCAAATTCTGCCCAATCAGAACTGGTTCCAGATATAATGCCTTTGCTACCTCCTCATTACTAGGGAAAGCCATCTCAGGGTTGAAGGGGATTCCACCCCTGATAGGTACACCAACCAATGACGAATACTCTTCCAACAAGGGTCCCAACTGAAAATTCTGGAAGGTGAAGCACCTCAGAGGGGGATCATAGAACTGCAAGCAAGTATGAATCAAGCTCCTCTGTGAAGGGTCCAAATCCATAACCACATCAAGGATTCCTCCATAATGTTCTCTGAAAAGTGGTATATGGTCTGGAGTAATCAGGGTTTGAATCTTCCTGATGCTAGCCAACTCAGGCTCAAAGAAATGATATGAGATGTTACTCTTCTTAGGTGCCATGCTGCTGAAGGAGAACTGAGACAGGTGCTGAGAATAACACTGAAGATGGGCCACTGACAGGCTGAGACTGGTGATGCAGGTGCCTGAAGCAGGTAGCTGATAACTGAAGTAAGTACTGATGACAATAGGTCTATGCTGAAGAAGGGGTCAAAACCAAGCCAAAATATAGTATGGATACCCTGAAAAACAAATAAACACATGTCAAATGATGCAATGATGATGTATGCAAATGATATGCAAGGGTTTGTGACTGAGCTGGATCTGATTAACTGCCTTGATATAGGTCCATGTATGTTCAAGAAATCCAGATGGAGGTCCATAAGTCCAGTAACCAAGGTGGGGGACTCAAATAAAGAGTCACATGTCCAGGGTTAAAATCACAAGAACTGTTCCAAAATGGAGTACTCTTAACAATGTAACAGGGTATGTTGAGGTCGAGGGTACCTGCAAACCTGTAAACAGCCCAACCCCCTCACAGGTGATGTTCTAACCCGGAGGTACAGTGTTTACAATAACCATAAAAGATCCTCCTCTAATTCACCCCAGTTTCTGAAGGTCAATACTAAAGGTCATCCAGACTTAGCAGGCTTCCCAGATAGCCCTAGCACTACAGGAAATCTGTAGCACAGAGTTCTCAAGAAGAAACCCATATCTGAACCGTGTTTCATATTCCCGCACCAGACCGAAATGGAATGGGAAAGAACATGAACCACTTTAGCCTAGGTGTCACTCAGGTCCCAGGTATAGGACCTTAACTCTCAGTAGAACACCCACCCACCAAAGCAACAAAACAGATCCAGCCAGCACAGTATGACAGTATGATATATGTAAAGCTATAAAGAAAGCAATAAAACAACTGTACATAAAGCAAAAATAAATACAAATACAAGCACAAATAGCACATAACACCCCAGTAAACACAAATCAAACAAGCGCTAGGAGGAACCCACAAAAAGAACCAGAAGCCCTGGTTGCAGTATAAGGGTCCCCAGCAGAGTCGCCAAGCTGTTGCTCTCGATAAATGGGAAATGGCCCCAGATAAAGGTACAGACGCGAACGGTCGGCGAAAGGAGGATGCGAGAACACACAGGAGTGAACTCACGGGGGATGAAAAGAGTCGCCAGCTAGGCATTTTTATCCCGAAGGAAAGGTAATGCTGCATAAACCTAGAAAGATATGGATAAGACGGTTGCGAACCAGAGAGACTGAGAAAGGGGGTTGGTTACAACCTGGGAAGGTATTAGCACCCAGATTGTCCGCCGTACTCGACGGGATCCACGCTTAAAAGATTTGTGTTTTTAAAGGGGTAGTGTCAGTGCAATCTGTGTATCAAAGAGCTGGAAAAGAATGTACAGGTGTCAGTGTAAGAGAAGTGAAGTGCAATATGTATAGTGTCAGTGTAAGAACAGGAATGAAATGCTCAAGACTATGAGGCTAAAGAATAAGGCTAGAAGGAGGGGGAATATACAGAGACTTTTGTTCGATAACTGTTAAGTTATGCCTACGTATCCTCTCGTGCAATGAGGAAGTCAGAACCCCGTAGTTCGACCCAAAGAGACTGAAAGGTGAATTGACTGATGAACTGCTTACTTATCTATGCTCAAGTGTATGACCTGTCTGGCTCAGGTGCAAACTGTCTTGCATTAGACGGAAGAAGCAAGTTCTCGGTTGTGAGTGAATAGGATGAGAAAAGAATCCCGGAGGAGACAATTATTGTTTGTTTTTGTGTTTTCAGTCTCTTATTGCTTTTGAGAATTTGTCATAAGTTAATGAGCTTAAGCCTAAACCAATGGATTTAGTAAACTCATCACATCATCCCTCTGATTAGAGGTAATGAGAGTACCTTAAATGTGAAGTCAGCTTCTCACACTTAATCACCTTTGATGCAGGATTAAGATCATTAACCTACTTGTGATTATTTAGATGTTTTTGTTGTTTTTGTTTAGTGTTAAGTAATGAGATTAAGCCATAATCAAAGATTAAACAGACTCATTACACCATCCTAATAGAAGGATAATAGATGAGAATGTTTAAGCTGAGGAAAGCTCCTCAACTTAATCCATGATTAGGGATTAAACTCATGACAAAACAAGCCTTTGATTAAGTGGATTTTATTTAATGATATGATGATGAAGTGATTTTTAGGGTTTGTAAGACAACTTGAGGGGGACTTGTCCATTAACATTAGGGTTAGTCCTTCTTAACCAATTAAGGAAGAATTAGAACCCTAATGCAAGGCCCAAGTTACAAGTGTGATGTCTTGATGATTATTAAGTGAATTGATTAAAGGAGTTAAACACATTAAGGGTTCAACACTTAGGATTAAAGTTATACACTCCATCCTAATAGAAGGATGCAGGCATAAGCTTAATCACAAAGCCTTAAAGCCTTCAGGGTTTAGTTCCTGATTATGAGATGAGAAGAGAAGACTCAAAGAGACACAAAGGTAAAAACTAAGTGGGGAACTAATCAAAACCCTAATCATTGTCATGCTTGGTTGTTCCTAGGGTTTATGAGGCTTAAGGAAGAAATCTTCAGAGGAACCACCAGGAAGCAGATGAAAGGATCAGGAGAAGCAAAGTAACTTGCTTCATTCAAGAAGTCAAGTCACTTGAGGAAAGAAAGTAAGAAGAAGAAGAAAGAGCAAGCTCAATCTCAAACACATAGCAAAATGCAGCATGGATGTATAAGAGAGATGAAAAGAAGTTGTGAGAAGTGAAGGCAAATTCACTTCTCAAAGTGACTTACCACCTGAAAAGTTAGTGAAAGAAATGCAATGCCATGCAAAATGGGATGAAATGGCATGATGCAAACCAAAACCAGAAGCATATACATGATGATGATGATGCTATGGGATGATGCAAACATGAAACAACACATGGGGATGATCATACAAACTTATGAGTGCAAATGAAACAAGTTAAGAACCATGAACAATATGAAAAGTCATGAAGTGCAAATGGCATACAACATGGCAAATGCAAGATGCAATGATCAAACATGATTTCAATATGTCTTAAGATGTCACATGAATCAAATGAATGCACAAAATGCTATGGCAAGTCAAGGTATGAATGCAAATGCAAGATGGATGCATATGGAAGCCCAAATTAGGGTTTATGATCAATGCCTCAAACAAAAACCAAAATCAGAAGCAAACATCAATATAAAAAATTGAAAATGCACTCAAAGGATCCCTAAACCTATACTAACTCACTGCCCAAAGGAGAGGTTCCAACTCTTAACCTAATTAGGGTTATGAATTTCCTAAGTTTTCTAGGGTTTTTGGGTACCTTAACAAGAAAAATGCCAAACAAATGGAAAATGTAAGATCAATTCATGCCAAATTAATCTCACAAACTACATGATATGCATAACACAATGCAAAAAGAATCAAAGTCCAACTCTCAATGGCTAGGCAGAAATGATTTTTGGAAGTTTGGATCAAAATAATGCCTTGAAAATGAATTAATTCCATGGAAAATTCTCAAAATGCATCAAGATCAAAAAAGAAATTTGGTTTGAGGGTTGGACAATGTTTCTAAATGTTTTTAAAGATTTCATGAATTTTTTGGTGATTTTTAAATACCTAAAAGCATTTTTAATTAATTAATTCTCATTAATTAATTAAAAATAAACTTTTAAATATTTAAAAATATTTTTTAAATGCAAAAAATAAAAATAAAAATGTTTTTGGTTTCTGAAATTAAATAAAAGTGTGTACAAAAAATTTCAGAATTTTTAGAGTGATTTTGCTATTTTAATAAAATGGAGAAATTAAATGAATAAAAGGGAAAATAAAATTGAATTTATTCTGAAAATAGAAAAGTAATCAGATCCAAAGGCCCACATTCAAATGAAACACGCACGTGTTTGACCTGGCGCCATATCCAACGGCTGGAATTCAAACTCACTAATTACACTGATTAAGCCCTAATCCAGCCCTAATGACTTTCAGATGACCGGAACAGTGGTTCCGATCATCTTCTCCGGCGAGTCCAAAATGCTAAATCACTCTACACGCAATGAAAATGAAAACTAACTATCCAGAACTCATCCCCATTCAAAAACGAATCAAAACCCTCACTCAAACATCATTTATCATTCATAAACAGAGAGAATCGAATCAAACAATTTTTAGGGCAAAAATTTCAGACACAGCATACATCCTGGTTTCTCAACCATTTTCAAAAGTAAGCACATATTCATGATCAGGGGAATGTATAGAAGCTATTTAGAACTTAAAATCATGCTTCTGGAAAAAAAGTTCATGAAGCTACCTGAGTTTGAAGCTTTTCAGTTTGCAACTTTCTGACCTCTTCTCTTTGTGCAATCCACTCCTTTTAGGCCCCTGATGAAGTCTTGATGCTTAGAGAGAGTTTGTGATGGCTAGTTTGTGAGTTTGCAACAGTTCTGTTCAAGGTCAAGTGAGAATCGTGTTTGTGATTCTATGGCTTTCAGGCTGTTTTGAGAGTTGGTTTGTGTTCAGTGAAGCATGGTGAGATGGTTCATGAAGTTTGTTTGTGTGTTTGTGACCTGTGGGATGAGTTTCGAATGCTTTTGCTCTTGAGGGTGAAAATGAGAATGTTGTGTTGTGGTTGGTTTCAGGCTTGCTTCTTGTTATGTTTAGCTTGCATTTGATTCACATAAACAATTCCCATTGGTCAGATGACATGACATGTCCTTTATTGATTGGTATGGGTGCTTTTGCTAAAATGTCAACTTTGTGTAAGAAGGGCATGGGCAACTTGCTATCCTAGTACAAGGAGGGTGTGCTGCGCAGCATAATGAGGGAAAAGGGCTAGGGTGGTTCAGCAAACTAGCCAGCAAGTGGGTGAGGAGCTATGATGACTTTTGCAACTTGGTTCACTTTGGTTCTTATGAAAGAAACTTGATCCATGGGCCATGAAACATGTGATTCCTTGGGTGCATTCTGAACTTTAGATGTTGTGTGATCATGTTGTGTGGATTAGAAGCCCATTTGATGACTTAATTGGCCTTGAGAAGTGAATTTGCAACTTTGCCTCTTTGATGCATGACTTGAAATTTAGTGATTTTTGCCAACTTTGACAAACCATAACTTTTGATCCAAAATGAATTAGGTCATGTTCTTGTACTTTTTGAAAAGGGAAAGATCTATTCTACAACTTTCATGACCAAAGTTTTTCAATTTGAAGCTTTTTGAATCAAAAAGTAAGGGTTGAAAAAGTTGCATAAAATGACATTTTCATTAAAAGTCAAACTTGCCCAAAAAGTCAACTTTGCAAAAGACTTGAAATTCTCCAATTTTGTGAACTTCCAACCTCTCCTATGATCAAATAAAGATCATATACAATCAAAATGATGAAGAATGCCCTTTGGTTGGGTCATTGGGGGCCTCAGATGCCCTGATTTTGCACTGACTTGCTTGAAAAGTCAACTCTTGATCAGATGACTTCCCCATGGAATTTCTTCATGAAAATTGATATGCATACTCCCTATACCATATAGAGACCAATGGAAACAAGAATGACCAAAAAATTTGGAGTTATGGCCTCTGAAACCAAAACCCTAATTTTAGGTCATCTGTGCAGTCAAGCCTGGCTCTGCCTCCATGCCATTCTTAGTTCTTGTGATCCTTTGACATTTTTGACTTTGAGAGGATATAATATGATACTTGAACACACATGGACCCCCTTTGAAGTGATTGATGGCCTTTGGAGTGGCTCAAGAGGCTCTTGGATTGCTCAGATCACAAACCCTAGGTGCAGATGACTTAGAATTTATGCAGTGAATCAAAATTGTGGTATGAGATGCTATGATTGAGTTTATGCTTATGAAATGATCACAAGCCATGGTGTGAATGGGTGAGGGCAAATTTGGGGTGTTTACAGGGGCATCTATCAATGACAAGAAGTTTCTGAGGAGATTTTCTGCCAAGTTTTTCCTGAGTAATGGAATTTTGTACAAGCGCAATCACGATTCGACTTTGCTTCGATGTGTGGATAAGAAGGAAGCAAGAGAAATTATGGAAGACATGCATGATGGGATCTTTGGTACTCATTCTAGTGGGCATACAATAGCTAAAAAGATTTTGAGAGCAGATTACTATTGGTCTACCGTGGAAGCTGATTGTTATCAGCACTCCAAAACTTGTCATAAATGCCAGATCTATGCTGATAAAGTACATGTGCCACCAGTCCATTGAATGTTTTGACTGCTCCTTGGTCTTTTGCCATATGGGTAAATGATATGATTGGTTAGATCAAACATATCACTTCCAATGGACATCGTTTCATTCTCGTTGCTATTGATTACTTTACAAAGTGGGCAGAGGCAGCCTCGTTTGCTTCTGTTACCAAGAATGTTGTGGATCGATTCATCAAGCATAATCTCATATGTAGGTATGGCATCCCTAAAAGGATTATCACAGACAATGGTACTAATCTGAACAATACTATTATTACTGACCTCTGCACGCAGTTCAAGATTAAGCATCACAATTCTTCTCCATATTGACCAAAGATGAATGGCGCAGTGGGAGCTGTAACGCCCCGATTCGATTTTCTCAATTTTGTGGAGTCTTTTATTTTATTCGTATGATAATTATTTTATTTGTGAAATTAATGTGATAATATGATATGTTGTGTGATTTTACCGTTTTATGAATTTTCGGGTAAAAATTGGATTTGAGGGTATTTTAGATATTTGTTAATCAGTGATAAGTTAGAAATTAGTAGAATTGGTATTTTTGTGAGAGAATGATATTTGGTTGGAAAGAATAGAGTTAAATGTAGAAGTAAGAAGGAAAGAATAAGAATAGTTGGTAAGAATAGAAATAGAAAGAATAAAGTATAAGTTATGAGAAAGAGAAAGAGAAAGAAAAGGAAAGAGAAAGAAAAAAAGAAGAAAGAAAGGAAGAGAAGAGAAAAAGAGGAAAAGCTAGGTTTTGATCAAGATTGCTCCGCGTAGACGAAATAATCGGGTAAGGGTGCGAAATATTGTTATCTTAACATTGTGTATGATTATGTATGTGTTTGGATTGATTGGATTTATGATTTGGAGAAGTTTTAGAGAATGTTATGTTTAGGGTTTTGACGAGAAAACTTGGAAATTGGTAGATTAATCGGTTAGAAATCATTATAATCGAAGTATGATGTTAGATATATGCTTTAGATCATGGTTATGGAAGTATTGTGGAGATTGGGAAAGTGTTGGTAGGTCTGTTCGCAGTTGAGAAATTCTGGAAATCGCAGTGGTCGCTCAGTGAGCTACCCCTCGCTCAACGAAAGTTCCAGGATGATTCTCGCTTAGCGAGCGAGAGGGCACTCAGCGAGCCTGTAGGTTTTGAGAGGTTATGTGTTTTAATCCGTAGCTTTAGTTTTGGGTATCCGTTTTTAGTGTTCCTTATATCGATTCGAAGCTAAAAACACGTAGAAACTAATGATGCGGAGGAATGAAATGTTTAGCTGTCTTTCACCCGACTTTTCCGATAAAACGTAAATGAATTAATTATGGAAATGTGGGTTGATGTGATGTTGTGGCTGTTTGGCAAATGAATACATTGTTTGAATTGAATGTCAATGTATGTTAATTGAATGAGATGAATGCATAACTATATTGTGAATATGTATGCATTTTCAAGAATGTTGTGTGTCATTTTGCATGTAAGCATAATGTATGCATTCTTGTGCTATGGGATTCTTTGTGAATCCGTTGTAGCATCGTGTGCTCATGTGGAGTGTGAGCGATGACTACAACAAGATTGTGTGCCCATGTGGGGTGTGAGCAATCAGATTGTGTGCCCGTGTGGGGTGTGAGCAATCCAGAAACATCATGTGCCCGTGTGGGATGTGAGCGATGGGTGATTTATTCACATTGATTATGTGCCCGTGTGGGGTGTGAGCAATCAGATTGTGTGCCCGTGTGGGGTGTGAGCAATCCATAAACATTGTGTGCCCATGTGGGGTGTGAGCAATGGGGAACATCGTGTGCCCGACGGGGAGTTACTTTTGGTAACAAGCGATGATTCCATTTGGTTCCTGAGTGAACCTGCTGAAATGCTGAGTCGGTACCGCATTGCATCTGCATAGAGTCGTGTGTTGGTCTCTATGAGTTGCATTTTATCATTTTAATTATGATATGCAGAAATAAACATGAATGTGCATATGTTATTTGGAGTATTATGGAGATGATAGTATGTGTGATGAAACATACTTGTTGGTATATATGCATGTTTTATATATGTATATGTATGTGATTTATACATTTGTAATGTATATGTGTGATTAAACATAGCTAGACGTATGTTTATGTGAAACGAATAGATTTGAGGAATAAACATAAACAATGTAAGTTTATGTGAATTAGTGAATCGGTGTATGATGAATATGCTTGATTTTGTGTATGTACACGTTGCGATATGTATGGGTGATGAGGTATGATTTGTGGTGAGAATATGTTTTATGTGTATTTTATATGTTGAGATATATAATTATATGCAATGTTATTATGATAATGTTTCTCACCCTTCTGTTGTTTTATGATGCCCTACGAGGCATTGCAAAGTAGGTTGTTGGATGACATATTTTTGTGAAGCTCGTCTTCATCTTTTGGTCGGTCGGCTCTGATATGTAGCACCGGGTAGTTAGGGTGGCTTAGTGCCTTTTTTGTGATACATTGTACATGTATCTTTTGGATGAATGTTTTGTATAGACATGAATATTGTTGTTGGCATCAAACTTGTTGATACATATATGAATGGAAATATATATGTTTGATGTTGTTGAAATGTTTCCGCTGTATAATCATTTATCGTTTGGGAATTACCCTATTGTTGCATATCTATTATGAGCAAATATAATGTGGTTTGATTTCAAGCATAATGTGGCATTGCTCTTTTATACCATATTTCGAATATACTCTGATGGAATTTTTAATATGTGCCTAAGTGATTTAATTGCATATTTGGGGTATAGAAAGGGGGTGTTACATAAAGTGGTATCGGAGCCAGTGTTCAAGTCAGTTGTGTCTGTCTTGGTGTTGTTATGATTGAACTTTTGTTTAATCTTGTTGTTGTCTTTGGGAACAATCAGAATATGGCTGGTAGAAACGACAATGTTATGGTTGCTGCTTTGGAAGCAATGGCTAGGGCGATGCAGGGAGCGCCGAATGTGAATGCGAATGATGAGTTCAGAAAGAATCAACTGCTGGTCTTCAAAGGAAGATTCGATCCTGATGGTGATCAGAATTGGTTGAAAGAGATTGAAAGAATATTCAGAGTCATGGATTGTGCTGAAGAGAGTAAGGTGAGGCTTGGTTCTCACATGCTGAAGGAAGAAGCCGATGATTGGTGGGTCGGTAGAAGTCAAGCTCTTAAGGAGGATGATGAAGAGATAACTTGGGAAGTTTTTCGTATTGAGTTCTTAAGGAAGTACTACCCTGAGAGTGTGAAGGGAAAGAAAGATATGGAATTCCTTGAGCTGAAGAAAGGTAGTATGTCAGTGGTTGACTATACTGCTAAGTTTGTGGAATTGGTTCAGTTTCATCCTCATTATGCTGCTGCTACTGCTGAGTTTTCTAAGTGTATTAAGTATGAGAATGACTTGCGTCCTGAGATTAAGCAAGTTGTGGGATATCAGAGGATTAGAAGGTTTTCAAATTTGACTGAATATTGTAGAATTTTTGAAGAAGATAACAAAGCTCGTTCTACACATTACAAAAGTGTGAATGAGAGGAAAGGGAAGCAACGAGCTAGATGTGGACCGTATGTGACACCCGCTGATAAGGGCAAACATAAGGGAAACATTGATAGGAGATCTGGTGGAGGGAGTTCTAGTCCCGTTAAGTGTTATAAGTGTGGCGATTTAGGCCACAAGTCTTTTGAGTGTGGGAAGAATATTGTGAAATGTTCAAACTGTGGAGGTCTTGAACATGCTACTACCGAGTGTAGGAGGAATGTTGTGAAGTGCTTCAATTATGGAGAATTTGGTCACATTAGTACTAAGTGTACTAAGTCGAAGCAAGCTCAGGCGGGCAGAAAGGTGTTTGCATTAGCAGGGAAGGATACTACTAGTGCAGACCGTTTGATTAAAGGTACATGCTTTATTAATAGTACGCCTTTAGTTACTATTATTGATACGGGAGCGACTCATTCGTTCATTTCTCTTGAGTGCGCTAAGCGTTTGAATTTGTTTATGTCTTCTTGGGGTGGTGAGATGGTTATCTAGTGTCCTACTTCAGAGTCGGTAACTACTTCTTTGGTGTGTGTAAGTTGTTCATTGACCATGTATGGTAAAGATTTTGTAATGGATTTAGTTTGTTTGCTGTTGGAAGGTTTGGACGTGATCTTGGGTATGAACTGGTTGCAATTTAATCGAGTTCATATAGATTGTTATCATAAGTAAGTAAGGTTTCCTTCTTTGGATGATGATGAAGAAGAGAGTTACCTATCCACGAAAGAGTTGAAGAAACTTTTAGTGGAAGAAGTTCAATTGTTTGGTTTGTTTGCATCATTGTCAGTGGAAGGTGAAGTGGAGATAAGTAGTTTTTTGTGGTGTGTGATTTTCCAGAAGTGTTTCCGGATGATATTAAGGATGTACCGCCGAAAAGAGAAGTTGAGTTTTCTATTGATCTAGTTTCGGGTACTAGACCGATTTCGATGGCACCGTATCATATGTCAGCTTCAGAGTTGGTAGAATTGAAGAAGCAATTGAATGACTTGTTGGATAAGAGGTTTGTTAGGCCGAGTGTTTCTCCTTGGGGTGCGCCAGTATTGTTGATAAAGAAGAAGGATGGAAGTATGCGATTATGTATTGATTATCGAAAGTTGAACAAGGTGACAATTAAAAACAAGTATCCGCTTCAGAGGAACGATGATTTGATGGACCAATTGGTTGGTGCGCGTGTTTTTAGTAAGATTGATTTGAGATCAGGATATTGTTGCACCCAAAAATTTGCCCTCCCCTAGTCAAGACAATATGTTCCAAGGTGTCCCAAGAGGTTCACAAGGTTCACAAGATATCTTAAGAGGTTCACAAGGTTCACAGAGTTCACGATTAGTCAGAAAATTTGACAATCCCCTCAGACAATGCATCCTCCTAAGCAATGCATCCTAAACTAGGGTTTTGAATTTCATCAGGATAAATGGACTTTCAAGGCCTCAAGTTAGCTTCATAACATCCTACATGTCTTCAAGAATCCCTATGTCAAGTTTCAAGGCTTTCCCAAAAGGTTTGCTCAGTCAAATGATCAGATAGGCTAAAATCTGTCAAAGTGGTTAAAAAGTCAAATTGAGGTCAACTGTGGTCAAACCAAAGTCAAACTTCATGATTTTTTGCTAACATCAAGTTTATGAAGTAAAATTCATCATTTTATCAAGGGTTGATCATGATTCATCAAGGAGATTTCAGATCATCAAGAATCAGGAGTTTCTAAATTAGGGTTTTCACAAGAAAAGTCAATTGAACTTTGACCAGCCATAACTTTCACATGCTTCATCAAAAAATTTCCATCCAAAGCTCATTTTGAAGGAAATTGAATTCTCTTCAACTTTGTGTCTCACAAGCCAAGCCCAAAAATGCTTCATTGGGAAGATATGAGCTAAGACATTATAGGTCATTTTAAAAGTCAACAAAAAGTCAACATCTTCCAAAGGGCATAACTCGAGATTGGTAAAGGATATGGACATGAAACCAAAGAGGTTTGTTATAGGACTCTTTAAGCTTTACAAAATGTCCAAGAACACCTCCATAGCCTTAAAATTGAGAGATTTGTGTCTTTGCAAAGATAGGAATTTTTTTAGAAGAATATTGAGCAAATGGGGTCTTAGAATCAATTATTTCCAAATGGGCCTACCATTGTGCAACCCAATCCTTGTGATATCATCCCACACGACCCAATGACAAGCAATTCTGATTTTTTATATTTTATTTGATATTTATTTGAATTTTATTCATTTTAAATCAAATGAAATCAAAATAAAATCTAAAAATCAATATTTGGACATGATTCTTCTTCTAGAAATTCATCAATGTTGTTTAACATGATTGGATCTTGTGCAAATTCGTGCTAGACCAGATTGGAATACAAATATTTGATTTTTTTAATATTTTTTGATCATGACATTCCTTCACACTCGAGGCATTCAAAAAGCCCACAAATCCACAAACTCTTGACCTAATTTGGATCACCATATATACACAAACTTATTACTAAGACAAGGGACGAAAATTTCAGCCTCCAAGAACAAAAGCAAAAGTAAAAAATATTCAAGAAAATTCCAAATTCGTTTTCATACTTTCGAGCAATTTCAATAACTTTTGAAGGTTGCTTTAGCTTCCTTGAGACTCACTGATCATATTTCAATCATCATATACATCAAAAGCATGATCATAAGCCGTAACTGAATCAAGATTGTTCTTGAGTTTTTGGATTTTCGATTTTCATTGTTTATGCATCATATACTAATTTTGGTTGTTGATTTGTGTTTAGAATGAAGTTTGCAAGCTTTCTGGATAATTAGATTGAAGATTCATGACCTGAATCGTAAATGGCCATTGCTAGGGTTTGAGCTTCCATTTTAGGGTTTCATAAAATAGACCATATAAATACTATTTGAGACCATAATTGAATTCAATGAACTGTATAGATCATGTTGGCATGATCAATTTGTGGAATTTGTACGTTTTTGCGGGAGTATGTGTTTTGTAGGTTTTGTTCGCAGGAAAACTTGCAGGAAATTTCACAATAAAATTCGCAGGTAAACCTACGAATTTCAGAGGAAGAAGATGAAGTTCTTGGCGCCAGGTGGGAATTCAAATATTGATTTAATATTTTATTAAATTGTTTATGTTTTATTTCAACAAGTGTTGGTTGGCCCAGTGGTAATGGTTGCGCGTATTATTGTTCAGGACCTTGGTTCGATTCTTGGTGGCAGCATTCTTTTTATTGATTTTTCTATTTGTTCATGTAACTTAATATATTATGATTTATTGTTGATTGTCTAGCAGACGCGCCCCATGTGGCTTGGTGGTTGGAGTATTTGGTTGTTAACTAATGGGATGGGGTTCGAATCCAGGTTCCCACATTTTTGTTCATAATTGTTTTATTTTAGCAGGATTATAATATAATGAATTTGTTCCATGATACTATCACCAGCGCATGCTGGCCTGATTGGTTTTGATGCTGTGTATTGAGGTAAGGGACCTGGGTTCAAATCCCAGGTCCTTTCTTTTTAGCCAATTTTCTCATTTTTTTTCTTATTTTCAATTTCTTTTCATATATTAATTCTATTTTGTTTAAATTATTAAATATAAATCATAAAAATAATTTCTAAACAATATTATAATATTTTCTTTATATTCTTAAAAATCATAATTTATTTTCTTAAAATTTAAATTGTTTATATTTATTTTATAATATGTATATATGTATAATTATTATATTTTTGTAAATAGATTAATCATATATTTTAATTAATAATTAAAACCCTAACCCTAATTTTTTCTAACCCTGACCCTAACCCTAATTTTTCTTAACCTTTAAAATTTAACCTAATATTTTCATAAATTATAATTTATAATTTATTATTTGTTAAATATGTATATAATTTAGTATTTATTTATTATTAAAATCTGTTTTCTTTATTAAATATTTAAAATCTTTTCTAATATTGAATTATTTTACTAATTTATTATTTCCTCTTATTTTTATTTTCTAACCGTTTATCTTCACTCTTATTATTATTATTTATTATTGTCTATTTATTATTATTTATCGTTATTATATTTTTCGATTATATTATAATTGTCCCGAAGCTTTGTAATAGTTTAGTTTATATTTTTGCTTTTATTTTCTTTATGAATATGTTTATTATATGGTTAGTAATTATAAGGCATGAATAACATACTTGTAATTTACATTGACTTAGAATAACTAATTTAAAAAGATAAATATTTGAACATGAACACTCACACACGTAAGTCGATCTTTGATCGCCATCTCGCACTTTCTACGGTTACCTCTCATGTTGCCTATTTCAAAAGGTCAGGTAAGGTGTCTTAAGCAAAGTCCCTCCATAAATATCATCAAGTCCCTTCAGTTTATAAGATCAAGTCCCTTCGAGGTTGCCTACGATAAAAGATCCTGTCCCTTCGAATAAAAGATGATAAGTCTCTACGAATTGCTAAAGACACCTTATAGTTGCCTATATTCAGATGACCCTACATATGTCCCTTAATCACATCCAAGGTAATGACTATCTATTCCTTAATAATAGGGATAGTCTTACCATTGAAAGAACATAAGAACAGTAAAGACTTAATATAGGGTAGGTTCCTCTTAATTACTTGCTCACACGTTTCAAAATACATTTTACACTTCACATTTCAAACAAATTTTCAAAAAACAAGTCTTTGTATACATCCATACGAGGATCATTACAAAGTACTTAGAAAGTTTCTAATCACACACCACACCTTCCTCAAAACAATTCAAAGTGAGCTAAGTAACTAGGAGCTCATGGATAACCATGGATATAAAGGGTGCTAACACCTTCCCTCTGTATAACCTACCCCCCGAACTCAAAATCTTTTAAGGTCTTTCCTGTTCTTTTATGTCCTTTCCTTTTGGATAAAATAAAAGTCGGTGGCGACTCTTGCTATCCGCAACATTTATAGAAAGTCAGTTCTCCCACCGTGTTACAGATATCACCAGATTCGTGTGAAAGATGAGGATATTCAAAAGACGGCTTTTAGAAAACGGTATGGTCATTACGAGTATTTCGTGATGCCATTCGAAGTTTCTAATGCGCCAAGTGTGTTTATGGAATACATGAATCGTATTTTTCATAAACAGTTGGATCGTTTTGTGGTTGTGTTCATCGACGATATTTTGATTTATTCTAAGTCTCAAGAAGAGCATGAAGAGCATTTAAGGATTGTGTTACAGATTTTGAAGGAGAAGCAATTGTATGCTAAGTTGTCAAAGTGCGAGTTTTGGTTGTCGAAGGTAAGTTTTCTTGGGCATGTTATTTCTGATGGTGGTATTAGTATTGATCCATCCAAGATTGATGTGGTAATGCAATGGGAAGTTCCTAGATCGGTTACGGAGATTCGAAGCTTTTTAGGCTTGGCGGGTTATTATCGGAGGTTTATTGAAGGATTTTCAAAGTTGACACTTCTGTTAACGCAGTTGACTTGAAAAGGAAAAGCTTTCATTTGGGATATTCATTGTGAAGAGAGTTTTATGGAACTTAAGAGAAGGTTAACAACGGCTCCGATCTTGATTTTGCCGAATCTGACGGAACTATTTGTGGTGTTTTGTGATGCTTCATTGTTTGGGTTAGGTGGTGTTTTGATGCAAGATGGAAAAGTTGTAGCTTATGCTTCAAGACAACTGAGGGTGCATGAAAAGAATTATCCTACGTATGATTTGGAATTGGCGGCTATGGTTTTTGCTCTATAAATTTGGAGGCATTATCTTTATGGTGCGAGGTTCAAAGTTTTTAGTGATCACAAAAGTTTGAAGTATTTATTCGATCAAAAGGAATTGAACATGAGACAAAGGAAATGGTTAGAACTTTTGAGGGATTATGATTTTGGTTTGAATTACCATCCGGGTAAGGCGAATGTGGTGGCCGATGCCTTGAGTCGTAAGTTGTTACATATGTCTGCATTGATGATAAGGGAATGGGAACTTTTGGAGAATTTTAGAGACTTGAGTTTGGTTTGCGAAATGACGCCGAGAAGCGTGAGACTTGGTATGCTACGTGTTACGAATGATTTTCTTGCAACCGTTTGTGAAAAGCAAAAGTTGGATTTGAAATTTGTTGATTTGATGATGAATGAGAATGGGGATTTCAAGGTTGATAATTTTGGAGTTTTGAGATTCCGTGGTCGTATTTGTATTCCCGATGATGAGGAGTTGAAAAAGATGATATTGGAAGAGGGACACCGGAGTAATTTAAGTATAAATTTGGGAATGAATAAGATGTACCAAGATTTGAATAATATCTTTTGGTGGTCCGGATTGAAGAGAGATGTATCTCATTTTGTGTATGCGTGTTTGACTTGTCAGAAGTCTAAGGTGGAACATCAGAAGCCTAGTGGTTTAATGCAACTGTTGGATATTCCAGAATGGAAATGGGATAGTGTATCAAGTCCATTCAAAGTTAAAAAGATCATAGTCCCTTCGAAGTTGCCTACAGAATAAATGATCTCGTCCCTCGATGATCCTATGAAACAAATGATGATAGTTCCTACGAATTGCTAAAGACACCCTTACAAGTTCCTTTCTCTGACCATACGATGACCCTACACCCGCCCCTTAATAAATCCAAGGTAATGACTACTTACTCCTTAATAGTAAGGACAATATTACCCTTTAAAGGAAACAAAGAAACATGAAAGAACAACTTAGGGTAGGTAGCGCTTAATTACTTGCTCACACTTTCAAAAAATTCTTTTCACACCCCACTTTTAAAATATTTTTCAAACTCAAGACTTTGTATACATCCATACGAGGATCATTACAAAGACTTATGAAAAATTTCTAATCACACACTACACCTTTTTCAAACAAGTTAAAGTGAGCTAAATAATTAAGAGTCAATGGATAACCATGGATATAAAGGGTGATAACACCTTCCCTTTATATAACTTACCCCCCGAACTCAAAATCTTTTAAGGTCTTTTCAGTTCTTTTATACCCTTTCTTATTGGATAAAATAAAAGTCGGTGGCGACTCTTGCTATCCGCACATGTTTTTGTCAAACAAAAACACCAAGTCAGTTCTCCCACTGTGTTACACTAACTCTTGTGCCCGTTCTTCCTTTGGCATCGGAGTACCTTACAGGTACACCCCTCTGTTCTCTTCATTATCGCTTTCAGTATTTATTTTCCAACAAAATCTTGAGTAATCATCCACAATAACAAAACCATAATAATTTCCTCATAGACTTTTGATTATAGATGGACCAAATAGATCCATATGAAGAGGTTCAAGAGGTTTAGTCGTTGAAATGATGTTTTTGGATTTAAACGAGACCTTTGTTTGCTTCCCCATCTGGCATGCATCACAAATGTGATCTTTAGTAAATTTTATTTTAGGTAGACCAACTACCAAATATTTGGAAACAATTTTATTTAGCAAGTCAAAGTTAATGTGCGTTAAACGCCTATGCCAAATCCAAGAATCATCACTCTTAGAGATTAGACACTTAGGATCATTAACGGACACATCATTCAAGTCAAACATGTATGAATTATTCACCCTCAAGCCATTAAACACATCATTCTTTTTATCATCATGTTTAATTATACAACCTTCTTTTGAAAAAGATACTTTATATCCTTTGTCACATAATTGACTAATGTTAATAAGGTTATGTTTAAGGCCTTCAACTAAAAGGACATTAGAGATATATGTAAAAGAGGGATTACCTACACTACCTTTACCGAGTATTGCACCCTTGTTATTATCACCATAGGTAACAAAACCTTTCTTCTTAGCCAAAGTCATAGAATAGGGAGATGTCACCGTCATATGTCTTGAGCAACCACTATCGAGAAACCATTTTTTCTCCGTAGTCTCAAGACACTTCACCTACATGATTAAACAAGAGAGGGAGATAGAGAGGTACACAATTTTCATTGGGTCCTTGTGTGTGAGTGAAACTTTGGTTGCATTTGGGCAACCATTAGAAAATGCCTTTAGGAACTACGAATCTCCTGAATCGACATTTAGCAATAGTGTGACCCCTCTTGCAACAATAAAGACAATTCAAGGTTAGTTTAGAGTCTCGTTTGCCATTTTGATCCTTCACCACATATGTGTATTTTTTATATAGATTGTTCATAGAGTTTCTAAAATTTGAACGATCAATAGCACATGTCATTTTTTATTGTGACATCCTGTCTAGTTTGGCTTGAAGAGTTTTGACTTCTTTTTGCCAAATACAACAAGTTTCACAGCTATGAAAATTAAACCACTCTCGTTTGTCTTTCCTTACTGGTTCCATCATAGACCGCTTAAGAGCTTCCAATGACTTTTGATAGTCAGAAACCTTTTTCTCCAAATGTTTAAAAATAAGCTTATTGGATGCTAAATGCTTAAAAGTTTCTTTAGCTTCACAGTAGAGAACCTTAAAAGTACTAAGTAAATCGGGATAAGAATTTTTTTCAAAATTATCATATTTAGAATGACTTACTTGCTTTTTGCTCTTGTTGTGAGCCATAAGACAAAGGTTTACTTTCGCTTCCTCATCACTTGAGCTAGCATTGCTAAAGACTTCATTATCGCTTTCCCATGTGATATATGCTCTCCTTACTTTGTTGCCTTTATTTTGATATTTATCTTTGCCTTTGTCTTTCTTCAACATAGGACATTCCGGTTTGTAATGACCGGGTTTTCACAATTATAACATGATCCTTTTGACTTAGTACTCTTGATTTGATCTTGCTTAGAGGGATTTGTTTTCCTTCTATAGTTGACAAGACGTTTGTCCGAATGAGAAATTTCATTCTTTTTAAGGTACCTGTTGTATCTTCTTACAAACATCCCCTTATCCTCACTAGATTCATCATCTTCGTCATTAAACCCACTCTCACATTCGTTGTTGGTGGGTTATTTAGAAGTATAAACCTTCAAAGCAATAAACTTCTTCTTCTTCTCGTTGTCTTTAGATTTTTCATTCTTTTATTTCTTTTCACTTTCTTCATGCTCATGTAGATTCAAGAGCTCTTGCTCATGCTCTTGTAGCTTCCTAATTAACTTTGTCAAATCCAGGGTTCTTATATCATTGGCTTCCATGATTGCCATGGCTTTTGGTAACCATTCACTAGTAAGATATCTTAGAACTTTGTTAGTAGCTACATCATTGGGATTGAGTTTGCCAAGAGCATTTAAGCAATTTAATAAGTGAGAAAATCTTTTTCCCATTTCACCAGTGGTTTCCCCTTGGTTCATGTGAAAGCGATCAACCTCTTGTTGCAATGTATTAATTCTAGCTAGCTTCACATCATCAGTTCCCTCATGGGAAATTTGTAACACTTCCCACATAGCTTTCATTGTAGTATGATGTGAAACTCTAAAATATTCATTCGTTCCCAAAGAAGCAATAATCATATTTCGAGCTTTCCAATCATAACTATAGTTTTTTCATCTTTTTCATCCCATTGTGCTTCTGGTTTAGGTATTTCAAGGTTATTCTCTCCGGTCATAGTTATTTGCATAGGATCGTCTTGAATAACCTTCCATATTTTTATATAAATAGAGTTGATATGAATATGCACACAATCCTTCCAATGACTATAATTTTCTCCGGTGAAAACGGATGCTCTATTATACACCCCTGTTAGATCGTTATCCATTTTCTAAAAAGTTATATGTGAAACACTAGATGAATCAGTTCCCGTGATACCACTTGTTAGACGATGATGCGGATCTAGACGGGGGGTTGAATAAATCCCTTTTCAAAATTAAACTTTTCAAAAAATTAATTGAAAAATATCTTGCGGAAGTTTCACCGAAAAAATTAAGTCTAAATAAAGTCTAGTCACCGATGATCGGATATGCGTTCAAAAACCATATGAGATATAAGAGATGAATAAATGAATTAATACAATGCTAATTAATCACTTAAATCCAGCACAATCAAATAACCCATTTTTCAACAATGAAAATTGATGAAAAATAAGCACAAAGAGTAAGAAGTTGTGTGGTTTGAATTTTTATCAAACACTTGGTGTGCACCCACACAAAGTGTAGTTTGACAATCAGTGTAATGCAGATTTTTTTTATCAAATTGCTATCCAAATATAATAACAACAATTTCACAAGCACTTGGTAGACATACACTAGTTCAAAACAGAATTCTTCAAACAACATAACATCAAATAGTGCAGAAAAATTAACAAATCATAAGAACAAATAACACACGAGATTTGTTTAGGCAGTTCCTCCACCATCCTCGCTAGGGGTACTTTGCTCCCAATTCATAAACCGAATTGGGATCTTTTATTAATATTGCAATATTAATACAAGAAGAAAATTGGAACAACAAACCAATATGACATTACGATTGTTGCTAGCACTCTTACTGTCCCTTAATTTAAGGTGAACCAAGTTCTTCACGCACGTCAAAACATTATAAAATCCTTTTTCTGATGAGTTCATCATTTTCCTTGTAATCCCATAAGACATTTCAAAGCATATAAGTTTTGACATCGTTCAAAATACCCTTTATGTCTCACACCTATAACCTCTGCAAAACCACCACATTCATCGTGTTCTTATGAACACAGTGAGGGTCAACCCAAAAATTTAAAAACCCCAGTCTGACCCAAGAACCCTACGCATAAACACAAGAACCCTAACCCTAATCTTCATCACCTACATCTGAAACTTAATAACCTTATCCATTTCCATCCCCTACCTTCAAACACTAACCTTATTTTTTCAGAAAACTCCTAAACAAACTTAATCCAAAACCTTCCAACATAACCCTAACCAAAATCACACTTAAAACACGAATCAAAGGCTTAAACCACAAAACAAAACAAAATCAATATACCAGATCGACCCAAATAGTTTCATCAAACCCTAACCCCTAAATCCAAGTTCATCAACATAAGTACAAATTAAATATATATACTCGAAACCCAAGTTTAACATCAAATTTACCAAAAACAAACACCAACATCATGAATCAAAGCCTTGGAAAAAGAATATATGGTTCAAAAATAATTTATTCAATATGGTTCACGAATCACATAATCAAACATGACTAACAAACAAAAATCACATCACAAGCAATATATAAGAAAACATCTACAACAAAAAAAGTACCAATGTGAAAGTTATCGGAGTGACGAAATCCACAAGGTCAGTTTGTTCCTTTTTCTTTTTTCTCTCATTTTTCTTTCTCTTTCTTCCTTTTCTAACTTTTTTTTGGGATATTGTGTTCATGATGTTGCATGGAGGCTAAAGCTCAATCAATTAAAGTCTCAATGCGAAACTCTAATTGATTTGATAACAAATCTTTCGGTGAAGATTGGGTTTGCTAGGAGAAATTGGTGTTGTTACTTAGGGTTTTCCTTGTATATTTATCTTTTTTCTTTTTGACGAATTCATAGGCTTTATAGGAAAAGAATTAGGTTTAGGTTTTATTTATATTAGAAAATATTTGATGCAAATTATGAGATTGATTGTGATTTTGATTTGTAACTTAGGGCAGAAGTTCATGGATTTGGAAGTTTAAATTGTAATATCAATTGTGCAATAAGAAAAATGAGTTCTCTTCCATTTTGGCTTTTTTATTTGATTCCGTGTTTGTTTTTGGATTTTTTTTTGGTGTTTTTGTATTTTTTTTAGGACTTCGTTGAGTTTCTGACTTAGGATTTTGACTCAAACTCAATAAAATAAAAATAAAAATAATAAAAATAATAACAATACAAATAATGATAATAGAATAATAAAAACATATTAATACTAATAATAATGATTATATAGTAAAAATAGTAATGGTAATGATGATAAATAGTGAGGAACTACTAGTAATTTAAAATAATGATAATAACTAAAAAAAAGTAATAATATTAATATTAATAAAATTATAAATAAATAATAATGAAGAAAAAACTACATATGTAATAAGAATAATCCTAATACTAATGATAATTTAATAATACACTACTACAAATACTATGAAGTTTTCACCCTATTAATTGTAAAACCGATGTATGATTCCTATACTCACCTTATTTGTTATATATATATATATATATATATTATAAAAATCGAGGGGTAAACATGTTTAGTGTACATGCTTCAAATCCCATCAACCTCAGTTTATTTCTTTATCTCAAGAAAAGTAGCGTCTTCTTGAATATTTTATTTTTAATCTAAAAATACACTATGTTTCACCTCAATTTTCTTTCCAACCGAGGTGAAAATATTTCTCTAATATATATAACTTTAGCTAGTAGTGCATTCTTGAATATTTTATTTTTTATATAAAAATACGCTGCTTACTTTTCACCTCGATTTTCTTTCCAATCAATGTATATTTCTTTGATACATATAGCTTTAGTCAGTAACATTCAATTTCATTTCTCTAAACAACATGAAGAAAACCCTAATGAAGAGCCTTAACACGACGAGAGTCATAAACACATACCATTTTCAATAAGAATGTGTTATGTGTTTAGTGCTCTCGTTTTTTATTAAGATATTCAAATCATTTTCTTTTACTTCTTCTTTAGAGATTTGGTACGTCAAACATTACTAATATTGTTGTTGTTGTCGTTGTTATTGTCGTTGTTGTTGTGTTATTGTTGTCGTTGTTGAGATTCGAAACCTTGAGTTTTTGTTATTGTCTTTGTTGTATGTAACGAGTTTGTTTATTGACATTGTTGCTATTGATATTGTTGTTTATTATCGTTGTTGTTCTTGATATTGTTGTTTTCTTGTTGTTTTTGTTTTTGAAATTAATATTGAGATTATGCTTGTTGTGATTCTTTGTGCAATTCCCATCTCGTTCTGTTGAGTTGAGTTTATTATATTTAATATCGATTGTTTATTTCACTAACTCCTATTTGAATATATAACCCAGTAAATTGATTTTGGAAATAATCATATGCAAAATTATGTTGTATTGAAACTTATCTTACATTGATTAATGATTTTCTAACATTTTGTAACTCATTGTTTATCTCACGTTGTTTTATAGTTAAAATCTCTCTAATACTTCTAGTTTTTGTTCAAATTTCTTCCATATTTATTCATTTTTAAAGCATCAAGTTTTATGCTTTCAAGAATGAATTAACTAGTAGAAAAGGAAGTGTCGAATAAAGAACTTGAAATATTTGAGAGATTTTAACCATAAAATAACGTGAGATGAACAAGGAGTTGTAGGATGCTTCAAAATCATTAATCACTATAAGTTGATATTCAAATATAACATAATTGTTCATATAATTATTTTCCTAAATAATTTTGAGAAGTTATATGTTAAGTATAGGGTTTAGTGAAATAAGCAATCAACATTAGATTTAATAAATTCAAACTTGTTTTACCCCTCGATTTTATGAGATAACTGAGGTGAAAATGTGGTATACCCGTTAGTGAAATTACAAAACCAACGAGACACGTGTTTTTGCCATTTCAGAATTCTAAAAGTGTATCCCTGGGGATCAAACTCATGATGTTTTCACTTACTCGTAATTTTTTTTAAAACAGAGAGGTAAAATTTGCATTTTTCATGACGCCCTTTGTTACCTCGCCTCTATAGTCGAGGTTAAATGCATTTCGCGTATGAGATTATATGTGTTTTTTTTCTAAAAGTTATACTAATAGTAATAATAATATTAAAACTACAATATGAACTAGACCTAAAACAACATTAATAAAATAAATGACCCTAAATAAGAAAAAATAAATACAAGAACTAAAAGTCAAAATGGCCCCTTTGACTTTTGGGTCAATGGGTTATACTTTTAACTTACAGATGAAAGACTCAGATGAATTGTAATGCAGTTCCAGATGAAAACAGGATGTTTCAGGCCCATTAATCAAGTTACAATGAATGACCTAGTCACATGTCTCAGAGGAAACTATAATGACTTGGTCAATGACCTAAAGACTTATATGAAATGGGCTTAATGTAATATATTAGATTAATTGACTCAGTCATGATCAATTGACCCTAATGAATAACCTATAAACTAAAATCTCACATGTAAATTACTCACCCTAATGTAAGGTATGGAATCAACAAAGATAAAATGACTCAACCAGTCAAATAAAGTTGTTGGGAAAAATTTAAGGTATGATTGTTGTCTATATTTAATTACCTTTAATCGAAGAAGATGACATCAATGTCTTCATATTCTCAGAATGGAAGATAAGTAAATATAGAAAAATCTCAATTTTATTTGTTAAAGGGATAAAGGAAACACAAAGGAAAACATCTAGGTTGAATATCATCATCGGAGAGTGGTGTTTATATCGAAACAAAGAAGGATCGTCGCCAGAGAATGATGCTTATACTAAAACAAAAGGAGATCGTCGCCGGAGAATGGTGCTTAGGTCAAAACAAAAGGAGATCCTCGGTAGAGATCAATGCTTAGATTAAAACAAAAGGATATTTTCGTTAAAGACTGATGCCTAAATAAAAACAAAAGAAGAACGTTGCTGGAGACTGGTGCTTATATCAAAACAAAAGGAGATTGTCGTCGGAGACCGGTGCTTAGATCAAAACAAAATAACACTGTCGCCGAAGACCGATGTTTAAATCAAAATAAAAGAAGATCATCGTCGGAGACATGTGCTTAGATCGAAACAAAAGGAGATTGTCGTCGGAGATCGGTGCTTAGATCGAAACAATTAATTCCACAAGAATACTAATATTGAGTTATTGTTCTTTGCCTTAACATGCATACATGACTCACATACTTTTATACTTCATAGTAAGAGTACTCATATTCATTAACATGAATAAGTGCAACAAGTAATCCAAGCATGCCTCAAGGTTTATAACTTCATATTTATCATCATGCATTAAAGACTAAATCATACTTAAACATCAATTTTTAGCAACACACAAGAACACAAACATGGTTTTAGCAAGAATTTATAACCCCTGCCCCTCGTGCAATCTCTAAGAGGCTAGTTCCCAAATCAAAACCTAATTAATACCCACCTTAGAGATAAAACCTGAGTTACAGCTTGCAAAAAGGTGGAAAATGGTGATAAAGACTTTATTCAACCTAATTCCTCCAAATTATTCATATGCACAATGGAAATGAAGAACCTGATGGAATTTCTCCTCCTTTCTCCCAAACTCTCTCTCTCTCTCTCTCTCTCTCGTTGTCTCCCCTATCTCAAAAACCATAATTGAGGTGAGAGAGTGAAATGAGTAAAATGAGGAAAAAATGAATCAATGTAGCTTAAATAATGGACATGCGCAAAGACAATTATGCCATTGACTACCTATTCAAAATATCCATTTTGCCCTTTCTTGATTATTCAATGTTATTAAATTACTAACACGTCTAATATTCACACTAATATATCATCATCATGATAATTAGGCCGTGTTAGAAGCTACGGTCTTACATCCCCCCAATTAAATTAAAATTTGTCCTCAAATTTGAAAATTACCAGAATAAGCGAGGATACATTTCTCATATCTGCGACTCAAGCTCCCAAGTGGCCTCGCTTGGATTTA
Source organism: Lathyrus aphaca (assembly GCA_963966055.1). Lineage (NCBI taxonomy): Eukaryota > Viridiplantae > Streptophyta > Magnoliopsida > Fabales > Fabaceae > Lathyrus > Lathyrus aphaca. The sequence continues at coordinate 515,726,015 of OZ014522.1, forward strand.
ATTCCTCGTAGTGGACCTCTACAGGGGGTATCTCATAATATATTCCACAAGGTCTTGCTTGCATAATCGTTAGTTCTTCTTGGTTGAGTTTGGAAAGATAGGTTGACTTCAACTTCAATCGTATCTAGAAGGATAGGATGAAGTGAGTCGGAAACATACTTTCAGAACTACAACACGTGGAATGCATCATGAATCCCAGATAGTGAATACAAAAATGCCAACTGGTAAGCAACTTCACCTATTTTCCTTGAGATTTGATACAGCCCCGCATAATGTGAACTCAACTTACATGTCTCGAAAGGTTCATTCAAGCGAAATTTTGGATAACTTTCAAGAAAAAATGGTATCCTTCTTCAAACTCTAATGATCTCCTCCGCCAGTCCGCATAACTCTTTTGGCAGTCTTTGGCCTTTTTCATTTTATTCTGGATTGCTTTGATATTTTTAATGGTCCTGTGAATGATATTGGGTCGAAAAATTCCTTTTCCATATACATTTTACCAACACAACGACAACCAACATTTTCTCCCATACAACACTTCATTTGGAGCCATTTTAATACTTACTTGATATTTATTATTGTAAACAAACTCCATCAATTGTAAGTGATTTTTCCAACTCCCGTCACTTTCTAATATACACGATCTCAACATATCCTCTAGGGTATGAATGGTCCTTTTTGTCTGACCATCAAATTACATATGATTTGTGGTACTCAAACTCATATTTGCCCCCATCTCTTAATGAAAGCTCTCCAAAGTCTCGAGGTGAACTTTGGGTCGTGATTCGATACTATATTGGACGATACACCATGCAAACGGAGGATCTTCGCTACAGATAGTCGTGTAAGGTCGATGACTTTATATGTAGTCTTAACAGGAAAAAAATTATCAAACTTAGTTAATCGATCCACGATTACCCGAATCAATCATATCCACAAAGAGTACGAGGTAACAAAAAAATCCATATAAATTTTATCCATTTTAATTGATTTAGGAGGTCATCTATCCGAATTAGGGGATACTTGTTCTTGATAGTGATTTTGTTTAATTGGAGGTTGTAACAGCCCGGGCCCCTCGCAAGGCAATCCCGACACTGCCACCTCACGATCTTCTCGACTCCCCTCACTAGTAGAGTTTTTGCCTTCCGTGGGAATCGAACCCTGTACCCTGGGGTTCAAGTACATGCTCAATCCATTCCCACTACCACTTGAGCTACTAGCTCAAGTGGTAGTGGGAATGGATTGAGCATGTACTTGAACCCCAGGGTACAGGGTTCGATTCCCACGGAAGGCAAAAACTCTACTAGTGAGGGGGGTAGAGAAGATCGTGAGGTGACAGTGCCGAGATTGCCTTGCGAGGGGCCCGGGCTGTTACAGAGGTAATTGATGGATAATCTCATACCATCGTCCTTCTTCTTTAATAATAAAACTGAAGCACCCCACATAGATGCACTCTGCTTAATAAAGTGCTTTGTGAGCAACTCTTCTAACCAGAACTTTAGTTCCTCTAACTTTATCAAAGACACTTGATATGAAGCTATATAAATCATAGTAGGTCTTATAATAAAATCTATTGAAAATTCCACTTCCCGTTCTCGCGGTAAGGAAGTTACATCTTATGCACATGACCAAAAGTGGCATTCTTGGGGCATCTGTTTGCCTGTGATTTTCGGCACTGCACTGTAACCCACTAAATTTGGTTTTGAAGAATCTTAGAAACAAATCCATAATATTAAGTCACTCTCTCTTTAAAACATGTTTAGAATGTTGAAAATATTTGCGCAAAAATCAGAACTTCAACATGGAAATATGGTGTAGAAGTGTCAAATTCGACGTACTCATCAACTTTTAGAGACTTAATGTATTTTTGAGTCCAGAAGCCCACCATACTAAGGATGTTTCAACGACAACTATATGAGTAGATTGGAGATTCTCAATAGAGGCAGTTGGGAGATTTAAGGGTAGTTATCAACATAGATGGTGGTTTGCAGCAATTCAAATGTCGAGGATGCATGGAAGCAAGCAAGAAGGCTGAAGCCGTGTAAGGGAGTACATGTTGATTTTAGAAAATATAATCTTTATTTACGATTAATATTGTAATATTATATAAGGCTAGTCTAGTCATGTAGACAACAATCACAAATTTAACTCATTCTTTATAAAACTAAAGTATTTAAGTCATTAAGTGAAATAGTTTGTGAGAAGATGTATGAGTCTGCATCGTTTCTTAAGACTTTTGAATTCAACCATTTACTTTAATTTCATTTATCAAACTTTTTGTTTACTTTCTTCTTCCAATGAAATTATTCGTTATTTCAATTAGAGTTTGTGTCCAATTCTTCGACATTCAAACATTTAAGATCCAATCACAAACACTTTTCGTTGTACTTTTTTTCATAAATTGTCCTTAAAATAATTTTGAGTTTAATCTCTAAAATGAACTAAAACGCGTGATTGTTTACTAAAAATACCAGTAAACGAGATGACAAATTGTTAGATTCAAAAACCGTATCGACTCTGGGTTGCTAGTTGCAGTCTAAGCATCTAAGTACCTTTACAAACAATTCTCATTTTTCTCCAAGAGCTATATGGTTTACAATGTGTATGAATCATATTTTCATATCATGAATGTTTTCTCTAGGTTTCATTATGAGTAAGTTATATTCATAAGTTAATAAGTCCATCTTTGTCCGTTTTACATTGGTTATTTCTTCATGGGTAACTTGAAGGATGTCTCGTATTTCTTCTGCAATATCATAGTGAAAAGCATGCAAAAACTCATTAATGCCAATAATGTTAGTGATTATAGTATTCGATTTTAAATTGCGTTATACTTTTTCTCTTTCTTCTTTAGTTCAATCACGTTCCAATTTATTTACCACATCACCATTAATTTGATGTGTGGTAACAAAATGATAATTTTTTAAATAGATTTCCAAATATCAAAATCCATCCCTCTAAATATTATCTTCACAAATCCAACCCTTGTCCATTGGAGGACGGCGATTTGTTTAGTGAATCATTTGAAGTCATTCCTTCTTCTTAGAATGATTAGTCTTAAATAAAGAGTTAGGCTCTAATGTGACTCTAAACATAACAAGGTAACTTATTCTTCTTATTTGTATCTATGTTGGGGGAAGTAAATTTTGTTATTAGTCGAACATATATACAACATCAAATAAAAATAAAAAGAAGAAATAAATAAAAATTTACAGAAAGTAAGAATCTTTAGTTAAGAGAGTGCACCAAAGATTTACACATGATGGCTTACCATTTGGGCTACTTCAGACCCCAAGACTTTCCTGGTGAGAAAAAGAATGTGCTAACGGACCTTTTTACAACAAATACACATTTTACACATGTTGATCCCCAAACCAAACTGGGCTTTTAATATGTTGTGCTCAGAAACCAGATAAAGATTTTAACCGAATGATCTCAAGAACCAATGAGATAGTTGGAAAAACTAATCTCAAGAACCAAATAATAATATTTCTCAAGAGAATCACACCATTGAACAAAAACAGATGCAACACGCCACTAATGCAACAAACTCTCACAAATATTTGTCACTCTCTTGGCACCAGGGAAAGTTTAATGAAGAATAAAAAGTAGAGAACAATTTAGTGTAAAATGGTACTATATAGTTTAAATTTTGAAAACTAGTGTTGAATAAGAATGAAGAGAAAGCCAATATTAATATGAGAATATGTGGCTCAAAAAGGAAAATACCGATGAACCCTTTTTAATGATCTAATCGACTAACCCTAGTTATTAATCAATTAGATAAGCTAAATAAGAAAGGTTTTTGGATTCTGTTGTCACTAATCCATTAGATGCTTCCTTAATCGATTTAAGTTGTTACAAGTGAGTTAATCAACGTTAAATATTTGTGGTACATGCAAACACTTCGATGCCCAAGTTAACAACTATCAGAGGTAAGATGACTTTTAGGTTAGAAAACTACATACCTTAATTTGAAGTTTGCCTTTATTTTTATAGTGGTGTTTTAGGGATTTATAGACCTATAACCTTATATGCAAAATATATGTCCAAAGAGACAATTGTCATAATATTATTCATTTTGTGATCTTAAGATCATTCTTAAATAATTTGACTTTATCATTTCTTTCTAAGGCCCTTTAACCTTAGTTGGGTTCACAGTTGGAAAAGTGAATTTATCTCCTTGTCATCTTCGAATTGACGTCACATCAACAAGGTTACTCTTTATCAAATGACCCATAACCTTCATAAAGTTATATTTATTTTTAGGGGATTTTATATATGGGTTGGACTATTACCATTTGTTGGGTCTCACGTATATGCCAAAACATCTATCATATTTCTATACAGGGTGTTTTTAAAATGAAGGGTTTCCTGATACCCATCATTTTGTTGGAGAATATGATATAAAAATACGTTGAATCAACACCTTACCAAATGTATCTAAACTCTTAGGATTTAACTAAGGCCATTTGACATGACGAGTACCCATATGCATATTTTCCCAGTATTATGCTCTTATTCCATGTCTTTAACCCGTTAAACTGTTGGATCATGCCAATCAATATAAATGGTATTCCTTGAGCAACACCGAAAACGTTTTAGAGTGTTCATGAAGTCTTTTCGTGTCTTAAAAAAAACCTAATATTTCCTGGAACATTTGCTTTGAGAAAGACATTAATGTAGGAGACATGGGTTGTTGTGGAGGATGAACACCTATTGGTAGATAATGATGAAATGTTGTGGTCGAAGGTGTTTCATGATTTCTTATTTTTGGTCGAATGATCATTTTGTTAATAAGATCATGAAATTTATTTTTACCCAAATATAGTTGTCACCCAATGAGAGGCGAACCCTTTCTAATATGAGATCATTCGTGGAATACACCCTTATACATATGTGACAAAAATAAGGAATATCTTTATGAATTCCTGGGTCATTCCTTAATTGACCCATGTTATACCGACACAAATTGTCTTGCTAAATGTCACAATGATGCCAAGCTAACATAATACTTGGTTAGCCATTTTCCATGGAAGATAATCATTATTTATTAGATTGATATTTTTTCCCGACACAAATATTTCTTTTTATTATATGTAGGATGTTAAGCTTACAAAAGTGTACAATGAAGTTATAGAAACATAATGATAGGAGGGAGATTTAAGCACCCTAGAGAGTTTTCCTCGTCCACACCTATCAAATCAACACCATTTTAGAGAAGAGGCTTGTCTCGAGAAATCTTAATAACCCTGCCACGAAGAGGATTAAAGTTATAAAAGAGATTGATTTAAAAACTTCATTGTCTTTTCATCCTCGTGATTTGAAAGATGGTCCAAAATTTAATATAATGGAAAGGAAATTTGTGAAACTCCTTCCTTGCTAGCTTGACAAATGCTTCCTTACACATAATCATTATCAATGTGCTTATAACCAATATGCCATTCACCAAAGATTCGTGAATTATTGGGAGGAACATGTGTCTCATAACCATCTTCCTTGTCATGGTTAGGGTTTTCTTGATTATCCACATGTTAACCAATTTCAAATGCAAGTTTATGGCTAATGTCATCAGATGTTGGGCCGATAATGAAACATGGGATGCCGTACCACTTGGTTGTTAGAATATTATCGACAACATTCAGAAACACCAACGTTTTGACCTTAAGTTCACACCCCACATCTAAAAGACATGATCCATTTCAGGCCTTTTGTGTCAGTTCTTGATATTTTGTCATTTGTAAAAGGTACCTCATTAACTTGAGGAACACGAATGTTGTATATAAATCACCTCTAACTTCAATACCTGAACAATGCAAGAATTTTCGGTATACAAAAACAATATTCCCCTAATTTAGGCTAATTGGCTAAAATGGTACTATCATTAAGCATGACATTAATTTGCCTTTTACCCAAATCTCTACTAATTTTAACTGATAAATCAAATTGGATCCATAAGATTGGTTTTAAAAGGTGACGAGCAAGGTAGCAAATGCATGAGATTGAATGTCATCGGGGGTGGTATTTACAAAAATCATGACACTTAAATCAACAAACGAAGAAAAAATGAAATGTTCGAGAATAAGGAATTTTTTACATTAAATTATGATATATGCTTTATTGCAAACTTGAATACCACAAAACATTTTAATTTATAAATAAATTTATACTTTTAATTAATTATTTTCTTTCTATTTTTTTTACTTGGGTTTCACTTTCACCCCTTTATTAACAAGCTCAAATAATAATAATAATTTCCTATTGATTAATGAAAAGTAGAACCAACATTTTTATTTTATGTATCTAGAAAAACAATTTTGACCAAAATTTGCATATCATTTTATTTTTCATGAGACCAAAAAAGCTCTTTGGCCAAGTTGGCAAAAGTAGGGCACAGAGACACACATCTTCGTCATCACCCAAACACGCCCCTAAAGCAACCTTCTCTATAAATAACGCACCACTCTATCTCTCTCATACACACAGATAGTGAAATTCCGAGCGAAACGTGCCTCGATTCCCTTCCACCTACAGCCTCTAGCTTTCCAACATCATCATGGCGAAGCCTCGTAAGCCTAAGAACGAAGACCCAAAGCCCGAAAACTCAGGAGCCGTAGTTCACCATCAAAAGCTATGTCTCTCTATCGACATGGATAAACGCTTAGTCTACGGGTTCGATTCCATTTCACTCTTCTCCATGCAGCACTTACTTGAAATTGAATGTTTGCATATTCTTTGTACTATAGTTGCGTTTTAGGTTTTAGCGATAATGAGAATCTGTCCGAGTTAGATTCAAAATCACATAACTAAATTCAATAGATTGCATTTTTCTTTATCATTATGTTAATTATTAATTAATTAATTAATTGATATGATTTCGTTTATCTTGCAGTTTCACTGAATTGGAAATTGCGGTACCGGAGATTGGGATCGTTGGGTTACATGCGGAGAATTTAGGGATTGAGAGTGTATGGGTTGATGGTGAACCTACGGCGTTTGAGTATTACCCTCATCAGTATCAGCAGTTGGAGAATGAAAAGAGATGGGGTTCGGTTTCTTCTCCTAGCTCTGCTGCTGATGCTGCTGTGTCCGTGTATTTATCTTCTTTGGAGAAAGAGCTTGTTCCCAATTTACTTATTAATTGCTGTAAACCATTCAAGGCTGAAACTGAACAGCAGCAGCAAGAGCAACTGGTTGCTGAAAATGGGTTTCATACCTCCGCCGAAGTTAAACAGGTTATAGTTGCTGTCTTATGATGGATGATCTGGATGCTGAACTGTTTCTGATAATTTTGTTTCAACAAACTTGTGAACCCTATACAATTGAGTTTTATAGTAATATATACGTACCTATTCTCAATTTTGGATTACCAAAAGTAATTAGGCATAATCTGAATTCTTCAATAATATATAGAAGTACCTGTAATGTTTAAGTAATTTTTTAAAGTAAATTGACTCTTTGCCCCTCCTAGAATAATTTCAGTATGAACCCAAGTCCATAGCTACATCTCTATTTTCTAGCATTATCTTCTAACTTAGATTCTCCACGGCTTATCACATTGTTACATGGATTTTACTTGGTATTAAGCACAAACACCTTAAACACAACACCGACGCTGACACTGACACTTCGACATTGGCGATAATCTGAAAAAAAATGAATAAATAAAATGTAATCACAAGCGTGTTGGGTGTTTGTTTCAGAGACTGACACACCTTTTTTTAGAGGTGTCATTGCTACAAAACTTAGGATAACATAGACCTCATGATGGATATTGTATTGACATTTCACCCTGTTTGCTTTTTGATGTGCATATACTTGCTAAACACTCACTCATTGGAAAGAAATGGGATATTGTTTTTAATTTGGGGGATACTGTGAAACCATATTAGAAAAGATGGTGGTTAAATGTGAGAATTGAGTTGTTGTGGTGAGGTTTACTATTTGTGTTTTCTCATGTAGGTTGATGTTGAGTGCAGAATGTGAGATCAGTTCGTATCGACTATAGCATAGAAAAGGCAGAGACAGGAATCCACTTCAGAGATAATGTTCTTCATACTGATAATCAGATGAGGAGGGCACGATGTTGGTTCCCTTGTATAGATGACAATTTACAGCAATGCTGGTATGGAATGTTAAAACACTTCTCCTGAGTTTGTGTGTGCATGCTCACATTTTATAATAATAACCACATTTACTATGTACTGTGTGAGCTTGAAGTAATTTTTCTTGGGTTCATGTTCAGCTACGACTTGGAGTTCACTGTAGCACACAATCTCGTGGCTGTCAGTACTGGAAGCTTGTTATACCAGGTAGAAATGAATGATATCAAATGTCCTGGAATTTGAATCTGAAAACATGCGAGTTAGTGATTTTAAAAAGATGACGATGTTTCCTTCCTATGGTGATTAGTCATTACTTTCTTTTCCCGTCTATTAATGAAGCTTGGGATGTCTAGGCTCTAGCAGAACAAATGTGATGCTTTGACTCTGTTTTGTATAGGGAATACTGGATACTGAATATTGTAGTTTTCCAAGCTATTTATTTATAATTCATGCACAAGATCAGAGGGAGGAATGTCATACAATTTGGAACGTTATCTCCTTTTTATTTATATGACGATACTAGATGTGGATTACCCTGTAAAATATTTGAGGTTTTAGCATATGGAGGATACTTTTATTTTTTTTTATTTTTTAACTCTGCTTCTTTTCCTCCTTGTATTGGATGCAGACTTCCCCCTCCTTTTTCGTTTCTTCTCATTTTTCTGTTTTGTCCGGGATAATAAACTCATCCCAAAAATATTCTTATATTTTTTATTCAACTCTCATGTCATTTTGGTTCAACTCTGACATGCTATGGCACAAGTTTCAATATGAGGCTGGTGCATGATTTGTGGGGTTACTCTCACTCTGCCATATATTGATGTCAACTTAGCTCAGTCAATTTGTAGCTAGTTAGTACAACTCTGCAATGCCACGGCCGGGTCAGTTTCTGGCTGGTGGTGCTTAATTTGCGGTGATAGCTTAGTTGGGAGAGCGTCAGATTGAAGATCTGAAGGTCGCATGTTCGATCCATGCTCACCGCATGCATCTGTAGGGTCAAGGATATATGTAGCCAAGCTTACTGCCCATGTGATTTGGCTTGTATTATTATTTTGCTCTTAATTTTGAAGAGTATATTTAGGTTTTGGGAAATTTTCAAGTAGCTTGCTACTATTTTTATACTTCCATGGCATGAAGGAGAAGGAAAGCATGTCTTCTGTCCATATTGGAATTTTTATTCTATTTTTATTTATTTTATTTTAGTTGGTTAGTTGTTGTTGTCTACATGTAATGAGATCTAAACTGTCTATATGATATCCTTTTCTGTTTTAAAGGACTTCATTTCCTCCACTCACCTTTTTTATCTCTAGTAAACATTTTAATGTAAAAAATCATCCGTATATGCATTGCTAAGTTAAATTAGTATTTGCTTGAATCATTTCTCTTTTTCAGGTCTTAACCAAGGACAATCCTCCTCGGAAAACATATGTCTATAAATTAGATATTCCAGTTGCTGCAAGGTGGATATCATTGGCTGTTGCCCCATTTGAAGTTCTTCCTGATCACCAATTTGGCCTCATATCACATCTGTGTTTGGCACCTAATCTGGCAAAAATGCGACATACAGTGGAGTTCTTTCATACTGCCTTCAGGTTTGACATGTGGTAATTGCAGTTTTTAGTTGCTTGAAATAGTTATCTTAAGATTGTCTAACGAGTGGATATTTGGATTTTTATTGGCGAGCAGCTGCTATAAGGATTATCTTTCTGTAGACTTCCCATTTGACTCGTACAAGCAAGTTTTTGTAGAGCCTGAGATGGCAGTTTCATCATTGAGTTTAGGAGCCTCTATCAGTGTATTTAGTTCTCAAATTTTGTATGATGAGAAGGTTATTGACCAGGTCAGTTCATTGTTTAAATTCTTCTACATTTCTACTTTTCAATCAAAATTTTCCCTAGAAGATAATAAGCCATTTTTTTTCCAATCTGTTTTTTGCCCATTACTTTGCTGCTTTGTCAACTAAATGCTAAGCAAATAACAAATTTAGTGTTTGTTGTGGCAGACTATTGATACAAGGGTAAAACTTGCTTATGCCCTTGCAAGACAGTGGTTTGGTGTGTATATTACTCCCGAGTCACCAAATGATGGTAACTTGGCATGAGATATTGCTGTACTGCATAATTTGTTGTTTTAATCTGATTCTTTGCATGTTGTGCAGAAATTGTGTTACCTTAACATGGTCGGTGAATGTTTATTTGTGTGTTGCAGAGTGGCTCTTGGAAGGACTCGCTGGTTTCTTGGCAGATTTTTTTATTAAGAAGCATTTGGGTAATAATGAGGCACGGTACCAGAGATATAAGGTTTGTTATTAATTTTGGGTTAATATGATATGTGGGAAGTTTGGCTCATCTAGCATTAGGCTGTTACACATTATAATAGCATGCACTTTATGGCTGTGTGAAAATGTGCCATGCCACCATTGCTACTGCTGAGTCACTCTTCGGAGTTGTCATGTATGACTTATAAATATTCTTGCGCCCAGTTGCCTTTTGATTTTGAAGGTGCTGACTTGACATCTCAAATTCAATATCAAGTAGACTTGGATTTTATCTTTTCTACTCTGTTTTTTTATTTATTTATTATTTTGCTACAACTGTTTATCGATTAATTTCAAATGCTAGTTTTCCTACTTGTTGCATATGCCTGTTGAATTTCATTTTGTATTTGATGTGTTATGCTATTTGTTTGCCAAGTTAAACTTGGTTGGTTAATGTCATTTTAGGTTGAAGCAGAAAATCATTTTCTTCTGAGTATGAAGTGTGAAGAAATTATTATGCTAAATTGCTAATTACATTTTACATGCTCATGAATCAATCTGCAGGCAAATTGTTCTGTTTGTAAAGTTGATAATGGTGGAACAACAGTTTTGAGCTGTTCAGCTTCCTGTAAGGATTTATATGGAACACAGTGCATTGGGTTGTACGGAAAAATTAGAGCATGGAAGTCTGTACGTTCTTTTCCTTTCCTATACCGATGCATTTCCTTGTGTTTTGTATTTAATTATTCCTTCCTATATGCATTTCCTTGTGTTTAGTATTTAATTATTCCTTCCTATATCTTCCTTCTTTTCATGCCTTACTTTGTTCAGGTGGCAGTTGTTCAGATGCTGGAAAAGCAAATGGGTCCTGAATCTTTCCGTAGAGTAAGAGTTTTTGACATTTACACTGTTATTCTTTCTCCTTCTGACTATTTAGTATAACTGGATGTGTTTTGTTTGATTTGTCCTTTTGATGTTTTTGGTCATGGTATATATTTGTCTCTATTGGGTACAGTATCAATTTTCTTGTTATTTTTCCTGTACATTTTCTCTATGTCTGTACATTCCTTTCCATTTTATGGTATGTTTGATAAGCCTTCTGACTAATTCAGTTCCAAAAATATGATGATAAATAAATTATCGTGGAATTTACTCTTCTTTGGAAATGTTTAATCCAAGTGCTGAAATCATATTTATAGAAACTATTGTATTTAATGTTGATAAGGCTATACTGATATATAGTAATGTTGTCATTTAATTATATACTTTATTAAATTAAATGAGTTTTTATATGTTGAATATATTCTGCACTTTCTGTCTTTACTCAGGCTTTCGTGCCATGCAATAATGATTCAAGCTAAAGGGTGGATTATGTTCTTTCAGATCTAAGTTCTTGTAAAATATTTAAATCTAACATAAAATTTTATTTATATATATTGATCTTTTAAGATGAATTTGACATTTTAAATTAAAGAACATCACTTTAAAATCATCAGAACAATGGCTTTGCGATAGGGTGCTCCATGATTATTGTTGGGGTGTCATGGTAATTGGTAAAACCTAGATGGGGTCTGTATGCTGAACCCGAAAGACCAAAATCTGATTTCTGGGCCCATCCGACATCCCTTTAAAACCTATTAAGCATGCACTTGAAAGGGGAAAGTTGCAAAGCTAATATATATATATATTTTTTACGGTTGACTTGGGATTTTTGGCGTTCCATCAGTGTGATTTTTTTCTTCCATAAGATTGAGTTAGTGAGTTTTTCTATGAACTGGCGTCATGAAAGATCATTTTTCATGGCTTGTTGGTAGGTGGCTCAGCCGTTTTCTTCAAACCTAAAGACATGCTAGTCCAGTCATAAATTCCTAATGCCCCCATGATTGTCAACTTTGTAGGTGAAGAATTGGTTGTATGTGGCGTGGCCTCCTATAAACTCAAGCTTCTTTAAACCCCAAACCCTAAATCCTAGCTTGGGACTTTTGATGTTTCATAAACTCAGTGATTTTTTTCTTCCATAAGATTGAATGATTGGTTCCCAATTTGTAACTAAAACTCAGCCCCTCCAATTTTATTTATCCATTCTGGAATAAATTACACAATGTAATGCAAGAATGGTTTGGCTTCTATCTGTTTTCTTAAGCCTTTCCGGCCGCTCCCTGTACTTTTGAAAACCTGCTAACATAAATGTTTCAGGTTTATATCTTTTTTTCCTAATTCTATGGATGTTTCCATTTTTCTCTCATTTACTACACACTCATATGTACATGTATTTTTGTTATGGATTGTGATATATTTGCATAATATACAGGAACCTTATCATTGTGATTAGACCTTAAAAACCTTTACTATCTCTCTACACCAATTCAATAACATTCTTTTGAAAACATTGATTGTGCTCCTCCACTTAATATTTGAGGAAAGCTAAATGATATGATAAGTTAGCGGGTTCTTGTTTTACGTTAAGCAAAACAATTTTATGCACAGTTGCGGAGTCTAACGAGCTTGTTTTTGGGCATGCATTCTGAAATTTGCAGATCAGTTAGCGTAGGTGGTAGTACACTTTGAGACTTTTGTAGCGAGTTCTCGCATTTCACACCTTTTATTATTTTTCATAATGTGGCATGATCCCATCACTGTGTTTGTTGTTAGGTTTGATTATATCCAAGTTTCCCCTCCTTTTGGAAGTTATGTGCTTGAATGAAGAATTTGGTGATTATTTTTCTTATTTCTATTTATTGTGTGTAGATTTTACAAACTATAGTTACTCGGGCTCAAGATAAAGTACGCTCAGTGAAAACACTTAGTACTAAGGAGGTAATTGGCTTCTACTTTAAATTCCATAACTAGTTACCCGCACTTAGTTTCTCTTATATTGTTGATATAGAGCTGTAAATCATTTTTATACAATTAGATTTGATACATATAGCTATCCTTAGTTGACTCCTTGCAAAATATCACTAAAACTGAGAAATGCAAGTGTACTAGTGTATTTTCTTCTTCTATGCAGTATATGGATAAGCATGCATCCTAATGGGTTTTGTTTTTGTCCATATGATGTGAACGGCGTTTGTTAATTTGCAGTTTCGACATTTTGCTAACAAGGTTGGAAATCTGGAACGTCCTTTTCTTAAAGATTTCTTCCCCCGTTGGGTCGGTTCTTGTGGATGTCCTAATTTAAGGTTTGAAATATGGATTTACTTGTTACTCTTATATTTCATTCTTTGAACGCATTTCTGTGTCCGTGTTCTGATGTTTTCCTTATTGTGGTTGCTAAGGATGGGGTTTTCCTATAATAAACGAAAGAATGTGGTTGAACTGGCTGTGTTGAGAGGATGCACAGCATTGCAGACTTCTAGTACAGCTGTTCTTGATATTAATCCAGATACTGAAAATCGAGATGCAGATTCTGGATGGCCTGGTATGATGAGTATCAGGGTGTATGAACTTGATGGTATGTATGACCATCCTATTCTACCAATGGCTGGAGAATCATGGCAGCTTTTGGAAATTCAATGCCACTCGAGGCTTGCTGCTAGACGGTTTCAAAAACCAAAGAAAGGTTTAAAACATGACGGCTCTGATGACAATGGTGAGATGCCTTCAATGGATATACGCTCCAGGTTTGTCAGTTTCCTATTTTTGTCATCATTTGGTAGCATTGTCATTGAGTTTCTTACATTTTTATTTCATATAACAGTACAGAGTCCCCTTTATTATGGATCAGAGCAGATCCTGACATGGAGTACCTTGCTGAGGTTCTTTTTAGTCAACCAGTTCAGATGTGGGTAAGGATGAGATTATGGTTTACCAGTATTGGCCCAACCAGTTGATTTTTTGGTGGCTGTAGCATTGTGTTTTTACTGGACCACTAGAGGAACTATGTTTAGTTATATATATTTTTCTTCTGTTCTTTTGCTTATTTGAAAACACATTTTATCTAACTTTGCTTGCAAAATTATATCTTTGATTTCTTATAAAAGAACAGTCCTAAATCTTGTTTTCACCACTTTTAGTGTGTATATTTGATTTGATATTGAGGTTCGTAGTCAATCTCGGATCGTGGTGCTGAGCAGCAGACCCCAAAAATGGGATAACGTATAATGGGATGACAGCTATTTGACAGTTTGTTTTTGACAAATTACGTGAAAAATAATTATAAACATATGAAGTGCAGAGGGAAGAATGAAGTGCAGAGAGAGAGGTGAGAATCTCGGATCGTGGTGCTGAGCAGCAGACCCCAAAAATGGGATAACGTATAATGGGATGACAGCTATTTGACAGTTTGTTTTTGACAAATTACGTGAAAAATAATTATAAACATATGAAGTGCAGAGGGAAGAATGAAGTGCAGAGAGAGAGGTGAGGGTGGAGTGTAACTCAAGTTTGATTAAAAAACCCAAAATTACCCTTGACACTGGTTTGATTAAAAAAACCCAAAATTACCCTTAATGCTGGTTTGATTAAAAAACCCCAAAATTACCCTTAAAACCTTATAAATTTAATGAGTAGTTTCAATTTTTCAAAGGGGGAAAGGACAGCGATGTCAGCGGGGCAGAAACTGCTCTGGGCTGGGAACTGCTCTGCCCCCGCTACCCGCTAATTACCCTATAGCGGCCACTATAGTGTTCTGCGCAGCTAAGACTTTTCTGTATGTTTGATCAATTTGAAGAACTATTATGGTCTGTTTGGTTAAAACCTATGCCGTGTTTTTGGGCAACTACATAAAAATACAATGATGCAGTGTTTTAGTCTGGTTTTGTTGGTCTTGTTAGATATTAATCATGCCCATTCTTTTTGTTGGTATTACTATTTTGTATCTTTGTAATTGGATTAGATCTTTATAACTGATGATATTTATTGATTCCATTGAGCTTATATGTTTTTTTAGATTAACCAATTAGAGAAGGACAAAGATGTTATTGCTCAGGCACAAGCAATTGCAGCCCTTGAGGCATCACCCCAGCTATCATTTTCTGTTGTAAATGCCCTGAACAGTTTCCTTACCGACTCCAAGGTTTGATACATTATTTAGTGTATGGTGTTTCGATAATTGCTGCTAAATTCTTTACTAAAATCTGGTGTTTTCATCCTAACTTGAAGGCTTTCTGGAGAGTAAGAATCGAAGCAGCATTTGCATTGGCAAATTCAGCATCCGAGGTATTCAAATGCTAGGACACTAATTGCATCATGACTTCATGAAGTGTTGTCAGATGTGGTTTTAGTATAATAATTGACTACTGATAACTTCCAAAGTTATCATTCTTAATATCTAATAAAAAATCAGTCATCTTATTTCAAATTTATTTAAATAATTGTCTACATTGTTTAACTCTGAATTAAATAGTTGAAGTTTACTATTTTTTTAAGTATATCATATAAAATGTGTGGTTGCATTTAGAACTCCGAGTTTCATTTTACTTTTCAGATAGTCAAGTTCATCAGTAACACTTGTGCCTAATTTTTGACTACTTCGTGGATATCATTACTTGAAATATGAATCGAAGTCTTGTTATTTCTACCACAAATATAAATTAGTGCTTTAACTTGATAAGAAATGTTGATGTTTTTTTTCTTTCCATCTCAGCTTATTTTGACCTCATTGAATTCTTGTTAAACTTGTTCTTCCTGCCATTCTTGTAAATTAGTGTTTTAACTTGATAAGAAGTGCTGATAGTTTTTTTTTTCATCACGGCTTATTTTGACCTCATCTGTCTAGCAGGAAACTGATTTTTCTGGTCTACTCCATTTGGTGAAATTTTACAAGAGTAGAAGATTTGATTCTGACATTGGACTCCCAAAGTAAGACTGCTGTAATTACGATTCAATTTCTCATTTAATTGAGAACATTAATTGACTATTTTGTTTTGTTGTATACTTCTGCCAGGCCAAATGATTTTCATGATTTTGCCGAGTATTTTGTTCTTGAGGTAATGCAAGGAGGTAGGATGTGTATGAAGTTATGCCTTATGTGATGTGATTGGAATATGTTTGTAATTGCACTATTTAATATTATCTTTATTTTTTAAGGACAGTCTCATGTGTGTTTTTATGTTGTTTTCTGTTTTTTAATATACTTGCGTTTTATGCAAATGGCATGTGGGACACATTCTTTTGACCTAAAGGACTATGTGTTAGAATTGTTTAGTCTGTGAATAAGTAAACACACAACACCATGGTGTATCCAAATATTAATATTAATATAAGTGCTTCGTTTTAATTAAAAAATATATTTAAGTGCTTGTGTTTTGAGATAAGATCAAATAAGCTTTTCCAATTCCAAAAAACCCCTAGGTGTAAGTTGCAACTTGTGAATGTATAATGCAAGTCTTTCCAATGAAGTTGGAAAACGTCTCCTGTTTTTCACCAATAATAGCTTATAACTTGTTTCTACAATCACTTTGGCAACTTACCTCAAATAGGACCTAGGAGGGTTCTGCCTCACTTTAGCAACTTCTTTTCACGCCACTAGACAGCTTCAGCTTTTGGAATGATTCGATGACAAAAAAATGGATTACCTTTTCAACCAAGTGGCCAATAATCTGACCACCTCATTCTCTTTTCCACATGAAGGAAATAAAAATAAAAATAATCAAATGAGAAAATAGTATATTTTCTTGTACCACATGACTTTGGTGAGATCCCTATTATTCGACTCACAGTGGGAGTCCCGCATCAGCTAATATGGCTTATGTAGTGTACATAACTGATAAGGCTTGGGTGCTTGAGCAGCCCTCAAATTATAAGCCGATTTTATGAGAATGGGTTAGGTCCTAAACCCGAATTGTAAGACTTTTAGTTGCCGGGTTGTTGGTGTGCTGCACTCATTTTTATAGATCATATTATAATTTTGATTAACATACTTCAATTTTGCTACTCCATTAATGAGAAAGCAAGTAATTCTCTGATAATTCTGTAGGGCTATGTGTGTTCTGCTAGTGGTTAGATAATAAACCAGTTTCATATTTTCTATTATACTTTGGAACTCATTTTTTGCTTAATATATAACTGTTTGTAGGCCATTCCACACGCAGTAGCTATGATTAGAGCCGCTGACAAGAAAAGTCCAAGAGAGGCTATCGAATTTGTTTTACAGCTATTAAAGGTTTTTGCTAGTATAAGTTTTAGATGCAATTGTATTTATGATTTTGGAGTTTTTATATAAAACTTTAGGTATAAAATGTTATGAAACCGATGTGTTTACAGTGTCTTCCTTTTTAGATGTATTTAGTATAGCTGCGATGATTCCATCAATTGTCTTTTCTCCTTGTGCTGCCATCTACCGTTTATAACTTAGTAGCTAGCCACTTCTATTCTTATTTACTTCTACCCAGAACAGAGGAAACGTACTTTTGCTGATTCTTTTTGTTTTTGTGCACCATCTGTTGTACACATTTGGAATCATTGTATGCTGGTTTGGTTTTGACAATGAGATTGCTTTTTTGGAAAATTTGATTCTTGCTTTTGTTCATACTCAAAATTCTATTAGCTTTATGTCTCATGTCATTTTTGTCCTTCTATTCTCTACAGTATAATGACAACACTGGCAACCCTTACTCAGATGTCTTCTGGCTTGCTGCACTGGTCCAATCAATTGGCGAGTTTGAGTTTGGGCAACAGGTTCGTGGACTTTTCTCTGGCTGATTATCAAGATTACCTGCATGAATCGTTTTGTGATCCAAGTCTTTTACATCTCTTGTCTTTTTGATTTCCTGGTCACAGTTCCTTAAGTATCTAATATTTAATCAAAACAACTGCTATTGAATTTAAAGTGTTGCGGCTTGGAGGTTGATAAAGTTTTGTAAAATGATTGATTTTAAGCTATGCAAAATGTCCATTCCCGCAACAACCATGCAAATGTTATTTGTTCTGAATTGCTTATTTTATGAACTACTACCGTTGTCCCAAATTATAAGTCACTTTGTAAAAAAAATTGTCCCAAATTATAAGGCACCTTACATTCCCAATGAAATATTAATGACAGTTTCCCAATATACCCTCAAATATTTATTATTATTTATTCTTTCAATTCTTTTAATTTATCTCAACTATATAATCATGAGGGACATTACTGTAAAGTCATATATAATTTTTCTTTTCCATAAAGTAATAATTGAGTTTCTTAATTCGTGTGAAATGCCCAAAACGTCTTATAATTTGGGACGGAGGGAGTATTAATTTATATTTACCATTGAAATATGGATTTCCTTTATCATAATCTTTTATAAACATTAGCCAACCTTGTTTTGACGATTAAGCTCCTTTCTCATGAAACAAATGACAGAGTATTCTTCTATTGTCATCACTTCTCAAGCGCATTGACAGGCTTTTACAATTTGATAGGTAAAATATTAAATTCTCTGCTAATTATGCTAGATTTATCAGTTTAAACTGTAACTAAATTTGACATCCTTGGAAATTTCTTCTCTAGTCTCATGCCAAGCTACAACGGAATCTTGACTGTCAGTTGTATCCGGACATTGGCCCAGATTGCCATAAAACTTTCAGGGTTCATTTCTCTTGTATGTGCCTTCTTATTTTTCAGGGTTCATTTCTCTTGTATGTGCCTTCTTATTTAATATCACACTGCTGTTCAAAGGTTGTAATGAACATATCTAACACCAAAGCTTCACTACAGGATCGCATATATGAACTTTTAAAGCCTTTTCGAGACCTAAAGGCGATTTGGCAAGTTCGAATCGAAGCAAATAGAGCACTCCTTGATCTCGAATTCCACTTCAAGGGCGTTGATGCAGCACTTCTTTTATTTACTAAATATGTTGAGGAGGAGCCTTCCTTGAGAGGTTGTGATTCATTTCCCTAGAGAGGATCGATGATGTTATTTGGCATTCTAGAAAATGATTTAGAATTGCTGAAAATAAAACCATCTATAGAAACCTATCTAAAATTGGATTGGTACAGAATTGTCAAATTAAAACCCTCTATATAAACCTAACCAAAGTTGCTCGGTTTTCAAAATATTACAGTCTAGTTTACTTCAGTGGTTACCAACTTATAATGCACGTGAGAGTTTATATCTGAACCCATCATTCTTAATCATCTGGGTTTTCAATGTTTTTTAGATTCTATATATCATGCAACGATTACTCTTCCGTTTCTATATACTTTCATCTTCAACATTTGTTTTACCCTTGATTATATGCAAGGAAAATGTTACTATAATCACCTCTTCTGTTTCTCTATACTTTTAATTTTCATCTTTGGTTTACCTTTGATTATATGTAAGTTAAATACTCACTATATCTTGTGCAAGAATTACTCTCCTGGTTCACTAATTTCATTTTTAGGTTACCCTTATTATATACATAAGTCAAATACTCATTATATCTTTTGCATTCCTTTATTGCAGGCAAGTTAAAATTGGCCACCCATGTTATGAGGCTATGCCAGATGAGAGATAGTTTGATTTCAAACGATGAAATTACAAGCCAAACACTTGTCTCTTTGCTCAGTTTACTGGAAGGGCGAATGTCATTTAATAATGTCTTTCTCCGTCACTACCTGTTCTGCATATTACAAATACTGGCAAAAAGGTAGAAACATGTCTATAATTATTATTATTATTATTATTATTAAATGCTTGTAGAAACTAAAAGCTTACTTCTCGATTATTTGTGATTTTTAATTCACCAGTTGTTTCAGTCGTGGCTTTTTCGAGAGAAGAGTTTGTTGTGAAATAAACTTCTTTTTAGGCCTCAGTCCATCCAGCCTACATTTTTTTATTCACCTATTTACTGATATGACTTTTGTCTATTCTATTGTAATTCATTCAACTCAATGGAATATGAATATTATAGAGGTTTCTTTCAGCTGTTTGAGTAATTTTTGATAGCCTAAGTGAAATTCATTTTTGAAAGATCACCCCACACTATTGGACTTCCTGCGTGAATATAAACGGTGGGTGACCCGAATTGTGTGGGACTTGGTTTTTCTAATACACTCTTTTACGCGCAACACTGTTACGCTCAACACCGTTGGGCTTGGTGCACATATATAAACAGTGGGTGACCTGAATTGTGTAGGAATTGGTTTTTCTAATACACCCTTTTACGCCCAACATTGTTGGGCTTGGTTCGCATATATAAATGTTGGGTGACCGGAGTTGTGTGGGACTTGGTTTTTCTAATACATCCTTTTTATGTCAACACTGTTGGGCTTGGTGTGCATATATAAACGGTGGGTGATCCGAATTATGTGGGATTTGGTTTTTCTAATTCATGCTTTTATGCCCAACACCATTGGGCTTGATGCGCATATATAAACGGTGGGTGGCCTAAATCGAGAGGCTCTAGTTACTATGGCTTAACTCTCATCCCTACAATACCAACTTAATATCAAAGCCTATTGATTCATCTGGGTCACCAATCATTTATATCCACGCATCAAGCATCTCTCAACTTTTAAACAACTTTTTTTAGGGATGGGTTAGGCCAAACTCTATCTCAGGTTTTTTTTTTTTTTTTTGGGAAATATTCTCTTAACCTTTGGGTTTTTTGAGGGAAATTTGACAATTTTGTTTAATAGGAAATCAATCTAATCTAATCCTAAATATATGCTATTTTATAGGTAGTATCCATTTATACTTTCCTACTTGTTAGTTTCTGTGCTTGTGTTAAAAAAATTCATTATGAAGTTAATCTTTGCTTCTCTGCAGACCCCCAACTCTTCATGGAATTCCGAGAGAAAGTAGAACGTTGCATATGAGTCTTACAGAAGCTGGTAACTATCAGAGGAACCTATTTGTCCTTGATTCCGAAAATAAACCTTTGGAGTTGCCAGATTCCACCCAAGATCTTACACAAGATTTGATCGGAAATGAGGGTTTTAGGGATGCACTTGATGAAGCTCCCAAGGACCAAGTTTTTGAAGCTTCTAAGGACGAAACCTTTGAAGCTCCCAAAGAAGTACACGTTGAAGCTTTAAAGGAAGTGCCCCACGAGGCTCCAAAAGAGGACTTAACAGGATTCCCCCCTGAAGCACCAATTGAAGCTCCCATTGAGATTTACAAGGAAGCAGATACAGTATCCAATAGCCATGAAAGAAAAAGGCTAATCAAAATCAAGGTTAAACAATCTTCTGCCACCAGTAGGGCTGATACTGATAATCAAATGGTTGAGCGCTCTTTAGGTGGTCGTAATGATATAGATCATGGAGCTGGCAGTTCAGTTTCAGTTTCAGTAGATGCACCTCAGAGGAATTTTGCAGAAACTGTTAGCATCGGTAATCACAATATTGAAGAAGTTAATTCTTGGCATGATCCTGGTTCCCGCATGACTGCCAGCATCGGCAGTGCAAAAGTTTTGGGTGATGAGTTGGTCAAAGAACTCCAATGCACTGCTGATTCAAGTGTAGTTTACTCACAACCTAAGCTAGAAGATCCGTCACCATCTAGTATTATCCAGGATAACAATATAGATGCTGATGCACGGCGATTTGCCAGCCTTCAAACACTCTCAGTTGCTAGACTTGATCATGATGGAGAATCATTTGGCAAAGAAATTTCTGCCCGCAGGAAAGAAAAACACCGAGATAAGGATAAGAAACGGAAACGGGAAAGTCACAAAGGACAGCATAATGACCCAGAATACTTGGAGCGAAAGCGATTAAAGAAAGAGAAAAAACGAAAGGAAAAAGAATTGGCAAAACTGCAAAGTGATGAAGCAAAAAGATCCTCTATAGACTTGTCATGTAAGAAAGAACAACCTGTAGTGGACGAAGTGAAGCAGCTCAAATCTGTTGAACCCAGCGGTTATAATTCTGTACCAGACATAAGAACTATTGATACCAAACCGAGGGCATCCGAAGGCACATCCGGTGCGCCCAAAATTCGAATTAAAATTAAAAATCGAATGCTTAACAAGTCTTAGAGAATAAATGAATGTAACATTGCCCTTTTGTATTTTATGGGGTGCAGTTTTCTTTTCAATATCAGGCGTAGTATCGTATTCTTTGAGCTTCATTTCTTTGTAGTTTTTTTTATTGTGATTGGTCTTAGAGCTATATGATTGCAATTTCAATCGTATGGTCTTCAAATTGTGATTGGGACGTTGTCTAAATTATGATTGTAAATTTGTAACTATGTTTCAGTTGTAACAATTTTGTTGTACTGTTCTTTAAAATTGTAATATCAAATCTAGCGGGTTTAGTGTAGTTATTTGAATGTTTCGTCAACACTATTTTCTAGCAATTTTGTTCATTGTCTGCCCTACACTACATTTTCTAGCAATATTGTTCATTGCCTGCCCAACACTACATTTTCTAGCAATATTGTTCATTGCCTGCCAACACTACATTTTCTAGCAATTTTGTTTATTGCCATGTCATTTTTCTTAATGAATAGATCACAACTAAAATTTCTTTTTGATAAAAGTTTTGTTAAATTAACTAAGTTGGTTAGATTGTTGGAGTTTGTTCTGCAAGTAAATAGGTGCAAATCTATATGAATCTCCAAGAACTGCATACAAATATTCAGAACAAATAAGGAAATTTTTTCCTTCATCAAAGTGTTGATATTGGAAAATTATGATGATATTTCTCTTATTGCTAACTCGAAGGAGACATTAGGTTTGCTTGTAAAGTCATGTGCAAGCTTATGCAGAAGAGGGAGATAGAGAAGGTTGTAGTCCATGTTTGAAGAATATATTGATGAATTCATTAGAAATCTCAACACTTATATAATAATCCTAGCCCCCTACCCGGTAGGAAGAATTTGAGGAATCCATCTGCCATCCTCCACTCATATCTGACACCCCCTAATATCTAATGAAAATATAAAATTGATCCTTGAAAAAAAACATTTTCAAAAAATATGACGATACTGGAAATTTTATTTGCACTACCTATGATTTACTTTTTATAAGTGAGTTTATCGGATTTTTCTAAATTACCGGTGAGAATTATCGGAAATTTCAAAAAATCCGGTAATTCCAAAATTACCGGTAAATATTTTTGGAGATTTGAAATTGTCGGTAGTTCAAATTTTATGTTTTTTTTTCTACCGGTAATTTCAAATTAACAGTAGTGTTATTTTTTCCCGGGAATTTCAAATTTCCGGTAGTTTTACATTTTTTGTTTAATTTGTGTTTTATTGATTTTTGCAGTGAAGACCAGATGCACCAATGGTAGCATTGTTGGCAGGGTTCGAGATTTGGCAGGAGGTGGTAGGGGGGGTACAACCACTCCAGATGCTGAGTCTGCACATATACGGGCTGGACGAGTGGTTCCAACTGGTTCACACCAGAAGCGGTTGGCCAAACAGCGGGGTCATTTCCAAGCACCCCGCGCCGTTAGGCGACATGTTGGAGAGTCTAGAGCATGTCACAGTCGAGGACGTCACGCATAAATTGTTTATTGGTTGGTGTCACAGGTCGACCTGTACTGAGGGTCCAGTCTCACAGAGGGAAGATGAATGATTTCCCTAAGATTCCTTTCCCTGCTACTGTGAAGACGATTGTGGAGGACTTTGAATGATCGCCAAAAATTGCATTTTTCTGCAGTCACTCTGCCCATACGCGTAGTGCCTTACTCCTTACGCGTAATGTCCACTTCCTTACGTGTAATGCCTGCATACTGAGGCGTGTTACACGTAATGCCCTACCTTGTTACGTGTAATGTCAGATCTGTTACGTAAAACACCAGAAAGCATACAAATCTTAATTCTGCTACGATTCACACAACTTTATCACTCCATTGAAGCCTAATGGGGTTTCTACATCGATTTTATACTCTAAATCTTTTGTATCTATTCATCTACTAATTTCTACGACCGATTTTTTTTACGAGTCCTAATCTCCTTCTCTACACGAATTTCTGCAACAGTCAATTCAACAACACATCAACAAATACAACAATGATTACAACGACAAGAACAACTCGAACAGAAGCATCACAACATGAGCAACATATCATACATATCAACTTCATACAAAAACGCAACAACAAATCATACAAAAGACACAATAACGAAATCATACGAATTCCCAACCCACATACAGATTATCTTGTCCCGGTTATGGAATTCGAACCCCACCCTTACCTTGGATTGAAGGCAGCTCGAATTCACAGCAAAAAATTTCCGCGAAAATCCTCAACATGGCCTCTTCTTGATCTTCCTCTAAGACTTGTTCTCTCTTTTTACAAAATTATGATTATACCCTAATTAGGTATTTTGTCTAATTTTACTAAATTATCACTAATAAGCTTAATTACTAATGGGCCTAAAACAACACCCTCAACTTTACTACTCTCACACTACAACTAATCCCAACTTAATATTATACTATTAACAATTATTTTATTTATGCGACTTAATTAAACGACTCAAACACAACTTAACCCGCAACATAATATCAACTTAAACAGCTTAAACAACTTTACGACACAAACGACCAAAAACACCAACCTAACAACAATTAATCGGGGAAAGTACGCTATAATATTTAATTAAATTAATTAATTAAATACCGACGTTACAACTCTCCCCCACTTAGAACATTTTCGTCCTCGAAAATCTTACCTTGCTCAAACAACTCAGGATAAGACTCCTGCATCTTGCTTTCCAACTCCCAAGTTATACTTTCTTCTGTAGCTCCCAACCAAACAACTTTCACTAAAACAATCTCTTTGCCTCTAAAGTTTTCATTTTACGATCCCCAATTCGTACTGGCATTTTCTCCACAGTGAGATTATCCTGTACTTGCACATCATACATACTAATCACATGAGAAGGATCTGAAATATAATTTCGGAGATGCGACACACGGAACACATCATGCAAGTTCGACAAATTTGGTGGTAAAGCCACTCTATAAGCAACATTCCCAACTTTATCCGAAATCTATTACAGACCAATAAAACGAGGAGTAAGCTTCTTAGATTTCAACGCTCGCCCAACACTTGTCTCAGTCATAACTCTTAAGAATACATGGTCACCCGCTTGGAATTCTAAATCTTTCCTTCGCTTATCATGCTAACTTTTCTGTCAACTTTGAGAAGCTTTCATCTTCTCTCGAATCAACTTCACCTTCTCTATAGTTTCTCGAACTATCTTTGGTCTAAGCACCACACTCTCACCAGATTCATACCAACATAACAGAGTCCTACATATCTGAACATACAACGCCTCAAAAGGTGTCATTCCAATACTAGAATGGTAACTTTTATTATACATGAACTCAATCAATGGAAGATAAGTATCCCACGAACCTCTCTGATCAAGTACACAAGCTCTCAACAAATCCTCTAAAGACTGAATTGTCTTCTAAGTTAGACCATCTGTCTGAGGATGATACGCTGAACTCAACCTTAACTTAGAACTCAATGCTTCTTGCAGACTCTTCCAAAACTATAAAGTAAACCTCAGATCTCGATCCAACACAATACACAAAGGAACACCATGCAACTTCACAATCACTCTGATATAAATCTCATCCAACTTCGATATTGGAAAACTGATGTTAATAGGAATAAAATGAGCTAACTTCGTAAGCCTATCAACAATCACCCAAATCGAATCATGTCTTCTCGAAGTATTAGGAAATCCCGTTACAAAATCCATAGAAATGCTATCCCATTTCCATTATGGAATTTCCAACGGTTGCATCAGACCAGCAGGATACTGATGTTCAACTTTCGACTTTTGACAAATCAAACAGGTGTACACAAAATGTGCAACATCGTTCTTCATCCAAGGCCACCAAAACAACTTCTTCAAATCTTGATACATCTTAGTCGCTCCTGGATGAATACTCAAATTACTTCTATGACTTTCCTTAAGATTCATTTTTTTCATATCTGTATCATCAGGAATACAAATCTGATTATGAAATCTCAAAACACCATGCACATCCAACTTAAAACCATTCGTCTTAGATTCTCTACAATCAACTATTATATCCACTAGTTTCACATCCAATTTCTGAGTTTCTCTAATATTGTCTAGAAAATCATTATTAATCTTCAGCATACCTAACATAACACGCTTTTATGTCACTCCGCAAACCAAACTCACATCTCGGAACTGGTGAATCAACTCTAACTCCTTAACCATCATTGTCGACATATGCAACGTTTTCTGACTTAAGGCATCCGCTGCTACATTAGCTTTACCCAGATGATAATTCAAACCAAAATCATAGTCCTCCAATAGTTCCAACCATCTTCGTTGCCTCATATTCAACTCTTTCTGATCAAACATACACTTTAAACTCTTATGGTCACTAAACACTTCAAATCTAGAACCATAAAGATAATGCCTTCAGATCTTCAATACAAAAACAACTGCACCAAGTTCCAAATCATGTGTAGGGTAGTTCTTCTCATGAACCCTCAAGTGTCTCAACTTATAAGCAATCACCTTACCATTCTGCATAAGAAAACCTCATAAACCCATCAATAAAGCATCACAGTACACAACAAACAATTCTTCTGAATTCGGAAAGTCAAAACCAGAGCCGACGTCAACCTCTTCTTCAACTCTGCAAAAATTTCTTCACATTGGACATCCCACACAAATGATTTACTCTTACAAGTCAACTGATTCAATGAAAGTGCCAACTTAGAAAATCCTTCAATGAACCTTCGGTAATAACCGGCCAATCCCAAGAAACTTCTATTCTCAGTAGCCGACTTTGGAGTTTCACATTGGACCACAACATCTATCTTATAAGGATCCACCGTAATACCACTACCTGAAATCACATGACTGTTGCACCCCAAAATTTGCCCTCACAATACAAGACTTTGTGTTCTAAGAAGGTTCACAAGGTTCACAAGTTTCTCAACATTTCCATAACCTTTCTTGAGGTTCATGAAGTCTACCAGTCACTTCTTGAAGGTTCACAAGGTTCACAAGTTTCCTAACACTTACAAGACCTTTCATGAGGTTCATGAAGTCTACAAGTCACTTCTTGAAAGTTCACAAGGTTCACAAGTTCTACAATGCTTTCAATACCTTTCTTGAGGTTCATGAAGTCTACCAGTCACTTCTTGAAGGTTCACAAGGTTCACAAGTTTCCTAACACTTATAAGACCTTTCATGAGGTTCATGAAGTCTACAAGTTACTTCTTGAAGGTTCACAAGGTTCACAAGATTCACAATGTTTACATAACCTCTCATGAGGTTCATGAAGTCTACAAGTCACTTTATGAAATTCACAAGGTTCACAAGGTTCACAATACCTCCCATGAGGTTCACAAGACATTTTATGATGGTTCACAAGGTTCACAAGGTTCATAATTGGTCAGAAGAGTTGACAATTCCCTCAGACAATGCACCTCCTAAGCAGTGCATCCAAAACTAGGGTTTTGACTTTGATCAGACTAAATGGACTTCCAAGACTTCAAGTGAGTTTCATAACATCTTATATGTGTGTAAGAACCCCCATGTCAAGTTTCAAGACTTTTCTCAAAAGTTTGCTCAGTCAGATGATCAGATAAGTCAAAACTAGTCAATGCAGTTAAAAAGTCAAACTGAGGTCAACTGTGGTCAAACCAAAGTCAAACTTCATGATTTTTTTTGCCAACATCAAGTATATGAAGTAAAATTCATCATTTGATCAAGGGTTGATCATGATTCATCAAGGAGATTCCAGATCATCAATAATCAGGAGTTTCTAAATTAGGGTTTCCTCAGTAAAAGTCAACTGAACTTTGACCAGCCATAACTTTCACATGCTTCATCACCAAGTCTTCACTCAAAGCTCATTTTGAAGGAAATTGAATTCTCTACAACTTTGATCTTGCAAGTTAAGCCCAAAAATGCTTCATTTGGAAGATATGAGCTAAGACATTATAGGTCATTTCAAAAGTCAACAAAAAGTCAACAACTTCAAAAGGGCATAACTTGAGATTGGTAAATGATATGGACCTGAAACCAATGGGGTTGTTTAGAGGACTCTTCAAGCTTTCCAAAATGTCCAAGAACACCCTCATACCTTTAAAATTGAGGGAGATATGCCCTTGCAAAGTTGGGAAATTTTGTGATGGTTTATGATGAAAATGGGGGTCTAAGACCAATTCTTTCCAAATGGGCTTGCTAAATTGTGATCCAATCCATATCATATCATCATGCACGACCCAAATGACCAAAATTCAGAATTTTTATTATTTTATTTTTATTTATTTTTGATTTAATTCATAAAAATCATTTTAAATAAATATAAAATATGAAAATATATTATTAAAGGGAGATTTGGTTTCTAGAATATTTTAAATATTGATTGGAATTAAAAAAGAAGGAAATCATGAGATTGGTACAAAAATAGCAAGCTTTCATGAGAAAATATTTGAATTTCAAAGTGTAATCTTTTTCAATCTTCAAATATCAAATCTTGCACACAACCAATGAATTTTTCTGACCTAAATGATTCACATATAAGTGCTGATCACAACCCTAGCATTCATTCACGATTTTGCAGCCTCCAAGTGTAAGTTCAAAACCTCAAAAAATTCACCAAAAACTCATATTCGGATTCTTCAATCCAGGGCATTTGAAGGTAAAGTAAGAACATAGAGATGTTCTTTTGACATTGTTGAAGCTAAATCATCACTCATATGCATTCCATGTGCACCATATTGGCCAACCCGAGCTCACTTTAACCTTGAATATAATTTTTTCGATTCCATTGATTTGTTGCTTTTCATTGAATTTGGTTTACATAATCTTGTTTGTGACATTGTATAGATTGTTTCTGGACCAATGGATTGAAGCTTCCATGCCTAAAACAGATTCGGCCATAGTTAGGGTTTTGACCTTCAAGATGGGGTCTTTTGATTCACTAAACCTAAATGAATTCTAAGAACATAGGAATGTTCTATGAATCACAAGGATCGTAAAACATTAACCAATTTAATGAATCGATGCTGTTTTGCTTGAGTTTCATTTTCGTAGGTTTGGAACATTGAGAAATTCGCAGGAAAAGTTGTAAGTGATTTCGCAGGAAAAAGTGCAGGTATGAGGAAGAAGATGATGCTGATGGCGCGCTCAGGACAAATTCAAATTATGTTAAAATATTTTATGTTATTTTTGTTATTTTGTTATCACAACAGGTGTGTTGTCCCAGTGGAAAGGCTTGTGCGCGTTTGACAAAAGGGGAGGGGATCGAATCCTGCCTCCAGCCAAGTTTTTTAACATTTTTTCATTTAAATCGTATTCTTAATATATTATTGTTTGTAGTTGTTTTGTAACCAGAAGGGCTCTCCCAGCCAGGTGGTCATGCGCGCTACTAGTATACATGAGGTCCTGGGTTCAACACCACCCCAGGCCTTTTTTATTCCTATTATTTTCCTGATTTTCCAGACAAGGCACAAAACTCCTTTCTCTCCCTATGATGACACACGCGTGAGGGCAGCCCAGTGATGTGTTTTGTTGGTTGCAAGCATAGGGGACTGGGTTCAAACCCCAGCCCCATCAGGTTTTTTTTTATTTTTTCATGTTTTTCTTTATTTTCTTTCTAATTAATTACTATTTCACATTAAAATAAATTAAAATTATATTATTCTATTATTTTCTGTATTATAAAATATGTATATATTATGTGTTCTAATTCCTAATATTATTTTCTAAAAATTCTAAACTCTTGTTTTCTCAATTTAAATTTTTATTTGTGTAATTAAATTATATATATTAGTTAAAATAATTTTGTATAGTTAAATTAGAAACCCTAAAAATATTTTTCTAAACAAAACCCTAATTTTTGTGAAAACCTAATTTTACTTTCTAAATAATTTTTACTTTCTAATTCTTTACATAATTATAATATATATTTATTTAATATAATTTTGTAAATATAATAACTAATAAAATTAAATTTTATAAATATGATTAATTTTGTGAATATAATATTTAAAACTTATTTTCTCTTTATAATGTGTAAATATTGTTTTTAATAAATAAATGTTATATATTAAAATTAAACTTTGTGTTTATTATTTTAATCATGTCATTATAATATTTTTCTATTTATTTCTATTTATTTTAATTATTGTTGTCAACCATATTATTATTTATTATTTTCGTTTATTATTATCTTATATTTTTTATTATTATTTCTCTAACCTTGTTTATTTTTCTAATTATTATTATTTCACTAAATTCAGTTATTTTATTTTTACTAACCTTATTTTTTAATTATATTTATCACTAACCCCTACTTATTTATTTATTGTTATATTTGCTTATTCATTTTATATTTTGCTAATTATTTATTTTTGCTATTTATTTATATTTTGCTTATTATTTATTTTTGCTATTTGCTTATTATAATTATTATGTAATTGCTTCTCGGTGTAATTTTGTAAATATTTAATTATTTAATTGTTGCTATGGTTAGTAATTTAGGGAGTGCAAAAACATGTATTCTATGTAAAATAAATTTAGATCATTTTAACTAAAGATAAATAATATTGAACACTCACACACGTAAGTCGATTTCTAATCGTCATCTCACATTTCTAAGGTTATCCCTCAAGTTGCCTAAATCATAAGGTCAAGTGGGGTGTATAAAGCAAGTCCCTTAAAAGAAAAATCATCAAGTCCCTAATGGTTGCCTTTACGAATCAAGTCCCTTCGAATAATGATGATAGTCCCTCCAGTATGCTTAATACACCCCACAGTTGCCTTCATAAAAACAGATGTCCCTCACATGTCCCTTACATCCAAGGTAATGACTACCTACTCCTTAATAGTAGGGATAGTCTTACCAATTAAAGGATAAAGAACAAGAAAGACTTAAACTTTAGGGTAGGTTCCTCTTATGTACTTGCTCACTATTCAAACTTTTCAAACACTTAACCAATTTTAAACAAATTTTCAAAAAAACAAGTTTTTACGCATCCGTACATGGATCATTATCAACTATTATGAAAATTTTTCTATTCACACACTACACTTTCAAAAACAATTCAAAAGTGAGCTAAGTAACTAAGAGCCCATGGATAACCATGGATGTAAAGGGTGCTAACACCTTCCCTTTACATAACCTACCCCCCGGACCCAAAAATATCTCTTAAGGTCTTTCCTGTTCTTTTATACCCTTTCCTTTTGGATAAAATAAAAGTCGGTGGCGACTCTTGCTATCCGCAACATAACTTAAAGTCAGTTCTCCCACCGTGTTACAGAACTGGCGACTCTGCTGGGGATTTAAATTTAAGAGGGGTACCCTTAGGAATTAGATCACTTTAAATTGTTTGCCTTGTTTGCTTTATATTACTTGTTGGGGTGCTCTTATGTGTGAAAGGTCCTAACCCGGATCTAGTGTACCTTAGGTAAATGGCAATAGACCAAGGAAACTGTACGACGTATATCGATACGGTTGATCTGGTGGCCATAGTTAGTGCGACTTCTTGGTTGGTGCTTATGTTCCTTAAGTCAAGTTGAGGATAATATGAGGCTGCCATATGTTGTCAATGCACTAACTAACTTTTAGAACCCTAGTTAACTCATCTTGGCCTTTAGAAAGTAGTGAGGTAACCGACTTTGGTGCAGACTGAAGTTGGCTGACACTCGATACTACGCTCATTGAGATCTTAAACTTGGAGGGTTTTGGTTGGCAAGTAAGTTGCCTTCTGATCAACCACCCTTGTGAAGGATCAATGATATTGAGATCCCTTAGAACATGGTTACTTTTGTAGGACAGGATGAACCATCTAACTTCAGGGGAGGGTACTTACCTTTGAACCTCATGCAAGCTTTTAAACCTAGGGCTATTATGTGACTGGTTTGTGTGTGCCACATGTTTGTGATTGAGCATAACATCATGACATCATCATGCATCATGAGCATAGCATTTTCACTAACCATTTCAAGGACCAAAGGATTTATCTTTGTTCTTTGTTGCAGGTCATGGCTTCAGCTCGTAGAAACACTATCAGGATCAACTTTGTGGGCATACCTGCCAAGCTTAAAGAGTTGGTTTCTCAAGTGTCTGATCATTCCCAGTTCATCAAGAGACATGGTCACCTATTGGATCTAGTCACTTCAGGGTCCAATGAAGACATGATGAGTGTTCTGTTTCAGTTCTTTGACCCTAAGCATCATTGCTTTACATTCCCTGACTATCAGTTGGTTCCTACAATGGAGGAGTTCTCTACACTTCTGGGCATACCTGTTCTTGATCAAAGACCCTTCACAGGCTTGGAGAAGGAGCTTAAACCAGAGGTTATTGCTGCAGCTCTACATCTGAAGAAGTCTGACATTGTTCTAGAAACGAGAAGCGGAGTTAAGGGTATTCTTGCCAAGGTATTAATGGATAAAGCTCAAATGTTCTTGAAGGCCATGAGCTATGATGCTTTTGAGGAGATCTTAGCCTTGCTGATATACGGCTTAGTATTGTTCCCCAATCCAGATCAGTTCATAGACGTTCATGCCATCAACATATTCCTGAGTCACAATCCAGTGCCTACATTGCTTGGAGACATCCTACATTCTCTCCATACTCGTACTACAAGGGCAAGAGGAACTTTGATGTGCTGCATACCTTTGCTTTCTAGGTGGTTTATTTCTCACCTTCCTCGCTCAGTAATGAAGAATGAGCAAGGGTTCAGATGGTCCAAAAGGATCATGTCACTTTCTCACTCAGATATCCATTGGTGCTCCAGATCTATGGAGAATGTTACCATCATTGACCGTTGTGGGGAGTTTCCTAATGTGCCACTTCTAGGCATAAGAGGAGGCATCACCTACAACCCCTCTCTAGCTTTACGACAGTTTGGTTACGCTCGAAGTGATGGTCCACATGATATGTTGATTCAGGGCATTGTGTTTGATTACGACAACGATCTTCAGGGTTACCGTCAGAGATTCATACGAGCACGGGGAAAAGTAAACAGGGTTGACAGCAAGACACTGGAGCCTAAGTACACTATTCCTATGAAGGCTTATCTCAGATGGGTACGATCTCGTGCTCAGACTCTCATGATGCCATATCCTGCCGTCCTACCAGTTACCATGGAACCTGTTGCTGAAGGAGACACAGCTTATACCATCCTTCACCCAGACATGCCTACTGATATGGAAGACTTGCAGAGATCATGGATCCAACTGAAGGAGCAAAGGGATACTTTCGAGGCTCATTACAAAGCAAGCCAAGAAAGAATCCTGGAACTAACAAAGCAACTTCATGAGGAACGGAATCTCAACTCATACCTCAACACAAAGAGGAAACGTCCATGGGAGACTTAAAACCCCATCTTTTGTACTTATTTTATTTCATTTTTTGTAAGCCTAAAAGGCAAAACAAAGTTATTACTAATAAAAAGTTACTTTCTTGTTTGTTTAAGCAAATTTAAATCCTGCGGTCCTTGAAAACATTGCATATGCATTCACATATCATTTCATTGCATCACAGGTTTATAATTGAGCACAGGTTTCTCATCTTCTCGCTGTTTATTTCAGCAATGGCTCTTGAACAATCAGTTAAGGATCTTCAGACACAAAATGCACAGTTCCAAGAGCTGATCTTGAACCTGTCCAAGGGGCAAGATGAATTGAAGGCACTGCTGGCCAAGAAGACTAAGAAGACTAGAAGGTCTGCTGGTTTGATCAACATGGGAAGAAGGTTCAAAGGTCTTGCCAAGACCAAAGAACCAGCTGAAGACTATGAATCTGAAGAATCTGAGCAAGAGGTAGGCAGTCTCCACCATACAATAGGGGACTCTGATTCTGAGGCTAATTACTACCACGAGCCTAATGAAGACAAATTCAAGATGCTGGTGGATAGAATGGATGCTATGGAGTTGCAGAAATCATCTGGGCTGGATTTTGAGGATTTGAGCTTGATATCTGGGGTGGTCATACCTGTGGGTTTCAAGGTTCCTACTTTTGTTGTCTTTGATGGGGTCTCTTGTCCCAAGCTGCATCTGAGGTCTTATGTCAGAAGAATTCAACCTCACACTGCTGATAAGAAGTTGTGGATCCATTTCTTTCAAGAGAGCTTATCTGGAGCTCAGCTGGAGTGGTATTATTAGTTGGAGAGTGTCAACATCAGAGACTGGAATGATCTTGCTGAAGCTTTCTATAAGCAGTACCAATACAATGCTGACTTAGCCCTCACTCGCATGCAGCTTCAGAGCATGTCTATGGGTGCCAAAGAAAGTTTTAAAGAGTATGCTCAGAAGTGGAGAGATTTAGCTGGAAGAGTTCAACCCCCTTTGACTGACAGGGAAATAGTTGACATGTTCATGTGTACGCTGAATGGTCCATTTTACAGTCATCTCATTGGAAGCTCATCATCTGGCTTCACTGAGTTGATCATGACAGGAGAGCGAGTAGAGAATGGTATAAAGAATGGTAAGATCCTGGTGGGTACTTCTTCATCAGGTACTGCAAAGAAACCTCCCACTGGGAAGAAAGAATCCAATGCTGTTTATGGTCAACCTGATCGTAACAAAAGGCATCGGTCTGTTAGTGCAGTTCATATTTCAAATCCAACTCCT
This sequence comes from Lathyrus aphaca, assembly GCA_963966055.1. Classification (NCBI taxonomy): domain Eukaryota; kingdom Viridiplantae; phylum Streptophyta; class Magnoliopsida; order Fabales; family Fabaceae; genus Lathyrus; species Lathyrus aphaca. The sequence goes on from OZ014522.1 coordinate 515,760,830, forward strand.
GCAACAACAGAGCAGCCTCAGGGCAACCAACAGAGGGCTAGAAGACAGTTCACGAAGATCAACATGTCAATGGCTCAGGCATTGCAACATTTGTTGAAGGCTGAACTTATTACTTTGAAATAGGCTCCTCAGAATCCCAATGTTACCTCTCCCAGGTACAATCCCAATGCACGATGTGCATATCATTCAAACTGTCCAGGACATGATACTAATAACTGCTGGATCTTGAAGAACAAAATTCAAGATATGATTGATGCTGGAGAAATTGAGTTTGATCCTCCAGGTACTCCAAATGTGATTACTGCTCCAATGCCGAATCACGAGAAGACCGTCAATGCCATTGATGAAGACCTACATGTCTATTCAGTTATGGAGTTGACCACACCATTGTCTGTTATCAAAAAGAGGTTAGTACAAGCTGGGATCTTTCCGGGTTGTCGTGAAGATTGTTTGTATTGTACCTATAAGCCAGATAGTTGCTTCATATTGAGAGATGGAATTCAACGTCTCATGGATAAGTATACTATAGTGTTTGAAAGAAGGCCGTCGTCTGTAGAAAGTATGGTGGATCATCTGACTCAAGGTAAGAAGATTGAAGAGGTTGATATGGTTGACAAAGTACCGGTAAGAATCACTTCAAAGAGACCTGTTAAGATCACTCATCAGGGCCCAATCAAGATTACTGCTGAAGGTCCTGTGAAAGTTGTTGCTGAAGCCAGAGTGGCTCCTCTGATCATTACTACTCCTGGTCCTATTCCCTATACATCTGATAAAGCTGTGCCTTGGCACTATGGGTCTGATGTTTACATCCATGGTGTCAAGCAGGAGCCTCTACCTGATGTGCCTGTTGACATTGATAATATTGCTGGATCTAGCAAGATCACTCGTAGTGGAAGAGTCTTCTCTCCTCCAGTTGCTTCTAAAAATGCAGTTACTCCTGCTGCTACTTCCACCACTGATGCTCGGGGCAAAGGTCCTGTTATTGAGCCTGTATCTACTGATGTGCCAGCTGCTGATGATCTCTCTAAGCAGATGGAAGAAGTATTGAAAATCATTCGCAAGAGTGATTATGACATTGTTGATCAATTGGGGCATACTCCCTCAAAGATTTCTATGTTGTCCTTGTTGCTATGTTCTGAGGCTCATGCCAAGTCCTTAATCAAGTTTCTGAAGTCTGCTCATGTGCCCAATGCCATTTCTGTTGACCAGTTTGAGAATTGTGTTGCCCACCTGACCTATGATAATGGGTTAGGATTTTCTGATGCAGATTTGACCCCTGCCAAGAGGGATCATAACAGGGCCTTGCATATTTCAATTGAATGCAGGGGCACTACCCTGTCACATGTACTGATAGACAATGGTTCCTCTCTGAATGTGTTGCCCAAGGAAGTCCTGAATAAGCTGAGTCCTGAAGATGCTGTGCTGAAGCCCAGTAATATTGTGGTAAAGGCTTTTGATGGTTCTAGAAGAGTAGTGCATGGGGAAATTGATCTTCCAATCAAAGTTGGCTCTCAGGTGTTTACTGCTACATTTTATGTGATGGATATTCGTCCTTCGTACTCTTGTCTGCTTGGTCGTCCCTGGATCCATGGGGCAGGTGCTGTAACCTCTACATTACACCAAAAGTTGAGATATCCGGTGAATGGAAAGGTTGTTACTGTCTATGGAGAGGAAGAATACTTTGTCAGCCATGTAAACACTTTCAAGTATCTGGAAGTGGAAGGTGAATACATTGAGACTCCGTGTCAGACATTTGAAGTGGTTCCCTGGGTTGTTAATGATTATGTACTGATAGACAATGGTTCCTCTCTGAATGTGTTGCCCAAGGAAGTCCTGAATAAGCTGAGTCCTGAAGATGCTGTGCTGAAGCCCAGTAATATTGTGGTAAAGGCTTTTGATGGTTCTAGAAGAGTAGTGCATGGGGAAATTGATCTTCCAATCAAAGTTGGCTCTCAGGTGTTTACTGCTACATTTTATGTGATGGATATTCGTCCTTCGTACTCTTGTCTGCTTGGTCGTCCCTGGATCCATGGGGCAGGTGCTGTAACCTCTACATTACACCAAAAGTTGAGATATCCGGTGAATGGAAAGGTTGTTACTGTCTATGGAGAGGAAGAATACTTTGTCAGCCATGTAAACACTTTCAAGTATCTGGAAGTGGAAGGTGAATACATTGAGACTCCGTGTCAGACATTTGAAGTGGTTCCCTGGGTTGTTAATGATTATGTAGCTCCTCCTGCTGTGAAGAAAGTTCCTGTGGTCACCAGAAAACCTCCAACAATGGCAATGGCCTCCCTCAATGATGCTAAAGCTGTGGTGGATGAAGGTGGTTGTACTATTTGGGGTTAGCTTCCTGATATTCCATACAAGTCTGACAAGTTTGGTTTGGGTTTCACTGCAGAGTCCCAGAAGGCTGTTCGTCGTGCTCGTGCTGCCCGTGTCACTAGTCAAGGGGTTGTGAAGGACCAGATTAATGCTGTGGGAGATCAAGATGAAGACTACAACTTGGATGCTTGGATTTTTCCTACTGTGGGTGCTGGACTCAATAATTGGAAAGCTGAAGATGTTATCCCTATCTCCTTTAGTCAGGAGTAAATACTATTACTGTGTTGTTGCTTTTTTTAAGTTTGTAATTTCTGAACAATTAAAACTTTCAAACCTTGTGCCTTACCCGGGGCACAATGGTGTGCTTGTTACGGGCTGTCATTTCATTTGCATACTTCATTCAATAAAATCAGTGGACGTTTCGTTTTCGTAAATATTGTGTTCCTTGTCTTTCTTTTATTTTTGTTTTATCAGCTATGTGTTCTTACACACACCCACATCACTAAAATGCAGATCCTCATCCACTCTGGATCCTGTTGATAATAGTTCTACTATTGCCAATTATGATTTCGAGAATCCGATCTACCAAACTGAAGACGGAAATGAGGACGATTGTGAAATACCTGTAGAGCTTGCTAGGTTGTTACAACAAGAAGAGAAAGCCATACAGCCACATGAAGAGCCAGTCGAAGTTGTGAATTTGGGAACTGAAGAAAACAGAAAAGAGGTCAAGATAGGGGCTGATTTAGAGGACAGTGTCAAGAGCAGGTTGATTCAGATGTTACGTGACTATGTGGAGATCTTTGCTTGGTCTTATGAAGATATGCCAGGGTTGGATACAGACATTGTGGTTCACCGTTTACCAGTGAAAGAAGATTGTCGTCCAAAGAAGCAGAAGGTTCGTCGTATGCGTCCTGAAATGTCAGAAAAGATCAAAGCAGAGGTAATGAAACAGTTCAATGCAGGGTTCTTAGCAGTGACTTCTTATCCTCAGTGGGTTGCGAATGTGGTGCCAGTTCCTAAGAAAGATGGTAAGGTACGTATGTGTGTAGACTACAGAGATTTGAACAAGGCTAGCCCCAAAGATGACTTTCCACTTCCTCATATTGATATTCTGGTAGACAACACTGCTCAGCATGAGGTATTCTCTTTTATGGATGGTTTCTCTGGTTACAATCAAATCAAGATGGCACCTGAAGATATGGAGAAGACAACATTTGTGACACAGTGGGGCACTTTTTGCTATAAGGTGATGCCATTTTGTTTGAAGAATGCAGGGGCAACATATCAGCGTGCTATGGTGGCTTTGTTTCATGATATGATTCATCATGAGATAGAGGTATATGTGGATGATATGATAGCCAGATCTCAGAATGAAGAACAACATCTTGATCATTTGCATAAATTGTTTGAGAGGTTGAAGAAATACAAGTTGAGGTTGAACCCAAACAAGTGTACTTTTGGGGTTAGATCTGGAAAGCTCCTGGGTTTTATTGTCAGTGGAAAAGGTATTGAAGTGGATCCTGCAAAAGTGAAAGCTATACGAGAGATGCCAGCTCCCCGTACTGAGAAGGAGGTTAGAGGTTTCTTGGGACGGTTGAACTACATTGCAAGATTTATTTCCCAGTTAACTACCATCTGTGAGCCAATCTTCAAGTTGTTGAAGAAAGATCAGGTGATGGAATGGAATGATGAGTGCCAGACTGCCTTTGATGAAATCAAGAGATACCTGCTAGAACCACCAATTTTGATGCCAGCAGTTGATGGAAGACCCTTGATTATGTACTTAACAGTGTTAGACAACTCAATGGGGTGTGTGTTGGGGCAACATGACGAGTCTGGTCGAAAAGAGCAGGCAATATACTACCTTAGCAAAAAGTTTACCGACTGTGAAACAAGATACTCACTGCTCGAGAAAACTTGTTGCGCTTTGGCATGGGCTGCTCGCCGACTAAGACAGTATATGTTGACCCATACTACCTTGTTGATTTCGAAGATGGATCCAATCAAGTACATATTTGAGAAACCTGCTCTCTCCGGAAGAATTGCAAGATGGCAAATGATCTTGACAGAATATGATATACAGTATACTACTCAGAAGGCCATTAAGGGAAGTGTTGTTGCTGATCATTTGGCTCATCAAGCAGTGGATGATTACCAGTCAATGAGTTTTGAGTTCCCTGATGAAGACATTATGATTATTACCAAAGAACCTGGACAATATGACGGACCTGAACAAGGATCCCGATGGACTATGGTTTTTGATGGTGCTTCCAATGCACTTGGTAACGGTGTTGGTGTTGTGATTAGTTCCCCTGAAGGTTGTCATACCCCGATTACTGCCAGACTTTGTTTCTATTGTACCAATAACATGGCTGAGTATGAGGCATGTATCCTGGGTATTAAAGTTGCTATTGATATGAAGATTCAGTTCCTTGATGTGTATGGAGATTCAGCCCTGGTAGTAAGTCAGATCAAAGGAGATTGGGATACCAAGCATGATAACCTCATTCCTTACAGAGAGCATGTGTTGTCTTTGATCCCACATTTCAAAGAGATTACCTTTGGACATATTCCACGAAGAGAGAATCAGTTGGCATATGCATTGGCCACCATGGCATCTATGTTTGAGATCAGTTGGGATGATGAAGCTCCCAAGATTACCATTGATAGATTTGAGAAGCCTGCATACTGCAATGAGATTGACACTGAAGGGTGTTGCACCCCAAAATTTGCCCTCACAATACAAGACTTTGTGTGCTAAGAAGGTTCACAAGGTTCACAAGTTCTCAATGCTTATATAACCTTTCATGAGGTTCATGAAGTCTGCAAGTTACTTTATGAAGGTTCACAAGGTTCACAAGCTTCTCAACATTTCCATAACCTTTCATGAGGTTCATGAAGTCCACAAGTCACTTCTTGAAGATTCACAAGGTTCACAAGTTTCCCAATACTTTCAAATATCTTTCATGAGGTTCATGAAGTCTACAAGTTACTTCTTGAAAGGTTCACAAGGTTCACAAGATTCACAATGATTACAAAGCTTTCCTGAGGTTCATGAGGTCTACAAAGCCACTTCATGAGGTTCACAAGGTTCACAAGCTTCACAATACCTCCCATGAGTATCACAAGACACTTTATGAAGATTCACAAGGTTCACAAAGTTCACAATTGGTCAAAGAAGTTGACAATCCCCTCAGACAATGCACCTCCTAAGCAGTGCATCCAAAACTAGGGTTTTGACTTTAATCAGGCTAAATGGACTTCCAATACCTCAAGTGAGTTTCATAACATTTTATATGTGTATAAGAACCCCCATGTCAAGTTTCAAGACTTTTCTCAAAAGTTTGCTCAGTCAGATGATCAGATAAGTCAAAATCAGTCAAAGCAGTTAAAAAGTCAAACTGAGGTCAACTGTGGTCAAACCAAAGTCAAACTTCATGATTTTTTGCCAACATCAAGTATATGAAGTAAAATTCATCATTTGATCAAGGGTTGATCATGATTCATCAAGGAGATTCCAGATCATCAATAATCAGGAGTTTCTAAATTAGGGTTTCTTCAGTAAAAGTCAACTGAACTTTGACCAGCCATAACTTTCACATACTTCATCACCAAGTCTCCATCCAAAGCTCATTTTGAAGGAAATTGAATTCTCTACAACTTTGATGTTTAAAGTTAAGCCCAAAAATGCTTCATTTGGAAGATATGACCTAAGACATTATAGGTCATTTCAAAAGTCAACAAAAAGTCAACAACTTCAAAAGGGCATAACTTGAGATTGGTAAATGATATGGACCTGAAACCAATGGGGTTGTTTAGAGGACTCTTCAAGCTTTCCAAAAAGTCCAAGAACACCCTCATACCCTTAAAATTGAGGGAGATGTGCCCTTGCAAAGTTGGGCAATTTTGTGATGGTTTATGTTGAAAATGGAGGCTTAGAAGTAATTCTTTCCAAATGGGCTGCCCAATTTATGACCCAATCCATGTCACAACATCATGCACGACCCAATGGTGAGAAATTCTGATTTTTATATTTTTATTTGATATTTATTTGGATTTTATTCATTTTAAATCAAATTAAATCAAAATAAAATCTAAAAACCAAAATTGGAACATGATTCTTCTTCTAGAAATTAATCAATGCTGTTTAACATGATTTGATCTTGTACAAATTCGTGCTAGACCAAATTAGAAAGCAAATATTTGATTTTTTCACACTTTAAGATCATGACATTCCTTCACCATGAAGTTTTCCAAAAGGCCCATAAATCCATCATCTTTTGACCTAAATTTGATCTCATATAAGTATACAAGAGAAACCAATCACAAGGGGACGAAATCCAGCAGCCACAGTGTAAGTTCAAAAACCTCAAAAATTCTTCCAAAAGTGAGATTCGGATTTTGAGTTACAAGGCACTAGAAGGTAAAATAAGAACGTGGTTGGCTTCCTTGATCATCATGGAACATAAACTGATCATCACATTACTTCATAACATCACATATTGCTAAACCCGAAACTTGTTTATGCTTGATAAAGTTTTTTCCGATTGTGATGATTCATTGCATATAATTGAATTTTGTTCATATAATTGTGTTTGTTTATGTCTATAGATGAAATCTGGAGCGATTGATGAAGTTCCATAGCCTAAAACGCGTTCTACCATTTTTAGGGTTTATGGCTCCAATTAGGGTTCTTCAATCCAGCCCCTATAAACAAATTATAAGAACGTGGGATGATTGGAAAATTCATTTGAAACTTAATGGACTGATTAATTTTAAGAAACTATGTTGTTTTGTCAATGATTGATTTTTGTAGGTTTTGCTGGAAATTTGAATTCGCAGGAAAACTTGCATCTAATTTCGCAGCAAAATTCGAAAGTCTCAAGGAAGAAGAAGGTCATTCCCGCGCGTCAGAAAATTCAAATATTTTTTTTGAAATATTTTATGAATTGTTATTGGTTTGTTTATCACACGCACATGTGTGTCCTGGTGGTAAGTTTGATAGGCGTATGTTGTGAGGTCTCTGGTTCGATACTTGGCTGGTGCATGTTTTTTTTTGTTAATTTTTCAGGTTAAAGACAAACATAATATATTATGTGTTGTTGCCAATCCATGACCAGAAGGGCTCTCCCAGCCAGGCGGTAAGGCGCGCGCATGTGTAACTATAAGGTCCTGGGTTCAATCCTCCCCCAGGCCTTTTGCATATTTTATTTTTCCAGGATATTTTGTGAATCAAGAACAAAACCAAGTGAAGCTCAGTCATTGTCACCTGCGCCTGGCTGGCCCAGTGGTTGTTGTTGCTGCTTGCAAGTGTGAGGTCTTGGGATCAAATCCCACCAGGTTCCTTTTTCTTTCTTTCTTTTTATTTTATTTTCCTTCTTCTAATTTAATTAGTTTAAATAATCAAAATTTTATTATTATATTATGAAGTATGTATATATTATGTATTCCAACTCTTAAAATTATTTTCTAAAAAAAAAAATATAAAACTCTTGATTTTTCAATAAAAACTTTATTTATATAATTTATATTAGTTAAGATAATTTTTTTTATATAATTAGTTAAAATATATATTTTGTATATAAATTAACCCTAATTTTCAAAACCCTAAAAAATATTTTCTAAATGAACTTTAATTTTGTAAAATCTAATTTTTATTTTCTAAATAATTTCTATTTCCTAATTCTTAGTATAGATATTATGTATATATTTATTTAATAATAATTTTGTAAATATGATCTATTATTAGTAATATGTAAATATTTTTGTTCATAATCTAAATTATATGTAAATAATTCTAAATTGAGTCTATAATATTTTAATTTTATAATAACTTAATAACTTGTAAATTAAAAAAAATAATTGTTTGTTTATATTTCGTTTTAACATAATTGTTTATATTAAAAATTATTAATCTTGTTATTATAATTTTGATTAATTTTATTTATTATTGTTATTACTAACCATATAATTTATTTTGCTTTATTAATTTTATATGTTATTATTTCATTAATTTTTATTATTCACTAACCTCTCTTATTTTATTATTATTAACTTTTTGCTTATTATTTAAATTATTTATCACTAACCCCTATTATTTATTTCTTATTATTTATTGCTTATTTATTTATATTTTATTTTGCTATTTATTTTGCTTAATATTTTGCTTATTATTATAATGTTGTAATTGTTTCCCGGATGTAATTTTGTAATCATTTAATTATTGTTGCTATGGTTAGTAATTAGGGAGTGAAAAACATATCTGTTATATAAAAATAAATTTAGATCATTTTTAATCAAAGATAATAAACACTCACACACACGTAAGTCGATTTTAATCGCCGTCTCACGTTTCTAAGGTTATCCCTTAAGTTGCCTACGAATAAGGTCAAGTGGGGTGTATAAAGCAAGTCCCTTAAAAGAAAAATCATCAAGTCCCTCGTGGTTGCCTTTACGGATCGAGTCCCTTCGAATAAATGATGATAGTCCCTCATATGTGCTTATTACACCCCACAGTTGCCTTCACAAAACAGAATGTCCCTCACATGTCCCTTAACATCCAAGGTAATGACTACCTACTCCTTAATAGTAGGGATAGTCTTACCAAGGAAAGGAATAAAGAACAAGAAAGACTTTAAATCTTAGGGTAGGTACCTCTTAGTTGCTTGCTCACTCCAATTTTCAAAAACTTAACCAATTTCAAACAAATTTTCAAACAAGTTTTTACACATCCGTACATGGATTATTATTAACTATTCTGAAAATTTTTCTATTCACACACTACACTTTTAAAAACAATCAAAAGTGAGCTAAGTACCTAAGAGCCCATGGATAACCATGGATGTAAAGGGTGCTAACACCTTCCCTTTACATAACCTACCCCCCGGACCCAAAATATTCTCTTAAGGTCTTTCCTGTTCTTTTATAACCTTTCCTTATGGATAAAATAAAAGTCGGTGGCGACTCTTGCTATCCGCAACATTACTTAAAGTCAGTTCTCCCACCGTGTTACAGAACTGGCGACTCTGCTGGGGATTTAATAAAAGAGGGGTACCCTTAGGAATTAAGATCACTTTGAATTGCTTGCCTTGTTTGATTTATGTTATCTTGTTGGGGTGCTCTTATGTGTGAAAGGTCCTAACCCGGACCTAGTGTACCTTAGGTAAATGGCAATAGACCAAGGAAACTGTACGACGTATATCGATACGGTTGATCTGGTGGCCATAGTTAGTGCGACTTCTTGGTTGGTGCTTATGTTCCTTAAGTCAAGTTGAGGATAATATGAGGCTGCCATATGTTGTCAATGCACTAACTAACTTTTAGAACCCTAGTTAACCCATCTTGGCCTTTAGAAAGTAGTGAGGTAACCGGCTTTGGTGCAGACTGAAGTTGGTTGACACTCGATACTACGCTCATTGAGATCTTAAACTTGGAGGGTTTTGGTTGGCAAGTAAGTTGCCTTCTGAACAACCACCCTTGTGAAAGATCAATGATATTGAGATCCCTTAGAACCTGGTTACTTTTGTAGGACAGGATGAACCATCTAACTTCAGGGGAGGGTACTTACCTTTGAACCTCATGCAAGCCTTTAAACCTAGGGCAATTGTGTGACTTGTTTGTGTGTGCCACATGTTTGTGATTGAGCATAACATCATGACATCATCATGCATCATAAGCATAGCATTTTCGCTAACCATTTCAAGGACCAAGGGATTTATCTTTGTTCTTTGTTGCAGGTCATGGCTTCTGCTCGTAGAAACACCATCAGGATCAACTTTGTAGGGATACCTCCCAAGCTTAAGGAATTGGTTTCTCAAGTGTCTGATCATTCCAGGTTCAACAAGAGACATGGTCACCTACTGGACCTAGTCACTTCAGGGTTCAATGAAGACATGATGAGCGTCCTGTTTCAGTTCTTTGACCCTAAGCACCATTGCTTTACATTCCCTGACTACCAGCTGGTTCCAACCATGGAGGAGTTCTCTAAACTTCTGGATATACCTGTTCTTGATCAAAGACCCTTCACAGGCTTGGAGAAGGAACTCAAACCAGAGGTTATTGCTGCAGCTCTACATCTGAAGAAGTCTGACATTGTTCTAGAGACGAGAAGCGGAGTCAAGGGTATTCTTGCCAAGGTATTAATGGATAAAGCTCAAATGTTCTTGAAGGCCATGAGCTATGATGCTTTTGAGGAAATCTTAGCCTTGCTGATATATGGCTTAGTATTGTTCCCCAATCCAGATCAGTTCATAGATGTTCATGCCATCAACATTTTCCTGAGTCACAATCCAGTGCCTACATTGCTTGGAGATATCCTACATTCTCTTCACACCCGTACTACAAGGGCAAGAGGAACTTTGATGTGCTGCATACCTTTACTTTCTAGGTGGTTTATTTCTCACCTTCCTCGCTCAGTAATGAAGAATGAGCAAGGGTTCAGATGGTCCAAGAGGATCATGTCACTTTCTCATTCAGACATCCATTGGTGCTCCAGATCTATGGAGCATGTCACCATCATTGACCGTTGTGGGGAGTTTCCTAATGTGCCACTACTAGGCATAAGAGGAGGCATCACCTACAACCCCTCTCTAGCTTTACGACAGTTTGGTTACGCCCGGAGTGATGGTCCACATGACATGTTGATTCAGGGCATTGTATTTGACTACGACAACGATCTTCAGGGTTACCGTCAGAGATTCATACGAGCCTGGGGAAAAGTAAGCAGGGTTGACAGCAAGACACTGGAGCCTAAGTATACTATTCCTATGGAGGCTTATCTCAGATGGGTACGATCTCGTGCTCAGGCACTCATGATGCCATATCCTGCCGTCCTACCAGTTATCTTGGAACCTGTTGCTGAAGGAGACACAGCTTATACCATCCTTCACCCAGACATGCCTACTGATAAGGAAGACTTGCAGAGATCATGGATCCAACTGAAGGAGCAAAGGGATACTTTCGAGGCTCATTACAAAGCAAGCCAAGCAAGAGTCCTAGAGCTAACAAAGCAACTTCATGAGGAACGAAACCTCAACTCATACCTCAACATAAAGAGGAAACGTCCATGGGAAACTTAAAACCCCATCTTTTGTACTTATTTTACTTTCATTTTTTGTAAGCCTAAAAGGCAAAACAAGTTATTACTAATAAAAAGTTACTTTCTTGTTTGTCTAAGCAAATTTAAATCCTGCGGTCCTTGAAAACATTGCATATGCATTCCCATATCATTTCATTGTGTCACAGGTTTATATTGTGCACAGGTTTCTCATCTTCTCGCTGTTTATTTCAGCAATGGCTCTTGAACAATCAGTTAAGGATCTTCAGGCACAGAATGCACAGTTCCAAGAGCTGATCTTGAACCTGTCCAAGGGGCAAGATGATTTGAAGGCACTGCTGGCCAAGAAGACTAAGAAGACTAGAAGGTCTGCTGGGTTGCTCAACATGGGAAGAAGGTTCAAAGGTCCTGTCAAGACCAAGGAAGAGGTTGAAGACTATGAATATGAGGAATCTGAGAAAGAGAGAGGCAGTCTCCACAACACTATGGGGGACTCTGATTCTGAGGCTAATTACTACCATGAGCCTAATGAAGACAAATTCAAGATGCTGGTGGATAGGATGGATGCTATGGAACTGCAGAAATCATCTGGGCTGGATTTTGAGGATTTGAGTTTGATATTTGGGGTTGTGATACCCATTGGTTTCAAGGTTCCTACCTTTGTTGTTTATGATGGGGTCTCTTGTCCCAAACTGCATTTGAGGTCTTATGTCAGAAGAATTCAACCTCACACTGCTGACAAGAAGTTGTGGATCCACTTTTTTCAAGAGAGCTTATCTGGAGCTCAGCTGGAGTGGTATTATCAGTTGGAAAGTGTCAACATCAGGGACTGGAATGATCTTGCTGAAGCTTTCTACAAGCAGTATCAATACAATGCTGACTTAGCCCCCACTCGCATGCAGCTTCAGAGTATGTCTATGGGTGCCAAAGAAAGTTTTAAGGAGTATGCTCAGAAATGGAGAGATTTAGCTGGAAGAGTTCAACCCCCTTTGACTGACAGGGAATTGGTTGATATGTTCATGTGTACGCTGAATGGTCCGTTTTACAGTCATCTCATTGGAAGCTCATCATCTGGCTTCACTGAGTTGATCATGACAGGAGAGCGTGTAGAGAATGGTATCAAGAGTGGTAAGATCCAAGTGGGCACTTCTTCATCAGGTGCTGCAAAGAAGCCTCCCACTGGGAAGAAAGAATCCAATGCTGTTTATGGTCAACCTGATCGTAACAGAAGGCATCAGTCTGTTAGTGCGGTTCATATTTCAAATCCAACTCCTGCAACAACAGAGCAGCCTCAAGGCAACCAACAGAGGGCTAGAAGACAGTTCACGAAGATCAACATGTCAATGGCTCAGGCATTGCAACACTTGTTGAAGGCTGAACTTATTACCCTGAGGGAGGCTCCTCAGAATCCCAATGTTACTTCTCCCAAGTACAATCCCAATGCACGATGTGCATATCATTCAAACTGTCCAGGACATGATACTAATAATTGCTGGGTCTTGAAGAACAAAATTCAAGATATGATTGATGCTGGAGAAATTGAGTTTGATCCACCAGGTACTCCAAATGTGATTACAGCTCCAATGCCAAATCACGAGAAGACTGTCAATGCCATTGATGAAGACTTGCATGTTTATTCAGTAATGGAGTTGAGTACACCACTGTCTGTTATCAAAAAGAGGTTAGTACAAGCTGGGATCTTTCCAGGTTGTCGTGAAGATTGTTTGTATTGTACCTATAAGCCGGATAGTTGCTTCATATTGAGAGATGGAATTCAGCGTCTCATGGATAAGTATACTATAGTGTTTGAAAGAAGACCAGCATCTGTAGAAAGTATGGTGGATCATCTGACTCGGGGTAAGAAGATTGAAGAGGTTGATATGGTTGACAAAGTACCGGTAAGAATCACTTCAAAGGGTCCCATTAAAATCACTCATCAGGGCCCAATCAAGATTACTGCTGAAGGTCCTGTGAAAGTTGTTGCTGAAGCCAGAGTAGCTCCTGTGGTCATTACTACTCCAGGTCCTATCCCATATACGTCTGACAAAGCTGTGCCTTGGCACTATGGGTCTGATGTTTACATCCATGGTGTTAAGCAAGAGCCTGTAGCTGATGTACCTGTTGATGTTGACAATATTGCTGGGTCTAGCAAGATCACTCGTAGTGGAAGAGTCTTCTCTCCTCCAGTTACTTCCAAGAATGCAGTTACTCCTACTGCTACTACCACCGCTGATGCTCGGGGCAAGGGTCCTGTTATGGAGCCTGTATCTACTGATGTGCCAGCTGCTGATGATCTCTCTAAGCAGATGGAAGAAGTATTGAAAATCATTCGCAAGAGTGATTATGACATTGTTGATCAGTTGGGGCATACTCCCTCAAAGATCTCTATGCTCTCCCTATTATTATGTTCTGAGGCTCATGCCAAGTCATTGATCAAGTTTCTGAAGATGGCTCATGTACCCAGTGCAATTTCTGTTGACCAATTTGAAAACTGTGTTGCCCACCTGACCTATAACAATGGGTTAGGGTTTTCTGATGCTGATTTGACCCCTGCCAAGAGGGATCATAACAGGGCCTTGCATATTTCAATTGAATGCAGGGGCACTACCCTGTCTCATGTGTTGATAGACAATGGTTCCTCTTTGAATGTGTTGCCTAAGGAAGTCTTGAACAAGCTGAGTCCTGAAGATGCTGTGCTGAAGCCCAGTAATATTGTGGTGAAGGCTTTTGATGGTTCTAGAAGAGTGGTACATGGGGAAATTGATCTTCCAATCCAAGTTGGTTCTCAGATGTTTTCTGCTACATTTTATGTGATGGATATTCGTCCTTCATACTCTTGTCTGCTTGGTCGTCCCTGGATCCATGGGGCAGGGGCTGTGACCTCTACACTGCATCAAAAGTTGAGATATCCGGTGAATGGAAAGGTTGTTACTGTCTTTGGAGAGGAAGAATACTTTGTCAGCCATGTGAACACTTTCAAGTATCTGGAAGTGGAAGGTGAATACATTGAGACTCCGTGTCAGTCATTTGAAGTGGTTCCCTGGGTTAATGATTATGTAGCTCCTCCTACTGTGGAGAAAGTTCCTGTGGTCACCAGAAAACCTCCAACAATGGCAATGGCCTCCCTCAATGATGCTAGAGCTGTGGTGGATGAAGGTGGTTGTACTATTTGGGGTCAGCTTCCTGATATTCCATACAAAGTCTGATAAGTTTGGTTTGGGTTTCACTGCAGAATCCCAGAAGGCTGTTCGTCATGCTCGTGCTGCTCGTATCACCAATCAAGGGGTGATTAATGCTGTGGGAGATCAAGATGAAGACTACAACTTGGATGCATGGATTTTTCCTACTGTGGGTGCTGGACTCAATAATTGGAGAGCTGAAGATGTTATCCCTATCTCCTTTAGTCAGGAGTAAATACTATTACTGTGTTGTTGCTTTTAAGTTTGTAATTTCTTGAACAATAAAACTTTCAAGCCATGTGCCTTACCCGGGGCACAATGGTGTGCTTGTTACGGGCTATCATTTCATTTGCATACTTCATTCAATAAAATCAGTGGACGTTTCGTTTTCGTAAATATTGTGTTCTTTGTCTTTCTTTTCTTTTATTTTTGCTTTATCAGCTATGTGTTCTTACACACACCCACATCACTAAATGCAGATCCTCATCCACTCCAGATCTTGTTGATAACAGTTCTACTATTGCCAATTATGATTTCGAGAATCCGATCTATCAAACTGAAGACGGAAATGAGGACGATTGTGAAATACCTGTAGAGCTTGCTAGGTTGTTACAACAAGAAGAGAAAGCTATACAGCCACATGAAGAGCCAGTCGAAGTTGTGAATTTGGGAACTGAAGAAAACAGAAAAGAGGTCAAGATAGGGGCTGATTTAGAGGACAGTGTCAAGAGCAGGTTGATTCAGATGTTACGTGACTATGTAGAGATCTTTGCTTGGTCTTATGAAGATATGCCAGGATTGGATACAGACATTGTGGTTCACCGTTTGCCAGTGAAAGAAGATTGTCGTCCAAAGAAGCAGAAAGTTCGTCGTATGCGTCCTGAAATGTCAGAAAAGATCAAGGCAGAGGTAATGAAACAGTTCAATGCAGGGTTCTTAGCAGTGACTTCTTATCCTCAGTGGGTTGCAAATGTGGTACCAGTTCCTAAGAAAGATGGTAAGGTACGTATGTGTGTGGACTACAGAGATTTGAACAAGGCTAGCCCTAAAGATGACTTTCCACTCCCTCATATTGATATTCTGGTAGACAACACTGCTCAGCATAAGGTATTCTCTTTTATGGATGGTTTCTCTGGTTACAATCAAATCAAGATGGCACCTGAAGATATGGAGAAGACAACATTTGTGACACAGTGGGGCACCTTTTGCTATAAGGTAATGCCATTTGGTTTGAAGAATGCAGGGGCAACGTATCAGCGTGCTATGGTGGCCTTGTTTCATGATATGATTCATCACGAGATAGAGGTATATGTGGATGATATGATAGCCAGGTCTCAGAATGAAGAGCAACATCTTGATCATCTGCACAAGTTGTTTGAGAGGTTGAAGAAATACAAGTTGAGGTTAAATCCAAACAAGTGTACCTTTGGAGTTAGATCTGGAAAGCTCCTAGGTTTCATTGTCAGTGGAAAAGGTATTGAAGTGGATCCTGCAAAAGTAAAAGCTATACGAGAGATGCCAGCTCCCCGTACTGAGAAGGAGGTTAGAGGTTTCTTGGGACGATTGAATTACATTGCAAGATTTATTTCCCAGTTAACTACCATCTGTGAGCCAATCTTCAAGTTGTTGAAGAAAGATCAGGTGATGGAATGGAATGATGAGTGCCAGACTGCCTTTGATGAAATCAAGAGATATCTGCTGGAACCACCAATTTTGATGCCACCAGTTGATGGAAGACCCTTGATTATGTACTTAACAGTGTTAGATAATTCAATGGGGTGTGTGTTGGGGCAACATGACGAGTCTGGTCGAAAAGAGCAGGCAATATACTACCTTAGCAAAAAGTTTATCGACTGTGAGACAAGATACTCACTGCTCGAGAAAACTTGCTGCGCTTTGGCATGGGCTGCTCGCCGACTAAGACAGTATATGTTGACCCATACTACCTTATTGATTTCTAAGATGGATCCAATCAAGTACATATTTGAGAAACCTGCTCTCTCCGGAAGAATTGCAAGATGGCAAATGATCTTGACGGAATATGACATACAGTATACTACTCAGAAGGCCATTAAAGGAAGTGTTGTTGCTGATCATTTGGCTCATCAAGCAGTGGATGATTACCAGTCAATGAGTTTTGATTTCCCTGATGAAGACATTATGATTATTACCAAAGAACCTGGACAATATGACGGACCTGAACAAGGATCCCGATGGACTATGGTTTTTGATGGTGCCTCTAATGCACTTGGTAATGGTGTTGGTGTTGTGATTAGTTCCCCTGAAGGTTGTCATACCCCGATTACTGCCAGACTTTGTTTCTACTGTACCAATAACATGGCTGAGTATGAGGCATGTATCTTGGGTATTAAAGCTGCTATTGATATGAAAATTCAGTTCCTTGATGTGTATGGAGATTCAGCCCTGGTAGTGAGTCAGATTAAAGGAGATTGGGATACTAAGCATGATAATCTCATTCCTTACAGAGAGCATGTGTTGTCTTTGATCCCACATTTCAAAGAGATTACCTTTGGACACATTCCACGAAGAGAGAATTGTTGCACCCCAAAATTTGCCCTCACAATACAAGACTTTGTGTGCTAAGAAGGTTCACAAGGTTCACAAGTTCTCAATGCTTATATAACCTTTCATTAGGTTCATGAAGTCTGCAAGTCACTTCTTGAAGATTCACAAGGTTCACAAGTTTCCCAATACTTTCAAATACCTTTCATGAGGTTCATGAAGTCTACAAGCCACTTCATGAGGTTCACAAGGTTCACAAGCTTCACAATACCTCCCATGAGTATCACAAGACATCTAAGAAGATTCACAAGGTTCACAAAGTTCACAATTGGTCAAAGAAGTTGACAATTCCCTCAGACAATGCACCTCCTAAACAGTGCATCCAAAACTAGGGTTTTGACTTTAATCAGGCTAAATGGACTTCCAATACCTCAAGTGAGTTTCATAACATCTTATATGTGTGTAAGAACCCCCATGACAAGTTTCAAGACTTTTCTCAAAAGTTTGCTCAGTCAGATGATCAGATAAGTCAAAATCAGTCAATGCAGTTAAAAAGTCAAACTGAGGTCAACTGTGGTCAAACCAAAGTCAAACTTCATGATTTTTTGCCAACATCAAGTACATGAAGTAAAATTCATCATTTGATCAAGGGTTGATCATGATTCATCAAGGAGATTCCAGATCATCAATAATCAGGAGTTTCTAAATTAGGGCTTCCTCAGTAAAAGTCAACTGAACTTTGACCAGCCATAACTTTCACATACTTCATTACCAAGTCTCCATCCAAAGCTCATTTTAAAGGAAATTGAATTCTCTACAACTTTGATGTTGAAAGTTAAGCCCAAAAATGCTTCATTTGAAAGATATGATCTAAGACATTATAGGTCATTTCAAAAGTCAACAAAAAGTCAACAACTTCAAAAGAGCATAACTTGAGATTGGTAAATGATATGGACCTGAAACCAATGGGGTTGTTTAGAGGACTCTTCAAGCTTTCCAAAAAGTCCAAGAACACCCTCATACCTTTAAAATTGAGGGAGATGTGCCCTTGCAAAGTTGGGAAATTTTGTGATGGTCTATGTTGAAAATGGAGGCTTAAAAGTAATTCTTTCCAAATGGGCTGCCCAAATTGTGACCCAATCCATTTCATAATAACTTGCACGAAATTAATTTAATTTATTCATAATTTTAATTATTTTATTTTTATTTATTATGATTTTTACATTAAAAAGTCATTTTAAATTCAAATAAAATATAAAATCATGAAAATAAATTTTAATTTTATTTCTAGAAAATCTTAAATCATATTTAAGTGTGATTGATACAAAAATTATGAAAAATCTCCAAAGATAGCAAGTCTTCATAAGCCAATATTTGAAATTCAAAGCACCATCTTTTTCAATCTTTTCAAATCAATTCTTCCACATGATCCATCAATTTTTTTAACCTAGAATGATTCACCTATAAGTACTGATCATAAGCATAACCCTAGCTCACGGATTCCAGCAGCTCAAAGGTAGGTTTCACACTTCAAAAATCATAAGAAATTTCAAATTCGGATTCCTCTCTTCAAGGCAGGAAAAGGTATTGTGAAGACATGGAGATGTTCCTTGAGCCCTCTTGAAGCAAACTCAATCATCCATTGCATCAAAACCATACAAATTCATGCTACCCGAATGCATTTTATCTCTCTTAAAAATTTTTTCGGTTTGAACTAATTATGCATTGATAATGAAATCTAATGATATATTTGTGTTTGTAATGATGCATAGATGCTTCCTGGGCAAGTGGATTGAAGAATAGGTGCTTAAACCGTAAACGGCCATAGCTAGGGTTCTTGAATGATTTTTGGGATTCTTTGATTTAGGACTCATAAACTAATTTTAATACCATGGATTGACTGTATGTGACGTGGGGATCATAACCCTATGCTTGATTTAATGAATGCTTGCGTATTTGTGATAATTGAAAATTTGCAGGTTATGTGCGTATGAAAATTCGCAGGTAATTCCCTAGCTGATTTCGCAGCAAATTTTGAAGGGCTGGAGGTTGAAGACGAAGGCCATTCGCGCCAGTTTTAAAATTCAAATATTGTTTTAAAATATTATATGTTTATTCTGTTTATATATCACCAACTGATGGTTGGTCCAGTGGCAGAGCACATGCGCGTTTGATAAAGGGGGGAGGGGATCGAATCCTGCCTCTACCAATGTTTTTGATGTTTTTCCCATTTAATTTGCTGTCTTAATATATTATAGCTTGTGGTTGTTTTGTAAGCAGATAGGCTCTCCCAGCCAGGCGGTAGCGCGTGCTTGCTTGCATTCATAAGGTCCTGGGTACGAATCCTACCCCAGGCCTTTTGGCTTCTATTATTTTTCCTGATTTTGCTGGGTAACGAACAAAAACAATTATGCTCTCCTCTTTCTCACCTGCTTGTGTGGTGGCCTGATGGTTTTCCTTGTTGTTTGCAAACCCACTGACCTGGGTTCAAACCCCAGTCAGGTAAGTTTTTTTCCATACTTTTTTCTTATTTTATTTGTTTTTATGTATTATAATTTTAAATTAAATATAATTTTTGGAATATATGTTTATAAATAATAAATAATAATCAAGCATGTTTGTTTTCTAAAAATATAAATTTCTCATAAATTATGTTTTTTATCTTATGTAAATAAGTTATAATATGTATATTAATTAAAAATAACCTTATATTAAAAATCCTAAAAAATATGTTCTAAGAATAAACCCTAATTTTCACAAACCCTAAAAAATTTTCTAAAATAAAATCTAATTCTATTTTTTCTAAGTTATTTTATTTTCTAATTATTAATGTAATTATAATGTACATATATTTGTTTATTTAGTATGATTCATGTAAATATTATAAATATAATTATAAATTATTTCTCTCATCTAAGATATAAATATATTTCATATTATTAGAAATTAAAGTTTTGTAAATATACTTATAATTTATTTTTCTTTTTATATATTAAGTAAATACTTTTTATAACTTTTGTTTAGAAATAATTGAATTTATAATAATTAAGTTTTGTGGCTATAATATATTTAATAATAATTTAATAATTTGTAAATTAAAAAATAATTGTTTGTTTATGTTTTTTTGTTTATATTAAATTGTTAACCCCTTATTCTTATATTTTGATTAATTTTATTTATTGTTATTATTAACCATATAATTTATTTTGCTTTATTAATTTTATATGTTATTACTATTTCATTAATTTTTATTATTCACTAACCTCTTTTATTTTATTATTACTAACTTTATTTATTCTTAACATTTTTACTAATCCTATTTCTTAATTTTTATTATTACTAACCCTTTAATTATTCATTTATTGCCTATTATATTGTTACTTATTATTTATATTTATGCTTTTTGCTATTTATTTATATTTTGCTTATTATTATAATTTCTTGTAATTGTTTCCCGGATGTAATTTTGTAATTATTTAATTATTATTGTTATGGTTAGTAATTAGGGAGTGAAAAAACATGTATTTTATTTAAAATTAATTTAGACCACTTTAATCATAAGATAATTAAATTAAACACTCACACACACGTAAGTCGATTTTTAATCGCCGTCTCACATTTCTAAGGTTATCCCTCAAGTTGCCTACGAATAATGGTCAAGTGGGGTGTATAAAGCAAGTCCCCTCAAAAGAAAAATCATCAAGTCCCTCGTGGTTGCCTTTACGAATCGAGTCCCTTCGAATAATGATGATAGTCCCTCATATGTGCTTAATACACCCCACAGTGGCCTTCATAATCAGATTGACCCTCACATGTCCCTTAACATCCAAGGTAATGACTACCTACTCCTTAATAGTAGGGATAGTCTTACCAAGGAAAGGAAAAAAGAACAAGAAAGACTTTAAATTCTAGGGTAGGTTCCTCTTATGTACTTGCTCACTTCAAAAAATTTTCAAACTTAACAATTTCAAACAAATTTTCAAACAAGTTTTTTTTTACACATCCGTACATGGATTATTATTAAACTATTCTGAAAATTTTTCTATTCACACACTACATTTTCAAAAACAATTTAAAGTGAGCTTAAGTACCTAAGAGCCCATGGATAACCATGGATGAAAAGGGTGCTAACACCTTCCCTTTTCATAACTTACCCCCCGGACCCAAAATATTCTCTTAAGGTCTTTCCTGTTCTTTTATAACCTTTCCTTATGGATAAAATAAAAGTCGGTGGCGACTCTTGCTATCCGCAACATAACTTCAAGTCAGTTCTCCCACCGTGTTACAGAACTGGCGACTCTGCTGGGGATCTAAATTTAAGAGGGGTACCCTTAGGAATTAGATCACCTTTAAATTGTTTGCCTTGTTTGCTTTATATTACTTGTTGGGGTGCTCTTATGTGTGAAAGGTCCTAACCCGGATCTAGTGTACCTTAGGTAAATGGCAATAGACCAAGGAAACTGTACGACGTATATCGATACGGTTGATCTGGTGGCCATAGTTAGTGCGACTTCTTGGTTGGTGCTTATATTCCTTAAGTCAAGTTGAGGATAATATTGAGGCTGCCATATGTTGTCAATGCACTAACTAACTTTTAGAACCCTAGTTAACTCATCTTGGCCTTTAGAAAGTAGTGAGGTAACCGGCTTTGGTGCAGACTGAAGTTGGTTGACACTCGATACTACACTCATTGAGATCTTAAACCTGGAGGGTTTTGGTTGGCAAGTAAGTTGCCTTCTGATCAACCACCCTTGTGAAAGATCAATGATATTGAGATCCCTTAGAACCTGGTTACTTTTGTAGGACAGGATGAACCATCTAACTTCAAGGGAGGGTACTTACCTTTGAACCTCATGCAAGCCTTTAAACCTAGGGCTATGGTGTGACTTGCTTGTGTGTGCCACATGTTTGTGATTGAACATAACATCATGACATCATCATGCATCATGAGCATATCATTTTCACTAACCATTTCAAGGACCAAGGGATTTATCTTTGTTCTTTGTTGCAGGTCATGGCTTCTGCTCGTAGAAACACCATCAGGATCAACTTTGTGGGGATACCTCCCAAGCTTAAAGAGTTGGTTTCTCAAGTGTCTGATCATTCCCAGTTCATCAAGAGACATGGTCACCTATTGGATCTAGTCACTTCAGGGTTCAATGAAGACATGATGAGTGTTCTGTTTCAGTTCTTTGATCCTAAACATCACTGTTTCACATTCCCTGACTATCAGCTGGTTCCAACCATGGAGGAGTTCTCTAAACTTCTGGGTATACCTGTTCTTGATCAAAAACCCTTCACAGGCTTAGAGAAGGAGCTCAAACCAGAGGTTATTGCTGCAGCTCTACATCTGAAAAAGTCTGACATTGTTCTAGAGACGAGAAGCGGAGTCAAGGGTATTCTTGCCAAAGTACTAATGGATAAGGCTCAAATGTTCTTGAAGGCCATGAGCTATGATGCTTTTGAGGAGATCTTAGCCTTGCTGATATATGGCTTAGTATTGTTCCCCAATCCGGATCAGTTCATAGATGTTCATGCCATCAACATTTTCCTGAGGCACAATCCAGTGCCTACATTGCTTGGAGACATCTTACATTCTCTTCACACCCGTACTACAAGGGCAAGAGGAACTTTGATGTGTTGCATACCTTTACTTTCTAGGTGGTTTATTTCTCACCTTCCTCGCTCAGTAATGAAGAATGAGCAAGGGTTCAGATGGTCCAAGAGGATCATGTCACTTTCTCACTCAGATATCCATTGGTGCTCCAGATCTATGGAAAATGTTACCATCATTGACCGTTGTGGGAAGTTTCCTAATGTGCCACTTCTAGGCATAAGAGGAGGCATCACCTACAACCCCTCTCTAGCTTTACGACAGTTTGGTTACGCCCGAAGTGATGGGCCACATGACATGTTGATTCAGGGCATTGTGTTTGATTACGACAACGATCTTCAGGGTTACCGTCAGAGATTCATACGAGCTTGGGGAAAGGTAAACAGGATTGACAGCAAGACACTGGAGCCTAAGTATACTATTCCTATGGAGGCTTATCTCAGATGGGTATGATCTCGTGCTCAGACACTCATGATGCCATATCCTGCCGTCCTACCAGTTACCATGGAACCTGTTGCTGAAGGAGACACTGCTTATACCATCCTTCACCCAGACATGCCTACTGATAAGGAAGACTTGCAGAGATCATGGATCCAACTGAAGGAGCAAAGGGATACTTTCGAGGCTCATTACAAAGCAAGCCAAGCAAGAATCCTAGAGATAACAAAGCAACTTCACGAGGAACGGAATCTCAACTCATACCTCAACATAAAGAGGAAACGTCCATGGGAGACTTAAAACCCCATCTCTTGTATTTATTGCATTTTATGTTTGTAAGCCCAAGGGGCAAACAAATTTATCACTAATAAAAGTTTACTTTCCGGTTGTTTAAACAAATTTAAATCCTGCGGTCCTTGAAAACATTGCATATGCATTTACATATTATTTCATTGCATCACAGGTTTATAATTGTGCACAGGTTTCTCATCTTCTCGCTGTTTATTTCAGCAATGGCTCTCGAACAATCAGTTAAGGATCTCCAGGCACAAAATGCACATTTCCAAGAGCTGATCTTGAACCTGACCAAGGGGCAGGATGAATTGAAGACACTGCTGGCTAAGAAGAAGAATCCTGAGGACAACAAGGATGATCAGCTGAAACAACTACAAGCTGAGATGACAGGAATGAGGATCCAGATGAATGGCCAGGGGGATCTTATTCAAAGTTTAGCTCAGGGGCAAGAAGAGCTGAGAACCTTTGTCCACAAACTTCAAAGTGATAGAGTCAGGGATCTAGTTGTCAGTCAACCTCCGTTAAAACAAGTTGATTTGGTTGAAAGGAGGATGAGGATAAAAGAGGGTAAGAGACAGGTTGCCATTGACTATTCTTCAATTGAAGAAGAAAGACCTGATAAGGTTAATCCACCTCCACACCAGAAAGGTAGAAGGCAGTTTATCAAGTTCAGCACTCCAATATCACAAGTTTTGCAATGCCTATTGGAGATGAAGCTGGTTTCCTTGGAAAAGTCTCCTAAAAATCCTAAAACTTCCTCTCCTCGCTATAATCCCAGGGCAAGGTGTGAGTACCACTCCAACAGTCCTGGACATGATACAAATAACTGTTGGGCATTGAAGAAAAAGATTCAAGACCTGATTGATGAAGGAATCCTAGAGGTTACTCCAGAAGGTCAAGTTGAGTTCTACTATCGTCCATCAAACACCGAAGCTGCAAGACAAGTTGCCCAAAGTAACAAGAAAGGAAGTCTACCTATTCCTGTTGAGATATGGGGCACCTTGGGACATCCAAGTGGTAAATTTGATTTCATGGTGAAGTATACTGCTCCTCAAAGTTCACAGATTGCAATTGAAGACATTCAACCAACTGGATGGGACAACATTTGAATTTTCATTTGTAATTTCTTTATTTGTTTGAACACTTACTATTATGTTAAACTTTTGTTTTCATTAATGCATTGCATATGTTTGTCTTGAATTAATCCATTCGTTCCACTATATTTTGAATTATGCTTCTTATTTCTATCTTGTGATATTCAACTCCTGATAAAGCTATAAGCCTGTAGAGGGAGGATGACGAAAACAATACCATAATCTTATGCAGTATGCTTTTGAACAGACTATGCTGACGATGTACAGGCATTGTTTCAATTCCTAAACAGTGGAGATATAAGGAAGTTAATCCCTAGTCAACCCTTTTGAGCCTATGAAGTAGGAGTTTTTATTCTCGCACAAATTAAAACCCTTATTCATAACCTGGGACAGGGTAGTTACTCGGTTAACTCAAATATGTCAATTATATGTGTTGTACACAACTAATGATGGTTCTCTGTAATCATTAAACCTGACAGTCAATATCCAGCAAAAGAAAAACCCACTAAGTCAAAACCTATGAAAGAGACTTAGTAAAAAAAAAATTTAAGACATCCTGCTGACTGTAACCTTGAAATAAACAGTTCAGGCAAAAAGAAGATATAACAAAGTCAAAATAAAAAAGAGGTCACTATGAATCTTCAACAAAGAAAGATGACTGAATGTTCAAATAAATGTTGGGTTTCTGAACTATCACAAATGTCAGTGTTACAATTCCAAACTGCTATGGAACCTCAATGCATAAGTTAACTGAGTATAGGACTGAAGAACATCATGGAGATTGGGTTGGGTACAAATAAAATTTGAGCCTTTATCCTTTGTTTCTTAAACCATGAACCAGGCCACGTTATAACCCTTTAAAAGTCCTAACTGAAGCATGGTTAGTTCGAAAGCGTACTGCTACACAAAGGTATCCTGACTCCTGTAGGGCTTATTATAAAACTTGAGTTAATATCACAGTTTTCTAAAAAAAAAGTTTTAAAATAATTCTTTTTCAAAAACTTCAAGACAAACATAAGCATTGCATTTTTGAATATATTTGTTTGCATATACCTGAGTGTTTGACAAATGGAGAAACTTACAGGATGAATGTTCAATAAACCAAAGTCCTTCCGATGAACAAAGTCCATGTATACAAATGGGCATAATCATTATCTCCCAATCAAGGGGATAGGCCATGATACTGCCTAACTCATTTGGGGCAATCAGGACAAGAATCAACTATGTTTAAGCAGCCAAAGGCGATCTCCTCATTTATCTGAAGTGCCAATGGTAACATTACAGAATTCATAAGGCCAGGGGCATGGTCATTGTTTCCTAATCAAGGGGGCATATCAAGTTACTGTTCAATTCATCCGGGGCAATCAGATCCAGATTCAACAATGCTTAATAGCCAGGGGCAGTTTTCCTCATACAGTTGAATTACCAAAGGTGACATTACGGAGTTCACAATGCCAGGGGCATATGCTTATGGGGCATTCTGTTTGTTTCTCTTGAGCAGAAGCTATGGTGAAAATTAATTGTCTATGCCAGTAGTATCAGATGGTGTCAGTATCATGTCTTCAGATCCAACTATGAGGATTTCTGGGAGGGTATTCAGGAAAGTTAAAAATTTCAGGAGCTCCAAATCCAATTGGTTATACACTCTCGAAGATGAAACGATTCTGTTTTCAAGTTCAGCTTTACTTTTCCCTCTGAATCCAGATTTACTTTTACCCTATTTACATAAACGAAACGTCCATTGGTTGTGTTTGAATGTATGTATGCTTTTGAATATGATTGATGTTTACCAGAAATGCATGAAAATGCAGTAATAGTATTTACTAAGGACGAACGAGGGAAGGATCTCAACGAAGCTTCGCCGGTTCACCTTTACAAGACAGTTACAAAACCCTCAGTAGGACGAATCCATCTTCATAAAGTCTCATCTCCCCTGGAATTTATATCCATCTCTTTTATCCTCATACGGATGTACGGGAAATTGCTTTCCAATAAGGGTACGACGAACGAAGATGGGATGTTATACTTATCCTACTATCAAACGAAGACGAAGGTTATATATACCCTACTATCCCCAGTAACGGGAGGTTATATATACCTTGCTATCCCCAACAACGGGAGGTTATATATACCTTGCTATCCCCAACAACGGGAGGTTATATATACCTTGCTATCCCCAACAACGGGAGGTTATATATACCTTGCCATCCCCAACAACGGGAGGTTATATCTATACCTCATTATCCCCAGCAGACAGAGGGTTATATATTCTTCAACAATGAATCGGGATTTATTTTCCTTGGACAACAGTTGTTATACGAAGATATCCAGACTCTTCCGGCAGTATCATATCATACATACATCATTTACATCATACCATAGCATATATACCCATAGGCACATAGTACATTACTTGAGTACATCATATCATACATGCATACATAAAGCATAAACTAATGTTATTATACAGAATGCTACCTTGTTTTCAGGTTAACTATCCAACAAACAAACTTATGATCTTCGGGACTGCTTTATTGTCACCTCAGGGTTACTTTATCCTCCTGATAAGCTTCTTATTACTTTGGGACTGCTTTATTGTTACCTCAGGGTCACTTTATCCTCCTGATAAATTCTCACTACTTCAAGACTGCTTTAGAGCTATTGATTGCTCTATCCTCCTGAGGTCATATCACTACTTCAAGACTGCTTTAGAGCTATTGATTGCTCTATCCTCCTGAGGTCATATCACTACTTCAAGACTGCTTTAGAGCTATTGATTGCTCTATCCTCCTGAGGTCATATCACTACTTCAAGACTGCTTTAGAGCTATTGATTGCTCTATCCTCCTGAGGTCATATTACTACTTCAAGACTGCTTTAGAGCTATTGATTGCTCTATCCTCCTGAGGTCATATCACTACTTCAAGACTGCTTTAGAGCTATTGATTGCTCTATCCTCCTGAGGTCATATCACTACTTCAAGACTGCTTTAGAGCTATTGATTGCTCTATCCTCCTGAGGTCATATTACTACTTCAAGACTGCTTTAGAGCTATTGATTGCTCTATCCTCCTGAGGTCATATCACTACTTCAAGACTGCTTTAGAGCTATTCATTGCTCTATCCTCCTGAAATCATATCACTACTTCAAGACTGCTTTAGAGCTATTGATTGCTCTATCCTCCTGAAGCCATCTTATTACTTCAAGACTGCTTTAGAGCTATTGATTGCTCTATCCTCCTGAGGTCATATTACTACTTCAAGACTGCTTTAGAGCTATTGATTGCTCTATCCTCCTGAGGTCATATTACTACTTCAAGACTGCTTTAGAGCTATTGATTGCTCTATCCTCCTGAGGTCATATCACTACTTCAAGACTGCTTTAGAGCTATTGATTGCTCTATCCTCCTGAGGTCATATCACTACTTCAAGACTGCTTTAGAGCTATTGATTGCTCTATCCTCCTGAGGTCATATCACTACTTCAAGACTGCTTTAGAGCTATTGATTGCTCTATCCTCCTGAGGTCATATTACTACTTCAAGACTGCTTTAGAGCTATTGATTGCTCTATCCTCCTGAGGTCATATCACTACTTCAAGACTGCTTTAGAGCTATTGATTGCTCTATCCTCCTGAGGTCATATCACTACTTCAAGACTGCTTTAGAGCTATTGATTGCTCTATCCTCCTGAGGTCATATTACTACTTCAAGACTGCTTTAGAGCTATTGATTGCTCTATCCTCCTGAGGTCATATCACTACTTCAAGACTGCTTTAGAGCTATTCATTGCTCTATCCTCCTGAAATCATATCACTACTTCAAGACTGCTTTAGAGCTATTGATTGCTCTATCCTCCTGAAGCCATCTTATTACTTCAAGACTGCTTTAGAGCTATTGATTGCTCTATCCTCCTGAGGTCATATTACTACTTCAAGACTGCTTTAGAGCTATTGATTGCTCTATCCTCCTGAGGTCATATTACTACTTCAAGACTGCTTTAGAGCTATTGATTGCTCTATCCTCCTGAGGTCATATCACTACTTCAAGACTGCTTTAGAGCTATTGATTGCTCTATCCTCCTGAAGCCATCTTATTATTTCAAGACTGCTTTAGAGCTATTGATTGCTCTATCCTCCTGAAGCCATCTTATTACTTCAAGACTGCTTTAGAGCTATTGATTGCTCTATCCTCCTGAGGTCATATTACTACTTCAAGACTGCTTTAGAGCTATTGATTGCTCTATCCTCCTGAGGTCATATCACTACTTCAAGACTGCTTTAGAGCTATTGATTGCTCTATCCTCCTGAGGTCATATTACTACTTCAAGACTGCTTTAGAGCTATTGATTGCTCTATCCTCCTGAGGTCATATTACTACTTCAAGACTGCTTTAGAGCTATTCATTGCTCTATCCTCCTGAAATCATATCACTACTTCAAGACTGCTTTAGAGCTATTGATTGCTCTATCCTCCTGAAGCCATCTTATTACTTCAAGACTGCTTTAGAGCTATTGATTGCTCTATCCTCCTGAGGTCATATTACTACTTCAAGACTGCTTTAGAGCTATTGATTGCTCTATCCTCCTGAGGTCATATCACTACTTCAAGACTGCTTTAGAGCTATTCATTGCTCTATCCTCCTGAAATCATATCACTACTTCAAGACTGCTTTAGAGCTATTGATTGCTCTATCCTCCTGAAGCCATCTTATTATTTCAAGACTGCTTTAGAGCTATTGATTGCTCTATCCTCCTGAAGCCATCTTATTACTTCAAGACTGCTTTAGAGCTATTGATTGCTCTATCCTCCTGAGGTCATATTACTACTTCAAGACTGCTTTAGAGCTATTGATTGCTCTATCCTCCTGAGGTCATATCACTACTTCAAGACTGCTTTAGAGCTATTCATTGCTCTATCCTCCTGAAATCATATCACTACTTCAAGACTGCTTTAGAGCTATTGATTGCTCTATCCTCCTGAAGCCATCTTATTATTTCAAGACTGCTTTAGAGCTATTGATTGCTATATCCTCCTGAAATCATATTACTATTTCAAGACTGCTTTAGAGCTATTGGTTGCTCTATCCTCCTGAAGCCATATTATTACTTCAAGACTGCTTTAGGGTTATCATTATTGATTGCTCTATCCTTATGAAGACGTGCTGTTATATCAGGATTACTCCAGTATTCTGAAAACATATCATCAATACCTCAGGACTGCTCCAGACTCCTGACAGCTTTCATTATACCTCCATCTGAAGAACTTTCCCCTAGTGGCATCTTTAAGCCCACTCAATCATATTCAACTAGCCATCTGTGTCACTCTATGCACTGGTGAGTGCAAATTTTTGGGCTTTTGTGTTCAATCCCCTTCAACCTTCCAGGTCACGACTGGCAAATATACCAATCTAACCCCTCAGGTTTCAGAAAATTGAACAGGGGCAGCTGTTGCACCCCAAAATTTGCCCTCACAATACAAGACTTTGTGTGCTAAGAAGGTTCACAAGGTTCACAAGTTCTCAATGCTTATATAACCTTTCATGAGGTTCATGAAGTCTGCAAGTCACTTCTTGAAGATTCACAAGGTTCACAAGTTTCCCAATACTTTCAAATACCTTTCATGAGGTTCATGAAGTCTACAAGCCACTTCATGAGGTTCACAAGGTTCACAAGCTTCACAATACCTCCCATGAGTATCACAAGACATCTAAGAAGATTCACAAGGTTCACAAAGTTCACAATTGGTCAAAGAAGTTGACAATTCCCTCAGACAATGCACCTCCTAAACAGTGCATCCAAAACTAGGGTTTTGACTTTAATCAGGCTAAATGGACTTCCAATACCTCAAGTGAGTTTCATAACATCTTATATGTGTGTAAGAACCCCCATGACAAGTTTCAAGACTTTTCTCAAAAGTTTGCTCAGTCAGATGATCAGATAAGTCAAAATCAGTCAATGCAGTTAAAAAGTCAAACTGAGGTCAACTGTGGTCAAACCAAAGTCAAACTTCATGATTTTTTGCCAACATCAAGTACATGAAGTAAAATTCATCATTTGATCAAGGGTTGATCATGATTCATCAAGGAGATTCCAGATCATCAATAATCAGGAGTTTCTAAATTAGGGCTTCCTTAGTAAAAGTCAACTGAACTTTGACCAGCCATAACTTTCACATACTTCATCACCAAGTCTCCATCCAAAGCTCATTTTAAAGGAAATTGAATTATCTACAACTTTGATGTTGAAATTTAAGCCCAAAAATGCTTCATTTGAAAGATATGATCTAAGACATTATAGGTCATTTCAAAAGTCAACAAAAAGTCAACAACTTCAAAAGAGCATAACTTGAGATTGGTAAATGATATGGACCTGAAACCAATGGGGTTGTTTAGAGGACTCTTCAAGCTTTCCAAAAAGTCCAAGAACACCCTCATACCTTTAAAATTGAGGGAGATGTGCCCTTGCAAATTTGGGAAATTTTGTGATGGTCTATGTTGAAAATGGAGGCTTAAAAGTAATTCTTTCCAAATGGGCTGCCCAAATTGTGACCCAATCCATTTCATAATAACTTGCACGAAATTAATTTAATTTATTCATAATTTTAATTATTTTATTTTTATTTATTATGATTTTTACATTAAAAAGTCATTTTAAATTCAAATAAAATATAAAATCATGAAAATAAATTTTAATTTTATTTCTAGAAAATCTTAAATCATATTTAAGTGTGATTGATACAAAAATTATGAAAAATCTCCAAAGATAGCAAGTCTTCATAAGCCAATATTTGAAATTCAAAGCACCATCTTTTTCAATCTTTTCAAATCAATTCTTCCACATGATCCATCAATTTTTTTAACCTAGAATGATTCACCTATAAGTACTGATCATAAGCATAACCCTAGCTCACGGATTCCAGCAGCTCAAAGGTAGGTTTCACACTTCAAAAATCATAAGAAATTTCAAATTCGGATTCCTCTCTTCAAGGCAGGAAAAGGTATTGTGAAGACATGGAGATGTTCCTTGAGCCCTCTTGAAGCAAACTCAATCATCCATTGCATCAAAACCATACAAATTCATGCTACCCGAATGCATTTTATCTCTCTTAAAAAAATTTTCGGTTTGAACTAATTATGCATTGATAATGAAATCTAATGATATATTTGTGTTTGTAATGATGCATAGATGCTTCCTGGGCAAGTGGATTGAAGAATAGGTGCTTAAACCGTAAACGGCCATAGCTAGGGTTCTTGAATGATTTTTGGGATTCTTTGATTTAGGACTCATAAACTAATTTTAATACCATGGATTGACTGTATGTGACGTGGGGATCATAACCCTATGCTTGATTTAATGAATGCTTGCGTATTTGTGATAATTGAAAATTTGCAGGTTATGTGCGTATGAAAATTCGCAGGTAATTCCCTAGCTGATTTCGCAGCAAATTTTGAAGGGCTGGAGGTTGAAGACGAAGGCCATTCGCGCCAGTTTTAAAATTCAAATATTGTTTTAAAATATTATATGTTTATTCTGTTTATATATCACCAACTGATGGTTGGTCCAGTGGCAGAGCACATGCGCGTTTGATAAAGGGGGGAGGGGATCGAATCCTGCCTCTACCAATGTTTTTGATGTTTTTCCCATTTAATTTGCTGTCTTAATATATTATAGCTTGTGGTTGTTTTGTAAGCAGATAGGCTCTCCCAGCCAGGCGGTAGCGCGTGCTTGCTTGCATTCATAAGGTCCTGGGTACGAATCCTACCCCAGGCCTTTTGGCTTCTATTATTTTTCCTGATTTTGCTGGGTAACGAACAAAAACAATTATGCTCTCCTCTTTCTCACCTGCTTGTGTGGTGGCCTGATGGTTTTCCTTGTTGTTTGCAAACCTACTGACCTGGGTTCAAACCCCAGTCAGGTAAGTTTTTTTCCATACTTTTTTCTTATTTTATTTGTTTTTATGTATTATAATTTTAAATTAAATATAATTTTTGGAATATATGTTTATAAATAATAAATAATAATCAAGCATGTTTGTTTTCTAAAAATATAAATTTCTCATAAATTATGTTTTTTATCTTATGTAAATAAGTTATAATATGTATATTAATTAAAAATAACCTTATATTAAAAATCCTAAAAAAATATGTTCTAAGAATAAACCCTAATTTTCACAAACCCTAAAAAATTTTCTAAAATAAAATCTAATTCTATTTTTTCTAAGTTATTTTATTTTCTAATTATTAATGTAATTATAATGTACATATATTTGTTTATTTAGTATGATTCATGTAAATATTATAAATATAATTATAAATTATTTCTCTCATCTAAGATATAAATATATTTCATATTATTAGAAATTAAAGTTTTGTAAATATACTTATAATTTATTTTTCTTTTTATATATTAAGTAAATACTTTTTATAACTTTTGTTTAGAAATAATTGAATTTATAATAATTAAGTTTTGTGGCTATAATATATTTAATAATAATTTAATAATTTGTAAATTAAAAAATAATTGTTTGTTTATGTTTTTTTGTTTATATTAAATTGTTAACCCCTTATTCTTATATTTTGATTAATTTTATTTATTGTTATTATTAACCATATAATTTATTTTGCTTTATTAATTTTATATGTTATTACTATTTCATTAATTTTTATTATTCACTAACCTCTTTTATTTTATTATTACTAACTTTATTTATTCTTAACATTTTTACTAATCCTATTTCTTAATTTTTATTATTACTAACCCTTTAATTATTCATTTATTGCCTATTATATTGTTACTTATTATTTATATTTATGCTTTTTGCTATTTATTTATATTTTGCTTATTATTATAATTTCTTGTAATTGTTTCCCGGATGTAATTTTGTAATTATTTAATTATTATTGTTATGGTTAGTAATTAGGGAGTGAAAAAACATGTATTTTATTTAAAATTAATTTAGACCACTTTAATCATAAGATAATTAAATTAAACACTCACACACACGTAAGTCGATTTTTAATCGCCGTCTCACATTTCTAAGGTTATCCCTCAAGTTGCCTACGAATAATGGTCAAGTGGGGTGTATAAAGCAAGTCCCCTCAAAAGAAAAATCATCAAGTCCCTCGTGGTTGCCTTTACGAATCGAGTCCCTTCGAATAATGATGATAGTCCCTCATATGTGCTTAATACACCCCACAGTGGCCTTCATAATCAGATTGACCCTCACATGTCCCTTAACATCCAAGGTAATGACTACCTACTCCTTAATAGTAGGGATAGTCTTACCAAGGAAAGGAAAAAAGAACAAGAAAGACTTTAAATTCTAGGGTAGGTTCCTCTTATGTACTTGCTCACTTCAAAAAATTTTCAAACTTAACAATTTCAAACAAATTTTCAAACAAGTTTTTTTTTACACATCCGTACATGGATTATTATTAAACTATTCTGAAAATTTTTCTATTCACACACTACATTTTCAAAAACAATTTAAAGTGAGCTTAAGTACCTAAGAGCCCATGGATAACCATGGATGAAAAGGGTGCTAACACCTTCCCTTTTCATAACTTACCCCCCGGACCCAAAATATTCTCTTAAGGTCTTTCCTGTTCTTTTATAACCTTTCCTTATGGATAAAATAAAAGTCGGTGGCGACTCTTGCTATCCGCAACATAACTTCAAGTCAGTTCTCCCACCGTGTTACAAGAATCAGTTGGCAGATGCATTAGCCACCATGGCATCCATGTTTGAGATCAGTTGGGATGATGAAGCTCCCAAGATTACTATTGATAGATTTGAAAAGCCTGCATACTGCAATGAGATTGACACTGAAGGGGCAGAGGAGAAGCCTTGGTTCTATGAAGTGAAAAGATATCTTGAAGCTCAGGAATTCCCTGAAGGGGCATCTGTCAAAGATAGGAAGTTCCTGAGGAGGTTCTCTGCTAAGTTCTTTCTGAGTAATGGCATTCTGTACAAGCGCAATCATGATTCAACTATGCTTCGTTGTGTGGATAAGAAGGAAGCAACTGAGATTATGGAAGAGATGCATGATGGGACCTTTGGCACTCATTCTAGTGGTCATACCATGGCAAAGAAGATTTTGAGAGCAGGTTACTATTGGTCTACCATGGAAGCTGATTGCTATCAACACTCCAGAACTTGTCACAAATGTCAAATCTATGCTGATAAAGTTCATATACCTCCATCACCATTGAATGTGTTGACTGCTCCTTGGCCCTTTGCCATGTGGGGCATTGATATGATTGGTGAGATCAAGCCTACTGCTTCTAATGGGCATCGTTTCATCCTGGTTGCTATTGATTACTTTACAAAGTGGGTAGAGGCAGCTTCATTTGCATCTGTGACTAAGAATGTTGTGGCTCGGTTCATTAAGAATAATCTCATATGTAGGTATGGCATCCCCGAAAGGATCATCACTGACAATGGCTCTAATCTGAACAACACCATGATTACTGATCTCTGCACACAGTTCAAGATTAAGCATCACAACTCTTCTCCGTATCGGCCAAAGATGAATGGGGCAGTTGAAGCTGCTAATAAGAACATTAAGAAGATTGTGCAGAAGATGACTGTTACTTACAAGGATTGGCATGAGATGTTGCCATTTGCTCTTCATGGTTATCGTACCACAATACGTACTTCAACAGGGGCAACCCCATTCTCCTTAGTCTATGGTATGGAAGCAGTTCTGCCCATTGAAGTTCAGATCCCCTCCTTAAGAATTATGAAGGATGCAGGCTTGGATGAAGATGAGTGGATTCAGACTCGACTTGACCAGATAAATTTGATTGATG
The DNA here is from genome assembly GCA_963966055.1 of Lathyrus aphaca. Classification (NCBI taxonomy): domain Eukaryota; kingdom Viridiplantae; phylum Streptophyta; class Magnoliopsida; order Fabales; family Fabaceae; genus Lathyrus; species Lathyrus aphaca. The sequence continues at coordinate 515,796,163 of OZ014522.1, forward strand.
AGAAGAGGTTAGCAGCAGTTTGTCATGGCCAGATGTACCAAAAACGGATGATCAAAGCTTTTAACAAGAAGGTTAAGCCAAAGGTATATCAGGTTGGTGACTTGGTAATCAAGCGTATCATATTACCACAGGGTGATCCTAGGGGCAAGTGGACTCCAACATATGAAGGACCATTTGTAGTCAAGACAGTGTTCTCAGGAGGTGCCATGATATTGACTACAATGGATGGTGAAGACTTCCCACAGCCTGTAAACGCAGACATAGTTAAAAAATACTACGCATAAAAAGAGACCCGCTAGGTTGACAGGCCTAGGCAAAAATAAGGGCATCCCGGCAAACCAAAAGGGTTTGGGCAAAAATTAGGGATATATATAAAAAAGATGTACACCCGGCAAGTCGAAAACCTGAAAAGGCGGCTTGGGCAAAAAAGGGTATCCCGGTGGATTGAAAACCTGAAAGGGCAATCCAGGCAAAAGTTAGGGATTAAAGCGTATGACTATGTCTCGTTTGGATCACTCATGAAACTGCAACCAGTTGTACTACTTACTCAAGCTCGAACAGATAAAGCTCAATTCAATCATTTCCGTCTCAACAGCAAGAAGATGAGATACTTGAGTGACAATAGTAGAATTGAAACTCAATAGGATTGTTTCCCACATAGCTGACTCTTTTGTAAAACTTTATGACAAAATCCTCTTACTAGGGTTTATGTCTCCTTGTACAAACTTACCCGTGTATGGGTCACTTTTTGATATAAATAAATTCCATCTTTTGAATCCAGATTTACTTTTACCCTATTTACATAAGCGAAACGTCCATTGGTTGTGTTTGAAGGTATGTATGCTTGTGAATATGATTAATGTTTACCAAAAATGCATGAATGCTTAATATGATTGATGTTTACCAGAAATGCATGAAAATGCAGTAATAGTATTTACTAAGGACGAACGAGGGAAGGATTTCAACGAAGCTTCGCCGGTTCTCCTTTACAAGACAGTTACAAACCCTCAGTAAGACAAGTCCATCTTCATAAAGTCTCATCTCCCCTGGAATTTATATCCATCTCTTTTATCCTCATACGGATATACGGGAAATTAATTTCCAATAAGGGTACGACGAACGAAGACGGGATGTTATACTTATCCTACTATCAAACGAAGACGGGAGGTTATATATACCTTACTATCCCCAGCATACGGGAGATTATATATATCTTCCTATCCCCAGCAGACAGAGGGTTATATATTTTTCAACAACGAATCGAGATTTATTTTCCCTAGCCAGCAGTTGTTATACAAAGATATCCAGACGCTTCCGGCAGTATCATATCATACATACATCATTTACATCATACCATAACATATATATCCATAGACATATAGTACATTACCTAAGTGCATCATATCATACATGCATACATAAGGCATAAACTAATGTTATTATACAAAAGCTGCCTTGTTTCAGGGTAATTATCCAACAAACAAACTTATGATCTCCGGGACTGCTTTATCATAACCTCAAGGTTATTTTATCCTCCTGATGAGCTTCTTATCATTTTGGGACTGCTTTATTGTCACCTCAGGGTTACTTTATCCTCCTGATAACTTCTCATGACTTCAAGACTGCTTTAGAGCTACTGATTGCTCTATCCTCCTGAAATCATCTTATTTATTTCAAGACTGCTTTAGAGCTATTGATTGCTTTATCCTCCTGAAATCATTACTTCAAGACTGCTTTAGAGCTATTGATTGCTCTATCCTCCTGAAATTATTACTTCAAGACTGCTTTAGAGCTACTTATTGCTCTATCCTCCTGAAATCATCTTATTTCAAGACTGCTTTAGAGCTATTGATTGCTCTATCCTCCTGAAATCATTACTTCAAGACTGCTTTAGAGTTATCATTATTGATGGCTCTATCCTCCTGAAATCATCTTATTTCAAGACTGCTTTAGAGCTATTGATTGCTCTATCCTCCTGAAATCATTACTTCAAGACTGCTTTAGAGCTATTGATTGCTCTATCCTCCTGAAATTATTACTTCAAGACTGCTTTAGAGCTACTTATTGCTCTATCCTCCTGAAATCATCTTATTTCAAGACTGCTTTAGAGCTATTGATTGCTCTATCCTCCTGAAATCATTACTTCAAGACTGCTTTAGAGTTATCATTGTTGATGGCTCTATCCTCCTGAAATCATTACTTCAAGACTGCTTTAGAGTTGTCATTATTGATGGCTCTATCCTCCTGAAATCATTACTTCAAGACTGCTTTAGAGTTATCATTGCTCTATCCTCCTGAAATCATTACTTCAAGACTGCTTTAGAGTTATCATTGCTCTATCCTCCTGAAATCATATTATTACTTCAAGACTGCTTTAGGGTTATCATTATTGATTGCTCTATCCTCATGAAGACATGCTGTTACATCAGTATTACTCCAGTATCCTGAAAGCATATCATCAATACCTCAGGACTGCTCCAGACTCTTGACAGCTTTCATTATACCTCCATATTTTGAACTGCTTTATCTTCCAAGAAATATATCTGAAGAACTTTCCCCTAGTGGCATCTTTAAGCCCACTCAATCATATTCAACTAGCCATCCGTACCACTCTAATGCACTGGTGAGTGCAAATTTTTGGGCTTTTGTGTTCAATCCCCTTCAACCTTCCAGGTCACGACTGGCAAATATACCAATCTAACCCCTCAGGTTTCAGAAAATTGAACAGGGGCAGCTGTTGCACCCCAAAATTTGCCCTCACAATACAAGACTTTGTGTGCTAAGAAGGTTCACAAGGTTCACAAGTTCTCAATGCTTATATAACCTTTCATGAGGTTCATGAAGTCTGCAAGTTACTTTATGAAGGTTCACAAGGTTCACAAGCTTCTCAACATTTCCATAACCTTTCATGAGGTTCATGAAGTCCACAAGTCACTTCTTGAAGATTCACAAGGTTCACAAGTTTCCCAATACTTTCAAATATCTTTCATGAGGTTCATGAAGTCTACAAGTTACTTCTTGAAGGTTCACAAGGTTCACAAGATTCACAATGATTACAAAGCTTTCCTGAGGTTCATGAGGTCTACAAAGCCACTTCATGAGGTTCACAAGGTTCACAAGCTTCACAATACCTCCCATGAGTATCACAAGACACTTTATGAAGATTCACAAGGTTCACAAAGTTCACAATTGGTCAAAGAAGTTGACAATCCCCTCAGACAATGCACCTCCTAAGCAGTGCATCCAAAACTAGGGTTTTGACTTTAATCAGGCTAAATGGACTTCCAATACCTCAAGTGAGTTTCATAACATTTTATATGTGTATAAGAACCCCCATGTCAAGTTTCAAGACTTTTCTCAAAAGTTTGCTCAGTCAGATGATCAGATAAGTCAAAATCAGTCAAAGCAGTTAAAAAGTCAAACTAAGGTCAACTGTGGTCAAACCAAAGTCAAACTTCATGATTTTTTGCCAACATCAAGTATATGAAGTAAAATTCATCATTTGATCAAGGGTTGATCATGATTCATCAAGGAGATTCCAGATCATCAATAATCAGGAGTTTCTAAATTAGGGTTTCTTCAGTAAAAGTCAACTGAACTTTGACCCGCCATAACTTTCACATACTTCATCACCAAGTCTCCATCCAAAGCTCATTTTGAAGGAAATTGAATTCTCTACAACTTTGATGTTGAAAGTTAAGCCCAAAAATGCTTCATTTGGAAGATATGACCTAAGACATTATAGGTCATTTCAAAAGTCAACAAAAAGTCAACAACTTCAAAAGGGCATAACTTGAGATTGGTAAATGATATGTACCTGAAACCAATGGGGTTGTTTAGAGGACTCTTCAAGCTTTCCAAAAAGTCCAAGAACACCCTCATACCCTTAAAATTGAGGGAGATGTGCCCTTGCAAAGTTGGGCAATTTTGTGATGGTTTATGTTGAAAATGGAGGCTTAGAAGTAATTCTTTCCAAATGGGCTGCCCAATTTATGACCCAATCCATGTCACAACATCATGCACGACCCAATGGTGAGAAATTCTGATTTTTATATTTTTATTTGATATTTATTTGGATTTTATTCATTTTAAATCAAATTAAATCAAAATAAAATCTAAAAACCAAAATTGGAACATGATTCTTCTTCTAGAAATTAATCAATGCTGTTTAACATGATTTGATCTTGTACAAATTCGTGCTAGACCAAATTAGAAAGCAAATATTTGATTTTTTCACACTTTAAGATCATGACTTTCCTTCACCATGAAGTTTTCCAAAAGGCCCATAAATCCATCATCTTTTGACCTAAATTTGATCTCATATAAGTATACAAGAGAAACCAATCACAAGGGGACGAAATCCAGCAGCCACAGTGTAAGTTCAAAAACCTCAAAAATTCTTCCAAAAGTGAGATTCGGATTTTGAGTTACAAGGCACTAGAAGGTAAAATAAGAACGTGGTTGGCTTCCTTGATCATCATGGAACATAAACTGATCATCACATTACTTCATAACATCACATATTGCTAAACCCGAAACTTGTTTATGCTTGATAAAGTTTTTTCCGATTGTGATGATTCATTGCATATAATTGAATTTTGTTCTTATAATTGTGTTTGTTTATGTCTATAGATGAAATCTGGAGCGATTGATGAAGTTCCATAGCCTAAAACGCGTTCTACCATTTTTAGGGTTTATGGCTCCAATTAGGGTTCTTCAATCCAGCCCCTATAAACAAATTATAAGAACGTGGGATGATTGGAAAATTCATTTGAAACTTAATGGACTGATTAATTTTAAGAAACTATGTTGTTTTGTCAATGATTGATTTTTGTAGGTTTTGCTGGAAATTTGAATTCGCAGGAAAACTTGCATCTAATTTCGCAGCAAAATTCGAAAGTCTCAAGGAAGAAGAAGGTCATTCCCGCGCGTCAGAAAATTCAAATATTTTTTTTGAAATATTTTATGAATTGTTATTGGTTTGTTTATCACACGCACATGTGTGTCCTGGTGGTAAGTTTGATAGGCGTATGTTGTGAGGTCTCTGGTTCGATACTTGGCTGGTGCATGTTTTTTTTTGTTAATTTTTCAGGTTAAAGACAAACATAATATATTATGTGTTGTTGCCAATCCATGACCAGAAGGGCTCTCCCAGCCAGGCGGTAAGGCGCGCGCATGTGTAACTATAAGGTCCTGGGTTCAATCCTCCCCCAGGCCTTTTGCATATTTTATTTTTCCAGGATATTTTGTGAATCAAGAACAAAACCAAGTGAAGCTCAGTCATTGTCACCTGCGCCTGGCTGGCCCAGTGGTTGTTGTTGCTGCTTGCAAGTGTGAGGTCTTGGGATCAAATCCCACCAGGTTCCTTTTTCTTTCTTTCTTTTTATTTTATTTTCCTTCTTCTAATTTAATTAGTTTAAATAATCAAAATTTTATTATTATATTATGAAGTATGTATATATTATGTATTCCAACTCTTAAAATTATTTTCTAAAAAAAAAAATATAAAACTCTTGATTTTTCAATAAAAACTTTATTTATATAATTTATATTAGTTAAGATAATTTTTTTTATATAATTAGTTAAAATATATATTTTGTATATAAATTAACCCTAATTTTCAAAACCCTAAAAAATATTTTCTAAATGAACTTTAATTTTGTAAAATCTAATTTTTATTTTCTAAATAATTTCTATTTCCTAATTCTTAGTATAGATATTATGTATATATTTATTTAATAATAATTTTGTAAATATGATCTATTATTAGTAATATGTAAATATTTTTGTTCATAATCTAAATTATATGTAAATAATTCTAAATTGAGTCTATAATATTTTAATTTTATAATAACTTAATAACTTGTAAATTAAAAAAAATAATTGTTTGTTTATATTTCGTTTTAACATAATTGTTTATATTAAAAATTATTAATCTTGTTATTATAATTTTGATTAATTTTATTTATTATTGTTATTACTAACCATATAATTTATTTTGCTTTATTAATTTTATATGTTATTATTTCATTAATTTTTATTATTCACTAACCTCTCTTATTTTATTATTATTAACTTTTTGCTTATTATTTAAATTATTTATCACTAACCCCTATTATTTATTTCTTATTATTTATTGCTTATTTATTTATATTTTATTTTGCTATTTATTTTGCTTAATATTTTGCTTATTATTATAATGTTGTAATTGTTTCCCGGATGTAATTTTGTAATCATTTAATTATTGTTGCTATGGTTAGTAATTAGGGAGTGAAAAACATATATGTTATATAAAAATAAATTTAGATCATTTTTAATCAAAGATAATAAACACTCACACACACGTAAGTCGATTTTAATCGCCGTCTCACGTTTCTAAGGTTATCCCTTAAGTTGCCTACGAATAAGGTCAAGTGGGGTGTATAAAGCAAGTCCCTTAAAAGAAAAATCATCAAGTCCCTCGTGGTTGCCTTTACGGATCGAGTCCCTTCGAATAAATGATGATAGTCCCTCATATGTGCTTATTACACCCCACAGTTGCCTTCACAAAACAGAATGTCCCTCACATGTCCCTTAACATCCAAGGTAATGACTACCTACTCCTTAATAGTAGGGATAGTCTTACCAAGGAAAGGAATAAAGAACAAGAAAGACTTTAAATCTTAGGGTAGGTACCTCTTAGTTGCTTGCTCACTCCAATTTTCAAAAACTTAACCAATTTCAAACAAATTTTCAAACAAGTTTTTACACATCCGTACATGGATTATTATTAACTATTCTGAAAATTTTTCTATTCACACACTACACTTTTAAAAACAATCAAAAGTGAGCTAAGTACCTAAGAGCCCATGGATAACCATGGATGTAAAGGGTGCTAACACCTTCCCTTTACATAACCTACCCCCCGGACCCAAAATATTCTCTTAAGGTCTTTCCTGTTCTTTTATAACCTTTCCTTATGGATAAAATAAAAGTCGGTGGCGACTCTTGCTATCCGCAACATTACTTAAAGTCAGTTCTCCCACCGTGTTACAAAGGGGTAGAGGAGAAGCCCTGGTTCTATGAAGTAAAAAGATATCTTGAAGCTCAGGAATTCCCTGAAGGGGCATCTGTCAAAGATAGGAAGTTTCTGAGAAGGTTTTCTGCTAAGTTCTTCTTGAGTAACGGGATTCTGTACAAGCGCAATCATGATTCAACTTTGCTTCGTTGTGTGGATAAGAAGGAAGCAACTGAGATTATGAAAGAGATGCATGATGGGACCTTTGGCACTCATTCTAGTGGTCATACTATGGCAAAGAAGATATTGAGAGCAGGTTACTATTGGTCTACCATGGAAGCTGATTGCTATCAACACTCCAGAACGTGTCACAAATGTCAAATTTATGCTGATAAAGTACATGTACCACCATCACCATTGAATGTGTTGACTGCTCCTTGGCCCTTTGCCATGTGGGGCATTGATATGATTGGTGAGATCAGGCCTACTGCTTCTAATGGGCATCGTTTCATCCTGGTTGCTATTGATTATTTCACGAAGTGGGTGGAGGCAGCTTCATTTGCATCTGTTACCAAGAATGTTGTGGCTCGATTCATTAAGAATAATCTTATATGTAGGTATGGCATCCCTGAAAGGATTATTACTGACAATGGCTCTAATCTGAACAACACTATGATTACTGATCTCTGCACGCAGTTCAAGATTAAGCATCACAACTCTTCTCCGTATCGTCCAAAAATGAATGGGGCAGTTGAAGCTGCTAATAAGAACATCAAGAAGATTGTACAGAAAATGACTGTTACTTACAAGGATTGGCATGAGATGTTACCATTTGCTCTTCATGGTTATCGTACCACGATACGTACTTCAACAGGGGCAACCCCATTCTCCTTAGTCTATGGTATGGAAGCAGTTCTGCCCATTGAAGTTCAGATTCCCTCCTTGAGAATTATGAAGGATGCAGGCTTGGATGAAGATGAGTGGATTCAGACTCGACTGGACCAGATAAATTTGATTGATGAGAAGAGGTTAGCAACAGTTTGTCATGGCCAGATGTACCAAAAGCGAATGATCAAAGCTTTTAACAAGAAGGTTAAGCCAAAGGTATATCAGGCTGGTGACTTGGTAATCAAGCGTATCATATTACCACAGGGTGATCCTAGAGGCAAGTGGACTCCAACATATGAAGGACCATTTGTAGTCAAGACAGTGTTCTCAGGAGGTGCCATGATACTGACTACAATGGATGGTGAGGACTTCCCACAGCCTGTAAACGCAGACATAGTTAAAAAATACTACGCATAAAAAGAGACCCGCTAGGTTGACAGGCCTAGGCAAAAATAAGGGCATCCCGGCAAACCAAAAGGGTTTGGGCAAAAATTAGGGATATATATAAAAAGATGTACACCCGGCAAGTCGAAAACCTGAAAAGGCGGCTTGGGCAAAAAAGGGTATCCCGGTGGATTGAAAACCTGAAAGGGCAATCCAGGCAAAAGTTAGGGATTAGAGCGTATGACTATGTCTCGTTTGGATCACTCATGAAACTGCAACCAGTTGCACTACTTACTCAAGCTCGAACAGATAAAGCTCAATCCAATTGTTTCCGTCTCAACAGCAGAAGATGAGATACTTGAAGATAATGGCAATAGTAGAATTGAAACTCAATAGGATTGTTTCCCACATAGCTGATTTTCTTTTGTAAAACTTTACGACAAAATCCTCTTACTAGGGTTTATGTCTCCTTGTACAAACTTACCCATGTATGGGTCACTTTTGATATAAATAAATTCCATCTTTTGAATCCAGATTTACTTTTACCCTATTTACATAAGCGAAACGTCCATTGGTTGTGTTTGAATGTATGTATGCTTTTGAATATGATTAATGTTTACCAGAAATGCATGTATGCTTAATATGATTAATGTTTACCAGAAATGCATGAAAATGCAGTAATAGTATTTACTAAGGACGAACGAGGGAAGGATTTCAACGAAGCTTCGCCGGTTCATCTTTACAAGACAATCACAAAACCCTCAGTAGGGCAAGTTCATCTTCATAAAGTCTCATCTCCCCTGGAATTTATATCCATCTCTTTTATCCTCATACGGATATTCGGGAAATTACTTTCCCATAAGGGTACGACGAACGAAGACGGGATGTTATACCCTACCATCAAACGAAGACGAAGGTTATGTATACCTTACTATCCCCAGCAGACGGGAGGTTATATATACTTTGCTATCCCCAGCAGACGGAAGGTTATGTATAATATATTATCAAACAAGACAGGGATGAGTTCCTCATATTCTTCAGCAACGAATTGGGATTTATTTTCCCTGGCCAGCAGTTGTTATATGAAGATATCCAGACGCTTCCGGCAGTGTTATATCATACATACATCATTTACATCATACCATAACATACATATCCATAAATACATAATACATTTACTTAGGTGCATCATATTATACATGCATACATAAAGCATAAACTAATACTATCATACAGAATGCTACTTTGTTTTCAGGTTAATTATCCAACAAACAAACTTATGGTCATCAGGACTGCTCTATCCTCCTGAAAGCTTATAATCTCATCAGGACTGCTCAATCCTCCTGAAGACATGCTGTTACATCAGGATTACTCCAGTCTCCTGAAAGCATATCATATTATTACCTCAGGATTACTCCAGTCTCCTGACAGCTTTTATTACATCAGGATTGCTTCACTCTCCTGAAATCATGTCATTACCTCAAGATTGCTCCATCCTCTTGATAGCTATCATCATTGCTTCTGGATTGCTTCATCCTCCAAGACGTATTTCAGAAGAACAAATCCTGACGTTCTTTTGATCATTAAGAGCAAATCCTGACGCTCTTTTAACCCATTGTTCAAGACATCTTTCAGAAGAGCTAATCCTGGCGTTCTTTTGATCCTTAAGAGCAAATCCTGACGCTCTTTTGGTCCCTTGTTCAAGATACTTTTCAGAGGAACTAATCCTGACGTTCTTTTGATCCTTAAGAACAAATCCTGACGTTCTTTTGGCCCTTGGAGAATAGGCAAATGGTCTGCACAAAGATCCATTCCCTAATCCAAAATATTTCCAACTCAAATCATGTTGCATAAATGATTCAGAGACGGCCTATACAAAGACCTAGTACTGATATCCAGTATCAACATAAAGACAGCATCATATTCTGATACTTTAGATGGCATCCTTAAGCCCATCACCAGTTCCTCCAAGTGGCATCTTTAAGCCCACTCAAGCATATACAACCAACCATCAATATCACTCTATGCACTGGTGAGTGCAAATTTTTGGGCTTTTGTGTTCAATCCCCTTCAACCTTCCAGGTCACGACTGGCAAATGTACCAATCTAACCCCTCAGGTTTCAGAAAATTGAACAGGGGCAGCTGTTGCACCCCAAAATTTGCCCTCACAATACAAGACTTTGTGTTCTAAGAAGGTTCACAAGGTTCACAAGTTTCTCAACATTTCCATAACCTTTCTTGAGGTTCATGAAGTCTACCAGTCACTTCTTGAAGGTTCACAAGGTTCACAAGTTTCCTAACACTTACAAGACCTTTCATGAGGTTCATGAAGTCTACAAGTCACTTCTTGAAAGTTCACAAGGTTCACAAGTTCTACAATGCTTTCAATACCTTTCTTGAGGTTCATGAAGTCTACCAGTCACTTCTTGAAGGTTCACAAGGTTCACAAGTTTCCTAACACTTATAAGACCTTTCATGAGGTTCATGAAGTCTACAAGTTACTTCTTGAAGGTTCACAAGGTTCACAAGATTCACAATGTTTACATAACCTCTCATGAGGTTCATGAAGTCTACAAGTCACTTTATGAAATTCACAAGGTTCACAAGGTTCACAATACCTCCCATGAGGTTCACAAGACATTTTATGATGGTTCACAAGGTTCACAAGGTTCATAATTGGTCAGAAGAGTTGACAATTCCCTCAGACAATGCACCTCATAAGTAGTGCATCCAAAACTAGGGTTTTGACTTTGATCAGACTAAATGGACTTCCAAGACTTCAAGTGAGTTTCATAACATCTTATATGTGTGTAAGAACCCCCATGTCAAGTTTCAAGACTTTTCTCAAAAGTTTGCTCAGTCAGATGATCAGATAAGTCAAAACCAGTCAATGCAGTTAAAAAGTCAAACTGAGGTCAACTGTGGTCAAACCAAAGTCAAACTTCATGATTTTTTTTGCCAACATCAAGTATATGAAGTAAAATTCATCATTTGATCAAGGGTTGATCATGATTCATCAAGGAGATTCCAGATCATCAATAATCAGGAGTTTCTAAATTAGGGTTTCCTCAGTAAAAGTCAACTGAACTTTGACCAGCCATAACTTTCACATGCTTCATCACCAAGTCTTCACTCAAAGCTCATTTTGAAGGAAATTGAATTCTCTACAACTTTGATCTTTCAAGTTAAGCCCAAAAATGCTTCATTTGGAAGATATGAGCTAAGACATTATAGGTCATTTCAAAAGTCAACAAAAAGTCAACAACTTCAAAAGGGCATAACTTGAGATTGGTAAATGATATGGACCTTAAACCAATGGGGTTGTTTAGAGGACTCTTCAAGCTTTCCAAAATGTCCAAGAACACCCTCATACCTTTAAAATTGAGGGAGATATGCCCTTGCAAAGTTGGGAAATTTTGTGATGGTTTATGATGAAAATGGGGGTCTAAGACCAATTCTTTCCAAATGGGCTTGCTAAATTGTGATCCAATCCATATCATATCATCATGCACGACCCAAATGACCAAAATTCAGAATTTTTATTATTTTATTTTTATTTATTTTTGATTTAATTCATAAAAATCATTTTAAATAAATATAAAATATGAAAATATATTATTAAAGGGAGATTTGGTTTCTAGAATATTTTAAATATTGATTGGAATTAAAAAAGAAGGAAATCATGAGATTGGTACAAAAATAGCAAGCTTTCATGAGAAAATATTTGAATTTCAAAGTGTAATCTTTTTCAATCTTCAAATATCAAATCTTGCACACAACCAATGAATTTTTCTGACCTAAATGATTCACATATAAGTGCTGATCACAACCCTAGCATTCATTCACAATTTTGCAGCCTCCAAGTGTAAGTTCAAAACCTCAAAAAATTCACCAAAAACTCATATTCGGATTCTTCAATCCAGGGCATTTGAAGGTAAAGTAAGAACATAGAGATGTTCTTTGGACATTGTTGAAGCTAAATCATCACTCATATGCATTCCATGTGCACCATATTGGCCAACCCGAGCTCACTTTAACCTTGAATATAATTTTTTCGATTCCATTGATTTGTTGCTTTTCATTGAATTTGGTTTACATAATCTTGTTTGTGACATTGTATAGATTGTTTCTGGACCAATGGATTGAAGCTTCCATGCCTAAAACAGATTCGGCCATAGTTAGGGTTTTGACCTTCAAGATGGGGTCTTTTGATTCACTAAACCTAAATGAATTCTAAGAACATAGGAATGTTCTATGAATCACAAGGATCGTAAAACATTAACCAATTTAATGAATCGATGCTGTTTTGCTTGAGTTTCATTTTCGTAGGTTTGGAACATTGAGAAATTCGCAGGAAAAGTTGTAAGTGATTTCGCAGGAAAAAGTGCAGGTATGAGGAAGAAGATGATGCTGATGGCGCGCTCAGGACAAATTCAAATTATGTTAAAATATTTTATGTTATTTTTGTTATTTTGTTATCACAACAGGTGTGTTGTCCCAGTGGAAAGGCTTGTGCGCGTTTGACAAAAGGGGAGGGGATCGAATCCTGCCTCCAGCCAAGTTTTTTAACATTTTTTCATTTAAATCGTATTCTTAATATATTATTGTTTGTAGTTGTTTTGTAACCAGAAGGGCTCTCCCAGCCAGGTGGTCATGCGCGCTACTAGTATACATGAGGTCCTGGGTTCAACACCACCCCAGGCCTTTTTTATTCCTATTATTTTCCTGATTTTCCAGACAAGGCACAAAACTCCTTTCTCTCCCTATGATGACACACGCGTGAGGGCAGCCCAGTGGTGTGTTTTGTTGGTTGCAAGCATAGGGGACTGGGTTCAAACCCCAGCCCCATCAGGTTTTTTTTTATTTTTTCATGTTTTTCTTTATTTTCTTTCTAATTAATTACTATTTCACATTAAAATAAATTAAAATTATATTATTCTATTATTTTCTGTATTATAAAATATGTATATATTATGTGTTCTAATTCCTAATATTATTTTCTAAAAATTCTAAACTCTTGTTTTCTCAATTTAAATTTTTATTTGTGTAATTAAATTATATATATTAGTTAAAATAATTTTGTATAGTTAAATTAGAAACCCTAAAAATATTTTTCTAAACAAAACCCTAATTTTTGTGAAAACCTAATTTTACTTTCTAAATAATTTTTACTTTCTAATTCTTTACATAATTATAATATATATTTATTTAATATAATTTTGTAAATATAATAACTAATAAAATTAAATTTTATAAATATGATTAATTTTGTGAATATAATATTTAAAACTTATTTTCTCTTTATAATGTGTAAATATTGTTTTTAATAAATAAATGTTATATATTAAAATTAAACTTTGTGTTTATTATTTTAATCATGTCATTATAATATTTTTCTATTTATTTCTATTTATTTTAATTATTGTTGCCAACCATATTATTATTTATTATTTTTGTTTATTATTATCTTATATTTTTTATTATTATTTCTCTAACCTTGTTTATTTTTCTAATTATTATTATTTCACTAAATTCAGTTATTTTATTTTTACTAACCTTATTTTTTAATTATATTTATCACTAACCCCTACTTATTTATTTATTGTTATATTTGCTTATTCATTTTATATTTTGCTAATTATTTATTTTTGCTATTTATTTATATTTTGCTTATTATTTATTTTTGCTATTTGCTTATTATAATTATTATGTAATTGCTTCTCGGTGTAATTTTGTAAATATTTAATTATTTAATTGTTGCTATGGTTAGTAATTTAGGGAGTGCAAAAACATGTATTCTATGTAAAATAAATTTAGATCATTTTAACTAAAGATAAATAATATTGAACACTCACACACGTAAGTCGATTTCTAATCGCCATCTCACATTTCTAAGGTTATCCCTCAAGTTGCCTAAATCATAAGGTCAAGTGGGGTGTATAAAGCAAGTCCCTTAAAAGAAAAATCATCAAGTCCCTAATGGTTGCCTTTACGAATCAAGTCCCTTCGAATAATGATGATAGTCCCTCCAGTATGCTTAATACACCCCACAGTTGCCTTCATAAAAACAGATGTCCCTCACATGTCCCTTACATCCAAGGTAATGACTACCTACTCCTTAATAGTAGGGATAGTCTTACCAATTAAAGGATAAAGAACAAGAAAGACTTAAACTTTAGGGTAGGTTCCTCTTATGTACTTGCTCACTATTCAAACTTTTCAAACACTTAACCAATTTTAAACAAATTTTCAAAAAAACAAGTTTTTACGCATCCGTACATGGATCATTATCAACTATTATGAAAATTTTTCTATTCACACACTACACTTTCAAAAACAATTCAAAAGTGAGCTAAGTAACTAAGAGCCCATGGATAACCATGGATGTAAAGGGTGCTAACACCTTCCCTTTACATAACCTACCCCCCGGACCCAAAAATATCTCTTAAGGTCTTTCCTGTTCTTTTATACCCTTTCCTTTTGGATAAAATAAAAGTCGGTGGCGACTCTTGCTATCCGCAACATAACTTAAAGTCAGTTCTCCCACCGTGTTACAATGACCAAGAAAACTAACTTCCTTCAGCCAAAATTCACACTTGGACAACTTCGCATACAACTTCTTATCCTTCAAAACTTCTAGTATTGTTCTCAAATGTTCCGCATGCTCCTCTTCTGACTTAAAATAAGCCAAAATATCATCGATAAACACAACTACAAAATGATCCAAATAAGCATGAAAAATATGATTCATGTACTCCAAGAATACTCCCGGCGCATTAGTCACACTTAAGGGCATCACCGAATACTCGTAATGTCCATATAGTGTTTTGAACGCCGTATTCTGAATATCCTCATCTTTCACCATAATCTGATGATAGCTAGATCTCAAATCGGTCTTGCTAAACACCCGAGTACCTACCAACTGATCCATCAAATCATCTATTATTGGTAACGAATACTTGTTCTTAATTGTCACCTTGTTCAACTCTCTATAATCCACACAAAGCTTCATACTTCCATTTTTCTTCTTAACCAACAAAACTGGAGCTCCCCACGACAATACACTTGGTCTTACAAACTTCTTCTAAAGCAACTCTTCCAACTGCTTCTTTAATTCAGCCAACACAGATGCATACATCATGTACGGTGCCATAGAAACAGGTCTAGTACCAGGTACAAGGTCAATCACAAACTCAATTTCTCTCTCATGTGGTACATCAGGAATCTCATCAAGAAAAACTTCAGGAAATTTATTCACTACTTTCAACTCTTCAATCTTAGATTTACTCTCTACAGATAACAATGCCATCAACGGAAACATTTGGGCACCCTCTTTCATCAACTTCTGCAACTCTCTAAACGACAACAATCTAACTCATTCCTCTTCTGGAGTAGAAAACCTCGCTGATTTACGAAAATAATTAATATGAACATAATTATACTCTAACCAGTTCATACCTAGGATTACATCCATCCCAGTCAACGGTAAGCACACCAAATCAACATAAAAGTCTCTATCAAAGATATACAACGAGCAAATTAAACAAACTAGAGAATTAGTGACCGATCCCTTAGCCAAAATCTCTACGACCATTTCTCCTTTCATCTCAAACAACTCAAGACTCATCCTCTTAACACAATCAACAACAATAAAACAATGGGTAGCACCAGTGTCAATAATAGTAATTAAGGTTATACTATTAGTGAAACACGTACCTCTGACGAGCTTACCCTCATTAGTTGTCTGAGTCTCAGCTAAAGCAAACACTTTTCCTCCAGGCTTTGCTTTCTTTGGATTCTGGCATTGGCTACCAATATGCCTTTCTTCACCACAGTTAAAGCAAATCATTTCTTTATGCGTGCAATCAGATATCGATGCCCGGTTTTTCCACAATGAAAACAACGCTTCACCTCATCAGTACACACATTACTCTTATGTCCAGCTTGCCCACACTTGAAACAAACGATACCAGCAAGAGCATCTCCCCCACTAGTTCTCTGACCCGAAGCAACTTTCTACTTACCCTTACCAGTTGGAGTATCATAAGGCTTGCCACAGTTTTGCTGATTCTTGCCCCTTATATCAGTAACAATCTTGTAGTGAGCATTGTTATTTTCCTCGAAGATCCTGCAACTATCAACCAGGTCAGCAAAAACACAAATCGTATGATACCCTACAACTTTCTTAATCTCCGAACGCTACCCGTTCTCAAACTTGATACATTTTGAAAATTCAGCAGTCGCCACATCATGGTGCATATAGAACTTCGACAACTCCATGAACTTAACAACATATTCTGTCACTGACATATTTCCGTGTTTCAGCGTAAGAAATTAATCTCTTTCTTACCACACACATATTCAGGATAATACTTCCTCATAAACTCTCTACGAAAAACGACCCTAGTGATCTCTTCACCTACAACTTCCAACCTTTCTCTGGTTTCCAACCACCAGTCACCAGCCTCAACTGCCAACATGTGAGTTCCATAACGAACCTTCTGTGCTGGAGTGCAATCCATCACACGAAAAATTCTCTCAATTTATTTCAACCAAACCAATGCAGCATCAGGGTCATACTTGCCCTCAAAGGTAGGCAGATTCTCTCTCTGAAAGGTCGCAAAAGTACGAGACTCATCATTCCCACCAACATTCGGTAAATTCTGGACAACTTGAGCCATTGCTTGCATTGCAACAGCCATCACAACATCATTTCTTCTAGTCATCTCAACTTAACACTACAACACAACAAAATTTAGAACCAGATAATAATACTCGATTGTTAGACCATTACGACTCGACAACTTGGTCAGACAGACCGACCTGATCTGAAACCACTAATGTAACACCCCTTTCTACCCGACTTTATAATTTAAAATAGAGTTATTAAAAATTCACCAAAACATGTGATATCACATTTTCAACTTAAAAATCAAATAACAAAACTTCATTAATAATCATGTTTCACAAACTACGCAGCAGATTCAACAAAATTCGCAACTTTTAAAACAACTTCCAAAATATTCAACATTAAATACATCAACAAGGTTTTCAACATAAAACAACTAAAGACAAGTTCATCAACTAAATAAAATCCACAAAACAAAACATGCGTTCATCCCCCCGAAGTGCTATGTATCATAGTGACAAACACCAACTTGAGACGACTAGGTACTCGAATCTTGGTTACCGGCACGTTACCAACAAATGGAAACATTCAAACAGAAGGGGTGAGATATTTAATAACACAAACATGAGTATGATAATCAATATATAAACAAGTATTCATACAATCACCCACTTCACACAACAAGCAACCACAACATACGACTTGCAACCGACAACCAATAACAACATAGATAAAATGAGACTCAAATGCGACTTAACTCATACATTCATGTGGTACCATTTGGAGTAAACTCCCAACTTGAAATTCTTGTCAGTTTATCGAGGCATCAACAACTTATTTTCCAATCCAGACCAACTTGAATCGAGCATTCACTCCAATTTGAAAATATGCAAATGTATGCAACTATGAATGGCATACAACAACAACAACATAATCAACAACTTAACAACACAATAATGTGAATCAACATGGGTTAAATGACCTGAACTTAATAGTTTCCCTATAGATCGGGACTACACAACTTATAACAACTTAATACAACTGCATCATGGAAAACGACTAATTACGGCTTAATCAATTGGATCTCTAATTCAATTATTTTTAACCCTCCAATATACTATAATCAACTTATTTAACCTCTACGTAAATTCTAAGATCGATTCGACTCAAAACAGATGCGAAAACAGGACAAATCGCCAAAAACTGCATTTTTCTGCACTCACTCTGCCCATACGTGTAGTGCCTTACTCCTTACGCGTAATGCCCACTTCCTTACGTGTAATGCCTGCGTACTGAGGCGTGTAACGCGTAATGCCCTACCTTGTTACGCGTAATGCCAAATTGGTTACGTAAAACACCAGAAAGCATACAAATCTTAATTCTGCTATGATTCACACGACTTTATCACTCCATTCAAGCTTAATGGGGTTTCTACATCGATTTTATACTATAAATCTTATGTATTTATTCATCTACTAATTTCTATGACCGATTTTTTTACGAGTCCTAATCTCCTTCTCTACACGAATTTTTGCAACAGTCAGTTTAACAATACAACAACAGATACAACTATGATTACAACGACAAGAGCAAATCAAACAACATCATCACAACATATCATACATATCAACTTCATACAAAAAAGAAACAACAAATCATACGAAAAACACAACAACGAAATCATACAAAATCCAAAACCACATACATATTATCTAGTCATGGTTATGGAATTCGAACCCCACTCTTACCTTGGATTGAAGACAACTTGAATTCACAGTAAAAAATCTCCGCGAAAATCCTCAACCTTGCCTCTTCTTGATCTTCCTCTAAGACTTGTTCTCTCTTCTTACAAAATTCTGATTATATACTAATTAGGTCTTTTGTCTAATTTTACTAAATTATCACTAATAAGCTTAATTACTAATGGGCCTAAAACATCACCCCCAACTTTACTACTCTCACACTACAACTAAGCCCAACTTAATATTATACTATTAATAATTATTTTATTTATCCGACTTAATTAAACGACCCAAACACAACTTAACCCGCAACATAATATCAACTTAAACAACTTAAACAACTTTACGACACAAACGACCAAAAACACCAACCTAACAACAATTAATCAGGGAAAGTATGCTATAATATTTAATTAAATTAATTAATTAAATACGGACATTACACTCTACCTGAAACATGTCTTGTATTCATTAAAGATGAGTGAAGACAAAGTGTTGGCTGAGCAGTTGGATATGTTCAACAAGCTGATTTTTGATCTTGAAAATATTGATGTGAAGATCGATGATGAAGATCAAACGTTGTTGTTGTTATGTGCTTTTCCCAGAACACATGCTCACTTCAAAGAAACCCTATCGGATGGAAGAGAGTCCTTGGCCTTTGAGGATGTTCAATCTGCCTTATACTCAAAGGACTTGAACAAACGAAAGGAGCATAAACCTTCGACGGTATTTGAAGGTTTGACCGTTATGGTGAAATTCTTGCCAAAGCATGGTAAGTTCGACAAGAGGAAGGATAAAAGTCAGCATAACTCTTATAGTGGTGAAACATCAGGTGTTCAATGCTATCATTGTAAGAAGGAGGGTCACGTTCGAAAGGTGTGCCCTGAACGCCTGAAAGATCATGGAGGTAAGAATAATGGCAACGCGACCATTGTTCAAGATGATTTTGAATCATATGATGTTCTTGTGGTTTCAAGAGGCGACTCAAGAAAAAAATGGATTATGGATTCAGGTTGCACTTGACACATGACTTCAAACAAAGATTTGTTCGAGGAATTATGTGATCATGATGGTGGATCGGTGCTGCTGGGAAACAACAAAGCCCACAAAATTACAGGTATTGGATCTGTGAGATTCAAGCTCCATGATGAGTCAATAAGGCTATTGACTAAAGTTAGGTATGTACCTGACTAGAAGAGAAATCTGATTTCTCTTGGTGAATTCGACAAGAAGGGATATGTTTTTCAAGGAGAGAAAAGTATCCTAAGAGTCATGAAGGGGTCAAAGGAAGTCTTGAGAGACGTGAAGAAACAAGGTTTTTATACCCTTGAGGCAGGAGTTGTAAGTGGTTCGATAAATATTGCATCCACAAAACTTGTGTCGAAGACAAAATTATGGAACATGAGATTGGGTTATGTCAGCGAAAGAGGCCTGGTCGAACTGGGGAAACAGAACCTGCTAGATGGTGACAAAGTAGAGAAGTTAGAGTTTTGTGAACCTTGTGTATTCGGTAAATCCTGTAGGGTGAAGTTTAACAAAGGTAAACAAAAAACACATGGATTCCTTGATTACATCCATGCTGATCTTTGGAGACCTGCAAAGAATCCTTCACATTCAAGTGCATGGTATTTTCTATCCATAGCTGATGATTATTCCAGAAAGTTATTGGTTTTCATTCAGAAGACTAAGGATAAAATTTTTGAGAATTTCAAAAGTTGGAAGGTTCTGGTCGAAACTCAAACTGGTAGAAAGGTCAAAAGGTTGAGAACTGATAATGGCCTTGAATTCATCAACGAAGTTTTCGGCAGTTACTGTGTCAAGTCTGGGAATGCAAGGCATAAGACTGTAGCAGGTACTTCTCAGCAAAATGGTCTAGCTGAGAGATTCAATCAAACAATCCTCGAAAGGGTTAGATGCATGTTAGTTAGTGCTGGATTGAAGAAGGTATTTTGGGTCGAGGCTGTTTCGACAACAACATATCTGATAAACAGATGTCCTTCGATTGCGTTAGATATGAAGACACCTGAAGAAGTTTGGTCGGAACATCCACCAGATCTTGACAAACATAGAGTATTTGGTTGTGTGGCCTATGCTCATATTAGACAAGACAAGGTTGAACCTAGAGCTCTGAAATGCATGTTCACAGGATACCATAGAGGTGTCAAAGTTTATAGGCTATGATGCCTAGAGCCAGGTTACAAGAGGAGTATCATCAGTCGAGATGTAGTTTTCAATGAAGCTGAGACGACTTTCAAGAAAACTGATGATGTTGAAAAAGAGTTGGAACATGAAGAGATTTCTATTGAGGTGGAACATAGTGATGCTGAATTGCATAACCCGAGTGAAGTCAAAGAAGAAGAAACACAAATTAACGTCGAAGATGAGGAGACTGAATATGACTACCTGCTGGAAAGAGACAGGTCGAGAAGAGTCATCAAGCCACCTTAGAGACTTGGTTATGCAGATCTTATAACTTATGCCTTAATATCTGCAAGTGAGGTTCTAGATGAAGAACCTATAGACTATGAATAAGATATGAGAAGTCAAAATAAAACTGAATGGCTGAAATGAACTCTAGGTTTAGCATGTCGTCGAAGTTCGCTCACATGTTGTTGTTTAATTGGACCTTGTGTTATGGATCCAATTGTTTAAGTTAGCTTGTAATGGGTAATTGTTAAAAAGCTCATTAGGTTAGTATGCTAGTTTTCTTATAAACAACATACTACTCTCCCATCTTTTATAATAAGGGAAAATAGGAAGATAAAACCCTAATTCAAAAGTGAGAGAGATTATTTGTTATTCTTGTATATTTGTAATCTTGTTTTAAGAGAAAGGAAAGAATAACAATTTATAACTAATCTTTGTTGTTATCCTTGGTTACCCTAAACCTTGTGGGTTTCTTGACTGATCAAGGAACCAATTATACTTTGTTTCTAAGGTATTCGATTCATAACACATTCATTAGGAACGATTTGAACCGCCACACATATAAGAGTGTAATTACCTTCTATAATTAAATATTATTTCATTCATTCTTTTAATTTACATCTCTCCAATTTCACTGACTTACACGTTGAAGTGATAATCTTATATGTATAATCCTTTTTCCATCTTTCAAAGACTTGTGCCACCTTACTAGAAAGTTTCTACACAATTCATTAGCACCTCACCAAATTTCATTCGGAATTACCTATTTTCAAATAAAAAAGTGATAATTCATTTAATCAATCGATAGACATGAAATTTTATCATTTCAAACTCATGCGAATTGTTTACACATATGCCACACTTATGAAATCAAAATACCAATATGCTACACTTTGAAAATAAATATTAAATTGTCATACTTTTAAAATGGCTCGTCCAATTGAAGGACAAATCACTACAATTTTATTTTACTTCAATGGTTTGTCCATTCATCGGACAAACCTACGTGCTACTTATTTTTTTCGTTTATTTATTTATTTTTTATTTAGTATATTAATTAATACAATATAGTGAAAATGATTATTTAATGTTAAAAAATAATTAAAATAATTTAATTAATATTTTAATAAAATAAAATATTTTTACTAATATTTTTTATAAATAATTTTTATACCAATAATACAAGAAAATACAATTGAGAATAATAATATATAATTTTACTGTGGGGTGATGGTGGTTGATAAACAAATGTATTAATATTTTTGAAAGAGTGACTGATTGTCAAAGATGATAGTCTGATATATGTTCCTGTTTAAGATCTTGCTAGTGCTACTTGTTACAATGTACTAGTACGTAGTTTTGTCAATATTTATTTTACTTTGAGTGAGTTTCTGAAAAAAGGAGACTGGGTTAGCGACTTTAAACCTACCACACACACACAGTATATCTACTAAAGAGCAATTTCAGTAAGCATACTATAGCTACAATGCTGAGCTAGCTCACTACTATACACACTTTGAAACTTTGAATTATATAAAGTAACATTCCTAAGAATGACAACAATGATGTGATGTCCTTTCTAAGAGTACCCAAATCTTCCTCAAACGCAACTTCCAAAATGGCAAAATATAGAACTGTTGCATGGAAATAATTTTTTTATCAAATTTTTTATGTTGATATGAGTATTTTTTTAGATGGTGTATTTTTTAACATATTAAATAGTACTATAATATATGAATAGACGGTGTATTTTTACATTACCAGGGAACAAAAATTCTACATTACCATCATATACATTATAAATGTACCATCAAATTCAAAATATTATAGTAGTATAGTACCATTAAATTCAAAAACATAGAACTTGAAAATCTAAAACATCTATTATCACCAAAATAAACAAAACAAACAAAGTGTCATAAAATTGTAATGAACTACCAACTATTACAACTTAAAAAACATTTGATAATTCCATCAAATCCAAAAGACAAACTAAATAAAGTAGAAAAAAAGTCAAGTTGACCGCCATTGTGTAAATCCAGAAGTATGCATGAATCTAGGACTATTAGGTCCAATTTGTGGAGGTTGAAATGAAAGTGGATGGAGATCAATCTTATTGAATCCTATCCAAAATTTTCTTTTTCTAGGACCATAGTTAAAAAATCATCTTTCTTACGACTACGAGATTCATTCAAATATGAGATCAAATCCTGGAAAGACAATATTCCACTCTTTTTTTGTTACTCAAGGTTTCGATAAGCGGAACGACTGCTATCACATAGTAAGCAGAAAAGGTATCACGATAAGCGGAGGAAGGACCTCAAATTTTGTCAGGACGATAATGTGTTTCTGAGTCATCCCTGTGATTGGTGTTGGGAGAGCTTTGAACTCCAAGAAGTTCACCTCTCGTTTTATTGGTCCCTATCAGATTTCCAAGAGGATTAGAGTTGTTGTTTATAAGGTGGCCTTTCAACCGTCTCTTTCGAAGCAGCTTGACGTTTTCCATGTGTCTCAACTTCGAAAGTATACTCCCGATCCGTCACATGTTATCCAAATGAACGATGTCCAAGTGAGAGAGAATATGAGTATCAAAGTGTTTCCTATTAGGATTGAGGATTGAGAAGTGGGGTAGCTTAGAGAGAAGGAAATCACTTTAGTGAAGGTGGTCTGGGAAGGACCTATTGGAGGGAGTCTGACTTAGGAGTTGGAGAGCCGGATGAGGGAGTCCTTTCCGGATTTGTTTTTGCCTGATAATTTTCGAGGATGAAAATTATTTTAAGTGGAGGAGAGTTGTAATACCCCAACTTATTATTTAAACATTTTATTTAATTGTTTGTGTGATTTAGTCATTATTTGGGAATTGAGACATTTTCAGAATATATGGATATTTTGATAATTTACTAATTATCGGGGTCAGTAGATGTGAGAGCAGATAAATAGTATTGTTTGGATTATTATAAATAATTAGGCATATTAATTATTTGGTAATATAATAAAATAATAGGAAATGGAGAATTCTGATTAAATAATTATTTAAGTTAAATATTTATTTAATTTAAATATCAATTTGATTTAAATAGTTATTAAATGGCTAAATACTCAAATTGGTCACTTAACTCCATCATTGGGTCCAATATGGTCTCTTATCTCTAAAAAGTGACAAAAAGGTCCTTTAATTTGTTAAATTGTACCACGTTTGTCCTTCCGTCACCAACCGTTAGTCAAAGTCAAGTTATCATACACATGTGGAGCTTAGCTTGGATGACTCATCTGCCATGTAGGATGTGTTTGCCTAAAGTGTATACCAAGTAGTTTCATAACCAGTTGTACGAAACTTGGTGAAAATAGAAAGGAACCCTAGCGCAGCACCATTGAAGCTTGAAGCATCATAACCAGCTACCGTTGAAGCTTGAAGCATCATATCCATTTCTAAAGCATAATCCACCAGATATTTGATTTTACAATTTGAAATGTTATTCGATTGCAGTTACTTTAATGATTTAGGGTTTGTATGTTTTAGGGTTTTTCGGAAAAGTTACTGATTTAGGGTTATTTAATTTCGATTAGGGATTTGTATCAGTAGAGATGAGTGAGTACCTGAATCTTACAAATCACCATAGTGGTGCATTTGTGGATGACGAGCTGAGTGTATACGAAGGGGGAGAGATTGCAGAATTGAAAATAGATGTTGATAGATGGAGCTATTTTGAACTGCTAGGTTGTTTTAAGGATTTAGGTTACACCTGTATTGGGAAATTTTACTATAAGGATCCACAATTTGGGATGAGCACCTTGGTTGATGACAAAGGAGCCCTAGAGATTGATGATTTGTTTAGGGTTCACCTTAGGGTTGACATATACATCACACACATATTGTCACAACCTGATTTCTATGATGATCCAATTGATGAAGTAGAAGTAGATGTGATGGAAGAGGATGACATTGAAGGAATTCTTGCTGCAATGCTTGAGGACGTTAATGCTGAGGTGAATAATACTGAGCCCTTGAATGAGACAACTCCAAGGATGGAAGAGGAAGTTTTGAATCAGAATGAAGGGAATAATATTGATCCTGTGAATAATTCTGATCCTGTGAATCTGAATGCCGAGGTGAATAATTCTGATCCTGTGAATCCGAATGCTGAGAATGAAGGGGATAATACTGATGTTAGTGAGGATGATAGTGATGATGAAAACTTCAATTATGACAGTGCAATGGAAGTTGGTTTTGATGATGAATCAGATGAGTTTGATGATGAGGAGGGTGATGTGATGGAATCTGTGAATGATCAAGAGGGAAGATGAATAAGGGTAAAGAAAAGTGTGAAGATAAAGTTAGTGATAATGAAAGTGATGATTTACAAAGTGGGTGTGAAAGTGATGATACTAGTGATGTTGTTAGGAAAAAGTACCTTATTTTTAAATTACAGAAAGACATGTCGAAATTCAAATGGGAGGTTGGGATGTATTTCACAACCAAGGCTGATTTCAAAGAAGCTATAACATCATATGTTGTACAATCTGGCAGGGGTCTTAGGTACATTAAGAATGACAAGGTAAGGGTGAAGGTTATATGTAAGGAAGGATGTGATTGGGAAGCCTATTGTGCAAAGTTACCTAATGAGGATTCTTGACAACTAAGGAAGATCATAGACAACCATAGTTGTAGTAGAGAGTACAATGTAAAGCTGATGAGTACAAAATGGTTAAGTAAGAGGCTACAAAATTCACTGAAATCCAATCCAAGATTGAAGCTTAGGGACATAAAGGAAAAGGCACAAAAAAATGGAATGTAGGTGGTAGCAAGCAAAAGGCCATAAGAGCAAGATTTGCTGCTAGAGACATGGTATATGGTTCTTTTCTTGGGGACTATACAAGGATCTATGACTATTGCCATGAAATTTTGAGATCTAACCCAGGTTCTACTGTGAAAGTCAATGTGCATCCTGTACTAGAGGGTTCTGCAGATCAGAGACCATATTTTAAGAGGCTGTACATTTGCTTGGTTGCTTGTAAGGAGAGTTTTAAATTATGTAGACATTTCATTGAGCTAGATGGTTGTTTTTTTGAAAGGGTTGTGTGGAGGGAAAATCTTGGCAGCAGTTGGTAGAGATCCAAATGATCAAATGCTACCAATAGCATTTGCTGTGGTTGAAAGTGAAAATAAATATAACTGGACTTGGTTCTTGGAGCTTCTTATTGATGATCTAGGTGGGAGAGAAAAGTGTCTCACATACACCTATATATCTGATCAACAAAAGGTAAATATGGTCTAAGTTATATTTTCTAAGATATGTTCACTTATAGGTATTTATGTTATTTGTACTAACTTATATTATTTTTGTTGCACTAAGGGTTTATTACCTGCCATGGATGAGTTGCTACCTGGAGTTGAGCAAAGATTTTGTGTCAGACATCTTTATAATAATTTCAGAAAAAGATATCCAGGCAAGAAACTCAAGGAAATCATCTGGAAAGCTGCAAAGTCCACATATTACCAAGCTTGGGAAAGAGAGATGGAAGGGGTGAAGGATATCAATGTGGAAGCATACAAGCACATGATCAGCACTCCACCAAGATATTGGAACAGATCATATTTCAAGACTCATAACAAATGTGATGCAGTCCTCAACAATATGTCTGAGGCATTCAATAGTGTTATTCTGGATTCAAGAGCTAAACCACTAATTACTATGGTGGAAGAAATAAGGATATATATGATGGAAAGATGGGCAACAAATAGGATGAGGTATCAGAATCTGGCTGATGGGGAAGTCCTACCAAACATAAGAAAGAAAGTTGAAAAAACAAGCTCTTACACCAACCTTTGGATTGTCAGGTATATGAATTGTTTTGTGCTTATAGTAATTGGTATAAGTAATTGTCAGGTATATGGATTGTCAGGTATAAGGAATTCAATTCTGTTTTGTTGGTTATATGAATTGGTATATGAATTCAATTCTGTTTTGTGCTTATAGTAGATTAATGAAGGAATTCAATTCTGTTTTGTTGCTTATAGTAGATTAATGAAGGAATTCAATTATGTTTTGTTGCTTATATGAATTGGTATATGAATTCAATTCTGTTTTGTGCTTATAGTGGATTATTAGTGAATTCAATTCTGTTTTGTGCTTATAGGATGGCTTCTGAACATATTTTTGAGGTGAGGCATCTAGAAAACCAAGCAGACAAATTCACTATAGACCTTAAGGAGCAAAGTTGTTCATGTAGAAGATGGGAGCTGACAGGGCTACCTTGTGTGCATGCCTTGTCAGCTATGAAGAGTAGAAACTACAACATTGCTGACTACATTCCAGAATATTATAGAAAGAAGAGATACATGGAGGTCTATGAATTTGTGATTTTTCCAGTTAATGGTTCTAATTTGTGGGCCAGAACTGAATATCCAGATGTGCAGCCTCCTAAGTATAGGAAGATGCCTGGAAGGCCAAAGAAAAGAAGAAATTTAGATCAAGGTGAGATTGATGGTTCAGACAAAAAGATGAGAAGGAATGGGTTTAATGTTAGGTGTAACAGGTGCACAAAGGCAGGTCATAATAAACTGACCTGCAAGGACCACACCAGTCAGCAGGTATCACAAGGCCAGCCATATGAAGCATCTGTTCAGGAACCATCATAGTCTCAACAAGCATCACAGTCTCAACAAACATCACAGTCTCAGCAAGCATCACAGTCTCAGCAACCATCACAGTCTCAGCAGGCATCACAGTCGAAGCAGGCATCACAGTCTCAGCAGTCATCATAAGTTCAACCTCAACATAATTCAAGGAAAACCAAGCAAGATCAAGGAAGGCCAAACAAGCTATCTTTAAATAAGGCCAACTAAGCCTTTCATGCCCCCAGGCCCAACCACCAGGATGAGTGCAGCCAAGACTGCCGTAGGCCCAACAACAAGGAGAAGTACACCAACAAAGAGATCAACCAAGACTTGGAAACTTTAGGAAGATGCATTTTGTGTGGACTGATGTATTTTGTTTAGTTGTATTAGACTATGTCAATGTTAAGACAATTCTGTTAATGTTATGTGTTTTGTCAATGTAAGAATTCTGTTGTTGTATTAGACTATGGTACTGCTAACATTATGGTTTTGTCAATGTAAGAATTCTGTTTTGTCAATTATGATAAGCAATTATGTCAATTATGTTTGGTTCTATCAATGTAACAATTCTGTTTTGTCAATTCTGATAAACAATTATTTCAATTATGTTTAGCAATTATGTCAATTATGTTTAGCTGATAACAAATGCTAACATTATGATACTGTCAACATAACAATATCAACTACCATTGATCACAAATAATCCATTACAAATGTCTAATTGGTATTGTCAACTACAATTGATTCAACAACAACAACATCCTAAAGCATTCTAAAAACAGTGAGAACAAATTGATTCAACAACATCCTAAAGCATTCTAAAAACAGTGAGAACAAATTGATTCAACAACATCCTAAAGCATTCTAAAAACAACTACAACAAGGCCTATGAACAAAATCAATTTCCAGAATTTTATCAACTTCATGAGCTTCTTCATGTCATTTTCCATTTTGCTTATTTGTTTCCCATATTTTTCAATAGTCACTTGAGCCTTTGCCACTGACTTTGAGAGCTTCTCAATTCTATCCATCAAATATTGCTCCTTCTCATCTCCAACCTCTTCAAAATACCATCCAAAGTACCCACAACCAGCATTGCTTGATCCCTACAAAATACCATCTTCAACATCAACCATTTTAAAACACAAATACAGCTACAAATTTTAAACAAACATACATATGACATACCTTAAAATTAGGACATCCCCAAAAATGTTTCCCATAGTTATTGAATTTTGTGGCCATACGAAGAACAGCTAAATCCCCACAGTGACATATAGGTTTCCAAGTTGTGCTTGTGTTGACATTCGATCATTCCTTCGAAGAACACCCACCATAACCGTGTTTTGCTTTCATCACTGGCGTTGGCGTCGACCCACTGGATTTCATCTTCGTGACTCTATGATTTTACTATTTCTTGAATCAATTTGGGGATAGATGAAGAGAAATTTTCGCAGAACCCTAGAAAATCATGAAACTATTTAGGGATGAAGAATCTCAGTTTAAAGGAGGAAGATGAAGCTATGTCAGCTGCCACGTATAGAAAAGTTAACGTCTGTTTGGGGGTGGTGGACGGAAAGGATCTATTTGGTACAATTTAACTAATTAAAGGACCTTTTTGTCACTTTTTAGAGATAAGGGACCATATTGGACCCAGTGATGGAGTTAAAGGACTATTTTGGGTATTTTGCCTTATTAAATCGAATAAATAAGAGAATGGGTCAATTTTGTGAATAACGAAGAATATAAGGTGGAGGGAGAGAGAGATATGGATTTAACTGGGCAAAAAATATGATTTTGAATAATAAGGTCTTATAAATACTAAAGAGTGGGGAGAAATTAAGTTAGAATCTAATCTGACAATACGTAAAAGGAGGCAGAGAGATTTTTGGGGAAAAAAGCGGTTTGGGAGCAGAGGTTCAAAGAACTTCTAGAAGAATCAACCGTACTGCAAATCTGAGGTAGGATGAGTTGTCTACACTTGGGTGATTTCAGGCTTGTAGGATAGTGAGGGTTCCTTACCCTCATGTCAGCGTCTTAGGGATCATTATGAGTTTTCCTTATTTTTCCTTTATGTGATAAATGAGATGCATGTTTTCTTGACTATTTTGAATTCTATATGATTGTTGTTCTTACGTGTTTGCTTTGAGACCTTAATAGGGGATTTGAAATAAATCCCTTAAGGGCTCTATAAGTTATTGTTGGATGTGATAATCTTCTATGATAATTATTTGCTTTTTTGTTGTTTTGGTTTCTTTTGAATTGTTACCTTGCTATGGGGGGATTCAAACGACTTTGTTAGGGTCGTTTGATTCCCCAAATGTGTGATTTTGAGGACTCTATCATGTTTTCCCTAAATTTTACTAAGTCGATTGTTTTTTCCGGAATTTTCACAAAATCAAAAGAAACATAATTTTTAAGTTATTTTATGAAAATTCACTTTTTGGAAAAACTTCAAACTGGAAAAACATTTTTTTAAAACCGACTTTCCGGATGAATTAGAGAAAATTGGTCGAGGGGATTTCTATCGGGCCTCAGATGGCGGCCAATAGAGTCGCACAAGTCGGAGGCAGCCGGTGATCGCTGAGAACGCATCCATGCGATAACTTGCTATGACGCGAGGCAACAACTTGGGAGCCGCATTGCGGCGATAACATAGAAGGTCGTACAACGGTTAGTCACGGTGGCTGGCTGCACCGGGCTGGCGGCGACTGCACGATTTTGTTGCGGAGATTTCGTGGCAATGTCGGATTCCTCAATCGCTCGTGGGTAGCGCCACGCCCCAGTGTCGGCATCGGTGGTGCCACGACGACGACTAACAATGGCAGATTTCGATCCGATTCCAACTTTTCGATCAATTTTGACTCTTTCGACTTTCAATTATTTTCGATGTTTTTTTCAAGTTTTTGAGCATTTCCTAACGTTTTTGGAGTTCGGGAACCCTTTGTTGGTATTTTTGAGCATCTTGGAACATTAGAGTTCTTTTGGTGACCTTAGGGTCACTTTTGAGTAAGTTGAGCAAATTGTTTTCCAATACCTAATTGATGGCATGACATAATAATAATAATGATTTTTTGAGAGTTTATTTTTATAGAAAATATGAATATTTGAGAGTTTTTGAGAAAGTAATGAGTTTTTGAGAAACTATGGGTCTTTGGGACTTTTTGAGTTGTTTTGAGCAATTTAATGAGTTGAGAATAGTTTGTAATAACATAACTTAACCTTTTGAGATGAAATAATTAAATTGTTTTAAAAATATATTTTTGATGCAAATCTCTAACTTTCCCCTTAAGATCTCAAACTGGTTAACATCCAAGGCTTTACTGAAAATGTCAGCCAATTGTAACTCGGTGGCTACATGTTCTAAAGCAACAATCTTTTCTTCAACCAACTCTCTAATGGAATGAAGATGAATATCAATATGATTAGTTTTACTATGTTGAATAGGATTCTTGGAGATGTTGATAGCACTTAAATTGTCACAGTACAATGTAATGACATCTTGTGAGACATTATATTCTGTCTGCATTTGCTTCATCCAAACCAACTGAGAATAACTGCTTCCAACTGCTATGTATTCAGCCTCAACTGTGGATAGAGAAACACAATTTTTCTTCTTACTAAACCAAGATATCAGATTGTTTAAAAAAAAAGCATCCTCCAGATATGCTTTTTCTATCATCAACACATCCTGCCCAGCCAGCATCACAATAAACACATAGCTCAGAATTAGAACCATGAGAATATAACATACCATAATCACATGTACCATTGACATAATTCAAGATTATTTTCACTTGGTTGATGTGACTCACCTTGGGATCAACTTGATACCTAGTACAAACACCTACAACAAAAGCAATATCAGGCCTGCTTGCTGTGAGATATAATAAGCTTCCAGTCATACTTCTGTAGAGATTTTGATCCACATTCACACCCTTTTCATCTTTAGGCAACTTCAGATGAGTAGGAGCAGGTATCCTTTTGTGGCTAGCATTCTCCATTCCAAACTTCTTAACTATATTCTTGACATATTTACTCTGAGATATGAATATATAGTCTTCCATCTACTTGACTTGAAGACCAAGAAAATAAGTTAATTCACCAACTAGGCTCATCTCAAATTCAGACTGCATCTGTTTGACAAAACGTGGAACCATCTCCTCAGACATCCCACCAAACACAATATCATTAACATAAATTTGAGCAATCATGAGCTTCTTTCCTTCTTCTTTCACAAAGAGAGTCTTGCCTATGTTACCTTTTTTGTAGCCATGTTCAACAAGAAATTCTGTAAGTTTCTCATACCAAGATCTTGGAGCTTGTTTCAATCCTTATAGAGCTTTTCTTAACTTGTAGACATGATAAGGTAAATTAGGATCAATGAATCCTTTGGGTTGTTCCATATAGACTTCCTCATTTAAGTAGCCATTCAAGAAAGCACTCTTGACATCCATTTGATACAATTTTAACTTCAAGATGCAAGCAACTCCAAGAAGTAATCTAATAGATTCAAGTCTAGCAATAAGAGCAAAGGTCTCGTCAACATTAATTCCCTCAACTTGAGTGTATCCCTGAGCAACCAGACTAGCTTTATTTCTGGTAACAACTCCCTGTTCATCAAATTTATTCTTGTACACCCACTTGGTACCTATCACATTTGATCCTTCAGGCCTTGGGACAAGATCCCAAGTTTCATTCCTCTTGAATTTAGCTAATTCCTCTTGCATAACATTGATACAAAATTCATCAGTTAATGCTTCTTTAACATTATTTGGTTGTATGTTTGAAACAAAAAAAGAGTTAGAGATTATCTCCCTTGATCTAGTAGTAACTCCTTTATTCAACTCTCTTATGATGAGGTCTTTAGGATGATGTTTCTGAATTCTGATAGAGGGACCCTTGTTGGTGTGACTAGCTTCAGGCTTAGAACCAGAGGGTTGTTTATCAATACTTCTGTCTTCAGTTTCTGGTGGAGTAGAATTTTGGAATGTTTCAACATCATCCAGGACATCAACTATTTTGTTCAAGTCTTATCATCAACAACAACATTTATAAACTTCATCGTTACTTTAGTTCTGGAGTTGTAGACTCTGTAGTATCTGCTATTGGTAGAGTATCCAAGAAATATCCCTTCATCACTCTTTGGATCTAATTTTCTTCTTTGTTCACGATCTGCCAAGATGTAGCATTTACTTCCAAAAACATGGAAGTACTTCACAATAGGTTTTCTTCCTTTCCATAATTCATACGGAGTAGCTGAAGTACCTTTCCTTAAGGTGACTCTGTTGTGAATGTATCATGCAGTATTCATAGCTTCACCCCAAAAATGATAAGGAAATTGTTTTACATGTATCATTGCTCTAGCTGATTTCTGAATAGTCATATTCTTGAGTTCCACAATTCCATTTTGCTGAGGAGTAAAAGGAGATGAGAATTCATGACTAATTCCTTCAGAGGAGCAAAATTCAGCAAACTTGGCATTCTCAAATTCCTTCCCATACTTCTGATTCTAATAACATTGCTTTCCTTTTCTCTTTGAAGTTTTTGACAGAGATCTCTGAAAACTTCAAAAGCTTATGACTTTTATCTGATGAATTTATCCAACTGTATCTTGAATAGTCATCCACAAGAACATAAACATATTTCTTTCCACCTATACTTTCTACCTGCACAGGTCCCATCAAATCCATGTGAAGAAGTTCTAAGACTGTTGAGGTGGTAAGATTTTGGATCTTATGATGTGACATCTTAGTCTGCTTTCCTACTTGGCATTCTCCATAAATTCTTCCTTCTTCAACTTTGAGCTTGAGAATTCCTCTGACAACTTCCATGGATATGATTCTCTTTATGCCTTTCAGATGCAGTGCCCAAGTTTCTGATGCAGTGCCC
This sequence comes from Lathyrus aphaca, assembly GCA_963966055.1. NCBI lineage: Eukaryota > Viridiplantae > Streptophyta > Magnoliopsida > Fabales > Fabaceae > Lathyrus > Lathyrus aphaca. The sequence continues at coordinate 515,829,742 of OZ014522.1, forward strand.
AAGTTTCTGATGCTAGAGTTTAACTTCATCTTCTTTGGCAAGAAAACAAGAGGAGACATAACTTGAATCTTGAGACGCCCATAAAATAGTTGTCCTTAGATCTGACTCATTTCATGATTTATTTACCTTTATCATCTGTAAACAGACATTCATATTTGGAGAAATTAAATTTCAGTCCTTGATCACATAGTTGATTGATGCTAATTAGATTGGCAGTCAGCCCTTTTACAAGTAGCACATTGTCAAGTCTAGGCACTCCTGAGGAGTTCAACTGTCCAATTTCCTTGATTTCACCTTGGCTCCATCATCAAAAGTAACAAAACTAGTAGCACGAGGTCTCATATTCACCAGCATATTTGTGACTCCTGTCATATGTCTTAAACATCCACTGTCAAAATACCAATCATTTTTTGCTGAAACTCTGAGAGAGGTATGATTCATCAAACTGTTGGTACCAATCTTAGGAATCCATTGCTTTCTAACCTTAGGTAGGTTTTGAATTAGAACAAGCTGAGCGACATGCTTAGGATATCCACAAAGTTTGAAATAGTAAAGCTACAAGTGACCAAACTTTCCACAATAGTGACACCTCCATCTATAGGAATTTCCTCTTATGTAATTTGCAGGTCTTCTGTTATGGTGTTGAGACATCTGATTCAACATCTTTGGTGTAAGCTTAGAATGAGCAAGATCTGAGACAAGTTCTTTTATTTTTTCAAAACCTAGGCTAGTCACGTCTCTATCTATCTTTCCAATTTGCAGAATCTCATCTAAAGTTTTTGAACTGTTGTTCAACATCCTGACAGACTTGGTCATCTGATCATGTTTGGAGTTTAGCAATGTTACCTCATTCTCCAGCTTGGAAATGATTTCCAGATGCTCTTCTTTCTCAGGCTCCAGTTGAAATATGAATTTCTTTTGTTCCTCTTCTTGTTGGCACACTTCTTCATTTTTAAGACATAGTTCTCTATAGAAAATAACTAATTCATCATATGTGACTTCATCATCACTAAAATCAGAATAGTATTTCCCAATTAGAGCAATATCATTCTTAGCATATTTTTTTCAGCTTCATTTTCAGTGTCTTCATATGACCAGGCCATAGTAAGACTCTTTTTCTGATTCTTGACGTATGTGGAACATTCATATATGATGTGATCAAACCCTTCACATCCGTGGCACTGAACTCCTTTTCCTTGAGAAGATTTCTCTTCAGCCCTTGTCTTTCTACCAATGTCATTTGACCTACTGATGTCAGATGAGTTGTTCTTGACATTTTGTTTTGACTTCTTGTCCATCTTTTGCATTACTTTGTTAAACTGTCTCCCAAGAATAACTATATCATTATATAGACCTTCCTCAGTATTCAAATTATATTCTTTTACTCCATCTTCAGTATTGGAAGAAAACACAATTTTTTTTATTTTCTTGCCAGATTTGTCACTTATACCGATCTCAAAAGTTTGAAGAGATCCAATAAGTTCATCCAATCTCATTTTGCTAATGTCATGAGCTTCTTATATGGAAGTGTCCTTCATGTCAAATCTCTTAGGTAGATATCTGAGAGCTTTTCTCACCAACTTTTCTTCAAACATTGTTTCTCCAAGAGTATTGGATGCATTAGCTATCTCAAGGATGTTCATATGAAAATCATAAATACTTTCATCATCTTTCATCCTTAAGTTTTCAAATTTTGTGGTGAGCAGTTGAAGACTGGAGTCTTGACATCTTAACTTTGGAGGTACCTTCATGAGTAGCTTTTAGAATATCCCAAGCATCTTTGACAACAATACAAGTATTAATCAATCTAAATGTGTTTTTGTCAATCCCATTGAATATGGTATTCAAGGCTTTAGAATTTCCTAGAAAAAGCTCATTTTCTTCTTTGTCCTTAACAAAAGGATGTTCCCATCCTCTCAGAAAAACTTTCCAAGCCTTGTTATCCAAAGAATTCAAGAACACAACCATCCTTGGCTTCCAGTAATCATAATTAGTTTCATCTAGAATGGGTGTTCTGTTCACAAATCCCACTTCTTTGTCCATTATACTAGAAAGTAACTTCCCTAGATCTCACCCAGATACATAGCAGGATGCCTGCTCTGATACCAATTGAAATTCTAGTATCAAATATGTGATGTCAAAGGTGATGTCACGACATAACTATCTGAATATTAACAAGGTAAAAACAATATAGAGAAAAGCAGTAATAACATAATAAATTGTTAACCCAGTTCGGTGCAAACTCTCCTACTCCGAGGGCTACCAAGCCAGGAAGAAAATCCACTATTAGTAGTATCAAATCAAAGCCTAAACAATACCAATTTAAAACTTCTCACTTGACCCTACCCAATGCAACTTCTACCTAGAAATTATCATTTAGATATGAGAAATCACCATCTCACTCCCCCTCAATCACAAACTGTGAAAATAAAATAAAACCTTTCAAGAAAAATAGAAGAACACTCTTCCAAAACAGAAAACTTGATCTTGCTTAAAAGTTTTAATCAAGAACAAACACTCATTCTTAAAAGCTTAGCACAGACAAAATTACAACTAAAAAATCAGTCCAATTCAAATATCTTGGTGATGTATGAATGACTCACAAATAATATACACACAAGGAAAACCCTAAAACTAAAAAGCACTCAGCTTTACAAATACACAATATTCAGTACCATGCAATTAGGTTAAACATCAAGTAATATAGAGCATTCTTAATGGGCCTGGATGTGAACAGAAACTTCCTCCAATTAGATCACAAGATTTACTCCAAATTAAGTGTGACCAAGTTCGTTCTTAATTAAGGAAGTGAAGAATTACGAAGCTATCGTGATAGAGGATCCGAAAAATAAGGAAAGTTTGACCGTGAACGACCAACATATGAAAATTTATCTTGCAGGCGATGTTGATTGCATAATTTGTTATGTTTTCTTTGATGATCAATGAGATCATCTTGGACCATCGAGCTTATCCGACGTTAAACAAGCGCTCGTTGAAAGGCACCCCAATTTTGTAAGTATTTATCGTTTTTTGTCATGTTGATGTATAGTCATGTTTTAATCTTATTGATGTTCTTTTGAACTTTGTTGAGCAAATATTGTTGCTGCTATTTTTTTATGTGTAATGCAGAGCGTGTTAAGCGCGCCTGATCGCGCTAAGCGCGGTCTGGAGTTTCTTGGACAAGTCCGGGCAGGAGAAACCGCACAAGCGTGCATAGCACTGCGCTAAGAACGGTCTGCGAATTTTTGAATTTTATTTATTTATTTTTGACTGGGCACAAAGTCAGACCTGACCCAATATGTTTCAACATGTTTTACTTACGGTTTATGGAGTTTTTGCCTCCATTTACCCATTTTTCACAAAAATCATTTCATAATTCTCTCTTCTCCATTTTTCTCTTGTGAAAAATTTTCTTATGCCCTAACTTCATCATCATCAACCGTAAGTTCAATGGTTATTTCCTTGAAGTTTGTTATAGAACCCTAGGAATTTCTTCTTCTTCACAATTGTTTTATATTTTGTTTGATTGTGGTTAGGATCTTTAATTTTAGGGTAAATGGTAGGTTAATTTTAGGTTTTAGGGAGTAATTTGGGATTATATGTGATTTATGGAAGTTAAACCTTTGTAGTTGTTAATTGTAAATGTGAAATTATGTTGTGTTGGGTTTTTATTTTTAAAACCCTTTGGTTCGTCTCTGTGTAGAGAGGATTTTTTTCTGCAATTCGTAGAGAGCGTTTAGCGCGGTCAGGGAAAGGCAGAAAAATTCCTCATTCTTAAATTCTATTTTAACTTTAGGAAATGTTAGGCTGTGTTTGTTTAGGAATTTAGGAATTTTGTAAACTATTATTAAGTGACATTGTTTTCTGTTTTGTGGATGTTTTGCTTTTGTTCCAGGATATTCGGAAAAAAGAAGCAAATAACTAGTTCTTCTTTTGCTTTTGTATTGTGGATTTTCTTTGCATGCAAACTTTATTTTAGTAGTTTATTTCCATCCGGGCGAGTGAGGATTTTTAGTATTATGCTAGTGTTTATTTTCTTTCACTGCAAATTTAATTTCCAACTAGGCGGATGAGGATTTTATTTTGTTAAAACTTTCTTTTGGATAATATAGTAGTTTCCGACCGTGTGGATGAGGATTTTTTTTTTATGTTTGGTTGGTACAATTTTTTTGTGTGTTTGTTCTTATTTTGGGTAATTGATTGAAGGAAGCAAGAACCGATCGAATGATGAAAAGTTTTGAAACACCAATTATGTGATGTTGATGATATGGGTCTTGAATTGATGCGCGAGAAAGGTACATTGCGATTAGTTTTTCTTTAGAATGATAACATGCTTATGAACTTTATGCTTTGTACAAAAATTAGGATTTAATTCATTTTGCAAGCATGTTCATATTAGAATCAATTATGATAAAACCACAAAGAGAGTTACTTTATATTGTTCACAAAAAGAGTGATTTAGTAATTGTTGCTTAACTCATGCGATTCATATTTAATCCTTTATTCATTTGAAAATCTTGGAAACATTGAAATGATCTAGGCATTGTTTGACTTTGAGAAAAACCACCAATCGGAAAAGGCTTTATTTTACCTTGTGAGAAGTGTGAGCATTTGCTAGCCAATTTTGAGCCTTCACAAATAGAATGAATCATGAAATAAAACCGGCAAAATGCCCGGTAACCCCCTCAATAGTGGTTGTTGTTAAAATAAAATTGTTGTGATTCATTCTAGTTTTTTTATACACTTATCCCTATTGTTTGAACATGCTTTCAAAGAACTTTGTCCATCAATTAAGGCATGATTTAAAGTTGGAGAGAGTGGTTGTGTTGTGAAAAAGAAAGAGATTTGGTGGAATGGTGTCTCTTATGAGAAAGAAAGAAAAACGTAAAGTATTGTTTGCTATGCATTACACTCAAAAGTGAGTTGTTTGTAAAGAGAAAAGAAAAGAAGCAAGTAATCAAAATTAAAGAGGACACCAAGAAAATAAAATAAATGAATGAATTGAATTGATTTGAGGTTTGGCTAAGTTGGGATAAATGACATGTTCTTCATTTTGAGTTTTTTTTTATAGCCACTTTGTTTCAATGGACTTTTATAAATATCTCTTTCTTGTTAACCCTTGTCAAGTTACAACATTTAGAAGTCCTTAAAAGATCTTTGTTTTCTTGATTTCCTTGTGAATTATTTTGATGAATGCATGAGTTGTTCTGGATGTTGGCACATTTGCTAGTGAGAGTGTTTTGTCCTGTGTAGTATTGAACGAAGTTCATTTGAGTAATTTAAGTGATTCTAGTTTGAACATGCACCTGCTTGTGATTGAATTGCTTAATGTTTGTGTTTAGAATTTAGTTCATGATCATGTTTAGATTCTGAGTTTGATATTGAGAATTGCTTGTCGACGCATCAGTTAAGTTTGAATCATCCATTTTTTATTGTGTTTTCTTTGCTAAATTTTTCTTGTTTCGTGTAAATCTTACCTTTGTTCGAGGAAAAACAAAGAAGAAAGTTTGGGGAAGTTGTTAGGTGCTAAATTGTGTTAAATATAGTTTAGTTTTTGACATCTTTTGAATCTCTTTAATCACAGTTGTATGCTTTTCGCCGTTGTTTCAGTAAATAAATGTAGTATAACTTAATTCTTTTGATTGATATAGTTATTTAACTTATGTGTTGATTTTTTTTTGTAGGTTTTAGCATCTCAAATGGACAAAGTGGAGATTCTTGCTAGATGCTTGTGAAAGTCTTGGAGTTTGTTGCAAAAAGGGAATGCGCGCTAAGCGTGGCCAGAGCGTGCTAACAAGATTTTTGAAGCTCAATTCCAGGAGAAAACGCGCTTAGTGCGGTCACAAGCTCACTGAGTGCGTTTTAGGGTGGTTTGATCAATTAATGAAGACGCGCTATGCGCGGTCTGCGATTTCAGCCACACTATTTATAAGTTCTTTCACAATTTTGTTGGATGTAATTTTAGAAACATAGAATAAATACTCATAAACTCTTAAGCTTTATTTTATTGAAGATTGGAAGCGTCAATAGTCGAGAAGTCGCCGTTGATGCTTGCTCATCTCTTCTTTTTTCTTGTTTGTGAAGCTACCATGTCAATGGATATCTAATATTATTTTGTGTCAAGATTGAATGTATTGCCATTGATCTAAGTTATTGAACTTGTGGATGATAAATATATGGCGAAAAACCTTGTCTTTATGGTTTATCCTCTGTGATAGTTCATGATCGAGAAATATGCTCTAACTCTTTATCTAGGTTTTAATCCATCAATGAACATAGACTAGAGATAGTTATGAGAGTTGATGTTCATAAATATTGCACTTGAATGTTATCATTTTGATAGTTTGAGTGAGAGATCATCAAATGATCAAAATGGTAAAACTCACAATATGTGTTAGAGATAAACATATTGAGAGGATATGTGATTATATTTGTCGTCGCAACGTCACTTGTTTTATCGATTATATGCGTACAAAATGGTTTATTGAACCCTAATCTTGGCATGATTTATTAAATCTTTCAAAATCGATAACTTTTACCGTTAACTTTATTTATTAACTTATGCAAACAATCCGTTACCAACAAACAAAAACCCTTGTTACTTTAAGTTTAAGACGATTTCAACTATATAACGACAATAATATCTTATAACAATCTTTGTGGAACGATAACAAAAATCTGACTCTTTGTATTTCAACAACTAGCATAATAAGATTTTCACAACCTAAACAATAAGATTTACGTGGTTTAAACATCTTGACTCAAGACTTCTGCTCAAGCACATAGCAAGATTCTTTAATCTAAATTGTTGAAGGCTCAACAAAGTAGAGAACAAAATGTATATGATATAGGTATCAGAGATACTAGATATCACCATAAAGAAGACTTAATAAAGCACTTAAAAAAATATTAATTTAAGATATTAAATATATAAATGAAAAATAAACTTAATTTCTTACCATAAAGAAGACTTAATAAAGCACTTAAAAAAATATTAATTTAAGATATTAAATATATAAATGAAAAATAAACTTAATTTCTTTTTTAAATTTCGAGAAGAAAACAAGTTGTGTTTAATGAAATGAATTTAACTAAATTGAATTGTTCGTTAATTTAAATTAAATCAAATTTATATTTAAAAGAGAAAATGTTTCAAAAACTAAATCAAATTTTGAACAAAATAAATTCGTATCTGAGTCAAGTCGAATTTATACGAATTCGACGCGACTCATTTTCTTCTATAATACTACTATAATATTTCAAAATAAAAACAAAGGGACACTTTTTTTCTCCTCGGGAACAGATGTTCTTAAAATTCAGTTAAACAGTATAGTAGAGAGGGTAGTAGCCCTATTATAATCGTTCTTCTTTTATGTGACAAGAAAGAACCATTCACTAATAGCTATTCTATAGATATATATTTCTCTTCACTCTGCAAAACCCTACTATATATAGTTACTATTAAATTACTATTACTAGGTAGCTATATATGCATCAACATGCACTACTCTATGCTGTCTATATACATTTACATAACAAAAGAACCACTACTATTAGTTTTCATATTTTCTGCCAATTCCTTTTAACACAATAAAAACTGGTTGATCACTCTGCTCCCATTCATATGCAATCTTCCTTTTTAACACATTTCTGTATACAAGAATATATTCAGGTCACTTCTTTTCTTACACCTTCTCTTTCATTATTTATTAAATACAAAGCTTTTCTGAATGAAAATCTGTATTTGCACTTTTACAGCGTTCAAACATCTATCTCACCGTTCATTCTCCCAGGTAACATTTTGTTTCTATCTTGTTATTTACGTGACATAATTTGAATGTTCAGTTTCTATTCATTCTTGCTTCTCTGACTGAAAAGCTAGTACATGTTTATGAGTTTCTCAATGAGAGGAACTTTGCTTTTTCTGAGGGTGGCTTTAGCAATCTTGATTTTACTTTCATATTTGTTAATTTAATCTGAGTTGATTTTTTATCACATATATGAAATGATTTGGTCTATGATAGGTATAGTGATAAGATCATGGGAATTTTATGGAGAGATATTTTTGTTTTGGTTGCCACATCTACTCTCATGAGTGATGACTTTTGACAGAATGAGACGTGGAAGAATTGAATACATTAGTTTTTTATATGAATAAGATAAAAAAGATTAATTTCTTCATGTTTAAATATTAAACATAATTCATTACCAAAAAATAAATTAAAGATAATTAGGATAACAAATGAGAACTTTAAAATACAATAAAACCCGGCAAAAACAATTAGAAAGGAGGGAAAATGTAATTCTTTTAAGGCTTAATTTTTTTTTTGTATATCTTAATTTTGGGGTTATTTTGGTTTTTTAATTTAAAATATATTTATATGCTTTATCATTTTAGTTCTATTTTTCAAATTAACGATGGGAAAATTCAAAACTTAATCATTATATCCGTTGTTAATTTGAAAAAAAAATTAATATGATAATTTTAAAGAATTAAGAAATTAATATGAATTTTTATAAGTTAAGAGATCATGTATAAATATATTTTTTAAAATGAGAAGGTGAAGAAGATTTTTTTATCATATAGTCTAATGGTCCAGTGGTTATAATTTATTTATTTAAAGATGAATAAATGAGATGATACAAGTTTAAATTTGTATACTTGTATATTTGATATTCTTATACAACTAACAATTGAGTTAATTTAACTGAACAAAGGTGAAGAAGATTTAAAAAATTATTATTGTAAAAAAAAGGATACAGTCTAAAATCAACAACAATGATTAAATATTAGAAAGTTGTCATTACACTCTTAGTATCTCTTTCAAATTCTAAGAGAGTGAATATATAAGGTAATTGAATTTTTTAAATAATTTAGAATTTTAAACAATTCAAATGATTAAATTAAAATTAATTTTGTTCTAAATTTTTTTATTTGGATAGAGTAATAAATTATTTATCATCAAATTTTTTAAATCATTTTTATAAATTTTAAAAGTTAGTTTAATGTCTAATTTATAATATGAAAAATATGAATTAATTTGTATTTTTTGAAACTTTGATAGGATCAATTAATAAATTTTGTAATTATTAAGGACTTATTTGTAATTTTTGTAAAAATTATGACAATGAACTTAAAATTTTCATAAAATACGAGGACTATCTTACAAAATTTAAAAAATTAAGAATAAACAATTTAATATTCACATTATATAAAAGAATAGGAGCAATTTCAAATGTTTTACATTTTAATATTGTTTGAAATTTCTTAAATTTAATTTGAATAAAATACTTCATAAATTTACGTCATTTTAACAATTATTTTCCCTTAAACCAAAAAAATATTTTCAAAATTTTTTTTCTTCTAATTAAAATGTTTTATCCAAAAACACTCTAAAAAAATTTTAAATATTCTTTTTTTTTCTGTATGTATTTTGAAATTCAGATGCGGAGCATAATAAATACAAAACCGTGTTTGAATGATCCAAAATTTGTCGTTGTTAAAATCTGTATAAATAGAACTTTATAAAAATATTTGTCACAATTTTCTTACAAGCAAAATGCATCTATAAGAAAGAGGCATTTTCAAGAATTTAAGAGTTTAAAGAATACGATGCAATCAGCCACAACCCAAGGATCATACAGCCAAAACTAAACTAACATATATGGCCTTTCTGAAACATCTTGGCCTTAAACCTCTCAAATAAATAAAATACTTGGCCAGATTTTAGTTTCACAATGTTGTTGTTCTTAACTATCAATTGTTTATTAAATATAATAATTTTGTCTCTAAATTAAAATTTTGTCATTAAATTATATAAGGTTGAATATATTATTTTAGTTTCAAGATCTTTTAAATTTAGCCTTAAATAGTTTTTACTCTACTAACTTTTTCATTCTTAAACTCTTAAAATTTTAAATGATTACCTCTTAAAACATTTTTAAAATTTTATTTACTAATTTAGACTTAAAAATTAAATTTCAAAGTTAAATAAAAATATTTAATCTAACAATATACCAATATATTTCAAAATTATAAAATAACATCTTTTGATTTCTAAATTTTAAGTGTTACAAAACACACGTTAGAATCTTGGCCTCGAACAAGATAATTATTTTAAAGATCCCAAAACAGGTTCTAATGATATTCGAGTCCATCTCTTTTTTTGAAGAACTAAAGTCAAAAAGGTACCAAAAACTAAGAAAAGTATTCAAAAGTTAAAGAACTTAATTCAAAAACACAATCACATAGCTAGACTCCTACAAGAGTCACATGACAATTCATAAAATAAACAATGGATACATTCATTCTACCTTAAAATCATCTCCAAATCTACACTTTTGTTTCCACCCCTATTAATAATCAACTTTTGTTATTGCCATAAACCTACTTATTATATTAATCGCATTTGTTAGTATGATCTACTACAAATTCTCATATATAATGTTTTCATTTTCACTTATTAGTGCATACTCTCCATCATCTTTTTTTTCATCTTCAACTAAATTGCATAACTAAAAATTTAGTCAAATAATCCAAAAGAGTGTTGACGATTTTAACATCAACCATTAAATCTTTTCACCATATATATAAAATATATTTTAAAAAAACATTCTAAACGAATAATATGGAGCAACTCGACAATACTATCTTTGTCTTGTCCTCTACAAAAATTTCAAATTGTTCCATCTTGATTACCTCTTCAAGGTTTCAATGTAAGAAAATTGTTTTTTCTATCTATTTATTCCATCTCAATATTATATTAAACCACAATAGATATAAAGATCTTACTGAAAAATGGAGGGTGAAGAGATGATCCCACTCTTCTGATTTTCAAATTTGTTACCACTGGTTCACCAACACTCTTATAAACATCCTTATATGAGACAACCATAATATTACAAGTTCACAGAATATCCCATATTTAGACAATTAAATGAAAAATTAAATGATGAGAATTCTAAACAATCAATACAAATATGCGAGATGTCTAAATTGAAATTATTAATCAATTAACCAAATCTAATATTATAAGTTACAATAAAATATAATAACTAGAAATACAATCAAATGACTTGATATATTCCACACCTATAGTTATACAAAAATCTCAATGAGTATATAACACCTAGTAACATGCAATTCTATGAAAGCGGTAAAAATCTAGTTATACACAATTATAAAGAAAATTAAAGAGAGGGATAAAGAGAGTGCACTTGTGTTTATACTAGTTCATTGTGTCCGTCCTCTCTTTACGCATAATTCAGTCTCCAATAGCGAATCATTGAAAATTCGAAGTCTTTTACTATTTTGAAAATGTTTACAACGGGTGTTTAATACAATTAAGGAACCAAATATGAATGAAATTACAACACAATTAAATAGCTCCAAAATGTATATTTCCTTCTTCAGATGTATACAACCCACAAAATTGGATCCTCAAGACCTTTACTCATATCCAAAATCCTCTCAAAGGCCCCATTTTGCAGCAATCTTCACTCAACCTTATTGGTATCTTGTCTGAGCTCTTGGTCTATCTGAAGGAATAGAAACAACCGACTTTGTGTATAAAAACCTCCACTTAGTTTTACCAAAGTATTAAATATATAAGAATCATTTCATTTTTCTCTTGCTGGATTGACAGTCCCAATTACACCACATAATTTAATACTTGATTTGTAACTCAAAAACTTCACAAACATTAATAACATATTTGAATCCTTGGTGAATATTGTATGCAATATCCAAAACTGAATCATTGTGAAATCTTTACTCGAAATCGACTTGAATCTTCTAACACAAAAAATGTTGTTCCAAAGTCTCCATTTTGTAACGAACTCTTAACTCGGTATCTTGATCCTTGGCATGTCCGAAGATTGAGAACAAACTCTCACTTTATCTGTAGGCTTCCACACAACACTATCTAAGTAATTATGGAGAGAAAAACCTCATTCGTTTTCGTTGGACTTGTCAATAACCAACCACAACCACACACTTTTCAAAGCTCCTCACCGATCTGACACCTCAAGATGAGAGTAAGATCTAAACGAAGATGGATAAAGAAAAGAGGTAGAAGATGAATATATTGTTTGCAAACATTCAAAACAAATTTAAGACTATTTTGAATATGAAAGTAGAAGTGTTTTGTGAAATTTTAAATTAATAGTAGAAGTATATGTTTTTCAACATTGTGAAAGATTTTGAGAGAAAATTAAAATTGAGTGAAAAATAGTGCTTGATTCGAGTCATAAGCGAGGAGTATGATTCGAGTCAAAAGATTGTGTGATTTGAATCAAGATTCAAGAACATATGAAAAACCAATTATGTGATTCGAGTCACACTTTCTGTGATTCGAATCCCGTGATTCGAGTCATAAAAACACGTGAATCAATTCAGATACTAAATCAAAACCATATAAATGTAGTCTTGTCTGATTCAAATCAAGCAGTCTGTGATTCAAATCAAGCGGTTATTATTCGAATCATGAATGTTTTGATTCGAATCATGGAAACATGAAAATAATTCTTGGACCTTGTGTAATTCTAATTTGAGTCGAGCAATAGTATGATTCGAATCACCCTTCCAGAATCTCAAATTTTGATAATTTCTTTAAGAACAGATTTAAAACTTAACCTTAATGTGCATAATTGTCTGAGGAGACTCAATAACAATATATACAAAATAAAAAGTTAAAATACAAACGATTATAATATAAACCTTTAGGAGACCGAGACAATGCAACTTCATTTTTCACTCGAACCTATTGGTACTTAGTCTGAGCTCTTGGTCTTTTTGAAGGAACAAAAACTTCTAACTTCGTTTGTAGAAACCTTCACTTAATTCTATCGAAGTATTTAAGTCATTCATTTGAGTCAAGAAATTCCATGATTTGAATCATCGTGACAAGACGAAAATCCAAAATTAGCTTTTAGAATTTGAATCGAATAAGCCATATGAGTGATTCGAATCAAACTTACTATTGATTTAAATCAAGAAAGATATTGATATGAATCACTTGGTAGAGGTAAATTATGAATTTTGCAATTATGCCATGATTCAATTCATGCATAACCTTGATTCGGATCACACTTCTAAAAGTTGAACTTTTAAGAAAAATGAAGTTTATGATTGAATCAAAAGCTAGTATGATTGGAAATATATATTTGTATGTTTCTTAACCTAAGTTTTTGACAAATTGACTCGAACCACTTCGCATGACTCAAGACACAAGGTTTATGCGTGCAAATACATTTTAGCAAAAAATGCAATTCTAAGAGATGCTCAATGATCTAACTTAGAGAGAACTCGATCACCAATCATAGTTAGATCATCTATAATCCTAGAAAAACCTCTAACTATATAAAAAAAAATCTCAAAAATCAAAGAGAGTTCTTTAGGATGGATAATAGATCACCCAAGCCACCTAAAAAATTCTATAACACAACACAAACACAACCTCTCTAGTCATAAAAAAGTGAGTAAACGACTTTAAAAGAGTAGGACACAAACCACAAAACAATATTACCAATGTCGAGTAAGACACACCGCTTAAAATTGTTCTCTCTTGTTGGAATCCTATTTAGGAATGAGAAGACAAATATTTTGGAGAGACCCAAATGACCCAAATTAAGGGCAATATTAGATCCTATATATTCATGGAGGCTGAAACACCAAGATCGATTTCAAGAAGAGTATTATTATACGAGATAACCAAAAAAAACTTTATCCTTCCCATGTTGACACCACCAATGATCTTTTTTTATAGAGAAAAGATAGTTCTTTGAACTTCTAGAAGGAGGTTAGCATATACACTTCTTTAAAAAAATGATTTATCTCGATTGAAGGTCCTAGAGCCCTATTATACTAAACTCAATCTTACTAGTTTTCCTATCTTGTTGGCTATAAATAAGTTAAAGATTAGGAAATCTAACCTTGAGAGGAGTTTTCCTCACCCAAGTGTCATCCAAAAAATGGTGAGAAGCATTCTCCCCAGTTTCTTAAGTAGGTCATCCACAAACCAATTAAAGGAAACCTTAGAATCAAAACGAGAAGACTCATTTCCTCCAAGTAGAAAAATCTCAAAAACTAGTTGAAAATACCCATCGAAGGACTAAACAATTTGATCCCATTATCTAGCTGAAAATATATCTCGCCACAAGACAATAACATTAGAGACCAATCTCCACTGTCATATATCTATCAACGCCAAGTAATCTAAGTGAATGTCATGAATATCTTTGGGTTAAGTACCCCTAGTGCTTTTTTGTTAATATACCCTTTTGCTTATAAAAAATGAATATCCAACCCACCTTTCTGTTTAGGTTTATATACTTTAGACCATTTAACCAATGAAATCTTAGACTCACATTTAACCCATGAAATTTTGACTATCTTTTTTAGCACGTTATTTGAAATTTTCATGAAAGTCAAGAAGAAAATAGTGTTCAAATTAAGGATTGAATGGGGAAGAAATAACCTTCCCCTAACTTAAGGTTAACCATCTCTTAGCAAGTGGTATGAAAAATTTGTTAATATTTTTTATATAATTTAAGCATTCTAGTATGAACATATTTTTGACATATTATATATTACTTATTTAAATAAATTGATATGAAATATATTTAAATAAAAGTTAAGAGGTTATGTGATACTCTTAAAAATTGTCAAAATTCATATATATCTAAAAGAAAGTTTATAATTATCGAGAAAAAGTTATATATTAGTTAAAAGATAAAGTTTACAAATGGATTCTATAGATGAGTTATGCCAAATTCTAACTCTTTCAGGTATCACAACCCAACCGACGAGGCCATCTACTGTTTATGTCAAACTCAATAGTGTTGAGTGCAATGAAGTATTGGAAAAACCAAATGCCACTTATTGATAATTTAGGCAACCCGTTCTTATCACTTACCAAGTTCAATAGTATTGTGTGTGGTATGGTGTATTAGAAAAAACCCATGTTTCTTATTTGTTAAAGATAAATCACACAAATAATTTATATAGAGTGACATCTTTTATCTTATAAATTCAATAAATTTATAAGGTTGAGTTAGGCTAAACTCTAATTTTTTCTATAACAAAATACTTTGGGTCATAAATGTCATGGTTATGAATGTTTAAGGGATGATGCTCTAAATACATTGCTAGTAGTTTATACTTGGTTGTTTGCTGGAACATATGGTAGGAAAGAAACTAAGTTATGTTCAATGACGCGGATGGAGATCCATATTCGATAGTGCTAAGGAGTATGTTTTTCACTTGGAGATGGATTCTAACTTTATCTAAAAATAGCACTTATTGTAGTTTTAATGAGTGGTTCAAGCAACCCTTAGATTTTATCCAGTGATGGTGAAGTTTGTATTGTATCTTGTTGGTCACGTATTGATGGTGTTTTGTTTGGGTTCGGATTCTCGTAGTACCCGTTTTTTATAGTAATATATATTTGACTTATAAAGAAAAATGTCATCAAATCTAATTTTGTCTAAATCTATTTTCACTGCGGATGCAGATTCGAACCTGCGAATATCACTTGTTTACCTTTAAATGATGAATACAAAAAAAAAAAGACATAAGATTTAATCTATGAAGCATTTTTATAAGAAAAGCATAATCTCCTACCCCAACAAAGATAAATTAGACAAGAATGCAGCTACATTGGTTGCTTCATATAGTTGAGTTGAGTGAACAGTAATGGTATCTAATTAAGAAGAGCAAGAAACAAGAATGAGAGACAGAGAGAGAGAGAGAGTACCTTGAGGGAAAAAGCATATTGTCCTGCCTGGTTTGCAATTATTCACTTGCCCTAACAATCATAGATCCTACTTTACCCCAAAAAGAAACTGGGATATCTGTCTTCTATTTGGTGTTTTCCATTTGAGCAAGATAATCATTATTCAAATACAAACCACTAATGTCCATTTTTTCTTCACCACCCATTAGGGTTTCTAAGCCCTACCTACTCCCTAGGGCTACTCCACTCATCCTTCCAAAACAACACAACCGATCTTCTCTTCTGCTTAACCATATCTGCATATTTTTCTCATGTTTTTTTATCTTAAAACCAAAAAGGGTTGTACAATGAATGTGGTGATTTTTCTGTTTGTTGGCAATGGCATTATTAGGTTATATTCTTCTTCAGAGATTCTCTGCTGCAATTTGTAGTGTTTTTAAGACATTCTACATAATTTGTTTTTTCATGTACTTATGTACTAACTTCATCATGCTATGTTAGTTTCTTTAATTTCAGAGTTTTTGATCATTTAGGGATCTATAGCTAGTTCAGATCTCAGATCTGGTTTGCATCTTCTTGTAGGTGAGTTTTAACTTTTTTTATTCTTTTTTTTTTTTTTACTGATTGCTTGTTAAAATCCTTATCTAGAAAAGCATTAGATTCCTCCCTGGAACACCATGGAATTTTATTATGTAGGTTTCTGGAATAATTAGGTTTTGATTTTAGGGTATTTGAATGTTTGTGTTTCTACTTTTGGGATGAAAGAAGACAGGGACATGAAATTAATATAATTAAGTAGATTAGACCATCATAAAGGCGTTTAAGTTTCTTTTTATCTTAACTGAAAACAATATACATTGATTGATGGTAAAACATTTCACATGATTGTAAAAATAATCACAAGTCAGGACATAATAGTAAAATACTCCCTCCCTTTGTTACATATTATAAATAATTTTAACTGTCTATATATAAATTAGATGCATTAATTATTCAATGAATCTGAATAGATAAAATTTGCTTATAATATGAAACATAGAGAGCAACTTAGGATGAGTCTTGTAATTTTTAATTCTTTTTAAAATTCATTTTCTTAATCAAAATTTGTTAGTTCCGTGGGGAATAGAAAAACCACCCTGTGTGTCCTACATGTTTCTGTTTCTTGGCAGTGGCAGGTAACTCTCTTGCAAACACATTTACCGGGTAAAAACACAATTTACATATTAATAAAAAAAAAAATGTAAAAAATATTAATTAACACCTCTGATTCAACACCTCTTAAATTGAATTAACATATTAATAAAAATATATTTGCTAAATTTTAAGTTTTGTATTTTTCTTAAATTGTTAAATACTCCTTTCACTTTTCTAAATTCATTAAATAATTATTGTATCTGATCTATAATACAAATAAGATATATTAATTATTTGATAAATCTAAAAAAAAAATGTTCCTTATAAAAATATGTTAATTTTTTAATAAGCAATTCATTTATTAAAAGAGGAATATAAGAAATACTCCAATCAATACGAAGAAGAAACATGGCATCTACCTCCTATTATAAAGAAGAGGTAGAGTATGTCAGTCATAGAAATTAACGGTAGAAAAAAAATACAAAGGATTATCACACGCAAGAAGTGTTAGGCCAACACAACAACAATTAACAGAAGAACAAAACAAATCAAAACTACAATAAGAAGAGACAATCGCATACAACCACCAAAGCATAAAATAGGTTAAAATGGAGGAAATTTTGCTTATTAAAAAAAACTTAGGAAGATCCAACTGGACTTCTAACCACCTAAATATCTTTTACTAGACATTAGAAACCAAACTACAAGTCATAAATAGATGTGAAGTCGACTTAAACCGATCCCCACAGTACATTTCATTCCTTCTAGATTAGTGACGACCTTTTGTTTGAATAGGTTTTACTTAGACAGGAACCTGTCATCCAAAAGTTGCCAAGAAAAAACAACAATTTAGAAGGAACCAGCTCTCCTAAATCACAGGAAAATTGGAAACACGTTATCTACAAACTCCTTAGAGATTAGACAAACTTCATATTAAACTTATTAGACAAACTTCATATTAAACTTGATAGTCATACGCCACATAGAAGGAACCATTTCTAGCATATATGTGTATTGTTTGATAAAAACATAAGTAGTTTATATATCTTATTCTTTTTTTTATGTGAATGAGTAGTAGATGATGAACCACATGCAACATCTTAGATAAATTAAAAATAAAATGGTTACCAGAAATTGAGAACAAAAACCTTAACGATGCAAAAAAAAAAAACACTAAAAGTATTAATAAATTCAATCTGATAAATAGTCAACAAACAACAAACATTCACACATCACGAGCACAATCCAGCAAACCCACAAACTGATTTGATTCCAAATTCTAAAACAATAATGATGCTTGAACAATTGTGAGCATCAAATCGAAGACATTCCCAAATGTTTAGTGTTAATAAATCCAACCAGGTAAATAGGCAACAAAAAAACAAACTCATTCACACATCATGAGCACAATCCAACAAAAAAACAAACTCATTCACACATCATGAGCACAATCCAACAAATCCACAAACTGATTTGATTTTAAATTCTAAAAAAAAGAATGATGCTTGAACAATTTTGAGCATCAAATAAGAGACGTGTCCAAACATTTCGAGTTAATAAACCCAATCAGGTAAATAGTCAACAAACAACAAGCATTCACACATCATGAGCACAATCCAAAGAACCCACAAACTCATTTGATTCCAATTTCTAAAAAAGAATAATGCTTGAACAATTGCGAGCATCAAATCAGAGACGTGCCCAAACGAATCCGAACTTCAACAATTGCGAGCATCAAATCAGAGACGTGCCCAAACGAATCCGAACTTCTATAGATTGGCAAATGAATTTGCCATTTACACAGAAGAAATACATTAACCAACATCTCACTCCAACAATCAACAAAAAGCAATAACATTCATTTCGAGGCAAACAATCTGAAGTCAATCACAAATAGAAAAGACTTGGATAATAAAAAACTTGCTATCACGATGGAACTTAGAACACGACATCCAGAGAGGAAACCAAAATACAAAACCTACACAAGAATAACTATAATGTAAACCGATACAGTCTAGTAAAACATCGCATATCCGAAAAAATGAATTAATATTGTGAGCAAGCTGAATCACCGCAAAAAGAGGAATCGATTGTCAGCGATGCTTGTAAAAACAACGATCCCAAAGGAATTGAAAGGAGAGGGGTTTGAGAACGTCAAACCATTTCACAGTGTCTCTACATAATTGAATTAATATTTAAATATTAAAAAAAAATTGAATTAATATTTAAATATTAAAAAAGAGAAGGGATAGAGGCGACGGCGAATAAACACGAGAAACAAGAAAACGATTAGGTTATAAAAATGAAAATAATCACTCATTCTTCGATTTAACTTGACGACTTTTCTAAATTGATCAGTCAACTTGAGAGTCAACTTGAGATGGATATGAAAAAAACTAAAAATATGAGAATTAATAAAGAAAGGTAGGTTTGAAATGAAAAGAATATTTTATATTGAAGTAAAAGTGTTGGAGAAATAAAAACATGTGATGTGAAAGAGAAGTATAGTAATAATTGAAACTTTATTGATTCGTTGTTTTCTACCTTTGGAAGCACACGAGATAGAGTGGCAGCTGATACTCTGAACAAATACAGTATTACATTCGTTTCAATCTTTCTTTCTACAATACAAACCAACCATCTTGTATTACTTATCTTTTTCCTTTTTTGACTTGTCGAATATCCTATTTCTGTTCATCTCAAATAATAAACATTAATATTGAAAATTAATTAAGCCGTTTTATATATTGTGAAGAATAGTGTTAGGTTAAGTGCGGTTGTATAGTATGATGAATTGACTCATTCACATTAGATACATTGTAACTATATGCTATCATTACATCTGACATAATAAGGACTCCATTACCTCTATTTACCTCCTTTTTCTTTTATATTTATTCTCACTATAAATAATAACAATGTATACCAAATTATTGTTCATATATTTTTTCCTCATTATATAGATCATGTTATGTTATAGAGTTCGAACACATGTTTATAGCATCCCAACATTTTTTGGAGAATTGTAGAGTATATGTTGTTCAAATCTAGTAGGGTCATTTTTCAATAGTAGACATCAACATGCCATTTCTAATTTTAATATATAGAGTTGACAACACAAGTTACCATACTAAATAACTAGCCAGCTAGGTAGGAAAATTATCAGATATTTAAATCAAGTCATGAAACCAAATCTAATACATTTATTAGCTCATCTATTATACATTTAACAATAACTAGGTAGGAACGTCTAATATAGATTTGATAATCCATGAATATTGTTTTTTTTTTCTTAAAAAGTTGTTGATTTATAAATTTGAGTATATATTATCAAAGATTGAATCTTAAAAATAGTAAGGTTTATATTTAGACTACTAGGTAAGTGTTTAGATTTTATCATAGATAAATTATTTATGAATATTTGAACTAATATATATACTAAATTCATTAGACACATCAATTATGAACCTCTGGAAATGGCAGATTGTCTTAGAATGTTTAATAAAGTTTTTTTTTTTTTAATAGGCAAGAACTCATTAAGAGATAAAGGGGATCTCTAATCCAAAAAATTACAAGTAACAAAAAAAAACTAAAACTAAAACGTCAATCTGAAACATCAAAAGAAATCGAACAGATATTTAGATCATCTGTATAAGTTACAACGAGGCCTGCCGAGTTTTTCTAAAATCAACCACAACCAAGAAGTAGTAACAACAGAATAAAACATAACTTCAATGTTAGTGATTTCATCATTAAACAATATGTTATTCCTATTACTCCATGTAGTGCAACACGTAATCAAAATGACCGAGATAGTCTTGATCTTGTACCTACCACGAAGTCTTATAAACCACGAAAAAATTGATTTTTACACTCCGTTTCCGATATCCTTCCAATATCAACACAATCACAAACCAAATTCCTCAACCGAATAGATTTATTGCACTTAAAAAAAAAAGATGGGACAAGTCTTAAAGTAGTTTAATAAAGTTTATAGCATGCATATATCTCTTTCTCTTTAATTATTGTTATAACATTCATATATTTCTAAAAATAGTAAGACGATATCCATCTTTAGACTTTTCTTTGACATGTCTATAGAAAACCCAATTTCATAAAGTCAACTTCTGTGTAAGCAAGATTTAATAGTTGATGTGGTGATCTAGTATTTCTTTTAGAAAAATGACAAAATTAGTAATTAACTTTTGAAATCACTTGTTTAAAAAAAAACTAATTAAGGGGAGTTAAACTCATAAGTCCCTATCTCTCTAATTCTACTATATCTAGCCTAAATTAATTACTTCCCCTCTACTATTGTTGTTTCATCAAAACATAAATACCATTTCCATGTCTAGTTCAATATTGTGTCTCTAATATTAATATTATTTATAAACTATTATTTCATGTTTTTTTTACTAAAAATTAATAATTATGCTAGTTCAAATTTTGATAATAACATTCGATCTAATAATATCAATATTGGTAAGTCAAGATAGAATTTTCAAATATTATTTCATGTTTTATCTTTATTTATTAATATTGACTTCTGTCAGTTAAAGATAAAATTTGCCGACATAATTTATTATTTTATTTTTATTCATTAATATCAATTTTTGTCAATTATATCTTTTATGATTGGTTTGTAATTTTTTCGTCAAACATTGTCTCGTTCTTTTGTAAATATGTTTGAGAACTCTTAGTTCTCTCATTAATGAATTTCTTACTTATAAAAAGAATTATCATTTAAGATAGAATTTTCAGGCATTGTTTCATGTTTTGTCTTATTTATTATAGCACTTGGGTGGTGGTCCGATGAATAAGCTCACCGGACACTTGTCATCTTTCTATATGTTTATTTAAACCTCATCTTTATTCCACATAGGTGAATTCATGAATTCATAAATCATAATATACTTGGTGCAAGAATTACAAAAACTTACACATCTTAAATTAGTAACCCTAACCAATTTTCAAAAGATTATTTAATAGAAGAAGAAAAAAAACTACAACATGTGGAAATATGTCAGGTAGGATCAGGAACACTATTTTGTACTAAATGGACATGACATCAACAGCAGTAGCATAATTAAACACCTCATCTTCATTTCAAAGCCAAAATGTAAAATAAAAAAGCTGATATAATTAATGGATTAATGCATATCCACAAGATTGGAGATGAAAATTCAATATTCAGTTATTTTTCTTTTACAAAATAAATATGAAGGGTCAGAAGAAGAAGAAGAAACAAACAAGAAAGTGGTAACACTTTATAGAGATCAGATGACACATACACAAGAACAATATTGATGAAATTTTGTTTCCAAAATTCTCAAGATACCTCACCACATTACATTCCAAAAGGAAAGCAAGGAAAATACACAGCAATGCATCATTTATAATGCATTTTATTATGAACCTGACACACACAAAGGAGATGATAATTGGTGCAAGTACATGTTAGAAGTGGTTGTTGTAGCCTTCCCAAGGTTTTTCCAAGGACTGATGAAATTGTTCAAATTGTTGCTGCAAACAATTTCATGATTAATGAGTTCTAAACATCATTATAACTATGCATGATTGAATTGAAACTACTTACTTCTTGAAAGTTATTGAGGGAATTGAACATCACTGTTGGACTCCATTTGTTCATATTGAACAAAGAATTATCTTCATGGGAATGAGGTTCCTTTGCTTTATGAGAGACTCTTTCAACTTCTGCTTCATGATCAAATGAAGGATGATAATTCACAGTTTGTGTACCTGCAGATTCTACCACACTTTCAAAGGGGTTCCAAGTGAGGTTAGTTTTTGTTCTTCCTTCACTGCATTGCTTTGAGTTTGATTCATCAACTAGTGATGTTCTTGTTCTTGTTCTTGTTCTAGTTATAGTTATAGCTTCCATTTTTTCTCTTGTCCTTTCTCTTGCTCTTTCTCTTGCTTTCTCTCTACCAATGGAATTGAATGCACTCTTTCTACAAACCTTGTTTGAACCTTTTCTTCTTTTCTTCATAACCACTTTTTCTTGTTCTTGATTTCCAACTTCATTGTATTCCAAGCTTGAAACTCCTTCACATTCAGAAGTTGAAGATGTACTCTTACTAGGAAAATTAATATTCTTCTCCCTTGCAAGCTGTTTGATTCCATCTTTTGATTGGTTGAGTAACCAATCCACAGTTTTGCTTGCTTTCTCAAATCCCAACATATCTTGAAGCCCGAAAAACCTCTTTGCAACTTCCAGCGACAATCTCATTCTCCGATCCCTTAGTCCTTTCGCAGTTTTTATCTTGCTGTGTCGATCCCTCTTGCTAGATCTTTTCCTTTGGATCTGCTGAACCACTACTGTTTTGCCTTTACCAGAAACACCTTCTGCAGGAACAATATTGTTGTTGGCGTCTGTCATCGAATTCTTGGAAGCCTGATCCTGATGATCAGTAGTACTATTGTTGTTATTCATCACTGTAGATGGATGATGAAGCTGGAAATCAACATCATGTTGGTGTTGGAGGAAAGCTTGGTTGTCCTCAAACGGATCAGAATATGGAAATTGAAAGAAAGAGAAATTAGGAGTGAGAGGAAAAGAGGAATGAATGTTGTGATCATGTTTTGATGAAGTTGAGTTGCTTTCAAAGGAACAAAAAGGTGAATTAGAGGAAAATGTTAGGTTATTTCCATTGAGGGAACTATTCGATGAATACATATCTGGAAGTTTGAGATGGACTGTACTGCACCAAACAGTATTATGCAAATATATAAAATATAATATTATACATATAATAACCCTAGCCAGTACATGATAGGTTGCTATATAGATTTAGGAAATTGACAAATATATATTGAGACTGAGAAGGACATGCGTTGATTCCAACAATTTTATGTGTATTTTCTGAACCCTGCAAAGAAAATATTAATATGTTGTGTGTGTATGAGAGTGATGGTATATATTGTACAATAAATTGGCTTGTTCAAGAAAGCATGAGAATGACAGCACATAGGGAGAAATAATATATAATAATAGTAATAATATACCTTAGGAGAGTTGAATTAAAGAGGAAGAAGAGTGATTTAATGTATATAGACAAGGATGATTCATAAGGTTTGCTTTTGAGCAAAAAGTTTTATAGCTTCTTTATGGAAGATAAAATGAAAGAAAGTGAGTGGATAGAAAAAGTTATAGTTTGTGTGTGCCACTTCACGTGGTGGTGGTCACAGATGTGTGCATTCAGAATTGACACAAAACTAAAAACCAATTTCCTTAGATCATACTTGATATCATTTATTATACACTCGTTAAAACTAATCACATCTATGGAATGCTTATGCTTTTCTTCATTTTGGATCAAAGAGAATTCAAGAGATGGTGATTTATGTAAAAATGAATTCAACTATAAATTTGAGTGTCAAAATCAATTACAAAAATCAAAAACTATGTAAGCCTATGATCATGTTTCTCATTTTAGATTTTTTTTTTAAGTGAGTAATAACTAATTTTGGTTTTGGAGGGAATGAGGAAGGTGGTATGTCATGATTTTTTTTACACTAATTTTTGGTTTGATCATGGGTGTGAGTTGATGATTGTTCCGTTTAGATATTGAATTGGATATGAGAGATATTTTTATTTGGGTGGTCGAGTTGGTGAGAGACAATGACTATTTTTATAGAGTTAAATATGACCTAGTTCATTCATACGAAACACACTTGTAAGGTGAAAGTTGTTCAAACTTTATAAACATTAAATAGACTATATCTCTAAGTAGTGTATGACTATATTCACTCTTCAGAACTCAACACACAAAAAGTGTAAGATGTTACACTGAAGGCAAACCAAATGCTGCAATTAGGTGACTAAAACCAAATGCTGCAATTAGGTGACTAAGGGTGGACTGTAATGAAGATGGAGTTTCCAACATACCTCCTCACGCTTATGTTTCAATGAGCATTGTGGTTGATGTGGGAAGCCCAACAACAGATCTAAGATATTGCTCTGAGTTATAGTTTAACCTAACTCATTTTGACAATAATGAATTGTAAGGTGAGAGCAGCTCAAACTTTATAAACATTACACCCTTCAAACCCATTACGTGTTGAATGATGCAATTAAGGTGTGTCAAATGTTGCAATTAGGCAATTGTGGACGAACTTTAATGAACGCGCGTAATTTCTGACAATTATTATCAATTTGGCTGATGATATATAGATGATCTTGGATTCCCGATTCTACATGTATGTTTTATATTTATTTGGTTTATGAAACTCTATTGGCTCCACATGATAACTGGAAGAGCTGGAGTTTTTTTTTATAAGCTAAAATATATCAAAAACGAGATTAAGGGGATCTTGAAGCCCACTAATACAAACAGGAGCAACTAAGGGTTAAACTTAACAAAAAGAAAATCAAACTAAGAAAAACAAGAGCCACACTCTTCCACAATTAAATAAAATTGAGAGGATATTTAGTCCACTCATAAAGACTATAAGACATCATACATATCTCATCTATAGCCAACCATTTCCAAGACGAAATGAAAAACATATTATCGACAATTCCCATCCTATCGTTAAACAGGATGTCATTCCTAGCCTTCTAAATATTCCAACAGACGATGAACCAAATAGAGGCAACCGAAATAAATCTGCATCTTAAACTCAAGTTAGTGTACCAAGACACGACATGTCTACTACAGTCTAACTTGTAAACCTCATCAATCTCTAGCCAATCACAAACCTTCTTCCATATAGCAATAGTTTTCGGGTACGTAGCCAAAAAAAATATGAGAAACTTTTTCTAATTCTTTAAAGCACAACACGCAAAACCTCTCTCAAAACTTCTTCTAATTCATTTTAAAATTAAAGCATAACAAGCCTATCATTGTTCGAGTCCAACTTGAATCCTTAATTAAAAAACTTCTCTCAAAAATATATTCTCATGTACTATATTTTTGTGACCTTCCTAAATATCAATACCAAAACAAACCAATTTGTTATTACTTTCTATTGAAAGATTCGCATTATTCAAATGGGTTTTGTTTCTAATAAAATATAACAAGAACAACAACATCTCGTCTACGAATTTTGGGATTTTGATACTATTACGTATAGAGTTATCATTTTTTCTTGGTGGTAGTTAGGCAAGAATTAAACATAGAAATGCAAATATTTATAACTATTTTTGAATGGTTAAATGTTCCTTACAAATTTCTGTAATCCTCTATATTTTTTAGATGGAAACGTATTATTTTGTATACAGATTAGGTTATCTCTTTGTATCCTTATTTAATATATTTTACTTATTAAAAAAAAAAAACATCAACAACAATCAAACTTTATTATATTAAGTAAGTCAACTATATGGATCAAACTATGACATAATGTTTTATTAAAAATCTTGTTTGAATTCAACTCAATCTTAACATCATTCTTAAAAATAAAATAAAAAATCTCTTTTTAAACCTTTATTTGATCTATTTTTGCTACTATATAGTATCCAAAAAAAATTCTCTACATGCTAAAATCTATTTTTTCAAAAAAAAAAATTATATATATATATATATATATATATATATATATATATATATATATATATATATATATATATATATATATATATATATATATATATATATATATATATATATATATATATATATATATATATATATATATATATATATATATATATATATATATATATATATATATATATATATATATATAATTTAAATGTTACTTCAACACTCACTCCAATATCATTATTTATCTCTTTAAAAAACTTATCTCTTATTTAACACAATCTGTTCATTTAAACTACAATAATTTTATTTTATTTTCTGTTAATTCTTTACCGTCCAAAGTTTCATCACATACCATAGAAAACATCTAGATATAAGACCAATTGGTCATGGTAAACAAATTTAGCCATTTTTGTCCCAACAACTAAAATAATTTATTTTCTTATTATTCTTCCTGTCTTTTTAATTTTTATCATCCATGGTTGAAAATTAAAAAAATAAATAAATAAAAAATAAAAAAAACCTGGACGTGTATCTAGGTTCTAACCCTAAAAGGAGATAAGTGGTGGAGAAGAGAATAGATAGTACAATTATTATTTCTATCCAACCAACCAAGTATGCAATATTATTGGTAGCTGGCTTAGCTATAGCCAATATGCTCCCTTTGACTGGGGTTGCTCAGAACGTCACTTTCACCAAAAAGTGATGCACCATCACTCTCTTCATTTCTTTCTTTGTGGTGTATAGTAATAGTATATAGTAGATGTCCATGTATCCATCACATCTATTTGAGAATGTTGTAGTTGCAGTTATTATTGCTTCCCTCTTCCCATGCGTGCTTATCTTCTTACTTTAACAGATATTTATAGCTATCTAGGTTTTCTCTTTAGTCTTTTCTATCATCTCTTTATTTACCCATTTTTTACTCACATGGTATAAGTCGATATTATTAGGTCCGACAATATTATCAGAGTTTGAATTCTGATAATAATAATTATTTCATTCGTCTACGAATCCAAAATTTTTTTTTTTTTATTATCTATCCATATAATAAGAAAAAAATAGTTAGATTTATTATTGCAATTATGCAAGATAGTGGGAATTAGATGTGTTTGTACTTGCCACTGGCATCTATATTTATATATATGACATGTTTCCAAAAAGGCCTATTGACCAATTGTAATGAAAAACATGACATGATTTATTCAACTTGTGTTTGAAAATGGTAGTAATAGTAGACATCCACACTTGAAAGCACTCTATAGCTCTATGTATGTATAGTACAACACTAACACAAATTTGATGGGTTTTTCTTGTGTCTCTGTCTTTTCCATTTATGCATGCCGTTCTCTCCCCACTTATCTTCAACTCTTTCTTTCTTTCAATAGCTTAGCAGCATATAGCAGTCTCAATCGCCACTACTTTAGACTGTCATATATTGTAAGGACCACATATATTGCTACCAAATTAACACCTTAGTCTTTCTGGTGGGGTTGCTTTCAACCCACAAGATAACTATGACACCATATTAAAGTGTCTTCTTAATTTATGCTATATATCTAACATTTACAACACTATTTCTTTAACCCTAATTATTACTGTCTTTGAGAGTGTGCAAAACTGACTACCGTATCATCCGTGGCGAAAATATGATTTGTTTAAAATGGAATTTTAAAAAAAAATCAAAAATTTTTATTGACTTATTGAAAGTATCCAAAGCTGATGAGTTTCATATGTTTGTGTGGGCCAGAAGAGTTGACAGAGCTTGTCATTAGGGTATTGTATTAAGTAATACAAAACAAGACATGGAATTGGTGAAGTGGGAGTTTGTTGTTGGAGCATTCTCTTGGCTTTTCTTCCTCGTGATCACCAGTAAAAATTTACTAGGTTGTTTATATTATGTGATGAATTATTAGCTAGATACCAAGGATTCTTATTTTTGGATATTTTTGCCTGATATGGTATTTATTATTGTTTTTGTTTTTTTTGACAGAAAAGCAAACATTGTTGTCCAATACGAATACTTCCTGCGAGGTCCATTCATTATTTAAGGGCAATGTCTTCTTGCATTACATCTTGTTTTCGTTTCTGGTATGATTTGATTTGATGGCTCTAAAGTTTCTTTCACACTATGTAGAAAACTTTACCAAATCAATGTTAATTGTACGGCACATATTATTATATTATTAATTGAAAAGGTTAATTAAATTAGTGGCCACTTAAAGAAAACATGGGAGAAAGAGGAAGAGAGAGACATAATAATGTGATAGGATAATATCAAGCAAGAGAGATAGTTTCGACCACCACAGATTTTTGGTTACAAATGAAATTCTTGATTTGGCTAGGAGAAAGAAAAGGAGTTGCTTAATGTTTAAGGTGAATTTTTCTCAAGCCTATGGTTTAGTTGAATGGGTGTTGCTTGACAAAATTCTTGTCTGCTATGGATTTGGCTCTAAATGGCTTTTGTGGATTAAAGGTGCTATATTTAACAATTATCTTTCGATTTTGATTAACGGAAGCCCGTCTAAGAACTTCAAGGCTTTGAGGGGATTAAATCAAGGAGATCATATGTCTCCTCTTTTTTTTGCTATTGTTGTCGAAGGGCTGACCGTTGCAAACTTGTTAACCGGTTTTTAATGCAACGATTTTGAAGTGATTAGTCTGTTTCAGTTCGCGGATGACACCTTATTAATTTGTGATGGAACCTATTCTAACCTTTGGGCAATAAAAGCTATTTTACGAGGGTTCGAAATGGTGTCCGGGCTGAAAATTAACTTTGCAAAAAGTTTTGTTTTTGGATCGAGTTGGGATCGAGACTGATTTCTTGCAGGCTGCTGGAAATTTCCTCTACTGTAAAATAGGAATTTTGCCATTTAAGTTTCTTGGCATCGTCATTGGAGGAAATCATAGAAGGCTTGACTTCTGGAAACCGATTCTTAATTGTTTCAAGAATCACTTATCTTCGTGGAAAGGGAAGAACTTATCTATGGGAGGGAGGGTGACCTTGTTAAATTCAGTTCTAGTGAATCTTCCTATTCATCATCTCTCTTTTTTCAAAGCACCGAAACAAATTGTGAAAGAGATAATTGTGATACATAGGCGGTTTCTTTGGCTCGGGTCGAAGGAAAAGAGAGGTATTGCTTGGGTTAAATGTCCAAATATTTGTTAGCCTAAGGTTTGTGTTGGCTTATGAATAAAACACGTGGGAATTTTCAACAAATCTCTGTTTGCTAAGTGGTCTTGGAAATTCCTCCAAACCGGTTCTGAGATTTGGAGGTCATTACTCTCCTTTAGATATAGTAACCTCGCGGGCAAAATTTTGAGGCATTCGGTGGGGAAGAAAGTGGCTTCTGATTCTCTGTGGATAAGAGATATTCTCTCCTCCAACGTAATTACTAGGAATGTGTGGTTCAACGATATAGTTAATATCGAGATCGGTTGTGGAAATTCTATTCCTGTATGGACTGTTAAGTGGTTCGATAAAGATATCTTGAGTAATATTTTCCCGAATCTTTTCGAAGCAGCAACACACAAGGAAGGTTTTGTGGCTGACATTGGGGTTTAGTGTGATGGTGTTGTACCCCAAAATTTCCCCTCACATCTTCAAGACAATATGCCTCAAGAGGTCTCCTAATGGTCACAAGATTCTCAATTGCTCAAAGGGATTCAAGGTTTCATCAGACAAAGTCTCCTCCTAAGCAATGGATCTTAAATTAGGGTTTTGAGTTTCCCAGGGTAAATTGGACTTCCAAGGCCTCAAGTGGACTTCATGGTGTCCCACATACTTCAGAGAATCCTCATGTCAAGTTTCAAGGCTTGCCCTACAAGTTTGATCAGTCAGATGCTCAGATAATCAAAAATCGGTTTACTTGGTCAAAAAGTCAATTGTGGTCAACATATAGTCAAACTTCAAGATTTTTTGTCAACATCAAGATTATGAAGTAAAATTCATCATTTGATCAAGGGTTGATCATGATTCATCAAGGAAACCTCAAATTCATCAAGAATCAGAAGTTACTAAATTAAGGTTTTTGTAGGAAAAGTCAATTGTACTTTGACCAATCATAACTTTCACATGTTTCATCAAAAATTCCCCATCCAAGGCTCATTTTGAAGGAAAGTCAATTCCCTATAACTTTGTGTCTCACAAGCCAATACCAGAAATGCTTCATTTGAGATATATGAGCTAACTTTTTTATTTGAAATTATTAATTTAATTAAAAAAAGGTTTGGTATTTACAAGAAAATAAAAAAATATTTTGATGATTAGTTTTTTTAAAAAAAGTTTAATTATTAGTTAAAAAAATGATTAATCATTAACCTAATAAAAAAAGTTTTTTCTATTTTTTTATTTACAAAATAAAAAAAAAAGTTATTGATTTTAAAAGTTGTTATTGGTTTTAAAAAAAGTTATTTAGTTATTTGTTTAATTAATTAGAATAACTATTTTAAAAAAAAAAGAGTTAGGAAAAATATGAAAAAGAAAACAACCAAAAAAAATAGGAGAGGGTTGTTGGGTTTCGAACCCGACCCCAAAGGTCATTCTTCAACACCTTCACAGTGCAGAATTTTCTGATTATCCTAATCTGAATTTTGATTTTGCCGGTTTTGTGCTTCATCTGCAACATGTTTGTCCGAAAGCTGGCATGGTGGACAAGTTCAGGTGGCCGCTCGATTCTTGCATGAACTACTCCACTAAATCGTCGTATGATTATGCCATCCTCTCTAGTGCAGGTCTTGGTCTAGATGACTCGAAGCGGATTGTTCTTGACATGTTATGGAAGACGTTTATGCCTAATCAATATTTTTGCTTGGAGATTGATCATCGATAGACTCCTGACGCGTTTGAATCTTGCAGTGAGAAGGGTCATTGTTTCTAATCATGACAAAGTATGTGTCTTGTGTTTCTTAATTGGTGAGGATGTGTCGCACTTATTCATTTCGTGTCCAAAAGCTCAAGTTATTTGGTCCAAAGTTCTGGCTTGGGTCGGTCTTCCTTGGTTGAGTGCTTCCAATTGTTGTGAGCATGTTTTATTATGGGCGTTGAAAGTGAAAGGTAGATGCAAGGCTCAATCGGTTTGTGTGAGGTGGTTAGTGTAACACCTCGTTTTTAATATTTAATCGTCGGGTATTTTTGGTGTTGTGTTGGCCTTGTTTAAGGCGTATATCTTGTCGTTTTGTTGTTGTGTCCTGGTGGGACGGGTAGAATCGGGGTGCATTTAGTGATAGCGAGTGTGCGAATAATAATAAGACTATTAAATTACTATTTTTATTATTATTATTATTATTATTACCTTTATGAAATAATATTAGTAATATTAGAATTAAAGTTAATATTATTATTTGGATTTAATTAAAATAAGGGACGGTTTAGTAAAATATCAAGATGAGGGTTTAGTATTGAATTAAAAAAACAAAAAATTAGTGGAAGAATTAGTCGTATAATTTTTGTGGAAGAACCAAAGAGAGGAAGGAAGAAGATCAAGCTAAGACACCAATCTTAAACAAATTCGCAGGAATTTTCATCCGAATTCGAGGTAAGAGGGGAGAACAGATTTAATATTAGGTGATTTAACATGATGGGTAGTGAGAGCTTCCCTCCCTCATAGGAATTTCTATTGTTTTGTGATGAATTTGTGAATGTATGACTATTGTTGTGAATCTGTGAATATAACTGTATGATTTTGATGAATTATGATGAAATGTTGTTGTGCTGGTATGAACATGGTTTATGCAGATTTTGTTGTTGATGAACAGTTACAATTTTAGATCTATAACGAATATAAAATTGAATTAGTAATTTAGATGAAAGAATGAGAGAATTAGGAGTGTAAAATTTATGTAGAAACAAGTTTAGGTCTGAATTGGAGTGGAAAAATATGAAACTCGTAGCAAAATCTGGACTGGTGGGGGGAAACAATCTTTAGTAATAGATCTGGGCATTACGAGTAACACTCTAGGTATTACGCGTAACACACCGGGCATTACGCGTAACATTATACTGTTACGCAGTTTTTAGTAACAAATATGGGCCTTACGCATAACACTCTAGGCATTACGCGTAACACACTATGCATTACGCGTAACACTAACAGAGTTGAGGAAAATGTGATTTTTGCGATTTTTGTCCCGATTTCGCATGCGTGACCGATTTTTTTGGAGTAAAGTATTGAAATGGACCTTAGTACATGTTTAATCGAGGAGTAGTAATCGAGAATGAACAAAAAATATGGTTGGACTAAAATACCCTCATATAAATACTTAATAGTGTAAATTTTGTTTGCTTTTTTTTTTTACTTTTTCACAGCGTTGCGCATAGAGAGCACTCATAAAATCTTCCCGGAAGACTACAAGTAAGTCTTCCGGTTTGTTTTTCATATATCGGAAGAGTTTTCATAATTCATCTGGTTTACACATTGTTTGCATTGCATATCGAAAGACTTTCATTAAGTCTTCAGGTTTTATCTCTTTTGTGTAATGCCTTCCGGAAGTCTTCCACTAAGTGTTCTGGTTTGGCTTCCAAAAAAATGTGTACCAGATGTCTTTTATTCAAGTCTTCCGGTTTTCAATTTTTTTTTATTAATTTTTTTTATTATTTTAAATATGTATTATCCCAACTTTTTTTATTATTTTAAGTTTTATTAATTTTTTTTTGCAGTGGTACGCACAAGCGGTAGAGATGGTAGGATACCTGTTCGATCTATGGGACAAGGCGATACATCTATAAGGACACAAGAAGAACATATTGGTACATCTGCAGCAGCAGTAGATCCAGGAGGACCGTACGATACCAGTGTTTTGGTTAAGTACGAGCATCGTGTCGCTAGACATTTATGGTTCGGTGAGGTAAGTAAATTATAATTATTTAGTATTGAATAAAAACAGAAATTTCAATGTTGTATTGTATAATTTGCTTAATTTTATTTCTTTTCAGGAGAGATGTGCGAAGAAGGAGTTGAAGGTTGCAGGACATGGATTGAAGCTGACTCATATGGTTCAACAACAGCTTCCACCAGAGATGGAGGCTTTGATATCTTGGTTCGGTTTAACTTCCCTACAAAGAACCAGTTTGAAGAAGATAGATGAAAACTTGATTTCCGCATTTGTTGAGAGGTGGCATCTAGAGACATCTTCATTTCACATGTCGTTTGGTGAAATGACGATTACTCTGGATGACGTTGCATGTTTGCTTCACCTGTCCATCAGGGGGTATTCTAGAGCCCTCAACACATCACTGAAGGCCTAGATATTGAGTGGGTCGTTGACTACCTAGGAGTGTCACAGAGATTGGCATTATACCGGGTCCGTGAGTGCAGGGGTTCGTACTACAAGCTGGAGTGGTTATATGATCGATTCGTAGAGCATCGAGTTGTTTCATCGTGGGCGTATGCGACCAGATGTTATTTGATGATGTTAGTTAGTTGCACGATTTTTGCGGATAAGACCTTTACATTTGTTGAGGCATGATACCTGGCACTATTTAGGGACTTGAATGGGTTATCAAACTATAGTTAGGGAGCAGTTGCATCGGTGACCTTGTATAGGTATCTTGGAGATAAGTCAATGTTCAGTTCTAAACAGCTCGGTGGTTACCCGACTCTCTTACATGTATATGTTTTTATGTTAAGTCTAATGTTAATTTTATTATGTTCATTATGTTATACTTAATCATTATGTTATAATATTTTTTTAAGTCTAATGTAAATTTTATTATGTTCATTATGTTATAATATTTTTTTTAACAGTGCTGGATTCATGAATATTTTCCAACATTTGGAAAAAAGGAGAGAATTAGATATCTGCTAATAATTGTGGTCTTCCGCGAGCGATGAGATGGACATACAAACAAGGTGCGTTAAAGGTGGATGAGTTGCGACCTGTTATGGATGAGCTGACACCTACCGATGTCATATGGAGGTCATTTGAGGATCATAGAGTTCACCGTCTATTTGATGAGATTTCTCTATACAAGGGCTATTTGAGGTGGGGTGACACTATTGTTTCATATATGTCTGACAGGTGTCTTCGACAGTTTGGATACCGTCAGTATATACCACCTGCATTTATTGATTATACGATGGCTGGTGATATCGATGTTGAGTGGATTAGTTACATTCAGAGTGTTGGGCAGGTGATTCGTCCGACAACACTGACCAATATCCCATTCGAGACAGATGATGGATATCTCGAGTGGTATTATAGTGTTTCGCATCCTCGATTGATACCATATAGCCATGATGAGCAGATAGTTGCATTTGTTCCTGAGTACGCTGAGGGACCATCTGATCCTGCCTGGGGTCGTGTGTCTACATTGATTCATCGTTACCTTCAACTGACTGCGGCTGAAGAGGATGACCCACAGTATGCTGATCTGTTTGAAGCTTTACGTATTGCTCGTTCTCAGTGATTTGTAGTTATGTTTATGTTAATGTATTAACTTTAGAACATATATGTAGAATGTTATTTATGTTATTTGTTATTGATAATTTTTAGACTTAAGAATTGAAATTAAAATTGAATTACATAGATTATAATTCATAAAGTGTTGCAAACATATAATATAATTCATGAATTAAAATGAATAACATAGTTTGTAATTCATAATGTGTTGGTAATATAGGCGTATGTTGTTGCCAATGTAGGAGACGTCCTGCAAATCTTAACATCCACGATGTTGCTGCTGGATAACGTAAGTTCTTCCAATCTGTTGTCACTGGTGGAAATGGAAATCCTTCTTTCATGTTAACCTAGATACAAAAATAAACAAAAAATTATTTAACATTGCTCATAACATTTACTAATAATATCTAATTATAACAATGTTTACCTGAATCCAATGATTTGAGTTTACAAATACAATGCAATAAAATGAGACATTCGGTGAGAATGTAGTTGTCACAGGGAAGAAAGTCAAGCATTCGAATCCTAAACAGACAAGTACCACATTATACCGATTCGCAATCACGTAACCCATGTCTGGTATAGTCAACCATTTATTTGGTGGTTGAGAACCACTTCCTTCTATCCTCAAAGAATCTCTCACTTCGGCTAATCGATCAGCAAATAAATTGGCATATAAAGTTGATCTTTCATTATGTATAATTTCTAACTCCAAGTCTCAGCGAACCATTGGCCAACCATCTTCACCATAACCCCGCAATGAAGCAATGACTCTAAATCCACAATTACCACATGACAATACATTGACTACATCATCAATAAATGACCTAATATGGTTAGGAAATTGAAGGATGAACCGCTTAGATGATTGTGAAAATTGTGATAATTTCAACTTTTTTTTCACAGGTTGTGATGGTTGAGATTTCTTCTTTGAGTTTTGTGATGGTTGAGATTGCCGTTGTGAAGATTGAGATGCTTGATTAACATACTCATGATACAAAGGGTCTCTATAAACATCATACCCTACAGGTTTTTTGTCTTTCTTCTTGACTCCACCTTTTGTTTTTATTTTTTCAGGTGGTGGTAACAAAGAAGTTGTTGTGGGGAATGCAAGTTCATAAACCCTACTTTGTAATGCCCTTTTTCCAACAACAACATGTGACCTATACCTTTTCCATAACTCATCCATTGCATATTTCATACCCACCCCTAATTCCTCATCTAAGTCTTCTTCCAACTTAATTTCCATGCTTAGTTTCCTCAAATGAACATGCACACACGCAAGGTAATCCATATGTTTCTCTAAGAGTATAACGACATATGTCCTTGTTCGTTCCAACATAATGAATTCTTGTTAACTCTTCAGCAATGCGCCTCAATGCAGCTCACGACACTGAAGTACGTAAATATGTGTAAAATGGACTTAAATACGCATGTGCAACTTCATAGACACTCTTTTGAAAAGAAGCTCTAATGTTTCTAATTTGTATCTTTTAGTTGTCATTCATGGTCTCCCGACATTTGACCATGTCACCAATACTTTTACCCAACATCTGCTTCAATTTCCAGTGAGCAGACTCAACCCTAAAATAATACATATTTAAAATAATTAAGAAAAATACAAAATGTGCAATAATTAAATTTTGGGATCTAAAACAAAACATATCGATTAGTCGTCGCGTTACCCATATGTAGGACTTGATTAATCCATGCGCAAACAAACCTCTGTCTATGTGGTGTCAACCATGTGTCGTTCACGTACTCAAAAAATCTAGGACAATTAACACACGTATGCTCAAGTTCTTTTAAATGTTGAGCATACTCAACCTCATCACTAGCCCATACAACATCCATCCATAATTTTCCATTTGACTCTTGCATATCACGAGCCACTAATAGTTTCCTCTTTGCACCAACATTTTTGTTTATGTGAAACTGACATAGCAAATTATTCGTCCTTGGAAACACAGTCTCAACGACTTTCATCAAAGCAAGATCTCTATTTGTCATCATCACTCATGGAAACAAATCTTTCTTCACAAACAATTGTTTAAGCTTATCTAACACCCAACAAAAAGTCTCAGTCTGCTCAGACTCAATATACGTAAATGCGACAGCAAAAGTCAACCCGGTTGATGTCATGCCAACAATTTCAAACAAAGGTTACCTATATTTGTTTGTCTTGTAAGTGCTATCCATAACTAACACAATAGGAAAAAGATTCAACAACTTAACTGAATCTGGATGAGCTCAAAATATATCTTTAATAACTTTAGAGTCGTCTCTTTTTCTACTTCAATAAAGATAGCCTGCAATCTCGATAAGCTTATACAAATGTTGTATTTCACTCCTAGGACCTCTTATCTCTTTTTCTATCATACTATTCTGCTTGTATATTTGCGTGATCCGAGTGACACAATCTGGATCTTACTCGTGCAAGGAATGCAATATATTTCTAGGTGCAACATTTCTCTTTGTTAAATCAGCAACATGCTGCTTCTGATCCGCTGTCAACCTACCAACAAATGAGTGATCTTCTAATCTATCAGGTAAATCATGGTTATGAACCCCGCATTTTACATCAATCTTCCATCCAGATCCATCTTTCGCCGAAATCGACCTGATCTTAAATGGACATCCACATTTTTTCGTCGCACTTTTGATTCCACTATGAATATCCTTGTATTTCTCACCTTTATCACAACCAAATATTATTTTGTTTCTTCTTCCTCTCTTACCTGTTTGTGTATCTGAACGAGTGATGATAACTGTCACTTTATTACGTAATCCAGTGTCTTTAACCCATCTTATCACTTCTTCTCGTGTACCAAATCTTTCTGACGTTGTAAAACCATCTGACGTATTCACACATCGGTTTTTTTTCGTATATAGCTATTTCCGCACCTGCACAATAAAAATATTTTTAATAACAAATTATAAAGAAAATTAAAAAAAAAAAAACCGGAACACTTCAAGTAAGTCTTCCGGTAGTATATAATACAAACCAGAACTCTTACATGAAGTGTTCCGGTACATGCAAACTTCGCAACCAGAAGTCTTATTGATTCTGTTCCGAATCGAAACACTTCCACTAAGTCTTCCAGTGATAAAAAATTAATAAACCATAACACTTTCCCTAAGTCTTCCGGTTTGGAAAAAAACATACCAGAAGTCGTATCTAAAGTCTTCCGGAACGTGTATTTTTGGATAAATTTTTCGGAACACTGACGGTCTGACATGAATGGTAAAAATTAATATAATAAAATAATATCAGGGTTATATTTGACATTTTAAAAAATTTGTAGAGGTATAGGTCAAAGTGTAGGGGTATATGGTACAATCTTTGAAAAGTAAGCTACAAGGCCCATGAAGCAATAGGGCCCAAGACGCAGGGTCAAAGGGAGTCCACCACGGATTTATTAAATACAAGTTGAATTCAGGGAGAAAACATGAGCCGTATGATTTAGTAGTGAGTCAGCAACAAATTTTTACATGCTTGCAGAATTATTTGTTTGTGCTATTTTTTTTCTCTTGAACTTGAATTTCTACAGCTCCATGTGTGTTTAGAAATGATCCTGTGTATGAGCACGTTGTTATGAAAATGTTGACATGAATGAATTGGGTATGATATGTATATTTTTTAGTTCTAATATTTGGATGAATTGAAATGATTGATGAATAGATATGTTATGTTTATGATGAGATGAATAAGATAAATGTGGATGACACTTTAGTGAATTAATTATGTGAATGGATTGATATGCTTTGAATAAATGACACTTAGATGAATGGATTTGAATATGATGACTTGATAGAAAATGAATGAATGTGTTTGTAGTTTGCTTGAGTTTTGTTGCAATTAGGCTTAGGATTCATGTTTCAAGAACTTTGTAGGATTTTGTGATATTCAAAGTGTGATTTCATGTAAGCTCTCATGTAATCCACCATCTTGAAACAACTTGAGACTTACTCTTGGATTCTTTAATTGAAGTGCTATGGCTTGTTTCTGTGATCGCTTTGGAAGAACTTGAACTCAAATGAAATTTAACAGCCAACTTAAAGTTGTTTTGAAATTGCTACTTGAAATATTCATGTTTGTTTTGTGATCATGGATTTGAATGACATTGACTTATTAATTTTGTAACTTTAAGCTCTTGTGTAATTTGAATTTTCATTCTTTTAATTTTGTTTTTGTAACTTCTTGACTTTAATCAACAAAATTTGGCATTTGCAAATTGAATCCACTTCTTGAACTTGACACAAAAACTTTGAATCTTTCAGGTTGAAAAAAGAACCAAACACAATCCTTTTATAATGAACTAAGAGACTTAGTCTTGGTGAAACAATCTTTGACAACATTTATCGATCTTGTTTATATCACTTAAGCAAAACTAGATTCCATTTGTGGCCACATATGATCAAACTTCCAACACAAAACAATCTTGAATGAAACAACAAATTTTCATGTTCATCTTAATCTCGACAATCTCATAAGGACGAATCTCAAACTTAAGCAAATCACCAGCCAAACCTTCAATGACCTAGTCCTAGAGTGTCAAGGCCAAAGGCCAAATGATTACTCTAGAGAAAGACCATAAATAACACACTCTTAAGACGATAAGGTACAAAAGGGAAAGCAAAATTAGGGTATGACAGACACACATGTTGCATCTTGTAGGATGTATTATCTTAATGAATAAGTCTCATGCATATAGTGATGCGAAGTACATGTGGTTGTTCAGTAACCTTGACCATGTCAATTTGGCATAGGGGTGTGTTGCACTAATTGTTATATATGAATCACCTGGAGGGACAATTCTCTCTGAGACTAGGCAACTTGTTGGTTATACGAGTTTATATAATAAAATTATTATCTCTTATTAATTTTGTTACTATTTATGATGTTTATTATTTTGCTTATGTTCTTCTGCAATGTTGGGTATACGAGCATTTCCTTTCCATTTGTGATAGGCAGGTTATTTCTACCATCGTTGCCTCCATACGGACCAAGAGATGGAAGTCCATGCATGCACACCCAAGAGGTATTTTGGAGTATAGAAATAGATTGTTGCGATGACTGTAGACGATGTCATATGGACACTCTATACAAACCATAGAATGCATCAAGAGTTCGATGACGCTTCACTTTTTTTTGTTATATGCGATGAGATACTTTAGTGGTTAGACACATATCCTAAGAGATGTTTGTGCCAATTTGGGTATGTCTAAGACATCCCACAACCAATCCCTGCTATTCCATATGAGAGCATTGATAAATGGTTTATTAGTAACGTTATCAGCTATACCCATGCCATTAGATATCAGACAGTGTGTGTTTAGTTCCACACGCAATGTGTGGATAGGTACTTGAAGTAGTACCTTACCATATCATACACTCGCATCATCCCACCTATTGAGCATGGTGATGATTATGTTGGACCTTCTCATGTTGGGGGACCTTCTAATGACGCCCATCACTTCCAGTGCCTCCACATGGTGCAGATGATCATCAACATTTGTAGTTGATAACAATCATTATGGTTAATCTCGTGGGTTTGGTAAACCCATATGGTGAGGTTTATTCTTTTGCATGGCAGACATCACAATTAGCCTGTGGGCGACCTATGTAGACATTATTCTAATTTTTGTATTATTTGTATATTATGTGAATTATTACTAAGACATTTCACTGTATAGTTTATTAGATAACATTTTATCACTTTCATTATTGCAGGATGAACATAATCTAACATTTGACAAATAACATAACACATGACAATTAATATAACTTTAGACGTGCGATTATATAACTTAACAAAACACTAACAAATAGCAAAACCTAAACACTACTAGATGATTATGGACTTTTCAACATCTCGATTATGTTGTCGACAAATATATAAATTGTCACATCAAACTCGATCGGACCTTCTGTTAGCCTACGATGATATGTTCTTCACATAACCTTGAAATCTTTATCAATCTTTAGCTCACTACGATCCTATTTCACCATTCCATCAAATATCAATCCATAGTGCAAGAAACTCGATCTTACTCACCTTTATGTTTTTAGTATCAGACAATATATTATTCAATTTGGATCTCAAAAGAGAGATTCATGTGGTGTCCTTCGAGAGTCCAAAATCAATTGGAGGTTTCACCCCGTTGAAGTACATACATGATCCCTGAATAATGAGTCATTTTAAATTGTTATTTTTAACAACACACGATCCCTATTTATACAAATTTGAATTCATTTTGGACCGAACACAAATCACATCCATACAAAACTGTCGGTGAAATCTCAAACATTGAAATTACATTACCAAATTTTTTTCCAGCTCTTCTCAACCTTTGAAATTACACGACGTTTTTCAATACCATTTAAAAAAAAATGATACAAATGCATATCAAATTTTAATATACACTATCAGATTTTTTGATTTGTATAGAAAATTTAAGTTGTTCTCTTCATTAGGGCTTTTTAACTAAAATTTTGTCTAGACAAGATTGATGATATTAACAAAAATTGGGAGGTATCATGTCAAATTTGAGGTTGGTAGTATAAATTCTCCAAATAGCGGTTACTCCATTGCCAAAGGCGTGGGCTTGAGCCTTAAACAACAAAAAGCCCGCGAATATTTCCCGCCACCAACACAAGAACAACCACACTTTCGTTTCATTTCCCAATTCGTTCATATACACTACTCATACACTTCTCACGCACTTCACTGAAACTTTCTTCCCTGTATCTCTGTCAAACCCTAATATAATCGCTCCAATGGATGAAAATTTCGATGGCTTTGATAATAAACTCCCCGAGCTCAAATTAGGTATCGCACTTTCACCCACGCTCTTTTTTACTTGTTAATCAATTTGTTTGTTCTATTTCTTTGTTATTCGTCATTGATACAGGTTTGTAACGAGTTTTTGTTTTTTTGACTGTTGCTAGATTCTAAGCAAGCGCAAGGGTTTCTGTCATTTTTCAAAACCCTATCCGATGTAAGTATTTTCTTTTTTACTCTATTTCCATAGTTTCTCTTGAAATTTTGTATGGCTCTTATTGGGGATGTTATTGGCATCATATAAGTACACCATTGTTTTGTCTTTTATTGCTATAAATGTATGAATATTTCCTTAAAACGAGTATGCTCATACACAAGTTCATATTAGTGTTATGTTAGTATTATTTTAACTCTATTAAAGTGTATGCAAAATTAAACTTCCAATATACAATTCAAATTTCAATGGAATTGGTTTATATACTTATGCCTTCTTTGGTTAAAAGATTAACATACTTATTTGATAAGCTATGCTTATTTTTAAGCTATTCCTGTATGCTTATTGCCACAAGCTGAAAACTTCTTATAAGTTTTTCCAGACTCCAAACGCCAATACTAGTGCTCATGTCATGAGATATGTCCAAATATGCTCTAAAAGACCCTTTTTTCCTTGTCGAGTTTTTCTAGATTTTGGCATGCAAGGGCTAAATGCATGATTATTAGTTCTAATTTGGTTTGATCCATCAAAAGTATTATTTTTCCCTTAAGTTATTATGTTTTGTTAGTAAATGAAATTGAATGGTGAGGGCAATCCTTCCATTACTTATGTACCATCACTTCAAAAATTGGATATTACATGTTTTCAACATTTATTATTTCGCTTGTAAAGTCCAAGCATTATTGAATTTTTTTTTTTTTTTTTGTTTTTCTTTTTCATTCCTCCTTGTTGCGTAAAAACCAATGCTACAGTGAAATGGCATGTGGGCAGACATGCAATCTATTTTATATTTTTTTACTTACCCTAGTTTTGTTATAAATTTGACTTGGCATTATTCTTCTGTTTTCTGCTTAACATTTTTATTCACTTGTTTGTGTTACAGGACCCGAGGGCTATTAGATTTTTTGATCGACGGGTAAGTTCATCATTACAATTCATAATTTCTAATGGCTCTGTCTAGTGAATTGCAAAGTAGGGCATTTCTGAAATGAGTGATAGTTTTTGGTATCTGAAATTTCATAATCTCTTCATCTTCAATTATTTTTACTTGATGTTTTTAAGAAAAATAAAATTTAGGGACTTTCTTTCACCTGAGCAATATTAATCAAATTATTTCCCAAGTTTGTTATCTTCAGTAATTTGGGCTGGACCATGTTAGGATCCCAGTAGTCTGAGAAAGCAGAAACAGAAGAGAAGGAAAGTCTATATTATTGCTAGAATTCAGAGACAAAGTAAATGAGCACTTTACAAAGGAAACACCTTTGCCAGGTAGAAGATACACCCTCACCATCCAGACCCTTTCCTATTGATACCTTTTGACCTATCATAGATTATTACCCACCTAGAAGATCCTTCTCTCTTTCTCCCTAGTAAGGCCTTCCTCTGCCTCTTTTGTGTGGCCTGTCCCCCCCACTTGGCTTAGATGTGTTAAATAATGCCCTTCCAGTTGGAATCACTAAAGTATAATTCATGTCATAATGAAACAATATATTGTTCTATACTAATTTCTCATAGTTAAATAAAATAACCCAAGATTGTAACCCTGAAAGTACTACTTGTAGAAAAGCGGCTGTTTGTGGTTTACAAACCATAATTTTTCTGTAGTTACTTTTCCGAATTTGAAGAGTTTCCAAATTTTTATAGCTTTTTGTGTCAATGGATTCTTATCTTCACACCCTAACTCATTTTATGCACTATGGTGAACCATTGGTTTATATATCCTTTTTTCAATATTTCAGGATTACTATACTGCCCATGGTGAGAATGCAACATTCATTGCCAAAACCTACTATCACACTACTACTGCTCTGCGACAGTTGGGTAGTGGATCAAATGCTCTTTCCAGTGTGAGTGTCAGTAGGAACATGTTTGAAACAATTGCCCGTGATCTACTCTTGGAGAGAACAGACCATACACTTGAGGTCTATGAGGGCAGCGGCTCTAACTGGAGACTGGTCAAAAGTGGTACACCTGGTAATATTGGCAGTTTCGAAGATGTTCTGTTTGCTAACAGTGAAATGCAGGATTCTCCAGTTGTTGTTGCACTGTCACTTACCTCCCGTGAAAGTGGGTGCACTGTTGGACTAGGATTTGTTGGTCTAACTAAGAGATTACTAGGGATGGCTGAATTCCTTGATGATAGTCACTTCACAAATGTGGAGTCAGCATTGGTTGCTCTTGGCTGCAAAGAGTGCCTTGTGCCAATTGAACGTGGAAAATCTATTGAATATAAAATGTTGTGTGATGTGTTGACTAAGTGTGGTGTGATGCTAACTGAGAGAAAGAAATCTGAATTCAAGACTAGAGATCTGGTACAGGATCTTGGCAGGCTTGTCAAAGGTTCTATTGAAGCAGTTCAAGATTTAGTTTCTGGATTTGAATTTGCACCTGGTGCTTTGGGGGCACTGCTCTCTTATGCAGAGTTACTTGCAGACGAAAGCAATTATGGAAATTATACTCTGCGTCGGTACAACCTTGACAGTTACATGAGGTTAGATTCTGCAGCCATGAGGGCACTTAACGTCTTAGAAAGTAAAACAGATGCAAATAAAAATTTCAGTTTGTTTGGTCTCATGAATAGAACCTGTACAGCTGGAATGGGAAAACGGTTATTGCACATGTGGCTAAAGCAGCCATTAATAGATGTAAAAGAAATTAACTTGAGGTTGGATGTAGTACAAGCATTTGT
The DNA here is from genome assembly GCA_963966055.1 of Lathyrus aphaca. Taxonomy (NCBI): domain Eukaryota; kingdom Viridiplantae; phylum Streptophyta; class Magnoliopsida; order Fabales; family Fabaceae; genus Lathyrus; species Lathyrus aphaca. The sequence continues at coordinate 515,874,204 of OZ014522.1, forward strand.
AGAGGACACTGTACTTCGCCAAGATCTGAGACAGCATCTGAAAAGAATATCAGACATTGAGCGACTGGTGCATAATCTTCAGAAGCGAAGAGCTGGATTGCAACATGTTGTTAAACTTTATCAGGTAGAACTTCACCTGATTTACTGTTTCGTTTTAATAAAAAAATGTAGAATTTTACCTTTGCTAGGACTGTATTACATTGTATTTCTACTTGCTTTTTGATCCATCTCTGGAATCTGTATTATTGTTACTAGCCCCTTTTTGGAGTGTTCAGATTATGTAATTAATAGCTTTTTTTATTGACTTAGAAATGATATATCGGGGTAAAGAATCATTCAAGACATTTAAATATTTTTTCTTTTCCTTTTTGGCAAGTTTATTATTATTATTTCAATTTCAACTGCAGACTTATTTAGTATTGACTATTGAGTAAATATTATTTTTCATATTTGGCTATTGACATGGCCTCTGCCTAACTCCGTTTTTGTTTTGAGTGCAGTCAAGTATAAGATTGCCTTACATCAAAAGTGCCCTGGATAGGTATGATGGACAGTTTTCTTCAATGATGAAGAGCAGGTATTTGAAAGATTTGGAGTTATGGACTGGTGTTGATCGCCTAAATAAATTTATTGAGCTTGTAGAAACTGCTGTTGACCTTGATCATCTGGAGAACGGGGAATACATGATTTCTTCAAGTTATGACACTGCACTATCTGAGCTTAAGGAGAAGCAAGAATTACTAGAGAGTCAAATACATAACTTGCATAAACAAACTGCTGATGATCTTGATCTACATATAGATAAGACATTAAAGTTAGACAAGGGCACACAATTTGGACACGTTTTTAGAATCACAAAGAAGGAAGAGCCAAAAATAAGGAAGAAGCTCAACACGCAGTTTATTGTACTTGAAACCCGTAAAGATGGAGTGAAGTTTACCAACACAAAGCTCAAAAAATTGGGAGACAAATATCAACAAATTCTTGAGGAGTACAGGAGCTGTCAAAAACAGTTGGTTACTAAAGTAGTAGAAATTTCAGCAACCTTCTCTGAGGTTGATAGATTTACTAGCATGTTTTGGTTAAGTTAATTTTGATTCTTTTTTCTTTCTTAAAACACTTGTTAGTATGACCTTTGTGTTAGTTATTTAATTGTTTCATCTGCTCTAGCTTGAAGAATTTTCCTTCTGCAGGTGTTTGAATCTTTAGCTGCATTAATTTCTGAATTGGACGTATTACTAAGCTTTGCTGATCTGGCTTCTAGTTGTCCTACTCCTTATACAAGGCCTGAAATCACCTCACCGGTATTTTATTTATAGTTATTTGCTATTCTCACAATAATTGCATTATTTTCTTCTTGCTTTTATCATCCGTTTTGATTTTTCTTTTATATGGTCGAGGAAATCCGATGATTATTATTGAACATTGTCGTCTTGCCTTTAATAGGATGAAGGAGATATTATTTTAGAAGGTTGCAGACACCCTTGTGTGGAGGCACAAGACTGGGTGAATTTTATACCAAATGATTGTAAGCTTGTAAGTATTTATAAGGTCTTTGGAAGGTTATAGGCTTTTATTAATTTAAAATTTTGTGCAACTCACAAGTTTATATGTTGTTTTTTCTAACTAATCAGATCAGAGGAAAAAGTTGGTTTCAAATAATAACAGGTCCAAACATGGGTGGGAAATCAACATTCATCCGGCAGGTACTTATCTTCTGTACTACTTTATTGGTAAAATTAACCATTTTCATTTGCCTTGTAATTAGTTTTCAGACATCATCTTTCTACTTTTATGCTGATGTTAAGCATGTGGCATTGCCATTAAATTCGAGTGCCTCACCTTTCTTTGTATAGATATTTTAGTTCACGTATACAATTCAGATTTCTTGCATTCTTGCTATTTTAGGTTGGAGATTTGATTAACATAAAGGTTTCTGTGTAGGTGGGTGTGAATATTTTGATGGCCCAAGTTGGTTGCTTTGTTCCATGCGACAAAGCCAGCATATCTGTTCGTGATTGCATTTTTGCTCGTGTTGGTGCAGGTGACTGCCAAGTGAGTCCTATTCCGTATTTTTGGCCACTCTTACATATTAATATCTTCATGTATGGTTTTACTTGACATAAAATAGCTTGTTGAATCATTTATTGATTTTTTATATCTAATTTAGGTTGGCTAATTTTATTTTAAATGCATAAAATAGCGCATTTTTCTTCTCATAACATAACTTTAATGCTTTTTGAAAATAAGTAATAACATTAATGGGATTGGAATAGAGGGAGTTGCTTGAAAGTTGAAACTGGTCTAAAATGCTACATTGGCCTTAATGATATTACCAACCTTCAAATCATCTTTTTTATCCAATGCTTGTCTATTAACTTACGGATTACTTAGCTACAAACTTCAGACTTATATGAAACTATGTGTTTGATCATTAATATAATGTAATATAATATAGTAGTAATTAACATTTATAATGAGTTACCAAATGGGGTAACTCAGCTCAAGATTACTCTTGGTTTAACTTAATCCTCGTGTGTAATTCAAACGTATGGATTGACTTGTGCTCTTTTGTTTTTCTCTTTTTATAACATAATATCTAGATCTTGAAGAGATACAATCTTCGTCCAATGGGCCCATTCCACTGAAATATATTTTACTTTGGAAACTGTATTTATTCTCTTGTTTTCCGCCTCTACCTCCCTTGGCTGCATTTTCTTTCTGGTTGTTGCCTCCAATAATTTTTCCTTCGCCTTTCCGTCAATGGGAGCTTTAGAAACCATTTACTTTGGGTAGCAAGCCTAATACCGACCCTCTCTAGCGTTTAAATTGAGTCAGAGCTCAAACTTACCAAAATGTGTTTGTTCTTTCTCATGCATAACTAGATAGCGTCACCATCAATTGTTGGGCAGGTAGCATGCTTGTGTGAGCTTAGTTGTATTGGCATCGCCCTTTTGTCCACCTCCCAAATCTGTTCTAACAAGTTTGTGCTCCACTCTTAACTAACAAGTTGGAGCACAACAACAGTGATACGTTGACTTTCAACTTAAATTTTGCCTAGAGATCAAGAACAAGAAGAAAAATAGACTTGAGAAAGTTGGCTCCGTGTTGTATTAAGTAGTTATGTTAACTGTAAATCCATGTAAATATGACCCTTGGAATATATGATATTCCTCCCTGTGTAATTCAAACACATGGTCACTTGATTGCTTACTTGTTTGCAATGGTATTATGGTCTTTGAGGTTCATTGTCCGTAGCAGCAATTTTAAGTTATAGTTGAAGCTGCTTATTGAATCAATAATTGTATCCTCAATTAATGAGTCCTGAGGTTTTTTTTCTCCCTATATTTCCCCCAGCTTCGTGGAGTTTCTACCTTTATGCAAGAAATGCTTGAAACTGCATCAATATTAAAAGGAGCTACTGACAAGTCCTTGATAATCATTGACGAGTTGGGACGTGGGACATCTACATATGATGGATTTGGTTTGTTTCACTACTAAATGTTCTCTTTATTGTGTTATCTTGTCATTGCAATCTCTTAAACCTTATCAAATTTGTCAGAATATATTTGTGCACAGCGCCTAGTTTCTCACATTGTGTATCTTGTATGGCTCATACAATGACTTTAACCTAAACTAAGATTTCATGAGTTGTTTACATTGCTGCTAGATGAAAAATAACTGAAGTATTTGATCCAGATACTGAAATTTTCATGTCATAGAATTTATTGACTTTGCATGAATGGGTTAGCATTTACACCAACTCACTGATGTAAAACAGAAGCTTTCTTAACCACTGCATAACTTTTTATTTAAGATGTCTTTTTCACAAAAACCACTGTTGGTTTAAAAGCTCCCCTATCACATTAAATATCTCAATTTTTCATATCAACACTAAGCCAATTTATAGTTGATATATGCTTCTAAGATAGCTGTAGTAAGAAAAACATATGGATACAAGTTTATTGATATCAATTTTTCTTAAATTGGACATGCAATGTCAATATTTTGGCTGCTTGTAATCTGATAGTTGGATTGATGAGAATTACATTCGGCAACATGATTAGTAAATGAGTTATGCAATGTTGTTTTACTTTGGTGTCAAGATATCCTTATCAATTTATGTTTGGATACAACTGGCTTACTATCCAAATCCATTAATAAACATCTTAGTGCATTGAAACAGGTTAGTATGTTATATTGTGATATACAGGTCTTGCTTGGGCCATTTGTGAGCACATAGTTGATGTGATAAAAGCCCCTTCTTTATTTGCGACTCACTTTCATGAACTGACTGCATTAGCCCATGAAGATGGTAGCAATGATCAACATAAACAAATTGTTGGTGTGGCAAATTATCATGTTAGTGCACATATTGATGCATCTACTCGCAAGCTAACTATGCTATACAAGGTAAATGCTTTCCAAACTATTTTTCCATCTATCAAGCTGTACCTACTCCATTGGCTTTATGAAGTTCGTTGTCTCTACCAGTCCATTGATCTTTTCCTTCTATTTATCATAAAAATTTTAAGCATGTTTATTATATTTAAAGTTTTCTCTCTGAAAAAAGCACCAAAAAGGAAAAGAACACTACCTCTCCAATTTCCTTGAAACAAACTTCATAGGATTTATCTTACATTTTTATGTTTGCATTTAAATGTGTTATTTGACCTCAAACACCAATTGAAAGCTTCATTAGCCCCCACCATAATAGTTTTTGCATGGTATTGTCCTGATTTGTTGGGCTGGGTGAGCAGCTGGATTTTGATGAAGAACTAAATTCTATAATACAAACATCGATATGTTTGGATGAACAGTTTATTTGGAGCTTATAACACAAGTGCTTATCAAAATAAGCGATCAAAATAAGCACTTGTGAAAAAGCTTGCATAAGCTATTTTTCTTACAAAAGATAAAATTAATTTAAATTATTTTTATGTGCTATAAATTGTTTTGATAAGTTACCTTTGAGAATTTATGAAAATAAACTCATAAGTTTATGAATAATGCTATAAATTGATTTAATAAGGTTTTCCAAACAGTGTCACAAAACTTATGGCATATGATAAACTCAAATAAGCCAATCCAAACAGGCTTATAATGGTTCATCAACACATTTCCACTTGAAATAAAGTTCGAGAATCTTGTTCATGCTTCAATTTTTACTCTTTTTACCACCTTTGACATCTGCAAATGTTTTCTGATTTTCACCCCCAAAATAATATTTTGTTATTGTTGATTTTTCTATTATGTTTCTTTTAAAAATGTAGTTTGATCCCTTATCTTCTCAAGAAGTCTGGACATAAAGTTCAGAAGCTGTAGTACTGTGATCAAATATCTATATTTGAATCAACTCAACCCATTATTTTTCTGGTGTTTCTACTTTCAAGGTTGAACCAGGAGCTTGTGATCAGAGTTTTGGTATTCATGTCGCCGAGTTTGCAAACTTCCCTGAAAGTGTTGTTGCCCTAGCTAGAGAAAAGGCTGCAGAACTAGAAGATTTTTCTCCTTCTGCGATATCCTTAATTGATTCTTCTATAGAGGAGGTACAGCAGTTTTTGTGGCATGTTCATATTGCATGTGCATTTTCTTTCTCTGAATAAACATAGATATGAAAATAAGTCAATTTCGGTCTGGCTAAGTAGCCTTTTCTTAGACAGGAAATTATTTTCTTTCTACTTGTTTGTTTTTATTAAGCTAGTAGTTATACACATTTCCTCAGATTTTGAAAGACTTGCATGCTTTCTTAATCACAATAGCTTTTGTCTTGTGTTGCTAATTCCTCTCTCATGTTTCTAATTTAAATAGTTGTTTCACAATTTCTTGGCATATAAGGAACCAACAGCTTCTTGTTTTTTCCCTCTAGCACTGGTGGTTGAAGCCCCTCTTACCTAATTTAGAAAACCTCAATTACTAAAATAGTGTAACATTATCATTGAGGATGTCGATACCGCCTTTTATTATTCAACTGATTATATCAATCTTTTAATGTTAATATACTAAATAGTTATTTGACATGTCTGAATTTGATAATAACAAATGTTGGAAATAGTATAGCTTTAATCTACAGTAAATTTATGAGTGTCTGCAAAATTTGTAATAAATATGCTTTTGATAAAATTCTCATCATTGGAATGAATCATTAAAGTCTTGCCTCAAATTTTCAGGTGGGTTCTAAACGTAAGAGAGTATCTGAATCTGATGACATGTCTAAAGGGGTTGCAAAGGCTCGTCAAATTCTTGAATCGTTTGTTGCTTTGCCACTAGAAACCATGGACAAAACGCAAGCTTTGCAAGAAGTAAGGAAGTTGAAAGATAGTTTAGAGAAGGATGCACAAAATTGTGTTTGGTTGCAAAACTTCTTGTAGTTGAAAGGAGTCTATGCAGGGCATGTAAATTTTGGAGAACTTCTTGATGTCCAATGCGTTATGGTTGGTAGAATAACTTTTCAGGGGTAAATTGTTAATATTAATTTGTTAGAAGAAAAAGATGGGTCTGTTAGTAGTAAGTGTTTAGTTCTGAGCCTCGTCCATATTTGGTGTCCAACCTTAACCTATACCAATGACTACTCCTTGGTATTGCTCTGGCTTTTTGTTCTTTGTTAGGGAGGTAAGGCTTTTGGCCCAGTCAAAAGTATTATAAACTATCTTCTTGTATACTGGAATCCTTGTTGGTTGCATCCTGTAACTATATGGAGTGGACAATCTATTTAAAAGCTACTGATAAGTTTATAATATTACTACGTACTCTTTAGCATCAATTCCTATTTTGTCTCGAAGATAGAAAACACATGCTCGTTAATCTGTTGGTAAATCTTATGGTTGAAAAAGACAGGCCATTATTCTGTTGGTAAATCTTATGGTTGAAAAAGACAGGCCATGTCGATTTATAGAATAACAAATATTGTTTAAATATTTTATGTACAAATATTGTTTATTTATACGAACTAATGATGTTAGTTAAAAAATTAACAATAAAGTCCCTCTGCTGCTTTAAAAGACAACATTTTTTAAAGGAAAAGATATCTATAGGTGTAGAATACTCAAATGCATTTCCACCTCTTAATCACCTAAAAGAATACTATAGCAGTACATAATTATACTTAGAAAGTAGTTAGAGAGCTTTAGTATGCTTTAGAAGGGCTGTTACAACAACTATATGCTGAGCTATAATTAAGTGTAATTCATTCAGTTTAGACCCAGCCTATAAAATATATTTTTTGTTAATTCATAAAAGAATAACAAAACTTTAATAGAATAACAAAACTTCAAAAAATATCTTCAAAACTTTTGCTTAGCAAATTAGCATCAAACTTGATGATTCAAATTTTCTTTTCTAAAAATCCTGTTCTTTCTCCATGGTTATCTTGCAAATGCCTATAATTCCTCCAAGATACTTCTCTATAGAATACCACAATTTTGATATTGAAATTCCAGTGTATTCGACATGGCAATATGAGGATTCACTCCTCTTCGTGTGGTTTATCATAACTCACTGATTTAGTTATTCCTTGAGTTGTTCGTTGTGTTCAAACTCCAATCACATGAAGCCAAGCTAGCTCGAGTTAATCAAACTCCAATCACTAAACCATTGTTAGTGAATCTTACTCAAGTAATACCTCAACCCTAACAAACTCTAATTCTAACATTGTCTCAAGAATCTAAGTCTCAAGTTACCAATTAAGAGTCTCAACAATAATTCTATGAAACTCGTGGCACTCATGGAAGTAGATTCAACAAATTTAAAGGTAATTCTATGAAACTCGTGGCACTCATGGAAGTAGATTCAACAAATTTAAAGGTTGTGGTAGAAAACTTCGTGTTCAATGTCAAATATGTTTCAAAACAAGAGATGATGCAAGTATATGCTACCATCATCACGTTGCACAACCTTCATCTTCTAACCAATGGTTAAATCCAGCTACCCCTCATACATTCTCTCATGCTTCATTCATGAACCATTGGAACAATATTTCACCTCGACAAAACCATGGTCATCAATTGTTAACACCAACAAAATTCAACATAATGGCGTGGACCTCCTCCTAGTTTTCCTCCCAGACATTTCTCATTGCGTACACCTTAATTCCAAGTCAAACAACCTCAAGCCCATCTCATTGGTAATGAAGCCAACACCTCTCAATTTGCAGCATCTCAATGGTATCCTGACTCAAGTTTCACTCATTATGCTAACAATTTCTTGGAAAGAATTCATGTGTATGGATCAGATCAAGTAATGCTTAGCAATGGACAAAGTTTGTATATTACTTATATTGGTTAAACTAGTTTTGAATCCTCACTCAAACCATACGCCACACTTAACTTGCATAATCTACTTTTAGTTCCTAAAATCACCAAGAATTTAATATTCGTTAGCCAGTTTACTTAGGAGGACCATGTGTTATTTGAGTTTCACATGTGAAGTTCTTCTACAATGAGCACTTGAAAATGAATGACTACTTATTTGGTCAAGTGCAATCTACACATGTTGATTCAAATATATAAAAAAATCACATTAAGTCCATACACTCACAAATACTGCACCTAACACAATAGATTAGAATTCCTTTGCAAATAAAAATCTCACTCGAGACAGCTCGGGGGAACTCGACTGTTTCCAAGACGGACGTACCGCCTCCCCGTCACCAGAACCATCAATGCAACCTGAGATCACCCTCACTGATCTCCCCTGATTCTCATTCCCGAGGGGACCAATCAGACGCTCGCAGCTCTGGTCGAAACGACCAACAACATCAACCACCTACTCTTGCGCCAAGGCAAAAGGATAGAAGCTCTAGAAGACGCGCGACGTACCAGATCCCCCTCTCTCGCGAGGAGGCCCCGCAGCAGGCCACCTGAACGAAGAAAGAATCACCACCACCTAGAGGCAACTGAGTCTATCAAGAAACAGACTCATTCGTCTCCTCAACGACACAAGTCCCCGGAGACAAGGAAGACCAGGAGGACTCTCTAAGTAGGAACACGACCGTCGCCCGAGGGCGTAAGAAATCGATCAAGATCCCTTTCCCCTCGTCGACACCGGGACAACCGCTCCCACTCTGCCTCCCATGATTGTAGAGACGATGGTGAACCTCGCGGGCCTCTCTCTAACGAGATCATGTCTACAAGGCTATCGAAAGGGCTCGAGAAGCCTCCTTCCTTAGGGTCCTACGACAAGACGATAGACCCATACGAGCATATTGAGAACATCAACGCTCTCCTCGATAACAGAGGTGTTCGAGGAGCAATTAAATATCGTATTTTGCCTACGACACTGAGGATTGAAGCTATAGCTTGGTATAAAATCCTTCCTCATGAATCTATCACATCCTGGAGACAACTTGGGAGAACCTTTTCCCGACACTTTACCACTTCACGACGTCATCTGAAGACCGAGGACTCTTTGGAGGCGATCATTCAAGGAAAGGATGAACCTCTGCGGGCGTACATCGAGTGATTCAATAAAGAAGTCGTTCAGGTCTCAACCACGGACGACATGAAAAAATATCTTCTTGAACGCGAGTTCCGTCCCCATAGTGATTTCAGGAGAGTTGTGGACATTGAGACCCCCGCCATGCTTGATGCTTTTCTCCTCAAAGCACAAGCATATATCAAATACAAGGAGAAAGAGAAAGCCAACACTTCCCGAGATACGAGGCGTCATGAAGATGCCAAGCCGTCTAAATTGAAGACCCCTCGACATCCTGTCGGGGAGGTGAAAAACGAAAGAAAGACCACTCTCTTGAACCGCGGGAGCATAAAGGCCCATCCGAGAGGTTTCACGACTACACACCCCTCACTGTGTCGAGAGATAAAATCTTGTCCGAATGTGCTAACTATGAGTTCCGTCAGGCCGGCGTCAGGTTTCCAAAGCAGTTGCCGACCAAGCCAAATACGGACAAGACAATGTACTGCCGGTTTCACAAGTCCCACGGGCACAATACCGATAATTGCATCCATATGAAGGATGCCAACGAGATACTCATTCGAGACGACCATCTGAAGCAGTTCACCAAGGGGAAGAAGGCCCCCGACAGGAGGTGTTGGAGGCTCGAAAAGTCGAAGAAACCGCCCCTCAAGCCACATACGTCAATCTCCAAGTCGCCTTCAGCATCACGCGACCAAAGGACTTCTACATCCCTGACTCGTACATCAGTCCTGCTTATTTCTCCGCCTACAACCCGTGGGAGTTCTTCCCCTCTAAAATGGTAACTTCAGGAGGCGGGCACAACAAAGTCACTGTGGGATCGGTAAAGCGACGCTTTAATCAACTAATCAGCACCGGCTCCAACCAACATTCCACTATTGATCCTCCCCACGAGGGATCAACACCCATTTCCTTTTACAAGGAGAACCTCCTCAGCGACACACCTAAAAACAACATCCCCCTGCTCGTCCACGCACAAATGACCAACTTTGACGTTCGGAGGATCCTGGTCGACCAGGGAAGCTCCGTCGATATCATGTACTCCCAACTCTTCATGACCTTGCAGCTCAACAAGACACATTTGACACCTTACTTAGGGTCATATATCCAGGGATTCAACGAGACTATATCCAGACCCTGGGGTTATGTCGACCTGATAGTAACTTTCGGGGCGGGGGAGACCGCTAAGTCCATCAAGGTACATTTCCTCGTGATTGACTGCCCGTTGTTGTATCAATGCATCTTAGTTCGCCTAACCCTCGCCGAGCTCATTGTTGTACCCTCCACGGTGCATCTTAAGATAAAGTACTATACCTCATCAGGACAGGTAGCCACTCTCCGCGGGGACACCGAAGCTGCTCGCCGATGCTTCGAAGCATCATCTAAAGGGCTCAACGCCAAGCCAAATCAAGCCAAAGCAAGCCAAAGTCGCCCTTCCCCGCAGTTTCGAGAAACCAAAGCCACTCCCTCAGGTAGATTCGATCGATCTCGATAGCAGGTTTACCGAAGAAGAGGAAAAGACAAAACTGACCGCAAAGCTTTCTTCGTCTACTCACTTGGTACCCAACATAGACTTCGAGCTGGTTGCATTAGGCGAAGATCCTATCAAAGGAGTGAAGATCAGAGTCGACCTCCCGGACCTTGTGAGGAATCAGTTAAATGTGTGTTTCATGGAGAATGCTAATCTATTCGCGTGGAGCGCAACTAAGATGTCAGGGTTGGATCCAGTAATGGCATGCCACCATCTGACCATAGATCCCTTCGTCCGAGCAGTAGCACAACGCAGGAGGAAGCAATCCCCAAAAAAGGTAGAGGTTGCCGAGCAGGACGTTAAAGACCTCATAGAGGCACACTTTGTAACTAAGGCCAAGTATACCACCTGACTATCCAATGTTGTATTAGTCAAAAAGAGCAATGAAAAATGGCGCATGTGCGTTGACTACACTGATATCATTCGGGCTTTCCCGAAAGGCGCTTACCCTTTGCCTAATATTGATAAGTTGGTCGATAATTTAACAAGTTTTAAATTATTGTCGTTCCTCGATGCCTACTCCATGTATAAACAAATACCCATGGTCGTGACCGACAAGAAATACACCGCTTTCTTGACCAAATCAGGCAACTATTACTACAACATAATGCCCATCGACTTGAAAAATGCGGGCACAACCTACCAACACACGATGAACAAAGTCTTTCGAGTAGAAATCAGAGACATGCTCGGAGTTTACATGGACAACATGATCGTTAAATCCCACGAGGAAACCGATCATGCTTTCCATTTAAATAAATTTTTTGATCAAGCACGTAAGTTCAAAATGCGATTTAATCCAGAAAAATGCACGCTCGGGATACGCGCGGGAAAATTCCTCGGTTTCTATTGAACCGAACGAGGAATCGAAGCTAACCCCGAAAAGTGTCGAGCATTCACCTAAACACCCACATCAAAATTCAAAAAGTTCATCCAGTCACTAAACGAGGTCCTCGCCTCGCTATCTCGCTTTGTGGCAAAATCCGGCCAACATGCACTTCCCCTCTTCAAGCTCCCCCGCAAAGAGTCTGCTTTCGGATGGACAGAAGAGTGCGAGCAAGCCTTAACACACCTCAAGAAGACTCTGTCAGAACCCCCCGTTCTCTCCCGACCAGAGGTAGGGGAGACTTTGTTTCTATATTTAGTCGTTGCTAACGAAGTTGTAAGCGCTTCCCTCATACGAGAAACACCCGAGGGACAAATAACCAATCTATTTCACGAGCAAAGCCTTGCAAGGGCCCGAGCTCAGGTATCAGCAAATTGAAAAAGTTTCCCTCGCGCTCCTCCATGCGGCGATGAGACTTAGACACTACTTCATGGCGCACACGATCGTCGTATGAACATACCAACCCATCAAACAGCTCCTCAGTTGAACCAACATAGCCAAAAGGATGCTCAAATGGTCCTTGGAACTGTCTTAGTTCGACATCTGATATGAATGCATATCAACCCTCAAAGCGCAAGCCCTGGCTGATTTTGTGGCCGAAATGACAACCATGGAGAACCAAGTTTGTGCGTCCAGGAATTTGACCATTTTCGTGGATGGAGCATCGAGCTCAATGGGAAATGGAGCAGGAATTATCCTAGAAAATGAGGATGGTATCCTGATAGAGGTATCCCTCACGCTATCTTTTCTCACCTCCAATAACCAAGCAGAGTACGAAGCTTTCCTCGCTGGCCTAAGGCTCGCCGACGATCTAGGAGCCGAATAGATAATCATCTGTACAGACTCTCAGCTCACGGCCTTGCAAGTCAAAGGGGAATACCAAGTTAAAAATGATAATTTGTCAAAATACCTAACTCTCGTCAAGAAAAATATTACAAAGTTTGCATCCGTAGAAGTCAAACATGTTCCCCGTGAACATAATGTGCGAGCAGACGTACTATTAAAACTCGCAAGCACAAAAAGGAAGGGCGGAAACAAATCTGTTATACAAGAGATACTCCATTGACCCAACATTGAAAAGACATCCTCGACGATAGACGTAAACGTCATCGGCGATGCCAACCGCTGGAGGATCTCGTCTACAAATACTTAACTAATGACGAATTTCCCAAGACCCAAAGGAGGCCAGTATAGTTGGGTGAAGAGCCTGTTCATTCGTGTTATTCGAAGGAAAACTCTATCGGCGGGGATTCTCCATTCCCCTCCTCAAGTGTGTCGAGGAAGAATTGATTCTGCACATCCTACATGAAATCTACGTAGGCATCAACGCCCAACACCTGGGCGGGAGATCATTGGCAAGGAAAGCCCTTCGGGAAGGATATTACTGGCCAACAATGCAGAACGACGTCAAAGAAGACGTGAAAAAAATGCGATAAATGACAACGACACGGGGACATGCACTTAGCACCTCCAAACGAGCTTAAGACAATGTCCTCCCTGTGGCCATTTGCATTGGGGCCTGAATATCTTGGGTCCCTTTGTCGTCGGTTCAAACCAAATGTTAATTAGTGATGACATGTACTAATTAAATATGAAACATCTCATATTTAGTAAAACAAGCACACATATAAGCTTATCTTAAAATAAATAATTGTTCCAAACCCGAATATTTTAAATGGATATGTCACTATCATTAAGTTTAAAATAGTTTGAATTGTGGAATACTAGAGCAACTGAGCAAGTATAACAAGTGGATTTCAATTTCACCAACCCAATAAAAAATTATGTAACAAGTGGTCCACTTTGGCTATATTATTTATTAACAAGACTATATGGTTTTAGAATAAAAATAAAATCATATTATATGGTTTGCATTGCGTGTGCGTGCGTATTCATCCCACTTCATTTTCATTAATACAAATTTGGGGTCCTTCCTTTGATTCTATCGCATCCTCAAATTTTACAAAATATAATAGTGATAGCAAAACAAAACTGCTTGTCAACTTTTCTGTAGTAATAAAGTTATCAATACTAAACTCACATATCCGGAAAGGAAAGGGTGCACCCACCAAATCCAACCACCTAAGAATACTATATATAGAATAGTTGAACTATTTCAGATAATATAAAGAGTCAACTATCTAGTTGAGTTTAATTCCTATCCGTTAACAAAATAAAATGTTTTATATGCTTAAACCACACTTGTTCAATTCTATGAGTTTTTGAGTTTTTCATCATCTAGGATGATAATATAAAATGTCTGGTTGGGTTCGATATGATATTTTTGGTTTGGACTATCGGAAAAATGTAGAATAAAGTTATTTTTGTCATGAAAATTGGTTGATAAAATGTTTGATAATTATGATTATTATGTTGGAATTAAATAAATAATAATTATATATATATATATATATATATATATATATATATATATATATATATATATATATATATATATATATATATATATATATATATATATATATATATATATATAAAATAATAATAATAATAATAATAATAATAATTAATCATATATACAGGTTTTAGATTTTATATATTATGTTATATAATTTAGTGCGGAATAAAATAGATAATACAAACATTTATATAATTACAAGATCTACGATATATTAGTATATAAGAGAGGAGATTGCAAGAATACCTGGATCTATTGAGAAATATTTTGTTGACGGTAATTCTGAAAGTTAAAAAGTGTATAAACAAGTGGCTGACACTTCTTGGCTTGTGGATCTTCCTCAACCGGTACTCCTAATGCCTTGAACACTCTTCAGATGAGGAGAAGAGATAAACTGCTTGTGTACTTATATATAGTGTGATGACCAATTAGAGTTTTCATTATTCTCAAATGGGTCATCCTAACATCTACTCATATTTGAGTCCATATCTAATTATTTAATTAATTAAATAATTCATAATAAAATCTAAATAGCATTTTAACCTTATTTGATCACATAATTTATTCAAGACATTTTATTTGATAAAATAACTAATATAATTAAATATATATATTTGGCCACATAATTATTGGAATAATATTAAATCCGTAAAATATTCCAACAATCTCTCACTTGGTCAATATATCTTAATAATTATATCATAATTCTTTAGTCGCGCATCTGAATGCTAACGACTATCGTAACTAACGTATAACGTGACAAAACCCTGATGACCACCATTACAACGTACTTGATAACATAAATCGATATGGATGAGTGACATGGAAATTTCATGTAATGTGATCTCTGAATCATGTTTATTTCCAATTGGTCCAACTTAATTCTTTATTGAGATCAAACTGAAGTTAGCAAATTTAATATTTGCACAAACAATACATAAATGATTATAACAATAATAACCTCATAACAATATTATAAAACATATCGATATCAAAACAATATTTGTCTTTCTCTTTGTTGCTTTAGAAGCACTAGAATTTAAGCAAATATAATATGAAAAATTTATGTCATCTTAAATAATACCTCTAATATCTCTGGATTACAAAACTTTAAGATCATAGACCAATAAAATTTTGAGTGTACTCACTTTTTAAAATTGAGTCTCACTTTAAATATATTAATTGTGAGGGAATTTGAGTTTCTTCATCCATATTTAAGGTCTATATCCAAGAACATAATGTTCATATTTTATTCCTAAAAGTTATAACTTTGGAGAATCAAAATATAACTTATTTTGCAGATACATAAACTATATTAGTTTATAGATTACCATAAAAAATATATTCACCAAAAATAACAAGTGCATTATTCATGTCAAATCTTTAGACAACAACATCAATTGCTAGTGGTATTTTGTTACAATGATAAAACATTGACAATTAATATTAATAAACAATAAATTCTTACAATAGCCACATGTTTATCTTATAATTGTGAGTGCAATCAAATAAACACTTGAAAGATTTACACTTATACAACATCATTACTGATACGTGAATAGATTATTAAATAAACATTCATATTTACTTATAAATTAAAAGACTCAAACAGGATACTAAACACACCATTAATTCTCAATATTTGATTGCAAGAATTAACTGACGGTACTCTCACGTAATGATCAAAACATTAGTAATAAGTCCAGTCTAATAATGAATGTCTTTGACATCAATCATTACCCACATGGATACAATTAATAATTACTAAGTATGCAATTGTTCGGTCAAACTTTGTCTTCCTTTTGGCCGACCATAACAGTTCGCATGAATGATTACACATTACATCTTTTATAATTTTTACTGAATCAAATTTTCACAATAGATATTATTTTTGCAACATGTTACTTCAATCAACTCAATCAAAATTATTAGACATTTTAATAAATTCAATGGAAAGAGTCTTAAATTTACAAGGTACTACCCACAAATGTAGGCCGTATTCATTTAAGATGTCGTTTAATAATAATAATAATAATAATAATATTTCATTAAAGTCCTTATTGTGAGAATAAATTCCCAATAAAACATAATTTTTATGAATTTATATAAATTGTATGATTAAGAAAAATTGTATAAAACTTAATAACAATAAAGTCAAATAACATAATCATGCTAAATGTATAACTTCAAATCAGATAATAAATATTACATATTTATATATCCCAAATAAATATCAAACAAATTCACATATACACCAAATAATTCTTTAAATAAATCATTTTAGAATCAACAAAATCAATTCTAAAATTCAAAGTATCGAAAATTTAAAGAATCAAACCTTTAGTTTTACCTTATAATTTTGAGAGACATTCAAAATATTCAAAATATTTCCATAAATAATATATAATAACTAAATATATATTAAACAAATTAGTATTTATCTTATCTCTCAAAAATCTAAATTCATGCGCATATTTTATGTGAATCAAATTGAAAGATAAAACAATGATTAAAAAATCAAATAAAAAGATTTTATAATAAATGTTTTTTTTTTCTATAATTCAAAACCAAGAATCAAATCACCAAAATAAGATTTAAATTCAATGTTTATATTTCACAAATAATTGACATGAATATATATTTCTAAATATATTATCTATAGCTATAAATAAACTGTTGAGAATTAAAATTCTTTAAAGAAAAATAGATTTTAAGATTCTAAATCATCAATCATAATCATATATGTGATTACAAATATATTTAGCATAATATATATTAAATAACATATCTCCCAAAGAAAACCAAAATATTTTTCTTCCAAAAAATATTCAAATTTTAATTTTCAAACAAATATTTACCATATAGATTCTATGTCAAATTTAAAAGTTTCTATTATCACTAATATAATTTTAGGAATTATAACTTAAAATAGATCCTTACCATGATATTATAGTTTTCAAATCACAAGTATAATTTCAAATGTGATCACTAAAACAAATATCATTTTAATATATACTATAACCAAGTTTATTTTCAAGGATTCACGTAAAATATGGAATATCCTAAATCCATATAAATCTTTTGGAAATAAATATAACGCACAAACCCTAAACTTCAAGTAAGTGTAACAAAAAAAAAAACTGAAAAATTATCATTAAAACTTCATGCATCTTAAAACATATATATCAATATTAAAAAAAAATCATGAATTTCAAATATATGTTCCATGATCCAAAATAAATATAAGAAAAACATTGATGTTTAGAGGAAAAATCTCTATAAACTAAACATGAAGACTTGCTCTGATACCACTTGTTGGAATTAAATCAATAATAATTAATCATATATACATGTTCTACGTATTATGTTATATACTTTAGTGTGAAATAGAATAGATAATACAAACATGTATATAATTATAAGATTTACGACATGTTAGTATATGAGAGGGGAGATTGCATGAATACCTGAATCTAATGAGAAAAGTTTTGTTGACGGTAATCCTGAAAGTTAGAAAGTGTAGAGACAAGTGACTGACATTTGATGGTTTGTGGATCTTCCTTAATCGATACTCCTAATGCCTTGAACACTCTTCAGATGGGGAGAAGAGATAAACTACTTGTGTATGGTATATTGGGGACCATAGCATATATATAGTGTGATGGCCAATTAGGGTTTTCATTATTCCCAAATGGGTCATCCTGACAGCCACTCATATTTGAGCCTATATCCAATGAATTAATAAAATAATTCTTAAATAAAATCTAAATAGCCTTTTAACCTTATTTGATCACATAATTTATTCAAGGCATTTTATTTGATAAAATAGCTAATATAACTATATATATATATATATATATATATATATATATATATATATATATATATATATATATATATATATATATATTTGGCCACACAATTATTGGAATAATATTAAATCCGTAATATATTCCAACATATTATTTTGACGCGGAAGTGGATTCATGCACATGTTTTAGGTTTCAGCATTTTTCTGATAGATTGGAAGCAAGACCTGCTTATTTGGCTTGGCATTTAACAATGTCTTAGTGGCCAACTACCTTCCTTTACTTTTGTGAAGATGGTTGAGTTTACCTTCCTCTAGCTAGCTTTCTCCGAAGTTTTGATCTGCTTTATAATCACGATAAATTAATTTGTATATTTGAAGGGCTTGCTCTTTCTCCTCTGGTGTGGTTGTTTAGCTATCGTTTAAGTTTTAAATTTTTGTTTTGCGTTTATTGTTTAGCCCTTCTGGTGCTTTTGGTTCGAGTTATTCTGTTTGTAAATTTTTACTTTTATTTTATTAATATATGATTTGTTTTGCTATTAAGAAACCACACTTAGTTATTTGTTTGATTTTTAAGATACTTATAATTTAGGTTAAATACTATTGTGTAGTAATTATAAAATTTAGTTATAATTTTGATTTTGTTCAGGACCGACCAAATGACTAAGGTTAAATCCATCTCAAATCCCAAATACTTGATCCAATATATAAAATCAACTCACACACAAAGAGGAAGGTACATTCTTTGGTCTCCATTTTTCACTACACTTATATTGATTCTTGAACTAACTTGAGCATTAGAGTGTTAACCATGCAGATCCACACCGCGTTGCCATAAAAGAGATTACCATAATCGTTCGAGATCATCAGTTCATTACATGCATCTATTTTGAGAAGATGGTCGGCATTTAGGGGTGCTTTAGTGGCCAGTTATCCTCCTTTACTTTTGTGAAAATGGTTGAGTTTACCTTCCTCTAGCTAGCTTTCTCCGAAGTTTTGATTTGCTTTACAATCAGGGTAAATCATATTGTATATTTGGTTGGACTGCTCTTTCTCCTTTGGTGTGGTTGTTTACCCTTTTCTTTTGGTTGTTGATTAAGTTTTAAATTTTTGTTTTTCTTTGACTTTTGAGCTCTTCTGGTGCTTTTGGTTTGAGTTTTCTGTTCGTAAATCTTTACTTTTATTTTATTAATATATGATTTGCTTTGTTATTAAAACAAAATCACACTTATTTATTTGTGTGATTTTTAAGATAATTATAATTTAAGTTAAATATTTTTATTGTGTAATAATTATACAATTTAATTATATTTTTGCTTTTACTATGGGCCAACAAAATGCCCAAATGACTAAGGCTCAATCCATCTCAAATCCATTCTACTTGACCCAATGTATAAAATCAGCTCACACACAAATAACAATGTACATTATCTAGTTTCCACTTTTTATTACACTCATATTGAATCTTGAACTAACTTGAGCATTAGAGTGTTAATCATGAAGATTTAACCCATGTTGTCATAAGGAGATCACCACTACCGTTCAAGATCATCATTTCATCACATGCATCCATTTTTGGTTCCTGGATAGAACAATGGTGTCGTCTCTGGAAATCGACTTCCAATTCCTAAAATTTCCATGATTTCAGATCCAATTTTCTATTACCAGTTCGTAAACTTCTCAAATAATCAAATCAAGAGCATTCAGAGTTGAATGCAGAAATCCGTCGCATTCGACCCAAGAGGTTATCGTCTCAGTATTGTGATGGAAACATCAGAAAATGAAGGCGAGTTCCTCGAAGATAACACCAAAGATTCATGTTCCATCTTCTGATTTAACATCATCGTTGTCTCTCATCGCCGATATGATACCTACCACGACGACGACAAAGCTATGGTGAGTTCATAGTTGATCCAACATAAAACTCCTTCTATGGGTTCCAAAGGACCTCTGACCCATGGAAGGGCCTTCCTTATAATGAATACGGTGTTTCCCTTATTACTTGGTCTAGTCCTCTCCATAAGGGCCCTCCCGGGGGCATCAAATAGGGAACAAAGGTGTAAGGGTGCAGATACAGTCTGCCTGTTAAATGCAGTAGTTTCACGAGGCCAGGGTCTGGACTATGTTGCTCTTAAACAACATCCATACAACGAAATCTCCTAGTTTGGATAAGCTGACGATCAAGTCCACATGGTCGGGCCAAAGGTGAAAGGGATTCACCAGCCATGAACTTGGGAAGAAGGCACCATGATCCTGGCATCTACTTTTGATCATCGCTCGACTTCGCCTTAAAAAAAGGCTAGAGGGAAGAACATTTTGAGCCTCACCAAGAGGTCGAGGAAACATGTCCCTCAAGGAACATCGTCCACATCCAAACGTCCTTCTGAATTTAGGGGAAACCAACCACCGGGCCGGATGGCCTATAAACAGATTGTCAGCCATTTGTCAATCACTTGGGGGTAGATATCCACTCTAGCTAGGGTCAATCACATTGTTCGTCCACAAAAAGGTCACTATTGAAGATCTATCTATCTAGTCATCTCATTACTTTTTTTAACGAATTCAATTCATTTTTAATATATATATATATATATATATATATATATATATATATATATATATATATATATATATATATATATATATATATATATATATATATATATATATTAGTTTGATGTTTTAAAATTTAATACTTTAATATGATATTTGTTTATTTTAATGAAAATAAAAAAAAACAATGTCTTGTCCTCTAAATTTAAGTGTTTATATACGCGGATACATATTATTTTTCACTCTTGTTGCATCTATATAATATTATATCAAATAATTAATAAAATAATATTTAAAAAATAAAATAATTATTTTTTAATTAAATCAACTTTTTCAATGATAAATTAATAAAATAATAAAATGATTAATTAATTTTTTGTTTATAGTTAAAGTAATATTCCCTTTCCTCGTACAAAAAATATTTTGATATAATTGTCTATTTATAATATCAATACAATATTTATTATTATTTTTATATTATTGTATTCTTATTTATTAAATTTTATTATATCACCAATCATTCTATTAACTATAACTAATAATAATATTCTAATAAATAATATTACATTTATCTAACACCCAAGTTAGTGAATGAGTGAGAAAGTAGTTTGAATGTATGAACGAGTTAATATCAAAATGACATGTTTTGTACTGTAAGCCAAACAATTAATACCGTGTCCATAAGATCTAACATATTATGTGTGTGACCCTTCGATCATATCCAACGATGGTAAATGTGCTAGAGATCAGAATCTTGTACCCTTAACTTGGATGAAATCTCACCAGTTAAACGCGTATTTTTATGTGATACATGATATTGGGCCTCATCGTGGGCTTTGCGTGCGAACCAAAACAATTGCCCTACAAGCCATTGGCTACAAAAGTTTGTTATGTTTGTCTTTGTCCGAAAGTGAAAAGGTATTGATAAGACATGTCACTACGACTACAACGTATATTCTGCTTTGGGCGTGAGAACCATCACGACTTTGTCCATTATAAAAGGGTCCTCGTTTGAATTATATGGATGTTGTATATAAACCACCCTAAGGGACAATGCCTTCATGTAGGCATGCCCTCTCATTCTAACGCCAATATTTCGCTCAACTCAAGTTTGTGCCATTAAAGCTATGATACATTGTCTACTTTGAGAGTGAGAACTCAAACTTTTTCGTCTAAAATTTTTGTCACATTTGATCGAGGTGTGTAAAATTAGCCTCAATTCTTATATTTTTTAAGTAAAAGAAATTAAATCATAATTTTTTTCAAAATAAGCATTTCTATTTATCATCTTTAAGACTATAATAATGAAATAACAACAAGAAAAACAAACAACTTTATATTTGAATCCTTGCTTTTTATTCATTTATGATAAATAAATTATTTATTCATTTATTAAAATATTACCTCTGATTCGAAATTTTTATTGAAATACCAAAACTTTTCAACAAAATTTCCCAAATAACCAACTTTTCAAACTATTTCCCAATCTACCCCATTTTTTGCCATTTTTAAGAGCAATCTCCATATCAATTGGAGACCATGTAGAAATTTTAAGAGGTGTCGCCAATTGGATTGGAGACGCCATATGCAGTCTCCAATCCAATTGGCGATTGTGTGTAAAAAATGTGAAGGATCGCCAATTCAATTGGAGACAGTGTGTTTTTGGAAAATTTAATTAAAAAAATAAAAAACTTTAATAAATAATGAAAAATATGATTATATTAATAAATAATTAAAAATAAATTACATAATTTAATGATGACGGTCAGATTGGGCATATCGATCACCGGTTCCACATCCCCTAGGTCGTATCACTCGTTGTCCTAGTTGGTGTGAAAGTGTAATGTCACTAAACCCTTTCAATCGTCCAGGTCGCACACCGATGACCCATCATCACATCCAAACTAATCTGGCATGGGTCATGATCTCAGTTACGACTTGTCGTCTTTCCGTACCGAAGACTACGTAGAGATGCAAGAATTACTAAGGGAGTCTGGCGATATTCCGGAGATCTCAACTCCCACAACACCTGGAGTGAATCAACAACGAGGACAACTAGTGATACGACCCATGGGATGTGGAACCGGTAGTCGATTTGTCCAACCCGCTCGTTAGAGTCGTCAAAATGGGTTAGTCCACATGGACCAGCCCGCCAGGCCCGTAAAATCATAGGGTTTGTGCCTTAAAATTGGAGTCCATATTTTTCAAGGCTTTTTTAGCCCAACCCTAAAAAGCCCTCTACCTATTAGGGCTAGCCCATATGGGGTGTGGGTAGCCCATTAGGCCCATATAGATATAAATTTTAAAAAATTATATTAATATTTATATTGTCTTACTCCAAAATAACACATTGATTTTTCTCAATTCACTAAATTTTATCTCTATTTTATTCAATATTTCTCTTTAAAATATTATACATTGATATAATCAACATGTTTTTCTCATATTCTATTAATTTTTTTCATGTTAAATATCCGAGTATTATTTTATACAATTTAGACATGTATTGTATTTAAGAACATATTATAGTATTTATAAAAGATAATATAATACTTAAAAATGTATTATGTTTAAAATAATATGATTTTTAATTTTATTCATAGTATATGATATTTTTTTATTTTGTTTATTTAAAAAATCCCATTTAGGGTCGGGTAGCCCGAAGCCCATCTTTGGCCGGGCTCAGGTAGTAATTTTCGAGCCCATATTACAAATGCGTTTATTTACCCAACCCCAAAAAGCCTGAGCCCATCAGGGTCGACCCGTTTAGAATTCGATAGTCCATTTTGACAGCTCTATCGGTCGTCATCATTAAATTATGTAATTTATTTTTAATTATTTATTAATATAATTGTTCCGGGCAAGCCAAACTCCCTGAGTTGGGCCAGGCGAAATAACAAGCTGACACGCTCGTCGTCGAGCGTATGCCGAGGATAACAATCCTTGTCGACCAAGGACTGTATCGACCAGAATGAAATCCCCCCAACGACTAGTTTTGACTGTTAACTATTCGTGCGGATTACGCGATCCGCGTCAAACGGTTTGAACCAATAACCATCCACTAACGACAGTATATAAACCCTCTCAGGGAGAGGGCCAGGTATTCAATTCTCTCACCTTAACTCTCGTACTTGCACGCTCTTTGCTCAGTACCTTACTTTAGCATCGGAGTGCCTTGCAGGTACATCCCTCTTTTCCTTATCAACCGTCCTTCAACAACGCTCGACGCCAGCCATATCGGATCCTGATCTCCAAGTACGATCAGATGACGCCGTCTGTGGGAAACACTGATTTCCCCGTTCTTCTCCCTCAAAATCTTCAAGAACCAAAGTTTTTACCAAGATCCATGGCTGCTCGAGACAACAATCCAGATAATCGGTCGAACGACGATATGCTCCTCACGCAACGTGAGAGCAACGCTAATAATCCTCCGCACGAAGAAACCGTGCAGGATCGCCCAGATGGGAAGACATCTTCACCTTCCCCCGATCGCGATCAACCTCTAGAAAGTCGGCCAGAGGTCCCCCTTCCTCCAACACCTTCAGGATCTGACTTCGCAGCGCTGGCTGAGATTCTGAACCAGACAAATTTGTTACTCCTCGCCCACGGCGAAAAGATTGCCCGTCTCGAGGACAATAACCGTCGACCATCCCGGTCTCCCGCGAGACATCAAAGAAGACGTAGTCCCTCCCCTCCCAAGAGGAAGAGGAAAGGATGAAACGTTGAATCCACTAGTAACAAACGGTCCCGCCCATCTCCTCCTCGATCTTCCCATCCCAGAAAGTCAAGAAGGAGCATATCAAGATCCGCATCACCCCGACGAACGAAGAAGCACGTGCCCAGGTCCCCTTCATTCAATTCCAACGACGATGAAGACACCAGAGGCCTCCTCTCGTTGGAAATCATGGTGGCTAAGCTCCCACGAGGTTTAGAAAAACCTCTACCCTTAGGCTCATATGATGGGACCACCGATCCTGACGAGCATATCAAGAATATTGACGCTTTGCTCGACTACCGAGGGGTGCGATGGGCAATTAAATGTCGCCTCTTTCCTACAACTCCGAGGAAAGGTGCGATGACGTGGTACAAAAGCCTCGAAGCGGAGTCCATCACTTCCTGGAAACAGCTCGGACGCACATTTTCCAGACACTTCACCGCTTCTAGACGCCACCCAAAGACAGAAGCATCGCTCGAAGCAATCATCCAGGGGAAAGATGAGCCTCTGCGAACCTATATCGAGAGGTTCAACAAAGAAGCAGTCCAGGTATCCACAACGGACGACATGAAGAAGTACTTACTGGAGCGAGGTCTGCGCCCGTCGACCGATTTCCACCGTGCGGTTGGCATCGAGACCCCGACCACCCTGGACGCTTTCTTGTTAAAAGCCCAAGCTTACATCCAATACGAGGAAAAGCAGGCTGCTAGCTCCGTTCGAGACGCCCGACGTCGCGAGGACGCAAAGCCCCCCCCCCCCGGGTCGATGAACCCTCGACATCTCGTCGGGGAGGAGACAAAAGAAAGGATGATCGCCCCCGTGAACCGCGGGAGCACAGAGGACCCGTCGGTCGGTTTCATGAATATACCCCCCTCCTGGTCTCTAGAGAAAAGATCCCGTCCGAGTGTGCCAACTCGGAATTCAGACAAGCAGGAGTACGCTTCCCGAAGCAGCTGCCTAGCAAACCGGGCAAGGACAAGACAAAGTATTGTAGATTCCACAAGAGTCACGGCCATAATACCTAAGACTACATCCATCTCAAAGATGCAATTGAGATACTTATTAAAGACGGGCACCTCAAACAGTTTACCAAATCAAGAGACACCCCTCGCCAATAAGCGCAGGAGGCTCAGAAGATCGAAGAAGCTGTACCCATACCATCAAATGCGAACATGCAGGTTTCCCTGTGCATCTACCTCCCGGAAGACTTCTTCCTGCCCGACTACACGGGGAACCCATGATATTTTTCCTCCCACAGCCCGTGGGAGACTTTTCCCTCTGCGATGGTCATCTCAGGGGGAGGATTTAACAAAATCACGGTCGGATCCGTAAAGAGGAAATTTGACCAATTGATCGCGAAAGACCCTGCTCATAGCGCGACCCTGGACCCCCCAAGAGAGGGCTCAGTACCCCTTGCTTTTTACCGGGAGGAACTCTTGGGAGGAGCACCAAATGCCAGCATCCCATTACTTATCCGTGCACGGATGGCAAATTTTGATGTCAGAAGAATCCTGGTGGACCAGGGTAGCACATACGACATCATGTACTCCCAATTATTTTCAACACTCCAGTTGGATGAAACACACCTGACTCCGTACGTTGGATCAAACTTACAAGGCTTCAACGGAGCACTCTCCCGACCATGGGGTTACGTCGATCTCTTCGTCACCTTCGGGACATCCGAGACCGCCATAACTGTCCGCGTCCAATTCCTGGTCGTAGACTTTCCTTCGTTGTACCAATGCATTTTGGGACGACCAACATTGGTCGAACTAATCGCTGTTCCATCAACCGTTCACCTAAAAATGAAGTATTATACTACTTCGGGCAAAGTCGCTACACTACACGGTGACGTCGAAGCTGCTCGTGGATGCTTTGAAGTAGCATCCAGGGGCCTCAGCTCGATATCTTACCAACCAAACCCATCAACCCTAACTTCTTCAGATACTCCACAAACATCCAAGGCTTTTCCTCAGGTCGACTTAATCGATCTGGACTGCAGGTAATCAGATGAAGACAAGGGCATTCGGAGGATGGCCACTTCACTTTCCCGGCCAATTCCTGACGGAGAGTTCGAGCTAATTCCTTTGGGGGATGATCCGGCTCGGTGCGTCAAGATCGGAGCCCATCTGCCCGACTTGGCGAAACGACAATTAGAAGCATGCCTCAAGGGAAACACCGATCTGTTTTCTTGGAGCGCCGCAGAAATGCCAGGGCTCAACCCCAAGACGGCCTGTCATCACCTCTCCATTGACCCAACGCACAAAGCGGTCGCCCAGTGTAGGAGGAAGCAATCGACCGAGAAAACCAAAGCGGCTGAATCTGCTGTTAAAGACCTCCTAGAGGCAAATTTTGTAACTGAGGCTAGGTATACAACCTGACTCTCAAACGTTGTACTTGTTAAAAAGTCTAATGGAAAATGGAGAATGTGTGTTGACTATACCGATCTTAACCGGACATTGCCCGAAAGACGCATATCCTTTGCCCAACATTGACAAATTGGTCGACAATTCGTCTGGTTTCAAACTGTTATCCTTTATGGACGCCTACTCAGGGTACAATCAAATCCCCATGGCCATGTCCGACAAAAAATACATGGCCTTCATGACCGAATCGGGCAACTATTATTATAACATTATGCCCTTTGGTTTAAAAAACGCAGGCGCGACATATCAACGCATGATGAACAAGGTATTTCGAACAGAAATTGGGGACATGCTTGAAGTATACATGGACGACATGATCGTCAAATCTCAGCAAGAGACGGACCACGCATCCCACTTACGAAAAGTATTCGATCAAGCCCGGAAATGCAAAATGTGTTTAAATCCCGAAAAGTGCACGTTTGGGGTCCGAGCAGGAAAGTTCCTCAAATTCTATTTAACCGAACGAGGTATTGAAGCCAACCCTGACAAATGTCGGGCATTTACAGAACTTCCTACTCCTGATTCTAAAAATCCATACAATCGTTAAACGAGGTCCTCGCTTCCCTCACACGATTTGTGGCAAAATCCGCTCAACACGCCCTCCCCTTTTACAAACTCCTCCGCAAATAGGCTACCTTTGAATGGATGGAGGAGTGCGAGCAAGCCTTGTCCCACTTGAAGAGGGCATTATCTGAGTCCCCAATTTTGTCCAGGCCCAACGAAGGGGAGGCGCTTTAGCTCTATCTCGCCGCAGCGAACGAGGCCGTAAGCGCAGCCCTCGTACGCGACCTACCCGAGGGATATAAACCTATCTACTTTACGAGCAAGGCGTTCCACGGCCCCGAACTTCGGTACCTCCAGGTAGAAAAGGTGGCCTTGGCCCTCCTTTTTGCAGCCAGAAGACTACGACATTATTTCCTAGCCCACACCATTATCGTGAGGACAGACCAACCCATAAGACAATTACTCGGACGACCAAACATGGTCGGGAGAATGTTAAAATGGTCGTTGGAACTGTCCGAGTTCGATATCAAATTCGAAGGGAGACAAGCTCTCAAGGCTCAAGCACTAGCCGACTTTGTAGCAGAGCTCACTTTCATCGAGCAGGAGCCGAAATCTCCATCCAAATGGACCATCTTCGTAGACTGAGCATCTGGCCCGGCGGGTAGTGGAGCTGGAATTATCCTGGAAAATGAAGAGGGAAACATCATCGAAGTATCTTTAACTTTGTCTGTCCCCACATCCAACAACCAGGCGGAGTATGAAGCCTTCCTGACCGGCATACGACTCGCGACCGACCTGGAGGCAGAAGAAATCACAATTTACACAGATTCCGAGCTGGTCGCTAACCAGGTCCGATGAGATTTCCAGGCCAAAAACGACAATATGGCCGAATACCTGGCCCTTGTAAAGGACAAACTAAAACGATTCACAAACATAGAGGTCAAACACGTCCCGCGAGAGAGCAATACCTGAGCTGATATCCTTTCCAAGTTGGCAAGCACTAAAAGAAAGGGAAACAACAAGCCGTCATACAAAAAGTGCTCCCCCGACCAAGCATTGGACAATCTTCAACCCACCTTGATGTTAATCTCGTAGGCAACGCCAACTGCTGGATGACCCCAATGTTTAACTACCTGACCAAGGGTGAGTTACCAACAGACCCGAAAACGGCCAACATCGTGCGCCGAAGGTCATGCTCGTACTCTTTAGTCGGTGGGCGTATGTATCGCCGAGGTTTCTCCACGCCACTCCTCAGGTGCGTGGAGGAAGATAACATCCCACACGTGCTAAGAGAAGTCCACGAAGGAATTAACGCACAACACTCGGGCGGACGATCGTTAGCCCGAAAGATCCTCCGGGCAGGATACTACTGGCCTACATTCCAGCACGACGCGAACGATCACGTAAAATGATGCGACAAATGCCAACGACATGGGGACATACACGCAACACCCCCTACCGAGCTAAAATCGCTATCTTCCCCATGGCCATTCGCGTGGTGGGAAATGGACATTTTAGGGCCATTTGTCGTTGGATCCGGCCAAAGTAAATACCTCATTGTGGGCGTCGATTATTTCACCAAATGGATAGAAGCTGAGGCCTTGACCAAGATTACTTCACTCAACATACTACGCTTCTTTAAGAGGAGCATTCTCGCTCGGTTCGGGGTACCGCTCGCCATTGTAACAGATAACGGTACCCAATTCACCGATAGACATTTCAAATAATTTGTTGCTTCGGTAGGAACAAAACAACATTTCGCTTCGGTTGAGCATCCCCAAACCAACGGACAAGCAGAAGCTGCAAATAGAGTAATCCTAAGAGTTCTGAAACAGAGACTGGACGAGCACAAGAAACACTGGGTCGAGGAGTTACACAGCGTACTTTGGGCATATAGAACCACTCCCCATTCAACGACCAGTGAATCCCCGTTCCGGTTGGCGTATGGGACCAAAGCAATAATTCTTGTGGAAATGCACATCCGATCCAGACGGACAGAGTCCCCAATGGACCAAGACACCAACTCCTAAGCTTTAAGAGACGAGCTTGACCTGGTCGAAGAAATCCGATCAGAAGTTTCTCTCTGAGAGGCCACTCTTAAACAGAAACTAGCAGCTCGGTATGACTCTAAAGTCATAAGAAGAGCATTCGAGGTGGGTAGTCTTGTTCTAAGAAGGAATCATAGAGATTCCCGCGAAGGAAAACTAACGCCTAATTGGGAAGGCCCGTATCGCGTCCGGGCAAAGACCGAAAACGGGGCATATTATTTAGAGAATCTTCACGGGGAAGAACTTGCTCGGCCGTGGAACGCCGAGAAGCTCAAGCAATATTATAGTTAACTACAGAGTCACCTTGCTCGGCTGTCAAGCGAGGAGCAATAGGTCCGACTAAACCTGCGTGCCCAGGTACAAGCACAGCAGCCCAAATAACATGATTATCAGGATCTTCTTCTAAAGTAAGGAGGTGACTGTTGCACGAGCGAATACTCAAACGAGTCCGACGTCGCCTACGTACCACGACCAGGCAGAACCCCAGCTCGCGATGGGACGTTCAAGCCTCAGAGCCCGAGTCATTATCTTAGCCCGGGTACCGACCAGGAGCCAGCCTCCAACATCTGATTGGTTCCCCTAACTAACAGATTACAAACATATACCCCGTATTTTCCCAATTACATCTAACCATCATAGCAGTCGCACGGACATCAAACACTTAACGTTTATAGAAATATAAAAGGAAGGAAGTCCTCCGACGGACGCACAGTTAAAAATATTTGTAAATAAAAACATTATGAAATAACAAACGACCACCAAGGTCGGGCAATTTCACTGAAAGGTTGCGACCCCGAAGGGCCGACTTATTCATAATTACAATCAAAGGGGACCACGTCCCCGGGAAAAACAAAAGCATGGTAAATTACAAAGTTACGGCATGCAGGCCAGACTAGTTCACCTCCCCTTTTGGAGCACCAGGTTGACCTTCGCTCTGAGGCGGATGCATCTTTGGTTGTTCAGGCTGAGCAATCACCCCGGGCTGGGAGTCTTCCACGACCAAGTCTGCGGGGACCACTATCTGACCATTCTCAACTTTGTAAAGATAGCTGATGTGGCCGATATCCAGAGCCAATTCAGGATGAAGGGCTTGTATCTGATCTTCATCATTTTGGAAACTGAGCTCAGTCGACGAGTTCAAATCTTCCATATCCTGGTCGATCCGAGCAAGAAACTGGGCCCTGGTCACCAAATCCTTGGTATCAGCCTCCTCATCCTCCTTTGAGCAAAAGGAATCCTTCAACTTCTTGTTCAGGTCCAAAGCCCTCCTCTTATCGACCTCCAGCTTGACGATAATGTTCCCCCGATCAGTCAGCTCCCTGGCGGAGGCAGCAGCTTCCTCAGAGGCCTTAACTAGCTTTCCCTCGGCAGCGGCCAGGAGCTCTTTCATCTTTATCACCTCCCTTTCCTGCTCGGGGTTCCCTTTGGCCGTTATCCAGGCCATGGACAATACCCGCATGACTGCGCTCGCATCCTGGGCAAGAGATAGACGCGCGGGCATGGCGATCCATTGCCTCAACGAACAAAGAGTCCGCCCGATCGACCTCCATACTCGTCCCTTCGAAAAAGTTCCGCTTCACGAAGCAGGGCGGAAGCACGTGTTTCGGTTTGGGGGGGCATTGATCGTCAAATCCACGGTCGCCGCAGACTTATGCCTCTTCATGAGCGAGCCAGTAGACGCACTCGGAGGCCCTTGGACCAAGGGGCCCGACCCTGAGCCGCTCGTTTCGGTCAACTTGGTTTGAACAACCCGCGACCTCTTCTTTTGTTGCTGGCACAGTCGTTCCTGGATTTTGTCTAAGGGGTTCGACATGGAGCCTGCAAAGAAAAAAATAGAAAATTAGTCACGAATGCCAAGATTATTAAAACACAATAGCAAACAGAAATAAAAACAAATACCAAAGAACTCGGACACTTCTTGCCCGGTGTTACACGCCAGGAGATCTGTGACGTCTATCAAAGGACACTCCACAACCTCTTCCCCGTCCTGATCCAGCATTATCTTACCATCCCCGTCCAGCATAGGGGTCAGAGTAAAAAAGGCTACCAACTTCCGAAACTCCTCGAAGCTAGCTACATCGTCCTCGTTCAGAGAATCCCCTACTTGGACAAACTCACTAACTGGGCGTCCGTAATGAGAGTAATTCCATGAGAAGGGAAACAACCAGAGCCTCCTCGGGACCACCTGCCCTCGGTCATCGAGTCTGGGCTCATCATTTTCATCGGTATCTACCCCCAGGAAACTCAGCGCTCTCACGGCTTCCTCGCTCGCCGGCTTTACCAAAAAGTAATCTGTCTTGAAATCCCGGATAGATTCCGAGTGAATTTGAATATCTTGGTCCGCTGTTTGAAGGAAATAAATCCCTTCCGGTCGGTCCCCCGTCCTACCTGGCGCTGCAGCGAGAACAATCGAAAGAACAGAGGAAGCGTGGCCCCAACACCCAGATGGGCGCACGTCACCCCGAACGCTCTCAGGAACGCGTAAGAGTTGAGGTGCAGCTGAGACGGGGCTACACCCAAGTGCCCGAGCATGGCACAAACCAGATCACTGAAGGGCAATGTTACACCTGAGATCGATGTCGCGTACTCGTACATTGAAAACTTCCGACCGCCAAAGTCTGAAAATATCCGGTCATTATCCCCCGGGCAGGTGACGACCCAATCCTTCAGATCGCCAACAGTAGGCAAAGGCTCCGCACGAGGTCTCGAGAAGGATGACACCTTATC
Source organism: Lathyrus aphaca (assembly GCA_963966055.1). NCBI lineage: Eukaryota > Viridiplantae > Streptophyta > Magnoliopsida > Fabales > Fabaceae > Lathyrus > Lathyrus aphaca. The sequence continues at coordinate 515,906,250 of OZ014522.1, forward strand.
AAGCAGCTCCTCCACTACCCATTCCTCAGGCACAATTATTTTTTCCACACCCCGAGGGGCATCGGTCGTCTCTCCTGAATCAGGGGCTCCGTCCTCCATCGTGGTCGCGTCTGATTCGTCCGACGAGCTTCCGGAGTCAGAAGGAACTGATGCGGAAGAACCAGAATCTTCCGAGGACACCTCCTCCGAGGAAATGTCGAGCGGGTCAATAAGCGAAGTCTCACCTGAAAAGCAGAGGAAAGGCGTCAGTGAATTCAATTAGAATATCAAATCCACCCTTCCACCGCTCAACAAGTGAAATGGCGCGTATCGACCCAGGAGTAAGATCCCGAGTCATAGCCCTCGGTTAACCATCGCTCAAGGTGATGGCCAGCGCCCGACGACAACGAGGGTACGATCGAATCCTAGATGCTTATCAGGTCCCAGGTCAAGATCGACCAGGACCACCGCCGACCATGAATTAGGGTTCGTAATCGACGAGCAACGACGACAGAAGGTCTCTAATCTATTTATTCTAGCCCATACTACCGGAAAATCTATCCTATGCCACATGCATTGCTAAAATGTCAAGCCTATGACTAAGAAAAACACAAAAAAGAGCCGTACCTTGAGCTTGGGAGGCCATTGCAGAAGAAGTTGGCTTGAAACGAGGTGGTCGACAGATGAATGCGGTGGTCGGCGGCTGAGAACGGTGGCTGATCTACGAGCAGCACAACAGAGAAGAAGATGAAACGAAAAAGCTTACAGAATGCCTTAGGTTCCTATTTATAGGGAAGGGAACACGTGCAGAAACGCGTAACCCCTACCCCTAGGCGATGATTACCTACGCCCTAGCCCCTAGGCTAGCCGTCAGAACATTAAATAGGCGCGAATTCCCAGACACGCCAACTTTTTGTTTCATATCCCCCTTCGTCGAACGACCAAATAACTGCCCGCTTGTCGTGGGTCATTGAACGATCATTCCCTGATCCACGCACGAAAAACACCAGACGCAGTGCGTACGCCTTAGACGGGAAACCATCGCTAAGTCATCGCTCCTCCGCAGAAGCAACGACTTGGGGGGCTCTTGTTCCGGGCAAGCCCAACTCCCTGAGTTGGGCCAGGCGGAATGACAAGCTGACACGCTTGTCGTCGAGCGTGTGCCGAGGATAACAGTCCTTGCCGACCAAGGACTGTACCGACCAGAATGAAATCCCCCCAACGACTAGTTTTGACCGTTACCTATTCGTGCGGATTCCGCGATCCGCGTCAAACGGTTTGAACCAATAACCATCCACTAACGACAGTATATAAACCTTCCCAGGGAGAGGGCCATGTATTCAATTCTCTCACCTTAACTCTCGTACTTGCACGCTCTTTGCTCAGTACCTTATTTTAGCATCGGAGTGCCTTGCATGTACACCCCTCTTCTCCTTATCAACCGTCCTTCAACAACGCTCGACGTCAGCCATATCGGATCCTGATCTCCAGGTACGATCAATAATCATATTTTTTATTATTTATTAAAGTTTTTTTTTATTTTTTTTAATTAAATTTTGCAAAAACACATTGTCTACAATTGAATTGGCGATCCGTCACATTTTTTACACAAACTCGCCAATTAGATTGGAGACTGCATATGATGTCTCCAATCCAATTGGCGACACCTCTTAAAGTTTCTACATGGTCGCCAATTGATATGGAAACTCCTCTTAAAAATGACAAAAAGTGGGGTAGATAGGGAAATAGTTTAAAAAGTGGGTTATTTGGGGAATTTTGTTGAAAACAGGGGTATTTAAGTAAAAATTTCCTCTAATTCTGTTTATAAGAAATTTTTTCTTTTTAAAATATATTGAATAACTAATATACTATGATAAATAGGGTTGAGAATAAGTCAGACCGACTTATAGAGGCATATAGCCTAGTCTACTTAAGGCCAGGTAAGACCAGAGTTTTTTAATATAAAGTCCAGACTTAGGCTTTTTTAAAAGCCTATTTTATTAAATAGTTAATGCTTAGGCTATTAAAAAAACCTATGAAGCCTTATAGACTGGTCTATATTTTCAATATATATTAAAAATATGTTAAATAGGTTGTCATATATATGCATATATATTAGAAAAAAGGATACATATGTTGACCTATATATGCATATATATTAGAACAAAGGCTAAATACGGCGGCTTATATATGCATATATAGGGCAACCTATAAATCTTTTTAAGTAATATAGAATAATTAAGAAGCTTAATTAGAAAAAAGTTTGTAAATAGACTTTCAGGTCAGATTAGATTTTTAAAAATGTCAGATCAGACCAAAAAAGATAGTCTATAATAGGCCATAGATCAGACTCAAACCTTTTAAGTTTATCATAGGTCAGACTCAAGTCTTATAAAACATAACCCTAATGATAATATATAGATCAAACAAATATATTAATTATACATTGAATCTAAAAAATATTTTTTATATACAATAGACCAGAGTTTTTTTTAGAAGGCAAAATAAGACCAGAGTTAATATTAGATTGATGTTTTAACATTTATAATTTTAAAATACATTGAATAACTAGTGTACCATGATAAAATTTAATATTTGTTTAAATTTTATAGGAATCAGTAGAAAAAAAAGTCTTGTCCTCTAAATTTTAGATGTTTATGTAGGTGGATAGATATTATTTTTTCACTCATGTTGAGTCTATGAAATATTATATCAAATAATTGAAAAATTAATATTAAAAAAATAAATAAGAAATATATTTTAATTAAATCAATGTTTTCAACGATAAATTAATAAAATATTAAAATAGTTAGTTTATTTTTTATTCATAGTTAAAATAGTATTGACTCCCTTTTATAAAAGTGTTTCATTTTAAATATCAATACAAAATATTGACTCCCTTTTATAAAAGTGTTTAATTAATTAAGGGCTTATTTTTATGAGATTGAAGGAGTAACAATGATTAAAAAGTAAAACATAGAATTGTGGTGTAAATAATTAGTTTGGATTATTGAAATGAATGATGGTGGATAATATAATTAACATAAAATAAAAGAAATAAATGAGAAGCAACGTAGAAAATAGGTTTGGGTTTGTTTGACATGAATTTGAATTGACTCACTCTATAACTCGAAAGAAACCAGGTACACAAGAAGAACAATTAAGGTATGAAATGGTTTTGTTGTTAATTTAGATTCAACAACAATTGACATGTTTCCTTTTACTTTCCTCTTTCAGAATCTGTTTCATACTGTAATGTAACTGATACAGGAATTCATTTTCGTTTCTCTTCACTTTTCCTATCACAACATGAGCTGGAGTAGGGTCTTGAAATCAGCGCAGGCTCTCGCCGCTCACACCTTTCTCATCTCTTTCACTCTCTTGCTCCTTCTCAAGCTTGATCATCACATCTCTTCCTCTTGGTGGTTAGTTTTCCTTTTTTTCCTTTCAATTGGATTCAACTTTTCCTTTTTCTCTTCTGATTGTTGCTTCTTTCGAGACTAAGGGTTCATCATATATAGGGTTTGTTTGGTATAATCACATGCAATGTCTTATATATCTCTTTTCTGCTCTCACCTAATTATTCAATTACCATCAATATTTTTACTCTCTTGACACTTTTATCACTGCTCTATTTCTAGGGTTCCAACTTCACACTTCTCACCTCTCACACCTCATCTAAGCTCAAACCTATGTGAATTGATTTATATACATGATGGTGCCCGTTAATTTATCTGACTACGGTTACAGTCTTACAGATTAGTACAGTCCCAATTCCTAAAGAGTACGGTTACGCGATTTGTTTCCAAATTTGAGAAATATTTTGGTTACATACATGATCAAATACCAATGAGTATTCAACGTGTATGGAATACGCATTTGGATTGTGTTTTGAAGTATCTGTGTATCATAGTGCAAAGTATGAGCAGATAATGCTGGTTGGTGGTTTATTCGCCCAGAGGTTGTTCAAATAAAATGTAAAAGGATTCCTGACAAAAAGGAAAAAAAAAAAAACTGTGCAGTTGATTGTGTTGTCTAAACTTTGTTATTGTGAAAATTTTATGATAGTAGGAAAATTGCAGTGCGTATTGGATTCTGAGAAGATGTCGATTATAAATCACTGACTTCAGCTTGGATATACAGGTTGATATTTTCACCTCTTTGGATGTTCCATGGCGTTGTGGCTCGAGGAAGGTTTTCATTACCTGCACCCTCAGCTCCGCGTAATCGACATGTATGTCAATTTGAGTTTTTGTTTTGTCAATGTGGATATCGGGCCATTGGACTTTATATCGATGAATATTTGTATTTTTTTTTTTTGGCTATCATGGATAAAACTTCAAATTTAGGTTTTTGAATATTTATTTCATTTTTCTTTTATAAATTTCTATTATCATGTTTTCCCCTTGTTAATGATCATTATGACAAGTAAATACAATACTAATTTTCTATGTTGTAACAGTGGGCACCGTGTCATGCCGTTGTCGCAACGCCATTGCTTATTGCGTTTGAATTGCTCCTTTGTATATATCTTGAGAGCTTATATGGTACCTTTCTACTCTATGCCTTTGTGCTTTCATAATAATTAATTATTTTCAGATATTTTAATCAATTCAACACGTATCTCATTTTTCGTGCACAGTTCGTGGCTTTGCAGCAGTAGATCTGAAGATTGTGTTCCTTCCTTTATTAACATTTGAAATCATTATTCTCATTGACAATTTCAGGTAATTTCTTTTGGATTGTTTGTCTTTTTTCTTTATCTACTTGAAAATATTCAGATCTCTATCATTGATGCACACAATGGGTTTGTTGTGGCATGCTTTGTTTATGAAGCGATAAATGCGGAGCCCTTCAATCTCAATGTTTGTTATCTATGCAGAATGTGTAAAGCTCTAATGCCAGGGGATGAAGAAAGCATGAGTGATGAAGCAATATGGGAAACTCTTCCTGTAAGGCTTTACATGTAACTCTTTTGATCTTCCATTTTCTCATTTTGTTGAAGCTTGATTACACTAAAAATGCTTTTCATTCTGTTTATTGTAGCACTTTTGGGTTGCCATATCTATGGTTTTCTTCATTACCGCTACAGTCTTCACACTCCTAAAACTGAACGGTAACTCCTTTTCTTCTACTGTTCGATAGATGGATATTTCTTTTCATTTATTCCTTAGAAAGTCTGTTATTATCAATTTTTAATCTCGTGATACTAATGTTGTGCTTACTATAAAAAAATGATAATGTGTGATACAGGTAGCGTAGCTTCTCTCGGTTGGTGGGACTTATTTATTAACTTCAGGTAAGTTTCTATCTTAAGCACTGAAATGTACTTTGATAATTAGCTTTGTCTTTATTAAATTGTTGACTTGAATTATTCGTATCTTACTCTTGCAGTATTGCCGAGTGCTTTGCGTTTCTTGTATGTACAAAGTGGTCGAATCCTGTCATTCATAGAAGTTCCAGGGAACCGAGTTCTACTACTACTACTACTACTACTACAGTTAGATATCTTGACTTGAACAGTGGTTTAATGGTTTCTTCAGAAGGAGATCAACGGCAGCCGAGAATATGTAGCCTGCAAGACATAGGTGGTCATTTCATGAAAGTGCCGATTATTGTATTCCAGGTTCTTCTTTGCATGCATTTAGAGGTATGCGATGATATGCTGAATTCTGTGCTTAGCCGACCTCGGAAGTTCATATTGTATTTTGAAACCTGAGCTGTTTTGTTTTGCATTTCAGGGAACGACTGCATTTGCTGCACATTTATCTCTTGCCGTTCTTTTTTCTCCCCTTTTCGTACTGCAAGGTGTTGGCGTGCTGTTATCAGCATCTAAATTTGTGGAGAAACTTGTGCTTCTTCTACGAAGCGGAGCTGGTGGAGGACTTTATTTTAGATTCTCTTCAAGAGCCCACGATTGCTTGGGCTTCTTGCACCATGGTTCTCGGTAATTAATCTTCTTTATTGTTACCATTTCTAGAGAAAATTATAAGTTCGAAATACGTTTCTGGGTCTGATATAAAATTTTCATTCTATTCCCATAATCTTTTTACTCTGTTATGACTCAATTCTGAACTCCTTGGCTGCTTTATGACTCATTTTTGAACTAAATCTGATCTGACAATTTATGGAATCAGATTATTAGGCTGGTGGTCAATCGATGAAGGAAGTCGGGAAGAACAGGCCCGATTGTACCATGAGGGAGCATCTGGGTAAGCATCGTTTCATTTACAATCTAAGTGTGTACCGACAGAATAATATGATTTATATGTTGTCTCATTTGATTTCTCAATGCACAGGTATAATACATTCAACGGATACCCTCCTGAGATTGTTAAGAAAATGCCTAAAAGGGATCTTGCGGAGGAGGTAATGACAGTTCTGATAACATAAACAGATCACTTTACGGTGGATTCTATTCATGTCGATGGACATCTAGAGTAGTATGGTTGAAATAATCTGCATAAGTGTAGTCTATCACGCTCATATGTTCAACATTAGTCGCGAAAATTCTCATTGAGCCACAAGAACTATCTGATTTTCATCATTGACACGCATAAAATTTTGTAACGTCAGGTGTGGAGACTCCAGGCTGCTCTTGGTGAGCAGACGGAAATTACAAAATACAGCCAACAGGAATATGAAAGACTTAAAAATGTAAAAACTCTAACTTCTACAAGTTATTTTTAGTCATTTATGTATTATGTACTTTTCAAAGTTGCTAATGTTTAGAACAACCAGTATAGAAGATTAAAGAGAAACGAAAGTAAAAGACAATGAACACGAGCGATCTTTGTTAACACAATTCGACTAACTTATAAGTTTCATATCTTGTTTGTATCAGGAGAAAGTGCTGTGCCGAATTTGTTTCGAAGGAGAGATAACTGTTGTATTGCTCCCATGTAGGCACCGCGTCCTTTGCAAGTAAGAATAACATAACATAAAAGTATATGAAGATCAATGATACAACTTGCTACTTTTCATTCATAGCTCATCCTTATGCTAATTTATTTGCATGGATGAACAACTGCAGCTCATGCTCAGAGAAGTGTAAGACGTGCCCGATGTGCCGCAACTATATCGCAGAGCGCTTGCCCGTATATGATGTCTAGGTGTTAACTTGACCAGCTTTTGTATACAAGACCATAGAAGAAAGTGACTAAAGGAAAGTGAAAAAATGTTAATACTTGGTATAATTTTTGTTGTCACATTAATTCAGTGCCAACTTTTTTACTAATTTGTATATATATAATAGATATTTTGAGGCTTTATGAATTGTAGTCCACCCAACTTTTTATCCGGGTCAATCAAGTGTAAAAGCTTGACTTCAATTTCAAATGATACACTTGGTTTGGAGAATTGGATTTCCTTTTGAAAATGTATTTTACTTTTACTCGGTACAAGGCTTGATAAATTTTTTGATGACTATGTTGTTAGTGCGAAATATCTTATGTTTTTGTCGATGATTGATCTTTACCGGAAAACCCTGATTGACCACCTTACTAATCTATTGTTTTTATCTATGACTAATAATTATTGAAAAACCTTGATTGACCACCTTACTAGCATCTATTGTTTTTGTCAATGCCTAATCTTTATTGGAAAACCATGATTGACCATCCTACTGGTATCTATTGTTTTTGTCGATGATTGATCTTTACCGGAAAACCATGATTAATCTTTATTGGAAAACCTTGATTGACCATCCTATTAGTATCTATTGTTTTTGTCGATGACTAATCTTTATTGGAAAACCTTGATTGACCACCCGACTAGTATCTATCGTTTTTGTCGATGACTAATCTTTATTGGAAACTCTGATTGACCACTCTATTAGTATCTATCGTTTTTGTCAATGACTAAACTTTACTGGAAACCCTGATTGATCACTCTACTAGTACCTATCGTTTTTGTCGTTGATTAAACTTTACTGGAAATCTTAATTTAGTATCTATCATTTTTGTCGTTGACTAAATTTTTATCGAAAAATTCTGATTGGCCACCTTTTTAGTAAGGTTCCTTTTAAGTAAACTATCATGTATAAGCGTTCTTTCACTAATCTTTCAAATTTTCAAAACAAGACAAAGAACATGTATATAATATCATGTGATTTTAATGAGGGGACAGATATTACAAGGGCTAAAATAATTTAAGCACTCAATGTTGATCAATCTTGAGTAAAGTGAAAGTTGAAGGTAAACCTTCAAAGTTAAACTTTCCAACATTCAATGATTGAGTTATGGTGCCTCTTTGAATCACTATTGAGTCTATGAAAAAAAGACAAAAATGATTTTTTTAATTAAAGTTTATGACACGTGTGTTACATTGCACTCACTTGTTACTTCATCACTCGAGTTGTTGCTTACACTTTGGAGCTATATGGCGTGACCTCCACATAGATATTACAATTAGGATTCAAACAAATGTTAGTATGTTGGTAATATGGTAATACTTTTTGAAATTGTGATATTATTGAGTTCTATATATCTATCTCTGTTAACATGTTGGTATCATTAATTATAAGTATGAGTCTTGTATGTGAAAACAATGTGTGGTGCAAGTTGTAACTTGAACAAGTGTAGTGGATTAATAATCCAAAACTTGTGTTCTATCTTGTCTCATACAAGCTTTGTGTCCAAGTAGTAGTTATGTGGTAGACATCAGCAGGTCTTAATCAGTGGCAAATGTGAATTTGGTGTTACCTGATCAATGATGATATTAAAATTGTGCTGATTTTGGAAGTATATATAAGATGTCACTTCTAACATGTAAGTTGTATATACTTGGTAATGAGAATGTAGATATGCAATCTAGTGATATAAATGTGTATGTGTATAACTTTCCTAGTATATAAACTATTCAAAAGTATATTAGGAAATAAGTTCAATGACATAAAAGTAAGAGAAAAATGCATACACGTCTCATTAAATGTATTCAACAAACTAGAATAGAAAATAATATATTTGCTAGGGTTTTCAACTGAAAACCAAAAGCAGTAGAATGAAAGAAGAAGGTTAAAAAATGAGAAGTAGAAAGAAAAGATGAAGAGATATCATGTGGTTAGTTGGAATAGATTAACTAAGCCTAAAGTGGTTTGAGTATTGGGGGTTGAGATTGATAAACTTTTAAATTATTAATCAAGCATGTTTTTAAAATTTAGGATGTGAGTTTAGAAAACGTAGTAACTTTTTTTGGTGTAAGATTTTGAGAGTTAATGCCAAGAAATGAGTTATTTAGTCATTATGCGAAATTTATTTTTTATTTTATGTTTTCGGATATGCACATCCAGACGTATTATTTTTTACAAAAACGTTGATTTGTTTTGTATGTGTATATCAGAAAGACGTTCAAATGTGCACATCTGGAAGTATTTCTTATAACAATTCGCACCAGAGCTTCTCCCCCTCATTTTTCACATTCCAACTCTCTCAAACTCTCAATTTCTCATTTCCTCAAATCTTGATTTTTTTACTCGAGTTCAGCACAGAACAACTTCTACAACGATCAATACACTCCACAACCTCCGTATCTCAGTTTAATCAATAAGTTTTCGAATTTTAGAGTTTCAGAGTTATTTACTAGTAATCGATTTAGAGTAGACATTTAGGTGTAGAAATTGTTAGATAGTATGAAAAACATTGTTTAGAGACAATGTAGGTGTTGTTTGCTGCTTGAAACTGATGATCAGGACATTAAAGTTTAATGCCCTTCTCTATGGTACAACATCCATGGCTGCGTTTTTCAAACTGGAAATACGTACAGGATGTGCAGATCTGGAAATTTTCAACGTTGGTTTCTTCCTGATGTGTACATCCGGGGAAAACAACGTTAAAAATTCTGAGTACTTCCGGAAGTGCACATCTGGAAGCAACTTGTTTTATTTTATTTTTTATTTTTTATTTTTATAAACTTCTAATATATTTATTATACTTTGCAGATTACATGGCTGATAGAGAAGATCGTATGATACATGGTCGACTAGCTCAACATGCATCTGTCAGACGTGAGAATACTCAGGCTAGAGTCGAGGGTTCCGACATAAAGGATGACCCAACAACCTCTACAGCTGAGGGACATTCTACAACTCCATATTCCACATCACAAGCTACTCCCACCACAACTAAAGGACATACTACACCTCAACCTTCCACATCGTAGGTCACTCCCACAACAACTGAGGGACATCCTACACTTCCACCTTCCATGTCACAAGCCACTCCCACCACAGTCGCCGCTTCTTCATCTCGGAGGCGTCGAGTTACTATTGATTCTTCATCTGGGGCCCTTCCTGCACACACGCGTCGTTGAGAGACTCTTGTTCCTACACATGCTCCTGTTCCTACACCTACTATCGTTCCTACATTTGCTACTGTTCCATCAGCCACACCTCAAGAGGATGTTCGTGATGCACCCACTGAGGCAGTTATTCCTGGTCCCGAGGGTGATCACCTGGAACATGAGGGTGATGACGACTTCGATGAGCTGAAGGGTTACCCCAGGGGACCGTCTGATATGTCCCTACTCATGGGGTACTCGGAGCATACTGCCAGATATGTCTGGCTAAGACAAGTAACTATTCTCTATTTAGAAGTGTTTCCGTTGAAAATATATTCAATTTTTAACATTGTTTTATTTGGAAATTTTCAGGAGAAGGATCCCCAGAAGTTCTATAACCATGGGGGCAAGGTCTTAGACATGGTTGCGGAGCTGCCAGAGGATGAGAGATTTCGGACAGAACTTGCTACCTCTGGTCTCAGAGGACTTTCTAGGATTGGGTATTCCCATATCACATACGGTATACCGATGACCTTTGTTGAGAGATGGTACCCTGACACATCCTCATTTCATCTACCGTACGATGATCTCACGATCACACTAGACGACATCTCTTGCCTTTTACATCTACCGATCACGGGCACCCTACTCTGTCACGGTAGGATGACGAAGGTGGACGCGATACATATGCTTACTAAGGAGCTCAGGGCTACCCATGATGACAGACTTGGGAGGTGACCGCGTTGAGAGGTGTACATGTTCGGTTCTCTTTTCTAACAAACAGATTTCATGCGGAGCTTGCTGTGGCAACACAAGAAGATGATGATGCAGCTGAGGTGGAGATCCACAGGCAGCGTGCCTTGAGATGCTACTATCTATTTTTGCTCGGGATACAGCTGTTTGTGGACACCACCTCCACTTATGTTGATCTTGTTTACCTCAGGTACCTTTTAGATCCCAATGAGATCCATGGGTACAACCGGGGAACGGTTATGTTGGCATACACCTACTCCAGGCTCTTAGATGGTTGCCGCTGGGCAGCCAAGATCGTGGCAGGAAGCTGCACGCTATACGTGGTAACTGTAACACCTTTTTAACCTGCAACATAATAATACAAAATTATTCAATAAAAATCAGAGTTATCAACGTAAAGGGTATCACATTTCATTAAAACATCAATAAAACTCTTATTTGTATCTTGTCTCGTAACACGGGTTACAACATGCATCAAAATTAAAACGACTTTTATACGCAACGGATCATCCTCATAAGTCAACTTAATTACTCAAATATAAAAAGTTAGAGTTTTACTTCCATAACATTTTAAACTCAAAATAAAACCAACAAAAACCAAGAATTCTCAAGCGTTCCCGATGTTACACGATACAGAGCAGGACACTACCTTAAACCCTACAAATGACGAAGGACACACTCCAAGCTACGTCCAAGCACCAAGCAATTCTTGAGTATCTGCAAGATGGCATAATAGACCATCACCAAAGATAGGGTGAGTAAGTTCACAATCAATATAAATAATATAAAGAAGGAAATACAAGTCAACATGCATCAATAGATCAATTATATCAAATCTCACCCATGTACAACAAAATCAATCACATCATCACCTAAAAGAGAAATGCAACCATGCTATGCCACCAAGAATGAAATGCAATCCTCATAATATGCATGTGGTACCGAATCATCATCATGAATAGACACTGGGGCATCAATCTTCCACAAGGGAGCACAACATAAGCAAGACGCAATACAATCATATATCATAAAAACACAACAACTATTGCATCCACATTCATCATCATCCTCATTCATCATTCACGCATATAATACTTTGCCTACTCATATAATCAACACTACATGTCATCATAATACAACATAATCATCTAAACATCATTTCATCATGAATTCCTACACATTTAGCATATTACATCTTGGAAAAAATTCACGGCAACATCATAGCTACTTAAGATCACAAACCAAGTCATTTTACACCATTTGGGAAAAGAAAACATTTTATAAAAAGTTCCAGGTCTCGCTAAGCGGGCATCAAGCTCGCTAAGTGACCTGATATCGGGTTACGAGATTCCCTAAATTCCACTTGCTTGCTAAGCAAGCGCCTGCTCGCTAAGTGAGACGACGATTTTTGACAGCAAACCCTGCGATTTCAACATGACTCAGTTGCGCCGAAATTCATCCAAAATCATAATCTAACAGCAGAAAAAACACAAAAATCATTCCTATAACCTATTATCATCAATATTCATCGACTACAACATCTAACAACAACAATTCATCAAAACTCTTCCAATAATCCTCAAAACCCTAAGATTTCTCTCAAAAACTCCCTTCCAATAAGACCTACCTCTACATTATAGATATTGAACGGAAAATTACTCCCCATACCTTAGTCAATTGAACTCTTCAATCACTTCTTGAAGAACCTCCAACCTTGTTCTTCAGAGCAACTTCTCTCACTCTTCCAAAATACACGTTTTGAGAAAACTATCCCAATTCTCTTCTCTTAATCTTCCCAAAAGACAAAACTACCCTCAAGACCTCCAACTCTTCTTATTTTATTTTAATAATAATATTTTGTTATTCTAATATCACTATTTAAATAAAATAAATTCATTCACCACAACACCACAAATACCACACAATATCACAAAATTGCCAAATTATCATAATAATTAAATAAATAATTAAATTATGAAATCGGGGCGTTATAGTAGCAATCTTATATTCTAAGTCATTTTTTTTTATTTCTTTTATTTCTACATTCATTATAATGTTTAACACCAATATTAAGTTTTCCATTTCAGACATGGATATTACAACACTTTCCCAAGATTATTGGTTGTGGGAGTGTCTTGGAGTACACTGAGGAGATGCCGCGTGCTGCTGCCTTTGCCCTGTTCAGAAGGAATCAGGCACCCGATCCATACAGTTTATCTTGATCGGATGACTGCTGAGGATATCTTTTATGACGCTTATACCGAGCACCGAGTGACGCGTCCGTTTGATGAGACATCGTTGTTCTCAGGATGGTTGGCATGCAGTTCGACCATCACTGCTCGATACCTATCAGAGTGCGTCTTGCGTTAGTTCAGTTACTTGTAGACCATCCTCAGGATGCCTCTTGAGTCTTCTCCTCTTGGCTTGAACCGCAAGGAGATAGGTGAGAGATATTCTGACTTCCAGAACCACTTGGTATCAGAAGAGGCTCGGGCGACCAGGGCCCATAAAGACTGAAGCGTTGTTGCAGGGTACATCACCTGGTTCTATAGAGTCTAACTCCCATTGATGGTTCCCACAATTGAATGATCTCCACCCATACCTGTTCATCAGGAGATACTAGAGGAGCAATAGTCTCAGCTGGACCATACACAAGATGTCCTACCTCACTGCCATGAGATAGAGAAGATATCGCGGGAGACCATTGCAGACGGTCACCTCCCCGAGGTATCTAATGGAAGACTTGCCATGGACAGGGTCCTTGAGATTGCTTGTGTGGCACTTCAGTACCGCCAACATCGAGTCAGGACGATTGGTAGGGGCAAAGGAACAGGGCAACCAAGAGAGATCCTTAGGCATACGCAGTAGATTTTGTTTGATGTATTCTTTTTTTTTTTTTTTTACATTTTTGTACTATATTTTGATAGGATTATGGATATATATATATATATATATATATATATATATATATATATATATATATATATATATATATATATATATATATATATATATATATATATATGTATATATATGAATGTTTTCGAATGTATATTGAGTTGCGACGATAAATTAACATCTGCGACAAACCAACAACACTGATTTTTAACATCTGCGACAAACCAACAAAACTAATTTTTAACATCCGCATCAAGATTATGATTATGATATATATATATATATATATATATATATATATATATATATATATATATATATATATATATATATATATATATATATATATATATATACACACACATAGGAGGAAGACTTGTGTCCACGAGATTGATTTATGTTGTTACACTATCCTTAGTGTCGCATTAGTATCTGTTGACTCGATACTAACCGAGCTAATCTTCATCATCCACGTATGAGTAGTTTCGATACTTTGTTATGACTTATGTATTTTCTATCATGTTGCTGCAATTCATTGATTTTATGTTAGCTAACTTGTTTGACGACAAATAAGGGTTCAAATGTAGGGGAGATTGATAATTCAGGAAACTACCATATTTTCTACTCAATTCGCATGGTTATTTTAGTCTTTTTCCATTTCTTTTATGATATTATGTTGGTATTTTTATGTCAATTTCAGGTATTAATCATTTAGAGGAATCTGTACAAGGAAACAATGAAAAACTACAAAAACGGGAGAAAAATAGGCATTTGCAACTGTCATGGAGCCCACTACAAGGTGATGGTTGGCGCCATGACCCCCTGAAGCCCGGGGTGCCACCAGAAAAAAACAAAAAGAGATAGAAATTTTTTATTTTAGATTCATGATGGGTAATCTGTCATGGTCATGACATCAGTCATGGCTTCCTCACTCATGATGGGTAGGTCGTCATGTACTTTGAAGTCGGAAAAATTATGTTGCATCTATCAGTCCAATTCTCCTCCATTTTTTCTCCCATTTTCAGATTTTCTTTCACTTTAAGGGACACAATTTTATCAGTTATAGATAGGGCTAACAATGAATTTGACCAACTCGAAAATAGTTCAGAACTCGGTTCAACAATTAAATCATTGAACTAGGTTCATGAATAAAATGAGCTGAATATGAGAGAAAAATTAAGTTCGTTAACTAAATGAGTTGAATTTGAACTATACATAGTTCGAGTCGTTAGGTTCATGAGTCAACTCGATTACATACGAGAAGAATTATATTGTCTTTAAAAGGAAGTTTAAAAATACACTTCAAATCTTAACCTTATAATGTCTCTTTTGTGTTAATTATTACAGTAAAACTGACAATTACATTTAGAGGAATTATGACAATTACTAAAATAACATGTGTAATGAAGATTGCAAGTAGTGTAATTATTTTGTGATAGAAATGTATCAATTCTAGCCATTTTTGGTTTACAATTTCATTAAATTTGTAAGATTCCTAAATGTAAACTTTAATTCAATAGTTTTGAATTAAATTTTCAAATGTATCTCTGGAAAGTTGTGTAGTTTTTTATTTAGTAGTTTAAAAAAGTATTAAATTTCAATCTGATAACTTTTATTTAATTTCGATATTTTAAAAAAAAATTAAAATTTTAAATATATTAAAAAAAAAGGTTAAATATGTTTTTAGTCTATATAAATATCTCAATTTTGGTTTAGTCCCTATAAAAAAAAACGTCGAGTTTTAGTCCCTATAAAATCACCATTGCACGCAGATTTAATCCCTATAGAAGGACTAAAACTACATGCAAAAATAATTTTATAGAGACTAAAACTCAATGTTTTTTTATAGGGACTAAAAATCAAAATTGAGATATTTATAGAGACCAAAAACATAATATCCGTGAAGTTAACGAGATGAACCGAATTGTTCGTATAACGAGTCGAAATTGAACTTAAAAAAAACCGCGTTGAACTTCAATCAGGATTTAAACTAAACCAATTTTCAACGAATCGAGCATTCGACTCGACATAACACCTAACTTATAAATATCATTTAAGACTATAAAATAAAATAAAAAGTACAATCTTCTACGTTTTCTAAAAATATTTATATAAAAGATAAAAAAGAGTGTTATATAAAAAACTAAAGGATATAGAAAGAATATTAGATTTTTTAAATAAAAAAGTATCTTGCTTGTGTACAATTTCTCCTAATTGAATAAAAAGAAGAAAACAAAATAGAAAACGGATAGAAAAGAAAGATTATAGTATTATAGAAGTTTCCATTGTTATGGTACAAGTTGAGCATATATTAATAATATGTATAGTGTTTTCTTGAGTATGGATAGTATTCTTGTATTTTTCATAATGTGATTGAGAAAGTTCACACAAATATGGTTGATATCATCTTAGAGAAGACGTGGAGAATTGGCCACGTCCATTTTTCTATTTGGCTTTCTTAACAAGACAAATGTGGGGGCATATATGCTTTGTATTTTCTGAATTATTTGTCAAGATCATTATGCTATCATATTTCTTCAATTTCATTCTAGAGAGAGAAATTACTTTTACCTTAATGAAGTTGTCTTTGTCACTCACCGATTGAGATTCCATTTGATATTGAAAAGAAATTCTATTGGGTCTACTATGAACTTATTCAAATTTTGCAATAGTGTATTATAGGTTTTTGACCAAAAATATCATTTTTATTCTTATTCATATTTCTAGAGATAATATACAGTGAAAACCTTTTTTAGCATTGTAAGCATTAAGCACTTGAATCTTACTATAATTGGGTATAAATCCTAGTATATTTTTAACCTTTCTATTTTTGTATGTCGTAAATCTTAGACCTATCGCAAATATGATTTGTTCTTATTAAATTATCTGTTAAATTCTAGAACGTGATAAAAGTACTGTTGAATTTCCCACAAATAAAAAAAACGTAATAAACGGAGTAGAAGATCAAATCAAAACATTTAAAATGCATGAGACCAAAGAAAAACATAAGATAAATGTAACTAACTAAATATGGAATTAAAGTTATATGCCAATAGCCACGTTGGATTCACATTAGAGATGTTACACATTGGCTAACTCTATATCTAGGTGAAAAGCATGACTGAGCCCAATGAGAAAAATAAGAATATTTTTTGAAATCAGAAATATATCTTTGGACGTATCTCAAATACATTCGTTCTTCGGCAAATTTTTAAGACTATGTAAAAAATAATAATGAGAATGCATATATGTGTAAATTACAAAGATAAAATCTCCAAACATTGTTTTAATCGAAAATGCATCAGACCATTTCTCCTTCCTCACTTCTCAAGATACTATCTCAATCTCTCAAATTTTGAAACTCACATTCTTTCAAAATCATTCAACTACTCACTTCAAAGCTTCTTCCATCAACATCCAATAGTTTACTCAACATCAAACTAAACTCACATTTGACAAGTTTATGATTTTTCTATATATATTTTTTCTATATATGTTTGTAAAAATTAGGTTATGTAAAGTATAATTTAGATGTGTTATTGAAATAAACAATATGTTTGATAGGTAGTTTAAATGATCAATGCGTTATTTTGGATGTTAGCATGAATTTCATTTCCGCCATTAACGTGCTTCTGAGTTGCAGTACCTTACGAAGATGCATCTCTGGAATTTTCAACGTTTTGATTTTTAAAATCTAGAGATGTATCTCCGAAACTTTGCAGTCTACTTTGTTTGGCTTTATCTCATTTTGTTTCATTTGTATAATGCTTGTGTGATTTACTTACATGTATTATGGTTGATTACCTAGATAAAATGAGGCATGGAAGAGTTGCACAACATGCATCGATTCCGAGAGAAAAAGCTCAATCATCGCATGCACCTATCGTTTTTAGCCCCGTTGATGTGAGGGTGTCAACTTTTGGGGCTCATGTATCTTTGCATTCTTTTTCTTGTAGGAGATAAGTGTCACGTACTCAGGCGCTCGAGGCATCTGAGGCACCCGAGGATCTGCAAGCACTTGAGGCATCCTATGGGTTTGAAGGAGTTTCATCATACTTATTGTTGTTGCCTTTATATCTGAACCATACTTCTAGACATATCTAGTACGAAGAGGTGAATTTCATTTGTGTTCATTCTTTGAAATATTTTTTATATATATAATATTCGAAGTTTTCGACATGATTTATTTTCATGTGGGAGCATGGTGCTTTAAAATTCATCAACGCTCCATTTTGGTGCATTCCATATTATAAACTTTATTTATATTTTACTACTTCTTCTAACACTTATTTCTCTTTTAAAAGTTATATATACAATTGAATTTCAAAAAGGGGTTTTCACATGCTCATATTCTTATTTTCTTGCACCCTCAAAGTAAGTATCCAAACCCTTTGGGTATTGATAGAATCATCTCATGTGAAATTCCAAACCCTGAACTACATCTTAGAATTTACAATTTAGTCAAGCAACATACAATGCATGTCTATTATGGATTGTCAAGATTATCATCACCATTCATGAAAAACAGAAAGTGTTTCAAATTCTTCCCCAAAAAGCTCAATGAAACAACTATTGTTGACAAAGATGGTTATGCCCAATATAGAAGAAGGTAAAGCGCACACACACAATTGTGAAACATGGAATTAGTCTTGAGAATACACATGTGGTGCCTTATAACACAAGGTTGGCATTGAACTATCAAGCTCATATAAATATGGAATGGTGCAACCTGTGTACTTCCATTAAGTACTTATTCAAATATATACACAAGAGGTGTGATAGAATAGCTGCTTTAGTTGTTACAACTAATAAAGGTACTTCAACATCCGGTGAACCTGTAGATGAAATTCAACAATATCTTGATTATAGGTATGTATTACCGAATGAGACATGTTAGAGAATATTTTCTTTCAAACTTCATGCCAGAAACCTGTAGTCGAATGTATGTTTTACCATCTCATTGAAGAAAACTTGTGTATTTCACTGATTTTGAAAGAATGGAAAAAGTACTTGAACAGGCCAATGTGATCGAATCTATGTTTACAACATGGTTGATTGCAAATGAAAAGTATGAAGAGGCTATAACCATGGCATAAAACCAATTTGTAACAAAGTTTGTTTATGAGAAGAGAAGTAGATCATTGAAACCAAGGAAGTAAGGTTTTACCATTGGGAAGTTAATATGGGTTCCACCAACAACTAGTGAATTATTTTATTTGATAATGGTGTTGATTGTGGCGAAAGGCCCAACATATTTTTAGGATATTCGTAAAATAGGTGAAACACAATATTTTTTCTTTAGAGATGCATGTTTTGCAATTTGCTTTATTGAGGATGATAAGGAATTTATTTTGGCTATAAAAGAAGCAAGTAAATGGGTTTCAGGTCACTTTTTGAGGAAACAATATGTCATTATGTTGTTGTTAGGTACAATAAATAGACTAGGTCATGTATGGAATAATACTTGGGCATGGTTATCAGATGGAATTTTGCATTCACAAAAAACGTTGTCATACAATCAAGGTATAAACTACAATAATACAACATTTATGGTTTCCAACTTTCATTTCTATATCCAAATGGCTATGTATTGGAACAACTTCATAAACTAACATAATTTTATTTTTCATCAACTAGATCTCATTTTGAGTGATTCAGATTTACAAAATCTGACTTTAATGGAGATCAAAAAGAATTTGCAAGTCAATCAACGTACATTGAAGGATTTCAATATTACTCCATATCTAAACGGCTATGTTTTAGAACAACTTAGTAATCAATTGATCTATAAATAAAAGAATTATGATGTTGAAGAACTTAAACAAAATTTTCAAGACTTCTTGAATCACTAGTGGGTCGTTCCTTTTTTTTTGAAAATATTTTTGAAAGTGTGAGATATGAAAAGTATTTGTTTTTTTTAATCGTGAGCAAGCCTTTAAAAGTTACTTACCCTAAATTTGTAAGATCTTTCTTGTACTTATCATTTTCCTTGAGAAATAGTACTATCCGTACCATTAGTGGGTAGGTAGTCCTATCTATTGGATGTGGAGGGACAACGAAGGGTCATAGAATGGTCATAGAAGGTAACATGTAAAGATACCTTAACAATTCGAAGGGACTATCATCATTTTTCCGTAGGGTCATCGAGGGACAAAATCATCTTTTCATAGGTAACTCGAAGGGTCATCGAGGTATTATGATCTTTATATCGAAGGGACTATAATGATATTATTTGTAAGCGTCTTTTGCTAAAGTATCCCTACGTTCGAGGGACATAACCATTATTTTGTAAGGAAAACAAAGAGAGGTTACCCTAGAGGTGCATGTGTGTAAAAGTGTGTTTATTACAATTATATTATCTTGGATTAGAGTTATTTATTGTTTGTTTTTATTTCTTACCATGCAATCCTATTAGCATACATCTAGCAGTTATAGATAAGCATAAAGCATAAAGTGCGAGAAAAGTAAATTTTACTCTATTACATGACTTTGAGCAGTTACAATATTTGATAAAATTTGTGAGAAATTAAATCTACGGCTATTACAATATTTGTACTTCCTATACAATTTGTCTAATATAATAAATGACAAAAAAAATACAAATGTTTGAAAAAAAACTTTAAAGCCTTAAGATTCAGAAGTGTTAAAAGTTGCTTCTTTTTTATTTTTTTATTTTTTTTGTAATTTCGGGATTAATTTGGTGTTAGGAAATAAATTGACTATCTAATTGTAAAACAATTACAAAATTTATTAATTAAAAAAACTAAGTCTAATGAGATTAAATTAGAAGTGATTTAAAAAAATTAAAAAAATAGTTAAGTAAAAACCTAAATCTAATCTTTTTTTCGATTACTATAGGAATATTAGAAATGCTTAATTAAAATTAATTACATGATTAATAAATTAATTCTAAATCTAATTAGTTAAAAAAACAAAATTGAATTACCTAAAAAAAACTAAATCTATTTTCTTTATTCTTTTTATGATTTTTATATGGATTCCTCTTTTAGTAAATTAAATTTATAAAAAAAACAAACAGATGCAAGTGTGCATGTAAAATGAGTTTCGAAGAAAATAAATTATCACGGTTCATCAATGGCGGATCATGAACCTAATGCTACAAGCTCCATGGAATACATTCAACCTGCTCTAAATAGGCACATATGCAAATCTTGATGGTTAATAATCAATAATATTGCATGAGTTACAAAAAATATATTAGAACAAATGCAAACCGAAGAGAGTAATTATAATATATATTCAAATAATGATAGGCATCGTGAATGACCTAGGCTTACCATTTGAATTTTCAGGAAGAGAACAGAAGGCTTGATTTTCTTCGAATCTGGATGGAAGTATTGATATGACCTTACACCTAATTCTTAATAAATTTGGAGAATTTAGGATTGCCTCTAGCTGTAACTTTTTTTTCTCCTTTTATGTGTAGGAATCTGTTGTTATTTATAGTATGAGAAAATCAGGTTAAAGGGCAAAAAGGGGAATGAAATTGACAAATAAGATCTTCTTTGGTTAGCAAGCTGACCAATCAGAAGCTGAATATGACACAAACGGACACCAATATGAAACAAGTACTCAAGAAAGGAAATATTGTTTGGTATTTATTATGATTTTTTACACTCATTTTTGGTAAAAAGTGCATAAACTCATATAAATAATTATTTTTAAAAATGCCTTAAAATAAAAAACGAAAATTAAAAATATTTTTTTTGTGTGATTTTTTAAATAAAATGCAATTAACAATGAAAATAGAGTTAGAAACTAAATAAGAGGAAAAAAACGTAAAAATTGGAAAAGGTAGGATTTGAACCAAAGACATTACGTGTACAAGTTCTCCTTTCTTAACAATTGTGCTAAACTATTTATTTGAACCAAAGATGCATTTGAAAACATATGAATGTCCAACCAATATTTAATATTTCAAAAATACAAATAATTTAAAGTAAACTTTTTTTATATATTTTTTAAACTAAGCAAGACTACCTACTGCTAAAATATCAGTAATAAACAAAGAAAAAATTATGAAACTCAAGTTTAGAAATAATCTGTCTGTTAGAAATAGGGTGGGCAAATTTTTTGGTACAACAACTGCCCCTGTTCATTCTTCTTAAACCTTAAGAGTTAGATTGACATGTTTGTCTTTCGTGATCTGAAGGTGGAAGAGGATTGAATACTTATAAGTACCCGAAATTTTACACTTGCGTGTGGACGAAGTAACGTTGTTGGTTAATGGGCTTAATGATGCCATTTGGAAAGGTGTCGGGATGTCGTAGAAGATGGGCTTGTAGATGTTATCCAAAATAACCGTGTTGATGAATCAGAATAAACCTGTATCCGGTCGCATCTACCGTGTTGGTAAACCTGGCCTGTTACAGGAATTAATATCGTATGGCCGTGTAGATAGTCGCCCCAGCCTGTTCCAGGAATTGATTTCTGACTTGGTCCGGTAGATAGTCGCCCCAACTTTTTTCGGGAATTGATATCATTTGTTCAGTTAGATAGTCGTCTGACTTGTTTCAAGAATTGATCTCGTCTAATCAGGTAGATAGTCACCCCTACTTGTTGCGAGAATTGATCTTGTCTGGTCAGTTAGATAGTCACCCCGACTTGTTACGAGAATTGATCTCGCCTATTTTGGTAGATAATCGCCCGACTTGTTACGAGAATTGATCTCTGACCTATCCGTAGGAACTGTTGATTATGTCCGTCTGTTCGTGAACTAACCTGAAAACAAAGTTAATTTTGTACAATATCATGATGTATAAATGCATTTTGTAATGATGTCTTCAAAATAAATGAGGATGTTATATGCGTTTCGTATGCATGTGCTATGATGTATTATAAATGATGTATGAGTGCAAAATGTCACTGAAGGTAGTGACAACTCTATATAGTAGTATCTGGTTGGGGAAAATAAATCCCTATTTGTTGCTGGGGAATATAAATCTTCAACTTCGGTTTGGAATAACGTTACTGGGGGTTCCCACTTTCTGCTTGGAATGACGTTACTGGGGGTTCCCACTTTGGGGATACTCCGCTGGGGATTTTCGACCGTTGCTTAGGGAAAAAACCATTATGTCGGGAGGGTCAGTAGTTCGTCATTCTTTTACTGGGGAATAGACTTTTATGTATCTTGACTGGGGATAAAAGAGGTGGATAATCCTCTAATGCACTATCGGACCAAGTTTTAGATACAATATCAACTCTTATGGGGATGACAACCTTGAACGAGTTTTGTCGGGGATCTTTGTAGTGTTGGAGAACTAAACTCCATTAGGGAATTACACCTTGTAAACTGCGTTAAGGGAATAAACTCTGATGGGGAAATTTTGTAATATGTTGGGGAAAGGATCCACTTCTTGTCTATTGGATGACTTATTGGGGAATATGGTCATATTGAGAGGTTGTCATCTGTCCAACAATCTGCTGGAGATATGGAGGTGAATCGTTGGAGAATATCTCTTATTTTCTTAAAGGCATATTAATTATGTTGGGAAGTGTACCCTTGTTGGGGATGACTCTGTGAGGATAGTTTTGTAGAGATAGCTCTGTGGGGATTTTAGAATAGCTGAAACATTATCCCAACTCCTAGGGTCTTTAGTAAATGTCACTCATGTTTTCATGCATATATTTGTAAACAGTAATCATATTCAAATGCATATGTTCATTCAAAGTGATCAATTGGATGTTTTTACAAATAAAATAGTTTTTTTATAAATTAAACAGACTCGTATTAATTTTGAAAGTTCGCCCATGAACATGCAGTTTTATACAAGGAGACAGAGATCCTGGTAAGAGGAAATCATCGTGAAATTGAAAAAGGTACAAAGTGGTAAACAAATAAAAAATAGCTATGTGGAAATGATCCCATCAAGTTTCAACTCTGCTACTGCCCCTATGTCTTCAAGCATCTCATCACTTGGTAACAAAGCTAGCTGGAAGTAGATAGACGATCCAATGGGACATAGTCGTACACTTTAATCCCTAACTTTTTCCTGGACCACCTTTTATGGTTTTAAGTCCACCAGGATACCCTTTTTTTGCCCTTCGACTTGCCAAGTGTACAATTTATATATCTCCCTAATTTTTTCCCGAACCCTTTTGGTTCGCCGGGATGCTCTTATTTTTTCCTAGGCCAGTCAACCCAACGTGTTCATAGGGTGTGGAAAATCTTCACCGTCTGTGGTGGTAAGCATCATAGAACAACCAGAAAATACCTTTTTGATGAAAAATGATCCTTCATATGTGGGAGTCCATTTGCACCTGGGATCACCTTATGGTAATATGATACACTTTATTACCAAATTTCCAGCCTGATACACCTGATGCTTGACTTTCTTGTTAAAAGCCTTGATCATGCGCTTCTGATATATTTGACCATGACAAACATTTGGGAGCCTCTTTTCATAAATCCATTCATCTTCATCTAAACCCGCATCTTTCATAATCCTTAGGGAAGGAACCTGGACCTCAACAGGTAAGACAACCTCCATACCATAAACTAGAGAGAACGGGGTTGCCCCAGTTGATGTACGTACCGAAGTGCGATAACCATACAGATCAAATAGTAACATTTCATGCCAATCCTTGTATGTTAATGTCATCTTCTGTACAATCTTCTTGATATTCCTATTGGAGGCTTCCAATATGTCATTCATCTTTGTTCGACACAGAGAAGAATTATGATGCTTAATCTTGAACTACGTGCAAAGTTCTATGATTATAACATTGTTGATATTAGTACCATTGTCTGTAATGATCCTTTCAGGAATTCCATATTGACAGATAAGATTATGCTTGATATAACGATCCATAACATTTTTTGTAACAGAAGAGACCGAGGCTACCTCTACCCACTTCGTGAAGTAATCAATGGCGACAAGGATGAAACGATGTCCATTGGAAGCGGTAGGTTTGATCTCGCCAATCATATCAATGTCTCACATTGCAAATGGCCAAGGCGCAGTCCGAACATTCAAAGGAACCAGAGGTACATGTACTTTGTCAGCATAAATTTGGCACTTGTGACAAGTCCTGGAATGATGATGGCAATCAGCTTCCACGGTGGACCAATAATAACCCGCTATCAAAATCTTCTTTTCCATTGTATGTCCACTGGAGTGAGTACCAGAGACACCTTCGTGCATGTCTTCCCTAATCTCTTCCGCTTCCTTCTTGTCTACACAGCGAAGCAAAGTCGAATTGTGAATACGTTTGTACAAGATTTCGTTACTCAGAAAGAATTTGGCAGGGAACCTCCTTAGAAACTTCTTATCATTGATAGATGCCCCCTCGGGGTACTCTTGAACCTCGAGGTATGTTTTGACTTCATGAAACCAAGTGTCATACCCCAAATTTGTCCTACCCGCACCATTTTATTTTACTGTCTAAACCATTATTCGAAAAAAATCAAAAAATATATCACTAGTTTTTATCTTTATCTTCATACCCGATTTTGTCAATTATCTAATTTCATCAATTTCCAATGTCTTTTTATTTTATTTTTATAAAAAAACAATCACCAAAGTCCCAAAAATTGCATTTGTATTTCTTTTTAAATCAAAAAAAAAAAAATTCAAATTTTTATTTTAAGTTTTTTTATTTTTTTATTTAGTTTATTATCAGAAAATTATAAAAAGGTCTTATCTCATTGTCCTTTTTATACTACTTTAAACCATTTTCATTTTTGTTATTACAAAAATCCACAAAATTCAAAAATTATTTCATTTAAATTTATTGTCTCTCATTTTTCCTATTATTATTATTATTATTATTATTATTAATTTAGTTATATTATTATTCATTACTATTTATTTTTATTTTTATTATTGTTATCTATTTTTCATTATTACTTTTTATATTATTATTATTATTATCATTGTTAATATTAATTCTGTTATTTCCATTATTATTATTATCCTTATTATTATCATCACTATTACTACTATTATTATTATTTTTATTATCATTATATTACAGCCATGCCAGCTTCTACAACCCCAAATTGGTCCCCACCAAGTGCAACAAAAATTCAATCCGTATCACCACCACCTTATTTTTCTTTCTTTCACACAGCCTGTAATATCTTTTAACCATAAATCCGCATACGCACTCACAACAAACTTTTTTTTATCATTCACAATACATCTCACTTTTTCTTTTCCACTCTTACCAATTCACCCTCCATTGATTCACCTATAAAACCGTTCATTAGATTCACAAGAAAAAGGGGGAGATTCGCAAGCAAAAAAGTATCTCATAAACTCAGCAATCTCCTTCATTCCTTTTTTACAAACCCAGAAAAACAAGATTGGAAATGGGAATTTAGAATTAAACCCAGAAAAGTACCCTAATCATCTTCATCCTTAAACCAAAAAAATAGAACAAAAAATAAATAAATTCCTCTTCTTCAGCTTACCAAACACGAACCAAAACACTTAAAAAAAACAAATACCGAATCACTACCCTCCATAAACTAAGATCGTGAAACTCTTCCACTTCCGATCCAGAACCCGCGTCACCATAATCCACCAACAAACCCAGCAAACAATCCACGCCATAACCCCGCGACCTTCAAACCATCCCTCTTGAACTGAAAATGAACATCAAAACCATTGTGCCGTTCACCGACTACCACCGCGAACCAATCACCTTTTATCAAAACAAACCAAATGACCAAACGGAAAACCTCCATGTGAACCAACCAGGAGCCGCCGCGAAAACCAAACAGACTTGACCCTTAAACCTGACGCAAACCGCGACGACCCAACACCACCATAGAAACCGAAATCGCAACCACCCTTGAACCAGATTCACTGTGACGAACCACAGCACTGAGCCATGAACCACTAGACCGAAACCGACGCGAAATCGCTCTTTTTGAGAGAGACGGAAAGGTTGAGTTTTTCTTTCTGTGTTTTTTTCTCTGATTTTGAGATAAGTACTTGTTGAGAGAGAGAGATCCCTTTCTTGAAATTTGTTTATAACCCATGGCTATGCAGTTTGTTTTTTTATGGTATATGCTTTATGTTGATTTAATCTGCTGGTTACCGGTCCAATTTTTGCTCAAAACATACTCATCAGAATCGATGCATAGCCATTTTTTTTAATTGTTTTTGTTGACTGCAGAGTGGGCTTTCAAGCCCACACGAATTCCCACTATCTACGCCATACAGAGTGCTCACATACCCCATCCACCTTTATTTGTATTATTCTTAATTTGTTTTTTCACATTTTTTTTGTTTCTCTTGTTTTATATATATATTTGTATCATTCTAATTTGTATTTGATAGTTATTTTGACCCCATGATTTATTGATCTATTATTTTCCATTTAATAGGTCTATGATATAAATCCGGTTTTCGAATCTTGATTTTCTTACAAATCGATAAGATTTAATCGGTGTGAGACCATATTTTATTTCCCTTTTGGAAATTTCTTTTCTATTTTTTATTATTGTTTATTTAGTATTTATTTATTTAGGGCCAATGATATACCAAAAAATTAAATTATTTCTGATTTCATTAATTCGGGAAATTTAATCAATATGAGACCCTTCTTTTAGTTAGTTTTTATTTTATTATTTTATTTTGAACAATAACATCTAATTTTATCATTATAAGTATTCTCAACATTATCAATTTATTATTTGTATTTATTATTCTATTCTAATTTAATTTTCGCAATTTCATTTAATTTATTTATTTTATCGCATTCCAATAAAAAGCGATTCGACTCCTCATAGAACGATTTCATTAAATCGGTTCTAAGGCAGTTAACGAACCACATCTCGACGCGTCCGAAAAAGGTCCAACGCCTTCGAACAGTTGCCTTTGAATAAGAAGGTCGAACGCCTTCGATCAGTTCAAAAACACTGCACACACGCTTTCTCTTGGGCAAATTACAACGAGACCCATTTATTTCTCGCAATCCCCTGTATTTTATTTTGTATCCCTCTCCCATTATTTTGTACGCATTTTATTTTTCGTATTTTATTTCATTCGCGAACCCTTGGTCCAACTCCAAGCGGTTGCACTTGCACACTCACACTTTATTTTTCAGTTATTGTTTCGTTTATTAGGATCCACCTTACCTTGCGAGCCGAGCGTTTTGTGCCTCGCTAACAAACCATAAAATAAAACTCCATTTTGCATTCACTCTCAAACCTCAAAAAACCAAAATGTTTCGATTAGATCCAAACCCTTGATCCAACGTCAAACGGTCTTAGGAAATAAAACATTCTAATGATACGAGAAGAAATGTACGCCACGAGCCTTAAGCGGTAGAAAGGAGGATAACGAGCTCTCGTTACTCGCTCCGATTATTTCGACGCAAGACGCTCGTCTTGTTGGACGGAATAAACTATCCATAGTCTTTAGTACAAATCCACTCCTAAACCCTTTCATTGAAGAAAGGTAATAAAATCAACAGCCATTACCTGTAGTAGGCCGAACTACGAGGCTCTGACTTTCCCATTGCACGCGGGAGTACGTAGGCACGAGGATCTCAATCCTTGCCGAACACCTAGGATCAATCTAACTTATAATTCAACTCATTTCCCTCTAGCAAGTAATTCGTTTAAGCATAGACATCCTTTCGCGCGTGATAACTTAGATGGTTCCCATCGAGTACGATGGATGTAGGGGGTGCTAATACCTTCCCCCTGCATAACCGACTTCCGAACCCAGGCAATGGTTCCATTGACCTTTGTCCTCATCCTTCTTTTCCCGGGTTGTATCTATATCTTCCCTTTCCCTCTTTGGGAATAAATAGAATTAGGTGGAGACTCTTCAGTCTGTCCAGCGCGCGGCTCCCGTCCTTTTGGATCGCGTGAGGTCGTATTTTTCGGTGTACGACAGCTGGCGACTCTGCTGGGGACTGGTTCACCCCTATGCGAGTCAAGCCTAGTCTAGGTTTTTGCGCTTGTTTGGATGTTTGCTTTTATGCCTTACTTGTTTATTTTTATCGCTTTCTTTATCGCATTCTATATTATATATCTTGTGGCTCCTTGGTACTATAATTTGGATCGATACTTTGCAAGAGAAACTTGAGGGAAAGGCTCTATACCCGGGCTTACGAGTACAAACATAAGTTAGCGAGGTTGTGTAGTGTGGGCTCCCGAGAGAACCACTCTCGTGGGTTGTCGATACGAAAACCTCACTTGGAGTAGATTCTAATGAGAATACTGACGACCGTCAAGTTCTTGGCGTGTGTGCTCAGTTGCTTTCATTAGGGTCATCAACTCTGAGGGCCTTTAGAACCTTTTGGTTAAAACATCGGTTGATGGTTGCGTAGTATTGGGCACCAGGGTTCGCCCTCGCGTGGCTCGATACGAAAACCTCACTTGGAATAGACTTACTCAATGGAGTTGATTGACTTTCAAGAACATATGAAATTGACACGTGCATCAAACAGTTGGGAAAGTTCCATAACTCCAAGACTTTGTTTTAAACCTCGTGTCGATGATTGCGTAGTATGGGCTCCCGAGAAAATTTGCTCTCGTGGGTGTCGATATGAAGATCTCACCCAAAATAGATTCATATGGGGAGTCAATTAACCGTCATGCTTATGGCGCGTGTGATGAACAGGCATATGAATTGACAACTTTGGGATCCCTAAAACCTTAGAGTCTACCCAGTGAGTTCCTGATCGGAGTATCATCCATCTGTACTTTGGACTCGTGAGACTTTGATCTTGTGATCCTGGATTCTGACATTGCATATCATCTCATTTGCATTATTTATTCATCTTGCATTTTATTCCAAGAGCCGAGAACTCATTTCCTGTTCCTCCATCTTCAGTAAATCAAGCTAGTTTCCCGACGCCCTTATCGTGCTAGACGCATGTACTTAACTCGAGCCAACACTAGAAGACTAATGGACGTGATTCAAGAAGAGCAAGCTGCTATGAGGGAAGAGATTGACTTGGTCAAGAACAAGATTGACCAGATTTACGAGACCATATAAGCTTTGGCTAGGATGGAAGAACGCCGCGAAGCTGCTGCCGCAATGAACAATGCTCTAGTGCAAGGATCTGCCTCGTGAGCAATGCCTTCAGTTCCAGTTCCAAATCCTTTGGTCTATGGTTTGCCTCTAGGCTTCACTCCTGCTGTTGAAGAGGTCACTTCCCAACCATTACCTGCTTCTGGTGTTACTGTTGGTGCTATTCCTCAAGCTCAACCTTTTCCAACTCAAGTCCAGTTTCCTCATGCTGAAGAGGATCATCAAGTTAAGTATGAGATGCATATTGTTGTTCCAATCACCAATCCTCATGCTGTTCAAGAATCCGAAGCTATGAAGATGTGTCGAGAGTTAGCTGAAAAACTCCGAATCATGGAAGGACACAACTCAACTTCTCTGAGTGCCTCAGACATGTGCTTAGTTCCAGATGTTGTGATCCCTGCTAAGTTCAAATTTCCAGAATTCGAGAAATACAAAGGCCTAAGCTGTCCTGAGCTTCATTTGAGGATGTACTGCAGAAAAATGGCCGCTCATGCCAAAGATGATAAGCTTATGATCCATTGCTTCCAAGACAGCCTGTCTGGAGCGTCTCTAGAATGGTACATGCAACTCGAACGCAACAATGTTCATACTTGGCTTGATCTATCTGATGCATTCAAAAAGCAGTACAAGTACAACACTGACCTTGCTCCTAATCGCACTCAACTTCAGAGTATGACTCAAAAGGAGAGCGAATCCTTTAAGGAATACGCCCAACGCTGGAGGGAGTTAGCTGCCAGGGTACATTCGTCATTGGTTGACCGTGAATTGATCGATATCTTCATGGGTACCCTACAGGGGCAATACTACGAGATGCTGATCAGGAGCGTATCCTCTGGATTTTCAGACATGGTGATGGTAGGAGAAAGAATTGAAGAGGGTCTGAAAAGTGGAAAGATTCAAGGAGGTTCTAGCAACCAAACCAATGTCAAGAAACCTTTCAACGTGTCGCTCCCGGGATTTTCATCCTAGTACAAACGCGAAAGTGGCGCGGAAAGGTTAGAGTCGCCAGCCAGACATTTTTATCCCGAATGAATGGGAAAGGTAATGTTGCACAAACCTGAGGAAGAAGGAAATGACGAGGCCTTGCGAACCAAAGATCTGAGTTCGGGAGTCGGTTACGAATTGAGAAGGTATTAGCACCCCAATCCGTCCGCCGTACCCGACGGGATCCACGCTTGCTTGTTTGTTTCAAAGGGTGAGAAGAATAACTGCTGCTGAATAAAACCGCTAACTGGAATGGAAATGAGAAATGAGAAAGGAACTAGAAAAAGAGAATGGAATGAAAGAATGGGGAAAATGTAGGGAAAATAAAGAGTGTGCTCGAACGGGCCCTACCCCGCTGCCTACGTACCTCATCGGGATAATGAGGATCAGAGTCGACGTAGTTCGCCTAACCTAGGCGGGAACTATTTGTTTGTGTTTTTTACAGCTGGAACTGCGTATGTCTATGCTCAGGTGTTGCAGGCTCGTCTGGTACGAGTGCGTTTACCGTTTTGCATGTGAGACAAGTCGTCGCGAGTTCGCGTTGTGAGTGAATGAGATGAGAAAAGAAGTTCCCGCTGGATAGTCACTTATTGTTTGTTTTTGGCTTTTAAAAGTTTTTATATGAATTTGGCACAAGGAAGTGAATTCAAACTCTTTTCCGTGGAATGTACACTTGACACTACATTCCAAGATGGAATAATAGAACAAGCATACCCAGCAAGGAGAATTTATCCAAGACTGGTTTCCTAGGATTATGGCTTAAGTTCATTGGCTTGTTGAACTTTATTAAGTGTTTTTGTTGCTTTTGTGAAGAAGTGTCTTTTAAGTTTTTCTTTGTGAACAACTCCTTGATGAGACTTGTGCATCATGATAGACAAGCTTACACCACTCCAAGATGGAATGAATGCAAGTGCTTCATGGAATAAGGCTATACACAAGGAATCCTTTCATTTATCTGTTAAGTGTTTTTGGATTTTGTTTGAAGATGAGAAAGAATGACTCAAATTGCAAAAAGGAAAAAACTAAGGGGGACTAAGACACACCCTAATTTTTATTTATTTATTTACAAGTGATCCTATGGTTTGTGAAGTATTCTAATCCTAATTAAAAAACTAGAAACTACTAGAATTCAACTTACTTCCTAATGAAGTTAAGTTGATTCTAAGAACAATGGGGAAACCTATACAAGTTACAAAATCAAATGATAAGGCAAAACAATGAAATTGAATTAAGACATAAAATTCTAAACAAAAACAAATAAAGGCATGAAAAAAAAGTCTTATTTTATTTATTCTAGTTCTAATGAAAAGGGAATTTTAACCTACATTCTAAATCAAAGTTAAGCCTAATATTTTCATTCTAAAACTCAACTTAAACTAACCTAAGTCTATATTAGATTCTAGGACTAAATCTAATCTAAACTATATATATTTTTACTTTATTTTTAATGGCTTGAACTAAATGGAAATTATATGTAACTAAGCCTAAGAATTAATATTCTAAAAAAATAGCTAAACTTCTGGAAAAATTATGGAATTAAATCTATAGGGTCCTAAAATTACCTATAACATTGTGTCAAAAGGAATCTTAAAAATTCAGAATTTAACTAGGCCTAAAAATTATTTATTTCCAGCTACAAATTAATCCTTAATTCCTAAGAAATTAACCTCTAAAACCTAAGATAAAATGTTCTAAAAAATCTACAAAAATTATCCTAAGTGCTATTATTAGTCATCTAACTACAGTAAAAAGAATGGTCAAAAAAAGTTACTGGAAAGTTAAGAAATAAAATCTACAAGATTATGTACAATTAAAAGAAATTCAAAAGAAGCTAATTAAGAGAAAAATCAGAATTAAATCGAAAAATAACCAAATTCAGAAAAATAAAATGTCAAAGATTTCTAACATGAATTAAAAGTCTACCGAAATTTTTATAGAATTTTCTAATCTTTTCTTTCTATTTTTATGCATTATTTCTAAACTATTGCTAAACTAAAAAATTAAATTCTAAAGGAAGATGAAGGGGGGGTGGATTAAGTATCTTTTTTTAGTTCTTTTCGTAATATGGGCTTACAAGAGGGGTGTTGATAGCAACGGGCTAAGCCCATATGCGCTAGAAACCAGGGAGAGGTGCAAGTAGTGGTTTTTGAGTTGTTTTTTCTTAATGGGCTTCAGACAGAGGTGTGAAAAACAGAAAAGTCAGGGCCCAATACACAAAGAAATGGATCAGTGTTGCTAATCATGAGTTAATAGATTTTGAATATTAAACAAAATGTTAATGGTGGATTATCATAATCTATCATTCTTAACTCCAAATTAAAACCAAAATCTCACAAAATTAGGTCACACGAATCAGAACTAGAAGGTCTCGCCTTCACCTTCCCTCCTAGTACCCTTCTCCTTCACACGAACCCTAGCCCACCGCCGCACTACTCTTGCCGCTGCAGATTTGCCACCTTCCTAAACCTAGACCTCAGATTCTACTTCTTCTTCTGCCGTCACCATCCCAACCTATCCACCTTCAACAACTCTCTCCGTCACCACCTCGATCCTCTTCGCCTTCCGCCATCACCATCACCTTCCTCTTTCGTCCGAACAAACACCGTTCCCTTCATCTCTCCCTTCGGTTTCCTTCTCCGACCCAAGCTCACCATAACACCTCTCGATCCAACCGAACGAAAACCCTAGTTACTAATCCGAATCCCCAATTTGGAAGAAACAAACCCCTCACAGCTCTATCTCACAAAGTCAAGTCGCAAAGAAATCAAAGTCTACGATCAAAGATAAGACGTCGTACCTGGAAGTGAAGAGCTTTGTCAAAGATTACAAACGAATAAGAGCCACGCTCGAATTTCTGAAGATGGCGACGTGTCGAGGCTTTGACCGATGAATGACGAATAAGCCTATGAGGATGTTGCAAGAGTCGAGAATTTCCCGAAATCACAGCTTCACTGGTATCGTCCTTCGTTCCTTCCTTCTTGATTCAATCTTCCTTTCGCACATACGCTCTTGATACGCTCTTGTGTGTGCAGGTTGATAAAGATGAGATGGTTTCGGTGAGGGCCACGAGTATGCGTTGTGGCTGATGTAAAAACCGTATTGAAAGCTGCGGATTCACACTCTTGATCGTTCCTCTTCACAGCTTCAATAACTTGCCGTTATTCTTCTGTGCCTAATGTGGTTACGGTTCTTGATTTTTTGCAGGTATTTGATGAACATTCATGATGAAAATAGGAGTGGTGGGAAGTGATCCATGGAGATGGAGGGGCAGTACAGTATCTCGAAAGGAGGTTGCAAGGTGTGAGGGTGAATAATGCACGATACGTTGATGTTTGACGAATGCAATTCGGTGATGGATGAAGATTAAGCGATGATATTGCTCAGTTCCATGGATTTTGAGGTTGATGAAGAAACATGAAGAAGAAATGGCACTGTGATTCAAAATTTTCAAGGAAAAGCAATGAGAAGAAGATTGAAGAGAAAAAGAATGGAGAGAGGTTATGGGGAGAGTCTTGGTTAACGGAAAAGATGAGGAGAAAAGGTTGTGAGGAAGAAGATTGGGAAAGATGGAGGAATTGTAGGAGGTGGAGAAGAAAAGGTGAAGGAAATGTTTCTGGTCAGAAGGAAAATGGTGGGAACCGAAAGATGAGGGATTTGGCCCTGATTTATAGAGCTGCCTTCAATTTCTAGAACCTTCTCAGGTAACAATTAGTTATTTTCAATTGTGAGGTTGGTTAGAAATCTGTAATGGGCTCTGATTTCTGTTATGAAAAATTCGGTTAGGGTTAGTTATCTCTTAAATGGAATTCAGTTAGAGTTTTGCTTTTGAACTGATTTTGTAGTGAGTCTTTTGCAATTTCTGTTATGGATCGTCAACCTCTGCTTTCAATTTTCTTTCATTCACTAATCTCTAGATCTCTTTTGTTGCTGCAGGTAAAGAATGGTAATTCATTGCAAGGCAGTCAAGTTTGAAGAAGTTCTCTTGTGAATTCTGTTGGGTGGCCGAGACCTTTTTGATAATTTTTTCTGAATTTCAACTATGTTTATTTTCTTAAACTTTTCTGCTATATCAGTTCACTTTACCTGATTATCTTCTTCGATTTTTTTTTATAAATATTTGTTGTTTATGGAACTGTTTTGAATTACTTCCAATTGGTAGTGACAGAACTTGTGAACTTGATTCCCATTACTGGTGTATGCAGCTAATGGAAAATGTTCGAGATAGATTTTGCCGAATAAATGAAGACAGTTTTCTCTTAGTTATGGCTCTTTCTCCCAACTTATTTCGGTTATCTTTTCTTCTCATTTCGTGACTATCTCTGCGTTATTGCTATAATTTATTGAATATGATGAATGCAGGATTCTCATCGAAAACGAGGCTGCGAGTTGAGGACCGATAATGAAGATGGATGAGGGTACAATTCAAGTCAGTATGATGCTTCTGCGAACCTCCATTGATTAACTCAGTTACGGCTACGTCACGAGAAAGCGGTTATGTTCCTATCGACATCTCGCACCAAACGAAGTTGTTTTGAAGTTGCTTCAGGTTTGACGATGATGATCTCAACTTCACATTTCGGGTATCGAATCGTCGTCAATGTCGATATGCAGATATGACATATTAGTTGAAACTGACCCTTTGAATCAATGCGATGATTCCTGCGTTCTATTGCAAGTTTTCGGTTATCACAATTGAAGGTATTGTTGAATGTGAACGAGTCTCTGAAACTTTCATGTGGTCTCTTGTTGCGATCTTGACATTGTCGATATATGAATCATGCAGGTGTTAATTTGATGAAGCTCGGTTGGCGAGAAGCCGTTTGAAGAAAATTACAGAGAGATGTTCTTTCTACATCTGTTGTCATAGCTGCGGATGAACCCGACCCAGTTTCAGCAACTTCAGGCTCACAGTTTCCCTCATTAGCATCGTCGGTATTGCAGGAAATGGAGGCAAAAAGTGGAAGGGTGGCCAATGATTCTGGTGTCAACGGAAGTCCGCGCCTCTCGGTCTCATTCCTATAAAAATAGAAACATTGGATTCCAAAATGTAATGTCCAGACCTTGTAAAAGTAGTTTGTGTAACAAGTCCTTTTTATTTTGGTCAAATGTTGCATAAGCAGCAGCCACAAAATATAGTGCTGCATATCCCACAAAGGGATTCCTTTTTTCACTTGAGGAACCAAATTGTATTGCAAGATTTTTGAGTGCTTAATTTATACAAAGCTTCTCTGGATAACTAAAGAGAACTTAATCTAACATCAGTCCAAGCCCGGGCTCAAGCATCAGATCTAGTTTCAGGGTAAATGGGTTTAACAATAGCATAAAAACGGGCATTAGTACTGAGAACAAGTCCTGCAGTGGGTCTTTCTTTGACTGATAGAACTATTATTGCCTTTAATCCAACAATATTAACTGATATCTCAGCTAAAACCCATCACGATATTAAAATTCTGATGAAGATTCATCCTGAGTTATAAGGGAACAAACCACCCTAAGATCACGGGCCATGACGAAACTTGGATGAAAATTGATGGCCATTTGACTTTGACAATTGAACATGTTTTTTTTGGCAACTAGACTTTAAAAAGCGATTCAAAAATGGGTTATGGGCAAAATAAATGGAAGGGTGAATAAAAGAAACTAACAATGCACTGATGGAAACATATTGAAGTAAAAAGATGAAAACGGAATGGAATAATCAAGAGTGGTTCATAACAACGAGAACAAAGCAATGGATGAAATCTTAATTTTAGCTCGAAGCCTATTTTGAATTCTCTCCACAAGCCCATGAACATGACCCCTCCTGAACCACTGCATAATTTTCCGGATAAATCACCCCTTTTACGAATCGCCTGAAGCATGATATGACCATTCAACCAAATGAACCACTGATAAACAGAAGACTCCAACCAAACTTCCCACCAAACACTGCTCGATAAACTGATGAATCTCAACACACGACAACCTGAATTTTGAATATGCATTGCCTAAGAAATAGACTAATGGCCCAAAATCAGGTCAAACTCCCATATGACTCGGAACACAACTGAATAGCCGTATTTGAAATGGAATCAACGTCCAACGAATGTTCTCCACCATTTCAGTCTCTGACGGACACAGATAAGGAACGAAACCCTGGATTCGAAGGGCCTGAATCACATGCCTCAGAAATCCATGAAATGCACCATTATGATATTAATGAACTGATGCAGATGAATGCGAAATGATACGCCAGTAGAGGGAATAAATATGAGGGCAAATTTTGAGGTATTACACAACGGGTACAAGAAGGGCGAAACAAATGCCATTTCTGTTGCAAGTGGGAATCCTCAACAGAGTGCACCTACTTCAATCCCCTACTACCAGTATCCTTATGTTGCTGCTGCGTAATATGCTCCTATGCCATATCAGCCAGTTCCTCCAATGCCTTACCAGCCAGCTATCCAAGCTCCATTTCCACCTCAGATGGCCTATCAACCACGTCCATATTCTATGATTGCAGTTGCGCAGTATGCGCCCAATCCATACCAGCAGTCGGCTTATCCGCAACAGCCTGGTCAACAACAGCAACACGCTCCTCAACAACGTCCACCATATCAACAAAGAGGATATGATAGACACATTGATCCCCTGCCTATGACATATTCTGAGATCTTTAATCAGTTGATGGAAAAAGGATCTCTTACTTTGAGAGATATGCCACCTCAGACTGGTAATTCCCGGAACTATGATGCCAATGCTCGCTATGAGTATCACAAAGGCGCTCCAGGTCACACAATCGAGAACTGCCATGCTTTCAAACACATGGTTCAAGACATGATTAACTCTAAGGATCTCACCCTCACTCCGAGAAATGCAAATGTCCAGAACAATCCATTGCCGCCGCACAGTGCCAACAAGTGAAGACATTTGAAGGGGTTGTTGAAGACCAAGCTGAGTAGTCTCCAACTTTGAAGCATTCAATCAAGAGAAGTTCATTCCTCAAATCAAGGCAGCCAGTGCCATTTATGATTTCAGCATTTCAGTTATTTTGTAATGTTTGTTTAAGTACTATTTTCTCTGAACATTGTTATCTGTACTTGGTTTTGTTAATGTTATGTTTATGCATGTTTTGAATCAATCTATTCGCATTCGCTCATTATTTATCATTTATCACAAAAAAATCACAAACTATTTCCTCACTTCACTTTAGTAAATATTTGAAGGAGGATGATGAAAACGAAATACCCATAACTGTTGTGGTATGCTTTCGGATAAAACCTCATCAATGATGTACAAGAATTTGTTCAAATCCCCAAACACTGGAGAGATAAGAAGTTAATCCCTAGTCACCCCCTTCGAGCCTAGAAGTAGGAGTTTCTTTCGGATACAACCCTTACATCTAACTCGGGGCAGGGTAGTTGTTCAGTTAACCCGACTACCCTTTCAAATCGCAAGATGAGACATCCCGTCGGAGGACCATCAACAAATGACTTGGCAGTCACAACATTCAACAAAATACGAAAAAATATTAGAAAAGAAAAACCAATAAGTTGAGCACCCGATGAGAGACTTAGTCAACAAAAAGAAAGAACAAATCAAAAGAGGAATTCAAATCCTCAGCAAAAGTAAAAAAAATATCAGTGACCACCAAATTAAGAATCGAAGGGTCACCAACAACAAAATAAGATGACTGCCATTTTCAAGCAAACTTTAAAGCTTCACCTTCATTCTTGCAAAGTCGAAAACAAATGCACGTGTAGAGTTAACTGAACGTAGGACTGGAGAACATTACGAAGAAGGGGTGGGTACAAATCAAACTTTGAGCCTTATATCCTTTGTTTCTCTAACCATTAACCAGGCCACGTTACAACCCTCAAAAGTCCTAATTGAGGCAAAGTTTATTCTGAAAGCATGCTACCAACAAGGTTGCGTAAATTGACTCCCATATATTGGCTAATCTTCAATCTCAATTGCACATTATTCTTGCTGCATCTTTCATGCACTTTCTAAATCAGCACCTCGTTTGGACTAACGGTCCATTCGTCACACTTTCACAGCAAGCAAATAAATTGACTTTTTTTCAAAACTTACATGAACGTTGCATTAACACTACCATTTGTGTATGAACAATTTAATTGCAAATCAGTTCTTGACATCAGTGCAATCCTAACAAGGGGCAATCAAAAGAGGAATTTGAATCAATACTTCTTCAAAATCAGCTCAATCAGAGGCAAAACCATTTTTCAGCAGCCCAATCAGGGGCAAATTATCCTCCAACAGCTCAATCAGGGGCAGGCGCCTATCAAATCTAGATACAGGGGCAGGTCATGTCATGGCCATTGTCAAAGCTTCCCCTCCAGATTTATTTCAAATACCCTGCAGGCAGGGGCAAGAAAACAAGGAGCAAATCTTCCTATCTCTTATCCCTAGCTAAACAGGTAGTCCTTACTAGACATTAACAATCATTCAAAGCAAATCAGTTCTCATGCTTCAATCAAGTCGCTTTGCTCATCAGCAAATAACCGAACCTGGAGCATTCAGATCCATCTTCTGACCATGCATCATTGAAGATCGAGTGTCGGGGAATCAATCCCTCCACCCACCCAAAGTCCAATCATTATTGGCAACTACCAGACCAAAAGTCCACCAAGCTGGCACCTTTCAATCGCTCATACGCATCATTATGCATCATCAACGTCATACGCATTATTTACATCAATCATTTACAGCATGTGCATCATATGCATACCCAAATAAATCAGACTTTTTATATCCCCCA
Source organism: Lathyrus aphaca (assembly GCA_963966055.1). NCBI lineage: Eukaryota > Viridiplantae > Streptophyta > Magnoliopsida > Fabales > Fabaceae > Lathyrus > Lathyrus aphaca. Next base: position 515,945,919 of record OZ014522.1, read on the forward strand.
ACAGTTTTAATTTACATCTCAGTGCATAAACACTTGCATCGTATTTCCATCTTTATGGAATACCATTTTAAAACAATCAAGCATAGTTGCATAATTCAGGATCCAGGATCAACACAAGTTTCCAGTCCTTTCCCCAACGGAAGTCAGGATCATATCAATCGAAGATTCCAGGCATCTCCTCGGCGGATTCAATGGCCGTATATAAATTTTATTTCGCCTATCATCCTCTGTTGATAGTGATTCTTTATTTTTCTGTCTTTCGCCTATCATCCTCTATTGATAGTGATTCTTTATTTTTCTGTCTTTCGCCTATCATCCTCTGTTGATAGTGATTCTTTATTTTTTCTGTCTTTCGCCTATCATCCTCTGTTGATAGTGATTCTTTATTTTTCTGTCTTTCGCCTATCATCCTCTGTTGATAGTGATTCTTTATTTTTCAGTCATTCGCCTTATCATCCTCAGGTGATAAGTGATTTTGTTTTCAGCCATTCGCCTTATCATCCTCTGGTGATAAGTGATTTTATTTTCAGTTATTCGCCTTATCATCCTCTGTTGATAAGTGAGTTTATTTCTAGTAATTCGCCTTATCATCCTCTGTTGATAAGTGATTTTATTTTCAGTTATTCGCCTTATCATTCTCTGTTGATAAGTGATTTTATTTTCAGTCAGTTGCCTTATCATCCTCTGTTGATAAGTGAGTTTTTTTTTCTTTCAGTTATTTGCCTTATCATCCTCTGGTGATAAATATTTTATTTTGTCAATTTGTTTCTTGCTGTGTCACTCATCACTTCCAGTTTATTTCATTTGCTATTTTCGCAATTTCTTTTCGGACAAATTTGGAGTCTGTTAATATCTAATTACCTTATACCTTGAAAGACTGAACGCGAGCCAGTTCATCTTACTCGGTCTAAGCCAATTCGATAGGGGCATCTGTCATACCCCAAATTTGTCCTACCCGCACCATTTTATTTTACTGTCTAAACCATTATTCAAAAAATATCAAAAAATATATCACTAGTTTTTATCTTTATCTTCATACCCGATTTTGTCAATTATCTAATTTCATCAATTTCCAATGTCTTTTTATTTTATTTTTATAAAAAAAAACAATCACCAAAATCCCAAAAATTGCATTTGTATTTCTTTTTAAATCAAAAAAAAAATTCAAATTTTTTATTTTAAGTTTATTTATTTATTTATTTATTTAGTTTATTATCAGAAAATTATAAAAAAGTCTTATCTCATTGTCCTTTTTATACTACTTTAAACCATTTTCATTTTTGTTATTACAAAAATCCACAAAATTCAAAAATTATTTCATTTAAATTTATTGTCTCTCATTTTTCCTATTATTATTATTATTATTATTATTAATTTAGTTATATTATTATTCATTACTATTTATTTTTATTTTTATTATTGTTATCTATTTTTCATTATTACTTTTTATATTATTATTATTATCATTGTTAATATTAATTCTGTTATTTCCATTATTATTATTATCCTTATTATTATCATCACTATTACTACTATTATTATTATTTTTATTATCATTATATTACAGCCATGCCAACTTCTACAACCCCAAATTGGTCCCCACCAAGTGCAACAAAAATTCAATCCGTATCACCACCACCTTATTTTTCTTTCTTTCACACAGCCTGTAATATCTTTCAACCATAAATCCGCATACGCACTCACAACAAATTTTTTTTTATCATTCACAATACAGCTCACTTTTTCTTTTCCACTCTTACCAATTCACCCTCCATTGATTCACCTATAAAACCGTTCATTAGATTCACAAGAAAAAGGGGGAGATTCGCAAGCAAAAAAGTATCTCATAAACTCAGCAATCTCCTTCATTCCTTTTTTACAAACCCAAAAAAACAAGATTGGAAATGGGAATTCAGAATTAAACCCAGAAAAGTACCCTAATCATCTTCATCCTTAAACCAAAAAAACAGAACAAAAAAAAATAAATTCCTCTTCTTCAGCTTACCAAACACGAACCAAAACACCTAAAAAAAACAAATATCGAATCACTACCCTCCATAAACTGAGATCGTGAAACTCTTCCACTTCCGATCCAGAACCCGCGTCACCATAATCCACCAACAAACCCAGCAAACAATCCACGCCATAACCCCGCGTCCTTCAAACCATCCCTCTTGAACTGAAAACGAACATCAAAATCACTGTGCCGTTCACCGACTACCACCGCGAACCAATCACCTTTCATCAAAACAAACCGAATGACCAAACGGAAAACCTCCCTGTGAACCAACCAGGAGCCGCCGCGAAAACCAAACGGACTTGACCCGTAAACCTGACGCAAACCGCGACGACCCAACACCACCATAGAAACCGAAATCGCAACCACCCTTGAACAGAATTCACTATGACGAACCACAACGCTGAGCCATGAACCACTAGACCGAAACCGACGCGAAATCGTTCGTTTTTAGAGAGACGGAAAGGTTGAGTTTTTCTTTCTGTGTTTTTTTCTCTGATTTTGAGATAAGTACTTGTTGAGAGAGAGAGCCCTTTCTTGAAATCTGATTTTAACCCATGGCTATGCAGTTTGTTTTTTTATTGTATATGCTTTATGTTGGTTTAATCTGCTGGTTACCAGTCCAATTTTTGCTCATAACATACTCATCAGAATCGATGCATAGCCATTTTTTTAATTGTTTTTGTTGACTGCAGAGTGGGCTTTCAAGCCCACACGAATTCCCACTATCTACGCCATACAGAGTGCTCACATACCCCATCTACCTTTATTTGTATTATTCTTAATTTGTTTTTTCACATTTTTTCTTGTTTCTCTTGTTATATATATATATATATATATAATCTTTCTAATTTGTATTTGATAGTTATTTTGACCCCATGATGTATTGATCTATTATTTTCCATTTAATAGGTCTATGATATAAATCCGGTTTTCGAATCTTGATTTTCTTACAAATCGATAAGATTTAATCGGTATGAGACCATATTTTATTTCCCTTTTGGAAATTTCTTTTCTATTTTTTATTATTGTTTATTTACTATTTGTTTATTTAGGGCCAATGATATACCAAAAAATTAAATTATTTCCGATTTCATTAGTTCGGGAAATTTAATCAATATGAGGCCCTTCTTTTAGTTAGTTTTTATTTTATTATTTTATTTTGACCAATAACATCTAATTTAATCATTATAAGTATTCTCAACATTATCAATTTATTATTTGTATTTATTATTCTATTCTAATTTAATTTTCGCAATTCCATTTAATTTATTTATTTTATCGCATTCCAATAAAAAGCGATTCGACTCCTCATAGAACGATTTCATTAAATCGGTTCTAAGGCAGTTAACGAACCACATCTCGACGCGTCCGAAAAAGGTCCAACGCCTTAGAACAGTTGCCTTCGAATAAGAAGGCCGACCGCCTTCGAACAGTTCAAAAACACTGCACACACGCTTTCTCTTGGGCAAATTACAACGAGACCCATTTATTTCTCGCAATCCCCTGTATTTTATTTTGTATCCCTCTCCCATTATTTTGTACGCATTTTATTTTTCGTATTTTATTTCATTCGCGAACCCTTGGTCCAACGCCAAGCGGTTGCACTTGCACACTCACACTTTATTTTTCAGTTATTGTTTCGTTTATTAGGATCCACCTTACCTTGCGAGCCGAGCGTTTTGTGCCTCGCTAACAAACCATAAAATAAAACTCCATTTTGCATTCACTCTCAAACCTCAAAAAACCAAAAAAATTCGATTAGATCCAAACACTTGATCCAACGTCAAGCGGTCTTAGGAAATAAAACATTCTAATGATACGAGAAGAAATGTACGCCACGAGCCTTAAGCGGTAGAAAGGAGGATAACGAGCTCTCGTTACTCGCTCCGATTATTTCGACGCAAGACGCTCGTCTTGTTGGAAGGAATAAATTATCCATAGTCTTTAGTACAAATCGACTCCTAAACCCTTTCATCGAAGAAAGGTAATAAAATCAACAACCATTACCTGTAGTAGGCCGAACTACGAGGCTCTGACTTTCCCATTGCACGCGGGAGTAAGTAGGCACGAGGATCTCAATCCTTGCCGAGCACCTAGGATCAATTTAACTTATAATTCAACTCATTTCCCTCTAGCAAGTAATTCGTTTAAGCATAAACATCCTTTCGCGGGTGATAACTTAGATGGTTCCCATCGAGTACGATGGATGTAGGGGGTGCTAATACTTTCCCCTTGCATAACCGACTTCTGAACCTAGGCAATGGTTCCGTTGACCTTTGTCCTCATCCTTCTTTTCCTGGGTTGTATCTATATCTTCCCTTTCCCTCTTTGGGAATAAATAGAATTAGGTGGCGACTCTTCAGTCTGTCCAGCGCGCGGCTCCCGTCCTTTCGGATCGCGTGAGGTCTTATTTTTTGGGTTACGACACCAAGGACATTACTTTATCCTAGCAGTATCAACTTTGTAGCAATGTGTTGGCTTGTCTAACCTCTCAATAGTAATTTGAGGAGAGTCGTTGTCCTGTCTGACTTTGAACATAGATGACATAGTACCTAGTGCATTTGCCAATCGATTCTCTTTTCGTGGAATAAGTTCAAAAGTGATCTCTTTGAAGTATGGAATTAAAGTTAACACATGCTGTTGCACCCCAAAATTTGCCCTCACAATACAAGACTTTGTGTTCTAAGAAGGTTCACAAGGTTCACAAGCTTCTTTATGCTTTCAAGACCTGCCCTGAGATTCATGAAGTCTACAAGTCACTTTAGGAAGGCTCACAAGGTTCACAAGCCTCCCAATGCTTCCAAGACCTTTCATGAGGTTCATGAAGTCTACAAGTCACTTCATGAAGGTTCACAGGATTCACAACACTTACAAGACCTTTCATGAGGTTCATGAAGTCTACAAGTCACTTCATGAGGTTCACAAGGCTCACAAGGTTCACAATACCTCCCATGAGGTTCACAAGACATTTTATGATGGTTCACAAGGTTCACAAAGTTCACAATTGGTCAGAAGAGTTGACAATTCCCTCAGACAATGCACCTCCTAAGCAGTGCATCCAAAACTAGGGTTTTGACTTTAATCAGGCTAAATGGACTTCCAAGACTTCAAATGAGCCTCATAGCATCTTATATGTGTGTAAGAACTCCCATGACAAGTTTCAAGACTTTTCTCAAAGGTTTGCTCAGTCAGATGATCAGATAGGTCAAAATCAGTCAAAGCAGTTAAAAAGTCAAACTGAGGTCAACTGTGGTCAAACCAAAGTCAAACTTCATGATTTTTTGCCAACATCAAGTATATGAAGTAAAATTCATCATTTGATCAAGGGTTGATCATGATTCATCAAGGAGATTCCAGATCATCAAGAATCAGGAGTTTCTAAATTAGGGTTTCCTCAATAAAAGTCAACTGAACTTTGACCAGCCATAACTTTCAAATACTTCATCACCAAGTCTCCACTCAAATCTCATTTTGAAGTAAATTGAATTCTCTACAACTTTGTGTCTCACAAGCCAAGCCCAAAAATGCTCCATTTGGAAGGTATGAGCTAAGACATTATAGGTCCTTTTGAAAGTTAACAAAAAGTCAACAACTTCAAAAGGGCATAACTTGAGATTGGTAAATGATATGGACATGAAACCAGTGGGGTTGTTTAGAGGACTCTTCAAGCTTTCCAAAATGTCCAAGAACACCCTCATACCATTAAAATTGAAGGATATGTGCCCTTGCAAAGTTGGGAAATTTTGGATTGGTTTATGATGAAAATGGAGGTCTAAAACCAATTTCTTCCAAATGGGCTTGCCAAATGATGACCCAATCCATACAATAACTTCATGCACGACCCAAACCATTAAAAATCAGATTTTTTATTATTTTATTTTTATTTATTTTGATTTAATTCATTAAAAATCATTTTAAATAAAAATAAAATATGAAAATGTAAGATTTGATTTGGATCAAGCTTCTAGAAAATCATAAATTTGATTTGAATTGAAGAGGAAAGAAATCATGAGGATTAGCCAAAAATAGCAAGGGTTTATGCATGAATATTTGATTTTTAAGGCATGATCATTTTGGATCTTTTCATATCAAATTCTCCACACAACCATTCAATCTTATTGACCTAATTCACTCTCCTATAAGTACTAAACACAACCCTAACATGAATTCACGGATTCCACAGCCTCAAGAGTAAGTTCACATTGTTCAAAAACCCTCTCAAAACTCACATTCGGTTTTCAATCTCCAAGGCATTTCAAGGTAAAATAAGGACACAGCTAGACTCCTTGGACCTCATTGATCATGAATCATCACTCATATGCATCAAAACTATGCCATATCACTCAAACCGAATCCTCATTGTGCTTGAAAATAATTTTTTCGATTTCATTAATTTGTTGCTTTTCAATGAATTTTGTTTGGTTAATGATGTTTGTGATGTTGTATAGATCGTTTCTGGACAATTAAACCAAAGTTTCATGGCTTGAATCAGAATCGGCCATTGTTAGGGTTAGAGCTTCAAAATTGGGGATTCATGGAATACCTAATATAAATGGATAATGAACTCATATTTGGACTGTAATTGTTGTATAGATCATGTTTGCATGTTCAATTTGATGAAATTTTACTCGTATGATGAGGTACATGATTCGCAGGTTGAAAACGCAGAAAAATTTATAGGAATTTTCCCAGGAAAATTCGCAGGAAATCCTGCGAATTTGAGGTTGAAGATGAAGATGTTTTGGCGCGTTTCCAGAATTTGAATATTACATATAATATTTTTTGAATTGGTTATGGTTTTATTTCACAAATGTTGCGCAGCTCAGTTGGTGGACACACACGCGTATGGAGTAAAGGGCAGGGGTTCGAACCCTGGCTCCAGTTCTTTTTGTTTGTTTTTCCAAATACTAAGTCATTATAATATATTATGTATTATTACGCATATGTTACCAGTGGCGCCCTCCCGGCTGGATGGAAAGAAGGCTTGTGTGCATTGTAAGGGACCTGGGTTCGAATCTCCCCAGGCCCTTTTGTGTTGATTTCATTTTCTTTTTTTGTGATTTTTTCAGGAAGAGAACAAAACAAGCTGGAGGTGGTAAATGACCAGCTAGCACGCATAGCCCAGTTGGTAATTCTCCTCTTCATCCAGGTAAAGGACCTGGGTTCAAATCCCAGGTCCTGTTTTTTGGTTTCTTATTTCTTTTTCTTTTATTATATGTTCTTATTATTTTCTATATTATATTAAAATAATTTCTAAATTATAAAATATATATTATGTTTTCTAAATTCTGAAAATTTATTTTCTAAATTCAAAATTAATTTTTATTATTATGTATTTAAGTTATAAAATATATATTATTTAGTTAAATAAATTATAATTATAAAATCAACCCTAATTTTATAAACCCTAGTTTATCTTTTCTAAACAAATATTAAGAAACCTAATTTTATTTTTCTAATTTTATTTTCTAAATATAATTATTGTGTACATATTTATTTAATATAATTAATTTTTGTAAATATAATTATAATCTATTTTCTTTATATAATATGTAAATATTTTTATAATTTGTTTGTAATCTAAATTATATATATAAATAATTTTTTAAATATGTGTTTAGAAATAATTGGACCTATGATAATTTAATTTTGTAATATGTTTAAAAATAATTTAATAATTTGTATATAAATTAAAATGTTATAATAATTATTTAATTGTTCATATTTCCTCTTATTTCTAAATAATTGTCTATATTAAAAATCTAATCTTTTGTTATGTTCTTATAATATTTTTGCTAACTCCATTTATTTTAATTATTGTTATTATTACTAATCATATTATTACTAATCCATTTATTTATGCTTATTATTATTATTTCACTAACCTTATTTATTTTTAATTATTATTACTAACCCCTATTATAATTATTCTTGCTTATTTATTTATTATTTATATTTTTGCTTATTTATTTATTTTGCTATTTATTATTAATTGCTTAATATTTATTATGTAATTGCTCCTGGATGTAATTTTTGTAAATATTTAAATTATTTAATTTTCATGCTATGGTTAGTAAAATAGGGAGTGTAAACATGTATTATATTTAAAATTGAATTTAGATTATTTTAATTAAAAGATAAATTAAATTAAACACTCACACACGTAAGTCGATTTTTAATCGCCATCTCACTTTCTAGGGTTGCCTCTCAATGTTGCCTAATCATAAGGTCAAGTGGGGTGTATAAAGCAAAGTTCCTTAAAAGAAAAGTCATCAAGTCCCTTAAATGGTTGCCTTCATAAAAGATCTTGTCCCTTTCGAATAATGATGACAGTCCCTCCTAATTGCTTAATACACCCCACAGTTGCCTTCATTAAACAGATGTCCCTCATATGTCCCTCACATCCAAGGTAATGACTACCTATTCCTTAATAGTAGGGATAGTCTTACCATTTAAAGGATAAATAACAGAAATACTTAAACTTTAGGGTAAGTTCCTCATAGTTGCTTGCTCACTTCATTCAAAAACTTTTCAAACATTTCACAAATTTCAAACAATTTTCAAACACAAGTTTTTTACGCATCCGTACATGGATCATTATTAAACTCTTATGAAAATTTTTATTCACACACTTCACCTTTTCAAAAACAATTCAAAGTGAGCTAAGTAACTAAGAGCCCATGGATAACCATGGATGTAAAGGGTGCTAACACCCTCCCTTTACATAACCTACCCCCCGGACCCAAAAAATCTTTTAAAAAGGTCTTTCCTGTTCTTTTATGCCTTTCCTTTGGATAAAATAAAAGTCGGTGGCGACTCTTGCTATCCGCAACATAACTAAAGTCAGTTCTCCCACCGTGTTACAGAACTGGCGACTCTACTGGGGAATTTAAATTCAAGAGGGGTACCCTTAGGAATTAAGATCACTTTAAATTGTTTGCCTTGTTTGCTTTATATTACTTGTTGGGGTGCTCTTATGTGTGAAAGATCCTAACCCGGATCTAGTGTACCATAGGTAAATGGCAATAGACCAAGGAAACTGTACGACGTATATCGATATGGTTGATCTGGTGGCCATAGTTAGTGTGACTTCTTGGTTGGTGCTTATGTTCCTTAAGTCAAGTTGAGGATAATATGAGGCTGCCATATGTTTTCAATGCACTAACTAACTTTTAGAACCCTAGTTATCCCATCTTGGCCTTTAGAAAGTAGTGAGGTAACCGGCTTTGGTGCAGACTGAAGTTGGTTGACACTCGATGCTACGCTCATTGAGATCTTAAACTTGGAGGGTTTTGGTTGGCAAGTAAGTTGCCTTCTGATCAACCACCCTTGTGAAGGATCAATGATATTGAGATCCCTTAGAACCTGGTTACTTTTGTAGGACAGGATGAACCAACTAACTTCAGGGGAGGGTACTTACCTTTGAACCTCATGCAAGCCTTTAAACCTAGGGCTATGGTGTGACTTGTTTGTGTGTGCCACATGTTTGTGATTGAACATAACATCATGACATCATCATGCATCATAAGCATAGCATTTTCACTAACCATTTCAAGGACCAAAGGATTTATCTTTGTTCTTTGTTGCAGGTCATGGCTTCTGCTCGTAGAAACACCATCAGGATCAACTTTGTGGGGGATACCTCCCAAGCTTAAAGAGTTGGTTTCTCAAGTGTCGGATCACTCCCAGTTTATCAAGAGACATGGTCACCTATTGGATCTAGTTACTTCAGGGTTCAATGAAGACATGATGAGTGTGCTGTTTCAGTTCTTTGACCCTAAGCACCACTGCTTTACATTCCCTGATTATCAGTTGGTTCCAACCATGGAGGAGTTCTCTAAACTTCTGGGTATACATGTTCTTGATCAAAGACCCTTCACAGGCTTAGAGAAGGAGCTTAAACCAGAGGTTATTGCTGCAGCTCTACATCTGAAGAAGTCTGACATTGTTCTAGAAACGAGAAGTGGAGCAAAGGGGGTTCTAGCTAAAGTATTAATGGATAAAGCTCAGGTGTTCTTGAAGTCCATGAGCTATGATGCTTTTGAGGAGATCTTGGCCTTGCTGATATATGGCTTAGTATTGTTCCCCAATCCAGATCAGTTCATAGATATTCATGCCATCAACATATTCCTGAGTCACAATCCAGTGCCTACATTGCTGGGAGACATCCTGCATTCTCTTCATACCCGTACTACAAGGGCAAGAGGAACTTTGATGTGCTGCATACCTTTGCTTTCTAGGTGGTTTATTTCTCACCTTCCTCGCTCAGTAATGAAGAATGAGCAAGGGTTCAGATGGTCCAAAAGGATCATGTCACTTTCTCACTCAGATATCCATTGGTGCTCCAGATCTATGGAGAATGTCACCATCATTGACCGTTGTGGGGAGTTTCCTAATGTGCCACTTCTAGGCATAAGAGGAGGCATCACCTACAACCCCTCTCTAGCTTTACGACAGTTTGGTTACGCTCGGAGTGATGGTCCACATGACATGTTGATTCAGGGCATTGTGTTTGATTATGATAACGATCATCAGGGTTACCGTCAGAGATTCATACGAGCTTGGGGAAAAGTAAACAGGGTTGACAGCAAGACACTAGAGCCTAAGTACACTATTCCTATGGAAGCTTATCTCAGATGGGTACGATCTCGTGCTCAGACTCTCATGATGCCATATCCTGCCGTCCTACCAGTTACCATGGAACCTGTTGCTGAAGGAGACACAACTTATACCATCCTTCACCCAGACATGCCTACTGATATGGAAGACTTGCAGAGATCATGGATCCAACTGAAGGAGCAAAGGGATACTTTCGAGGCTCATTACAAAGCAAGCCAAGAAAGAGTCCTAGAACTAACAAAGCAACTTCATGAAGAACGGAATCTCAACTCATACCTCAACACAAAGAGGAAACGTCCATGGGAGACTTAAAACCCCATCTTTTGTATTTATTTCATTTCATTTTTTGTAAGCCCAAGAGGCAAAACAAATTTATTACTAATAAAAGTTTACCTTCTTGTTTGTTTAAGCAAATTTAAATCCTGCGGTCCTTGAAAACATTGCATATGCATTCACATATCATTTCATTACATCACAGGTTTATAATTGTGCACAGGTTTATAATTGTGCACAAGTTTCTCATCTTCTCGCTGTTTATTTCAGCAATGGCTCTTGAACAATCAGTTAAGGATCTCCAGGCACAAAATGCACAGTTCCAAGAGCTGATCTTGAACCTGTCCAAGGGGCAGGATGAATTGAAGGCACTGCTGGCCAAGAAGACTAAGAAGACTAGAAGGTCAGCTGGTTTGATCAACATGGGAAGAAGGTTCAAAGGTCTTGCCAAGACCAAAGAACCAGTTGAAGACTATGAATCTGAGGAATCTGAAAAAGAGGGAGGCAGTCTCCACAACACTATGGGGGACTCTGATTCTGAGGCTAATTACTACCATGATCCTAATGAAGACAAATTCAAGATGCTGGTGGATAGGATGGATGCCATGGAGTTGCAGAAATCATCTGGGCTGGATTTTGAAGATTTGAGTCTGATATCTGGGGTAGTCATACCCATTGGTTTCAAGGTTCCTACCTTTGTTGTTTATGATGGGGTCTCTTGTCCCAAGCTGCATTTGAGGTCCTATGTCAGAAGAATTCAACCTCACACTGCTGATAAGAAATTGTGGATCCATTTTTTTCAAGAGAGCTTATCTGGAGCTCAGCTGGAGTGGTATTATCAGTTGGAGAGTGTCAACATCAGGGACTGGAATGATCTTGCTGAAGCTTTCTATAATGATGACTTAGCCCCCACTCGCATGCAGCTTCAGAGCATGTCTATGGGTGCCAAAGAAAGTTTTAAGGAGTATGCTCAGAAGTGGAGAGACTTAGCTGGAAGAGTTCAACCCCCTTTAACTGACAGGGAATTGGTTGATATGTTCATGTGTATGCTGAATGGTACGTTTTACAGTCATCTCATTGGCAGCTCATCATCTGGCTTCACTGAGTTGATAATGACAGGAGAGCGAGTAGAAAATGGTATAAAGAATGGTAAGATCCAAGTGGGTATTTCTTCATCAGGTGCTGCAAAGAAGCCTCCCACTGGGAAGAAAGAATCCAATGCTGTTTATGGTCAACCTGATCGTAACAGAAGGCATCAGTCTGTTAGTGCAGTTCATATTTCAAATCCAACTCCTGCAACAACAGAGCAGCCACAGGGCAACCAACAGAGGGCTAGAAGGCAGTTCACTAAGATCAACATGTCAATGGCTCAGGCATTGCAACACTTGTTGAAGGCTGAACTTATTACTTTGAAAGAGGCTCCTCAGAATCCTAATGTTACCTCTCCCAGGTACAATCCCAATGCACGGTGTGCATACCATTCAAACTGTCAGGGACATGATACTAATAACTGCTGGGTCTTGAAGAACAAAATTCAAGATATGATTGATGCTGGAGAAATTGAGTTTGATCCTCCGGGTACTCCAAATGTGATTACTGCTCCAATGCCAAATCACGAGAAGACTGTCAATGCCATTGATGAGGATGTACATATCCATTCAGTTGATGAATTGACCACACCATTGTCTGTCATCAGAAAGAAGTTAGTGCAAGCTGGGTTCTTTCCAGGTTGTCGTGAAGATTGTGTTTATTGTGAGTATAATCCAGATAAGTGTTGGAGGTTGAAGGACGGAATTCAACGTCTCATGAATAATTACACCATAGTGTTTGAAAGAAGACCACCTTCCGTGGAAAGTATGGTAGATCATATTACGCAAGGTAAGAAGACTGAAGAGGTTGACATGGTTGACAAAGTACCAATAAGAATCACTTCAAAGGGACCTATTAAAATCACTCATCAGGGTCCAATCAAAATTACTGCTGAAGGTCCTGTGAAAGTTGTTGCTGAAGCCAGAGTTGCTCCTATGGTCATTACTACTCCTGGTCCTATCCCGTATACGTCTGACAAAGCTGTGCCTTGGCATTATGGATCTGATGTTTACATCCATGGTGTTAAGCAAGAGCCTGTAGCTGATGTGCCTGTTGATGTAGACAATATTGCTGGATCTAGTAAGATCACACGTAGTGGAAAAGTATTCTCTCCTCCAGTTGCTTCCAAGAATGCAGTTACTCCTGCTGCTACTTCCACCACTGATGTTAGGGGCAAAGGCCCTATTGTTGAACCTGTATCTACTGATGTGCCAACTGCTGATGATCTGGCTAAGCAGATGGAAGAAGTATTGAAAATCATTCGCAAGAGTGATTACGACATTGTTGATCAGTTGGGACATACTCCCTCTAAGATTTCTATGCTGTCCTTGTTATTATGTTCTGAAGCTCATGCAAAAGCTTTGATCAAGTTTCTGAAAACTGCTCATGTACCCAGTGCAATTTCTGTGGATCAGTTTGAGAACTGTGTTTCCCACCTGACCTATGACAATGGGTTAGGATTTTCTGATGCTGATTTGACCCCTGCCAAGAGGGATCATAACAGGGCCTTGCATATCTCAATTGAATGCAGGGGCACTACCCTGTCACATGTACTGATAGACAATGGTTCCTCTCTGAATGTGTTGCCCAAGGAAGTCCTGAATAAGCTGAGTCCTGAAGATGCTGTGCTGAAGCCCAGTAACATTGTGGTGAAGGCTTTTGATGGTTCTAGAAGAGTAGTACATGGGGAAATTGATCTTCCAATCAAAGTTGGCTCCCAGGTTTTTACTGCTACATTTTTTGTGATGGATATTCATCCTTCGTACTCTTGTATGCTTGGTCGTCCCTGGATCCATGGGGCAGGTGCTGTAACCTCTACATTACATCAGAAGCTAAGATATCCGGTGGAAGGAAAGGTTGTTACTGTCTATGGAGAAGAAGAATACTTTGTCATCCATGTGAATACTTTCAAGTATCTGGAAATGGAAGGTGAATACATTGAGACTCCGTGTCAGACGTTTGAAGTGGTTCCTTGGGTTGTTAATGATTATGTAGTTCCTCCTGTTGCAAAGAAAATTCCCGTGGTCACCAGAAAACCTCCAACAATGGCAATGGCCTCCCTCAATGATGCTAGAGCTGTGGTGGATGAAGGTGGTTGTACTATTTGGGGTCAGCTTCCTGATATTCCATACAAGTCTGACAAGTTTGGTTTGGGTTTCACTGCAGAGTCCCAGAAGGCTGTTCGTCGTGCTCGTGCTGTTCGTATCACCAATCAAGGGGTTATGAAAGATCAGATCAATGCTGTGGGAGACTATGAGGAAGACTACCACTTGGATGCTTGGATTTTTCCTACTGTGGGTGCTGGGCTCAATAATTAGAAAGCTGAAGATGTTATCCCTATCTCCTTTAGTCAGGAGTAAATACTATTACTGTGTTGTTTTTTTTAAGTTTGTAATTTCTGAACAATTAAAACTCTCAAGCCTTGTGCCTTACCCGGGGCACAATGGTGTGCTTGTTACGGGCTGTCATTTCATTTGCATACTTCATTCAATAAAATCAGTGGACGTTTCATTTTCGTAAATATTGTGTTCCTTGTCTTTCTTTTCTTTTATTTTTGTTTTATCAGCTATGTGTTCTTACACACACCCACATCACTAAAATGCAGATCCTCATCCACTCTGGATCCTGTTGATAACAGTTCTACTATTGCCAATTATAATTTCGAGAATCCGATCTATCAAACTGAAGACGGAAATGAGGACGATTGTGAAGTACCTGTAGAGCTTGCTAGGTTGTTACAACAAGAAGAGAAAGCTATACAGCCACATGAAGAGCCAGTCGAAGTTGTGAATCTAGGAACTGAAGAAAACAGGAAAGAGGTCAAGATAGGGGCTGATTTAGAGGACAGTGTCAAGAGCAGATTGATTCAGATGTTACGTGACTATGTGGAGATCTTTGCTTGGTCTTATGAAGATATGCCAGGGTTAGATACAAACATTGTGGTTCACCGTTTACCAGTAAAAGAAGATTGTCGTCCAAAGAAGCAGAAGGTTCGTCGTATGCGTCCTGAGATGTCAGAAAAGATCAAAGCAGAGGTAATGAAACAGTTTGATGCAGGGTTCTTAGCAGTGACTTCCTATCCTCAGTGGGTTGCAAATGTGGTACCAGTTCCTAAGAAATATGGCAAGGTACGTATGTGTGTAGACTACAGGGATTTGAACAAGGCTAGCCCCAAAGATGACTTCCCACTTCCTCATATTGATGTTCTGGTAGACAACACTGCTCAACATAAGGTATTCTCTTTTATGGATGGGTTCTCTGGTTACAATCAGATCAAGATGGCACCTGAAGATATGGAGAAGACAACATTTGTTACACAGTGGGGCACCTTTTGCTATAAGGTAATGCCATTTGGTTTGAAGAATGCAGGGGCAACATATCAGCATGCTATGGTGGCTTTGTTTCATGATATGATTCATCATGAGATAGAGGTGTATGTGGATGATATGATAGCCAGGTCCCAGAATGAAGAGCAACATCTTGATCATTTGCATAAATTGTTTGAGAGGTTGAAAAAATACAAGTTGAGATTGAACCCAAACAAGTGTACTTTTGGAGCTAGATCTGGAAAGCTCCTGGGTTTTATTGTCAGTGGAAAAGGTATTGAAGTGGATCCTGCAAAAGTGAAAGCTATACGAGAGATGCCAGCTCCCCGTACTGAGAAGGAGGTTAGAGGTTTCTTGGGACGATTGAATTACATTGCAAGATTTATTTCCCAATTAACTGCCATCTGTGAGCCAATCTTCAAGTTGTTGAAAAGATCAGGTGATGGAATGGAATGATGAGTGCCAGATTGCCTTTGATGAAATCAAGAGATATCTGCTAGAACCTCCAATTTTGATGCCACCAGTTGATGGAAGACCCTTGATTATGTACTTAACAGTGTTAGACAACTCAATGGGGTGTGTGTTGGGGCAACATGACGAGTCTGGTCGAAAAGAGCAGGCAATATACTACCTTAGCAAAAAGTTTACCGACTGTGAAACAAGATACTCACTGCTCGAGAAAACTTGTTGCGCTTTGGCATGGGCTGCTCGCCGACTAAGACAGTATATGTTGACTCATACTACCTTATTGATCTCAAAGATGGATCCAATCAAGTACATATTTGAGAAACATGTTCTCTCCGGAAGAATTGCAAGATGGCAGATGATCTTGACAGAATATGACATACAGTATACTACTCAGAAGGCCATCAAGGGAAGTGTTGTCGCTGATCATTTGGCTCATCAAGCAGTGGATGATTACCAATCAATGAGTTTTGAGTTCCCTGATGAAGACATTATGATTATTACCAAAGAACCTGGACAATATGACGGACCTGAACAAGGATCCCGATGGACCATGGTTTTTGATGGTGCTTCCAATGCACTTGGTAATGGTGTTGGTGTTGTGATTAGTTCCCCTGAAGGTTGTCATACCCCGATTACCGCCAGACTTTATTTCTATTGTACCAATAATATGGCTGAGTATGAGGCATGTATCCTGGGTATTAAAGCTGCTATTGATATGAAGATTCAGTTCCTTGATGTGTATGGAGATTCAGCCCTGGTAGTTAGTCAGATTAAAGGAGATTGGGATACCAAACATGATAACCTCATTCCTTACAGAGAACATGTGTTGTCTTTAATCCCACATTTTAAAGAGATTACCTTCGGACATATTCCACGAAGAGAGAATCAGTTGGCAGATGCTTTGGCCACCATGGCATCCATGTTTGAGATCAGCTGGGATGATGAAGCTCCCAAGATTACTATTGATAGATTTGAAAAACCTGCATACTGCAATGAGATTGACACAGAAGGGGCAGAGGAGAAGCCTTGGTTCTATGAAGTAAAAAGATATCTTAAGGCTCAGGAGTTCCCTGAAGGGGCATCTGTCAAAGATAGGAAGTTTCTGAGAAGGTTTTCTGCTAAGTTCTTTTTGAGTAATGGCATTCTGTATAAACGCAATCATGATTCAACTTTGCTTCGTTGTGTGGATAAGAAGGAAGCAGTAGAGATTATGGAAGACATGCATGATGGGATCTTTGGCATTCATTCTAGTGGTCATACTATGGCAAAGAAGATATTGAGAGCAGGTTACTATTGGTCTACCATGGAAGCTGATTGCTATCAACACTCCAGAACATGTCACAAGTGTCAAATCTATGCTGATAAAGTCCATATACCTCCATCACCATTGAATGTGTTGACTGCTCCTTGGCCCTTTGCCATGTGGGGCATTGATATGATTGGTGAGATCAAGCCTACTGCTTCTAATGGACATCGTTTCATCCTGGTTGCTATTGATTACTTCACGAAGTGGGTGGAGGCAGCTTCATTTGCATCTGTTACTAAGAATGTTGTGGCTCGATTCATTAAGAATAATCTCATATGTAGGTATGGCATCCCTGAAAGGATCATCACTGACAATGGCTCTAATCTGAACAACACTATGATTACTGATCTCTGCACGCAGTTCAAGATTAAGCATCATAACTCTTCTCCGTATCGTCCAAAGATGAATGGGGCAGTTGAAGCTGCTAATAAGAACATTAAGAAGATTGTACAGAAGATGACTGTTACTTACAAGGATTGGCATGAGATGTTACCATTTGCTCTTCATGGTTATCGTACCACAATACGAACTTCAACAGGGGCAACCCCATTCTCCTTAGTCTATGGTATGGAAGCAGTTCTGCCCATTGAAGTTCAGATTCCCTCCTTAAGAATTATGAAGGATGCAGGCTTGGATGAAGATGAGTGGATTCAAACTCGACTTGACCAGATAAATTTGATTGATGAGAAGAGGTTAGCAGCAGTTTGTCATGGCCAGATGTACCAGAAACGAATGATCAAAACTTTTAACAAGAAGGTTAAGCCAAAGGTATATCGGACTGGTGACTTGGTAATCAAGCGTATCATATTACCACAGGGTGATCCTAGGGGCAAGTGGACTCTAACATATGAAGGACCATTTGTAGTCAAGACAGTGTTCTCAGGAGGTGCCATGATACTCACTACTATGGATGGTGAAGACTTCCCACAGCCTGTAAACGCAGACATAGTTAAAAAATACTACGCATAAAAAGAGACCCGCTAGGTTGACTGGCCTAGGCAAAAATAAGGGCATCCCGGCGAACCAAAAGGGTTTGGGCAAAAATTAGGGATATATATAAAAAGATGTACACCCGGCAAGTCGAAAACCTGAAAAGGCGGCTTGGGCAAAAAAGGGTATCCCGGTGGATTGAAAACCTGAAAGGGCAATCCAGGCAAAAGTTAGGGATTGAAGCGTATGACTATGTCTCGTTTGGATCACCCATGAAACTGCAACCAGTTGTACTATTTACTCAAGCTCGAACAGATAAAGCTCAATCCAATCGTTTTCGTCTCAACAGCAGAAGATGAGATACTGGAAGATAATGGCAATAGTAGAATTGAAACTCAATAGGATTATTTCCCACATAGCTGATTTTCTTTGTTTTGTAAAAGTTTATGACAAAATCCTCTTACTAGGGTTTATGTCTCCTTGTACAAACTTACCCGTATATGGGTCACTTTTGATATAAATAAATTCCATCTTTTGAATCCAGATTTACTTTTACCCTATTTACATAAGCGAAACGTCCATTAGTTTTGTTTGAATGTATGTATGCTTTTGAATATGATTGATGTTTACAAGAAATGCATGTATGCTTAATATGATTGATGTTTACCAGAAATGCATGAAAATGCAGTAATAGTATTTACTAAGGACGAACGAGGGAAGGATTTCAACGAAGCTTCGCCAGTTCATCTCTACAAAACAGCTACAAACCCTCAGTAGGACGAATCCATCTTCATAAAGTCTTATCTCCCCTGGAATTTATATCCATCTCTTTTATCCTCATACGGATATTCGGGAATTTACTTTCCAATAAGGGCACGACGAACGAGGATGGGATGTTATATTTATCCTACTATCAAACGAAGACGGGAGGTTATATCTACCCTACTATCAAACGAAGACGAAGGTTATGTATACCTTACTATCCCCAGCAGACGGGAGGTTATATACACTTTGCTATCCCCAGCAGACGGGAGGTTATATACACTTTGCTATCCCCAGCAGACAGGATGTTATATACACCTTATTATCCCCAGCAGACGGGAGGTTATATATGCCTTATTATCAAACAAGACGGGAACGAGTTCCTTATATTCTTCAACAACGAATCGGGATTTATTTTCCCTGGCCAGCAGTTGTTATACGAAGATATCCAGACGCTTTCGGCAGTGTCATATCATACATACATCATTTACATCATACCATAACATACATATCCATATATACAATAGTACATTACCTAAGTGCATCATATCATACATGCATACATAATACATAAACTAATATTATTATACAGAATGCTACTTTGTTTTCAGGTTAAGTATCCAGCAAACAGACTTATGATTATCAGGATTGCTTTATCCTCCTGAAAGTTATCATCCCTCAGGATTGCTTTATCCTCCTGAAAGCATATCTTCCATCAGGACTGCTTCATCCTCCTAAAAACTTCTAGTACATCAGGACTGCTTTATCCTCCTGAAAGCATTATACATCAGGACTGCTTTATCCTCCTGAAAACTTATTACCTCTCAAGACTGCTTCATCCTCTTGAAAATATATCACTACCCCAGGATTGCTTTATCCTCCTGACAGCTTCTTATTACCTCAGGATTGCTTTATTCTCCTGACAGCTTCTTATACCTCAGGATTGCTTTATCCTCCTGAAATCATATTATTACCTCAGGGCTGCTTTATCCTCCTGATAGTCATCATTACCTCAGGATTGCTTTATCCTCCTGAAAGCATATTATCAACCTCTCAAGACTGCTTCATCCTCTTGAAAACATATCATTACATCAGGACTGCTTCATCCTCTTGAAAGCTTATTATCTCATCAGGACTGCTTTATCCTCCTGAAAGCACATCAATACCTCAGGACTGCTCCATCCTCCTGACAGCTATCACCACTACTGCAGGACTGCTTTATCCTCCTGAAAGCTATCATTATACCTTCATACTTTGGACTGCTTTATCCTCCAAGAAATGTATTTAAGAACTTTTCTCCAAGTGGCATCTTTAAGCCCACTCAGTCATGTTCAACTAGTCATCTGTATCACTCTATGCACTGGTGAGTGCAAATTTTTGGGCTTTTGTGTTCAATCCCCTTCAACCTTCCAGGTCACGACTGGAAAATATACCAATATAACCCCTCAGGTTTCAGAAAATTGAACAGGGGCAGCTGTTGCACCCCAAAATTTGCCCTCACAATACAAGACTTTGTGTTCTAAGAAGGTTCACAAGGTTCACAAGCTTCTCAATGCTTTCAAGACCTGCCCTGAGATTCATGAAGTCTACAAGTCACTTTAGGAAGGCTCACAAGGTTCACAAGCCTCCCAATGCTTCCAAGACCTTTCATGAGGTTCATGAAGTCTACAAGTCACTTCATGAAGGTTCACAAGGTTCACAAGATTCACAACACTTACAAGACCTTTCATGAGGTTCATGAAGTCTACAAGTCACTTCATGAGGTTCACAAGGCTCACAAGGTTCACAATACCTCCCATGAGGTTCACAAGACATTTTATGATGGTTCACAAGGTTCACAAAGTTCACAATTGGTCAGAAGAGTTGACAATTCCCTCAGACAATGCACCTCCTAAGCAGTGCATCCAAAACTAGGGTTTTGACTTTAATCAGGCTAAATGGACTTCCAAGACTTCAAATGAGCCTCATAGCATCTTATATGTGTGTAAGAACTCCCATGACAAGTTTCAAGACTTTTCTCAAAGGTTTGCTCAGTCAGATGATCAGATAGGTCAAAATCAGTCAAAGCAGTTAAAAAGTCAAACTGAGGTCAACTGTGGTCAAACCAAAGTCAAACTTCATGATTTTTTGCCAACATCAAGTATATGAAGTAAAATTCATCATTTGATCAAGGGTTGATCATGATTCATCAAGGAGATTCCAGATCATCAAGAATCAGGAGTTTCTAAATTAGGGTTTCCTCAATAAAAGTCAACTGAACTTTGACCAGCCATAACTTTCAAATACTTCATCACCAAGTCTCCACTCAAATCTCATTTTGAAGTAAATTGAATTCTCTACAACTTTGTGTCTCACAAGCCAAGCCCAAAAATGCTCCATTTGGAAGGTATGAGCTAAGACATTATAGGTCCTTTTGAAAGTTAACAAAAAGTCAACAACTTCAAAAGGGCATAACTTGAGATTGGTAAATGATATGGACATGAAACCAGTGGGGTTGTTTAGAGGACTCTTCAAGCTTTCCAAAATGTCCAAGAACACCCTCATACCATTAAAATTGAAGGATATGTGCCCTTGCAAAGTTGGGAAATTTTGGATTGGTTTATGATGAAAATGGAGGTCTAAAACCAATTTCTTCCAAATGGGCTTGCCAAATGATGACCCAATCCATACAATAACTTCATGCACGACCCAAACCATTAAAAATCAGATTTTTTATTATTTTATTTTTATTTATTTTGATTTAATTCATTAAAAATCATTTTAAATAAAAATAAAATATGAAAATGTAAGATTTGATTTGGATCAAGCTTCTAGAAAATCATAAATTTGATTTGAATTGAAGAGGAAAGAAATCATGAGGATTAGCCAAAAATAGCAAGGGTTTATGCATGAATATTTGATTTTTAAGGCATGATCATTTTGGATCTTTTCATATCAAATTCTCCACACAACCATTCAATCTTATTGACCTAATTCACTCTCCTATAAGTACTAAACACAACCCTAACATGAATTCACGGATTCCACAGCCTCAAGAGTAAGTTCACATTGTTCAAAAACCCTCTCAAAACTCACATTCGGTTTTCAATCTCCAAGGCATTTGAAGGTAAAATAAGGACACAGCTAGACTCCTTGGACCTCATTGATCATGAATCATCACTCATATGCATCAAAACTATGCCATATCACTCAAACCGAATCCTCATTGTGCTTGAAAATAATTTTTTCGATTTCATTAATTTGTTGCTTTTCAATGAATTTTGTTTGGTTAATGATGTTTGTGATGTTGTATAGATCGTTTCTGGACAATTAAACCAAAGTTTCATGGCTTGAATCAGAATCGGCCATTGTTAGGGTTAGAGCTTCAAAATTGGGGATTCATGGAATACCTAATATAAATGGATAATGAACTCATATTTGGACTGTAATTGTTGTATAGATCATGTTTGCATGTTCAATTTGATGAAATTTTACTCGTATGATGAGGTACATGATTCGCAGGTTGAAAACGCAGAAAAATTTATAGGAATTTTCCCAGGAAAATTCGCAGGAAATCCTGCGAATTTGAGGTTGAAGATGAAGATGTTTTGGCGCGTTTCCAGAATTTGAATATTACATATAATATTTTTTGAATTGGTTATGGTTTTATTTCACAAATGTTGCGCAGCTCAGTTGGTGGACACACACGCGTATGGAGTAAAGGGCAGGGGTTCGAACCCTGGCTCCAGTTCTTTTTGTTTGTTTTTCCAAATACTAAGTCATTATAATATATTATGTATTATTACGCATATGTTACCAGTGGCGCCCTCCCGGCTGGATGGAAAGAAGGCTTGTGTGCATTGTAAGGGACCTGGGTTCGAATCTCCCCAGGCCCTTTTGTGTTGATTTCATTTTCTTTTTTTGTGATTTTTTCAGGAAGAGAACAAAACAAGCTGGAGGTGGTAAATGACCAGCTAGCACGCATAGCCCAGTTGGTAATTCTCCTCTTCATCCAGGTAAAGGACCTGGGTTCAAATCCCAGGTCCTGTTTTTTGGTTTCTTATTTCTTTTTCTTTTATTATATGTTCTTATTATTTTCTATATTATATTAAAATAATTTCTAAATTATAAAATATATATTATGTTTTCTAAATTCTGAAAATTTATTTTCTAAATTCAAAATTAATTTTTATTATTATGTATTTAAGTTATAAAATATATATTATTTAGTTAAATAAATTATAATTATAAAATCAACCCTAATTTTATAAACCCTAGTTTATCTTTTCTAAACAAATATTAAGAAACCTAATTTTATTTTTCTAATTTTATTTTCTAAATATAATTATTGTGTACATATTTATTTAATATAATTAATTTTTGTAAATATAATTATAATCTATTTTCTTTATATAATATGTAAATATTTTTATAATTTGTTTGTAATCTAAATTATATATATAAATAATTTTTTAAATATGTGTTTAGAAATAATTGGACCTATGATAATTTAATTTTGTAATATGTTTAAAAATAATTTAATAATTTGTATATAAATTAAAATGTTATAATAATTATTTAATTGTTCATATTTCCTCTTATTTCTAAATAATTGTCTATATTAAAAATCTAATCTTTTGTTATGTTCTTATAATATTTTTGCTAACTCCATTTATTTTAATTATTGTTATTATTACTAATCATATTATTACTAATCCATTTATTTATGCTTATTATTATTATTTCACTAACCTTATTTATTTTTAATTATTATTACTAACCCCTATTATAATTATTCTTGCTTATTTATTTATTATTTATATTTTTGCTTATTTATTTATTTTGCTATTTATTATTAATTGCTTATTATTTATTATGTAATTGCTCCTGGATGTAATTTTTGTAAATATTTAAATTATTTAATTTTCATGCTATGGTTAGTAAAATAGGGAGTGTAAACATGTATTATATTTAAAATTGAATTTAGATCATTTTAATTAAAAGATAAATTAAATTAAACACTCACACACGTAAGTCGATTTTTAATCGCCATCTCACTTTCTAGGGTTGCCTCTCAATGTTGCCTAATCATAAGGTCAAGTGGGGTGTATAAAGCAATGTCCCTTAAAAGAAAAGTCATCAAGTCCCTTAAATGGTTGCCTTCATAAAAGATCTTGTCCCTTTCGAATAATGATGACAGTCCCTCCTAATTGCTTAATACACCCCACAGTTGCCTTCATTAAACAGATGTCCCTCATATGTCCCTCACATCCAAGGTAATGACTACCTATTCCTTAATAGTAGGGATAGTCTTACCATTTAAAGGATAAAGAACAGAAAGACTTAAACTTTAGGGTAGGTTCCTCATAGTTGCTTGCTCACTTCATTCAAAAACTTTTCAAACATTTCACAAATTTCAAACAATTTTCAAACACAAGTTTTTTACGCATCTGTACATGGATCATTATTAAACTCTTATGAAAATTTTTATTCACACACTTCACCTTTTCAAAAACAATTCAAAGTGAGCTAAGTAACTAAGAGCCCATGGATAACCATGGATGTAAAGGGTGCTAACACCCTCCCTTTACATAACCTACCCCCCGGACCCAAAAAATCTTTTAAAAAGGTCTTTCCTGTTCTTTTATGCCTTTCCTTTGGATAAAATAAAAGTCGGTGGCGACTCTTGCTATCCGCAACATAACTAAAGTCAGTTCTCCCACCGTGTTACACATGCTCTCAATAAGGAATGAGATTTGGATGCTTCGTGTCCCAATCTCCCTTAATCTGACTAATCACTAGGGTTGAGTCTCCATATAGCTTCAAGAATTGGATTCTCATATCAATGGCAGTTTTGATACCCATGATGCAAGCCTCGTGTTCGACCATATTGCTAGTACAATCAAAGTAAAGTCTAGTGGTAAACGGCGTATGAAAACCCTTGGGAGAAACACACATAACGCTAATGTTGTTGCCAAGCGCGTTGGAAGCTTCATCAAAAACCATGGTCCATCGGGATCCTGGTTCAGGTCCTTCATACGGTCCAGATTCTTCATAATCAATAACTAGCATGATATTATCATATGGGAACTCAAAATTCATAGACTGATAGTCATCCCCAGCTTGATGAGCCAAATTATTGGCCAATACACTTCCTTTGATTGCCTTCTGAGTAGTGTATTGAATGTCATATTTTGTCAAGACCATTTGCCATCTAGCTATTCTTCCAGAGAGACCACCTCAAACCTTGCTCATTCTTCATCACTGATCGGGGAAGGTGCAAAATAAACCACTTGGATAGTAAAGGTATGCAACACATGAGAGTCCCTCGCGCCCTCATAGTACGAGTGTGGAGAGAGTGCAAAATATCTCCAAGCAAAGTAGGCACAGGATTATGAAGAGTTTTGACTCCATCTGGACTTATTGCTTCTGAAGATTCCCTTGCAAACTGGAAGGTCACTTTGAAGACTTCAGCTTACAGGCAAAACACCTGGTGTAATAACTTTTTCCTCGATTAAACCTTGCACCTTATGTTCGAACTCTCTACAATTGTCAATTATATGTCTGAATGTCCCTGAGTGGAACTCGCACCGAGAAGTCATGTCATAGTCTGGAGGAAAATAATATGGCATTGGCATAACATGGCTCAACTTAATCAAAGAGCCCTAAAGAAGGAGAGCAAGAAGTTGGCTTCGAGGAACTGGAACTTGAGTAAGCACTCTTTCGGGTTTCTTAGGACCATGTCTCTGTTGTTAACGATTATGCTGATGATATTGATTTGGGCGCCCAAACTTCCCCTGTACCTTTCTTCCCGTATTTGGAAAAGACTGTTGATGTGATGACTTTGAAAACCAAAGCTGGTGAGCATACCCATGACCTGGGGTAAGTCCCATAGAAAGGGAAGGAATATTCACTTCTTTGGCGACCATTAAAGAAGGGTTACCAACTACCTTCACCCCAGCTGGTCCAAACTCGATTACTCTAGAATCTATTAAGTCTTGCACCTGGTGCTGGAAATATTTACACCCTTCAATGTTATGACCTGGGGCCCCCAAGTGAAAATTACAACGAGCATTGACATCCCATACACTTGGAAGCGTAGCAGGTAGTGGCGACAACTTGCGAAGCACAATCAATCTCAAATGAAGCAAGCGCTGAAGTATATCGGCATGGGACATTGGTAAAGGATCAAAAACCCTTTCTCGCTTTGCTAATGATGAAATGGTACAACTGGGGCAGTCCCAGTTATAATTTGTTGATGTGGTAGCTTTGGAATCCAAGGCTTACAACGTGAGGAAGATCCCTGAACAATGGGAGGAAAACCCAGCTCCTTTGTAGCAGGTAGAGGAACATCCCTTTGATTGGCCTCTTGGACATGTGCAAACCCGATTGCCCCTGAATTGACGAGTTCTTGGACCTTATGCTTGAGAATCTTGCAATTTTCCACAATATAGCCAAATGTTCCTAAATAGAATTTTCACCTAGAATTGACATTAGAACCCACAGAGTATCTTGTGTGTTGTGGTCCCACATCAATTAACTTAATCAACTTCAATTCTAGTAAAAGTTGAAGCAGTTGCACATATGGCATCGGGATTGGATCGAACTTCCTCTCAGACTTTCTTGTCTTGCACTCCTCAAGAGATGGTGGCTGATGAGAAAACTCTGACAATGATGGATATCTGGAAGGCAATCCATGTTCCATGAAAGGTCCCAAAGAAGTGGGAAGAGTCAAAACTTTGGTTGCAGAAGTAGGCAACTGATTGTTTTCCTTCTTCAATACATCATCCAAAATTTATGTGATCGGAACCATTTGAGTCTTCGTCCAGTTAACCTCTTCTCTCAGCAGTTTCTGATCATGGGACAACACTCGAATTTCCACCATAAAATGCCCCAGGTGGGCCTTCATCTCAGTCACTTCCGCTCGGAGTTGTTTCGTGTCCATACCCTGATAATTGTAATCC
Source organism: Lathyrus aphaca (assembly GCA_963966055.1). Classification (NCBI taxonomy): domain Eukaryota; kingdom Viridiplantae; phylum Streptophyta; class Magnoliopsida; order Fabales; family Fabaceae; genus Lathyrus; species Lathyrus aphaca. Next base: position 515,972,655 of record OZ014522.1, read on the forward strand.
AAGTTGGCCATTCTAAAGAGAAACCAAATCAGGATAAGAATTTGTCTTTGAACACCTATAATAAATGCAAGGATGTATGCAAATGCCATGTTTCGTTATTTCCAAGGAATTTATCTACTTAGGTTCAAGTTTTAATACAGAAAAATCCAACGGCCTGATTCAGATATGCGATCCTCGGAAATAACTGAACATGTGTGCATAAATGTTATGATGTCATGTATGCAGCAGGCATGTGATCAATGATATGTGTCGGTGTTGGTGTTGAGCAGTGAGCGAAGTGTCATAATAATAATATTATCTATGTATGAACCCCATAACTGAGAATCAAAGAACCACATACACTCAGATCAAATAAATGAACAACACTAATGAAGTGGGTATATTGAAGGTCAAGGTTCCTGCAAACCTATAAACAATCCCCCCATCTCACAGGTGTACTACTACGGGTCAACATCATGGACTCTCAAGTTGAGTAGTGATAATACATTCACTGTTTCCGATTTGGCATTAGACATTAAAAGAGGAGGTCCCAACTGAGTCCTGAAAAACAAGCATCCCTCATAAGTTCCCAGCTTCAAGCACTGAGATCAAGAAATAATAGTACATTCATCATGAAGGGTATAATACTATCGACATACAAAAAGTGCTATGACTGAGTTCTTACGAGAGAACCAGGCCATCCTATGCGAGTTCCCAGTGGGCCCTCGGGTGCGAGGGGGTTTGCCAACAAATATGGTATGCCACTGTCACCACTGGAGAGGGATGTTTCCATAAAGGTCCTCAATGATCAGTCCCCAGATGAACATAACTATCGAGGCCATATCCTGAAGTAGGGAAGACCCCTATATCAGAACATTTCCAAGACGGTCGCAATTTGGGTGTGGAACTCACTACCACTCGCATGACAAGACATCAGGAAAGCAAAGTGATTGACTATGGTAAAGTCTAGGGGGAACTCGAGCCTTGGTATTGGGCTTATCTCACAGTAACTACCCTCCCTCTAAGAAAAACCAGACAGTCCAGATACTATAATAATAATGCATGATAAGTAAATACTGAATGCAGTAAATAAAGTTGTAAAGTAAAACTGTAAATAAAAAAAGTAAACTAAACATACAGTAGCAAAGAGATAAACACCCAAAGAAACAAAACAGACAAGTGCTAGGATTGACTCGCATAGGGAACCAGAGAAACTAGTAAGGAATTCCCCAGCAGAGTTGTCAGTTGTTGCTCCCGGGATTTTCATCCTAGTAGAAACGTGAAAGTGGTGCGGAAAAAAATAGAGTCTCAGCCAACCATTTTTGTCCTAAGGAAAGAGAAAGGTAATGATGCACAAACCTGGGAAAAGGAAAGAACAAGGTTTTGCAAACCAAAGAGACTGGGTAAGGGAGTCGGTTACGTGAAGGGAAGGTATTAGAACCCTTTCACGTCCGTCGTACTCAACGGGAACCACGCTTGCTTGAATTGTTTCAAAGGGTAAGAATAAACTGTTGCTGAACTGGAAAAAGAGAAAGGAAATATGTAGCGAAAAGAAAGAAATGTGCTCAAATGGGCCCTACTCCACTACCTACGTATCTCATGGTAAGTGAGAATCAGAGTTAACGTAGTTCCCCTAACTAGGGAGGAAATTTTTTTGTTTGTGTTTTTTATTATTTGAACCACTTATGCCTATGCTCAGGTATTGCAGGCTCTCCTTGAACGGGTGTCTTTACCGTCTTGCTAAGAGACAAGTCAAAGTGAGTTCTTTCGTTTGGAGTGAAGGAGATGAGAAGACAATTTCCGAAGGAAAGATGCTTGTTGTTGGTTTGTAGCTTTTAGAAGCTTTTTATTTGAATTTGCATAGGAGAGCATTTTTGTATTTTGAAATGAATAAGTGTTTTTAGTTTTTTTTGTGAGAATGGCTTCAAGTTTAGACTTGTACATCATGCTAGACAAGTTTAAATTACCCCAAGATGTGATAGATGCAAATTCCCCATGGAATAAGTCTATGACACAGGAAGTCATCCCAACCTTTATTAGGTATTTTTAGTTGTTTTGAGATGAGAAAGAGAATACTCAAGTGGTGAAAGGGAAAACTCTAAACCTAGAGAAAGAGAGAAGAAGAACAAGTTCTAACTCACTTCAAAGGTTGAAGATGAGATAAGAACTCAAAGGGGTGAAGAGAAATGCAATGTCAAAGAAGCATAAAATGATTGTCACAATCACAAGTTGAATGTTTTAAAAGAGATCAGAGAAGAGGTTGTATGTGGATGCACACCCACACACTTGACTTACCGTTATCCCCTGAAAAGGTTAGTAAAATTCATGATTTATAAGATCAAAGATGATATCAAAGAAGACAATTAAGTACCAAATATCTTCTAAAATGAATATGGTTCAAACTAGGCTCAAACCTAAACCTAAGGGTAGCTAAAAGCTAGCCAAATCCCAATGTCAGCAGCTACAATAGCGCTTCAGCACACAATCTGCTATCACATGTAAATGGCATACAAACGTCATACTACATCTACCTAACAGCATGGAAACCAGTGTAAAAAATGCAAACACAATGCAAGGCAGCATACATTTAACAGCTACACTTCAAAAATGTAGTAGTGAAATGCAAGGTAGAATTAAGTCATTTAACATGTAAATGCATGAGTAACAATACATGGATATGCACCAAATAACAACATCAAAGAATGTGACATGATTAATATGAACATGGATATGTGAATGCAAACATTTCCAACACTTTACACTAATGGATTTTCACAAGTAAAATAATGTGCATTTTCAAAAGTGAACATATAATGCAAAAAAAGCTACTCATAATGTGAGCATGCCATGATGCATTCTAACTAATGAAAGTATTAATAATTAAATGTAAACATAAAGCAAACATGTGACCAAGAGTGAGTGCAAGCATACATGGATCATACACCTTTATCAATTAATATGCAACATGTCCAATTATGCACATGAACGTCTAAAACATGCATCAATCACGAAAGCAGTGCAAAACAAAACTTCGATCAGTTATTATAATGTCAACAATGAGGTTCAAACATGGAAACAACATTCACAACAAACCATGAGGACCAATTCACAATTATGCCAAAAATCAGAAAAGAACAACACGCGTGTTGAAAGATGTCGAAGCTACATGAACTTGCACCAAAACAACTCCTAAAAACTTCCTAAAATCATATACTTAAGTTCCATGATGATTGGAGGGGGAATGGATAACCAAAATGCAAGAAATAACAAGAATTTCTCATTCTGGTTCAGTGGTAGCCGGTTACTACCAGGGTGGTAACCGTTACCAGTTCAAAAAAAATTGTTTTCTGTGTAAAAATAAAAAAGGTAACCTGTTACCGTTCTGGGGGTAACCAGTTACTCTGGGACCAGAATAAACAATTATGCATTTTCTTGGAAAATTCAGCAGTAGCTTATTCAAATAAGTTCTAATGTAATACCTATCAATTGAACACGAAATTTACGCCTAAATGCACCAATTCAACACCAATTGGAACCACAAACACAACAAGATTCTAAAACCTAATGATCCAATCAATTAAAGCATCAAAAATCAATAAAACACGAAGAACACACGTGTTGAGAAAATGCGAAATAACTTAAAACAGAAGGGACTATGAGTTTCACCACCCTACAAAGTTAAGGTTTGGTTTGGTAATCATTACAAAGAGATATCGACATGCTATTGACGAGAAATCCATAGATCCAAAACTCTTCCGCAAGAATACGCAAAATAAATGTCATTTGACAAAAACCTTGATGAACTCTTCCAAGAATCACTTCCAATATGTGAAATCAACACCAAAACAGTAGCAAGTCCTTCAATAATCCATGAAATTAATGCAATGGTGGAGGTTTAGCTTCAAATTCTTCAAGTTTCAATGCAAAACTTGAAGAATTTTGGAAGATGAAGCTTTGAGTGGGGTTTTGGAAAAATGAGAGAAAAGTGAGAGAAAATTGAGAGTGATGAGAGAAAAAAGTGAAAAAATGAAGTGTTGTTGTGAGGTTTGGAGGGAAAAATGATTATATACATCTTAGGCTTGGAGTGTGCTTTGGTTTAGGAGTTAGGGTTGGACATTAGCTTAGGAGTTAGTTTTGGGATTAGCTTGGGAGTTAGTTAAGAGTTGGTTAGGAAAAATTCTAGAACCTTCCCTTGTAAAATGGTAGAATATTCTAGAATATTCTCTTGGAAAGTGGTAGAATGAAAGGCAAAGTTGGAGTGAAAAAGATGTGAAAAATTCATCCATGTTGAAAAATTGAATTTTTTTGCCAAATTTGCACGTGGTAACTGGTTACTATCAGGGTGGTAACCGGTTACTTACAAAAAAATATGAATTTTTTTGCCTTTGGTGGGAAATCTTGAATATTCGGCCTTGGTCAGTCGTTATGAGATTATTTTTCTTCTGAGACCCGATAATTGATATTATCACTGGAATACCCTTGATCACATGCCTCATGCCTCAACCGATGATGTATGCTTTATTATTTTTTATTATTATTTAAATGAAATGTATGAAAGGATATGCTAAATGACGTGGAAATGAAGCATAAGCTACTTGAAATTAGTAATAAATAAAAGGGAAAATTTTGGGGTGTTACAGGAGCCCATGGAAGATGGATCACCTCCCAAACCAGCTCATCAGGAGATATTAGAGGAGGAGCAGTCTCAGCTAGATCACACTCAGGAAGTGCTTCCTCGATATCATAAGATAGCTACTATTGGACGGTCAGGCATTAATGTCAGTTTCTTCCCTGAGGGGTCTGGTAGCAGGTGTATAGTGGATGAGATGATTCGGGTGGCAGAGGGGGTGCTTATGTACCGCATACATCATGCTAGGACCGGTGGAATCGATGGTCAAGGACGTAGACCGGGCGGTTGAGGAGGTGGTAGAGGCAGGCGAGGCGGTAGAGGCAAAGGAGAGGGTGCAGATGTACTCCCGCACACACTGTAGCTATTTTGATTTAGTATTTTGATGTACATTCCTAATATGACATTTATGTATTTTTTTATGATGACATTGACGTATGCCTACTTATATATATATATATATATATATATATATATATATATATATATATATATATATATATATATATATTATACTACTTTATTTATGTTTTTACGTTATTGTATATCGTCTCCGACTAACAAAATCAGTTTAATTTTTATAAAAAAAAAATTGTTTTGCTAAAATTTTGGAGATGCATCTACGGAACAAAAAAAGGGTGTTTCCGGAAGTATTTCAGCGGAAGCATGGGGCATAATTGGAAATGCAACAGGTGGCTGAGAGTATTATGGGGTGGATTGAGAAATTCTCTTATGTTAAAACAGGTGGGGAAAATGGTACATTGGTTGTGTTTTATTGGCCCACTATAAAAAATATCATAGAACATCTATCTTGATTTAGAATTTTCAAATTTTCCATATTTGTTGTGGGAAGAATGAAAGTTTCGAAAATGCCTATGTGTGATTACATTGATCTTTCAACTTTATCAAGCAGCAGGTAATGAAACTGTTTTTTTATCCATACACATGTAATCATCGTTTTGGTTGGTTTTGTTCTTCTGAAACTGAAGTCTTGGTAATCAAATCTTGAAACCTGGGTATTTTACTTAATAAAGGAACCAGTTTTTTTGCAAGTATATTGTACTAAACTTGTTGGGTTTAGAGAAAAGTACACGCATAAACAGAATCTTTGTGGGTGTATATGGTATGTTTTGTTTTGTTTTTTTCTTCTATAAGGATCTTATCCGTGTTACTAATATGTTAATGTTATTGAATATTTATGTTTTTGAATTTCTTCGGATGATGATTGAGAATATGTGATGGAGACGATATCGAAAGTGACGAAGTTTTGTATGAGTTATGCAAAAACTAAATCTCTTAAGAGAGATATCATTAGGACTGAAAAGTTCAAGGATATTGTGGTTAGGCATGGCAATGGGACGGGTCAGACACGGATTTTACCTCCCCTAAGCCCAAACCTGAATCCCCAAACAATCCCCATTTCTCATCCCAAACCCAAACAGGGATGGAGAATTAAAACTCAAACTCGACGCAAACGGGTTCGGGTATCCCTGCCCCACCATCATCCATTTAGTAAAATATTTTTTTTTTAAAGAAATACTTATTTTTTCCAAAATCTAATTACATTTCAAATAATAAAATAAAACAATCTCAAAAAATTTCATATATACATTTCAAATATTTTTAATAATTAATACAAAACATTGATCACATATTTAATATTCCAAATTAACCTAAATAATAATGTACATGATGAAATAAAAAGGGCGGGTTTGGGGTGGGTACTAGTGTCCTCATTACCCGACCCGTTCCCATATTTTTCAATCGGGGAAAACCCAAACATGAACCTAAATCCAGTCAAAGCGGGTTTTCCCCGTCAACTTCAGGACGTGTTCAGGTGGGTACCCATGGATATGAGTTTTATTATCATGCCTAATTGTAGTTGTTAGTGAGCCTGTGTTAGGTAAAGGAGTTGCTCAAGAAACTGACCATGTTCAAGAATCCGGGAAGACAACAATTAAGGAATGTGTTGTTATGAAGGGAAATGATGAAGTGAGGAACAAAAATGTTAAGGATGGTATTGCAGTGAACGAACTTCATAAAGGTGGGAATGTAGGAAAGAATCAATATCTTAGGGAGAGCATGGTAACTAATCCCAAAAAGAAAGGAAAAATGTTTTGGTATTAATATTTTTACGCATTCTTACATGATTAAATTTTAGATTTCCAATCTCATTGTTAATAATTGAATGTATGTTTATATGTTTTGCATCACTTCCTCATATCAATAACAAAAAATGTCTCAGACCTAATAAGTGATTGATCTAAAAGTTGAGAAAACTTACAGCTGCATCATTTATACGATTAAAAGGAACAAAGCTGAAAAAGTTCATTGGTCGTGATTGATATGTATTCCCCAAAAGAAAAAAGCTCCGTCATGGGGATTTTTTGGCTTTACGAATCTTTCACTTTTCAAAAATCATGTATGTTCATTCAAGAAGGAGTTGTTATTTGGTGTTGGATGTTAATATCAGATTCTGGGAAAATGATGGTGTTGTTTCATGTGGGGATGTGTTTTTAGGGTATAATATTTTAGTTGTTTCAAACTTAATTGTGGATCTTTTATGTCTGTTATTTATATTAAATTTTAATAGGTTTTTAAGTGTGTGTTGTTTATTATAGTTTTATTGAATTTCTAGGATGTTTGATTTATTGTAACATTTTGTTAGTTTTGGATGGTAATACAATATTGATACTTTAACCATATATGAAATATGATATATAATTATGGATGATTATATTAAATTTTGTCATGATTCAATTCCTTGTATTTCTTACCATCTAAAAAACAAATGTGCATCCAGAAACATATTAATCTTGCGAGTAAAACAATCAATTTTATGAGTAAAACAAAAACAACAAAAAAAGGTATCATCATTTTTATTGGAGGGTGCACTCCTTATTGTGACAGTCACATTAATACCCATGACAATTTCATCTCATTTTCACCTTAGGATAGGGATGATAATAGATAAAATGAATTATAGTATAATAAACATCCTTAAATCTTTGTACCCGAACTTGTATTCGTTTGACGGCTTGAGCACCAACATTAACACTCATACTCATGTTTTATGGGTATATAAATACTCATATTCATACATATTATCCACATTTCTAATTAATTGATATATAAAATTATGTGTGTGTGTGTGTGTGTGTGTGTGTGTGTGTTATAATATTATTGTAACATACATATTTATCTACATACTATTATAGGTTTGAAATATCTATCTAAAATAGTAAGACTAATTATTACATTGATGTTACAGTACTATTTCAAGTAGTACAAATACCACATTTGACAATGTAATATTTACACCAAAAACTTACTATGAAAGCATTCATAAGTTTTTCTCTCTTCTATCTTTTCATCTCTTTGATAATTCAAACTAGTTTAGTAACTTATATTAGTTCATAAATATTAACTAATATTCTAAAATCGTTTTTTTCTCAACACGTTAACAGCACGGTCGTTTCTAACGGAAGTTATTACTACACTAGGAATATCTTCTAAACGTATCTCTTTAATCTTATTATTACTATAAAAAAATTATTTAACCTAGCTATAGAAAATTGGCAATTAGTCAAGTGATTTATAACTAGAACGGTTTTTTTTCGTAATTTTTACTTGACCCCTTTGTTATAGAAAACTGGCAACTTGTCTAGTGCTCTATAATAAGTGTGGCTTTTATATATTTTGTGTAGAGGTTTAAAATCTCATATGTGGTTACTAATTTTTATATTTCGTTACTAACTTTTATATTTATTAGAGGTTTAAAAACTATCATCTGTTATTGCTAACTTTTATATTTAGTGGAAGTTTAAAAACCACCATCTGTTATTACTAACTTTTATATTTAGTAGATGTTTAAAAACCACCATCTGTTATTACTAACTTTTATATTTAGTGAAGGTTTAAAAACCACCATTTGTTGCTACTAACTTTTATATTTAGTGGAGGTTCAAAAACCACCATATGTTGCTACTAACTTTTATATTTAGTGGAGTTTTAAAATCACCATCTGTTGTTACTAACTTTTGTATTTAGTGGAGGTTTAAAACCATACATGTTGTTGCTAATCATTATATTCAGTTACTAACTTTTATATTTAGTGGAGGTTTAAAACCCCACATGTTATCACTAACTTTTATTTTCAGTAACTTTTAAACTCAGTAGAGGTTTAAAATCCTACATGTTGTTACTAATTTTTATTTTCAGTGACTAAATTTTATATTTAGTGGAGGTCTAAAACCCTATATGTTATCTTATAATTATCTCTAAATTCTCATAATAGCTAGTTGATTTTTAACACGGTTTAATTTGGTTTTGAAGATATTTATCTTTTATTTCTCTTTTTCCTTTTTCTTTTTCTTTTCACTAACGATAACATTAACGGCCATTTTACAAATTTATCTATATATAATTCAACTTCTTTCATAAATTTTACATCATTCTCAAATATTCATCCATATCTTTCAAATTGATAAATTTTTCCTTTTGCTCATCACTCTACTTGTCATTATTTTATTCCTTATTTGTATCATCAAGCATGAAGAACTAGGTAATGGTTATGTAGCATTAATGATACTTATTGTTTTACCTTACTAGTCTTAGCTTGGTTTATTAGTAAAGGTTTTTGAATAAATCATGATCATGGTTTTTTTGTAATCATTGTTATTGATGTGTGTGTGTGTGTGTGTATATATATATATATATATATATATATATATATATATATATATATATATATATATATATATATATATATTGTTTATGTATTAAATTTTGATTATGTTCATCTGAATTATAGATATAATCATGTCAAGTCTTAAGCATTAATTCAAAATCCTAAGCATAACTTGGGACAACTTCATAACATGGAATAACAATTTGATATAGGGATGGCAACGGGTCGGGTGCGGGTTTCACACTACCCAAACCCGCACCCGAAATCAACACCCGAACCCGAACCCAAACCCAAAGTTTATTCGGGTGGCAAAATAACACCCGCACCCACACCCGTTGGGTTCGGGTTTTTCCACCCAAACCCAAACCCGTAACTAAAACACAAAATTAATTTTTTTTTCAAAAAATTTAATTAGTTTTCAAGTATAGATATATATATATATATATATATATATATATATATATATATATATATTACTTAGTTAATTATAAGAAGGATTATAAGTTCTATTTACTACTATAATATTTTTGCTTACAAAATAAGATTTCAATTAAAATTTTGCACACAACCGAATATTTTGCACACCCCTAATTATAATTAAAATTAAGGTCTTCAATATCTTAACATTATAATTAAAATTAAATTCTACAATCTACAATTAAAATTAAAATTAAAGTATGCAATTAAAATTAAAATTAAAGTCTAAACGGGTGTAGTTTCGGGTTTCGGGTGTGGATTTCACACTACTCAAACCCGCACCCGAAATATCGGGTGGCACCCGAACCCGAACCCAAACCCAGTCAAATCGGGTTTTCACCCGTTGACTCGGGTTTGGGTGCGGGTGGGGCCCGTGGGTTTGGGTCTGCCTGCCATCCCTAATTTGATAGAATACATTACATGTGAGGGACTTAACAAAATACTTGAAGGAAACCATTCTAGAAAATCAACAGACGGCCCGGATGAAATGGAAAAGAAAAAGTCAAAAGTGAACGGAATAATCAAGCATCATCTTGATGATGAAATGCAAACAAAATATTCAAATGCTAAAGATCCCAAGATTTTGTGGGATAAAATTAAAGCAAGATTTGGACATCAGAAGAAATTTTTATTACCCTCATCAATGGATCAGTGGAACAAGTTAAGGTTCTAAGATTAGAAAAGTGTCATTGCATAGAACTATGTTATGCACCAAATTATAGCACAACTTGAATTTTGTGGCACAATTATAACTGAAAAAGAAAATTTGGAAAAAACTTTTTCAACTTTCCATGCATCCCAAGTATTATTGCAACAACAATATAGAATGAGGGAATTCACTGAGTATTCTGATTTAGTTGCAGCTCTTCTAGTGGCAGAACAAAATAACGAGCTCCTTATAAAAAACCACCATACACGACCCACGAGAACAATAACATATCCTGGAATTAATGTCACAACCTTTAATCGTGGGTGTGGTGTCTCTAATCGTCTTAATATACGTGGTGGTCATGTTCGTTTTGATGGTAATAATGGTCGTGCTCGTTTTGATGGTCACAATCCAGGAAGATATCATGGTCGAAATCTTTTCCACGATCGAAACCATTTCCGTGGTAGAGGACGTGGACGAGGTCATATGAATAATTATAGCTCTCCCAGATATGACCAAAATAATTAGAAATACCAAGGAAATGGCAAATATATCCAAGAAGGTCCCTTAAGAAATTATGAAGATGTATGTTACAGATGCTGAAAGAAAGACCATTGGTCTAAGGTGTGTAGAACACCAGAACATTTGTGTAAAAGACAAATGGCTTCTGTAGAAGAAAAGGGAAAATAAGTGAATTTTAATGAGATTGAACCCAGAAATAATAATACATATTTTGAGACTGCTGATTTTGTTGAAGGAACAATGAATTAAGTAACTATTTGAATAATGTGTGATATGTTTGTATTAACTTTATATATGGAATATGTATTAACTCAAGAATATGTATGTTGTGTTTGCATAAAATAAAGGGATAAATATATTGTTGATTTACTCTCTATTTACTCTTATTTTTATTTTAAGAAGGTTAGACATGGAACGTGTCAAAGACATTTGCATTCCAGATTGTGGGACTATGCATACAATCCTCAAAACTAAGAAATATTTTACTTAAATAAATCCTACTAATGGTGTAATAAATACAATCTCAGGTCCTGCAGATTTGATTGAAGGAACGGGTAATGCTATGTTCATATTACCAAATGGGACAAAGTTTGTCATTAATAATACTTTATACTCTCCAAAATCAAAGAGAGATTTATTGAGTTTTAATGACATATATCATCAAGGATATGATACTGAAACTGCAACTGAAGGTAACATGAAATACATTAATATGACTGCTAATTTTTTTGGAAAGAAGAAATTTTATGAAAAACTACCAAAATTGCCTTTTAGATTACATTATACTTATATACACGCAATTGAATATAATTTTATAGTAAAAGAAGATCCTAAAACGATGATATAATGGTATGATCATTTAGTTCACCCTGGTTCAACAATGATGCATAAAATAGTTGAAAGTATAAATGGTCATCCATTGAAAGATTTAAAACTTACAAAAGAAGATAAACCATGTGAAGCTGGCTCTCTTGGAAAACTAATAACAAAGCATTCACTAGACAAAATTCAGACATAATTATCGCCATTTCTTAAAATAATTCAAGGAGATATATGTGGACATATCCATCCACCATCAGGACCATTCAAGTATTTTGTAGTATTGATTGATGCATATAATAGATGGTCATATGTAGGCTTACTGTCAAGTAGTGATATGGCATTTGCAAAATTTCTTGCACAAATAATTAAACTTAGAACTCAATTTCCAGATTATACTTTAAAGAAAATTAGACTTGACAATGCCGGTGAATTTACATCTTAATCATTTAATAATTATTGTATGTCAATTGGAATTACTGTTGAACACCATGTTCCTCATGTGCATACACAAAATGGTTTAACGGGGTCATTAATTAAATGTCTTCAATATATTTCTAGACCATTAATCATGAGAACTAAACTACCAGTTACTATTTGGGGTCATGCAATATTACATGCTGCCACACTCATACGTTTAAGGCCAAGTGCTGGTCATAAATATACCCCTTATTAACTTGCAATTGGTAAAGAACCTAATATTTCACATTTAAAGATTTTTGGTTGTGCAATATATGTCCCAATAGCTCCAACACAAAGAACTAAAATGGGACCTCAAAGGAGATTGGGAATATACATCGGGTATGAATCACCATCTATTATTAGATATTTTGAACCTTTAACAAACGATGTTTTTCAGGCAATATTTGTTGATTGGCATTTTGACAAAACAAAATTTCCAACATTAGGGGGAGAAAACAAACAATCAGAAAATGAAATATCATGGTATGTACCAAATTTATTACATTTGGACCCATATAATAAATCATAGGAATAAAATGTAAAGAAAATTATGCACTTACAGAATTTAGCAAATCAGATGCCAGATTCATTTACTGATTTGAAAGAGTCACAAAATCACATGTACCAGTTGTAAATGTCCCAGCTCGGATTGAGATTTCTAAAATAAATTATGTAGCAAGTACATCAAAGGCACACTTGAAACGTGGTGGGCCTATGGGATCCAAAGACAAAAATCCGTGAAAAAGAAAAGGAATGGAAAAGGTGAATTTGATTGAAAGTGATCTTGAAAAGACACTAGATAATAATAAATCCATTATTGAAAAACGTGCTCTCGAAGAAGCACAAGATAATGATAATGATATCATTGATAATGAAAATGAAAACAAGAATGATCTTGAAATTTCAATTAATTATGGTGATACAGGAACTTTGTAGAAGCGAAAAGGTATAAATATAGATGAAATATTTTCATTCTCCATTTCATGTGAAATTATGAATGAAAATGTTGATCCCGAACCAAAAAATATGAATGAATGTCAAAATAGACATGATTGGAGTAATTGGAGTAATTGGAAGGATGCAATAGATACTTGTAAACACCCCAAATTTTCCCTCACCCATTCACACCATGGCTTGTGATCATCTCATATGCATAAACACAATCATAACATCTCATACCACAATTTTGAGTCTTTGCATTGGTTCTAAGTCATCTGCATCTAGGGTTTGTGACCTGAGCAATCCAAGAGCTTCTTGAGCCACTCCAAAGGCCATCAATCACTTCAAAGTGGTACATGTATGTTCAAGCATCATATTATATCCTCTCAAAGTCAATAATGTCAAAGAATCACAAGAACTGGGATTGGTATGGAGGCAGAGCCAAGATTGACTACACAGTTGACCTAAAATTAGGGTTTTGGTTTCAGAGGCCATAACTCCAATTTTTTTTATCATTCTTGTTTCTATTGGTCTCTATATAGTATAGGGAGTGTGCATATCAATTTTTATGAAGAAATTCCATGGGGAAGTCATCTGATCAAGAGTTGACTTTCTGGGCAAGTCAGTGCAAAATCAGGGCATCTGAGGCCCCCAATGACCCAACCAAGGGGTGATCTTCATCATTTTGAGTGTATTTGATCTTTATTTGATCAGGGAAGAAGGTTGAAGTTCACAAAATTCAAAAATTACAAGTTTTTGCAAAGTTGACTTTTTAGGGCATGGTTGACTTTTAATGAAATGTCATTTTATGCAACTTTTTCAACCCTTGCTTTTTGATCCAAAAATGCTTCAAATGGAAAAACTTTGGTCATGAAAGTTGTAGATTAGATCTTTCCCTTTTCAAAAAGTACAAGAACATGACCTAATTCATTTTGGATCAAAAGTTATGGCGTGTCAAAGTTGGCAAAAATCACTAATTTTCAAAATATGCACCAAATGGAAAACTTGCAAAAACTTTGTACCAAGGCATTTGTGATTTCTAGTTCATATCAAACCAATATGCAAGCATCATACAAGTTCTAAAAATCAGATTTGGCCCAAAAGATCACATGTTTCATGGTTTGTGAAGCAAGATATTTCCATGTGAACCAAAGGTGATCAAGTTGCAAAACCATCATAACACTTCCATCCACTTGATGCCTTGGATGCTGAACCAGCCCTAGCCTTTCCCCTCACCATGCTGCGCCAGCCCACACCCTTGTACTTGGCTAGAAGTTGCCCATGCTTTCTCTTACACAAGAGTGGACTTTTTGCAAAAGCTAGCACACCTATCACAAAAGGCCAAGTCACATCACCTGACCAATAAGATTTGTTTATGTGGATCAAATGCCAGCCATTTTCATACAACAAGCAAGCCTGAAGCAAGCCATAGCATCACATTCCCATTTTCACTCCCTCAAGCAAAAGTCTTCGAATCTCATTCCACAAGCCATAAACACTCAAACAAACTCCATTAATCTTCTCACCATGCCTCACTGAACCCAAACCAGTAAGACATAAGCCTGAAACAAGCAAGAACTGAACTCTCCCATTTTTCACTCTCAAAGCCAAAGCCTTCGAAACTCATTCCACAGGCCACAAACACTTGAACAAACTTCACAAACCTTCTCAAATCATCATCCTGATCACAAAGAACCCATCACCTTTGCCTGAAACAGCCTGAATCACAAACACCATTCTCACCTGAGTTTGAACAGAACTTGTTCAATCTCCCTAACCAGCCAGCATAAACTTCTTCTAAGCATCCAGACATCATCAAGGGGTCATAAGGAGTGGATTTCACAAGGAGGGGAGGTCAGAAAGTTGCAAGATTGAAAGCTTCGAAACTCAGGTAGCTCAAGAACATTTTTTCCAGAAATCCTTTTTTAAGTTCTTAAGTTGTTATTCATGCTTCCCTGATCATAAATATGTCATTGGTTTTGAAAATGGTGGGAAAATAAGGATGTAATCGTGTTCTGAAAGTCTTGCCCTAAAATTTTGTTTGTTTCGATTCATGAGATTGATGAAATATAAATGATGTTTGTGTTAGGGTTTTGATTCAGTGGGTTATGGGGATCATTTCTGTGTTCTTAGATTTCATTTTAGTTACGTTTTGAGAGTTTTAGAAATTTTCAGGTGGGGTTCCCACCGGAGAAGACGACCGGAGGTCTTCTCCGGCCACCTGAAAATAATTAGGGTTTTAGTCCTGCAATTAAGGAAGTTTGAATCTGGTACGTTGGATCCCTTGACTTTGTTGACTTCGCGCGCGTGTGTGTGGTTGTGATTCATCATTAGAAACCCTAATCACAATTAATTATTTAATAATTCAGATTAACCAAGTTTGAATGTGGGCCTTTGATCTGCGCGCGCAGTCAACCCTTTCCTGGCCAGACTCAATCTCAGCCATCCATCCAGCATACTTCCATTTATTCTGATTTTAATTTCATTTGTTTCATATTTATTTTCTACAATTTATTTAAAATAGTAAAAACCATTTAAAAATTATGAAACTTTTTGTCAAGAGTTTCATTAATTTTTAAAACACAAAAATATTTTTATTTTTATTTTTAGCATTAAAAAAAAAGTATTTTTAAATATTTAAAAGTTTATTTTTAATTGATTAATGAAAATTAATTCATTAAAAATACTTTTAGGTATTTAAAAATCACCAAAAAATTCATGAAATGTTTTAAGACATTTAGAAACATTGTCCAACCTTCAAACCAAATTTATTTTTTGATCTTGATGCATTTTAAGAATTTTTCATTGAATTAAAATCATTTTTATGCATTATTTTGATCCAAACTTCAAAAAATCATTTCTGTCTAACCCTAAAGAGTTGGACCTTGGTTCTTTTTGCATTGCATTGTGTTTAGCATGTATTTTGTGAGATTAAATGGCTATGATTTGATCTTTCATTTTCCATTTGTTTGATAGTTTTCTTGTTAAGGAACCCTAAAACCCTAGAAATCTTAAGAAAATCATAACTTGAATTTGGTTAGGAGTTGAGACCTCTCCTTTGGGCAGTGAGTTAGTATAGGTTTAGGGATCCTTTGAGTGCATTTTCAATTTTTTTAAATGTTGTTTGCTTCTGATTTTGGTTTGTGTTTGATGTATTGTTCATAAACCCTAATTTGGGCTTCCATATGCATCCATCTTGCATTTTCTTACATAACATGACTTGCCATGACATTCCCTGCCTCCATTTGATTCATTGAACATCATAAGACATATTGAAAGCATGTTTGATCATTGCATCTTGCATTTGTCATGTTGTATGCCATATGCATCTCATAACTTTTCATGTATGTTCTTGGTTCTTAACTTGCTCCATTTGCATTCATAGGCTTGTATGATCATCCACATGTTTTGTTTCTGGTTTGTAGCATCTAATAGCATCATTAACATCACATATTTGCTTCTGGTTTTGGTTTGCATCATGTCATTTCATCCCATTTTGCATTGCATTGCATTTCTTTCCTAACTTTTCAGGTGGTAAGTGATTTTGAGAAGTGAATTTGCCTTCACTTCTCATAACTTTTCTTTTCATCTCTCTTGCATCCATGCTGCATTTTATCTTGTGTTTGAGATTGAGCTTGCTCATTCTTCTTCTTCTCACTTTCTTTCTTCAAGTGACTTGTCTTCTTAAATGAAGCAAGTTACTTTGCTTCTCCTGATCCTTTCATCTGCTTCCTGGTGGTTCCATTGAAGATTTCTCTTGTTAACCTCACAAACCTTAGGAACAACCAAGCATGACAATGATTAGGGTTTTGATTAGTCTCCCCTCTTAGTTTTACCTTTGTGTCTCTTTTGAGTCTTCTCTTCTCACCTCATAATCAAGGACTAAACCCTAAAGGCTTTAAGGCTTTGTGATTAAGCTTATGCCTGCATCCTTCTCTTAGGATGGAGTGTATAACTTTAATCCTAAGTGTTAAACCCTTAATGTGTTTAACTCTCTTAATCAATTCACATAATAATCATCAAGACATCACACTTGTAACTTGGGCCTTGCATTAGGGTTCTAATTCTTCCTTAAGTGGTTAAGAAGGACTAACCCTAGTGTTAATGGACAAGTCCCCCTCAAGTTGTCTTATAAACCCTAAAAATCACTTCATCATCATGTCACTAAATAAAATCCACTTAATCAAAGGCTTGTTTTGTCATGAGTTTAATCCCTAATCATGGATTAAGCTGAGGAGCTTTCCTCAGCTTAAACATTCTCATCTATTATCCTTCTATTAGGATGGTGTAATGAGTCTGTTAAATCCCTGATTATGGCTTAACCTCATTACTTAACACTAAACAAAAACCACAAAAACACCTAAATAATCACAAGTAGGTTAATGATCTTAATCCTATACCAAAGGTGATTAAGTGTGAGAATCTGACTTCACACTTAAGGTATTCTCATTACCCCTAATCAGAGGGAAGATGTGATGAGTCTACTAAATCCACTGGTTTAGGCTTAAGCTCATTAACTTATGACAAACTTTCAAAAGCAATAAAAGACTGAAAATACAAAAACAAACAATAATCGTCTCCCTCGGGATTCTTTTCTCATCTCATTCATTCACAAACGAGAACTCGCTTCTTCCGTCTAATGCAAGACAGTTTGCATCTGTGCCAGACAGATCATACACTTGAGCATAGGCAAGTAAGCAGTTCACAAGTCAATTCATCTGTCAGTCTCTTTGGGTCGAACTACGGTGTTTTGACTTCCTCATTGCACGAGAGGATACGTAGGCATAACTTAATGGTTATCGAACAAAAGTCTCTGTATATTCCCCCTCTTTCCAGCTTCATTCTTTAGCCTCATGATCTTGGGCATCTTATTCCTGTTCTTACACTGACACTGTACATATTACACTTCACCCTTCTCTTACACTGACACCTGTACATCCTTTTCCAGCTCATTTATACACAAATTGCACTGACACTACCCCTTTAAAACACAAATCTTTTAAGCGTGGATCCCGTCGAGTACGGCGGACAATCTGGGTGCTAATACCTTCCCAGGTTGTAACCAACCCCCTTTCTCAGTCTCTCTGGTTCGCAACCGTCTTATCCGTATCTTTCTAGGTTTATGCAGCATTACCTTTCCTCCGGGATAAAAATGCCTAGCTGGCGACTCTATTCATCTCCAGTGAGTTCACGGCTGTGTGTTCTCATTGTCCCTCTCGCCGACCGTTCGCGTCTGTACCTTTATTTGGGCCTGGTCCCACTTATCGGGAGCGACAGCTTGGCGACTCTGCTGGGGACCCTTATACTGCAACCAGGGCTTCTGGTTCTTTTTGTGGGTTCCTCCTAGCGCTTGTTTGATTTGTGTTTACTGGGGTGTTATGTGCTTATTTGTGTTTGTATGTTCGTATTTATTTTTGCTTTATGTACAGTTGCTTTACTGCTTTCTTTATAGCTTTGCATTATATCATACTGTCATGCTGTCTGGCTGGATCTGGTTTTGCTTTGGTGGGTGGGGGTTCCATTGAGAGTTTAAGGTCCTATACTTGGGACCTGAGTGACACCTAGGCTAGAGTGGTTCATATTCTTTCCCATTCCATCTCGGTCTGGTGCGGGAATATGAAACACGGTTCAGATATGGGTTTCTTCTTGAGAACTCTGTGTTGCAGATTTCCTGCAATACTAGGGCTATCTGGGAAGCCTGCTAAGTCTGGATGACCTTTTAGTATTGACCTTCAGAAACTGAGGTGAATTAGAGGAGGAACTTTTATGGTTATTGTAAACACTGTACCTCCGGGTTAGAAGTGTTTACACTTCTCATAACTGATCCAAGTCTGAGGATCCTTGTTTTAGAACACCACCTGTGAGGGGGTTGGGCTGTTTACAGGTTTGCAGGTACCCTTGGCCTCAGCATACCCTGTTACTTTGTATGATTAAGAGTACTCCATGTTGGAATAGTTCTTGTGATTCTAAACCCTGGACATGTGACTCTTTATTTGAGTCCCCCACCTTGGTTACCGGATTTATAGACCTCCATCTGGATTTCTTGGATATACCTGGACTCATATCAGAGCACTTGATCAGATCCAGCTCAGTCGCAATCCCTTGCATATCATTTGCATACATAATCATTGCATCATTTTGACATTTGTTTATTTGTTTTTCAGGGTATCCATTTTCATTTTGGCTTGGTTTTGACCCCATCATCAGTATAGACCTATCTTCACCATCACCTGCTTCAGCTATCAGCTATCAGCTACCTGTTTCAGTCACCTGCACCAGCCAATCAGTGGCCCATTCTTCAGTGTTATCATCAGCACCTGTCTCTACTCATCCTCAACATCATGGCACCTAAAAAGGGTAACATCACCTACCACTTCTTCCAGCCAGAGCTAGCTGACATCAGGAGGATTCAGACCCTGATCACTCCAGACCATATACCACTGTTCAGGGAACACTACGGAGATATACTTGATGTGGTTATGGATTTGGACCCTTCACAGAGGAGCCTGATTCATACCTGCCTTCAGTTTTATGATCCCCCACTGAGGTGTTTCACTTTTCAGGACTTTCAGCTGGGCCCCTTATTGGAAGAATACTCATCATTGGTTGGTATACCTATCAGGGGCGGAATCCCTTTCAACCCTGAGATGGTCTTTCCTGGTAATGAAGAGGTGGCAAAGGCTTTGCATCTGGAATCAGTTCTGATAGGGGAGCATATGACTTCTAAGGCTGGGATCCCTGGCCTGCATCTGGACTTCTTGATCTCTCAAGCTACCCTGAAAGCTTCTGTGGGAGAGTGGAAAGCAGTCTGTGCTTTATTGGCCCTGAGCATATATGGGATTGTATTATTTGCAGATGAGCCTCGATTCGTTAGCAAGAATGCAATCCATCTATTCATTCTAAGGAACCCAGTGCCCACTTTATTGGGGGATCTCTACTATTCAGTGCACCAGAGGAATGAAAAGCAGAGGGGAAGATTAGTAAGGTGTTGTGCTCCTTTGTTCCATACTTGGCTTCTCATGCATTTGCCCAAGACAGATGCATTTTTGAATCCTCATCAGCAGAGAAACTGGGCTAGAAGACTCACTGCTCTAACTTCAGCTGATATCAGGTGGTGCACTCAAAGCACCAAGGGCAGGGATATCATCACCAGCTGTGGGCATTTCCCTAATGTACCCCTGATAGGAGTTAAGGGTAGCATTAATTACAACCCTCTGCTGTTCAGAAGGCAACTGGGCTATGCACTGGTCCACACTCCTAAGGCACAAGACTTGGTTGAGACTCTTTATTGTGAGAACAAGCCTAATCTGGCTATTGTTAGGCAGGCAGCCTGGGCCTGGGACAATGTTCAAACCAAGGGAGTAACAATTCTGGGGAAGTGCAACAATGTAGCATCAGCACAATACCAGGAGTGGTCCCACGCCAGGGCTCAATTCTCTGGAATGCCCTTCACCATGGAGGATATGCCTGGATCATCCTCAGCACCACCCCCTGCCACTGTCAGTTTGGAGGAGTTTGAGGGCTTGAAAGAAAGAAATGAGAAGTTGACTCAGGCTTTGCAGAAGACTCTCCGGGAGAGGAGTGATGGTAGGATGGACATTGAAAGGCTAGAGAAGCTGAGAGTGGAGCATCTGGCTAAAATTGGGAAGTCTGAGGATTACATCAAGAAGTCTAGGGCTGGAGAACAGATTCTGAAGAATGCTTGCAAGGAAGCCCAGTTCCAGAAAGCCAGGACAGACTTGTACCTGAAAGAGAGTCAGGCTAGGTGGGTCAGGATCACCGAGGCTCGTACTCTATAGGATAAGAGGATCCAAGACAAGATAGAGCAACTGGAAGCTAGTGCAAAAGAGCAGCAGGAAGCCCTGGCAGCAGCCCAGAGGGAGATATCAGAGCTAAAGATCAGAGCTGGAGTGAAGAGGTCAAAGGACCAGAGTCAGCACAAGAAGCTAACTACAGCTGTTACTACCCGGAATCTCCTCATCAGGAATCTCACGGAGCGTCCAGCTGATCCTGTGACCGAGGCACTTCTCAAGGAAGTTTGGGAGGATGAGTTTGGTCTTGGTGTTTGACTATTTGCTTGTTGTTGCTTTCATTCCATGTACTTTTATTTTCTTGCAATGTATTTTGACCCCTCAGAGGGCTTGTATTTGTAAACAAACTATGCACCATTTGTCTTTTGTAATATATGTATTAGTCTGTTCCATCCAAGTTTACTTCGAAAGCAACATCAACAGCATCTTCAAGGGTCTGGAAGGGTCAAAACTGAATGCCAAGCCGGATACCTTGAAAACAAATAAGCATACTGCATTGCATGCTAACCCTTTGTCTGTTTTGTAGGTTTTTGTTTTATTGTTACTAACTCTGTTGTGATGTTCAGGAATTATTGCTCGACGCCGAGTATTTCCCCTCAACCGTCCGCACCAATATCCAACCCGTAACAACCTTTCGGGCATACAAATGGATCAGGTACAACAGGACCTTGCAGAGGTTAGAAATCAAATGGCAAACGAAAGATTGGAAATGAGAACCCAGATGACGCAGTTTATGGAAGTGATGAACAACATGGCTCAGAGCCAAGAAAGATTGAGAGCCATGGTGGAAAGGCAAAATCAAGAGGATCCACATATAGGGACTGCTGGCACCAGCAACAATGAAAGGGTCCAACCTCATGTCAATCCCCCTGTATTTGGACCCCATCTCCATCCGGAGATCAACATTCCTGCAAATGTTCAAGGGACTGCCACTGCAGGCAGGGTACTGCAAGAAGACCCCCAGGAGGATCAATTCACAGTAATGGGTGCTGGGGAGGAAGCTTATGACAGAAGGTTGGATGAGATAGCTGAGAAGTTAAGATCCTTGGAGTCTCAAAACTCTTTGGGTTTCGATGTTATGGACATGGGCTTGGTAGACGGGGTCAGGATTCCCCATAAGTTTAAGCCTCCTTGTTTTGAGAAATACAACGGGACTTCATGCCCCCGGACTCATTTACAATCATTTCTGGGGAGGTTGAAGGCCTATACCATGGATGAGAAGCTCTGGATGTTCTATTTTGAAGACAGCTTGACAGGAGCTTCAAGAGAATGGTACTCTCATCTGACGAGAGCAACTATCAGGTGTTGGAAGGACCTGGCAGAGGCCTTTATCAGACAGTATCAGTACAACTTAGATATGGCACCCAACAGGACCCTTCTAATGGGAATGTCACAGTCGTCAAGAGAAAGTTTCCGAGAGTATGCACAGAGATGGAGGCAATTGGCTGCCGCTGTTCAGCCACCTATGTCCGAAAGGGAAATGGCAGATATGTTTATGAACACCCTTCAGGGAACATACATTGACAGGCTGGCTGCTTTCTCTTCTACTAGCTTTGCAGATGTTGTCATAGCTGGGGAAAGAATTGAGAGCCTGTTAAAAATGGGCAAAATTTCTGACAATGGTGTCAGCTCGTCCAGCAATACAAGGAAGCCTTTTGCAGGCCCAAGAAGAACTGGCGAGACCAATGCCATCCACACCAACAGGGGCAGGCCCCAATATGTTCATAGGTCTGTGGCAGCAGTCACCATTCCCGCTCCAGCTCATCCACAACCAGCTTATCAACCTCCGCAGCAAAACTATCAGCAACAACCTCAGTACCATCAACAAGCTCAGTATCCTCCGAGAAATTACAACAACACTAACAACAACAACCAGCAAAGGCCATTTCAGCAGAGGCCATCTCAAGCCAATAGGGTGATCGATCCGATCCCTATGTCGTATGCTACATTACTGCCACAACTCTTGAAACTCAACCTAGTTGAGCTAAGGACGTTGGCACCTCCAGATCCCAATAGTCTGCCCAGAAATTATGACTCCAACGCCAGATGTGCTTTTCACTCAAATGCACCTGGCCACAGTACAGAAAAGTGCAGAGCCTTGCACATGAAGGTACAAGACCTGGTAGACTCTAAGGCCCTGAATTTCGCACCACCACCCAATGTTAATAAGAACCCTATGCCTAACCACGGTGGTCCCAGAATCAATGTTATTGAAGAAGACAAGCTGTCTTATTTAATAACCAGTGTGGGTCAGATCCGGACACCGTTGGTAGAGATCAAGGCTCAACTCCTCGAATGTCAAATGTTCCCGGGGTGTGAGTTAGGGTGTGCTTACTGCAATATTTCAGTAAATGGGTGCGATAAATTGAGGAATGGCATAGATGGTCTCATTCAGAGCGGCCAACTTCAAATCACCACATCATTTCCTACAAATCCAGCAATCTCATCAGCAACAATTACAGTATCTCCTACAACTGCAACAACCATTGTTCCCGACAATTCTTCAGCTTCATCAACAAGTATTTCATCTGTCGTTTCAACTAATCAGATATCAACAAATGTTCCTTCTACAATTTCAGCACCACTTCATCTTGAAACTCCTACAACAACAACACCCATCCTTCCAACAATGTCTCCTACAACATCAGCAACAAACAATGAAGATGTCTCAACCGTTACGATTTATTACGATCCAGAAAATAACTCTGCCAACAACTCACAAAGTGCTGCTCCCATCAGAGCACCAGTTACGATATACTACGATCCGCAGACTATCACAATTCCTTCCGCAGCTGCAATCAGTCCAGTCACTATCACGGTGCCTGGACCAGTACCTTATGAAAGCAGTAATGCCATCCCTTGGCATTACGGCTCTGACCTGTACTGCGAAGGACAAAAAATCACTTTTGAATCATCAACCCCTGCACCACAAATAGACAATGTGGGAGGAGGCGGAGGCTTCACTCGAAGCGGACGTCTCTTTGCTCCACAAATTCAGAGACCCACTACCGAAGCAGAAGCTGCTGCCAAGGCAAAAGGGAAAAGCTTGGTGCAGGAAGAGCAGGTTGTTAAAGAAACTTTGAAAACGCCCTTTGATCAAGAAGTTGATGAGTTCATGAGAATCATCAAGAAAAGTGATTACAAAATAGTGGATCAGCTTCACCAGACACCTTCCAAGATCTCAATCCTATCATTGCTTATGTGCTCCGAAGCTCATCGGAATGCACTACTAAAAGTCTTGCACGCAGCTTATGTGCCTGAAGAGATCACCGTCAATCAGTTGGAAGCTGTGGTTGGAAATGTTAATGCTAGTCATGGACTAGGGTTCACCAACACTGATTTGACTACGGAAGGCCGCAACCATAACAAGGCTTTGCACATAACCATGGAATGTAAAGGTGCAGTCCTTTCCCACGTGCTGGTAGACACGGGGTCATCCCTCAATGTCTTACCTAAAAAAGCCCTTGTGAAGCTAGAGTATGACGGATTGGCATTGCGACCCAGCAACCTGGTGGTGAGAGCCTTTGATGGTTCTAAGAGATCGGTTCTGGGAGAGATTGAGTTTCCCATAACGATTGGCCCGTAAACTTTCAAAACGACCTTCTACGTGATGGATATACAGCCTGCCTACAGCTGTCTATTGGGTAGGCCATGGATTCACGCCGCTGGCGCCGTGACCTCAACCCTTCACCAGAAGTTAAAATTCGAGTGGGAGGGCCAAGTCGTTACTATCTGTGGAGAGGAGGATATTTTTGTCAGCCACCTGGCTACCTATAAATACATTGAGATGGATGGGGAGATCCATGAAACAATGAGTCAAGGGTTTGAGGCCTTGAATGTGAATGAAACATCTGCTGTACCTGGAACCTCAATGACATCATATCAACAAGCCCGGAAGGTTGTTGAAGGAGGAAACGCCCAAGGCTGGGGCAAACTGTTATCGGTGGAGAAGAAAGAGGATAGATTTGGGTTGGGTTACAAACCAACTCAACAAGATCAAGCAGAGGCTGCAAAGGAGCCCAACTTTGTCAGTGGGGGGATGCTCACCCCCGATGCTGTCAACAATTTGGAAGACGAGCTGGATGAAGGCGACCGCGACCTGGAGAGTTGGATCCGTCCAAAGATCCCGGGGAGCAGTATCTCGAACTGGTCTTCCCAGGAAATTATAAGAGTTACTCATGCAGAGTAATTATTATTTCCTGTATTTTTATAGCATGCATCAAAGTCTTGCATCTTGCCCAAGATGACAAGACTCATTTTGTAATCGGGCCATCTGTACTTTTTGTGCAACAAGATTAATCAATGAAATATCAGACATCTTTTTGCAAACGAGTCTTTTTCTTTTTCGCTCACTGTTTTTTCCATTTTTCTTTTTGTACAAAAATAAATGGAAGTGTTTTCAAAATGACAACTTTATTTCACTTTTCTAAACAAGATTAAAATCAAATCACTAAAATGAACAAACTGAACCCTTGCAGAGTGTGCCTTCCAGACAGCACCGACAACAGCACGGCTATGACTCCGTATGACTTTGACAATCCGATCAATCAAGCTGATGAAGGGGTTGAAGAAGATTACGAGCTACCTGAAGAGCTAGCCAGATTGTTGAGACAAGAGGAGAAGGTTATCACTCCTCACCAGGAGGAGGTTGAAACGATCAATCTTGGTACAGATGAAGACGTGAAAGAAGTTAAAATCGGGGTCTGCTTACAAGACTCAATGAAGAGACAACTGATTGACCTGCTTCGAGAGTATGTGGACGTGTTCGCTTGGTCTTATCAAGATATGCCAGGGTTGGACACCGACATTGTTGTGCACAAGCTGCCTTTGAGAGAAGAATGCCCGCCGGTTAAACAGAAACTGCGCCGTACTCGCCCGGACATGGCAATGAAAATCAAGGAAGAGGTACAAAAGCAATGGGACGCCGGTTTCCTTGCCGTAACTAGCTATCCACCGTGGGTCGCTAATATAGTACCTGTGCCTAAAAAGGACGGCAAAGTAAGAATGTGTGTTGATTACCGGGATCTGAACAGAGCTAGCCCGAAAGATGATTTCCCTTTACCTCACATTGATGTACTGGTGGATAATACGGCTCAGTTCTCGGTATTCTCCTTCATGGATGGATTTTCAGGATACAATCAGATTAAAATGTCACCTGAAGACATGGAGAAGACAACCTTCATCACACCCTGGGGCACGTTCTGCTACAAGGTAATGCCATTTGGGCTCAAGAATGCCGGTGCGACATATCAACGGGCTATGGTAACATTATTCCACGATATGATCCATAAAGAAATAGAATGTTACGTGGATGACATGATTGCCAAGTCCCTTACTGAAGAAGAACACCTGGTAAATCTTCTGAAGTTGTTCAAGCGTCTGAGGAAGTACCAATTGAAGTTGAACCCCAACAAATGCACGTTCGGGGTGCGATCCGGTAAGCTACTGGGTTTTATTGTGAGCGAGAAAGGGATTGAAGTTGACCCTGATAAAGTCAAAGCTATTCAAGAGATGCCTGCACCGAGGACAGAGAAGGAAGTTCGAGGGTTCTTAGGTCGATTGAACTACATCTCGCGGTTCATATCTCACCTTACAGCGACCTGTGAACCCTTGTTCAAACTACTAAGGAAAGAACAAACGGTCAGGTGGAACAAAGACTGCCAGAAGGATTTTGACAAGATCAAAGAATACTTACAAGAGCCTCCAATCCTTATGCCTCCAGTTGAAGGAAGACCTCTGATAATGTACTTGACAGTATTAGAAGAGTCAATGGGGTGTGTGCTGGGCCAGCATGACGAGTCTGGTCGAAAAGAGTATGCAATATACTACCTGAGCAAAAAGTTTACCGACTGTGAACAACGTTATTCACTGCTCGAGAAAACTTGCTGTGCTTTAGCGTGGGCTGCTCGCCGACTGAGGCAGTATATGTTGACCCACACTACTTTGTTGATTTCAAAGATGGACCCAGTTAAGTACATATTTGAGAAGCCAGCACTTACCGGACGGGTTGCAAGATGGCAAATGATCCTTACAGAGTATGACATCAAGTACACATCTCAGAAAGCCATCAAGGGCAGTGTATTGTCTGAATATCTTGCTGAGCAACCTATTGATGATTACCAGCCTATGAGATTTGACTTCCCTGATGAAGACATCATGTTCATAAAAGCAAAAGATCATGAAGAGCCTGTTCACACTGAAGGGCCCGACCCGAAAGAAGAATGGACTATGATGTTTGATGGGGCTGTTAATATGAATGGTCGTGGTGTTGGTGCAGTACTCATTACACCTAAAGGAGTTCACATGCCTTTCTCGGCAAAACTCACTTTCAACTACACTAACAACGAAGCTGAATACGAAGCTTGCATTATGGGTCTTGAGGAATCCATTGACCTCAGGATCAAGACGTTGACTGTATTCGGAGATTCAGCTCTGGTAATCAATCAGACCAACGGCAAATGGTACACCCACCAAGATCATCTGATACCTTACAGGGATTATACAAGGAGGTTATTGACTTTCTTTACAACAGTCAAGCTTGAGTATATCCCTCGGGACGAGAATCAGTTTGCAGATGCTCTTGCCACCATTTCATCTATGATCAAAGTTCAGGCTGCCAACTTTGTACCTCAGATCTCAGTGTCCAGACTTGACAGACCAGCATATGTGTTCGCAGCAGATGTTGTTAAAGATAATAAGCCTTGGTTCCATGACATTAAGTACTTCTTGGAGGATCAAACATACCCACCTGGGGCATCTTCCAATGATAAGAAGACTTTGAGAAGGCTTGCTGGTAGTTTCTTCCTGAACACTGATGGTTCCCTGTACAAGAGAAACTTTGATATGGTACTCCTCAGATGCGTCGACAGGACAGAAGCAGATCTGCTAATGCATGAAGTGCACGAAGGATCCTTTGGTACCCATGCTGGAGGGCATGCCACGGCTAAAAAGTTGTTAAGATCAGGTTATTACTGGATCACAATGGATGCCGATTGTTGCCCCTACGCCAGAAAATGCCATAAATGCCAGATCTACGCGGATAAGGTGCATGTGCCTCCCAATCCTTTGAATGTGATGTCTTCACCTTGGCCTTTTGCTATGTGGGGGCATTGACATGATTGGCAAGATTGAGCCAACTGCTTCAAATGGCCACAGATTCATCCTGGTTGCCATTGATTATTTCACCAAGTGGGTCGAAGCAGCCTCTTATGCAAATGTTACAAGGCAAGTGGTAGCCAGATTTCTGAAGAGGGATATCATCTGTCGATGCGGAATTCCCGAGCGAATCATTACTGATAATGGTTCCAACTTGAACAATAAAATGATGGCTGAACTGTGCCGAGACTTCAAAATTCAACATCACAATTCTTCTCCTTACAGGCCAAAGATGAACGGCGTTGTTGAGGCAGCAAATAAGAATATCAAGAAGATTGTGCAGAAGATGGTAGTCACTTACAAAGACTGGCATGAAATGCTACCATTTGCCTTGCATGGGTACCGCACGTCAATCAGAACATCCACTGGGGCAACACCGTATCAGCTTGTGTATGGTATGGAAGCAGTCCTACCTGTTGAAGTTGAATTACCCTCCCTACGGGTACTAATGGATGTTAAACTGAGTGAAGCAAATTGGGTTCGGGCCCGATACGAACAACTGAGTCTGATCGAAGAGAAAAGATTGGCTGCAATCTGTCATGGGCAGTTATATCAGAAAAGAATGAAGAAAGCCTTCGATCAGAAAGTCAGGCACCGAGAGTACCGAGTAGGAGATCTTGTGCTGAAAAGAATCCTCCCTCCTCATACAGACCACAGGGGCAAATGGACTCCAAATTATGAAGGACCATTTGTGGTAAAGAAAGTTTTCTCTGGTGGAGCACTGATGCTTAGCACCATGGATGGTGAAGATTTCCCGTCCCCTGTGAATTCAGATGCAGTTAAAAAATACTTCGCATAAAATGACCCGCTGGACACAAAAATAGAATGTAAGTTCAGGCAAAAATAGGGCATCCCGGCGAGTCAAAAACAGAATAAAAGACTCGGGCAAAAATAAGGGAAAATAAACAAAAATGTACACCCGCTGAGTTGAAAAGCCGCATTGGACAGCTCAGGCAAAAATGGGTATCCCGATGGATTGAAAACCCGAAAGGGCGATCCATGCAAAACAAGGGAATAAGCGAACAACTGCATTCTGAATTCGTCTGTATCGTTTACAACTTGGTAAGCTTCGAAAGGATCAAGCTTCAATCAGAATCAACATTCTTCAAAAAGCAAGATGAGAAGAACGTCAAAAGTCATACGAGTCATAGTAAAGAGGAAGCTCCTTAAAGCGTCATCAACATTGCCAGCATTTTATTTCTCAATTTGTAACAATCTCCTCATTTCAGGGGATTTGTTTCTTTGACTGTATTTCGCCAATTCAAGGCATATGAATCAATAAAATCAGATTTTCAGTCACGTCTCGTTTTGTACATTTTATTTGCAAAAAAATGTCTGATGTCTAAAGGGAATACTGATTGCATAGAATACAGATGTTTATCTTCAAATAGAAACGTGCTTGCAGGAAATATACTTACTCTCAGAAGTGTCTAAACTCCTATGACGGAATCCAGTAAAGGATACCTCGGGATTACTTGTGCGTTTCTCTATCTTTTCAGGATTGCAGGTATCCAGAACACAGCTTGGGGCATGAAAGCTTCACCCCAGCAAGCTGACAAATCAACGCTCACTCAGTCTTAGCACCAAAAGTGTTTTCTCCCCAGCTGAGTTGCCACTTGTCCCTTCTCCCCAGCCGAGTTGCCGTTCCTTCCTCGGCCGAGTACAAAAGTCAGGGAACCATCTCCCCACAGAGCTCCAGCCTCTACCCAGAAGAGCAACGCATGAGAGAATCACAACAGAGTGAAGAAAGCTTCTACAAACCCCAGTTGGGTCCCTCATTATCAGGATGGGTCTATCAGTGACCTATTCCCCCAAGCAGATATTATCTCATCGGATCTACCAGTGATCTCATCCCCAGCTGGGATGTCCATTTCAACAGATCGATCAAAGACCTTCGTGGCAACGGGATCAGAATCCCGGTTTGGCATCTTTGCATAATCATGGCATTCACATCATGTTCACCCACAAAGCGTAGCATTCCGTCTAGCACGGAGCATTACGGCAAAAATCAAGCATATAGCATAATCATGAGCCACGTTTTGAATCAACACTTGTGAATAATGACAATCCGTCAATATACAGAATACTTCCCCCATATCCCCAGCGGAGATTCCCCAGCAAAAGCAGTTGCCTTACATTCACAAACATCAGTGTATACCCCTTGTGGCACCCGTCCGTGTCATATCCCCAGCAGAAAGCCAAAGACGTCCTCTTTGCACTCACATATACTTACATATGACAACCCTTTGACACCCGTCCGTGTCATATCCCCAGCGCAGTCGTCTACACTTTGTATATCAGATACTTGTTTATATTACACTCTTCTCTTTTTGACACTCGTCCGTGTCGCTCTCCCCAGCAGTTAAATACTCATCTATATACCAATCACTCTTATACTGATACTCGTCCGTATCTTATATATACCACTTGTATATCCCCTCAGATTCAACACTCGTCCGTGTTCTCTGTTAACCAGTTGATACTCGTCCGTATCATCATCTCTGAACACGTGTCAGTATTTGTTTCTACACGATACTCGTCCGTATCGTAGTCTTAAGGATACTCGTCCGCATCTTTAATCTATACACAATACCAAACACTTATACCTTTTGTTGCTTGGATATAAACACTCGTCCGTGTTTACTATTCCCCAGTAGATCGCCAACAAAACAAATTTTCTTTTTTATCTGACACTCGTCCTGTGTCATGATAAACCCTGAGAGCAGCCGTACCCTGCTAGGTGGTCGTCCTCCACCTCTTGATGGTTGTCCTCCATCATGCTCATCCGATGGCCGTCCCCATCGTTGATATTTAGCAGCCGTCCCCTGCTAGGTGGTCGTCCTCCACCTTTTGATGATCGTCCCTCATCATTTTATCCAATGGCCGTCCCCATTGTTGATTTTGGTTATCTGGCATTCGTCCTATGTCATGACAAACCTTGAGAGCAGCCGTCCCCTGCTAGGTGGTCGTCCTCCACCTCTTGATGGTCGTCCTCCATCATGCTCATCCGATGGCCGTCCCCATCGTTGACCTTTTGTCCGGCATTCGTCCTATGTCGCGATATTTTCGGCAGCCGTACCCTGCCAGATGGTCGTCCTCCACCTTAGATGACCGTCCCTCATCTTATACCCAACAGAGCAGCCATCCCCTGCTAGGTGATCGTCCTTCACCTTTTGATGACCGTACCTCATCATCTGTTTTATTTCATTTATTCTTTAACCCGATGGCCGTCCCCGTCGTGGTCCCTTTTCCTTTTAGCCCGATGGCCGTCCCCATCGTTGGTTACTTTACCTTTATGAACTTGATGGTCGTCCCCGTCATGTTTCATTAATCCCCAGAGAATTTTACAGCTTTATCTTGATGGCCGTCCCCATCATGATTCTTTTATCCCCAGCATGTCGGCCGTCCCCGTCATTGCTTTATTTTCCGCACTTTTCCCAACATGTCGGCCGTCCCCGTCATTGCTTTTTACCCAGCAGTCGTCCTCTGCTCGACGGTCGTCCTCCGTCGCCCACACTTTACAATATACTTTATTTTCTTTTACAATCTATATCCCTTTTCTTCTTCATTCTGTGAGTGCAAATTTTGGACTGTCTTTGGTATTCAACCACAAGTTATCTTGTTTGCCTGTTAAGCCGTTGCTTACATCCTGCACAGCTAACTCATGTTTGAATAGGGGCAACTGTAAACACCCCAAATTTTCCCTCACCCATTCACACCATGGCTTGTGATCATCTCATATGCATAAACACAATCATAACATCTCATACCACAATTTTGAGTCTTTGCATTGGTTCTAAGTCATCTGCATCTAGGGTTTGTGACCTGAGCAATCCAAGAGCTTCTTGAGCCACTCCAAAGGCCATCAATCACTTCAAAGGGGTACATGTATTTTCAAGCATCATATTATATCCTCTCAAAGTCAATAATGTCAAAGAATCACAAGAACTGAGATTGGTATGGAGGCAGAGCCAAGATTGACTGCACAGTTGACCTAAAATTAGGGTTTTGGTTTCAGAGGCCATAACTCCAATTTTTTTGATAATTCTTGTTTCTATTGGTCTCTATATAGTATAGGGAGTGTGCATATCAATTTTTATGAAGAAATTCCATGGGGAAGTCATCTGATCAAGAGTTGACTTTCTAGGCAAGTCAGTGCAAAATCAGGGCATCTGAGGCCCCCAATGACCCAACCAAGGGGTGATCTTCATCATTTTGAGTGTATTTGATCTTTATTTGATCAGGGAAGAAGGTTGAAGTTCACAAAATTCAAAAATTACAAGTTTTTGCAAAGTTGACTTTTTAGGGCATGGTTGACTTTTAATGAAATGTCATTTTATGCAACTTTTTCAACCCTTGCTTTTTGATCCAAAAATGCTTCAAATGGAAAAACTTTGGTCATGAAAGTTGTAGATTAGATCTTTCCCTTTTCAAAAAGTACAAGAACATGACCTAATTCATTTTGGATCAAAAGTTATGGTGTGTCAAAGTTGGCAAAAATCACTAATTTTCAAAATATGCACCAAATGGAAAACTTGCAAAAACTTTGTACCAAGGCATTTGTGATTTCTAGTTCATATCAAACCAATATGCAAGCATCATACAAGTTCTAAAAATCAGATTTGACCCAAAAGATCACATGTTTCATGGTTTGTGAAGCAAGATATTTCCATGTGAACCAAAGGTGATCAAGTTGCAAAACCATCATAACACTTCCATCCACTTGATGCCTTGGATGCTGAACCAGCCCTAGCCTTTCCCCTCACCATGCTGCGCCAGCCCACACCCTTGTACTTGGCTAGAAGTTGCCCATGCTTTCTCTTACACAAGAGTGGACTTTTTGCAAAAGCTAGCACACCTATCACAAAAGGCCAAGTCACATCACCTGACCAATAAGATTTGTTTATGTGGATCAAATGCCAGCCATTTTCATACAACAAGCAAGCCTGAAGCAAGCCATAGCATCACATTCCCATTTTCACTCCCTCAAGCAAAAGTCTTCGAATCTCATTCCACAAGCCATAAACACTCAAACAAACTCCACTAATCTTCTCACCATGCCTCACTGAACCCAAACCAGTAAGACATAAGCCTGAAACAAGCAAGAACTGAACTCTCCCATTTTTCACTCTCAAAGCCAAAGCCTTCGAAACTCATTCCACAGGCCACAAACACTTGAACAAACTTCACAAACCTTCTCAAATCATCATCCTGATCACAAAGAACCCCTCACCTTTGCCTGAAACAGCCTGAATCACAAACACCATTCTCACCTGAGTTTGAACAGAACTTGTTCAATCTCCCTAACCAGCCAGCATAAACTTCTTCTAAGCATCCAGACATCATCAAGGGGTCATAAGGAGTGGATTTCACAAGGAGGGGAGGTCAGAAAGTTGCAAGATTGAAAGCTTCGAAACTCAGGTAGCTCAAGAACATTTTTTCCAGAAATCCTTTTTTAAGTTCTTAAGTTGTTATTCATGCTTCCCTGATCATAAATATGTCATTGGTTTTGAAAATGGTGGAAAAATAAGGATGTAATCGTGTTCTGAAAGTCTTGCCCAAAAATTTTGTTTGTTTCGATTCATGAGATTGATGAAATATAAATGATGTTTGTGTTAGGGTTTTGATTCAGTGGGTTATGGGGATCATTTCTGTGTTCTTAGATTTCATTTTAGTTACGTTTTGAGAGTTTTAGAAATTTTCAGGTGGGGTTCCCACCGGAGAAGACGACCGGAGGTCTTCTCCGGCCACCTGAAAATAATTAGGGTTTTAGTCCTGCAATTAAGGAAGTTTGAATCTGGTACGTTGGATCCCTTGACTTTGTTGACTTCGCGCGCGTGTGTGTGGTTGTGATTCATCATTAGAAACCCTAATCACAATTAATTATTTAATAATTCAGATTAACCAAGTTTGAATGTGGGCCTTTGATCTGCGCGCGCAGTCAACCCTTTCCTGGCCAGACTCAATCTCAGCCATCCATCCAGCATACTTCCATTTATTCTGATTTTAATTTCATTTGTTTCATATTTATTTTCTACAATTTATTTAAAATAGTAAAAACCATTTAAAAATTATGAAACTTTTTGTCAAGAGTTTCATTAATTTTTAAAACACAAAAATATTTTTATTTTTATTTTTAGCATTAAAAAAGTATTTTTAAATATTTAAAAGTTTATTTTTAATTGATTAATGAAAATTAATTCATTAAAAATACTTTTAGGTATTTAAAAATCACCAAAAAATTCATGAAATGTTTTAAGACATTTAGAAACATTGTCCAACCTTCAAACCAAATTTATTTTTTGATCTTGATGCATTTTAAGAATTTTTCATTGAATTAAAATCATTTTTATGCATTATTTTGATCCAAACTTCAAAAAATCATTTCTGCCTAACCCTAAAGAGTTGGACCTTGGTTCTTTTTGCATTGCATTGTGTTTAGCATGTAGTTTGTGAGATTAAATGGCTATGATTTGATCTTTCATTTTCCATTTGTTTGATAGTTTTCTTGTTAAGGAACCCTAAAACCCTAGAAATCTTAAGAAAATCATAACTTGAATTTGGTTAGGAGTTGAGACCTCTCCTTTGGGCAGTGAGTTAGTATAGGTTTAGGGATCCTTTGAGTGCATTTTCAATTTTTTTAAATGTTGTTTGCTTCTGATTTTGGTTTGTGTTTGATGTATTGTTCATAAACCCTAATTTGGGCTTCCATATGCATCCATCTTGCATTTTCTTACATAACATGACTTGCCATGACATTCCCTGCCTCCATTTGATTCATTGAACATCATAAGACATATTGAAAGCATGTTTGATCATTGCATCTTGCATTTGTCATGTTGTATGCCATATGCATCTCATAACTTTTCATGTATGTTCTTGGTTCTTAACTTGCTCCATTTGCATTCATAGGCTTGTATGATCATCCACATGTTTTGTTTCTGGTTTGTAGCATCTCATAGCATCATTAACATCACATATTTGCTTCTGGTTTTGGTTTGCATCATGTAATTTCATCCCATTTTGCATTGCATTGCATTTCTTTCCTAACTTTTCAGGTGGTAAGTGATTTTGAGAAGTGAATTTTCCTTCACTTCTCATAACTTTTCTTTTCATCTCTCTTGCATCCATGCTGCATTTTATCTTGTATTTGAGATTGAGCTTGCTCATTCTTCTTCTTCTCACTTTCTTTCTTCAAGTGACTTGTCTTCTTAAATGAAGCAAGTTACTTTGCTTCTCCTGATCCTTTCATCTGCTTCCTGGTGGTTCCATTGAAGATTTCTCTTGTTAACCTCACAAACCTTAGGAACAACCAAGCATGACAATTATTAGGGTTTTGATTAGTCTCCCCTCTTAGTTTTACCTTTGTGTCTCTTTTGAGTCTTCTCTTCTCACCTCATAATCAGGGACTAAACCCTAAAGGCTTTAAGGCTTTGTGATTAAGCTTATGCCTGCATCCTTCTCTTAGGATGGAGTGTATAACTTTAATCCTAAGTGTTAAACCCTTAATGTGTTTAACTCTCTTAATCAATTCACATAATAATCATCAAGACATCACACTTGTAACTTGGGCCTTGCATTAGGGTTCTAATTCTTCCTTAAGTGGTTAAGAAGGACTAACCCTAGTGTTAATGGACAAGTCCCCCTCAAGTTGTCTTATTAACCCTAAAAATCACTTCATCATCATGTCACTAAATAAAATCCACTTAATCAAAGGCTTGTTTTGTCATGAGTTTAATCCCTAATCATGGATTAAGCTGAGGAGCTTTCCTCAGCTTAAACATTCTCATCTATTATCCTTCTATTAGGATGGTGTAATGAGTCTGTTAAATCCCTGATTATGGCTTAACCTCATTACTTAACACTAAACAAAAACCACAAAAACACCTAAATAATCACAAGTAGTTTAATGATCTTAATCATATACCAAAGGTGATTAAGTGTGAGAATCTGACTTCACACTTAAGGTATTCTCATTACCCCTAATCAGAGGGAAGATGTGATGAGTCTACTAAATCCACTGGTTTAGGCTTAAGCTCATTAACTTATGACAAACTTTCAAAAGCAATAAAAGACTGAAAATACAAAAACAAACAATAATCGTCTCCCTCGGGATTCTTTTCTCATCTCATTCATTCACAAACGAGAACTCGCTTCTTCCGTCTAATGCAAGACAGTTTGCATCTGTGCCAGACAGATCATACACTTGAGCATAGGCAAGTAAGCAGTTCACAAGTCAATTCATCTGTCAGTCTCTTTGGGTCGAACTACGGTGTTCTGACTTCCTCATTGCACGAGAGGATACGTAGGCATAACTTAACGGTTATCGAACAAAAGTCTCTGTATATTCCCCCTCTTTCCAGCTTCATTCTTTAGCCTCATGATCTTGGGCATCTTATTCCTGTTCTTACACTGACACTGTACATATTACACTTCACCCTTCTCTTACACTGATACCTGTACATCCTTTTCCAGCTCATTTATACACAAATTGCACTGACACTACCCCTTTAAAACACAAATCTTTTAAGCGTGGATCCCGTCGAGTACGGCGGACAATCTGGGTGCTAATACCTTCCCAGGTTGTAACCAACCCCCTTTCTCAGTCTCTCTGGTTCGCAACCGTCTTATCCGTATCTTTCTAGGTTTATGCAGCATTACCTTTCCTCCGGGATAAAAATGCCTAGCTGGCGACTCTATTCATCTCCAGTGAGTTCACGGCTGTGTGTTCTCATTGTCCCTCTCGCCGACCGTTCGCGTCTGTACCTTTATTTGGGCCTGGTCCCACTTATCGGGAGCGACAATACTGAAGTAAATTCTCTTAAAAAACAAAAAGTATTTGACTCCATTACAGCTATACTGAAAGATGTGAAACCAGTTGGGTATAAATGGGTCTTTGTAAGAAACGAAATGAGAAAAATGAGATTGTCAAATACAAGGTTCTCCTTGTTGCACAAGGTTTTTATCAAAGACCCGGAAGCTATTATGAGGTAACTTATTCTCCTGTTATGGATGACATTACTTTTCATTATTTAATTGGTGTATCAGTATTTAACAAACTTGATATGTATCTTATGGATGTTGTTACTACTTATTTGTATGAATCACTTGATATTGATATATACATGAAAATCCCTGAAGGATTTAAAATACCTGAGACATTAATTCCTATAGAAATATATGCAATTAAGCTGCAAAGATCATTGTATGGATTAAAACAATTAGGGCACATGTGGTATAATAGACTAAGTAAATATTTGCTTAAAGGAGCCTATGAAAATAATCTTATTTGTCCTTGGGTTTTTATAAGAAAAACAATATATGGTTTGGTAATAATTGTTTTTTATGTTGATGATTTAAATATCATTGAAACTAATGGAGAAATAAATGAAGCAAGAGATTACTTAAAGAAAGAATTTGAAATAAAAGATTTGGGTAAAACAAAGTTTTGCATTGGTTTACAGATTGAGTATACTGAAAATGGTATATTGGTACATCAATCAAATTATACAGGAATGATATTATAAAGATTTAGCATGGACAAAGCGAACCTTTTAAGTACTCCGATGATGGGTAGAACGCTTAACGTTAAAAATGATCCTTTTAGAACCAAGGAACTTAATGAAGAAGATCTTGCTCTGAAGTACCATACCTCAGTGCTATTGGGACACTCATGTATCTTGCTAACTATACAAGACATGATATAGCTTTTGCAGTTAAATTACTAGCAAGATTTTGTTCGTGTCCTACTAAAAGACATTGAAAAGGACTAAAGCATATATTTGGATATCTTCGAGGTACATCTAACCTTGGTTTGTTTTACTCTAACGATACAAAACCAATTTTGCTTGGTTATGCAGATGCAGGATATTTTTCAGATCCACATAATGCTAAATCACATATTTGATATATATTAACATATGGTAACACTGCAATATCATGGAGATCACAAAAGCAAACACTTGTAGCAACTTCTTCAAATCATGATGAAGTAATTGATCTTCATGAAGCAAGCAAAGAATGTAGATGGTTATGATCGGTAACTAGACATATCCAAGGAGCATCTGGTTTACCAATTGATAATAATCCAACTATTTTGTATGAAGATAATGTGGCATGTGTTACCCAGATGAAAGAATATTACATCAAAAGTGATAGAACCAAGCATATACCTCCAAATTTCTTTTCATTCACACAAGAACTCGAAAGGAACAAAGAGTTTAATCTAGAATATATTTGTTCTAGTGATAATATGGCAGATCTCTTCACAAAGGCACTTCCTACTTCAGTTTTCAAGAAGCGTGTATAAAATATTGGAATGCGTCACCTTCGAGATCTTTAAAGAAGAACTAAATGTGTTTTGTTGAGGGGGAGCATCATATTGTACTTTTTTCCCTTTATTAAGGTTTTTATCCCAGTGGGTTTTTCCTAATAAAGTTTTTAACGAGACAATATATGTTCCCATAAGTTCCTCCTTGATAAGACTTCGATGGAGCACCATAATAGATATTTCAAATGGGGTGTTATAATATTATTATAACATACATATTTATCTACATACTATTATAGGTTTGAAATACCTATCTAAAATAGTAAAACTAATTATTATATTGGTGTAATAGTAGTATAAATATCATCTTTGGTAATGTAATATTTATACCAAAAACTTACTATGAAAGCATTCATAAGTTTTTCTCTCTTTCATCTTTTCATCTCTTTGATAATTCAAACTAGTTTAGTAGCTTATATTAGTTCATAAATATTAACTAATGTTCTAAAATCGGTTTTTCTCAACAATATATATATATATATATATATATATATATATATATATAATGAAAAATTGATCAAATTGTGATCGCTACATTAAAATCTGATTTTATTAAATTATATTATAGGCTAAATCACTTGTTGGGTCCTTTAACTTATTTAATTGTAACACTTTGGTTCTTTATGTTTGTTTTGATTCAAGTAGGTCCTTTATGTTACTTGAGTGTTGCACCGTTACCCTTCTAATGAACTTTCGTTAAAAAATGTTGATGTGGCATAACTTTTGCTGATATGGCGTTAAACATTGTTGGGTTGTTATTATTCCATTTATTATTTAATTATGTTATCACCACAATAGAATGTTAAAATAAATATGCATGTTAATCCAACTAAAATCTTTCTTTCCATTAACCCTAAACAGTTTAAGCGAGCTCAAGAATTTCTGAAGACATCAACCCATCTGAAGGACGAAGACGCCACCATTTACGCATACGGTTTTGAAGGTGAAGTAGTTGAGGTACGTTCTTAAACCCTAAACAGTTTATGGATTGTTGTTTGGTGATCTTTCTCAGGTTTTTATTGGGTTAGCTTGATTGATTTTAGTTTTGTGTATGTTTTATGTGAATAGGTTAGATATGGATGTATTTTACGTTGATTTTCACCATGGGGGATATTTTGATGGTGACAAATATGAAGGGGGGGAGTGTCGAACTGGAAGTGCGGTGGTGATAGATGGAGTTACTTAGAGATTTTGGGTGTTGTTAAGGAGATGAAGTATCCAGGTGTTGTTGAAATCTGGTATGATTTTGTTGGTACATTGAAGGCTCTTGAAAATAACCATGGCGCAATAGAAGCAATGAACTGATCAAAGACTAAAGGTAAGGTTGACATCTACATTTTTCATCCAATTTCTCAACCTGATATAGTAGATGTTTTACCTGAACCCCCAACTGATGATGTTACTGAGGCCCAACAAGAAGTTGTAAATGAAGCCCAAGATGAGGATGTCTTCGAACCTTATCTTGAGGTTGTTACCGAGGTCCAACAAGAAGTTGTAAATGAAGCCTAAGCTGAGGATGTAAATGAGGCCCCACATGAGGAATTAAATGAGGCCCCACATGAGGAATTAAATGTATTTTGGAACTAAATGTATTTTGGAAATTTGTATTTTGGAACTAAATGTATTTTGGAACTAAATGTGTTTTCTGTATTTTGGAACATAATTATGTTTACATATGTTATGAATCAGCATTATTATGGGTTCTATCATAAATTTATTGTGGTTCTACAATATTATGGGTTGTGTTATAACAATGATTAATATGTAATAAAAAGGTCCTACAACTTTTTAAATTGTAACGACAAGGTCCTTTAACTTTTTGAATTGCAACAAATATGTCCCTTAAATTCTATTAGTTGTAACACAAATAATATTAAATGCAAAACTGATTACACATTATATTGCAGTAACAAGACTAATACACAATTGCAGCACAAACACCAGAGATGCAGTTCACATAACAAACTTACTAAAATCAACACTTCTTAAGCTACATACTAACTAACTTTACCACTTCTTAACCAACATACACATCAAGACTACTAAAATGAAAACTAAACAAATTATGCCATAAACAGATATCTTCAAAATCTTCAACATGTTCTTCAACATCTCCTTATTATAGTTGTCATCCTTTCTAAGCATGTTGATTTGTACATCCTTTTCACCACACTTGGAACATTTTGGATTGTATATGTCTTGTATCTCTGGTTTGCCTTCATCACTTTGTTGGTTTACGTACCA
Source organism: Lathyrus aphaca (assembly GCA_963966055.1). Taxonomy (NCBI): domain Eukaryota; kingdom Viridiplantae; phylum Streptophyta; class Magnoliopsida; order Fabales; family Fabaceae; genus Lathyrus; species Lathyrus aphaca. Next base: position 516,013,359 of record OZ014522.1, read on the forward strand.
CTCAAATAAATTGCACCCAAGATTTTCATCTTCACTCTGTCAACAAAGTCAGTTATGGAGTTAAACATATTATACACTCAGACACAGAAAAACTCAAACTATTCACAACTCACGTACCTGAAAATATATGCATCCCCAAAATAGTTTCCCCACATTTCTTCATCGCTTCTTAACTTTCCTTATCACTGCTTTGGCACCACATGAACAAATTAGTTCGATTGCAAGTAGAGATGATCTTTAAATGATTGTATTTTCGTTGTCCATTTTTTGATTTATACCACAGCTACTGAGAGATGCCATTGATGAAGATATGAAGGAGATGAATGACAAAGAGATTAGGGTTCTAATTTGGGAAATTTATAATAACCCTTTTAATTTTCAATTGTGGTGATAAAATAATTAAATAATAAATAGAATAATAACAACTCAGCAATGTTAAAAGTCATATCAGCAACATTTATGTCACGTCAACTTTCTTTATAATGGAAGTTATTAGAAGGGTAACGATGCAACACTTAAGTAACATAAATGACTTATTTGAAACAAAACAAACATAAAGGATCAAAGTATTATAATTAAATAACTTAAAGGACTCGGCATCGGCAAGTAATTTAACATATATTATATTATACTATGCAAGTGAAATATAGAGCAAAGCCTATAATTCATATACATGCAATCCAAATCGGTCAAAAAGATACTCCTACCAATGATTTATCATTAACCTCTTCGACAATGTTTTGTTTATAACATTATTCACGGTTAAGAAAGAAAATACCGACAAATTGGTCGGTGTAATTGAGGGGTGAAACAAAAACATTACTACATAAACCAACATCAAAAATTAACATATCCCATAAAATTTCATTGTGTGGTCCTCTCCAAATTGATTGTTTGATACCACTTTACTTGTTATCATACACACATTATGATTCTTCTCTTTATCCTACGCACCCTTTCCACTACTATGTCATCATGTAGAGACAAATTCCACACACAAACACACACCATTCTCACTCATCCTCTAAACTTTCAACCATAATTCTAAATCCAACTAATATCCACCATGTCCTCAAGTGCAACAATTTGGAGCTATGAAGAAGAAAAAGCATTTGAGAATGCCATAGCCATGCATTGGATTGAAAAACAAGATTCAAAAGAACAAGAATGGGAAAAGATTGCTTCATGTGTCCCTAACAAAACCATGGAGGAAGTGAAACAACATTATCAAGTATTGGTAGATGATGTTAGTGCAATTGAGGCAGGTCATGTTTCATTTCCAAATTATGCTAATGAATTAGAAACTAGTTCGAATAAAGATTCTTCTAAGTCCACCACTAGTTTGGATAAGAGATCAAGTTGTAATTTTGGTAGTGGGTTTTCTGGTTTGGGACATGACTCTTCCACCCACCATAGTAGTGGGAAAGGTGGATTGTCAAGGTCTTCATCATCAGAACAAGAAAGGAGAAAAGGAATTCCATGGACAGAAGAAGAGCATAGGTACTTTCTAATTGCATGTTCATCTTTAAATTTGTCTCTTTTTATATATCTGTTTATCGGTCTTTCCGTCTGTCTATCTGTCTACTGATTTCAATAGACGTATTAGTTAGATGAACTATGTTTCAACAAAAATTCAATTGAACTAAAGGTTTTGGATTTATTTTTTCAGGCTATTTTTACTTGGCCTAGACAAATTTGGAAAGGGAGATTGGAGGAGTATTTCAAGGAACTTTGTGATATCAAGGACACCAACACAAGTGGCAAGTCATGCACAAAAGTATTTCATAAGATTGAATTCAATGAATAGAGATAGAAGAAGGTCTAGTATTCATGATATTACTAGTGTTAACAATGGAGATGTAGCTAGTAATCATCAAGCACCAATAACAGGTCAACATGGTAACACAATTCCTTCAAATTTAGGACAATCAATGAAGCATAGAGTTCATCCTCATCATCCTGGTGCTGGTTTAGGAATGTATGGAGCACCAGTTGGACATCCTGTTGTTGCTCCTCCGCCTCATATGGCTTCTGCAGTCGGGACTCCGGTCATGCTTCCCCATCATCCTCATCATCATCCACCTTATGCTGTTCCTCTTGCTTACCCTATGGCACCCCCACCAATGCACCAATAACAACTCTTTATTTCCTTCTTTTGTTGCGGAAATAAAGTTTAGACGAATTGAATTCCGAGAATTTACCAGGTCGGATAAAATCTGACAGAGATACTTACATATTATTCATCAACGTGGTTTTCACATCGGCAACAAAATTTGAAGTCGGATCTTTATAAAATTTGTGTTGAATCTTTCATGCTTGAACCAATCTTCATTGGTTCAAATCCTCTTTATTTTATTTGTTAGTTTAGTGGGGATTTAAAGAAAAGTCCTCTTATGTGATAAGTTAAGTCATAACTCTGTTATGTTAAATAAATTCTGCTCTTGTTAATTTACTCAACAAGTTGAGGAATTCAATAATGGTATTGAGTATGTAGACTGTTTTAGTTGGTTTAGTAAATTTCCTTATTAGGTGGGGGTCATGGTGTATATGTACATAGATATGATTATAATAAATAGGAGTACCAATGAATTGAAGTAACTGATCATCTTTTTATTGCCAAGATCATTATGTCATGTCCTTTTTATTTGATAAATAGAAATATCATTACTTTTCATGTCTCTACGTTGATGAGACTTAAAACTAACTATTGTTGATTTTCTGTTTACAAGATGTCTAGTCATTGTTGTTGAATGCCTTTATGAAAGTTGAGGGAAAAAAAAACTTGTTATTTTCTTTAAACATCAAATTCAATTAAAAGCAAGTATCTAGAGTTATTACATGTGCCCTGTTATTTATAGAAAATCAAGACTTAAAACTAATTATTGAAAAAGGGCATCATTAGATCCGTCAATAACAAGAAAAATCATAACATGATTAAGAAGTAGAATCTATCATCATAATGTAAAAGCCACCTTTTTCAAAATTATCATTTTGTCATTATAAATTAAAAACCACCTTACAACAACAACAAAAAGAGATGAACAGACCCATAAATTCAATAAATAATACACTTACATTAAATTTAGTAGGCATAAAAATTGACCTAAAGTGGCATTTTTTCATTGAAAGAACTCCATTCAAGTTGAAACAAACACATAATACGTAGCCTTTTTTAGCATGTTAGAGAAAGAGAGAGATTGGGAACCACAGGTTACATCTATGCCCTCCTTGTATTCCTCCTATAGTCTCCCTTTCATCTCAATATTCTGACAGTTGCATCTCATACAAGGAGTGTTGCAAGCTATAAATTATTTCAGACAAGATCCATATTCCTCCTTTCATCTAATGAATGTCATTAATGGTGCATATCTATTTGTTTGCTTTCATTACAACTTCTAACCTGCTTTTCATAGCAGGTTGGATGATGGATCTCCACTTCTAACCCCATTTTCAAATTTTCTTCTACCAAAAGAATGAACTTACACTTTGACTTCTTGACAAGCAAACAATTAACACATTTTAAGAACGGAAAACTCTGCATACATAAATTGAAAGACAATGCTTATATAAGAGTTACAAAAACGATTAATTCCTCGCATTATCATGTCAATAGCTTCTCAAATATTCAAACAAGGAACAAGGAAGTCATTTGTATCCTTTACCTACATGAGAGGTTTCTTCTAAGCTACTCTTTCACAATTTCTGTGTCAACTTTAAGCACTTACAAGGTCAACCAAAAAATATGTTATCTGGAATCAAGATGGAATATACAACATGCTGATAACTACTAGGTATTCCTGTACTTCAAAATTCAGCTCAACAAAGTCATTTTGATTTTACACGGCGATGACGGTTCAGCATTCGGAATAAGAAACTTCTACGACCCCACCTCCACCATTTTGGTACCAAAATTCGGCGTCTCTTTTTTGTCTGTTTGCCTACAACTGAAAAAATATGATCAGGTATTTCAGAGCTTCACCAGAAATACTAATTCTAATCTCTCCTGCCACAGTTCACATAATTTTTGTAAAGCAACATCCTGTGATGCATGTATACCTGTGCCGGGACGGGATACAATATTTTAAAAATAATTAAGCTATAGGTACGTGGGGATACAATATTTTAAAAATAATTAAGATATAGGTACTTCAATAAAAAAAATATATATATTAATAGAGAACTAAATTGTTAACTCACAACAAAACATCATAAAAATTTAAAAGGTATGATTACAGAACTACATTTTTAATTTACAACACAACATCACAATAAAAGTTTTAAAAAAAGTGTTTTTTAAGTTACAAAAATACAAAAACAATGTATTGATATGAGAAAATCACAAATTTTACTAGAAACATGGACGGATATGTTCTCGCTTAATTACTTCACCCTTACGGACCTTGTGATTGAAGGACTGTAGACGGAATATCTTTGCTCAGCCCCATCAGCCGTCCCATCAACCCTTCAATTCTTAAATAACATTGAACAGGAAAAACCCACATGAGCCCAAAGGGACGGCCCATTAATCATTTGACCAGATTAGAACATGGAGATTGCAGGGCACAAACGAAAGGGTCATATGGTGAGGACGCAAACTGACTCCGGCCCAACGCTCACTCTTGCTCAGCTCAATATTTCCCAACTATAGATCGTGGTAGAACGTGTCAATCAAGGTGGGGGCCATGTGACTGAGTTTATAGGTGTTTGAACTGATCCTCGCAGCAACCAGAATGGGACACAGAATCTATAAATACCCCAGCCCTTCGGCTGAGAGATTCACTTTTTTGCAGATCAGAATTTAAGAAAACAAAAAGGCTCTCTTGCACATCTCATTGTGGGCAGAGGTAATCTCTATTGTACTACCCATAAGTACAGTTGGAGTCCACCGTGGAGTCCGGTAAAACTAATCTGGACCGCACCCCCATCTAAAACACTAACTGCTTATCCGACAATAGTGAGACAAGACACCGCCAGCAGCAGCAGCAATCAAGAAACCATAACGGAGATGTAGAACATTATGGAAGAATTATGTCGTACCAACAAAATCTAGCAAGATAACATTTTACAGCTCCAACAACAGCGACACGATGACAATCCACCTGAGGCTGAGGAGATCCTAGATCCCCCGGCCCCTCCCTAGTGAAATCTGGGATGCACATGTGCCAGAAAATTTCAGGCTGCCATCATTGATAGTCATCAACAGAGAGAGCAACCCACGGGAGCACATCAATGTGTATGTCACCGCCTCGCCATCAATCCCACAGTGAAACCAGTAACACAGAAACCGTAAGGTTAGCGAGGAGAAAGGGGCACATATAGGCAAAGAGTAAGGAAAATTGAAGGGAGGTTTCATTATAGAGATCAAGTATCCGACTTGGTTAGCAAATGTGATGTTGGCTCGAAAGTCATCCCATAAGTTGCCAATGCATGTAGATTTCACCAATCTAAACCTGATGTGTCCTAATGATCTTTATATGATGCCAAACATCGACAAAACTTAGAGCATTTTGGACGCCAACTCTGACTACAACCAGATAAAAATGGACCCCTTAGACACGCCTAAGATGACCTTCGTGTCAAACAGAGTTATTAATCTCGGATAGCAGAGCGGAGCGGCCGACCCAAAAAATGGGATAGCGGATAATGGGATAATTATATGAATATATATATATATATATATATATATATATATATATATATATATATATATATATATATATATATATATATGAAAATAAAAACAGAATATTCAAAAAATAATGGTAAGGGTAAAAGACTGCACGTTACTAGTATCAATAATTATGTGGTACAAGTATGTGTACTGTTATCACACTTTTCATTGGGTTTTGAAAAGTACTTTTGACTTTTCAACCCTCTTTTACCAATTTATTATGCAATTCAGCAATATACACCTACGACTTTTCAACCCTCTTTTACCAATTTATTATGCAATTCAGCAATATACACCTACCGTTTTATCTCATCCATTGTTTCACTTTCTCCTTCGTTATCGTTTGTCTCTCTCTTCTACCTTCTCTGCTCAAAACTCAACCCTCAATGTCTCTATCTCTTCCTTCTTCTCCGCCACCGTCAAAACTCACGAATAAAAAAAGAAAAATCGGGTAACCTACTCCGCCCAGGAAACACAGCGCTACCCGCAAACCGCTATCGCGAATAACCCGGCAGCGATCCTTACCTGCAATTCACTCCCTACTTTTCGCACGGTAGGTTGTCGCCCTGGCCAGAGCGCCTGGGATCTCGCCGGGAGCGGCCACTTTTGATAACTCTAGTGTCAAACAATTGTAATTACAACTACAATGTTATGCCCTTTAGACTGAAGCATGCTAGTGCCACCTATTAGAGATTAATGAACGTTGTATTTTCTAATCAAATAGGGCACACGTTAGAAGTGTACATTGATGACATGGTCGTGAAGACCATGGAAGGAGGAAATCACTCTGGTGGCCTAGAAAAGATCCTGAAATCGGTCAGAAGTTGCAACATATGTCTGAACCCCGACAAATGTTCTGTTGGGGTTCAGGCGGGAAATTTCTTGAGATTCGTGATGACCAGAAGGGGAATTAAAGCAAACCCTTAACTGCATTGCCATCATTAATATGAGAGGCCCCACCTCGGTGAAAGAAGTCCAGCTGCTAACAGGGGCAATTGACCGCCTTGTCCAAATTTCTCTCATGTGCAGGCAATAATGCTTTCCACTTTTTTGCTACTCTAAAGTAGAGGTTCAAATGGACGAGTGAGTGCAAACTATTCAATCTGTCATATTCTGAAGAAGTCTGATCTGGCAGATAGAATGGTGTCTTGGCCGGTGAAGTTATAAAAGTATGATATCAATTTTGTGTCGAGAGGCAGGTCCCTTGTAAGTGAGGAGGTCTCGCGTGTCTGGAAACCTTAAAAGGGCAATGGCAATAGGATAGTATTGGAAGCCCCAGGCAACATCCTTATAGAACAATCCTTGAGGTTTGAAATTAGGGTCAGCAATAACCAAACAGAGTATGAGACCATCATCATCGGGATGAACCACACCATAGAGATGGGCGCCTCAAATCTCAAAAAGCCCAAAACGACTCCCAATTAATCGCCAATCAATTAACATGCAAGTATCAAACGAAGACCCAACTCGTCAAATATATAGAGTTCAAGACTTAACTAAAAATTTCAAGTTCTTTAAGATAGTTTATGTGCCCGAAGAGCATAACGCTCAAGCAAATCTCTTACCGAAGCTCGCCAACACCAAGAAGTCAAATCATAATAAAACATTAATACAAGAAACTCAACCTATGTCCAGCGCACAAAAGCGTTGTCAGCGCCCAAAACTGGATGACCCCTATAGTTCACTATTTGCCAATGGAAGAGCTTCCTTAAGAGAAGCCGAAGCAAAGAGGATCAGAAGATTAGCTGCGAAGTATACCATGGTAGGAGAAAAGTTGTACGAGATGGGAAGAGTCTCCCCAATGCTAAGATGTTAGGTCAAGGATGAGACTGCATTGGTTCTTACTGAGGTCCACAAAGGGGTATGCGGAAGTCACATTGGTAAGCGAGCACTTGCCCACAAGCAACTGAGAGTTGGTTATTATTGGTTGACCCTGATGAAAGACAGTGTTGACTTCGTCAAAAAATGTGACAAATACCAAAGGCATTCCAACCTCCTCCACACGTCAGCCGAGATTCTCCATTTTGTCACGTCCCCATGGCCCTTTTACCAGTGCGGCGTCGAGATCCTACGTCCTTTCCCCGTAGCGATGGGTCAACTGAAGTTTTAGATCAGGGATGGACTACTTCTAAAAATGAATAGAGGTTAAAACCGAGTCCAAAATCACAAGAGTGTGTCGTTTCTACTAGAAGAAACTCATTTACATGTACGGCTTGCCAAGGAGTATTGTCTCGGCCCCAGTTCCCCAGCTCAATCGTGGTAGAATTCTCATCAACTAGGAATTCAGAGAAAGTTCGTTTCAATCATCCACCCACGAGCGAATGGAGGCAGAATCAACCAACAAGGTGATCATGTGTGGGATAAAGAAGTTAGACGATGCCAATGGTACATGGGTCGAACAACTGCACGAGGTATATTTGTTATCTTTGATTTCGTTTAATCTAACATTTTTTTGTTTAAGGTGTGGTCATATTTAATATATTGTCTACAAAGGTTAAGTGCTCATATCATCATACAATGTCCTACTCAACCACTAAGGAAACTTCATTCGAGATGGTTTATGGCACATACGCTATGTTGCAAATGGTGATTAATACGCCCACATGGTGTCGTGAGCAATTAAATGAGACCGAGAATGAAGCCAGAGAGACCACTCATATTCACGAGTTTGTAGCAAAGCAAAGAGTCGTCGCAAATGGTGATTAATACGCCCACATGGTGTCGTGAGCAATTAAATGAGACCGAGAATGAAGCCAGAGAGACCACTCATATTCACGAGTTTGTAGCAAAGCAAAGAGTCGTCAGACGATGCAACTCCAAGGTAATCCCAAAAGGAGAATAAAGGAAGGCAATTTTGTGCTTAAACAAGTTGTGGCGCCTACTCGAATTAGGAAGTTGTTATCCAACTAGGAGTGACCATATCGCATACGTCAGAAGTTCCCACATGGTGCTTACAAGCTTGAAGAATTGGATGAACAACTCACCCCCAGAACCTGGAACTCAATAAACCTGAGATACTACTACAGTTAGTTGTTATGTTTTTAACGCCTGAATAAGGCGAGGACGTTTATCCTGATATACTACTACAGTTAGTTGTTATGTTTTTGTCGATTGAATAAGGCGAGGACGTTTATCCTTTCACTCTTCGAACAATCGGCATTAGTTCTTTAATGAATACTCTCTCCTTTACTTTATAAGTGTCACTTTTTGAATAATTTTATGTTCCTTTTTAATTGTCACTTGTAAATTTCAAGATAGTATTAAATGTATTTTTTGTCAAAATTACCCCTAAGTAATTATTACCGAGATAGAAAAAGTAAAATGAATGTAATAAATAACTATGGGTAGTATATATAAAATGAGAATTATTGTATGAAAAGTAATAATATTGATTAACTTTCTTGGTATGTGTCAAAAATCAAAAAGTGACACTTAAAAAGGAACTGAGGGAGTAAGATTTATCATTAAAGGATCTTTGTCGCCGTATCAGGCATATGAACCTTGTCGCCTTATCAGACATATGAATGTTGGATTTTCATTGAAGGATCCTTGCCACTTTATCAGGCATATGAAAATTGGACCTTCATTGAAGGGTCCCTGTCATCATATCGTCATCATATCAGACACATAAATGCAGAACCTTGATTGAACGATCCTTGCCAAAGCAAATTCGACTAGCCCCAAGCAACGTTTGAGGGACTCACCCCAAGCATCGCTTAAGGGATTCTCCCCAAGAGTCGCTTAAGGGACTCGCCCAAGAGGAAAATTTATTCAATCAGGGCAACATGAAAGAAAGATGCCTCGAAAGTAATTGAAATAACGAAGGAAGAAATCAAAATAACATAAGGCAAATCACCCCAAAATCGGAACGTTTTCATTAATAAACCCCGAAGGGAGTGGTTACTGAAATTCTGTGATCAGGTATGAGATGTCCTAAGAGATGTCCCAACACTTGATAGGACACTTGACAAATTTAACCAAAACTTAAATAGCAAGAAAAGTAAACAACACAGAAGTTTGTTAACCCAGTTCAGTGTATAACCACACCTACATCTGGAGGCTACCAAGCCAGGAGGAAATCCACTATAAGTATTATTAATTCTAGACTTAAACCACCCTGTTTAATCTATCACTTAATAACTACCCAATGCAATTTCTACCTAAGACACACCTTAGATAAGAGTACCCTACTCACTCCCCCTCAATCACACAGTGATCAAGTTTACAAGTTTACAAAAATTGAAGACATCCTTCAAAAATACAGCTTGATCTTACTTAACAGTTTCAATCAAGTCACAAATGCACTTTTGCTTAAAAGCTTATAAAGTGGTACATAAAAACAACCTGCTATTAAAACACTAGACACCCTATTTGGTCTTCTGAAATTCGTACTCAATTCTATGAGTTTCTGTTGCTTAAATAGGTATCTGAATTTTGGGCTTACTGTAGAATGATCCAGCCCTAATGTGCAGCAGCTGTCACCTTGAATTTAGGGTTTGTTACCTCCTATATTCTAGGTGATTTAGGTCTTCTGTTTTAATCTGATTCTTCAATATAAAACATCCTACAGATGCGCCTTGTTCTGTTTTTATCTATCATTAATTAATTCCAGATACTTCTCCTTAAATATCTCTGATTAGTTAATCATTAATTAATTCTGGTAGCAGGTCTGAGATGTCTCAACATCTGTTGGGACATCCTGAAAAACTGAACTGAAGATATTTACACAATGTCCCAACAACTGATGAGACATCCTGAAATAAGATCACATACTCTGTTTGATAATGTCCCAACATTTGATAGGACATTCTGAACTGAATTCAACATTTCTTGTTGGTCAAAAATTCTGCCAATTCTTAAACATCTACAAACTCCCCCTTTGGCTAATTTTTGGCTAACATCTTTTCTGGTTTTCAGAGTGCAGCAGAAGTTCTTTTTATCAGAGTATAGCATTACTTTTCTGTTGATTCTTATTTGAGATTACTCCCCCTCAAACATATATGTATCCAATCTTGTTGCAACAGAAAAACACTATTCAGTTCAGAAGCAAACAAACAGATTTTTTTCATTCATACTTAAACAGCAATTACAGCAATTACAATTTGATTTGATGTTGTTCTCCCCCTTGGTAGACACAAAATTAGGGGCCAAAGAAATACATTGCTGTCATTACATTTGCCTCACATACATTGATCACTCAGATTCATCACTCTCAGTTTCTTCCTCAACTTCTGTTTCTTTATCAGCTTCTGTCTCTTCATCAGCTTCACTGTTTTCATCAGAGTTAGCTCTCTGGTCTTCTTCATTTTCCAACCTTTGAATGATTTCTTCAAGTTTCAGCTTCCTTGCTTCAAGCTCCTTGCATGTGCACTTTAGCTCAGCAATTAACTCTTTCTTGGAGATTGAAGTCTTAGTAGATGAGGGACCAGCAGATGTCCCAGAAGGTGCTTCAACATCTGCAGCATGGTGACTGAGAAATAATTTGTAGTGAAAAGCCAGGGGGCTCTCTCTCTTGCATACTGTGTCCTTCTCAGTTAAAATCCCAGGATATTGGCTTAATATTATACCACATAGCAATGAAGGAAAAGCTATTGGTAGTTTTGTTGCAGAGGAGCTGGCATGCTTCATGGTTTGATCAAAGATAAAAGCTCCATAGTCCATCTTGGTTTGAGTTCCCACAGCATAGATGAATCTGGCCAAACCAGTTGAGATTGAAGAAGTGTGGTTGGTAGGCACCCAGTTAGCAGTTCCAATCCTGTTCAGCATGGCATACTTTCTGGTAAGCATGCTCACTGAGAGCTTACCCTTCACAGGCCATGCCTTGACCTGGTCTGCAGTGATCACTTTACAGACTTGATTATCTGTCTTACCTAGCTCATTGGGTCCATCTGTTTCTCTTCCTAGATACTCATTGATGATTTGAGGAGAAAACTGGACACATTTACCTCTAACAAAAACTTTTCTAAACTCAGAGGACTTACCATTTGAGCAATCCTCCTGAAGATTCACAATGAACTCTTTGACAAGAAGTTCATAGCAGGGAGAGAGGTCTGAGACTGTTTTGAAAAGTCCTGCAGCAGAGATGAGGTCTATCAGTTCTGTGCACTCAAGTGCATTGCTGCTCAGTTCTCTTTCCAGGGCAACCCTTCTTTGGTACACATATTTCCACCTGTTGACACTGGAGACATGATGGAATGATATGTTGTCCAAAGGAGCTTCTGGAACAGCAGTTGAAGCTCTGGAAGGTGCTGGTCTCTTCTTGGGAGGAGATGTTGGGACATCTGATCCAACATCTGAATCTGATGGTGTGGCAGCTTTTCTCTTCTGGGTTTGAACTTTGCTCCATGGTTTTGTTGGACCAAAGGTAGCTTTAGTCTTGCCTTTCTTTGGACTAGCCTTCTTCTTCTCAGGAATTGCTGCTTCAGCTTGCATCTTGCTTTTCCTGGATCTTAGCCTCTTGGCTATGCTTGGTTTAACAGATGCTATGATTTCTGCATCAGAGTCCTGCTCCAGATTGACTACTGGAGGAGATTGAGCAGTCTCTTCTTCAGTTCTTTGATCAGCAGGGATTTGATCTTCATTTGATGCTTTGATCTGATCCTCAGAGGTTTCTTTATCACTTTCACTTGAGTCCTTTTTCTGGTCCTCAGTCTGTTCAGTATCAGCATCAGATGAATTTTCTTTCTCTTCTGCAGATGTTCCAACATCTCTTGGGACATCTTGTTCTGCAGGAGTGTCCTCTGCAGTTTGAGCTGGTTCTTCTTGAGGTGCAGGCATGGTGTTCAAAGGAACTGAGATCCCACTTACCACTCTTTGTTCAAAGAGAATTTGATTGACAATCTCCTTGATGGAATCATCAACATATTTTGAAGATTTTGGGGGGATGTTAGCAGGAGAGGGAATGCCTTTAGCTTTGCTTCTGACTTGATCTTTACCTCTCTTTGGAGTTCTTGCCTTTTTAGTGTGAGAAGCGCTTCCCCTGAGTTCGTCCAATGGTGTTGATTGCATTGGTACCACAGAGATGGGAGTGGCATGAACTACGTCTTCATGGTTGAGAACTTCCTCAGTAGTTTTAGGGTTTTGAGACATTGTAGAGGAAGATAGATGAACAGCTTTAGGGTTTATGATTTCTGAAGGATTGCTAGTTAATGTGATTCGCTTGTGATAGTATGATGAGAATCTTGATAGCTACTTATAAGTAGTTACTAAATAAGTAACCGTTACAGTGCAAATGATTAAGGATGGAATTCCCAAGGATCTTGTCCAGACTGGCTTTGCCATCTGGAACTTATGCCATGCAATGTCATATGACATGTTGGCACATCTCATTAACTGCTAAATATCACATAAACAGATTCCAAGTTTGCCCCTTAAATTCTCAAATTGTGTAGCATCCAATGCTTTGGTAAAGATATCAGCTAACTGCAGATCTGTAGCTACATGCTCCAATGAAATCACCTTTTCTTCTACAAGATCTCTGATGAAGTGATGTCTGATATCAATATGCTTGGTCCTGCTATGTTGGATAGGATTCTTTGATATGTTGATTGCACTTAAGTTGTCACAGTACAATGTCATGACATCCTGTGGGACATTGTACTCAGAGAGCATTTGCTTCATCCAAACCAACTGAGAACAACTGCTACCTGCTGCTATATACTCAGCTTCAGCTGTAGATAAGGATACACAATTCTGTTTCTTACTGAACCAAGAAATCAGATTGTTTCCTAGAAAGAAGCATCCTCCTGAAGTGCTTTTTCTGTCATCAGCACTTCCTGCCCAATCAGCATCACAGAAGCCAGTGAGAATTGGTTTGCAACCATGAAAGTACATTATGCCATAGTCACAAGTACCATTAACATATTTAAGGATTCTCTTGACTTGATTGAGATGACTGACTTTTGGATCAGCTTGATATCTTGCACAAACTCCTACTGCAAAAGCAATGTCTGGTCTGCTAGCAGTCAAGTATAGCAAGCTTCCAATCATGCTTCTGTATAAGCTTTGATCTACATTCTCACCCTTTTCATCTTTAGTCAGCTTTAAATGTGTGGGGGCAGGAGTTCTCTTGTGAGCAGCATTTTCCATTCCAAATTTCTTGACTATGTTCTTGGAATACTTGCTTTGAGAGATGAACATTGAGTCTTCCATTTGCTTTATTTGCAGATCAAAAAAGTAGGTTAATTCTCCTACTAGGCTCATTTCAAATTCAGATTCCATCTGCTTGACAAAATGTTTGACCATCCTGTCAGACATCCCACCAAAGACAATGTCATCAACATATATTTGAGCAATCATGACATTTCCTTCTTCATCTTTAACAAACAGGGTTTTATCAATTCCACCTTTTCTGTATCCTTGCTTGATAAGAAATGTGGTCAGTCTTTCATACCATGCCCTTGGAGCTTGCTTCAAACCATAAAGTGCCTTCTTTAGTTTGTATACATGATTTGGACAGTTTGGATCAACAAAACCTTTAGGTTGTTCTACATATACTTCTTCATTAAGATAGCCATTTAAAAAGGCACTTTTCACATCCATTTGAAATAGCTTGAACTTCAAGATACAAGCAATTCCTAACAATAGTCTTATTGATTCAAGCCTTGCTACTGGTGCAAAGGTTTCATCAAAGTCTACCCCTTCAATTTGAGTGTATCCTTGAGCCACAAGTCTAGCTTTGTTCTTTGTAACAACTCCTTGTTCATTTGACTTGTTCTTATACACCCATTTTGTACCAATCACATTTATGTCATCAGGTCTAGGAACAAGATTCCACACTTCATTCCTTGTGAATTGACCTAATTCCTCTTGCATAGCACAAATCCAGTATTCATCAGTGAGAGCTTCCTTGATATTTTTAGGTTCTATTTTAGAAACAAAACAAGAACCTGAAATCACTTCTCTTGATCTAGTGCTCACACCTTTGTTGGGATCACCAATTATCAAATCTTTGGGATGATCCTTTTGTATTCTGATGGAAGGAGGTTTGCTTGATTCTTCTGTCCTTGTATCAGTTTGAGTGAAGTTATATTGATCATTCTTTTCTTCAGCTTCAATCTTGATATCAGCAGATGTTCCAACATCTTCTGGGACATCTGTAGGAGCATCATCAATTATCACATTTATGGATTCCATGATAACCTTGGTTCTAGAATTAAATACTCTATATGCTCTGCTGTTTATGGAGTATCCAAGGAAGATTCCTTCATCACTTTTAGGATCCATTTTTCTTCTTTGCTCCCTATCTGCCAGAATATAACAGATACTTCCAAAAACATGAAAGTACTTAACTGTGGGTTTTCTGCCCTTCCAGACTTCATATATTGTGGACAAAGTTCCTTTCCTTAAAGTAACTCTGTTATGGATGTAACAGGCAGTGTTCATAGCTTCAGCCCAAAAGTATAGAGGTAACTTTTTAGCATGGATCATAGCTCTTGCTGATTCTTGAATGGTTCTATTCTTCCTTTCAACAATCTCATTCTGTTGAGGAGTGATAGGTGAAGAATACTCATGATTGATTCCTTCTGAAGAGCAGAAATCTAAGAATTTTTTATTCTCAAATTCTTTTCCATGATCACTTCTTATTCTGATCACACAGCTGGATTTTTCCCTTTGCAATCTTTGACATAATTCTTTGAATACATCAAATACATCTGACTTTTCTTTGATGAAGTTTATCCATGTATATCTTGAAAAATCATCAACCACAACATAGGCATACCTCTTACCACCAAGACTTTCAACCTGCATAGGTCCCATAAGATCCATATGTAGAAGTTCCAAAACTTGTCAGATGTTGGAGCTTTGGATGGGACATCTTGGTTTGCTTGCCTATTTGACATTCACCACATATTTTGCCATCATCAATCTTCAGATTAGGAATACCTCTTACAGCATCCATAGATATGATCTTCTTTATGCCTCTGAAATGAAGATGACCTAGTCTTTGATGCCACAGTTTCACTTCTTCTTCTTTAGCTAGAGAGCAGGTTGAAGTGAGACTGAGATTTTGGGATTCCCACATGTAACAGTTGTCTTTAGATCTGGCTCCTTTCATGACAACCTCTTGTTCTTTGTTAGTCACTATACATTCAGATTTTGTAAAGTTTACACTGTATCCTTGATCACATAGTTGACTTATGCTGATCAGGTTAGCAGTTAAACCTTTAACTAGCAGCACATCATCTAGTCTTGGAACATCTTGACAATCCAAGGTTCCAACTCCCTTGATTTCTCCTTTAGCTCCATCTCCAAAGGTAACATACCTGGATGAATGTGATTTTAAGTTTACTAGCAAATTCTTCAATCCAGTCATGTGTCTTGAGTATCCACTGTCAAAGTACCAGTCTTCTTTAGCTGATACTCTCAGAGATGTATGTGCTATGTATGCAGTACTTTTCTTTGACCAGATGAGTTGAGATTTCTTTTGATGTCTCTGCCCTGTGTGTTGTTCAGCTGATCTCCAAGCTTGATTGTTGATCTGGTTTTTGGGTATGTGGCTTTGATCAGTCTGAATGTCAGCTTTTGGTCTCCAAACCTTCTTGATGACCTCTGTCTTCTGCTTAGGAGGTTGCTGATTTCTTTGATGTCTATGCAGCACTTTCTTGGTACCTTCTACTTTCTGATTGGAAGGTTGCTGATACATCTGATTTGGATATCCATGTAGCTTATAACAGTGAGGTTTGATATGCCCAAATCTTCCACAGTGATGGCATCTCCATCTTTGATACTTCTTCTTCATTTTGTTCTTTCCAGAATGTTGAGACATCTGTTGGAACATTATGTTTGTCTTTGTGTTCTGATGTTGGAGCATCTGTTGGGACATCTTGTTTGACTGTGTAGTTTTTGAAGTAGTTTTGCTAGAGCTGGCTTCATCTCTGTTATATCCCAGTCCACTTTTGTCCCTGAATGTTTATTATTGCTGAGAATAACATCCAGTGTGTTTGAGCTGCTGTTCAACATTCTAACAGATTTGGACATATGTTCCAACTTAGAGTTGAGAAGGCTTATTTCACTTTTTAAGGTGTCAATGATCTCCTGATCATTTGCTTTGTCATCTTCTAATGCCTCATTCTGCTTCTTTAGCTTTATAACTTCACTGCATATTTCAGAGCTTCTTTTGTATAGATCTTTGAATGCTTGCTCAAGTTCTTCATAAGTAAGTTCTCCACAACTGGAATCACTATCATATTCACACTGTCCAGCTAAAGCAGTAATATGCTTAGCTGATTCTTCTTCTGAATCTCCTGAGTCTTCATCAGACCAGGTCACAGAGAGTCCTTTCTTTTGCCTCTTTAAGTAGGTAGGACATTCAATCTTGATGTGTCCATATCCTTCACATTCATGGCATTTGACTCCTTTATCTTGACTGGTCTTTTCAGCATACTTTAATCTTTTGTTAGCATCATAAGGTCTTCTGTTCTCAGAGTTTGTGTTTCTTCCACTAGGTTTGGATTTGCCTTCCATTCCTCTGAGAATCTGTTTGAATTGTCTTCCAAGCAAGGCAAGGTTTTCTGATAAGCTTTTATCATTTGCTGATTCATCATCTTCTTCTTCATCTGTATTTGACACCAAGGCTATGCTTTTGTTCTTTTTGACATTTGTGTCATTCATTCTCATCTCAAAAGTTTGAAGGGAACCAATGAGTTCTTCAACTTTCATGGAGCATATGTCTTGAGCTTCTTCTATTGCAGTGACTTTCATGTCAAATCTTTTTGGCAAAGATCTGAGAATCTTCCTTACAAGCTTTTCATCAGTCATCTTTTCTCTCAAAGCTCCAGAAGTATTGGCAATATCCAAGATGTTCATATAGAACTCATGAATTGATTCATCTTCCTTCATTCTCAAGTTTTCAAACTTGGTGGTGAGAAGTTGAAGTCTTGACATTTTTACTTTTGATGTTCCTTCATGAGTTGTTTTGAGAGTATCCCAAACATCTTTGGCCAGCTCACAATGATGCACAAGTCTGAAAATGTTCCTATCAATGCCATTGAATAAAGCATTTAAGGCTTTTGAGTTGCCTAGTGCTGAGTCTTCTTCCTCCTTACTCCATTCTTCTTCAGGTTTCAGCACTTTTGATCCATCTTTGGTGTCTTGGACAGGATGATCCCATCCAACATTGACTGCTCTCCATGCCCTGTTGTCAAGTGACCTTAAGAATGCAATCATTCTTGGCTTCCAGTAGTCATAATTAGATCCATCCAGTATAGGTGGTCTATTTACTGACCCTAAATCTCTGTCCATGTTACAGAATTTGAATTCCCTAGATCTCACCAGTATAAACAGGCAGGGTGCCTGCTCTGATGCCAATTGAAATTCTGTGATCAGGTATGAGATGTCCTAAGAGATGTCCCAACACTTGATAGGACACTTGACAAATTTAACCAAAACTTAAATAGCAAGAAAAGTAAACAACACAGAAGTTTGTTAACCCAGTTCAGTGTATAACCACACCTACATCTGGAGGCTACCAAGCCAGGAGGAAATCCACTATAAGTATTATTAATTCTAGACTTAAACCACCCTGTTTAATCTATCACTTAATAACTACCCAATGCAATTTCTACCTAAGACACACCTTAGATAAGAGTACCCTACTCACTCCCCCTCAATCACACAGTGATCAAGTTTACAAGTTTACAAAAATTGAAGACATCCTTCAAACAATACAGCTTGATCTTACTTAACAGTTTCAATCAAGTCACAAATGCACTTTTGCTTAAAAGCTTATAAAGTGGTACATAAAAACAACCTGCTATTAAAACACTAGACACCCTATTTGGTATTCTGAAATTCGTACTCAATTCTATGAGTTTCTGTTGCTTAAATAGGTATCTGAATTTTGGGCTTACTGTAGAATGATCCAGCCCTAATGTGCAGCAGCTGTCACCTTGAATTTAGGGTTTGTTACCTCCTATATTCTAGGTGATTTAGGTCTTCTGTTTTAATCTGATTCTTCAATATAAAACATCCTACAGATGCGCCTTGTTCTGTTTTTATCTATCATTAATTAATTCCAGATACTTCTCCTTAAATATCTCTGATTAGTTAATCATTAATTAATTCTGGTAGCAGGTCTGAGATGTCTCAACATCTGTTGGGACATCCTGAAAAACTGAACTGAAGATATTTACACAATGTCCCAACAACTGATGAGACATCCTGAAATAAGATCACATACTCTGTTTGATAATGTCCCAACATTTGATAGGACATTCTGAACTGAATTCAACATTTCTTGTTGGTCAAAAATTCTGCCAATTCTTAAACATCTACAGTTACAAAAGAGGCCCACTAAAGGCAATGATACAATTGTTAAAGTAAACTAAACATCAAAAAGGCAAAGTCTAGGGTTTAGTTGGTTCATGCTCCTCTAGAACTCCTCCACTTCAAAGAAGGGGCGTTCTCTCCTTCCACTAGAAGGGTCACCCTTTAATCCACTGGATGGCCATCCTTAACAACCTTGAAATGGTCAAGCTTGCCAAGATCTAGGTCAGGATAGAGGCAAGCCATCTGGGCTTTCGCTTTTTCAAAGGCTTTGTCCTCTGAGGCAACGATGTCATTCTGGGCGTCTACCAAGTCTTCTTCCAGCATGTTCTTCAGGAGAGCCTCTGCCTTAGCAGACTCCTTCAGCGTTGTCAACTTCGATCTCACTCAGACGAGCTTTTCCGTAAGCTTTTTAGCCTTTTTATTTTTATTTTTCTTAGATTCCTTCAGTCGGTCACGCTCTTCAGTAAGGGACTTTAGTGAATTCTCAGCCATAGTCACCACCTCTCGCTGAGTGTTCAATTGGACTTTCAGATCAGCGACAAGCTTGTCAGACTGATAATAGGCGTCGAACATTGCACGTTCTATCAGGAACCCCATCAACATATGGGTCTCCAATGCGTTTGACATCTGTTTGGCTCCCATATGAGTTGCCATGTGATGATCATTAGGGAAGTCGATAGAGAAATCCAAACGCGTTTGCACAAAACTCTTGGCGTCAAAATCATTGTCCCAGAGGGACTGCACCTTATTCCTAGAGGGAGCAGAGGAAGATTTCTCTTTCGTAGGCATTCCATCCAGATCGACAGTTTCCAAGTGTGCATCTAAATCAATGGTGGGTGAGGGTTGCACTTCAATAAAGGGGCGACTTTGAGAAGTAGAGTCCGCTTGTCTAGCCATGGCAGGCAACCTGATCTTTAAAGGGCGAGTGGAGATAATGGTTCCTCCATCGCCCATTTTCCTTTTTCTTTTTCCCAACAAGTTGCCAGGATGGGTGTGGGGATCGTTAGACCATCTCTCACCTCGAGTAGCTTTTTGCTTGGTATGGAGAGCCTTTTTCTGTTCGATAGTCAATGGTGACATACATCCTACAAACAGAAAGAAAGATATTAGCCAAAAACAATATGTTGAGACACCTTAATAATGATTAGACTTGTGCAAATAGCCTCCATTATCCCTCTTGTTTAACTCAACATTTCCCTAGAACTCATTATACAAAATTCGTCTAAGATGTCAAGGACCTCTCCTTCGATTTCGGTGAGAAAAACATAATTGAACTAATTTATCGCTTCAGGGTCCTTCGTCCAATAAAATGGAAATCAATCTTTGTCATTCTCGTAGATCACTATCATAGACAGACCATCTCTCCCTCTCACTCCCACGAACCTATTTGTCTAATTCTTATAATTGTTCTAATGGGGTGAAGAGAACCCTCCCTGGTAGGGTGCCCAAGTGACCCAACCGTCCTTGCTAGTAGTTTTGGTGTCATAAAAAAGAGAAGAATGACCCACCACAATGGGAAAGGCCACCAAATTCCTACACAAGATCTCAAACGCCTTGATAAAGGCCAATCCATTGGATGATATTTGAGAAGGGGTGACGTTGATGGTTTAGCACCTAAGATTCGGACATTGTGGAGGGGATTAGCACCCCCAAATCCCAGATTATAAGAAGGTAAATGTAGAAGAAGTCGCCTTCAGAATCATCAGAGGGCGCTATGTGAGCCCTTGCATCTATAGAATAGGACTCCAAGATAACGTCTTCCCCATACCCTGAGCCTGATAAATTCAAGCCATTTAAGAAGGAATTCACCTTCCCTTGCTTGGTATACACCATATCATAATCTTTGACCCCCGATCTTTTGAAGGAGCTGAACGCCATCAACAAACCCGATTTTCTTAGAAAAGAAAAGGAGAAAAAGGACTCACTATCATAACTAGAGTCGGAGGTACTTTCGTAACTTTTGAACATCCCTATTTCAAAAAACCTGTAATCAACCACCCCATCGCCTCGCCTAACATTTTTCATACTTCCAACATCTATGTGAGCTCTCTACCAGTGGAGGAGAAGAAGAGTTTTGGAAGTAGCTTGAAGAAGAATGAAACATAACCTTATTAATATGAAGAAAACGCCGAGCTCATGTAGGTCATCATTGCCCTAACATAGGCGTGCGCCAGCAATTGGAAAGCAAAAAATCTACGATTTACAAAGACCGCACATTCCCTAGACAAGAGCCAACGTACCTATGCATTAAATGTTACACGTGCCCCAAGCAAAACTTGAGGGACTCTCCCCAAACGATGCTTGACGGACTTGTCCAATGCAGTTCTCAAAGGATTCATATCAATAAGACCACTGCCAATTTTAAGTTAATCACTTCGTCATATACATGTCTAGTGCTTGAGGAACTGTTAACTAGGATAATTATTTTGGGCAAAGGATAGCCCATGGGAAAGCAGGCCAAATGAAGTGTTGGAACTCTGAGCGGGAGAACTGCAGGTCGCCCAGCCCGAACTAAGGTTCATATGAGATGTCCAAGACATAACGGTTTGTGGGGATGGCAGTCAAAGGATAAAACCGTCCCTCCAAGATTTTAGGAATTGGTCTTCCCCTACTATGTATTGTCGAGATGTCAGGGAAAATTGTTTCTCTCCTTGCCCGACCCAAAGAACCCTTAATAAATAATCCAACCGCAGGGCTTAGAGACGGATTGACTAATTCCATAAAACCCTAACCAACATATAGTCTCTTGCTATCAAACATGTGTGCAAACTCTCCCTTTATTGTATTTCACAAGTATGCATACCTTCTAGGAATCAGTTGGCAAAAGTGTTAACAAAGAATTTACCAACAAAACGACTCGACCAATTTACTTGCAAGTTTGGGATGATTGATTTTATTCACTATTAGGCCCATTAATCTCCTGGGCGTGCGGTTTGTTTTCTAGCAAGGGCCTCTTCTTGGGCAGACACCTTCAAATATTTGATTTTGGCCATTGCTAGGTCAAACTCTTTGCTCGACTTCTTATAGGCTTCATCCTTCTTTTTACTCTCCTCTCTCAACTTGCTCGGCTTCTTATAGGCTTCATCCTTCTTTTTACTCTCCTCTCTCAACTTGCTCATAGAGCGCTTCGCTTTATCCCGACTCTCATTACCGAGGTCAGAATCTCATGTGCTTTTTACAAATTTTCCTTCTCAAAGTTTTACCTTCAAATCTCTGTTTAAAAGTTCTGGAGTATCGAAACTAATAGCAGAAACAGACCCTTATTATCCAGATTTAATAAGGCAATTTTATTCTAAAATTGTTTTTGATCAATAACATTGCAAAGCTCATGGAGGTGTATCCGTATTTGGCAGATTAACTGAGTTTTAAGATCCACCACATATCTATTGGACCGTTTATAGGTGCTAAACAATACCCACTCTAGTAGGAGCCTCATGAGGAGATGGCTTTCCACCAAGTGGAATGAAGCAGAGGCGGTGTCCAGAATCACGTCAAAGAGAGTTTGGCATTTCTACTAGAAGTGAATTACACCATTTTGGTTTGCCAAGAAATATCATCTCAGATAACAAACACAATTCACCAGCTCAACAGTGATGGAATTTTGCCACCCCTTGGAATCCAGACATAGTTTGTCTAAGTAGTCCACCCCCAAACCAACGGACAGGCCGAATCAACCAACAAAATGAACTTTTGTGGAATAAAGACAAAGTTGGATAAAGCCAAGGGATTATGGGCAGAACAAGTAGACGAAGTATAATCATTCTCGTTTACTTTATTTTATTAATGCCTCTCGCCCATGGAGTGTGTTATCGTACTTAAACCCAGTTTCTAAAACGGTTTGTGGTTGTATCATACAACACCCCATTCCACCACTAAGGAAATGCCATTTAAGATGGTTTATGGCACAGATGCTATGTTGCCAATTGAGATTGACACACCCACATGCCACATGTCGAGTGAGCATTTCGCTGAAGAATGTAAGGCACGCTCATAGGCGTTCGTATTTTTTATATGCACTAACAAGTATCTAACTGCCCTACGCCAAGTTAATTGTATTTTCATACGTAAAGAGAATGAAACAGGGCTTAAGTGTGTGGTTGACGTGCTCGACGAATATAGGGAGATCACCTGCATCCATGAGTTTGTAGTCGGGCAAAGTGCTGCCATGAGGACAACTCCAAAGTAGTCCCAAAGGACATGAAAGAGAATGACCTAATGCACTAACAAGTATCTAACTGCCCTACGCCAAGTTAATTGTATTTTCATACGTAAAGAGAATGAAACAGGGCTTAAGTGTGTGGTTGACGTGCTCGACGAATATAGGGAGATCACCTGCATCCATGAGTTTGTAGTCGGGCAAAGTGCTGCCATGAGGACAACTCCAAAGTAGTCCCAAAGGACATGAAAGAGAATGACCTTATGCTCAGACAGGTGGTGGCCCCTACCCGAATCAAAAAAATTGCTCCCCAATTAGGAAGGTCCATTCAGACTGTACCAGAAGTTACCACATGACGCATATAAGCTCGACGAGTTAGATGGAAGACTTGTTTCCAAAACATGGAACCAAGTGAATATGAGAATGAGATATTATTATAATTCATGTCTTATTATTTCTTGTTAGTCAAATAAGGTGGTGATGACATTTATGCAGCTAATGTATGAATTTTCTCCGCATACTCCTCGACTAGACGACCGCATCTATAAATACACACTAGGAAGCTCGGTAGATTCATTCACTCTTTCACATATCAAAACCTAAAGACCTCTTGTGCTCAACAACACAAGTAGTGTAGTATCTATTGTACTCAAAGCGAGTACAAAATGGAATAATGAAGAAGAAAAAAAAGGAAGTACCACGAGTTAGGTTACTTCATTATTTTAGAATTACCTACACTTCAGAGATGAAGTGAGATAGCAAAATCCCCCTCCCACAAGGAATCCGACCATTCCACCCAGCAAGGTCAAATATATCAAAATAAAACAATTTAAAAAAGAAGCAAGCTTGCAAAATATAATGAATACAAATCAAAGACAGTTCCTCACCTTTTTTTCCAAGACAGCGCATTTCCCAAAGTGACATCACATTTTCAAAGATAGGTTTCAAGGAAGGCCAAAAATTATTCTGAATGTCGAGGACTTCAAAAACAGTCTGCAGGCCAGATTTGGTAGGAAAACTGTTTTCCAGTTCGGGTACATGACTCTCACCCAGTAATACCTGTTCCAATAGAATCCCATTCAGAAGCCAAAAACTATCAACAAGAAAAGTAGCTCTGATTTATTATTCATGTATAACGAACGGCAGAAGAATTTACCTTGATTACTGCAGTTGCAGAAGATGATATAGAACGAAGATTATAGCTGCAATAAAATGTATTTAAATCAACTTGGCAAAATGCAGAGATTTTAGAATACTAAACAGCTAAGGTATGAGCAACAAACCCCCCCTCAAGAATAACAAGCATTTTTCCACCAGATAGGGCATTCAACATGTGTGTCATATGTGCATAGCCAGAGGGAGTAATCTGCATCATTGACGAAAGTCTCAATGTAAACCCAATAGTATGCTGATTTGTTACTGACAAATTAGGTTGTTTCAATTTAAGTGTGCTGAATTTTTTAATCCTCAATAAAACTAAGGTTGCCGTTGTTCAAAAAAATCAAACTGCAGAGTAAATTCTTTATATGGTAGATTGATGTAATTTATTGCTTAGTACTGCCAACTATTGAATTTCAATAAAGTTATTCACAAAAAGACCAACACAAAGATAAAGATCAAGTTAAAATTCTTACATCACAACCTCCTAGGGGATCACCTCTGGCAGCATCAAATCCTGCTGATATTATGGTAAAATCTGGAGCAAATTCAGAAGCTGAAAAGGAATGTCATTCAATATCAATGTTTCAAGCAGAGAATAGTTGCCTTTTTAAATAGAAAGGCACGTAACACTCGCGATCTTGACATAAATAGGATAAAAGATAAAGAATTTCATATCCAAGAATTTTGTTCAGATAACCCGTCTAACCTACTGTGTCATCATTTTATTCACACACCCCAAATAACTACTCAATAACTGCTACTAAATATTAATATTAAAAACACTAACTACTGATAAAAAAAAAGTAACTGTCTGATAGAATAGAACAACCACATTCAGTTTTGGTTCCTAGTAATTCTTAAGGTCCAACAAACTTGAACTTGGGAGTTTGGAGGGGGAGTTTGGAGGGGAGGGGAATGGAGGGTTTCGAAAAAATATTTTTTTTTAAATATAGAAATCTTTGACATTTTTTGAAAAAATAATATTGTTTAGAATGATAAAATAGTGCTTATCATTAATATATTTTAAATTTTTGGAATACAATAACATAAATTATATTTGAACAATCTGTCTAAGCCCTCCAAGACCCTCCTCCAATACAATTTTTTAGTTCCCCAAATTAGGGGGATTTTCGTTTGTGAATAAAAATAAATCCCCCAAAAATCCTTCTATTCTTTTCACTCAATTCTACCCTTTTTTCAAAACCCTCCCCTCCCTTCCCCTCCAAACTCCCAAACAAAGCCTAAAAGGCTACGACTAGGAATAAAATAAAATAAACTTCGGTAGGCCCTAATAAATACTAACCTATAGGAATCACAACATGCTGAAATGCAAAATTGTAATCATTATCACTAACACCACCTCGACTCCATGGAATATTTACACAGTATCCTTCTGCACCCATGTAACCAACCTGAAAAGGCAAAGATGAACTTACGATTATTCTCAGTTCTCAGAATCTAAACCTGTTAGACAGCACTCCTTCTGCTCCCAAGATAGCAGTGCTGCAACCAGTTTGACCCAAAAGCACATGGCAATAACAACCAAAACATTATCTGGACATGTACATATCTTCCAGCAGTTTACACATAATATTGAACTCTATTTGACCAATTCCTATCTACAAAACTCTTAAATTGTATCTACAGGACAAAGCTACAGCATAACCCAAGCCCTTCATGTCCAGATAACCCACGCTAAATTCCTGGATGAAATACTTATCTCTACCTGTTTTAGTTTCTTTAAAAAATCACTTCGTAAATAATATTTCCACTAATACCAGACAAAAATTTGTCTGCAATCAAATACCTCATGAGCACCTCCAGTACCAGGATAAAATGTTCCGTCCTCGTGTCTATGCAATGAAATATACAAGACCTGCAGTATTGATAATACTCATAAGCATCAAGAATCATGAGAAAGTGGCATGGCTCATAAAAAACCATAGTTAAACTAATTCATAAAAAATAATAAACAATAAAAACCAATATGAAAAACATTAAATAACAGGTCAAGATTAGTACAATGTAAATTTAAAGGTAAAAGCAAGGAGAGAAAAATTATAATTAAACCCAGCTCACTGATTTGTTTTTCTCAAATATTTCCTGTGTGCCATTTCCGTGATGAACATCCTGCAAAGATCAAGAAGCACAATAAACTATACTTAAATAACATAGTGAATGTCTTAGTCAACACTGCCTTCACGAAAATTGCATAATTACACAGATAGATGAGTAAAGACATTACCCAATCTAAAATTAGAACTTTCCTAGCCCCTGCAGCCTGAGCTGCCAATGCTGCCACTGCGGCATTATTGTGAAGACAAAACCCCATCACGTCTTTTACACCAGCATGATGACCAGGAGGTCTAACCTGATTTTAGTTAGGAGCATTAACTACAGTAAACCTTAAATTGATCAGATTTTAATGACAATTATCAATAGCAACTAAATGATTAGTACCAAAGCAAATCCATTTTTGACACGCCCAGAAACAATTGCTGATGCCAGATCAGCACATAACCCTGCTGCAAGCCTAGCAGCACATGCTGAATGCTTGTTGGCGTATGTGTCAGAAGTGAAATAACTGAAAATCAAATGGGGGTCAATGATCATGATAAAGATATATTCCCAATGTAAAGCTAGAGTATGGAAATCTTAAAACTGAAGCATTTAATGAAATCCAGTAAAGAGGACCAGCGATATTACAAACGGTATTAAAAACAATATATCTATACAAATGGGGAAAATATTTATATATAATTAGAGAGAAAGACAGCTCACGAGAAAGAAATAGATTAACACACCTAGACATTAACTTGCTTGTAACTTCCACAGATTCAATATGCTCCGAAGAATGAACCTTCAATTCCAATATCTTAAATGGTTAGAATTGTGTGATGATCATTGATCCAACAGTTACCTATGAGATATATGGTTAAAGAAAGGAAAAGAGAAAAAGGCAGAAGATGAAAAGTAGTTAAAACAAACGATGTATACCACCATAATCACTGAATGACAAGATGCAGCCGACAAAAAATTATTCTATAGATATTTTTGAACAGGAACTAGATTTACAACTGATACTAAAACAGTGATTATATCGGTGTTTAATAAAAGGGTGTGATTCATTCATACTTCATAACATATTTATATTAAATTTAAAAAAATAAAGTAAAAAAAAAAAAATATCAGTTTTGCCTCAAAAACAATGAGCAGTATATATCATTAGCAAGTATGTCCAGCCATTAACCTACATTTATTTGGGGATCTCCCATTAGAAAATAGATGAAATAGGTGTCAATTACCATCATAAGTTCTTCTGGAGTGATTTCTCTAGCAGGAATTGGATAGCATCTTCCTGGAAATATACCTACATTACTCAAGTTTGACAAATTAATGCACTTGATCGATATTACTTTATCAAAGACAAATGAAAATTGGAAGGAAATCAGTAGTAGGGCTAAGTGGTAAAGTTTGATCGCCACAAAAAATGAATAATAATAGCAATTATTTGGATAGACAAATACCAGCTCTCGTAAGACTAGCAACAATTGCCCGAAGTCGATCTGGCCTTTCAGGGTGTGGATGCGATTTCTTTTCAACCTACTCAAACCAACAACCACCAGAAAATATATTATCACATAAACACATGTGAAATTCCTAGCAAAAAAAACACAGATCATCATAGTGCATTCATGTGATGCATCAAAATTCAATGCTATGGTGGCGAAACTGTAGTAGTGTGTATTGTAGACCATGGACCAAGCAAACGAGTTTTTTCTGATTTAGAAAAAAGACGAAGAATAAAACGAACAAAGCGGAATAACAGACGGTATCCATGCGCAGATTATGAGAAGACCCAGGTAGATGGTAAGTCAAAAGCTATAATATAAGTAAATAACTTTATAACACTCGCAGAAACATGTCAGAGTGATTAAAATTAACAGCAAAACTGGTATCATCTTGAAACACTGAAAAACTTACTACAAAACAAATCACATACAAATTTAAAAGATCATACAAAACATGCTTCTTTGACTCTTTGAGTATGTTAAAAATAGAAATTAGTCGATAGTATTAAGAAAGAGTAAAGATGAACGAACTAGAATTACATTTTTCAATTATGGAATCAGATATTCGTAAAAGAAAATCCCTACTTTGATATATCATCAACTGAAATAACTCTGCCCATAAATGCACTAGTGTATAATATTACTACTATAGGGTGGACGAGTACTGAATGTTCTTCTTTTCCAGTTCAACATTTTCAAAGCATACAAAACAAAGACATGAAAATAAAAATACTGGTATTTCACTTATTAAGAAAGAGTAAAGATGAACGAACTAGAATTACATTTTTCAATTATGGAATCGGATATTCGTAAAAGAAAATCCCTACTTTGATATATCATCAACTGAAATAACTATGCCCATAAATGCACTAGTGTATAATATTACTACTATAGGGTGGATGAGTACTGAATGTTCTTCTTTTCCAGTTCAACATTTTCAAAGCATACAAAACAAAGATATGAAAATAAAAATACTGGTATTTCATTGAAAATAAAGAAATTATTCGTGATTGGACATTGATCAAAATGCCAATGTTTATATACGCTAATATGCTAGTAGTAAGGCATTGCATTATTTTTTAAAGGGGGCAAAAGTGAATCAACAAAACAAGCAAAACCATACTTCTGCATGTAACAACATTCTTTCATCAAAGCCAACTGCCGTAGAACTGTTTGCAGCTGATTCCTGGGAGCCAAAATCTACAAAGATAAGGGTAAAACTGAAATAAATTTGAAGTTTAATACCATGCTGAGGCAAAATCCACGTACAACCATATGAGAATGACTAGCTTTAGTAAGAATAAACATAAGGATATAGACAAAAGTGACATTGATATCAGCCAGTATGAATTTCTTTTAGTTAGCTCCATACAGATTTCTATACATGCTAAAGGGGAAAAAAAACACTGAGCTACAAAAATGTCACATCTGTGCACTGTGCATTTTGATGCATTGTAATTTTCTTGAATTAATGTTTCCTTTGATACTAAAAAAAGGGTGCATTAATCTATATTCCATATACAGTTGCTGCTTTGCATTATCTCGATTGTGTCTTTCGGGTTTTTTTATTAGTACTGCCTTAAACAGCTAGCAACCTAGGGTCAAATATAAATATGGGCTTCAATATGCTTTTAATTAGGATTTCTTCCAATATAAAGGTTTTTTTTAATATTAGGAATTAGATCAGAGTTTACTTTATAAACAAGTGGTTTAAATCTACAAGGAGATCGGTGTTTTGAAAGTTGAGTACCAAATCTCTTTGTCTGTTCTTTTCTGTCCTAAGTTAACTTGATGATAAATTTTAATGAATCGACATATAAGTTTAATAATTATTAAAAAAAATATAGATAATGAACATTCTATCCTTGACTCTGACAGCTTAAAATTAACAGTCATAATAAAGGCTGCCAATAGATGAACTTGGAAGGCAGTTTGACAAGATTCCTATATTATTACTTATATTACCAAAACATGGTTCAGAATACCCTATTGACTATAACTATATGACAGAATCATTAGCAAGATTGTATATTCACCTCTCGTTACTTTTATACTTGGTTGGATCTCATTCAGACCTCCATCTTGTCCAAAGGGCGATGCAAAATGCCCAAGGCTTAGGATTTTGGAATCTTTATGCTCCCCACATACCTGTACATAGAAGATATCATAGAATATTATTATTCACAAAATTAACGAATGATTCGTAATAATGATAAGAGATGATTAATACCACCAAATCCAGTTCATACTCATATATCACGATTGATAACTATCCATAAAAGAATAAGATTTCCTATAAAACGTATTTAAAAAAAATATAGCATACAATGTGGAAAAGGTAAATTACAAACATACTTCGCAGCAGATATCATTGTCTAGGTTATCCATAGTACAGTTTTTACAGAACCACTTGATGATTTCAACAGACTTCTCCACCGGACACGGCTCCCAATCAGTGTCCTCCTCGTCGTCCTCCTCGAACAACTCTTTGTTTTCATACATGTCCTTAAAAGTCAGTTCCTTCTGCATCTGCACCCTAACCCTTTTCTGTAACCAAGCAAACAACAATGTCAGCCAGTCTCAGTCAAGGTTTTATAAAATAGTCAGCAACTGATATCGCCGCAACAACCCTGAGGGTTTTGATGTTTAATCAACCACAGTCATAACCAAACCAACTGCCATTGACAGTAATATAATGTGTATTCATACCGCATTAGGCTGTGCCTCGCAGGCGTCGGAGTGCGAGCTCTCGCCTCTTCCGTAAAACACTTCAGCAGCTTGCTTGTGAAGACTGTTATCAGCATCCATTTCTAATGATCCAGTAACCATGAAAATAGTCAAAAACCCTAGAAATTTGAAGAAATTCGTCAATGTGAGTCAAAATCAACACATACAACAGTTCAAATCCATTGCATAGATTTATCTTGGGGAAAACACTGAAGAATTTTACGTGCTTATTTATCCAACTGGAGCTATAACAAAACATAGGGAAAAGAAATTTGAAAAATATATATATGAGGGAGAAAGCAGTTGTAACTGACAGTGAAATGAAGGAGAGAGAAAGTTGTTCGTGAAAAAATTGATAATGAGATTTAACTGTAATTGAAGTTCGGAATCTTAAGCAGAGAAAGTGAGATAGTTACCCGCTAACGGTAGGCGTCGGCGTCGGCGTCGGAGAGAAATTCCGGAGAGCGTTGTGGCAGGTTTAGAGCTGCCTGCCACAAAACACCGTTTTTAATGGCTTTTAAAATACTGTTTTTTTTTTTTTTTTTGATGCGTAAACGGGATTGTGAAATAAGACTCTTTATTTATAGTACATTACAGCCGTCAAAATTGGTTCATATGGGCCTGTCAGCTTGGGCTTTAAACTTGAATTTATATCTACCTCGCACCTCCAACTTATATTGATACTCCCACTATAATATTATCTTCGTAGTTAAAGTTCTAATTGTTTTGAATTTTTTTTTAAATTTAGTTTTTATTGAAGATTTATAGTTTATACCAAATAATTTAAAAATTACAAATAAATCTTTCATTGAATATATGTATTTATATTGGATTTTTTATAGGATATCAGATATTTAAGAAAAAATATGTAATTTTATCGAATTTTGGAAATTTTTTGTAATAAATTTATGATTTTAAACTATAGAAATATTTGATATAATTCCAATTTTTTCTTGCATTTTTATTAGGTATGGAAAAAAATATATATCTGCGGGTAAAATCTATCACGGGCACGGGTTAGATAGTTTAATGGGTATCAGTATCACGGATAAAATAAACGAATATTTGATTATTCATTTTCCTACGGGTACAGATACATATTTGATGGTACTCATACCCACATGTATCTGTACTTGTCAATAATTAGAAAAACTACTTAAATCCTTTAAAATTATTATAATTGATAAATTCCTTTTATAAATAGTCACTTAATTTAACTTGATAATCTTTTTTTTCACTTAAAATCATAGTTGTGTAAGTTTTTCTTCCGGGTCTTCTTCTTTCCTTGCATCTTCTTCAAAAGTTAGACACGTAATTTTTTATTTACAGTATATAAGAAAAATTAATAAATTACATTTTTTTAAGTTATCCATGGGTATCTGCAAATAACCAACGGGTATCTCAAAATATGTGAATGCCTGCATTGGTATAGGTCGGGTAGGGTATCATATTAGGTAGGAGGACACTAGTACATGTGTTCATGTGTACCCATTGTCATCCCAAATTTTTACCAATAATTCTGAAATATTTGATATGGATAATATGTGTTTTTACCGCCATTTTTGAAATTCTCATTAAAAATGCATATATTCATACCGGGAATTTCTAAAATGCCAGTAAAAATGCATATTGTTCATACTAAAGATTTAAAATGGTTGGTATATGTAAGGGAGTCACTAGATATTTTTAAAAATCTAGTAGGTCAAAATTTTATTTGTCTTTTTTTCTTTAGTAAGGATAAGAGCAGAACATGACAAGATCATGCCTAAAATGAGCGAGAAAGTAGTTGTATAGAGTTCTTCTAAAGGGGAAGGATGTGAAGATAACAGTTACGTACTGTTCCGGACTGACCCAATTTCCAGACATGGGTCCAATTCATCTTCTACCCCATACGGCCCAACAACTCTTTGGCACCTGATGCATTTTTTGTCTGCCCGGAAGTCCTTCCGACCGGCTACCAACGCCGCCGACCATGATTCGCACCCAACAAGGGTCGAATCCCCCAGGATCTGCTAGAGGCCACTTACCCGACAAACCCTTCGCTCGGAAATGATATCATCTGATCGGGGTCTCGTCCGAGCAGTCCGAGCGTCACTCCAACGGCTAGTTTCTAGCAGTTACCTATTATTGGGGATCCACAATCCAGGCCCAATAAAAGGGACCAATAGCCATGCGCTGGGGATATTATATAAACCCTTTCATATGAGAGGGTCAGGTATTCAATTTCTCACTTTAAATCTCGTACTTGCTCACTCGTTGCTCGCTCTCTGACTTTGGCATCGGAGTGCCTTGCAGGTACACCTCATTCCTCTCACCATCAACCGTGATTCATCCACACTCGACGTCGGCCACATCGAATTCTGATCTCCAGGTACGATCAGGTGGCACCGTCTATGGGAATCTCTAGATTTCCTCGTTCTTCTTCTTCAAAGACTCTCAAGAACCAAAGTTTTCACTCTAAAAATCCATGGCTGCTCGTGACAATTCGTTTGAAGCCCCGACTGTTGATGGTGTTCTACTTACCCAACGGGGAAGTAACGTGATCACTCTCACGCATGAAGAAACCGTCCAAGATGACCAGGACGGAAAAACTGTTTCACCCTCTCTCGAGCGTGATCAACCGCTCGAGAGTCATCCGGAAGTCATCCCCTCCCTGACTGCACCAGCGAGGTCAGACTTTGTCGCGTTAGCTGAGACGTTCAACCAAAGCAGCCTACTGCTCCTCGCGCACGGCAATGTCGAAGCCACCCGTCACTGCTTTGAGGCAGCCTCTAAAGGCCTTAGCTCGATATCATACCAGCTCAAAGTTTCCACTGTGGCATCTTCCGAGAGCTCGGAGTTACCCAAGTCTCTCCCTCGGGTTGACTCCATCGACCTAGACTGCAGGTTCCCTGACGAAGGCGAAAGCTCCCACCAACCCTCTGCTTCATTAGCCCAACCAATCCCAGACGGTGAGTTTGAGCTAATTCTGTTGTGGGAAGATCCAAACTGATTCGTAAAGATCGGAGCTCACCTCCCAGACTTGGCGAAGAGACAGTTGGAAACATGCCTGAAAGGAAATGTAGACCTATTCGCTTGGAGTGTAGCAGAGATGCCCAGAATCGACCCGGACGTAGCCTGCCACCACCTCTCTATTGATCCAGCTTACAAAGTTGTTGCCTAGCGCAAGAGGAAGCAGTCGACCGAGAAAACTAAAGCGGGCAAAAAAGCTGTACAATACCTCCTAGAGGCAAAATTTGTAATAGAGGCCAGGTACACAACCTGGCTCTCAAACGTTGTACTCGTTAAAAAGTCGAATGGAAAATGGAGAATGTGTGTTGACTATACCGATCTTAATCGGGCTTGCTCGAAATACGCTTATCCCTTACCGAATATTGACAAAATGGTCGACAACTCGGCCAGTTTCTGTAGATGTTTAAGAATTGGCAGAATTTTTGACCAAACAAGAAATGTTAAATTCAGTTCAGAATGTCCTATCAGATGTTGGGACATTAGCAAACAGAGTATGTGAACTTATTTCAGGATGTCCTACCAGATGTTGGGACATTGTGTAAATAACTTAAGTTCAGTTTTCCAGGATGTCCCAACAGATGTTGAGACATCTCAGACCTGCTTCCAGAATTAATTATTGATTAACAGATCAGAGATATTTAAGGAGAAGTATCTGGAATTAATTAATGATGGATAAAAACAGAACAAGGCGCATCTGTAGGGTGTTTTATATTGAAGATTCAGATTAAAACAGAAGACCTAAATCACCTAGAATATAGGAAGTAACAAACCCTAAATTCAAGGTGACAGCTGCTGCTCATTAGGGCTGGATCATTCTACAGAAAGCCCAAAATTCAGATACCTATTTAAGCAACAGAAACTCATAGAATTGAGTACGAATTTCAGAAGACCAAATAGGGTGTCTAGTGTTTTTAATAGCAGGTTGTTTTATGTACCACTTTATAAGCTTTTAAGCAAAAGTGCATTTGTGACTTGATTGAAACTGTGAAGTAAGATCAAACTGTATTGTTTGAAGGATGTCTTCAATTTCTGTAAACTTGTAAACTTGATCACTGTGTGATTGAGGGGGAGTGAGTAGGGTACTCTTATCTAAGTGTGTCTTAGGTAGAAATTGCATTGGGTAAGTATTAAGTGATAGATTAAACAGGGTGGTTTAAGTCTAGAATTAATATTACTAATAGTGGATTTCCTCCTGGCTTGGTAGCCTCCAGATGTAGGTGTGGTTATACACTGAACTGGGTTAACAAACTTCTGTGTTGTTTACTTTTCTTGCTGTTTAAGTTTTGGTTAAATTTGTCAAATGTCCTATTAAGTGTTGGGACATCTCTTAGGACATCTCATACCTGATCACAGAATTTCAATTGGCATCAGAGCAGGCACCCTGCCTGTTTATACTGGGTGAGATCTAGGGAATACAAATTCTGTAACATGGACAGAGATTTAGGGTCAGTAAATAGACCACCTATACTGGATGGATCTAATTATGACTACTGGAAGCCAAGAATGATTGCATTCTTAAGGTCACTTGACAACAGGGCATGGAGAGCAGTCAATGTTGGATGGGATTACCCTATCCAAGACACCAAAGATGGATCAAAAGTGCTGAAACCTGAAGAAGAATGGAGTAAGGAGGAAGAAGACTCAGCACTAGGCAACTCAAAAGCCTTAAATGCTTTATTCAATGGCATTGATAGGAACATTTTCAGACTTGTGCATCATTGTGAGCTGGCCAAAGATGTTTGGGACACTCTCAAAACAACTCATGAAGGAACATCAAAAGTAAAAATGTCAAGACTTCAACTTCTCACCACCAAGTTTGAAAACTTGAGAATGAAGGAAGATGAATCAATTCATGAGTTCTATATGAACATCTTGGATATAGCCAATACTTCTGGAGCTTTGGGAGAAAAGATGACTGATGAAAAGCTTGTAAGAAAGATTCTCAGATCTTTGCCAAAAAGATTTGACATGAAAGTCACTGCAATAGAAGAAGCTCAAGACATATGCTCCATGAAAGTTGAAGAACTCATTGGTTCCCTTCAAACTTTTGAGATGGGAATGAATGACACAAATGCCAAAAAGAACAAAAGCATAGCTTTGGTGTCAAATACAGATGAAGAAGAAGATGATGAATCAGCAAATGATAAAAGCTTATCAGAAAACCTTGCCTTGCTTGGAAGACAAGTCAAACAAATTCTCAGAGGAATGGAAGGCAAATCCAAACCTAGTGGAAGAAACACAAGCTCTGAGAACAGAAGACCTTATGATGCTAACAAAAGATTAAAGTATGCTAAAAAGATCAGTCAAGATAAAGGAGTCAAATGCCATGAATGTGAAGGATATGGACATATCAAGTTTGAATGTCCTACCTACTTAAAGAGGCAAAAGAAAGGACTCTCTGTGACCTGGTCTGATGAAGACTCAGGAGAGTCAGAAGAAGAATCAGCTAAGCATTTTACTGCTCTAGCTGGACTGTGTGAATATGATAGTGATTCCAGTTGTGGAGAGCTTACTTATGAAGAACTTGAGCAAGCATTCAAAGATCTATACAAAAGAAGCTCTGAAATATGCAGTGAGGTTATAAAGCTAAAGAAGCAGAATGAGGTATTAGAAGATGAAAAAGCAAGTGATCAAGTAATCATTGATACCTTGAAAAGTGAAGTAACTCTTCTCAACTCTAAGTTGGAACATATGTCAAAATCTGTTAAAATGTTGAACAGTAGTTCAAATACACTGGATGTTATTCTCAGCAATAATAAACATTCAGGGGACAAAAGTGGACTGGGATATAACAGAGATGAAGCCAGCTCTAGCAAAGCTACTGCAAAAACTACACAGTCAAACAAGATGTCCCAACAGATGCTTCAACATCAGAACACAAAGGCAAACATAATGTTCCAACAGATGTCTAAACATTCTGGAAAGAACAAAATGAAGAAGAAGTATCAAAGATGGAGATGCCATCACTGTGGAAGATTTGGGCATATAAAACCTCATTGTTATAAGTTACATGGATATCCAAATCAGGTGTATCAGCAATCTTCCAAACAGAAAGTAGAAGGTACCAAGAAAGAGCTGCATAATCAGCAATCTCCTAAGCAGAAGACAGAGGTCATCAAGAAGGTTTGGAGACCAAAATCTGACTCTCAGACTAATCAAAGTCACATACCCAAGAACAAGATCAACAATCAAGCTTGGAAATCAGCTGAACAACACACAGGGCAGAGGCATCAAAAGAAATCTCAACTCATCTGGTCAAAGAAAAGTACTGCATACATAGCACATACATCACTGAGAGTATCAGCTAAAGAAGACTGGTACTTTGACAGTGGATGCTCAAGACACATGACTGGATTGAAGAATTTGCTAGTAAACTTAAAATCACATTCATCCAGGTATGTTACCTTTGGAGATGGAGCTAAAGGAGAAATCAAGGGAGTTGGAACCTTGGATTGTCAAGATGTTCCAAGATTAGATGATGTGCTGCTAGTTAAAGGTTTAACTGCTAACCTGATCAGCATAAGTCAACTATGTGATCAGGGATACAGTGTAAACTTTACCAAATCAGAATGCATAGTGACTAACAAAGAACAAGAAGTTGTCATGAAAGGAGCCAGATCTAAAGACAACTGTTACATGTGGGAATCCCAAAATCTCAGTCTCACTTCAACCTGCTCTCAAGCTAAAGAAGAAGAAGTGAAACTGTGGCATCAAAGACTAGGTCATCTTCATTTCAGAGGCATAAAGAAGATCATATCTATGGATGCTGTAAGAGGTATTCCTAAACTGAAGATTGATGATGGCAAAATATGTGGTGAATGTCAAATAGGCAAGCAAACCAAGATGTCCCATCCAAAGCTCCAACATCTGACAACTTCCAAAGTTTTGGAACTTCTACATATGGATCTTATGGGACCTATGCAGGTTGAAAGTCTTGGTGGTAAGAGGTATGCCTATGTTGTGGTTGATGATTTTTCAAGATATACATGGATAAACTTCATCAAAGAAAAGTCAGATGTATTTGATGTATTCAAAGAATTATGTCAAAGATTGCAAAGGGAAAAATCCAGTTGTGTGATCAGAATAAGAAGTGATCATGGAAAGGAATTTGAGAATCAAAAGTTCTTAGATTTCTGTTCTTCAGAAGGAATCAATCATGAGTATTCTTCACCTATCACACCTCAACAGAATGGGATTGTTGAAAGGAAGAATAGAACCATTCAAGAATCAGCAAGAGCTATGATCCATGCTAAAAAGTTGCCTCTATACTTTTGGGCTGAAGCTATGAACACTGCCTGTTACATCCATAACAGAGTTACTTTAAGGAAAGGAACTTTGTCCACATTATATGAAGTTTGGAAGGGCAGAAAACCCACAGTTAAGTACTTCCATGTTTTTGGAAGTATATGTTACATTCTGGCAGATAGGGAGCAAAGAAGAAAAATGGATCCTAAAAGTGATGAAGGGATTTTTCTTGGATACTCCATAAACAGCAGAGCATACAGAGTATTTAATTCTAGAACCAAGGTTATCATGGAATCCATAAATGTGATAATTGATGATGCTCCTACAGATGTCCCAGAGGATGTTGGAACATCTGCTGATATCAAGATTGAAGCTGAAGAAAAGAATGATCAATATATCTTCACTCAAACTGATACAAGGACAGAAGAATCAAGCAAACCTCCTTCCATCAGAATACAAAAGGATCATCCCAAAGATTTGATAATTGGTGATCCCAACAGAGGTGTGAGTACTAGATCAAGAGAAGTGATTTCAAGTTCTTGTTTTGTCTCCAAAATAGAACCTAAAAATGTCAAGGAAGCTCTCACTGATGAATACTGGATTTGTGCTATGCAAGAGGAATTAGGTCAATTCACAAGGAATGAAGTGTGGAATCTTGTTCCTAGACCTGATGACATAAATGTAATTGGAACAAAATGGGTGTATAAGAACAAGTCAAATGAACAAGGAGTTGTTACAAAGAACAAAGCTAGACTTGTAGCTCAAGGATACACTCAAATTGAAGGGGTGGACTTTGATGAAACCTTTGCACCAGTAGCAAGGCTTGAATCAATCAGACTATTGTTGGGAATTGCTTGTATCTTGAAGTTCAAGCTATTTCAAATGGATGTGAAAAGTGCCTTTTTAAATGGCTATCTTAATGAAGAAGTATATGTAGAACAGCCTAAAGGATTTGTTGATTCAAGCTGTCCAAATCATGTTTACAAACTCAAGAAGGCTCTTTATGGTCTGAAGCAAGATCCAAGGGCATGGTATGAAAGACTGACCACATTTCTTATCAAGCAAGGATACAGAAAAGGTGGGATTGATAAAACCCTATTTGTTAAAGATGAAGAAGGAAATGTAATGATTGCACAAATATATGTTGATGACATTGTGTTTGGTGGGATGTCTGATAAGATAGTCAAACATTTTGTCAAGCAGATGGAATCTGAATTTGAAATGAGTCTAGTAGGTGAATTAACCTACTTTCTTGGTCTGCAAGTAAAGCAAATGGAAGACTCAATGTTTATTTCCCAAAGTAAGTACTCCAAGAACATAGTGAAGAAATTTGGAATGGAAAATGCTTCTCATAAAAGAACTCCTGCTCCCACACATTTAAAGCTGACTAAAGATGAAAAGGGTGAGAATGTAGATCAAAGTTTATATAGAAGCATGATTGGAAGCTTGTTATACTTGACTGCTAGCAGACCAGACATTGCATTTGCAGTAGGAGTTTGTGCAAGATATCAAGCTGATCCAAAAGTCAGTCATCTCAATCAAGTCAAGAGAATCCTTAAATATGTTAATGGTACTTGTGACTATGGCATAATGTACTTTCATGGGTGCAAACCAATTCTCACTGGCTTCTGTGATGCTGATTGGGCAGGAAGTGCTGATGACAGAAAAAGCACTTCAGGAGGATGCTTCTTTCTTGGAAACAATCTGATTTCTTGGTTCAGTAAGAAACAGAATTGTGTATCCTTATCCACAGCTGAAGCTGAGTACATAGCAGCAGGTAGCAGTTGTTCTCAGTTGGTTTGGATGAAGCAGATGCTCACTGAGTACAATGTCCCACAGGATGTCATGACATTGTACTGTGACAACTTAAGTGCAATCAACATATCTAAGAATCCTATTCAACACAGCAGGACTAAGCATATTGATATCAGACATCATTTCATCAGAGATCTTGTAGAAGAAAAGGTGATTTCATTGGAGCATGTAGCTACAGATTTGCAATTAGCTGATATTTTTACCAAAGCATTGGATGCTAATCAATTTGAGAATTTAAGAGGCAAACTTGGAATCTGTTTATGTGAGATTTAGCAATTAATGAGATGTGCCAACATGTCATATGACATTGCATGGCATAAGTTCCAGATGGCAAAACCAGTCTGGACAAGATTCTTGGGAACTCCATCTCTCATCATTTGCACAGTAACGGCTACTTACTTAGTAACTGTTTATAATCAGCTATCAAGATTCTCATCATACTATCATAATCGAATCACATTCACCAGCTATTCTCCAGAGATCATAAACCCTAAAGTTTTTCTTTCATCTTCTTCAACAATGTCTCAAAACCCTAAAACAGCTGAGGAAATTCTCAACAAGGAAGACGTGGTTCATGCCACTCCAATCTCTGTTGTGCCAATGTCATAAACACCATTGGACGA
This sequence comes from Lathyrus aphaca, assembly GCA_963966055.1. Classification (NCBI taxonomy): domain Eukaryota; kingdom Viridiplantae; phylum Streptophyta; class Magnoliopsida; order Fabales; family Fabaceae; genus Lathyrus; species Lathyrus aphaca. Next base: position 516,053,610 of record OZ014522.1, read on the forward strand.
GCTCAGGGGAAGCGCCTCTCACACTAAAAAGGCAAGAACACCAAAGAGATGTAAAGATCAAATCAGAAGCAAAGCTAAAGGCATTCCCTCTCCTGCTAACATGTCCTCAAAATACTCCAAATATGTTGATGATTCCATCAAGGAGATTGTCAACCAAGTTTTCTCTGAACAAAGAGTGGTGAGAGGGATCTCTGTTCCTTTGAACACCATTCCTGCACCTCAAGAAGAACCAGCTCAAGATACAGAGGACACTGCTGCAGAACAAGATGTCCCAACAGATGTTGGAACATCTGAAGATAAGAAAAAGAACTCATCTGATGTTGATCTGGAACAAACTGAGGACAAAGCCTCAAAAGAAAATGATGAAGAGGTCTCTGAAGAACAGGCTCAAGGCTTAAATGAAGATCAAATTCCTACTGATCAACCAGCTGAAGAGGAGGCTGCTCAATCTCCTCCAGTGGTCAATCTGGAGCAGGACTCTGATGCAGAGATCATATCATCTGTGAAACCCAGCATTGCTAAAAGACTAAGGTCCAGGAAAGGAAAGATGCAAGCTGAACCTGTCATCCCTGAGAAGAAGAAGGCTAGTCCAAAGAAAGGCAAAGCTAAAGCTACCTTTGGTCCAACAAAACCCTGGAGCAAAGTCCAATCCCAGAAGAGAAAAGCTGCCACACCATCAGATTCAGATGTTGAATCAGATGTCCCAACATCTCCTCCCAAGAAAAGACCAACACCAGCAAGAGCTTCAACTGCTGTTCCAGAAGCTCCCTTGGACAACATATCATTCCATCTTGTCTCTAGTGTCAACAGATGGAAGTATGTGTACCAAAGAAGGGTTGCCCTGGAAAGAGAACTGAGCAGCAATGCACTTGAGTGCACAGAACTCATTGACCTAATCTCTGCTGCAGGACTATTCAAGACAGTCTCAGAGTTCTCTCCCTGCTATGAACTTCTTGTCAAAGAGTTCATTGTGAATCTTCAGGAGGATTGCTCAAATGGTAAGTCCTCAGAGTTCAGAAAGGTATTTGTGAGAGGTAAGTGTGTTGAGTTCTCTCCCCAAATCATTAATCAGTATCTAGGAAGGGACACAGATGGACCCAATGAGCTAGGCAAGACAGATAATCAAATCTGTAAAGTGATCACTGCAAACCAGGTCAAGGCTTGGCCTGTGAAGGGAAAGCTCTCTGTGAGCATGCTTACCAGAAAGTATGCCATGCTTAACAGGATTGGAACTGCTAACTGGGTGCCTACCAACCACACTTCTTCAATCTCAACTGGTCTGGCCAGATTCATCTATGATGTGGGAACTCAAACCAAGATGGATTATGGAGCATATATTTTTGATCAGACTATGAAGCATGCCATCTCTAATGCAACAAAGCTGCCAATAGCTTTTCCATCATTGCTGTGTGGTATTGTTCTAAGTCAATACCCTGGGATTTTAAATGAGAAGGACACGGTCTGCAAGAGAGAGAGCCCCCTGACTTTTCATTACAAATTATTCCTCAGTCACCATGCTGCAGATGTTGAAGCACCTTCTGGGACATCTGCTGGTCCCTCAACTGCTAAGAATCCCATCTCCAAGAAGACTTTAATTGCTGAACTCAAAAGCACATGCAAAGAGCTTGAAGCTAGAAAGCAGAAGCTTGAGGAAATCATTCAAAGGTTGGAGAATGAAGAAGACCAGAAAGCAAACTCTGATGAAGACAGTGATGCTGATGAAGAAACAGAAGCTGATGAAGAAACAGAAGCTGATGAAGAAACAGAAGTTGAGGAAGCAACTGAGAGTAATGAATCTGAGTGATCAATGTATGTGAGGCAAATGTATTGACAGCAATGTAATGACAGTAGTAGTGTCTTTGGCCCCTAATTTTGTGTCTATCAAGGGGGAGAACAACATCAAATGTAATTGCTGTTTTAGTATGAATGAAATATCTGTGTGTTTGCTTCTGAACTGATTAGGGAGTTTTTCTTCTGTTGCAACAAAATTGGATACATATATGTTTGAGGGGGAGTAATCTCAAATAAGAATCAACAGAAAAGTAATGCTATACTCTGATAAAAAGAACTTCTGTTGCACTCTGAAAACCAGAAAAGATGTTAGCCAAAAATTAGCCAAAGGGGGAGTTTGTAGATGTTTAAGAATTGGCAGAATTTTTGACCAAACAAGAAATGTTAAATTCAGTTCAGAATGTCCTATCAGATGTTGGGACATTAGCAAACAGAGTATGTGAACTTATTTCAGGATGTCCTACCAGATGTTGGGACATTGTGTAAATAACTTAAGTTCAGTTTTCCAGGATGTCCCAACAGATGTTGAGACATCTCAGACCTGCTTCCAGAATTAATTATTGATTAACAGATCAGAGATATTTAAGGAGAAGTATCTGGAATTAATTAATGATGGATAAAAACAGAATAAGGCGCATCTGTAGGGTGTTTTATATTGAAGATTCAGATTAAAACAGAAGACCTAAATCACCTAGAATATAGGAAGTAACAAACCCTAAATTCAAGGTGACAGCTGCTGCTCATTAGGGCTGGATCATTCTACAGAAAGCCCAAAATTCAAATACCTATTTAAGCAACAGAAACTCATAGAATTGAGTACGAATTTCAGAAGACCAAATAGGGTGTCTAGTGTTTTTAATAGCAGGTTGTTTTATGTACCACTTTATAAGCTTTTAAGCAAAAGTGCATTTGTGACTTGATTGAAACTGTGAAGTAAGATCAAGTTGTATTGTTTGAAGGATGTCTTCAATTTCTGTAAACTTGTAAACTTGATCACTGTGTGATTGAGGGGGAGTGAGTAGGGTACTCTTATCTAAGTGTGTCTTAGGTAGAAATTGCATTGGGTAAGTATTAAGTGATAGATTAAACAGGGTGGTTTAAGTCTAGAATTAATATTACTAATAGTGGATTTCCTCCTGGCTTGGTAGCCTCCAGATGTAGGTGTGGTTATACACTGAACTGGGTTAACAAACTTCTGTGTTGTTTACTTTTCTTGCTGTTTAAGTTTTGGTTAAATTTGTCAAATGTCCTATTAAGTGTTGGGACATCTCTTAGGACATCTCATACCTGATCACAGAATTTCAGTTTCAAACTACTATCGTTTATGGATGCCTATTCAGGATACAATCAAATTACCATGACCGTGACCGACAAAAAACACACGGCCTTCATGACCGAATCAGGCAATTACTACTATAACGTTATGCCATTCGTCCTGAAAAACGTGGGCGCTACTTATCAGCGCATGATGAACAAGGTTTTCTGAGCAGAAATCGGAGACATGCTTGAAGTATACATGGACGACATGATCGTCAAATCTCAACAAGAGACAGACCACGCTTCCCACCTTTGAAAAGTGTTCGACCAAGCTCGAAAATGCAAAATGCGTTTTAATCTTGAGAAATGCATGTTTGGAGTCCGGGCAGGCAAGTTCCTCGGGTTTTACCTGAACGAACGAGGGATCGAAGTCAGCCCTGACAAATGTTGAGCATTTACGGAGATTCCTACGCCAAACTCTAAGAAATTTATACAATCGTTAAACGGGGTGCTCGTCTCGCTCGCCCAATTCGTGGCTAAATCTGCCCAGCACGTTCTTCCATTCTACAAGCTCTTTCGTAAAGAGTCACTTTCGAATGGACTGACGAATGCGAGCAAGCATTAGCCCACTTTAAAAGAGCATTATCCGAGCCTCCAGTACTATTCAGGCCTAACGAAGGCGAAATTCTATACTTTTACCTCGCAGTCGCAAACGAGGTCGTAAGCGAAACCCTCATTCGTGAATTGCTTGAAGGAAAAAAAAACAATTTACTTCACGAGCAATGCCTTACATGGCCCAGAACTGCGATATCAGCAGATCGAAAAGGTAGCGTTGGCCATTCTCTTCGCGACAAGAAGGCTTAGACAATATTTCTTGGCCCATATTATTGTCGTAAGAACTGACCAACCCATTAGACAGCTGCTCGGAAGGCCGGGAATGGTTGGACGAATGCTAAAATGGTCATTGGAATTATCTGAGTTCGACATCAGGTATGAGGGTAGACAAGCTCTTAAGGCCCAATCCTTGGTCGCTTTCGTAGCGGAACTCACCTTTCCCAAGCAGACAACAGCGTCCACATCCAGGTGGACCATTTTCGTGAATGGAGTTTTCACCTCGGCAGGCAGCGGGGTCGGGGTTATGTTGGAAAACGAGGAAGGAATCATCATCGAGGTTTCCTTGACTCTATCTTTCCCCACTTCCAACAATCAAGCGGAATATGAAGCCTTCCTGGCCGGCCTACGCCTAGCAGACGACCTAGATCCGAAGGATATCATAATATGCACGGACTCCCAGCTGGTCGCCAACCAAGTACGAGGAGATATCCAAGTTAAAAATGACAACATGTCTGAATACTTATCCTTAGTCAAAGAGAAATTAAAATGATTTATGACTGTGGAAGTTAGGCACGTTCCGCTCAAAAACATTACCCGAGCGGATATCTTGTCCAAATTAGTCAGCACCAAGAAGAAGGGAGGCAATAAGTCTGTCATACAGGAGATACTCCCCCGAACTAGCATCGGACAACCTTCGGCCCCGGTAGATGTCAATATCGTGGAAGACACTAATTTTTGGATGACTCCGGTCTTCAATTAGTTGACTAAATAGGAGCTAGCGGCAGACCCAAAGGCAGCCACTACCTTGCAACGCAGGGCTTGCTCGTACGTCATGGTCGGAAGCAAAATGTATCGTAGAGGTTTCTCTACGCCCCTCCTCAGATGCATTGAGGAATAAAACGTACCACACGTATTGAGAGAAGTCCATGAAGGAATTAACGTACAACATCTGGGCGGAAGATCATTAGCATGCAAAGTCCTACGAGTAGGATATTATTGGCCAACAATGCAGAGTGACGCAAAAGAACATATCAAGAAATGAGATAAATGGCAATGGCATGGTGACGTACACATAGAACCTTTTATCGAGTTGAAGTCATTATCCTCCCCATGGTCGTTCTCCTGGTGGGGGCTGGACATCCTAGGCCCTTTTTATGTCGGCTCAGGTCAAAAAAAATACCTCATCGTAGGCGTCGGCTACTTCACTAAGTGGATAGAAGCAGAGGCTTTGGCCAAAATAACTGCACTCAACATCCTACGTTTCTTCAAACAAAACATCCTTGCTCAGTTCGGGGTCCGGCTCGCCATCGTAATAGACAATGGGACCCAATTCACTAACAAACATTCCCAGGAGTTCGTGGCCTCAGTAGGAACCAAACAACACTTCGCCTCAGTCGAGCATCCCTAAACTAACGGGCAGGCAGAAGCTGTAAACAGGATAATCCTAAGAGGACTAAAACGAAGACGGGACGAACATAAAAAACATTGGGTCGAAGAATTTCATAGCGTACTTTGGGCATACAAAACTACGCCTTATTCAACGACCGGGGAGTCCCCATTTCGATTGGCCTATGGGACCTAAGCGGTCATACCCATAGAAATGCATGTCGTGTCCAGACGAATGGAATCACCTATGAACCAAGACACTAACTCTGAGACGCTTCAAGAGGAACTCGACCTGGTCGAAGAAATACGATCAGGAGCTGCTCTTCGAGAAGCCACCCTCAAACAAAAGATAGCATCTCGACATGACGCCAAGGTCATCAAGAAAGTGTTCGAGGTCGGAAGCCTCGTCTTAAGGAGGAACCACAAGGACTCCAGGGAGGGGAAACTGGCCCCGAATTGGGAGGGCCCATACCGCGTCCGAGCTAAGACCGAAAATGGAACCTATTACTTAGAAAATCTACAAAGGGAAGAGCTCGCTCGGCCGTGGAACGCCGAGAAACTCAAACAATATTATAGCTAATACAAACGTCACCCTGCTCGACAATATGGCGAGGAGCAGTCGGTCTGACCCAACCTGCATGCCTAGGTATAAGCATTGTAGCCCAATACCCTTTAATCATCAAGACCCCCCTCACGAACTAGGGAGGTAACTGTTGCACGAACGGATACCCAAACAAGTCCATCGTCGCCTAAGTACCACGACCAGGCAGAACCCTAGCTCGCAATGGTACATTCAAGCCACAGAGCCCAAGCCATAATCTTGACCTGGGCGCCGCATCGGAGCAGGCCACCTTACATCTGTTTGATTTTCCTAACCAACAGATCACACTCTCTGACGAGCACTACCCCTTTATTCGAGCAAGTCCTCATATTTCTATACGTTGGCATCACACCTAGAGTGGCATACATTACGCGGCCAAACTAATGTCGAGCATAAAATACTTAGTGAAATTTCACACATTTGAGATAAAGGTCCTCCGACGGACGAGCAGTTACTTATAACAATGAAAACACTACAGAAATAACGAATGACCGCCAAGGCCAAAAACTTTGATAAAAAGGTTGCGCCCCCGAAGGGACGACTTGTTCAGAATTACATTAAACGGGGACCACGTCCCCGAAAAAATATAAAATTACAACAAAACGGCACGCAGGCTGGACTAATTACCCTCCGCCAGGTGGGCATCGGGCTAAACTTTGCTCTGGACAAGCGGGTCCTCGACATGGACAAATTCTTCGGGCTGGGTCTCATCGACGATCATGTCGTTAGGAACGACGATCTGACCGTCCTCGACCTTATACAGATAATTGATGTTATCAGTGTTAAGATCCATTTCTAGATGAAGTGCTTTGATCCGATCCACAACATTCTGGAAGCTCAGTTTGGTCGACTCCCGTAGCTCCTCCAAATCCTGGTCCAGCCTGGCTAGGAAGTGCGTTCGAGTCAACAGGCCCTTGGTATCCTCATCATCGTCCTTTTTGGGCATAAAGGCGTCTTTTAACCTTTTGTTTTGATCGAACGCCTTTCTTTTATCCACCTCCAACTTGGCTATCACCTCGGCATGATCTTTAAGCGACTTGGTCGCCTCCTCGGCAACCTTCTTGGCACTCTCTTCAGACGTCGCCATAAGGGACTTCAAACGGCTGATCTCCCGCTCATGCCCGACCTCTCCCTCAAATAGCATCGAAGTCATGGTCACCACCCTCATGACAGCACTCGCATCCTGCGCCAATGACAATCGTCGGGCAAGGCGATTCATACTCTCGATATGCAGAGTATCCACCCGTTGAACCTCAAGGGTTGTTCCCTCAAAATAATTGGGCTTCACGAAACATAAAGGAATAACGAACTTGGGTTTGGGAGAGGCGTTGACTGTCAAATCCATCACAGTAGAGCCACCCATCTGCTTCTTTAGTTAGGATGCCGAGGACACACTTGGGGAACCCTGAGCGATCGGTCTCGAGCCCGGACCACTCGTGGCGTTGCCCGCCAGCGGGGTCTGGACCATTTTGAGCTTCCTTTTGTTGTTCTGCCTTAGTTTTTCCTAGATCTTGTCCAGGGGCTTGGTCATTGAAATTGCAAAAAAACAAAGGGAAATAAAGTTAGTGTTGAGCATCGCAAACACGCAGATCATCGGACAAGATAAAATTAAGCACGACTATGAATACCAAAAAATTTAGACACCTCCTGCCTGTTTTTACAAGCGAGGAGCGCAGTTACATCAATTAGGGGATGCTCCACAACCTCTCCCCCATCAGCATCGAGCATCTTTTTACCCTCTCTGTCGAACATCAAGATCAGTGTAAAGGATGCCACCAGCTTGCGAAACTCTTCAAAGTTGGCCTCGTCATCATCGTCCAGCCTATTCCTGATCTGGACAAACTCGTTCACGGGGGTATCATAGTGAAAATGACCACATGAGAAGGGGAACCTCCAAATCCATCGGGGGACCTCCTTCCCTTGATCTTCAAGCTTGGGCGCCCCGTTCGCATCAGTGTCTATCCCGCGGAAGCTAATCGGTCGGGTTGCCGTAGTGGTCGACGGTTCAACCAGGAAATATTCATCCTTGAATGAGCTAATAGATTTCGAGTGCGCCTTGAAGATCTTGGTTCGCTGCTTAAATGAAATGAAACCTTTTCAAACTCCTCCTCTCCCGACCTGGCGTTGCAGGGAGAAAAGTCGGAAGAACAAATGGAGAGTAACCCCGACCCCAAGATGCGAGCACGTCAGCTCGAACGCCCTCATAAAAGCGTAAGAGTTGGGATGCAACTGAGAGGGCGCCACTCCCAAGTGGCCTAGCACCGAGCAAACTAGGTCGTTAAACGACAACCTAACCCCCAGAGTCGTGAAGACATACTCGTACATCGAAAACTTCGATCCTCCAAAATTTGAGTATATCATATCATCGTCACTTGGGCAAGTCACAACCCAGTGCGCGGGATCACCCACCACGAGCAATGGCTCCCTCCACGATCGATCATAGCTTGAGACCTTGTCCAATAAGTCCTCCACTACCCATTCCTCAGGCACAGGTGTAACACGGTGGGAGAACTGACTTTTAGTCATGTTGCGGATAGCAAAAATCGCCACCGACTTTTATTTTATCCATAAGGAAAGAACATAAAAGAACAGGAAAGTCCTATTTTAAAAGACTTGAGTTCGGGGGGTAGGTTATACAAAGGGAATGTATTAACACCCTTTATATCCATGGTTATCCATGGGCTCTTAGTTACTTAACTCACTTAAATTGTTTTTTTGAAGAGTGTAGTGTGTGATTAGAAAATTTCTTTAAGTACTTTGTAATGACCCTCGTATGGGTGTATACAAAGCCTAGTTTGAAAATATTTTAGAAAATGTGAGGTGTGAAAGTAATTTTGAAGGTGTGAGCAAGTAACTACGAGATACCTACCCTAGATTAAGTCTTTCTTATTCTTTTATGTTCTTTCAAAGGGTAAGACTATCCCTATTATTAAGGAGTAGGTAGTCATTACCTTGGATGTGTAATAAGAGACATGCGTAGGGTCACTGTATATAGGCAACTGTAGGGTGTATTTAGCCATATGGGAGGCACAATCATCTTTTAACTTGGAGGAACAAGATCATTTTTTAGGCAACACCGGAGGCAACATCGTAGGGACCTGATCTTTTAACTGTAGGGAGGGACAAGATGATATTTTGTTTGTTAGGATTTTGCTTAAGACACCCTACTTGACCATTTGAATAAGACAACTGAGAGGTAACCCTAAGAAGTGAAGACGACGACCTTAGATCGACTTACGTGTGTGAGTGTTTTGATTATTTATCTTAATTAATTTTCTAAATTTATTTTATTTACAATTAATTCTCACTCCTTATTTACTAACCAAACAGTTAAATAATATAAATAAAAGGACAAGAAAGTAAATTTACGCTATTACATCGCTTTGGGACAGTTACAAAATAATCGAGCAAGAAAATAAATTACAATATAATAACCTATACATTTTTTCTAATAAGATAAATAAAATAAGAACTAAATATAGAATAATAAAGCAACATTAAATAAATAATAAAGCAAAGAGAATAATAAGATGAAAATATTAAAATAAAATATTAGGGTTAATAAGTTAGATTTTTTTAAGTTAGAAATTAATTAAAAGAAATAATAAGAATAAAGTATTTACAAGATGTAAAAAAAAATTATAAAGTTATTATGAAAATATTCTAATTAGGGTTTAAGTTTATTAGGATTAATAGGAAAATTAGGGTTTTAGAAAATAATTGGAGTTTTTAAGTAATTAAGGTTTTAAATATTTATTTACAAATTATATATATATAACAAAATTTAATACTATAATAAAAAAATTTAGAAAGAATAATTAATATTTATTTACAAAAATATTTTATGATATAATATACTTAAATTAAAATTGGAGTTATTTAATTAGTTAATAAGATAATTAAGTAATATAATATAATAATATAATAATATAATAATTAAATTATGAAAATAAGAAGAAAAGAAAAAATATTCAACAAAAAAAGAAGAATGAGGGATCCTGGAGTCGAACCCAAGTCTCTCTGCTTACCAACCTCCCTGCACTCCACTGGACCAGCTGTACGCTAGTGATAATGAAATAAGAACAAAACATAATATAATGAAGCTAATATAAAAGAAAATAGTTAAAAAAAATGCTGGAGGCCAGGTTTGAACCCACACCCTTTGCTTCGTTCACATTCCCTCCATCCACTGGGCCAACGCGCATCTGGTGTTAATAAACGTAAGCACATAATTATAAGATAAATCAAAAATTTGAATTTCAAAGAAAACACGCGCAGGATCATCTTCTTCCCAAAATCGTCCACTTTACTTCTAGCTACGGTTGTCTGTGGCTAAAGCTTGTAGTGACGGATTTTGTCCGTCACTACACGTCCTGCATATACAATCAATCATATTATGCAATATAAATTCAATCCAGTCACAATAATCAACTAAAAGAAACCTCATAAGTCCAAATAAGACATTAATTTCATGTGAAATCGCTTGGAGCTAAGACTCCCAAATTTGAATTTCCGAAACCCTAACAATGACATAACACGGGTTTGGCCATGGAACTTCAATAAACATGTCCAGAATCAATCTATAGCTCATCACTAACAACAAATCAAAGTCAAAATTCATTGAAAACGTGTGAATATTCAGAATCGAAAAACAAGAAAAACATGAATATTGAAGTTCAATTTATGCATATGGATGACTTCTTGATGATGCAAAGCAATGGGATAGCATCAAGAATCCTCAAGGATCATGTTTAAACCTTCAAAACACTTTGATATGGCCTGCAAGTGGTAAACCGAATTTGAAATTTTTTTAGAAAAAATTGAGTTTGAACAATGCCTCTCTTGTGCCAATTTTTTGTCCCCTAATGCAATGGTCTTGTTGTCCTTATATCATAGAGTGAATTATGTTAAAAAACTTGATGGATTTGTGGACTTTTGAAGTAGTTTGACTATGAAGAAATCCAATATTTGAAAATCACCAAAAATCATATCTAACAATGCCAATCTGGTCATGCACGAATTTGGATGTGATCAATCAATCTTAAATGATGTTTATGATCTTCTAGAATCAAAATCATATCCAAATATTTGATTTTTATATTTGATTTTGATTTAATTTGTATTTTAATGAATAAAATTCAAATAAATACTAAATAAAAAATAAAAAAATCAGATAATTCTTGGTTTGGATCGTGCTTGAGGCTATCATGAAGATTGGGTGGCAATTTGGTAGGCTCATTTGGCAAAAATTGGTTTTAAGGCCCCATTTGCTTCATATACCTCCCAAAAATTCCCCAACTTTGACAAAGCACAAATCCCTCAATTTTAAGGCTATAAGGGTGTTATTGGACTTTTTAGAAATCTTAGAGAGTCCTCTAACAAACCCTTTTGGTCTCATGTCCATATCCTTTACCATTTTCAAATTATGCCCTTTGGAAGATGTTGACTTTTTGTTGACTTTTGAAATGACCTGTAATGTTTTGGCTCATACCCTCCAAATGAAGCATTTTTAGGCTTGGCTTGTGAGACACAAAGTTGTAGAGAATTCAATTTCCTTCAAAATGAGTTTTGGATGGGAAATTTTTTATGAAGCATGTGAAAGTTATGGCTGGTCGAAGTTCAGTTGACTTTTCCTGTGAAAACCCTAATTTAGAAACTCCTGATTCTTTATGATCTGAAATATCCTTGATGAATCATGATCAAACCTTGATCAATGATGAATTTTACTTCATAAACTTTATGTTGGCAAAAAAATCATGAATTTTGACTTTGATTTGACCATAGTTGACCTCAGTTTGACTTTTTAACCACTTTGACTGATTTTTGCATATCTGATTATCTGACTGAGCAAACCTTTTGAGAAAGCCTTGAAACTTGACATATGGATTCTTGAAGACATGTAGGATGTTATTAAGCTCACTTGAGGCCTTTGAAGTCCATTTATCCTGATGAAATTCAAAACCCTAGTTTAGGGTGCATTGCTTAGGAGGATGCTTTGTCTGAGGGAATTGTCAAGCTTTCTGACTAATTGTGAACCTTGTGAACCTTGTGAACCTCTTGGGATACCTTGTAAACCTTGTGAATCTCTTGGGACACCTTGGTACACAATGCCTTGACTAGGGGAGGGCAAATTTTGGGGTGCAACAACACGGACCTCGTTTTGTTCGTCAGAAATCTCCTGAGCATTTGTCGTTCCCCCAGAAGTGGTGGCCGCATCGCCCACCTCAGTAGCATCAGAATCCTCTGAAGAGTTGTCGTAATCGCTCAGAACAGTAGCAAAGGATCCAGAGTCCTCCCGAGTATCTTCCTTTGATGAAAGATCATATGGATAAACAAGAACTTCTTCACCTGAAAAGTAGAGGAAATGCGTCAGTGAATTCGATCAAGGTATCAAATCCACCCTTCCACTACCTATCAAGTGAAAGGGCGTGCAACGACCAGGAGGCATGGCCCCCGGCCATAGCCCTAAAAGAATCTACATATTTAAAACGACCGACCATGCTCATGATAGTGAAGGGACTGTGCAACGACCAAATTATCGTTGTTGTCCTTAAACCCAGGGCTCCGATTGAACGTCAAAAAAAGCCATTGGTCGGCGTAGACCAAGGTTCCAGCGCGAGCAACTTTACGGACACGGCCTAGATACTCGAAGGGCGATTCACCACCAGAAAGTCGTTTATCACCGTGACAGCTTAAGGGATAATCTTAACTACCCTAATCTACTTTTTAAAATTAAAACCTAACCACATGCATGTCTACTCATAGAAAAAACAGAGTCACAAATAGATACAAATGCTTACCAGGTGGTTAAGACATGATTATGATGATTCTGGAAGAAGGTTGTATGGTGGTCGGTAGTATTTTCGCGGTCGTCGACAGTCATAGATGGCAACCGGAGAACAGAGAGGACGTCGAGCAGAGAAGCAAAGGCAGAAAAGTCTGAAAATGAAGAGACTTCCCCTATTTATAGGAATAGGAACATGTGTGTGTAGGCGTGACCCATATCCCTAGGCAATCATGGCCTATACGCTAGCCCCTAGACTAGACGCCAGAAGCATTAAATTGGAACAAATTCCAAAACACGTCACCTTTCCGCTTCCTCTCCCTCGGCACCGACCATCCAATGAGTTACTCGACTTTCAAAAACTCTCCTGCTCCCCTAGGGAAGACCATGTTGTTGGACTAAGTAATATTCCATCAACATTGAAGATAATTCCGAGCAGCCAACCACCCTTAAGTCATTGCTCCTTCTACCAGAAGCAACGACTTAGGGGGCTCCTGTTCCGGACTGACCCAATTTCTAGACTTGGGTCCAATCCATCTTCTGGCCCATACGGCCCAACAACTCTTTGGCACCTGATGCATCCTTAGTCTGCCCAGAAGTCCTTCCGACCGACTACCAACATCGTCGACCATGATTCGCACCCAACAAGGGTCGAATCCCCCAGGATTTGCCAGAGGCCGCTTGCCCGACAAGCCCTTCGCTCGAAAATTATATCATATGATCAGGGTCTCGTCCGAGCAGTCCTAGCGTCACTCTAACGGCTAGTTTCTGGCAGTTACCTATTATTGAAGGATCCACGATCCAGGCCTAATAAAAGGGACCAATAGCCATGTGGTGGGTATATTATATAAACCCTTTCATATGAGGGGGTCAGGTATTTAATTTCTCACTCTAAATCTCGTACTTGCTCACTCATTGCTCGCTCTCTGACTTTGGCATCGGAGTGCCTTGCAGGTACACCCCCTTCCTCTCACCATCAAGCATGCTTCATCCATGCTTGCCGTCGGCCACATCGAATCCTGATCTCCAGGTACGATCACGTACCGACTATAGGAGGTAGAGTAATCCCCAATAGTTCTTATCGTATGAGGATTGAGCACTCTCGCGAATCATATACTTTCCAACGAATATGATGTATAGTTGGATCGGCCATATATTATGATGTTGAGTCAGATGTTGTCATTACTGATAATATTGAGGCATAGGTGAGAGTTCGGGATGATATAGAGGTTCTTGATTAGACTGGCATAGAGGTTCATGTTTTAGCTGATACATAGGTGCCAACTAAAACTAATACAAAGGCGTCTGTTCAACCTGACACGTACGGGGGTTCCTTGGAGGACCTTCTGACGCCAGCATTTAGATTATGACAATGGGAGGTATAAATATGTTAATTTGAGTTATTTTTAATTTATTAATGGTTAATTGAATGTAAATGATTATTTATGATTTATTTGTTACAAGATTGTACTCCAATGAAGGTCCTCGCTCATTGATTGAAGTTTAAGAAATTCTCTAAGGTGCATATGCCTGACCAAATCAGGGTGATTTTCACTTATGATGATATGATGTCGTTAGTGGACTATTTGTTCACCATGTTTGATGTTCCTTTGTTGTCTACTTTTGTGAAACGATTGAATAAAGAGACATATTTTTTCCATCTTCCATTTAATGATATGACGATTACTTTAAAGGATGTCTCCAACCTTTTTCGTCTCTCCATTGTTGGTAACTTATTCGTCCTTCCACTGACAAACTAGAAAATTGCATGTATAGTTGATGAGACATGCCTAAGTGTTACATGGGGTATGGTATTTGAAGAGTTTGAGGCTAACAAAGGTGTCCATTTATGTATTTTTTGCTTTGCGATATGCATCAGACACTATTGGAGCATTATATGTATGAGGTGGTTGTTAAGATATATATGGTGCATCTTGTATGATGTATTATCTTAACAGATAGGTCTCATGTATACATTGACGCCAAATGCATATCCCTATTTCCTAACTTTGAGCATCTCAATTGAGCATGGGGTTGTGGTGCATTAACGATATTATTTACTGCCCTTTGAGAGATGGTTGCCATTGAGACGAGACAACTTGTTGATTACATGAGTTATTTCAGGTACGAATATTTATTATGTTTTATTTATTTGTGTTGTACCACAAAATTTTCCCTCCCACAATCAAATAAATGTGTCTCAAGAGTTCTCTAAATAGTCACAAGGTTCTCAATTGGTCAAAAGGATTGAAGGTTTCATCAGACAAAACCTCCTCTTGAACAATGGATCCAGAACTAGGGTTTTGAGTTTATCCAAGCTACATGGACTTCCAAGGCCTCAAGTGAGATTCATAACATCCCACATGCCTTAAAGAATCCTCATGTCAAGTTTCAGAGCTTTCCCAACAAGTTTGACCAGTCAGATGTTCAGATACTCAAAAATCAATTAACTTGGCAAAAAAGTCAACTGAGGTCAACTGTGGTCAACTTAAAGTCAAACTTCAAGATTTTTTTGTCAACATCAATATTATGAGGTGAAAATCATCATTTTATCAAGGGTTGATCATGATTCCTCAAGAAAATCTCAGATCATCAAGAATTAAGAAGTTTCTAAATTAGGGTTTTCATAGTAAAAGTCAACTGAACTTTTACCAGCCATAACTTTCACATACTTCATCAAAAATTCCCCATCCAAAACTCATTTTAAAGGAAATTCCATTGTCTACAACTTTGTGTCTCACAAGCCAAGCCTAAAAATGCTTCATTTGCAAGGTATGAGCTAAAACATTATAGGTCCTTTTGAAAGTCAACCAAAAGTCAATTTTTTCCAAAGCTCATAATTTGAAAATGGTAAAATATATGGACATGGTAGCAAAAAGATTGGTTAGAGGACACTCTAAGCTTTCTAAAAAGTCCAAGACCACTTTCATATCATTAAAATTGAGGAAGTTGTGCTTTGTCAAAGTTGGTTGATTTTTAAGGGGTGTATGAAGCAAAAAAAGGCCATAACTTCATTCTTTTCCAAATGGGCCCATGAAATTGCAACCCAAACTCAAAGATAAAGTCATGTACGACCCAATGACCATTTATTCTGATTTTTATAATTTATTTTATATTATTTTGGATTTTATTTATTAAAATTCAATTTTAATAGAAATAAAATATAAAAATCCAATATTTGATCCAAATCTTTGTTCTATAATCAAATATATGGCATTTAAGTTGATTGAGAACATTACAAATTCGTGCTAGACCAAATTAGCAAGAATATATGTGATTTTTGGACATTTAAGAGTGATTGATTTCTTCCTCATCAAGCAACCAAAATCCATGATACAAAGGCCCATATTTTGACCTATAAACACTATATTATATAAACACAAGAAGACTACATGTTGAAGGACGAAAAATTCAGAAAAGAGACATTCCAAACTTGTTTTTTTTAGAGAAATTCAATTTTTCGGTTTTACACTTCAAGGCTTTCCAAAAGCATTCTAAAGGTTTCAAACTGTTCCTTGATGATCATTGAACATGTCTCGACCATTTGCATCATCCAAAACCTCATAAATCATTAGAACCAAATCTTCAAATGTTCTTAAAAAACAAGATTTAGATTTCTTATATACATGCATTTTTTTCATGTTCTTAATGATTGATTATTGTTCATGATGCTTCATAGATTGTTTCTGGATGTTTGGTTTTGAGTTTGAGTGCAAGAATCAAGAACCACCATAATTAGGGTTTCAAGCTTCGAATTAGGGCTTTGCAATTTAACTAATATAAATGGATTCTAATGGTATAAATGAACTGTACAGGTCATGGGGACTCCATTGGTGTTACTAATTTAATTCGATTGCACTTGTTATGTGATATTTGAAAAATCGCAGGTTTCCCTACACAAGAAAATTTGCAGCAAAACTTGTATCAAAATTCGCAGGAAAACCTGTAGATCCATAGGTTGAAGATGAGCTTTGGCGCCCTATCCGAAATTTGAATTAATTGTTTTTTTTTTATAATTTATTTGTGTTATAGTTATATCAGAAACACACGCATGGTGTGATGGTTAGGGATCTAGGCCGGTGACCTTGAGGGTGTGGGTTCAAACCCAACCTCAAGCAGTTTTTTTATAACTTATTTTTTCGTTTGTATTTATTTTATATATTCCTTGCTTCATAATGATATCACCTGCGCGCATGTATCTTGGTTGCTAGGTACAAGGCTATGAAGGCAAAGGTCATGGGTTCAAACCATGCCTTCCAACATTTTGGTTTTATTTATCTTATTTTCTTCAAATTCTATATTTTCTTCAATTAAATTTCTAATTTATTTTCAATTTAATATTTTTCTAAAAAAATAATAACTTTTTTCTTTTCTCATACCTTTTTTTTTTCTTTTACTATTATTAAATATTTGTAGGTTAACCTTTTTTTTAATGTCATTTAGAATTTAATTTAACCCTAATTATTAATGTTTTTTATATAAACCATAATTATTTCTCTAAATCGATTATATATATTTTTTGTAAATTTAGTACATTCAACCTTAAATATTTCTTTTAAACCCTAAATTTTTTATATAAATGTTAAAACCTCAACCCTAATTTTTTTCCTTAAATCATAAACCTTTTCACTAATTTTTATGTTATTAATTTATTGTTCATATTATTATTGTAATTGTCTCTCGTATGTAAATTCTATATTTTTATGTTTCGCCTCATAATTATGTAACTGTCCCGAAGCATTGTAATAGTTTATGAATCTCTTATTTCTACCTTTAATTTTCTGCCGTTTTTTTTAATAATTGCGTGATTAGTAATTTAGGGCGTGACAAGACCTAATTGGAATAAATTGGACTTAGATAATAAAAATAAATAAGATAAATATATCTGAAAACAAATCACTCACACACGTAAGTCGATCGTCATACGATCGCCATCTACACCTCTTATGGTATCCCTCTTGGTTGCCTTTAACATGGTAAAGTCCCTCGAAAGTGGGGGTGTCTTACGCAAAGTCCTTCCATAAATAAATCATCTAGTCCCTCCCAGATTTAAAATATCAAGTCCCTACAAGGTTGCCTATGATAATGATCTTGTCTCTTCGGTAAAAGATGATAGTACTTCACAGGTTGCTAAAGACACCCCTCTAGTTGCCTTCATTGACCATACGATGACCTTACGCCCGTCCCTTAACAAAATCCAAGGTGATGACTATCTGTTTCTTAATAGCAGGGACAATATTACCCTTGAAAGAAAATAAAAGAACACGAAAGACTAGTCTAGGGTAGGTACCTCTTAATTACTTGCTTACATTTAAAAAATACTTTTCACACCTCACCCTTTTCAAATATCTTCAAAAACAAGGCTCTGTATACATCCATACGAGGATCATTACAAAGTACTTAGATAAATTTCTAAACAGACACTGCACTTTCCTTTTTTCAAACAAATAAGTGAGCTAAGTAACTAAGAGCCAATGGATAACCATGGATATAAAGGGTGCTTACACCTTCCCTTTATATATCCTACCCCCGAACTCAAGTCTTTAAAAATAGGTCTTTCTTGTTCTTTTATGCCCTTTCCATATGAATAAAATAAAAGTCGGTGGCGACTCTTGTTATCCGCAACATTTATAGAAAGTCAGTTCTCCCACCGTGTTACAATTTGGTTCTCATTCATCAAATACATTTCATATATGTAATTTGTATTTATTGTGCAGTGTCTAATATACGAGAATTTCCCAACCATTTGTGGCACACATGACTGTGGTCATATCACTAACGACTCCCCATGAGCCACCAGATTAAGGTCCAAAAATTATCATTCAAAAGGTCTTATAGAGTATAAGTGAATGACCAATGCTCTAACAATGGATGATGTCATATGATCACCCATTGCATGCCATATAGTGCATCGAGAGTTCGATGACACTGCCTTTTTTTCCGCATTATATGCGATGGGAGAGTTTTGCGGCTGCATATTTACTTGAGACGTGTTTGTGGATGTTTTGATATGTTATGGGCATTCATATACCAGTCACTATTGTATCATCTAGGGGCATTGATTGATGTTTTAGCTCTAAAATTGTTAACAGTGACATTATTATTAGAGAAAATACAATTGAGGTGTATTTTCCTGGATGATGTCTAGATGGTTATTTAAAGTGTTATTTTAGAGTACCTCACCCTTACATTATCCTATTGTGCAACCTATAAATGATGTTGGATCATCACATGGTGGAGGACATTCAGATGACGTGTCACTGCTTTCACCTAGTATGATTGACCATCGGTGGCTATAAATGATATCACCTATTTGTAATAACCTCATGGATTCCATAAACCCATATTGTGATGTATATGTCAGGTTATCGCATATAGCACATTGTATGTGGTAGATCGGTGTAGATATTCATATTGTTTATTATTTATTGTCGCTAGTATCATTTTGGATTTGTACTAAATTTTTTGTATATTACTTTATCTTAACAATGAATTCGGTAAAAATTTAGCATTACATTATTGAAAGATAAACATAATTAAACATAAACATTGTGTAACATATTTTAACATGAAAATAACATCAACATAACTTAAGAATTGCTAGATGATTCAGGGTATTTCAACATATTCTTAATATCGCCAATTGATCTTACAATTGACGTTTCCACCTCGATTAGACTCTTTGTTTTATATCAGTGAAATGTGTTCCACATAACTCTTTAATCTTCATCATTCTTCAACTTAAAGTTATTAAACTTCACATTTCTTTCGATATCAATTGATTGTGAGCGATACTCAATCTTAACCATCCTTCCATTGTATGAGTAGCGCACGAGATTATCCATTTTTAATTTTAGAACATCAAGAGGGTGTCCTCTGTGAGCATATAATCAATATGCCTCACACCGTTGAAGTACACAAATGTGAGATACCATAATAGAGACATTGCGGTGTGTTTTTATTTGGAAGATATGGGTAATATTTATACATGTTTCAAATTGTTATCGAACTCACAAAAGTGTCAGTGCAATCATAACTCTATACTAAGAGTGTCAGTAAAATCACAACTGCACAAAAATAACAATAATCCATTTTTAAAGGGCGATGAAAATATTGGATATACCATATTTTTTTAAACTTCTAGTAAATTTTTGGCAACGCATTAGATATTTCAAATAGTTCGGTAAAACCATATATCATATTTTTTGTAGTTAGATTTTTTGCGTCTGAGATAAACTTTTGCAAATATTGGTTAATGAAAATAAACAATGAGGTATTTTTGACATTATCAAAATATGCAGGGGTATCATTTATAAGATAAGAAGATGTTTGGTAGATTCCTCCTATATTTCAGTTCTAAAAAAGTTGTTGTCCATTAGGATTAGTCCATATAGACTATGTGAAAAGCATGTTTGGCCGCATAACTATAAATTCAAAAAATCATATTAATATTTATGTTGTCTTACTTAAAATCAATACATTGAATTTTCTCGATTCACTAAGTCTTATATCTTTTACATTGTATTCAATAATTCTATTTTAAATAGTATATATTAATATAAACAAATTAATATTTAATTATATTACATTCTACTTTACAACATTGTTATATAAATATTTGTGTATTATTTTATACAATTTATTCTTGTATTGTATTTAAAAATATTGTTATATTAATATTTGTGTATTATTTTATACAATTTATTCTTGTATTGTATATTAATATTTATGTTATATATAATGATCGGTGGTGCACAAGGTGGTGGCATGGTGGTGTGTGGCGGCGACTAAAGTTCGAGGATAAAAAGTGAAAGTTTGTGTTTTTGTTGAGTTGAGAACACTGAATGCAAAAGAAACCATTAAAAAGTGAATAGACTGAAGATAAGAAACTAATGTCTTTATTTGGGGGTTTTGTTTTGGCCCAGGCTAAGTGAAACGATCCAAACTTAGTCCACTACTGACAAAACTTAAAATAAATATTTTATTGGGGCGGTCAAATTTGGTTTTCGATGGGCTCAACCCAAACATCTGAAATTGACCACCCAAACCCATGTAAAATTAGTAATGTCCAAACCGATAATCCGAAAAACCGGTTAACTCAAAACATGCCTTCATGAACCTTGTGGATAGATTGGATTAGGCCGGTTATAAAAAATTTGTTCAGCCCTATTATTAACCGTTTGACTGCTATTTATGTACAATTTTGATTATATATATATATATATATATATATATATATATATATAATTGAATCGAATTATCATAAAAATTAAAATCACATCATAAAACAATGTTAATTTTTGTATTATTATATTCACAAGAGGAATGTTAAGTGCAATCGCTCGCACACTTGCACACTCTCTTTTAACCATTCATCGATTTATTCGCCCTCATTACAGGACATAGTATAAGCAAAAACGCAAGCTGATTTTAATACATGACACAAACAACATGCTCTTAAGACTCCATCATCTTTTGAGAAGCAAATGTCAAATATTTATATGCATGAAGTATTACAAAATTACAACTTAATTAAAGTTATGGAATTATCCGAATGTCATCATATGAATAAGGTAGATAATCAACTCAACTCTTTTACAATATTTGACTTTGCGAAGAATGAAAAATTTGTTGTATAATGGAATGCAAATGAAGTGGAAATTTCGAGTGTGTGCCACTTGTTTGAGTATAATGGATATCTTTGTAGACACTCGTTAACAGTCCTCCAATCTAATGGTGTCTTTGGTGTCCCATCACACTTTATATTAAAAAGATGGACAAAGGATATTAGAAGTCTACACAAAAGAAAAATGAATGGAGGTACTTGTTCCAATAAGGATAAATATGATCTTTTATATCAAAGGGTTTTTCAATTGTTGGAAGAACAAACATTGAGTAATGAGAGTTTTAATTTTGCATATCGCTCACTTGAAGATGCATTGAAACAATGTGCAATCATCAATCAATCAATGAAAAATAAAAAAGAAAATGTAGGGAAAGATAAATTACTTGAAAATGTAGGGAAAGATAAACAAAAGGGATTCTGAGAAGAATAAACAGTAGGATTGATAAATGTCATAAGAGAACATGTACATGTAGATTGAAAAAGGGTAGACTTTATTAATTTATTGTGAATTTTCTTCTTCTATATTTAATATAATTTCTAATTATTGTCTCTTTTTGTGACATGGTTGTATGAAAATGAAGCCATCACTTGTTGAAAAAGAAGCAGTTATTTCATTTGTTGAAAAATGAAGTATACATTTGATGTTGTTATTTGAAAGTGGTGGTTGCACCATAAAAGATGTAAGAGTTACAATATGACATTTGTAGTAATATGTAACTACATTGGAGTGACCAATTAATCTTCTCTTTCCTACTTTTCAATTTTCAATTTTCAACCAAAAAGTTAGAGTTATATGAACTAGATTGACATTTGGTTAATTTGGTAGCTTAATTTGTTGCATAAAAGAATTGAAATCCTAAGTTGATATTTATTTTTGTATCAATTGTTCTGTTTTAGTGAAACTTAATTAATTTCATAAGTTCATATTATTCATTTTACTTCATATGTATGGATGCAATTTAGTTAATGGTTGAGGTTTCTAATAGTTGAATAAGAGGATCAAGGTTTTAAAAAATTACGTTGCGACTTTCGTGATTTCAGTCGATAGGTGCCGTGACACTGATTACGATCGCCACAGTGTGAATTAATCATAATTTATTCTTTAATGTAAAAACGCTAAATGCAATATTGATTTTCATATTCGACATTTACCAAAACCATTTTGTCACGGTGACATATCAATTTTTAAAACCTTGTCGAGGATAGAAAATAAAATCTTAAATACGATCCTTCCTTTAGCATTATAATTCATACTCATTTAGCATGTATACTATTTGCATTCAATTAAGAAAAGAGACAAAATTCAGAAAAATGGTAACTTGGGTGTATGAAATTTGTTAGAACATACACAAAAATAACTTGGAGAATTAATGGAGAAAAGTGAATTAGAGAAGATGAAAATGAGAATTGAGAAAGATTAGAGAGAGAGAGTGTGTGTTTGAGGGTGAGTGAGAATTTGTGTTAACCATAATTGGAGCATTACAATATACATGGCAAGTCCAACTAATGTGGGATATTATAAAACATATTATTTCAATAAGATGAAACTAAAGCACAACTTAAAAAACAGAAAAAAAAGTCTTTGTGATATGTTGTACCAGACCAAGATGTCATGACATCTCTTTCGACATCTTGTATGACAGCAAAAACAACACAACTAAAATACCTAAAATCAAAATTTCAACACACCACCTCATTTCAGTTGCTCCAAGTCCAACATGCTCAAGCTTTTCCTTAATCTCTTGAACACCTTATTTGTCATCCCCTTGGTCAACAAATCCGCTACTCGGTCTTCGCTCCGATAATATCCCAATAGCAACTTTCCTTCACTCACTAGCTCCCTCAAATAATGAAACTGCATCTCTATATGCTTGCTCCTTCCGAGTGCAATCAGATTTTTCGCAAGATTAATAGCAGAAACGTTATCCACCCCAAGTGTAGTAGCCTACTCCTCATTGCTACCTAACTTCTTCAATAGATTCATAAGCCATATCGCTTGACACACACACAACGAAGCCGTAATGTACTTTACCTCACAAGACAAGAGTGCTACCACCGGTTCCTTCTTCAAACACCAAGAGTTTGGTGTCTTACCAAACATAAAGATGTATCTAGCCGTTGAATTTCTATCATCCTTATCACCACACCAATTGGAATCGGTGAAACCAAGTAAATTGCATTTTGCCCCGTATCCGATGTGGGAAAGAGAATTCCGCAGCCAAGAGTCCCTTTAACATAACTAAGGATTCTCTTAACTTCCGCCGAGTGAGATGCCTTTGGTCTCTTCATGAATCTACTAGAAATATCGACATTAAATGCTAAGTCTGATCGCATATTTCATAAATACCGCAATGATCCAATCAACTCCCTATATTGAGTTGGAACCACATGTTGCTCATCTTCACTTTTGGACAACTATAGTCTTGCTTTACATGGTGTAATGGCAGCATTACATGCTCCATTCCACACTTCTTCTAGATCTCAAGAGCATATCTCATTTGATGCTTGAGCAGTCCCGTTTTTGACTTTTGGACTCTATGCCAAGGAAATACGTCATTATGTCGAGATTTGTCATCTCAAACTCAATAATAAGTTCACTCTTGAACTTTGATATGCTCTTCTCACAGCTGTCGATAGTTAACAAATCCACGTATAAGCAAGATGATCATACCATCATTCGTATTTGATCTCACATAAACACCATGTTCGAACACACACCGCTTGAAACAAATGTCAACAAGAAAGCCATCAATGTGTTTGTTCCAAGCTATTGGAGCTTGTTTCAAACCATATAATGCTTTATGCAATTTGTAGTATTTCATTTCTTGGTTCTGCACTAAAAATCTGGGAAGTGCTCAAAAATGCAGATTTGACGTCCATTTGAAATATGCAGATTTGACGTCCATTTGAAATATCTTCCAATTGTTGTTGTCTGCAATCGCAACAACTAATCAGATGGTTTCAAGCCTAGCCACAGGTGAAACACTTCTTCAAAGTCTACGCCTTCATGTTACAAAAATCCCTTCGCTACCAATCGAACCTTATGCTTGATTACCTCACCTTTGGGATCTGCCTTCACTTTATAGACCCATCGCACACCTATTGGCTTATTTCCAAGCGGTAGATCGACCAACTCCCAAGTATTATTCTTCTTAATAGATTCCAGCTCCTCTTTCATTGCACAAATCCACTTTGGATCACTTATAGCCTCCTTCGTGTTCACCGGTTCAGATTCCGCCATAAGTGCAAAGTGAACGAAATCACCATCACCATTAATTTCGTTATCCCGTAATACTTTACAATATTGGAGTCTTTGAGGAAAGCCTCTTTGCTTTGTTGGTCATCTACTATTTTCCTCGTTTTCGGTTCAAATCTGTTGTGGTTTTGTACTTCCAGTAGGCTGAAAAATTGGGATTTTCATAGCCATAACTGATTATAGGATCTTGGCAATCGATCATGCCTTCTGCTACACCAGTTCCAGAACCTGCAGAATCCAAAATTTCACTTGGTAATCGATTACAACTTTTAGCGTAATCGATTACGTCACTTGCACTGGAAATTTTTTTGCTGCTATCAAATTTCCGCAGCTCGTCGACCATAACATCTCGACTTATTACGATCCTTTTGTTTGCAACATCAAACAACTTATAACTTCTAGTTAGATGATAACTAACGAGCAACATCATTTCACTCTTGTCATTCAACTTTTTGCGAAGCAGTCCCGGAATGTGTCGAAATTCTATCGAACCGAAAACCTTTAAATGATTCAAGCTTGGTTTAATTCCAGACCATACATCCTCCGGAGTTACTTTATCAAGCTTCTTTGTAAGGAACATATTCAACAATATATGCAACTGTTGAAACAATTTCACCACATAGTTCCTTTGACAAGTCTTTACCCTTCAATATACTTCAAACCATGTTCATTATCGAACGATTTTTCCTCTCGGCGGTGCCATTCTGTTGTAGTGTATAACATGGCACAACCTCATGCACTACACCCTCTTCCTCACAATAATTCCCAAACTCATTTGAGGTATACTCACCTCCACCATCCGTTTTGAGAATTTTGAGCTTGTGAGCGCATTGCCTCTCCACCATGGATTTAAATTTCTTGAACACATCAAACACCTCACCCTTTCTCTTGATAAGGTAAATCCATAGTTTCCTACTAAAATCATCAACGAATGTGACAAAGTACTTATTGCCACCACATGAGTTGACTTGCATGGGTCCACACACATCGGAGTACACCACCTCAAGATGAACCCTGGTCATATAACCCGCATCCTTGCTAAAACTCCTTTTGTGCATCTTCTCTTGCACACACTCTTCACATATCTCAACTGGAATCCATCTCTAACCGTGGACATTACGCTTTGCTCCAGACGTGTTTCTGCAACATTTTTCATACTATTGCAGTTGTTCTCCCACAACTTGCAGCTGCTACCCAGCACCTCATTAACGTTATAATTCTCCTCCGTGATCCTAACTAAGAGCATATTTTCATCATTTATCTCTTGCCTCGCAACCTTAGCCTCATCTCCTTGGGAATCCCTCTATTTTGCACCACATTCATGTTGAAAGTGTCCATGCTTTTGACACTTCCATGACTGAACTTTGGATTTATCCATTGGTTTTCCGCCTCTAGCATTACCTCGATCACCATACTTGCTAGAGCTATTCTCACCCTTTTGCATCGTCGAATTCTTCGAATTTTGTGGATCACTTCCACCCGAATTCTGAAAATTATGCCTCCCCTTCGAAGACAATTTCCCTTTCGATCATCTACTCTTCTCGTTGAACCGTGCTTGCAAAGTAATCTTCACTTTCTCTTTATCACTTCCTCTCTCATCCATTCTTTGTTCATGAGCCTCAAGAGAGCTTTGAAGCTCATCTTTGCTCAATTCATAAGATCCTTCGACTTTTCAATAACAATCACAATATTGTCGAATCTTGACGTTAAAGAACGTAAGATCTTTGCCACAATATTCTGCTCCGAAATGGTTTCTCCACACGCCTTGATTTGATTCACTAAATGCCTAATACGCGTCACATAATCGTTAATTGTTTCCTTATTTTTCCATTTGCATTAACTCGAACTGTCGTTTGTGAGTTTGTAACCTCACCACCTTTGCCTTAACAGCCCCTGCATAAGCCTTCTCTAGGATCTCCCAAGCTTGTTTCGCTAAATCACAATCACCAACTTTTTCAAATTTATCACCATCGATGAAAGAATGAATCAAGAAGAGTGCCTTATAATCTTTCTTCTTTTCTTCCTTGAATACAACTTTCTGAGCATCTGTAGCTTCTGCCCCAAGTGATGTGACACCATTGTTGATCACTTCAAGAATTTCTTGATACCCAAACAACACTTTTATTTGTTTGGACCACTTGTCATAATTCTTCGAATCAAGAATCAAAAGGTTGGTGGAGATTCGATCATTGAAAACGATACTCATTATTACAGTGAAATTGGATCAAAACCAGACTCTTGATGTCAAATGTTAGAACATACACAAAAATAACTTGGTGAATTAATGGAGAAAAGTGAATTGGAGAAGACAAAAATGAGAATTGAGAGAGAGATTAGAGAGAGTGTGTGTTTTTGAGGGTGAGTGAGAATTTGCATTAATCATAATTGGGAGCATTACAAGGCCTTATATACATGGCAAACCCAACTAATGTGGGATATTACAAAACAACTTATTTCAATAATCTGAAACCGAAGCACAACTAAAAAAATAGAAAAAAAACCTTTGTGATCTGTTGTACCAGAACAACATGTCATGACATTTCTTTCGACATCTTGTATGATAGAAAAAACAACAATATAATTGAAATGCCAAAAATCAGAATTTCAACAGAAATGATATGTGTATATAAATCAGTTAAAGCAGTCACAAGACAAAAATTATAAGAATGTTATAATGTGAATCTATAATTTCAACAAAAATTAAAACAAGGTTGTAACATAAATCTATAATCTCGCAAGTGATGAAAAAAGAGTGAATAAACTCATTATAACATCTATATTAGGGGTGGCAAAACAGACTGCCCACTCTGCCCCACCCAAAGTCCGCCAAAAAAAGAGCGGGGCGGACATGCCCACCAAGTTGAAATGGGCATAAAAGTCTAGCCCGCCCCGCCAAGGTGGCGAATTGGCAGGTGACGGGCTTGCCCGCTTTCATTGTTTATTTATTTATTTTCTATTTTTTAAAAATAAATTAAAAGTTTTTTTTTTACATTTCAATAAAAAAACATCAAACCGGCATCTAGAAAGTATAAATGGCAAAAGACTAAACTCATCAAGTATTAATCTTCAATCAAAAATAGAACTTTCAACAAGTTTTTGCCTAAAATATATGCAAAATATAAGCAAACATGTTAATTTCATAGGTGCAACAGGCTTTGACGGGCGGCGGATTTTGGGGGGACGGACTTTGGCGGATGAAGGTCTTTAGCGAGACGGACTTTGATGGACGGCGAACTCAAAATTCCAACTCAATCCGTCATTTTTAGGCGGATGCACAGGTCGATCCGGTGGACCACGACCCGTTTTTGCACCCCTAATCTATATCTATATCTATATTAATGTTGGTTCGAAAACAATTGTTTAAATTAAATTTACTTATACATTCATAGTCAAAATATTAATTCAAAATTATTAAATATAAAAGTATTTAAGTTATGCACAAAATTTTCTCTCTCCCATGTCAATCTCTCCTAAGACAAACACAAGTTTAGTGGGAAGGTTCACCTTGTTTGCTTGGGGAAAGAATCAGTGAAGGAAGAATGAAATGAGTGTGACCAAAAAACGAAGCTAGCCTTTTTGTTTCATTTTCAATCTTCACTATTTTCCCTCTCGCTTCTTCTCTCAAATCCACTTCCTCTGGTTCACTCACCCTGCTTCTCCACCATTCCGTTCCGAAGCTCTTCTTCTACTTTTCAGGTAAGGCACTCTGCGACACAATCCCTTGTATTGGTATTCGGGCACTCACAACGTGTTTGTGAAAATGCCCAACCAGATTAATTCCTTTATTTGATTTTTTTTATTTATTTTCAACTTAGGCTTCGTAAACTATGATGACTGTGATTGCATCAATTTTATTAGATTTAGAATGATGGGTCTTTTGTAAAAGAGCTATTCGGTCCAGAATCAACTAGCCTTGGCTCTGGTTCGTGTGTTTTTTCTTAACTCTGTTTTTTTTCCTCTTCAACCCATATAGTGGTGATGTTGGTTGACGAGAGCAAGTTTGACGTGCACTTGAAACTGTGGGCCCTTCGAATACCCTGCCAATTTTGCAAGTCTGCCACTCGAATCCTCAACGGGTATCTCTATATATTTCTTCCCATTCTTTCCATGCGATTAACTGCACCTTTTTTTATTTAAATTTTTCTATGATTGATTGTGTAGTTATTTGCTTGACAAGCCTCGGGTTAAACCCATCGCCGAGGACCCAACTTGTGACAAAAACCGTTACCTTATACTCTCCGAGAAAGTTCAGAATCAAGGTATGATTTTTTTTTTCTTCTTTGGAATTTCTTTTCTTTTTATTATAATATATTGAATTATAGTTTTTTTTTTTGGTTGTGCTTATCTGTGAGTTGATTTGGCCTGGGTATGTTTCAGATTTATCCGATATTGCAAAGCAAAAGCTTGATGAGCTTAAGGACTTGTGTGAGATTGAAGTTTTGCCCTATTCGTTGACATTAGGTTATTCATACTGGAGTGCAGGTTGGTTCCACTGTTTTCTTGAAACTCACCGAAGAAACCGTCTTTTAACATCATCTCTGGATGCTGACTTACCATCAATCCATTTCTTGGAATTTTGTTTGAAAATTTATGAGCTTTGTGTCACGTAGTGACATATTTTTTCCGAGTGAAACTAAATCATCAGATCTTTACCCATAACTGCATGCTTAGTTGCCTATTGTAATACACATGCATATACAGACACATCCATGTGGTGACACATAGAGTTCTGTTTTTTTTTATTGGTGTATTGGTGCTCCACATGTTTAAAGTACAGCCAAGTACACCAATACACAACATGTGTTGTAACTGGACAGTGATTCACCCAATACTTTCCACTTAGGTACATGAATAGAAGTACGTTACTTCATTGTGGTCTAATTTGTCATGGAACCCCGATTTCTCCGTGTTGTGTTACTGTTTAATTGCAATATTCAGTTTTGTCAATTGCGCATAGTGGAAAATATCGGATTGTTTAGTGCTAAAGCGCTGTTATAGCGGCTATTTGACAACAATTTGTACTAAGTAGCATATTGCGAAACAATAGCGGTCTGTCCAAATTCTGCTGCGCTATAGCGGCGGTTATTTAACATTGAATATTCATATGCTAGTCAAAGTAGAAACACTTTTTTCTAATGATACAGTTGTTTCTCACATCATGCTTTCATCTGCCCTACAAATATTTACAATTGTCTGGCAAATTATATCTGTAGATCAAGTGCTGAAGCAAATACTGCCTAATGGCGTGGAAGTGCCTTCATCTTTTGAAACAATAGTTAAGTATTTATAAGTTATATAATTTTTTTGAGTGGTTCCAGTTTATGACCTGTATTGTTATATTTTACTTGTTCTGTATTTATTTTTGCAAAATATCATTTTTAGTCCCTTAACTATACCATTGGATTCAGACTGGTCTCTTAATTTTTTTTCGTGTCAGATTGGTCATTTAACTCTTAAAACGTGTCGTGTTAGTCCTTTTTGTCTAATTCGTAAAGTAAAAATTCAAAAATCGGTCGCTAAATTCGTCGCTAATTAGACAAAAGGACTAATATGATACGTTTTAAAAGTTAAGGGACCAATCTGACATGAAAAAAAAAATTAAGGGACCAATTTGAACCAAAGGGTATAGTTAAGAGACCAAAAAGCGTATTTTTGCCATTTATTTTTGATAACCACTATTATCTGTTTTACAATGTTTCATTGATTCTACTCATATGATACATTATTCCCTAATATCGATTCCTTCAGCGAAAAGTAGCGAGCTTTTCAATTTTGTTAACAATTAAACCTGTTTGGTCAGCCACTGATTGTGACCTCACAACTGTCCTCCTACTTATACAGGCCACATTGCTCACTTAAACCTGCATGATGAATTACTTCCCTTCAAGGATGTTATTGCGAAGGTTATTTATGATGTACGTATGAATATTTTCAATGTTTTAATTTTATCTACTTATTCTTAAAAAGAGCTGCTTGTGTTACTGGCTTGCTGGTACTTGGTGCACCAGTCTTGTTTAATTGCTAAGTTAGATACAAAGATGCAATGAATGATGATAATCTTTACTGAATTGTGTCTTATTAATTACTTTTAGTTTGGAACACTCCTGTAGAAAGAGAGAGAAGGATTGGGGGAGTTAGGTAAAAATTGAGTAAAGTAGATAAGTTTTCGATTGGTTTGGGATATTTGGGTATCCACAGAATTTCCTCAATTGTCTTTCTTTCTTTCTTTTTGTTGTATTTTCAGAGGGCTACCTTTGCCCTTGTACTTTTAATTCTGAGTTTCTGTCAGCTCCATTTGATGCTGCTGCCTTATTTTAGAGCTGTTGTTCTGGTATTCACATTCAATTAAATCGTGTTTGAAAGTGTTATCAAATTGCCCCACCATGGCCGCTATGGCGGATTTACATAGCGGTTTTCGGGCTCTCCGCAATGGTAAATATCGGCCGCTATTGCAGGTTTTTCCGCCATAGTCCGCAATAACGGTGCCGCAAAGCGGCCGATATGGCGGAATTTTGCCTCTTCGCCATCCGCCATGGACAACACTGAAACAAAATGAATAATGGTATGTTAGTGTGCATGTTTGAATACTCTTTGCTACAGAAATGTCCATTGCAAAATTAATTCACAAATTCAATCATTTAATGTTGAACATACTCTTTTATACGTGTTTTGCCTAGTAACTTTAATGATTTCCCCTATTATACAGAAAAATTATCCAAGAATCAAAACAATTGCTAATAAAGTTGGAAACATTACAAATGAATTCCGTGTTCCAGAATTTGAAATTTTAGCAGGAGAGCATGATATGATTACAGAAGTGAAACAATATGGTGCCACTTTTAGGCTTGATTACAGTCTGGTTTATTGGAATTCCAGATTGGAACATGAACACAAGAGGTTAGTTTCAATGTTCCAAGCTGGAGAAATCATTTGTGACATGTTTGCTGGTATAGGTCCTTTTGCCATTCCTGCCGCACAAAAAGGATGCTTAGTGTATGCAAATGATTTAAATCCAAATAGCATCCACTATCTGAAGATTAATGCCAAAATCAACAAGGTTGATGATCACATATCTTCATACAACATGGATGCTAGAAAGTTCATATCCCAGCTGATGGAAGTGCCAAATTCTGAGCATAAAATAGAAAATGATATTCCCGTTTCTGATACATGTTACACATGCAAGATACAAGACAATACTGAATCAAATTCAGAAAATGAGTTGCTAAGAGGTAATATGTTCGTGGTAAATAACTGCAAGTATCTATAATTGTGATACGAGAAAATGTTACTTGATACTAATTTTTCTCTTACAGTTGATACGAAAGACCTAGGAAACTGCTCTAACACTAACACTAATACTACTTTAGAGGATATTCAAGGTCCAGCAGGGCATACTGTTAAGTCTGCAATTGGTGTCAAAAGATCTTGCAGTAGTTCTGATGAAGGTATTCTATAGACTACAATGACACATCGGGCATCCATGACAAGTAGTTGCTATCTGATCTTTTAGCTAGTAAAAACTCCTACAATTCAATTCTGGATTTAAAAGACAAAACCTTTTTGTCTAGTAGTCTTCCCCATCTTCTGCAGAAATTAGTACAGCACTTATAACAATACTATGTAAGATTGGAAGTAAAACTTACAGTTTCATTTTTGTTTGACAGCGAATGGAAAGGCTCATGGCACTGACATCCTTGAGGGTGGTGGCAAAAAAGGAAGTGCAAACAAGAGAAGAAGAGGGTTTGATATCTCTGTCCCCAAAACTTGGGAACATTTTGACCACGTAATAATGAATCTACCAGCATCTGCTGTTCAGTTTTTAGGTACAAATACAATAGCATTTGATTTGGATTAGTTTCTATTAAAAATTATTTGGCCATTTATTACCTTAGACGAGACCCATATTTTCTGCATTTCCTAGTAGGAGTCAAACCTGTCCTTATCTTGGTTTTTGGGTTAGTGAATAACTCTTCTGCATCAATCAAATTTATGAGGGATGAGACCATTGACTGTTTCTCTGACGTCAAGATTTTTTAACGATTTGACCATTATAATCTAAACCACAATCCGTTCATGACATCATTTTTTAACACTGTTAATTTGTGTAGTGCAGTGTTGTTGAATGTATGGATATTCTTCTATTTGACTCTTTTTTATGGCTATTTTAAAGATATATACGTAGATATCTGACTACTGATATGCCCTGCCAGATGCATTTAGGGGATTGATCCAGAGAAAATATTGGAAAGGACATCTACCTTGGATCCATTGCTATTGCTTCATTAGGGCAACTGAAACTCCTGAATCTATAATAGCTGTGAGTTTATTCTGCTGGTGTTTCATTTTTTTCCCTTCTGTTATTGTTAGAATATAGTATTTTACAAACTTTTGGTATTCGTTTATTGAAAATAACTTCTGTCCGAGCATCTGGCTTTTGCCAGCTACTTGGATATAGATACTAATCAATTATGTATACTTAGTTTTTTTCAGTTAATTGAACTTTATATTGCAGGTGGCAGAATCTGCTTTAAATGCTTCTATACTAGATTCAAGGTTTCATAGGGTTAGGGATGTTGCTCCAAACAAGGTATGATCAGTAATTCAGCATAATAATATTTAGACCACATTGGCAACTCTTAGTATTATTCTAGTTAATTTTGTAGAACATTTTTAATTAACTATTTGTGGCTTTGCTTTTTATGCAGGCAATGTTTTGCTTAAGCTTCAGGTTACCAGAAGCATGCCTTTGTGAAGACAGTCAATGATACTGTCCTTAGTGATGCTGCTGATGAGAAACTCCTTTGTGAAGACAAGGCCATGCCCGACTCCAAGACTAGCATACTGAAACATGAAAAAATAGCAAATTTGACGGGTATTCGTTGTACTTCAAGTGTAATCCGATAATTAGATCAACTAAAATTAGTTATTATGTTCCTTTGATTTGACTATGAATTTTTTTCTTTTTGTTAAATTTGAGTTACTTTTGGTCCTCCTCTCATATGGGGTGAATTCGGTTTTGGTTCCAGTAAAATAAAACAGATTTTACTCCGTTTATATTAGATTCTTCAACTTTTAGTTTTATTTGACTCAACAATTTTTAAAACAAAAATAATAATTTGAGAGCAAATCCAAAGCACATTATTTTCTTTCTCTCATCAACCTGACAACCTCTCTCATCTTCTTTACCATACAAAGAAGTCTCCAAATGACCCAAAATGTTGATCTTGATAGATATGTCAATGTTATTATGTTACCATGCAGAAATGCATTGAGGAACACAATTTCCACTTGTAGCAAAAACACTCTACACTCTTGAATTATCTATATTTGAAAAGAAAAGCTCTTTTGCAAAACAAAAATGGATCCTTAGACGTACATGCTTTTATAAAAGCAAAAAGATACATGCTTTGCAAAAATTAGAAAAAAAAAAGACAGAGACAAAGCAAGTGAGAGATATGATAAGATACATACACGTAAATTGAAGGTGGAAAGTTACATATTTGACTACGCATGTCCCTCTTCTATTATGGTCAATTAAAGTCAATGCATTTTCATAGACCAAAGTTTCTAGTGTTCCCATTTTGCATGCATTTATTTATAAGCTTCCACTTTGAAAGCAATGGCACTACATTTGACTACGTAAGCACAGAAAAAACAAATAGTAATACAGAATTAGACAGTTCCACCACATTACTACTAATGTCTTAGTCACTTGATCTCACAATCTAAAAGATAAATGTTGTAGCTTTGAAATTGATACGTTTCTTTTTTATAAATTTTTTATTTTGTTATGAAATAGAAATAATTTACTAACTTAAGAGAGATATACCTTTTAAATGATGTTGAAGTTTATTTATCTATTTTAAATTTAATTTATATACAAAGTATTATCTAGTATAGATGTATTAGTTGATTATTGATATAAGATTTGTTGTGAGATTATGTCTTTTATGGACCGACCATATCGGCATCGGCCGACCACTATGAAGGATCATAATTCTTTTAGAATCTTTTTAGGAATTATAATCAATTTAGAATCTTTTCAGTATACGAGGATTTTCATCCTGATTATCACAAGATTTCACCTCTATTCACATCCAACGATTTTGCACAATTTACTCATAATAAATAACAAGTTCTCTCTCTCTCTCTCTCTCTCTCTCTCTCTCTCTCTCTCCCTCTCTCTCTCTCTAATTCACCAAATTCAGGTAATAAATTTCACACAATTTGAATTATCTTTTCTTCCTCACATACTGATTTGAGTGTTGAAGTGCTAACCTTGTATGTCAGCCCATCGCGCCGAAAGCTTATATCCTCTATCACTTTCGATCATTTCTCCATTTCTGGTTCCAGAATGGAACAATGGTGCCATTTGTAGGAATTAACTTCTGATTCCTACGTTATCCTTATTCCACAATCACTTTTCAATTCATAACGTTCTCAGGTCACCAAACTAAGAGCCTCTGAAATTGAACACAAAGATCAATTACATTCGACCTAATTAAGCATCACTTCAACTTTGATTTCCTAAATTTCTAGATCTCTAACTCCTACGCTTTTAAGCAATGGTTTATCTAAAGCCAATTGCTTTGCTGCTACGTAAGAAGTTGTTGCCGCAACTCAAGTAGTTGTTAATCAATCACATCCACTTCCCCATCAAAACGCTGAATCCTGGAGAAGAAGTTCCATTGCATCCAAAGCTAATCCAAATTCCTCAAATAACTAGTTTCTAGTTACTACGAGCTAACCTTGGACTACAAGATGCTAACGAACTGTTGAACAACATATATAATATCGTTCAACAACAACATTTGCAAGCGATAGAAGAAATGTTATGTCACCTTAAAGAAATCCTCTACAACGCAACTTAGTAAGATAACACTATTTAAGAGGTTGTATCTCATCAGAGAGTTCACATTGTCGATCTAGAGTTGACCACGACAAAAAAAGATGAAGCTTTTTCATCTAAGAATCACCAGAGGAGCAAGAAACATCATAATTATTCCCAAAGTCCTAACAAAGATTAATGTAGTCATGCTTTTTCCCTTGATTAATAAAAAATCGACCGTTAAGGGTTAAGTAGAAGCATCCATTGTGCACCAGGATTTTGTAAACCAATATCCCAGAGTCAATGGAGAAGATGCCCAAGTTAGGGGAGTGTGATGGAAAGGGGGATCCATACGACCATGTCCAACTCGTAAATGAGCAAATGAACTACTTTAGTAGTGATAAAGTATCTAAAAGCAAGTTTTTTGCCACGACCCTGGTCGGACTGACCAAATTATGGTTTAATTGTCTACCCGATGGTAGCATTAAGTTATGGGCTAATTTATGTGAGAGGTTCTCCATGCATTTCACTGTCCGGAAGGGACAATAGGTGATTGAAGCCATTTTGAGAGGAATTATCTAAGGAAATAAGGAAAATCTTCAGCCTTACATTGACCAATTTACGAAAGTGGTTATTGAAGTAGAGGGAGCCGAAGAAGGCCTTAAGTGTTGGATCTTCAAAAAAAGAGTTTTCGAGGAACTATCCCTTCATGTTGAAGATAAGAAAGAAGAAGGTGCGAACCACCCAAGAGATGTTAAGCATGAATGAGTCTTATATCATCTTGGAAGAGAAACTTAATACATGTTTTGACATCTCCATTTCTGCCAAGACCAACTCTAACCGACCGACAGGGAAGGAGTCCCACCGGTGGAAGGACGAGTCTGATCAAAGTTGTTAGGGTCGGTACGACAAGTACACTTTTCTAACTGTTTCTTAAGAAAAGATCTACCAGGGATGCGCCAACACACAGTTTTGGAAGCTCAAAACTCGACCACCTTATCCCATCAGAGAGACGTCTCAGACTGATAAGTCAAATTACTGTCACATCCAACGGTTCTTCGCAATTTATTACTAACAAATAACAAGTTTGTTATTTCCTCCCTCTCTATACGTAAAGGAGACGCTAAATTCAGGTAACAAGTTTCAAACACAATTTGAATTTATTCTTCTTCTTCTTCACATACCGACTTGAGCGTTGAAGTGCTAACCTTACTGGTCAACCCCGTCTCTAATGCGCCAGAAGCTCAAATCCACAATCACTTTCGATCTTTACTCCATTTCCGATTCTGGAATATGACAATATCGTTGGATTGAAAACTTTATGTTAGCATCAAAATTGCAGCATAAAATTTTAACATAATTTATCTTTAAGTATACTCTTAATGATGCATTATAATAGGTCTTTTGAATTATGATTATCCGGAAAGATAATGTGAAAATATTTAGAGTGATTTATCTACAAACAAAATATATTTTTTATGGTAAAATATAGTAGCTCCTTTAAAATATGCTTGTCATTGAAGGTACTTTGAAAATTATTTGAGTGATATATGTTGAAGTGAAATATGTTATTTATTGTTAAATATAATGATTCTGTTTGTACACAATAGAAACAAATTTATCTTTTCCAGTGAAGGCAAATATTATTTGTCAGTTAAATGATACATGTTGCTAAATCTTATAATGCTTAGTATTGTGAAAGAAAGAAAGGAAAAAAAGAGATCAAAGTCATATATATGAACTCAAAATACATTAATTTATCTTTGATTACATCATTCATTAACTTTCAATCAGTCAACTTGTTATAAAATAATTTATCTAAAAATAATTAATAACTTATATTCTAAATGCACTATGATGCATGGCCTAGTCCTTTTACTGTAATTAAGATTAAGATGGTACCAAAATAAAGATTAAGATAATAATGAAGATAATACCAGAGCTTAACACTAATGCAAAAACATGCTGGCATTATAACTGAACTAAGAAAAGAATCTTTCTTCAATCTTCTACTTTTCATGTTTTTTTTTATATTTTTTATAAATTATACTTTTCATGTTATTATTGTTAAAAGAAGAAGAAAAAAAAGTCCAATTTTAAGTGCTTATTTTCATTTACCTTTTTCATGAATATCCATATAAATTCTATTTCAACAAAATAACACATTCCCTTTTCTTTTCCTTCCATTTTCTTTCACTCCCATTTCTTTTGGATTCTTGAAACATAGAAAAAAAATGGCTTCATCATTATCTGATGAAACTCATGATCATTATCTAATGAAACTATTCTTCATCATTATCTTGTTCTTAAACATGTCTTCATGTAGCTATGGAGTTGGAGTCAACTGGGGAACCATGGCAACTCACCAACTTCCTCCAAACAAAGTGGTCAAGATGCTTCAAGAAAATGGCTTTGATAAACTCAAAATCTTTGATGCTGATGAGTGGGTTATGGCAGCTTTATTAGGAACTGATATTGAGATCATGTTAGCCATTCCTAATAACATGTTGGAAGAATTAAGTAAAAATCCAAAAGCTGCTGATTCTTGGGTTTATGAAAATGTCACCAGTTATTTATACCCTGGTGGATTGAACATCAAGTTAAGCATTTTTTTTATAAGTTCTTATAATCATTTTCTGTATCATATTTTAACTTAACATTCATGCATGGTATGAATTTGCAGATACATTGCTGTTGGTAATGAACCTTTCCTTAAGGAATATAATGGAACATATCTAATGTACACTCTACCAGCTCTCAAGAACATTCAAACATCTCTCAACAATGCAGGTCATGGTTCAATCATCAAGGCCACAGTTCCTTTCAATGCCGATGTTTATTACTCGCCAGACACCGATATGGTTCCGTCCGCGGGCGATTTCAGGCCAGAAGTCCGCGACTTAACCATCGAGATAGTTAACTTCTTATACTTAAACAACGCGCCTTTTACTGTCAACATCTATCCGTTTTTGAGCCTATACGGAAACGATCATTTCCCTTTTGATTTCGCGTTTTTCGACGGAAACAATAGGCCTTTAATGGACGGTAATTCGGTTTACAGTAACGTGTTCGATGCGAATCTTGATACACTTCTGTATGCTTTGGAGAAAGCAGGTTATGCAGATATGAAGATTATAATCGGAGAAGTTGGTTGGCCGACGGACGGTGATAAGAACGCGAATATACAAAATGCGAGAAGATTCAACATGGGTTTGCTTAAACATTGTTTAAGCGGTAACGGAACACCGAAAAGAAAAGGTATAATCGATATATATTTATTCAGTTTAATAGATGAAAACGCGAAAAGTACCGCACCAGGTAACTTTGAGAGACATTGGGGGATTTTGGAGTTTGATGGAAAACCGAAATATCAATTGGACTTAAAAGGTTTGCAGAATGATAAAGGTTTGGTACCAGTTGAAGGTGTGAAGTATTTAGAAAAACAGTGGTGTATTTTGGATCCTGATGCAAGTAATCTGCATTATTTGGCTAATAGTATTGATTATGCTTGTAGTTTATCAGATTGTACTGCATTGGGATATGGTTCATCTTGTAATGGTTTGAGTCTTGAAGGGAATGCTTCTTATGCATTTAATATGTATTATCAGGTGAATAATCAGAAGGATTGGGATTGTGATTTTTCTGGTCTGGCTATTCTGACAGATGAGGATCCATCACAAAAGGGTTGTCAGTTTCCTGTTATGATTTCTGATGGGTTTTGTTTGGGGTGTCATCAAGGGCTTTTGGCCTTTGGTGCTGTATATATTTTTCTTGTATTGTTTTTGTTATAGTTGATGGATGATTCAAAGGATTCATGTTGAAAAGTTGCTTTTAATTGATTCTTTAGTTAGCTTAGCTAGGTGAGCTAAGTTCAAGTGGTTACTAGATTAGTATATATATTGGTGTGACCTGTGTAATGTTGTAACAAAGTGATTTTTTAGTAAGCAAAAAGATAGATTAATGATAGTAGTAAAGGTATTTCTGGCTTTTAAGAATTGTTTTTAAACAGGAAAGGTTTTTCCATAGTATTATTGACAGATTGTAAATTCATAATGTAAATTGCTATTAAATGTACTAGACTTAAAATTCAGTAGGCATGTATGACTCCAATGTATCAAGGCGATTACATTTTTTGGGAAGCCTATATTATATATTAGGTTTATCTCAATCTATCCTCAAGCCTTAAAACTTTACTATAGTCATGTTCTCTAGTGACAACATTGGAGATAATCTTAAAAAAAAAATGGAGAGGCAAATGAAGAGATTCTAAGGATTAATTGTTAAGAATTGGAATATTTTTGGAGCTATTTAAAGGGAATGGAGATACTTTTAAAAATATTGAGTTTATGTGATTTATATATTGAAAGTTGGAGAGATTATAAAATAATTGGATATAAAATAAGATGTGTTGTTGGGAACATGAAATGTTATTTAACTTATTTGTAATTTTTTATAACAATTTTTGAAGTACAATGAATTAGAGAGTTGTTCTCTTTACAAAATAGATCATTTTGATCAAATTGTATAAGCAAATTTTTTGTATAGTAATTTTGTATTCTTGTTGTTGTGGGTTTTCTAACGTCTTTTAGCGTGTACATTATTTTTGTTTGAGATCATTTATTTTGGTTGTCGTTAATATTTTTCTCACACGTCAAAGTTCATGGCATGATTGAGATATTATGAGATTTCACGTGGTGCTCAATATGGGGCAAATGGATTTTGTTTACAAGTGAACACCATATGTTCTAAATGAGACATGGATAATTTTTCGAAGATAACGATTTTGGAATGTGGAAAATGAATAAGCAAGCAATCTTCAACAAAGGGGTGTAGAAGAGTTGAAGGGTGGATAAGACTAGAATTGTCATTATCTTGTGTCTCCGAGATAAAAAAATTTAACGGAAATTGTTAGGGAGAAGACTGTGAATTCATTGTATGGCCAATTATTTGACTCACAAAGTGTTCCTTAAACAATAACTCTACTCATTTTCAATGGTAGAGAACAAAGTCATATTGGAGAAATTGATAAAATTTTACAAGATCATTGATGACTAGGAAAATATTGAGGTAGAGATTGATGTTGAAGACAAGAATCTACTCTTATTAGTCTTATTACTGGATCCTTTATGCACTTCAAGGATGCTCTTTTTTATGATAATAAAGGTAATAATATTACTTTGGATAAAGTCCACACAACTATGATATCCAAATAACTTTCAATACTACCATTTTGTTATTCCTTCTCGTGTTTGAAAATACTTTAAACAAGTTTTTTTGCCATTGTATGGTTTATGTAGGTCCTTTTCTAGGTGTTTTCCTCTTGGAGGATCCAACGCAAGTTGTTGCCTCTATGAGTGGTAAGGATTTCTATAAGAAGATCTAACATAAATGATTGTCTCTATGGACGATGAATATTTTTGCACGAGGATCCATCATAAGTAATTGCCTATATGGGAATCAAGGATTCCCCTATGAGGATCCAACGTAAGTGTTTTCCTTTACGAGTGACAAGAATTCCTCCAGGAGGATCCAACATAAATGATTGCCTCAATGACTAAGAAGGATTCCTCAATGATCACTTTTGAGGATGGTTTCAACAAGATTCTTAATCTTTAGTTCGTACAAAAACAAACAAACAATATTCTGAAATTTATATGATAACATGTGGCACTTCATTTAAAACACATGTGCATTGTTGTCATCACAAGGGAAAATGGTTCACCCTACAAAACAAAAACCGTCATAAGAATTTAATCATACAAGCGACAAAGATGATACCCCGCCTTAATCAATCCAAACAAGCAAATTAATTAAATTAAAATATATACGACTTAATGCCTAAAGTAACTAACAACTTATGACTTGTATTCTTTATTCACCATCCTTATGCTCATTCGAACTAGTGAAGCCAGATCTTTGTCTTTAAGAGGTATCTCTTATGATTTAGGTCCTAACTTCAAATCTATATTGTTCACTTCCTATGTGTATGAATGTTGGGAGTGAGCCACAACCATAATATTACTTTTCACCTTCAGGATATCCACATGATATTTTTTGGATACCTCATGATCTCCCTAAATAACCCCAATTTTCCCATTTAATAATGGGTATTTCATGCATAGATCTAACATGGACAGAGAGGATCCAAGCTAGTTGAAAGTAGGCCACCCTATAATCATATTATACAAAGAGATGCATTTATAACCAAATATATTACAGTGATTAGTCTTGCGCTCCCCACAAATCTAAACATGGTCTTCAAGGTAATATAACCATTTATTTGTACATGCTCGCCTCAAAATCCTTCCTACGATCCTTGGAAAGCTTTAAGGTTGTCTAGATCCAAGCGATGTCTTTCAAAAGTGTCTCAATAAAGGATGTACGCAGACCTCCCTTGATCAATCAATACCCTATTGATCTCCCAGTTATCACACCTTACAATTATGACCATGGGGTCGTTGTCACGCGGATGGCTTCTTGTTGCATCTCACTCGGAGAATGTAATCTCAGAATCTAGGACTCCCTTCTCACCCGAGTCATGGCTAGTGGGAAAGACTTCAATGGTTATAATTTGGCGTTTGTATCTTATATGGGCCGAACTAATCTCCCAACCATTGACAAATCCTTCTACTATGGTGTTAATGGTGTGCACACAAATGTGTCCAATCCCATTGCTTGATTCCTTTTGTTTCTTAGGTTTAAGACTCCTAGAGGCATCTCTCCCTTGAAAGTTATATCCTCCTGGTGTTTGGATGACATCACCCTTGGTATATTTCTTCAAATGGCCCTCTTGTATTAGGCGTTATATCTCCTTCTTGAGTTGGTAGCATTCCTCTATGTGATGCCCTTTAACCTTGTGAAACTTGCGCAACCTTCTAGGCCCATGCCTCGTGGTATTTGACTTGGGGGCTAGCAGTATTGAAATGTCATGCGTATGGAGGACCTCATGCGATATCTTCTCCCGATGAGTGTTCAAAGGCGGGAATCTCTCTATATGTTTCCCGCTTCTTTTGAACGCCGCTCTGTCTCTGTTGAGCAATGTATAATGATTTGTTCAATACTACTGTGAGTTATCAAGGTTTCCATTAGTTTGTTCCTCAACATGCATTCCCTTTTTTTCCACTGCTTTCATCACCCTTTATATATCATTATGGACATGTGACCCCCTCTTCCAAGGAAGTTGCTGGTCTCTGGGCCAAAGATTCGTTAAAATACCACACCCTTAGTTCATTTTAAAATGTTCCCACAAGAATCTCCTGGTTAGGAATGGACGACCTTGATAGTTGCCTCATTACAATGGACGAGGTAATCCCTCAAATATTTAGAAGGGCCTTATGAATGTTAAAGAGGTTAGTGGTAGACATTTTTATGTGCACGCATGTTACAAACTTATGGACCAACTTCTTCACCAGGTCTTGGTAGTTGGTGATTAAGAGTCATGACAGACTCATGTAACATCTTAATGTTGCGCCGTTGAAGATGCCAGAGAAAAGTTTGCATTTCAAGGAATTAGAGGCTCCAATCATTGCCATTATGTGTTGATGGAGGTTACATGCTCATAGGGGTCATTATGATTATCAAACTTGACCAATGAAGAAAACTTTAGGTTTTTATGACACCTATGCCCCCCGTATTTCATCAAAAAGAGGTTAGGGGTACAATACTTTAATTTCCTCCATAGGCCCAGACTCTTGTTGACGATGTTGGATGTGAAGGACGGTGTCCTCCAAGGTTTGATTCTGATGACGTAAGTCATCCACAGTGACACACGTTTCTCCATGGCGCCTTCGTCATCAATATTATTGTTTGCCGAAGTTGCTACTTTCTTGTTCACCATATTCGTTTGGGGGTGGACGATGTGAATAACAATCTAACTGCTTGATGTAATGGTGGCCCGAGATAGTTTTACTGGACCCTGCAACGGGCGTCAATTGTACTTGCTAAAAGTATAATGAGTGGTAATCTCTAACTATGTAGGGTTGTTTGAGGACTATTGGGTTATTGTGGTGTCAGAGTAACTGCACTAAGGGATGGTAAGAAACTTTGTATACTGATGTTTTTATCATGAATTGAATCTCCTCCTCAACCTAAGGGTTTGAGTATCTATAGGAATCTCTTGGACCTGGATATTAGGCTCCAAGAAAAGAATAACAACATTTTTCTCTCTTAGAAACATGAGAAATGGGTAATTACTTCCCTTATTACTCTAGAGAACGTGGCTTCTCATTTTTTACTTCCTCTCCAATGACATTATGGATAAGGACATGTCACTCCTCACATTTTAATAAATAAACGAGTAATACATACAACAGACGATATAACTAGGAAATAAACAAATATCGTGATTGACAAAACGCACACAATAATATGTGGGCGAGAAGCGACCTTGCTTTAAGTGATGGATATTATACGTCATCTTTTGGTGATTCTTATGTCACTCTTTAGTATCATTTCCAAACATACCAACACACAATATAATATAATAAAATTCATTTTTGCAAAAGGAAAAAATCCAAACAAAAAAAATCCATTTTTTATAAAAAAAAAAATTTGTAAAATAGAAAGAAAAAAAAAGTTAAAGTACATGTTAAAAGATTTAAATTTAAAACATTTATGTTGAAAAAACAAAATTCTAAATAAAATAAAAAATCAACAAACAATTTTCAAAATAAAACTATTAGATATAATTTCTTAACTTTTTTTTTTACCAATGATATAATTTCTTAATTTTTTTTTACTAATGATATAATTTCTTAACTTGATCCTTAATATGGTTTCCATAAAGTTAAGTTAGTATCATTTTCCATAAAGTTTAGTCAAAAGTATAGATTTTCTAAAAGTTAATCCAAACACACATTCATTGAGTATAAATTTAAGCCGTTAAAATCTTCAACGGTAGTATTATTATTATCACCACCATCATGTGATGATACAGCCAAGAAAAATATCATAACGGACAAACCCATTTTTTGAATTTGAAAACAAACAAAACCGCTCTGTATTCTGCATAATATATCTCTCTCTCTAACAACCCTCACTCTCACTCTCACTCTCACACAACTCAATTCACAATGGCTTCTCTAACACCAGGCATAGTCCTAAAACTCTTACAAGCCATGAACACCGACACACGTGTCACCGGCGACCACCGTTCACCTCTTCTTCAACTCATCGGAATCGTCCCTGCCTTAGCCGGTTCCGATCTCTTCTCCAACGAAGGCTTCTACCTCAACCTTTCCGATTCGCTCAACTCCACCTACGTTCTTCTCTCTCACCCCGACACCGAACTCATTCTCTCTAACCGTCTTCAATTAGGTCAATTTCTCTATGTTGATAGATTCCATTTCAATACTCCTCTTCCTACTGTTTCCAACATTCGTCCTCTCTCCACTCGTCACCCGTTCGTCGGAACACCGGACCCCTTGATCGCTCGCATTTCCCCATCCACTCGTCATTTCACCGTTCAGCCTCTCTCTGATTCCGATGATCCTCTTTCTCAGTATCTTTCCACAAACACCACACAGTCTCCGATCCCGATTAATCCACATCAACAGAAACAACCA
The DNA here is from genome assembly GCA_963966055.1 of Lathyrus aphaca. NCBI lineage: Eukaryota > Viridiplantae > Streptophyta > Magnoliopsida > Fabales > Fabaceae > Lathyrus > Lathyrus aphaca. Next base: position 516,098,539 of record OZ014522.1, read on the forward strand.
CCGCCACCGCCACCAAAGGTGAACGAATCGAGAAAGCCTCTGGCTCAACGAGACAATTTGCCTCCGCCGCAGAGATTTTCGTCTCCGGCTACTGCCAAGAGGTCTCAATCTGCAGGAAAGTTTAACAAAATCTCTGCTGAAAGAGATCCTTCACCTGCCGGAAAGGGGAAGAGATCTTCTTCTCCTGTTCCGTCGAAATGCGTGGTTCCGAGCTTGGTTTCGGCTAGGGAGGAGAATCGGAAGGTTGCAAGGGAGGCAGCTATTATTGTTCCGTCGAGGTACCGACAGCCTTCTCCTACCGCGAGGAAGCAGCCTTCACCTAACCCTAGACGAGCTTCCATTTCGCCCGGGAGAAGGTTGTCTGGAGGTATCAAGTTTTCGCCGGCAGTGGATTCTTCAGGAAAGAAGAAGATTGTAGCTGGAATCTCTAAGATATCTGATGCCTTGGCTGGGAAGACAAGGAAGAATTGGGATGAACAAAACATGGAAGGTGGTGAATCCAATGAAAAGGAGAAAACTAAGGCTGATTCTAATTCAATTATGCGTACTCAGGTAATTTAATATCAAATTTAAACTCTAAATTTTCTATATATGGTATGAAAATTATATAGGATGAATTGAAATTTAATAATTATGAATCTAGATCGAGTCAAGAATGGAAAGTTTCAATGTAACTTATGTTATTTATATTGAGTTTTGTTATTGTAGGCTGCTATGTTAAGGCGATTGAGTGATGTGAAAAGTCAAAAATCTGATAACAATGATTCTGAAGAGAATACTATAGTTTCTTCTCCTCGGAGTTGTTTGGAGACGGAGAAAACCAAGCTTTCAGGTCTTGGCATTACAATTCATGAGAAGAAATGGACCGATGGGAGTGTTCCGCTGGATGCAGTATCATCCAAACTTTCTAGACTTGCAAAGGTGTGAGTTTTGGAAATTTACCATTGATTTTCAGGCTTTGATTTTGTAATATTGAATTAGATACGGTATGAATAATAAAATGTGGTATTATGAACCCTTTTGAAAATGTAGTCTGAATGAACCCTTCTGAAGTAAATGTATATGCATAGTACAAACTAGGATGTGGTAGGTTTATGATGATATCTCTAGTTGTTATTCCTAACTAATCAGGATTTTGGTGATATAGCACTATTTGATTTGAAGGCTGATTTGATTAGCTCTTTCTTTTGAGACGGATGAATGCGTGATAGGGAAAGCCCTTGCGTTTATTACCAGGAAAGATTAAATGGGCCAAATCGCCTGCTAGAGAAGAAGCTCTTAGGGAATCAATCTAGACTAGATGAGATGCCGGTGCCATTAAATTAGCTGCCAGAACGAGTTCAAGAGATGAGGATACGGGTAGTTCAGCCACCCCCGGGGAAAATCATTCCATTCACTTGTTTAATGTTCTATTGTGAATTCACTCTTTGATTTGAAGGCTAATTTGATTTATCTTTTATTGTGAATGCACTCTTTGTTTTGAAGGCTAACTTGATTAATGTTTTATTGTGAATGAACTCTTTGATTTGAAGGCTAATTTGATTTATCTTTTATTGTGAATGCACTCTTTGTTTTGAAGGCAAATTTGATTAATGTTGTATTGTGAATTCACTCTTTGATTTGAAGGCTAATTGGGTTTATCTTTTATTGTGAATGAACTCTTTGTTTTGAAGGTTAATTTGATTAATCTTTTATTGTGAACTGATTTCAGGATGCAATGCAAAGGAAAGCTCTTGCTTCTGCAGCAGCTGCTGCAGCATTAGAGGAAGCCAATGCTACTGAATGCATAATAAGAAATTTAAGGTAATGACTACCCTTTGACCAGATTTTTCATGATAGTCCATTTTCTGTTAAAGTGTTTCGATAATCATAGATTGTTTCTTTACTCCCTCTTCAATGGCTTAACTGAATAGTATTTTTATGTTCTTTCTGCCTGCCTCAGCATGTTTTCAGACCTTTGCTCAGTGTGCAAAGCCAAAAATCCTTTGCCAACCATTGATAGATTTTTTATCATATATGAAGATGTCCTAAGATCAATCGCAGTGGCTAAATCTGTTGCCACCGGTCACAATTTTGAGATTTCTGATGACAACATTCCAACAGATCAATCAAAATCCCTCTCCCTTTGGGTTGAAGCTGCTTTGGCCACTGATCTTCAGATAGTATCACTGCTTACTGAAACTGGCACAGATACTCCATCATCACTTCAAAAAAGCCTGTCGAAACGACAATCTCTTTGCACACCTAAGAGCCATCTGAATGTGAATGTTTTCTCATCTCCACACTCTAGTCCAAGTGGTGGTGTGTGGACAAGAGGTAATGGAATGAAGGAAACAGTTGAGCTTGGAACAAATTTGCTGTCAGAAATGCAATTGTGGTTTCTACTTTTTGTTGAAGAGTCCATTGAAGCAGGATTTAAAGTGTTTGGAGACAGTGCAAGTGGCGGGAAAAAAACATTGCCTCTGGATGGTGGCTCCATTGCTATTGTTTTATCTCATTTGAAGCGTGTAAATGCATGGCTGGACAGCGTAGTTTCAAATGGGAATCATTCATTGACAGATAAGATTGAAAAACTAAAGAGGAAGATCTATGGTTTTGTTATCCAGCATGTAGGATCAACTTATGATCATTCAGCTTCCCATGCTTCATCCTAATTTTATTTTGATTTATGTTGTTTGAATGTTAATGAATGATGACTGGAAGAGCTTCTTCCATCTTCAAAAAGTATGCTTTGCATGCAAAGGGGAAGTGATTAGAAAATCACTGTAAATTCGAATATCAATATCATCCATAATTCTTGCATTGAACAAACCATGCTGGCTTAATATTTAGAGCATGCTTGTTATTTTATCGAACTAGTAATGAATCTATTTGCACTGATTTTTTTTGGTGCCAATTTTACTTTTTTTTATATGTTTGACATGAAGTGATTTTTCTAGTGAAGTATGATCTATTCAATCCTCCAGAAGTGGATAAAAAAACGAGTATGCAAGTTTCTTTAATCAAATCTCTAACATACTTCAAGGAATATACCAGTGACTTGAATTTTTGAAGATAAAGAAATATATTCATTGAAGAGTTGTGTGATCCAATGAAAATAGTTACAAACTATCCCAAAGTAATGGCAGTAAAATATAAATTAACTCAAGGACACCTTTTTCAACATCATATATATTTCAAGGCAGGGTAAATGATATGTGATGGAAAGATAATTAAAAAACATCGGTTCACAACTGATGTTGAAACCAACTTATGTCAAAAGTTATAGGATAATATGATTTTTTTTGTTGAATAAAGAGCTTAATGAGAAAGTGATTAGAAAAACAGCTTTTGATATGCCCACTAAGAAAGCACCAGGTCCAGGTTACCCATCAGGCTTTTTTACGAGCACACTTGGACTATCATGGGGGAAAGCATATGCAACTATATAAAGAATTTGTGGGAAAATTCTGATTGTATAGCTGAGGTAAACCTAATTGATATGTGTATGATTCCTAAAGTACAATATATAACATTCACAATATTTATCAAGAAGTCGTTATCTTCAGGGGAAAATATTGTAATATTGAATAAAGTCCACCTTTCATTCCAGTTGTAATTTTTGTTACAATTGAAAAAATTCTACATAAAATTCAAAATATTAACAAAAAAAATTATCATAAAAAACTTTGGAGACTTACTATGATGGATCAAAACAAATTACATTTTAGAATTGTAACATTGATTACAAAAATGACAATTTTTTTCCTTGCACTATTACGAAATACACATTTCACAATGATTAGGAGAAGAATTTCACCATGCATGATGGCCCGTGGTAAAGAAGGGTGTGGTTGTATATGCCCTCTTTACCACCAAGAACTATTGTCCATGGTAAAGACACATGAGTGCGTAACATACCACTATGGTTGTATGAAACAACTGTAGTAAAAGGTTGATATCAGGGTTTGATACCCAATTTTTATATTTTTACAGATTTCAATATATTTCACCACAATTTCAGGTTATAACTGTATAGAAAGACTTAGCGCACAATATTTCACCATGGTCCTATATTCTAAACATTAACATTTCAATCTGATTTAGAAATCAACAATATGACAAATTAAGTTATATCAGAATAACAAATTACATGATCAATGTTGTACAAGCTTTATACAATCCATTATCCGTATGTTGCGCTTTAACAATAAGAATTTGTTTTAATATTTCTAATTCTTCTACTAACACTTGCTTCACCTTTAGTTTATTTTGCAAAATATTATTTACTTTGTAGACAAAACTAGAGGTGAAGGAAGTGATAACAGAAGAGTAGAAACATTGAATCAAGTTCTAACAATTAAAGAGTAAGATACGAATAATAGGCTGTAAAAAACCCGTAAAACATTGATAAGTGCAAGTTATTTTCTAATATAACTTAAGCAAAATTACACCAGAGATTTGTTAGGTTATTTTATTGTAACAGGTTGATCCGTTAAGTTTTGTTTTGCAATAAGTTGGGCTTTAAATTACTCAAAGTCTACACTGTTACTCTTTTTAAAAAATTTTGTTCCAAAAATGCATATGTGACATTAACGTGGGTGAGATGGTTGTGATGTAGCTTACATGGACTTTTTTGTATTTACCTATAAATAATTACCCCAAAACTCTTTCTCTTATTCTTCTCCCCCACATCCAACAATAACATGGATTTATAGGTGATTGATCGTAGTACATACACAAAAAGATAGAAAGAAAAAATTTAGATTTTGAAATGAACCCAAGATTTCTCTTACTTGATTTCTGTAAATCTTGATGTCGATTGAAACTTTTGGATTCGTTCTCTAGTTTCCCCAATTGTGTATTTATAAATTTCAGATTAGGGTTTCTTTTTAAGAAAAAATTATAGTGTTGTGTTTGTGAGATTGAAGATAATGATGAAAAGAAGAGAAAAAGGGAGGAGAGATATTTTCCTTGTGGTACTTGAATTTTATTTAATCTTTTTTGGTTCAATTAGTTTAGGTTTTCCTTTGTGCTTATGCGCTAATTCTAATTTTCAAGACGTTGTTTCATCCTGGTTATTTATGAAATTAGTTGATGAATTGTGTGATTTCTTAGAAATAATTGTTACGAGTTTTAAAGTGTTGAAGAAAGGTCTAAATCTATAAGGAAGATATTTTCAGGTCCAAAGAAAGGATAAAAAGTAAAACAAATAACGTTTCGAGTATGAAATTTGATAAGAATTTATAAAGAAACACTTCCGAAAATTTGTGTCAAGTTGAATTTGACGTCCACTAAACATGTGTATTTGTCTACAATCCTTTGTCCGAAGAATAAAATCCTTAAATGCAAAACTCAAAACTAAATACATACACTGCCAACTTATATGCAATATGTAACACCCTAAATACTTGCGCTTAAATTATAAATAATTATCAGAGTAATTTAAAAACAACAATCATTTAGGATGTCACTTTTTCCACAAAAACCTGCTCATACAATCAGATATGTAACATGTGCCACTTTTACATTTTTTAATAATAATATTACTAACAACATTAATCAAATAGTTCAAACTTCAACTTTTATTGCAGCGGAACATCAACAAATACTCATTTTAATCTTTAAACATAAAACAAAACAAAAAAGTATTAATTATAAGAAACATCAACATAAAAGATAATCATAAAGTCTCCATCAACAAAAGTAAACACAAAAACGTTCAACCCCGAGTGTTACACATTAGAGCAGACGCCGAATCTAAAAACTAAAAAAAAAGAGCACTTTTTTCCACTCACATCCAAACCTCTACTGCGGATTATCTAAATGGTGTCCATGAAAAGACATTATTCAAACAAAATGGGTGAGAAATCACACATATAAAGAATTGCATAATTATATGTAAGCACACCAACAACACATATAAGTCACCCAATCCACAATTCACACCTCACACATCTCCAAACATACAATAATGCAACATATATGCAAATACAATGAGACTCTGTCACCTAAATAGACGTGGTGCCAAATTGTGAACTCCCGTGTTCACTCGCTCTAATCCCCACCTATGATCAGAGCACACCAAAATCGTTACATAGATTACGTTTCATTAATTCCATCACCATAGGAATTAGCTACTCGCACCTAATCCATCACCACAGGATTGAGGCTCACCAAAACTTACCACCGTCCAACACCATGATACATGCAACACGATATACATGCAATAACAACAACACACACAATGTCATTCATCTTAGTCAATGTACCATGCTACTGCTGGCCACCACACCAAACACATTCTATAATTTTTCAGCAACAACAATGGAATAATATAGACAACACAACATCACATTCAAGCATAAATCACACCACGACATAAACACCACATGTCCACTAATATCATCACGCAACAATTAAATCAATTCCATGTATTTGAATCATTTTTAAAATATATTTCATTACATTAGCTTCCCAATGCTTCAAACAACACCCAAATCAGACACCCGGAACTCAAGATATGATTTTTCAATTTTTTTACAAAAATTGCTCTCAATGTAACACGTAACTGGTTACAGTGTGAGCATAATCACTTTTCTACTACTTATCCGTGCGGAAATCACTTTTTATCTCATCCCAAAACCCCATTTTCCACACAATACATTTATCACATTATTTTACAAGAAAATAACTTTTTAGAAGGTATCAAAACCCCAATTCTTTTCATAAAAAGCTCATAATTCAAGTTCATACTCGATTCGCAACAACACACGTCTATCATCATACAATCCCATCAATACATGATTCTAACAACATCAATACGCAATTCACCAACAATCATCAATCACAACATCACCATACAACTTCATGATTTATTAATCACATTATTCATTCCAACAACACACACAGTTGCACCAATGATCATAACATATAGAGAAAAGATACTTAAAGCATATAGTGACAAACTCACCCACATATTATCATGTCAAACTTTATATGAACAAAAATCTCACGTTTAACTTAGATTTCTTACAAAGTCACCTCAACTACGAAGTTTTTCTTCTTCCTCCTAGAGCCATGGCCTTTTTTTTTCTCCAATTGTATGTGTTATGACAATTTTCATTTACTCCCCTTTTTCTCTTATTTTAATATAATATTATTATTATTACTAATTCTAATTTATTAAAATTATTATTATTATTTTCACCAAATATTTAATTTAATAATTTCCACCTAATATTATATAATTATATAATTAGTAACTGATATCGATTAATTAGTTCTACTCACACACCCCTAATCTCTACACTTTTGCTTACACACCCCCACACCTTAAACTATATTCTTTAAGGTCACTATCCCACACAAAGGGTATCTCAAACATACAAAAACACCAATCAACACATATATACACTCAATATCACACAATTTAATTACAAAAAATAAATTAAATAAACGGGGGTGTTACACAATCCCTTGTCTGATATCAGTTGAAAGCCATGCTACCTTTTGTTAGTGATAAACTGATTTCCTTCAAACCCATAAATTTTTAGTTACATGACAAGGATTTCAACAGTTGTGCCAAGACTCCTCTCTTCCTACCTTTCTTTTCTTTGTCAATGGACTCATTAGGATCATCTTCAACAATCTTACATATCATATCAAAGGTTTTCCTAATAAGTTTCCTTTTTATTATTTTCAGACTACTGTGTCATTAAAGCATTTCTCGTGATACATTAAATGACAAATATATCAAACACCTTCAAGTATTCACAACCATAAATATTACCATAGAAATTACATTGAAATTAGTGAGTTTTAATGGTGGAAAAACTCATAATTTTAATTTTTTAATTCAATTCAAAAGGTTTATATATATTCAATAGGGCTGGAAAAATATTCAAACTACATACAATATAATAAACACATCTTTTATGACATGTTGACTAAACGTAATGAAAGCTGCAATGTACAAGGTATAACATTAAAAATAACAAAAACATCAACAATAACACAAACATTTACAAACATACATAAAAAAACATCAATAATAAAATAAACATTTATAACATACCTCAACAAAAACATTAACAATAACACAAACATTTACAACATTCATCAACAAAAACATTAACAATAACACAAACATTTACAATATATCTAAAAAAAACACATCAACAATAACACAAACATTTATAACAGACATCAGCAAAAACATCAATATACCTAAACAATAACATTCACAATAACACCAACTACAACATATATTAGCTAAACAAAAACATCAATATACCTAAACAATAACATTCACAATAACAAAAAATGTATATATGAACTAAACAAAAACACCAATATGCATAAACAATAACACCAATAGTATAAACAATACCATTCTCAATAACACAACCAACACCAAAGAGTTTATACAAAAACGACAACATACCTCAACAAAAACATTAACATATTCAGACAAAAACATAAAAATATCACAACTCATAACATAAAAGGTGGAAACATATCACGTACCTGAAATTTGAAGAGGAAGTCAAAGAAATGAGTTTGGTGTTTCCGTCTTGCATGTTATGTAACACATTTCCTTGGTCCATAAGAGTTTGTGAAAATATGTTGGAGTTATGTGAATAAATTGTATGCAATCGTTATTGGAGATTATGATAAGGCGTGAGATATGTTAGAGTTTTGTTTTATGAGAGAGATAATTGTTTTGTACTAAAACAAGATAACTTTTGCTTATATATAAATAATATTTTTCACCACGATTGATAAATGATGTTTTATCGAAGAAATGATGTGAATGTATACTTTGTTCACCTTTAAGGGACATGTGATTTTGTTAGATACATGGTTTGGGCCTAAGCCCAACAAATGAGTCAAATAGAGGAATGAGTTATATTTGTTGATATAGCTAGTTGGTTAGAAGGGAATGATAGTTACATAAATGATATGGATATCAAGGGGAAAGTCAGTGAGAATCATTTGTACTAGAACCTTAGAGTTGGGCAAAAGGAGGGTTGCATCTTCCTTTGAAGATATTTTGCTTTGGGATTACATGAATTTATCTTCTGTAATATTTTCCTTTTTCAGTCAATAATATAATTTCATTTTCTCTTCAAATTTTGGATTCCTGACAATTGGTCTGACCTATCGGATCTCGAGACGGAGTCAGTGAATTGCTAATGTCAGATAAATTTCGTATAATTGTCTGAAACTATCGGAAACTACTGGATAATTGTCGGAAACTGTCAAGTAACTATTGGAATTTGTCGGATAACTGTCGGTAACCATTGTAAACTGTCGGATAACTACACAGAGAGCCAATAATGAAGGACGCTTGGACTATAAAGAAGGAATTACCAGATTTTTATGGGGACAAATCTTGTTGGCTGGATCTCTGCGACTGAAAAGTTCTTTGAGAAGAACAAAGTTCATTTTGATGATAAGTTACAGTGGGCATTCACGAGCATGGAAAATGAAGGAGCAATGTTATGGTTTTATTATTGGTGTGAAAAGAATCCAAATGTTGACTATAATTCATTTTCTATTGGTATAATTAGAGAATTTGAAGCACAAATGGTGCAAAATCAAGAATCAAAGTCGAAATTGTGGAAGGTGAGAGAAACACACGATTAACCAATGTTAGAGGAGATGAACTTCATTGTTGAACGAGAAACAAAAGGTTATACAAAAGTTGAATCTGACTCCAAATAGAATGTTGATACAATGATAGAAACAAATTACCGACAACAAGGAACAAATACAATGTTTAACAAAAAATGAATGAGATGCAAAGAAGAAAGGAACACACATTCATTATCGGGCCACCTCTATTGCCGGAGCCACCAGACACCGACCTTCACGTGGTGGCTAACAAGAATCAAATAATCCAAGTGGTTGTTGTCGAACTCCGAACTATGACCCCCACCGGAACCTCCAAACGTAGAATCACATACACAAATTTCTTCAAACTCTGTTATACAAGGAATGAAAGAGGAGTTCCATGGGTTGCTCAACTTTGTATTTGGTTTTCAAGGGGGTGGTTATTGTTAGATACTTGGTTTGGGCCTAAGCCCAACAAATGAGTTAAATAGAGGAATGAGTTATATTTACTAATTTGGGTAGTTGGTTAGAGGAGAATGGTATTTATATAAAGTATATGGATAGCAAGGAGGAAGACATTCAAAATCATTTGTATTAGAACCTTATGGTTGGGTAAAGAAAGGATTTCATCTTCCTTTGAGGAGTTTTTGCTCTGAGATTACATGGATTTATCTTCTCTAATATTCTCTTTTTTGAGTCAATAATATAATTTCATTTTCTCTTTAAATTTTGGATTCCTAACAGATTGTATCCTACTTATTCTTGTTTAAAGAATATGTAAACTTATGACAACTAGAATACTAAACCCAGAAATATAAGAGAGAGAGAGAGAGAGAGAGAGAGAGAGAGAGAGAGAGAGAGATAATATAAGACAAACATCTCTCATGAGATAAAAATGTAACATATTCATATTAAAGAGGAGATAAGTGAGTATTTAACACAACTGGAGAAAGTAGTGTATTGTAAATATTTACTAAGATAAAAAAATGTAATATATTTTACATATGTATATTTTAACTTAAGATGAATGGTAGTATAATACGAATATCTTTAGAATATAATTTACTCTACATTTTAATATAAAACATTATATATAAATTTAAAACTATAATCATAACTTTAAATTTTACAAAAATCATATACTATAAAAAATCATGAAAATCAATTTTACATCCTCAAAATCAAAATTAAGAGGTCCATCCCATGTTATTGTTACTTAGGTTTGAAGTCTTGCTTAAAAAAAAAGAACTAAGCGAATAAGGGTCACATCATCCTCTCAATAAGTCAAGACAGTGCATTTCAACATCTCATACTCGTCCTCCTCTCTGTATCTCTTGCCATCATTTCTCTGTAGTACTACCCAACTTGATCGCTTACTCCGATTAAATCCCTACATGCAAACAATCATCACCACCCTCGATTCCATCGCCCCAATCACAACTAGAATCGATAATGCAACATTGGATGAAAAACATTCTCGAAGTTAGGGTTCGAGTAAATCGAACAAAAATCTATTAAATCACAGAACTGGGGCGAATCAGTCTCGGGTTCACCGAAGCCCCGCGGCTTCATTGTCGCTGGGATTCTGGTTTTTTATTCGTTTCTACAATGCGCCACATGTCCAAACACTCTCTCAACTTCCTTCTGTTGAATCCGTAAGTCGTTACGCTTCCTATCTTAACTGTCTCGTACCTCTTCCTCCGCCTGTCATGGAAAATGCCACTAGTATTGCCACCACTATTAATTCTGCTCCCCCGCCTCTCGAAGAGCCAGAATACTTGGCTCGATACCTCGTTGTTAAACACTCGTAATGTGGATGCTACAAGCAGATTCTCTGCATTTCTAGCGTGTCTGTTATTACTCTTGATCAATGTTGCTATGCGGTCAGCAGGAACTCGTCGAATTTCCATTTTACAGAAATCGCGACGTTCTCGTTGTTCATCCCGCCCCTGGAGATCACTAAGGATGTTGGGAAGTTTTCTCAAGGGCTGTGATCTACAAGGTATCCCTATGTGTGGATGTTAGGGAGGTGAAAATCTTCAAGACGGGATACACAAAGGGCTACAGGAAAGGGAGAACCGTCGGACAGGGTGTCCTCGCGGCTTCTCTTTGAACCTTCGTACTTGTGTCGGGGTGTATCGTTCCTCTTGGTGTACTGTTTGAGGTGGCCTTCCTTGATCAGTATCTCAATTGTGTCTTTTAAATGAGCACAATCTTCTGTGGAAGTGATGGTACTTGGATTTATCGGTGTGGGGTTTAGGTGTTATCGGTTGAGGGAACCTTACCCTGCCCTATTTGAATTTCGAATTGACGCATTCGGCGAGGATGTGCTCGCGGGGAGCGGTAAACAATGTATATTCGGAAAAACGCCCAACTGATCCTCTTCCTTCTTGGACCTCGCGAGGCTTGTCATCTCTCTGTTTTTCTCCAGTGCGGCGAAGAGCGGCATAGTCCTCATGTTTGGAGTTTTTTGTGTCGTCCTGACTGCAATTGCTTCTAACACTGTGGGCGACTTGTTTCTCTTTCTACCTGATATACACTTGGGTTTTATGCAGGACTTCGTCGAGGGTGTGAGGAGGCTCGATCCTTAATGCCCGATTGAGCTCGCTGCTGAGGAGGAGTCCCTTCTCAAGGATATACTTTTGCATGTAGTTGGTTGTATCCACCTCGATGGCCTATTGGTTGAATCGCTCGATGTAAGAGCGCAATGTTTCATTTTTTCCCTATATGATGGCTTTAAGAGTAGCCTCCATTTTAGGGTGACGTCAAGAGGTTGTGAAGTGCCCCGTGAACACCGATCTCATGCTTCTCCAAAAGGTGATGGGTTCGGGGGCCAAGATTTTGTACCATGCCATGACTCCCTTTCTAAGCGTCGTGGAGAATAACCTACATTTGATATTTCCCCCAATGTTATTGCGGTAGTCTAGCATGGAATTTATGTTGTCGACGTGGTCATCAGGGTCAGTAGTCCCGTCATACGTCGCCAGGTTGGGGGGGTTTCTCCATGCCCACCAGGAATGGGGTCTCCATAATGGCCCGAGAAAGTGGACAATGATGGTCGTCCTCATCGCTCCTCAGGGGTGAGTAGTCCTCATTCCTAGGACTTTGGTCTCGACGAGGCGATGTCCTTGGTTGGCCGTTTGGCTGCTCGGGGCACCCTCTGGCTTTGTTCTTCTTGGACTCAGGGGAGCGTCGTCCCTGACAAGGAGGGGAGTGTCTGTGTTTCTTCGTGGCCTTCCTGGGTTCTCTCCAACTGAGGTCCACACCCGCGCCTGCGAGGGGAGGGGTTGCATGATCGGCGGAGCCTCGGTCGAGGAGAGTCGGCTCGGCGCTCTATCTCTAGTGCGATAATTCTCTCATGCTATTGAAATAACATGAGGTTCATCTAGTTGAGCGTGTTTGCCATGACTATGATCGTGGCATCTCCTTCGACCGATATCATGATGGGTTGGAAGGTATTTGCGAGTTGAGGCTGAAGAGCGTCGTTGGCCTCTGGTTCAGGGGAGTGATTGGCAGGTTGTCTATCCATTTCGTCGGACTCATGAGTGATAGGTTGGTCTTTGTCCCCACCGGCGGTGTAGTCGAGAGGCCATGGATGCGGTTGTCACCGTGTTCACTGGTCATGCTGGAGGGTTAAAGAGACGAGGTGAAGTTTCGGTCTTCTATTTCAAAAGACGAGGAGAACCTTTATGTTCCCACAAACGGCGCCACCGATCTGACCTGATCAGGAGGAACCTTCTAGTGATGAACAACTATGGTGGTGAACCGGAGGGTGTACCTGCAAGGTACTCCGATGCTAGTGAGAAAGAGTTTACAGAGTGCAAGTACAAAAATAGTTCAGAATATAATATAATACCTGACCCTCTGGTGAAAGAGGGTATTTATAGTGTGCCCCCAGCTGGGCCAAGATTCTTCTCATGGGTTGGATTAGCTAGGCCCAAGGAATAACTGCCAAGGACTACATAGGAGCAGATAAGACCTAACACGTGGTCTTGCACTTGGTCCAACTTCCCCTAAATGTCAGGAGATAATGATGGACAGTTGGGTGAGGTGGAGCATGTGAAGGAGACGCTTTCCCTACGTCCCTTTGTATTGGGCCATGGGTCGTGCCCGACGACTGGGCCTCTGCTCGACGCACACTGTGTTAGCCTAGTCCAGAACATGACTCAACATTATCAACTTATCCTTCACGGAAGATATTCTGATTTTTACCAGAGGTGATGAAGTATCGTTAAGATTACTAATGAAAAACGTTTATCAGTTTTCTAAAACAACTGGTCTACACATGAATATTCCAAAGAGCAAACTTTATGTAGGTGGTGTGACTACTGAGGACAGAAAAAAACTCCAACAGGTAACATGTTTTGCAATAGGGTGCCTACCATTTAAATATCTTGGGGTACCGTTAGATTGCAAAAAGCTTACGATGAATAATTGTTAAGAATTAATTGATATAATGACTCGAAGACTGAAGCATTGGAGTAATAGACTCTTATCTTATGCAGATCGCTTACAACTAGTAAAAAGTGTTTTATTCTCCATTTCAAATTACTAGATGCAAATCTTCCTGCTCCCCAAAAAAGTAATCAAACATGTTGAAACTTTATGCAGGTCCTTTGTGTGGACAGGTAAGGAAAATGGTAATAAGAAGTCTCCCATCTCTTGGGATCATTTGTGTGATCCTATGGCATCCAGTGGGAGAAATATTACCTCTTTGGTAGAATGGAACAAAGCCACAATAGGTAAAATGTTGTAGAATATTTTTGAGAAACAGGATATGCTTTCGATCCAATGGATTTGAATTTACTATATGAAAAATAAGGATGTTACCGATTTCTATCCAGGCCACCAAGCCTCTTGGATTTTGAAGACGAATTTCAAGTTGAGAGACGATATGATTGATACTATTGCTTGGTGTGATTTCCATAACAATAGTAAATATATTACTCGTAAGATGTATGAGGAATTGAGAGGTCCAAAAGTGAATGTTACTTGGTGTAGCGGTAAAAACATGAGTGTAAACTATTCACTAGTTTAACTCAAAGTAAACAGAGTCGCCACCACACTTTATTTTTATTCCAAGAGGAAAAGGAAAAAAGAGCGAATAAATCCTAATGAATCTAAAAGCAAAAATCTAAAGAAACACAACAGAGAATGGGTAAGGGGATATGTTACACAATGTGAAGGTTTTACGCACCCAAAATGTCTGTGGTACTCCACGGGAACCCTTTGAAAAATTTACCGCTTTTGGTTTGAAAAAGGTTTGTTAAATGAGAGTTGGGGGTGAGAAAAGAATTATTATTTTTTTTTTATTTTTTTGTGTTTGGAGAGGTTTACCACCTCATGCCTACGTACCCACAAAGTGCAATACAAGATCAAAACCTCGTAGTTCGTGGTACAAATAGTGAAAAGGGTGGGTTATGATTCATTTTATTAAGTGAAGAGAATTTGTCATCTTCAAGTGGATGACCAAACAAACTACCATGAGAATGAAGGCATGGACTCATATATCATTATGGGAGGGCGCCAACTCGGATAAAATCAACTAGTATGCCACTAAACCCCCACAAATGACAAGAGACTCAATTACATCAAACTACAACAATAGAGATTGAAAGACTAGCACCCGACTAAAGAATAATGACTCATAATCAACACTCTTTAAAAGAAAAAAAACAAAAGTGCACAAAGGCACAAAACAACTTGAATGAGTTTGATTCTTTTTATTTTTTGAGTTAAGGTCAACATGATTATATTCATTTATTTTAAAAGAAAAGAAAAAAAATAAAAGCCACTTGACAAAAGTCAAGGTTTTGGTTTATTAAAGAGGTGATGATTTAAAAAGAAGGAATCCGTTGAAAAAGGGAGAAGATTTTGAAAATTAAAGAATGGGAGGAGACAAAGGGACTATCCTAAAAAAAGAAAATAAGGAGATAAGGGAAGAAAGATCTAACCAAACTTGATGACATTCCAAATTATGAGCATAAGAGTTCCATCCTTATGAGCTAGCAAATGACCAAATAAAGACTAATTCCAACTCCATGAAGATCAAGGCAAAGGAAGTGTCTTAAGAATCTAAGTCCAACTCTTCATTCCAAAAGCCAAGGATAGTAACAAATAGTCCTCAAATTAAAGTCACAAGTTTTTTAGAAGTTTAATCCTTTATTAATGTTTTTGTGTCCAAATGGACAAAAGGAAAATCAACATCAAAATAATAAGAACAAATAATAAACATGATATGGATGAATAAAGCAAAATAGAATAAAAGCAATAAAAGTGCAAAAAATTAAATATTAGTAACAAAAGAAATTAAAGTGCAAGAATCTAAATATTAACAATAAAAGTATAATAATATTCACATAATAATGGTATGGTGAACTTAATCAACCACAACCAAAAAGAATGAGTAACCAAAATCAAAGGCAACCGAATCCGCTTATCATTTTACACTATAACGATTAATCAAGGCAAACTGAACCGAATTCAATAAAATTTGAAAGGTGATTGGGAGACCCAAAGCACCTACGCATCAAAAATTCATAAGTCTCGATTCTTAATGCAATATGATTAACCACTTTGGGATTACGCGATCAACAAGAGATCCGGTCCACGAAAATGCAAGTACCCAATTAGATTTTTATTCCGAAGTCAGGACACATGTAGGTCTATGTTAAGCAATCGCCGAGTAATTTACGAAGTAATTACCCTACAAATGAGGTCGGCCACCACCAATTAAGGTGTATAATGTTAGTGCTAATGCATGCGAGATAAACGACATGTAAATCGTTATCCGGACGCGATACCGCACAAAACTAAAGGTGAATACCAAATTGAGCCGTACACATGGTATTCTTCCATCCTTAAGTTCAATCACTCATCTCGGTGGATTCAAGCATGAAAATGTATCACTAACGCAAAATACCTTAAATGAATTGAATAATCCATTAAAAGGTAGTTTTGAATTAATGAACATTAACTACTCTAATCTACACCCAAAGTTCATTGAAATTAAGGAGAAATCACTCCCAAAAGTGCTTCCCAAGGTAAAAATAAAAAGGAGGAAGAAGAAAAAGAAAGAGGAACCAAGAAGGGGCTTAAAACAAGCCAAAAACACCATTCTGAATTTGATGAAAAATGCAGAAAATTCAGCATGATCCCTTTTTAAACTTTTTCACAAAATTTGATGATCATGATCTGAATTTGCACGAATTTTAAAACCAAAATACAATGGAATCCCTGCAATCAAACAACAAATAAAGATCTAAAGGATCTAGAATCAAAGGAACCAAAGATCTACATCTTGAAAAGTTGATGGTGAGTATGGGTTTGTGGAAGGATGAATTACCAAAAACACTTCTTCAAATTGAACCAAGCCAAGCTAGATCTACTGCAATTGGTGAACAAAAGAAGAAAATGATGAAGGTTTTAGCTCAAGTTGATCAAGAATTCAATGTGAATTCTTGATAACTTCAAGAGAAAGAAAGTGAGCTTTTTGTGAATTTTGGTTTTGGGGGAGTATTTTGCAAGAGGTTTTGTGGCTATCAAAAACTTGTGGAATGAATGAAATTATGGTCCTATTTAAAGGCCTTAGGTATGAAAATTTGGTGGAAAGAAGCTTGCTTTGGTAATTTGAATTTAGGCTTGGTAATTGGAATTTTGGTGGGAAATGGAAAAGAGTGGTGATTAATGAGGGTTTATGGTAGGAAATGATCAAAGTGATGTAGAGAAATCAGAAACCAATGGATCTAGAATATTCCAATTAAATCAATAATCTAAGGGTGCTGAATTTGAATAAAAAATTCAAATTTCGCACTGGTTGACCGGTTAACCAAGCCAAAATTTGAATATTTTATTCAAATGAGGTTGCTTGGTTGTTGTGACCCGATTCTCTTTGTGCGTCGAAGAAATGAACACATGAACCTTGGAAATCCTTTGAATGAATCAATTAACTTGGGAAATCCTCGATCTGATAATTTTGAATTATTTGCGGATCAACTTCGACTTTTGTCTGTGAAATTTACTCGAGCTGCAAAACTGCTATTTTTTTTTGGTATTTTCAATGGTTCCTCTTCCTGAAAAAAAATTTAGTAAAAGGAAACAAAATATTTTTGGATTTTGATTAATGGTTAGTAACACAAACAAATAAAGTAATTAAAGACAACAGTGATCCCCTGCGAGGCATAAACCTAACCCGAGAAGAACCGAGCAACCTGCGCGATCTTGTTTGTATGCAAGATGCAGATGAAAATGCGAAGAAAACTTAGGGCAAAAATTAGGGTGCAACACTTGGAGGAAAATATTACTTTGTAACCTTGTCCGGCCTAGAGCAAATATCATCATTTGGATGGCGTGCCAAAACCGGTTGCAAAGTAAAGATCAACTGATTAAACATTGTATGAATATTGATTATAAGTGTGTTTTTTGCGATGAGAAGGAAACCAATAACCATCTCTTTTTTTAGTGTGCTAGTACTCAAAGAATATGGCGACATGTGTTGGATAATATTGGTATTAAGATATACCTTCTTGTTGAAATGAAGAATTAAAGTGAGTTATAGACCAAACCAAAGGTACATGTAATAGATGTAAACCGATAAAAATCTCCATATCTAAGGTGGTAATTTTCCAAGATGGTAACAAGAATGAGCTTAATAGTAATATTGTGAAAGAGTACATCATTAGTTCTAGTATGTTAGATAAAAACTAGCGGATTATTATAATAGAATATGTATTAATCCATTTGTGGATTAATCTTTTGTCATATGGTTGCCTGGATCTTCGGATCAACGTGTAATTCTGGTTTTTTGGTATTAATATAATCTTATTTCTTCAAAAAAAAATGTCATAGGGTGTTTTCACAAGTTGTCCTAAACAAATATTCTCACAAAAATTATGCTTCTATGTAAACTCAAATAAATATATGTAAACAAACATTCAATATCATTATGCTTTTGATTCTCTAATATATTTAAACATTAATTGAATTACTTATTTACATATATTCAAATGATATAAACTTTTTAAATAGGCTAATCAAACTTTCGAAAATGTCAGCTCAGGCCAAAAAATAAGCCTCTGATAGGCCATATGCCAGACTTAGACTTTTATTTTTTTAGCAGACCAGACTCAGATTTGACAAAGTCTAACTCGGTCCAACCTATTCTCATCCCTACTTAAGATGAATGGTAGTATAATATGAATATCTTTAGAATATAATTTACTCTTCATTTTAATACAAAACATAACATATAAATTTAAAACTATAATCATAACTTTAAGTTTTACAAAAATCATATGAAGATTTTACCCTATACTCAGGCAGTTATACCCATATTCCTACAATTTTTTCAAAATGCCAATTTTGACCTTATTTTTTATTTTTTTATTTTTTTATTTTAATTTTTGCCAGACCTTCAGACTTCAGAAAAATTAACCCCAAAAGCAACATACCAGAAGACTTGAAAAATGACATCCGGTATGTTTATTTTCATTCCGGAAGACATTGAGACACACTTCCGGTATGCAAGTTTTCATTAACCAGAAGACTTAGTGAATGTCTTCCGGTTCGGAACAGTCAAACTAAGCCTTCTGATTTGTGTTATAGGTTGTACCAGAACACTTTCATTAAGAGTTCCGGTATGTAAAAATTAGTGTACTGGAACACTATTAATGAAGTCTTCCGGTTCTTTATTTCCTTCAAAGAAATGTTCCTCCTAGCTTGCTGCAAAATAGTCACTAATTTGTTTCTCCAAATAATTGTAATTCAAAAATTAACCCTAAGGACATGAATTTAGTAGAATACCTCTTGAAGAATATAAGTGTATTTGAGATTTTGACTAAGCACATAAGCAATAACAAAAACTGCTACTGGAATTTTGTGTGAAATTTTTTCCATTGCAACAGATGTAGACACTCCACCAAGATTGTGACCAACAAGATTCACTTTCTCTTTTGGAGGGAGAGATTCCACAAATGTGAGCAAAGGTTGATAATATGTTGAAATTGAATGAATATGTTAAACTTGTATTCGATTGATACCAGAAGCAGACAATTCAACAATTCAACAATTGTAACATTATGACAAGATGATTTAAGCATAGTTGCAACCTTATACCAACACCATGCACCATGGCTTCCACCATGAATCAACACAAAATGTTCATTGTTAACACAAACTAGAGGAGAAAGAATTAAGAAGATAAGTATGTGCACAAAGTGCATCTCACTGTTCATGTAGTAAAAATAAAGAATCGAAAGACTTCATTAATAGTATTCCGGTACACTAATTTTTACATATCGGAACTCTTAATGAAAGTGTTCCGGTACAACCTATAACACAAACCGAAAGACTTATTTTGACTATTCCGAACCAGAATGAAAATAAACATACGAGATGTCATTTTTCATGTTTTTCGGTATATTGCTTTTGAGATTAATTTTTTAGAAGTCTAACAAAAATTAAAATAATAAAATAAAAACAAGATCAAAATTAATATTTTGAAAAAATTATAGCAACATGAATATAACTACAGGGTATATGATAGAATTTACAAATCATATACTATAAAAGAACCATGAAAATCAATTTTACAAATCATATATATAAAAAAAATCATGAAAATCAATTTTACATCCTCAAAATCAAAATTAAGAGGTTTATTGTTACTTTTTTTTGGACCGAATCCCATGTTATTGTTACTTAGATTTGAAGTCTAGCTTAATAAACAAATAAGAACTAAGCGAATAAGGGCCACATCATCCTCTCAATAAGTCAAGACGGTGCGTTTCAACATCTCCTACTCCTCCTCTCTGTATCTCTTGCCATCATTTTTCTGCTGTACTACCCAACTTGATCGCTTGCTCCGATTCAATCCCTACATGCACACAATCATCACAACCCTCGATTCCATCGCCCCAATCACAACTAGAATCGATAACGCAACATTGGATGAACAAAATTCTCGAAGCTAGGGTTCGAGTAAATCGAACAAAAATCTATTAAATCACAGAACTGGGGGCGAATCAGTCCCGGGTTCACCGAAGCCCTGCGGCTTCATCGTCGCCGGGATTCTGGTTTTTTCTCCGTTTTTACAATGCGCCTCGTGTCCAAACTCTCGCTCAGCTTCCTTCTGTTGAATCCGTAAGCCGTTACGCTTCCGATCTTAACCGTCCCGTACCTCTTCCTCCGCCTGTCATGGAAAACACCACTAGTATTGCCACCGCTACTAATTCTGCTCCTCCGCCTCTCGAAGAGTCGGAATACTTGGCTCGATACCTCGTTGTTAAACACTCGTGGCGTGGACGCTACAAGCGGATTCTCTGCATTTCTAGCGTGTCTGTTATTACTCTTGATCCTTCTACGCTTACTGTTACGAACTTCTATGATGTTGCTACTGATTTTGAAAGCGCTGCTCCTGTTCTCGGTCGCGATGAGAATTCCATTGAGTTTAGCATCAACGTGCGGACTGATGGCCGTGGAAAATTTAAGGCTATGAAGTTCTCGTCTCGATATAGGGCGAGTATTTTGACAGAGTTGCATAGGATAAGGTGGAATCGGTTGGCGCCGGTTGCTGAGTTTCCCGTGCTTCATCTTCGTAGGAGGGCTTCTCAGTGGGTTCCTTTTGTAAGTTTAAGTTATTCCTGTTTGGTTTATTTCTATTTGCTCCTTTACCTGTGATTCTCTTATCTTTTCTGTAAGTAATCAAGATAGCATAAATGCATAATCGAATATTAGGATGATGGAGATACAAAATTCTTTTTTTAAAGTGAAAGTGATCGGGGCAAATGTGTGTGAAATTGTTGCGGCGAGTTTTTGAACTAATGTCTGACTGGTTGTGTTGACAGAAATTGAAAGTAACTTATGCTGGTGTGGAACTTATTGATGCTAAATCCGGTGAGCTTCGCTGGTGCTTGGATTTTAGAGACATGGATTCCCCTGCAATTGTTCTTCTTTCGGATGCTTTTGGAAAGAAAAATGTCGACCATGGTAGTGGATTTGTTCTCTGTCCCTTATATGGAAGGAAGTCAAAAGCTTTCCAAGCTACTTCTGGGTGCACAACATCAGCTATTATCTCTAATTTGGTATGCATGTCTTTGTTCAAGCTTGAAAAGTTATTCTGCTAAATATTGTTTTCTTAAATTTGGTCTCCTTTTGCCACTTTCATAAGTTAGTATTCGGAAGAATGGTTTAACTATGCTCATTGTAGGAATATCATACCTGTTTTGATATCAGGAGTAATAACAGTGCATAAATTTTATTGCAGACAAAAACTGCAAAATCCACTGTGGGCCTGTCCTTGTCGGTGGAAACTTCACAAACTCTTTCCGTTTCTGAGTATATAAAACAAAGGGGTAGCTGGTTATAACCTAGTTTATGTACCTTGCACATTTAAATTTGTTATTTTTCTGAAATGAGTTTATATCATAAATGATTACATTTGATGCAGCAAAAGAAGCAGTTGGAGCAGAAGATACCCCGTTGGGTGGTTGGTCTGTAACACGGTTGCGTTCTGCTGCCCATGGAACTCTAAATGTTCCGGGGTTGAGCTTAGGAGTTGGCCCGAAAGGTGGACTAGGTGATCACGGTGATGCGGTATCTCGTCAGCTCATACTTACAAAGGTTTCACTTGTGGAAAGGCGTCCTGAGAACTATGAAGTAAGTGATGAGTTTATTAAGTCAATTTGTAGACAAAATGTGTTAAATAATTTCGTACTTTCACCTTCCTCTAGGCTCTATCTCAAATTTTTTGAAGTTTTTGAACATCTTTTTATATTTGTAATATTCCAAGGAATCACAAGGAGTCATCTTATCTAACGTTTG
Source organism: Lathyrus aphaca (assembly GCA_963966055.1). Classification (NCBI taxonomy): domain Eukaryota; kingdom Viridiplantae; phylum Streptophyta; class Magnoliopsida; order Fabales; family Fabaceae; genus Lathyrus; species Lathyrus aphaca. Next base: position 516,120,955 of record OZ014522.1, read on the forward strand.
TTATGGTAATAATATTCCTGGTAACAGTATTCTTAGGAGTAATTTCCCAGGAAATAAACTTATCCTATTAGGGGTGTACTTGGACTTCTAAGAAGTGCTTTTATGATATAACTTTTTTCTTCTAAGAAAAACACTAAAATTTTAAAGATACATTAGCGTGTTACAGTAAAAGCTAGCAATCAGGATCTTGTCATTTCTGCGGCAAAACACACTTTAGAAAACACTTTCATCCTGAACCCTTTATACATCTATATGGGAATGCGCTAATGAAATTATGTGTTCATGAATAGCTTATATCATGGACTAGAGGGATTTATTAGTTCATCAAATTTAATATGTTGTTGACACTGCCATTTTCAGATTAATGCTTTCATATTGCGATGCATGTTATTTTTTAGAAGGGTCAATGCAAATGTTGAGAATTTTTACTAGATGTATGCAGGCTGTTAGTGTTCGTCCTTTATCTTCGGTGTGTGCTCTTGTTCGGTTTGCTGAAGAACCCCAGATGTTTGCAATTGAATTCAGTGATGGATGCCCCATCCATGTAAGTCTTTGTGATGCTACTGTAGTTGTACATTCTCATGGTATTAACTTTCTCATGTATTTGCCATGAATTGTAGGTTTACGCAAGCACATCTCGTGATAGTTTACTTGCAGCAGTTCGTGATGCATTGCAAACTGAAGTAGGTATTCTTCTTGGTTAAGATTTGTTCAATGATCACATTTTATGTGTACATTGAATCACAGTGACGCATGTCTTGCGATATTTGCTTAATTTTGTAATATTCACTATGAACCATTATCTGAACCAAATGAAATTTTGCTTAATAGTACTGATATTAAAAAGAAATCGTCCAGTGCATGTTTGACTTATGGTGGTGTTTCTTACAGGGTCAATGTGCCATACCTGTCTTGCCAAGACTAACAATGCCTGGTCACCGTATTGATCCTCCCTGTGGGAGAGTTTATTTGCAATATGGTCAACAAAAGCCTGTTGTTGATGCAGAAAGTGCATCCATGCATTTGAAACATTTAGCGGCTGCTGCCAAAGATGCTGTTGCTGAAGGTGGTTCCATTCCTGGATCTAGGGCTAAACTATGGCGTAGAATAAGGGAGTTCAATGCTTGTATACCATATAGCGGGGTACCTTCAAACATTGAAGTACCAGAGGTTACTTTGATGGCCTTAATTACCATGCTTCCTGCTGCTCCAAATCTTCCTCCAGAGTCTCCTCCACTACCACCCCCTTCTCCTAAAGCTGCAGCTACTGTGATGGGTTTTATTGCATGTCTGCGAAGACTACTTTCTTCTAGAAGTGCAGCTTCACACGTGATGTCTTTTCCAGCAGCAGTTGGAAGGATGATGGGTTTACTCAGAAATGGTTCAGAAGGTGTAGCCTCTGAGGCTGCAGGGCTTGTTGCTGTACTCATTGGTGGTGGACCTAGTGATGCAAGTGTAATAGATTCTAAAGGAGAGTGGCATGCTACGATTATGCATAACAAGTCAGTATTGTTTGCTAATCATAATTATATCATTATCCTTGTCAACAGATTAAAGCCCATATCAGTATCACCATTACTGTCAATGGCTCTTGTTGAAGTGCTTGAGGCTATGATTTGTGATCCGCACGGAGAGACTACCCAATATACTGTTTTTGTTGAGTTGTTACGCCAAGTTGCTGGGTTGAAGCGTCGCTTGTTTGCACTGTTTGGCCACCCTGCTGAAAGTGTTAGAGAAACTGTAGCCGTGATAATGCGATCAATTGCAGAAGAAGATGCTATTGCTGCAGAGTCTATGCGGGATGCTTCTCTGCGTGACGGTGCTTTGTTGAGGCACTTACTACATGCATTTTTTCTTCCTGCTGGTGAACGTCGTGAAGTTAGTAGACAACTTGTTGCTCTTTGGGCAGATTCCTATCAACCTGCTTTGGAGCTATTATCTCGAATTCTGCCTCCAGGCCTTGTTGCTTATTTGCACACACGTTCTGAAGGAGTTCTTGCCGATGACACTAATCAAGAGGAGTCATCATCTAGGAGAAGAAAACGACGTTTACTTCAGCAGAGGAAAGGTCGCATAGGGAGAGGATTAACCTCCCAAGAACAATCTTTCCCTTCAACTAATAACTTCGATGTTTCTGAATCAAGTAGGCAGACAGGGGATGCTGTTGGTAAAGGCTCAGATAACTATCCTAACACTTCTGTTGACCCAAGTTCTGTACAGGCTTCAAATTTTCAATCTTCTATAGCGCATACTAGTGAAAGTTTAGCCAATGGATCTACTGGAGAAGCCCAAGTTGGGTTTTCAACTGTTGCTGCTTCCACTATCGCGGCATCAGAAAACTCAAACGAAGCTCCTGATTTTTCAAATTCAGTTGATCCTGACAGCGGTGGAGTTGATTCTCAGAATGCAGGCATTCCAGCTCCTGCTCAAGTTGTTGTGGAGAACACCCCTGTAGGATCTGGTCGGCTTTTATGTAATTGGCCTGAATTTTGGCGAGCTTTTGATTTAGATCACAATAGGGCCGACTTGATTTGGAATGAGCGCACCAGGCAAGAGTTGAGAGAATCGTTGCAAGCTGAAGTTCATAAACTAGATGTTGAGAAAGAGCGCACTGAAGATATTGTTCCAGGGGGTGCTACCCTTGAATTGATGACAGGGATTGAGAGTGTTCCACAAATATCTTGGAACTATTCTGAATATTCTGTTCGTTATCCAAGCTTGTCGAAAGAAGTTTGTGTGGGTCAGTATTATCTGCGTTTACTGCTTGAGAGTGGCAGTGGTGGCAGGGCACAAGACTTTCCATTGCGTGATCCAGTTGCTTTCTTTAGAGCCCTATACCATCGTTTCTTGTGTGATGCGGACACAGGGCTTACCGTAGATGGTGCTGTTCCCGATGAATTAGGTGCATCTGATGATTGGTGTGACATGGGTAGGTTAGATGGTTTTGGCGGAGGTGGTGGATCATCAGTGAGGGAGCTTTGCGCAAGGGCAATGTCAATTGTATATGAGCAGCATAACAAGACCATAGGCCCTTTTGAAGGTACAGCTCACATCACTGTTCTATTGGATAGGACAGATGACAGAGCTTTGAGGCACCGACTTCTTTTACTTCTGAAGGTTTGTGTTAATAGAATTTACTTGCTCTGTGCTGTTGTGTTACTCCTTCCTTTGTTTTGCTTTCTCTGATTAATGGGATGAAGAATTATTCTGGTTTTGAAATTCTGGCTAGTATTTGTGCCTTTTTCTCTAGGTACTAATGATATTACAGGTTGTCGAGTCAAAAGAAAATAGCATTTTAAATTTGACCTTCAGTGTTGCTAGTTGCAATAGGATCAGTTATCATATTGTTCTAATAATTTTCTTAAATGGAACAGCGTTTAAAAAATTATCGAGTAAACTACGAATTCGGATGTTCGATAATTTTAAATAATTATGGCTTACTCAATTTCAGGCATTGATGAAGGTTTTATCTAATGTTGAGGCCTGTGTTCTGGTTGGAGGTTGTGTTTTAGCAGTTGATCTGATTACAGTAGTACATGAAACCTCGGAGAGGACATCTATTCCCTTGCAATCAAATTTGTTAGCAGCTAGTGCTTTTATGGAACCACTTAAGGAATGGATGTATATTGACAAAGATGGTTCTCAAGTTGGGCCTATGGAAAAAGATGCTATTAGAAGGTTATGGTCCAAGAAGGCTATTGATTGGACAACAAGGTTTTGGGCTTCTGGGATGCTAGATTGGAAGAAGTTGCGTGATATTCGCGAGCTTCGTTGGGCACTTGCAAGTAGAGTTCCCGTCATTACCCCACCTCAGGTAGATCATGTTCTAGCTGGATGATATGTTGTTATTCATATAATTTAATTTTTTCTGTTTTTGTTTTCTTTTGCCCGATTTTTTTTCTTCCTCTAAGATTGATGGTCGATCTTAAATATCTCCAGTGTTTGTTAACTTAAAGGATGTACTTTTTTATATCTCAATGACATGCTTTCCTTGTTGTACTATAATTCTGATGAGACGGGTTGCCTAAGGTGCTCTTATGTTGATAACTTGAAGTCTAGGCACAGTTGGGTATGTACCAACAATGAAAGAACATAGTTATGTTCTTAACATCAACGTCTCTCCGGAAAGTGTTCATATGCGTAGACTTTGTCTCGTAGAAAATATTATTTGACATTTTATTTTCACTTTCCTGGCACCCTTCTGATAGATATAATATTAATTTTTTATTTAGGTTGGGGACACAGCTTTGTCTATATTGCATAGCATGGTCTCCGCGCACTCAGATTTAGATGATGCTGGAGAGATTGTTACTCCAACTCCTAGAGTAAAAAGAATATTGTCAAGTCCACGCTGCCTTCCACATATTGCACAGGTAATACAAATTGTTTCTTATTAATCAGCCATGTAGGAAAATAATATTCAATTTGTCTTCCATCTTTCTAATAGTTCTTACTCAAAATCATTTTCGTTAGATTCTTTGATAGTTGATTGTCTTAGGGCCTGGTTGGATAAACAACTTATTTGCAGGTTATAGCACAAGCGCTTATCAAAATAACCGCTTATGAATAAGCTTGCATATGCTATTTTTTAATAACAAAAGATAAACTAAATTTAAATTAAATTGTTTTTATATTCGCTTTAGGTTATTTTCTTAAGCTATCTTGAAGAACTTATAAAAATAAGTTAAAAAAGTTATGAAAAATGTCTAGCTGTTTTGATTAAGTCTCTCAAAACAGTGTCACAACTTATGCCAATAGATATGCTCAAATAAGCCAATCCAAACAAGCCCTTATCCTTCTTACCTATATCATTCTTAATCAAGCTGTTTGATATGTGATGGTATTATTTGGTTGATTGTTGTTTTTTCTGCTTATCCAAATGACTTTTTTTGGGTGGGGGTGAACACAGGCAATTCTTTCCGGGGAACCAAGTATTGTTGAAGCAGCTGCTGCTTTGCTGAAGGCTATTGTTACCCGCAACCCCAAAGCCATGATACGTCTATACAGTACCGGTGCATTTTACTTTGCGCTAGCTTATCCTGGGTCTAATCTACTTTCAATTGGGAAGCTCTTTGCTGTCACCCATGTCCATCAAGCATTTCATGGTGGTGAAGAGGCTGCAGTTTCTTCTTCACTTCCTTTGGCAAAACGCAGTGTTCTTGGTGGACTTCTACCTGAATCTTTACTGTATGTACTAGAGCGTAGTGGTCCAGCGGCTTTCGCGGCAGCAATGGTTTCTGATTCTGACACTCCAGAGATAATATGGACTCACAAAATGAGGGCAGAAAATCTAATTCGTCAGGTATTCTAGACTTTTTATAGCCACCCTGCAGGAATTTTTTTCCTTTCAATTTTTCGAAAGAATAAATTCACATTCTATTATGATATTCATATGATGGAATTAAATCCATGGTCTTTTGCTCTTTATCAGGTTTTGCAGCATCTTGGTGATTACCCTCAGAAATTGTCGCAGCATTGCCATGTTTTATATGACTATGCCCCCATGCCTCCAGTGACATACCCTGAGCTGAGAGATGAAATGTGGTGTCACCGTTATTACCTTAGGAACCTATGTGATGAGATTCGTTTTCCAAATTGGCCTATTGTTGAACACGTTGAATTTCTGCAGTCATTACTTGTAATGTGGCGTGAAGAGTTGACAAGAAAGCCCATGGACCTTTCTGAAGAAGAAGCTTGCAAGATCCTCGAGATATCCTTGGAAGATGTATCTAGTGATGATGTTAATAAGAAGAATTCTTTTGAGACTGTGGACGAAGCATTTAGTTTATCGAAGCAGATTGAGAACATCGATGAAGAAAAATTAAAGCGACAATACCGGAAACTTGCGATGAAATATCATCCTGACAAAAATCCAGAAGGAAGGGAGAGATTTCTTGCTATACAGAAGGCCTATGAGCGCCTCCAGGTAGACTAATCTTTCATGTTATACATCTATGGAATCTTGTTTCAATAAATATTATTAAGACAGCATGATTATAACATAAAATATAACATAAAGACCTAAGTACTCTTAATTTCTTCATTGATGAAATCAAATATCCCATGCATACAAATCCATATGTATGTTTTGCTTTTCCAACTACAGGTAGCAATGGAGAGGTTGTTTTTTTTACGCACATTTATTGACTCCGAATGCCAAATAGAGTGAAGATTCCACATTCATACATGCTCCAGTTTATTTATACTATCATTAGCATATAATTTTTATTCTTCTATTGCTGAGTGTTTGCATGCAAGCTTATAATGGTTATATACGAGCATGATAATTAATGAGGTGTAAGAATCATAATAACCATTTTATTTCACTTTGATTTTTGTGCATGTTTATAGCCCAGAGGATTTTATTTTATTGTTCATTTGCAAGCAACAATACCTTTCTGTCTTTTCATAATATGTTTTCTTAATGTGACCAAAACTTAGGCCACCATGCAAGGGTTACAAGGTCCTCAGCCTTGGAGGTTACTGCTCTTATTAAAGGGACAGTGTATTTTATACAGAAGATACGGAAGCATATTAGAGCCATTCAAATATGCTGGCTATCCGATGTTGTTGAGTGCCGTTACTGTTGACAAGGATGATAACAATTTTCTTTCTTTGGATAGAGCACCTCTCCTTGTTGCTGCCTCAGAGCTTGTCTGGCTAACGTAGGATTTCCATGTCCTTTCTTGGATTCACCATCATGCCAATTGTTTTTAACTCTTCATGGTAACTTCTGCTGTTTTATTGAATATTCATGTTATTAGGTGTGCTGCTTCTTCATTGAATGGCGAGGAGCTGGTAAGAGATGGAGGTGTACATCTTCTTGGAACTCTTCTTTCCCGTTGCATGTGTGTTGTTCAGCCAACTACTCATGGAAATGAACCATCTGCCATTATTGTTACAAACATCATGGGAACATTTTCGGTTCTTAGTCAGTTTGAGGCTGCCAGAGCTGAGATGCTTGAGTTTTCTGGATTAATTGAGGACATTGTGCATTGCACTGAATTTGAGCTTGTACCTGCAGCAGTTGATGCTGCTTTACAGACTATTGCCAGTGTTTCTGTTTCCTCGGAATTGCAAAATGCTTTACTGAAGGCTGGTGTTTTATGGTATGTCTTTAATTATTGTTTAACTATATAATGTATGTTAGCCATTTGAAGTTCTCGACCATAGGTTTGCTGTAGGAAGATGAATCTGTAGCTTACATAGGATATGTAGATTCAATAAACACATACTTAAGCAGAGCTTGTAAAGTGTTGGAATATAAAAAATATATCTTATAATATGTCTGGTATATCAGAGTATTTAAGTTATTTTGTTGGATCAGTTTATATTCTTAGATGATCCTATATTATATCTTAGGATTATATTTTATATTACTATTATTATGATTTTTCTTGATTTAGGATTGTGTTTATGCATCTATAAATAGATATTAGTATAGTTTTGTATTAAGTCAATGTCAAGTATAGTTCACTAAAATAATATCTCTTATTATTTGTCATCTAAAATCTCAAAACTTAAACATTAAGTAAGCCTTTTTTTGTTGTTGCAATTTACCCCATTTTTGTTGGATGAAAAACAAACTTACTTAAAAAATCTTTGCTTCACAAACTGTGACATTTCATTTCTGCCAAGAAACAGTGTTGCCAGCAATTTTTCACCCAACTTTGGCGATTCCCAACAGACCATAAGACCAACTATATTTCGGCTTTAGACATTATATTACATCAAACCACATACTCTACTATTTGTGGCATGTTTGGTTTGGTATCTGCTTTTGACATACTTCTCTTTTTTCTGCCTTCTTTCAGTTTATATCATAAATATTATTTATTTCTGTTCTTGGGTCTATTTTTTTTTAGAGTAAATTAAACTCTCATCCCTAAGAGAAGCTTGAATCACGATGATCCCCCCTCCTATGTTAGAATATACACTTCTCTTGATTGAGAAGTAAATTTGTAAAATAAATTATATTCCCCACTCCTGAGAGATGCTTGAATTACACTCCCCTCTCACTTAAGAAGGAAATTTGTATTACACTTTAGTCCATGCTATTGTACTGGCAGCAAGTAAATACCTTTGAATCATTATCTCATGATATATTCTTATCTTCACAATTTTCAATGTAAAAAGTAATTAATTTGAAAGTTTTACGGCTTTAGAGAATAAAGTACACATTTAAATATATATTTTGTGTTCCTAGAAGTTTTATCAGTTTTTATTTTTATATAAAAGTGGTGCGGAGTGTATATTTTGACATTAGAGGAGAAGGTTGTGTAATTTAAGTGTCTCAGGGTAGAAATATAATCTTCTCATTTTTAAATTATTAATTATGTTAAGAGTCTCACATTGGACAATAAATGGTTTGAATGCATGTTTATAAGTCATCCTTATATGATATCAGAATCTATCCTTGATCTGTTGGGCCACCCGCTATCAGGCCACCCGGGTCATGCACTAAATGTCCTGTTCTGGGCGTGAGATCTGACATGAAAATGTCTATAAATGATGAGAGGTACACTAAAAGTTTTTGGGGTTTACAGCTCCAAGATAGCTAACTATTTATTAAATGAACTTACTTTCAAAGATGCCCCAGGCACTGACCCTCTTCCAATGTGCATAGGAAGATTAATCTACCTAATTATTGTACTTTACCCTCTTCCACCTTGAACCCAAGATACTGCCCTTCTCTTAGCATTGATACATATACCTGCATCTTTGTTATTATCGGTTAATCCTTTCCATGACAAAATGACGAAGTAGTGAGTTTTCAAACTGTTGGTTAGCTAATGAGCTTTAGTTTCTGCATGTTTGCAGTAGTTATTTGTGGTATATGAAAAAAATCTATCCTAGGTTATGTGGTTATGCTAAAATAATTTTTTGTACTTATCTATATAATATGGTCTTTGATAGGTACCTTTTGCCATTGCTGCTTCAGTATGACTCTACTGCAGAAGAATCTAATGCAACAGAATCACATGGTGTTGGTGCTAGTGTTCAAATTGCAAAAAATATGCACGCCGTAAGAGCATCTGAGGCTTTGTCAAGACTCAGTGGTTTGTATGGCGATGGGAGTTTAGTACCTTACAATCAGGCAGCCGCTGATGCCCTTAAAGTTATGCTAACTCCTAAGCTTTCGAGCATGCTAAAAGATCAAATGCCCAAAGATTTACTTTCAAAGTTAAATGCAAACCTGGAGTCACCAGAGGTGAATTTTTCCCCCTTTACCCACTGTGAGGAAGTTTATTCTTTGTTGTTGTGATGAGTTATGAGCACTTATTTTCTTACTAAATAGACTATTGTTGATACAATATGACATGGCTGTTTTCCTTTCCTTGGCATGTTTTTAACTAACATTGCACAGGTTATCTGAACTTGCTACATGTGTTGAATCTGGTGGATTTAGAAAATATATGTCTAGTAAGTAGCTGCTAGTTTTTAGTCTATTTCCATTTTAATCAGTCAGAAGAGGTTACAGTTTAGGATGTTATAATAAATAGGTGATACAAAGAATCAACATTCTTTTTGTTTGACACATGAATCAGCATGCTTAAACAAAAGATTATTGCTGATTTTAAGCTAACGTTGAGAAACTTGACATTTTCAAAGAAATAACTTCAGTTAAAATATGTACAGCTGACAATTTTCTGGAGTAAAAATTTGATAGATTCAACAGATACAGTAGAAAATTGGAAGATAATAGGATCTGAATGAAAAAATACAGCGAAAAAATACTCGGGATGTTAGTCTGTGAATCGTGGTATATGTGACCAAAGGCTATATCTGAGAACATTCAAGCGCACCTCTGCTCTCCTATCCGTTTCTGAGTTACTTCTTAATTGCCTTACTATCTACCTCCTCTCTTCTATTTACACTCTATTCGGTTACATTGCTATTTCTCTTTCTTTTTCCTCACATAAACTCTCCTGACGCTGGTCTCCTATTTAGCTGCAAAAATAGATATGTATGCAGAGCCAAAGAAATTTTGAAAAGAAATCAATGGACTAATATTCAATGCAGTCAAATGGGGAGCATCCTTTTGGTCAAGCAACCTAGGAAATTATAAGTTTTTGTGTTAAAATTTGATTGAACAACCTTATCTTTTACTTAGATACACAGTTTTTGAAATTAAAAAATATATAAAAGGAATGTGCTAAAATATTCCTATGACCCATGGTTCACTTAGTGTGAACAGTTCCCCTACCCAATTGTTCCTGCATCTATTCTTCCCCACCCATTTCCTCTTCAAATGAATAAGAAATTAGTTTATATGGTTATTTATTACTCTCTCCGTTTTAAAATGACTATCGTTTTAGCAAATAAAATTTGTTTCAAAGTTACTGTCATTCTCACTTTTCGATGTAGCAATGATTACAAATTTTCCAATTGTATCATTAGTTATTAATCTGTACACCACTTCCAATACTTAAATAAGGTTAATTTAGTAAATGTGTAATGTCTTATGACTACATTATTGCATTTCTTAATCTGTGTGCAAAAATCTTAAACGACAATCATTTTGAAACGGAAGAAGTATTCTATAATCTAGACATTAGTCTCCTGTTCATTGAATATGTTTTGTTTAAATTGTGGTGTTCAATGCTGTGAAGTCCCATATATGATTAGGTAACAACGCAGGACAGTCTCTCTTCCCATTTTTTAATTGTATTCACATGTTCATATTATGTTTTGAACTCTATGCAGATTATCTGGAACTCTTCAACTCGAGCAGAGCTTCTGAAATTTGTGGATCAGCAACGTGCAGCTCAAGGTCCTGATGGTTCGTATGATATTAAAGACTCACACGACTTTGTCTATGAAGCCATATCGAAAGAATTGTTCATTGGCAATGTTTACTTGAGAGTCTACAACGATCAGCCAGACTTCGAAATTAGCGAGCCAGAAGCTTTTTGTGTCGCACTAATTGATTTTATATCCTTTCTTCTGCACAATCAATGTGTCAAAGAGCCTAATCATAATGTTGAAGAGACCTCCAGTTTCACCGAGAATTCCGAGCATCTAAATGAGGCTGTTGATGGAACTGTCAATGAACATCAGATCCCGAATAATTCTGGCACAATGCCGGATGAACAATCTCTAGTGAAGGAAGAACCTGAGCTGATTAAAAATCTCCGTTCGGCAATGATCTCTCTTCAGGTTTATTCCTGAACCTACCTTATTTTTTATTGAAATACTTCTTATTCAGCATGTCTCTGACTAATCTTGTTATTTACTGCAGAACCTTCTGACTAGCAATCCAAACTTAGCATCCATATTTTCTAATAAAAACAAGTTGCTACCTCTTTTTGAATGCTTTTCGGTGGCCGAAGCATCAGACAGTAACATTCCTCAACTTTGCCTTGCAGTGCTGTCACTCTTGACAGCACATGCTCCCTGCTTGCAAGCAATGGTTGCAGATGGATCTAGTCTTCTGCTTTTATTGCAAATGCTTCACTCAGCTCCCAGTTGTCGTGAAGGGTCTCTCCATGTTCTCTATGCATTGGCAACCACACCAGAACTGGCCTGGGCAGCTGCTAAGCACGGCGGGGTTGTCTACATTCTTGAATTGCTATTGCCTTTGACGGGTAGAAAACTTGTATTTCTTAGTTGGTCTTGTTTATGTTTCTCTTCAAGAATATATTTGCAGATTTATGAATATTATTAATAGACATGATTCCATGCAGAAGAAATTCCACTCCAACAAAGAGCTATGGCAGCCTCCTTGTTAGGGAAACTCGTTAGCCAACCAATGCATGGACCAAGAGTTTCAATAACACTTGCGAGGTTCCTTCCAGATGGCATTGTATCCATAATTAGGGATGGGCCTGGTGAAGCTGTTGTAGTCGCCCTTGAGCAGACTACCGAGACACCAGAACTTGTATGGACGCCGGCTATGGCAGCTTCCCTATCTGCGCAGATTTCTACTATGGCATCAGAGCTATACCGTGAGCAGATGAAAGGCCGCGTTGTTGATTGGGACGTGCTTGAGCAGGCATCTGGACAGCAGGAAATGAGAGACGAGCCACAGGTATCACCTAATAATATTTGTGAATGTATATATTCATTTTCTGATGAAAAGCTGTAGAGAATTGTATATTATTTTGTGAATGGACTCATCTTTTGTGTGTATGCAGGTTGGAGGCATCTATGTCCGTCTTTTTCTGAAAGATCCTAAATTCCCTCTGAGAAACCCTAAAAGGTTTTTGGAAGGTTTACTAGATCAATACTTGTCATCTATTGCTGCCACTCATTATGAGGCACAGACTGTTGACCCGGAGCTTCCTTTGCTTCTTTCGGCTGCCCTGGTCTCATTACTGCGTGTGCACCCTGCACTTGCTGATCATGTTGGGTATCTTGGGTATGTACCTAAACTAGTTGGTGCAGTTGCATTTGAAGGAAGACGAGAAACAATGTCAACAGGTGAGATAAATGACGGGAAGCATGCAGACAAAACAAATGGCCCAGATAATGAAACAACGGAGAACACCCAAACTCCTCAAGAGCGTGTGCGTCTGAGTTGTTTGCGTGTCTTGCATCAACTGGCTGCTAGTACCACATGCGCTGAAGCCATGGCAGCAACTAGTGTAGGAACACCTCAGGTATCCATCAAGACGTATTCTATATCAAATGGCTAATTTACAATCCTTTTATCCAAAGCTGTTTTTTATTAACTGTAGCAGTGGCCCCTATACATCACTTACATTGTTCCTGAACTGTCTTTCAATAAAAAGAAAATTAATTGGTTTTATTTTTAAATTTCTTCTTCCAGGTTGTTCCACTACTAATGAAAGCTATAGGGTGGCAAGGTGGAAGCATTTTAGCTCTTGAGACCCTTAAGCGTGTTGTGGTTGCTGGCAACCGAGCCAGGGATGCCCTTGTTGCACAAGGACTTAAGTAAGGACCTTGCATATTTAAAAGTTAATCCATTTTTAATTAATTCAATATTTAATGCCTTTGAAATTTATATTGAATTTCACATATGCTCCAGACTACTGCCAAAAGGTGCGATAGATAACTCATGGCATCAATTTTAACTCTAAGTCTGTTAGATGAATTTGCTTTGAGCATAAGATATGAATATTCTTTATAATGCTTATATAGATGCAATGCTGAAGATTATCTTGAGTTTATGGCCGCAGAATTACGGGAACTCTACTAAAATTTTGCTAACAATGCAGAGTTGGTCTTGTTGATGTACTTCTTGGTCTTCTTGATTGGAGGGCTGGGGGGAGGAATGGGTTTTGTTCTCAAATGAAATGGAATGAATCTGAAGCATCTATTGGCCGGGTGCTTGCAATTGAGGTTAGAAACTCAAGTCAATTTTATTCACCTTCTTGAGTTTGAGGCTCTCTTGCATATTTTCTTCTTTTTCAGCATATGCTGCATCTTTTTTTTTTCTTTATAAAAAATTGTAGTTCTCTTTCTGGAAGTCTTTTGTTACTGGTGTTTTATTAATGGTTTTTAACCTGTTCTCATTTCTTTTGTATGTTAGTTTCCAAGGAATGGACTTTTTGTTTCAAATTTCCCATTTTAAATTTTCTAACATCTTGCAATTTAATATATTTTGGATTTCTTTCTGCTAGCGTTTTTTATTTGTTAATTTATTCAGGACCGGGGAAACATATGACAAGTTATTGTAGATGTGGTTATTTTTAAAGAAAGTGATCTAGCTTAACTAATCTGTACACATTTTATGTTGGATTTTATTACTGCTGACAGATTATACTTACACGATGAATCAGGTTCTGCATGCGTTTGCTACTGAAGGAGCCCATTGTACTAGAGTGCGGGAAATATTGAATAACTCAGATGTGAGTTTCTCAGTACATCTTGTTCTTGGCTTTTGCGTTTCATATATTTAGCTGCTTAGGTTTTGGCTTTTGCATTTTATCATCATCTTCCCTTTCCAGGTTTGGAGTGCATACAAAGACCAAAAGCACGATCTCTTTCTTCCTTCAAATGCTCAATCTGCGGCAGCTGGCATTGCCGGACTCATAGAAAATTCATCATCGTCGAGACTCACATACGCACTTACAGCTCCTCCACCACAAGCTACTACTTCTAGACCTCCCCCATCATCCACGTCTGACTTGAGTGGTAAACAGGACTAACCTTTGTAGCAAAAAAGGTATGATGTTTTTTATATAAAATGGAACATACATCCAAGTCTATACTTGTAATTCACCTGTATAGTTCACTGTACAGTTTTGTTGTCTTCTTTCTCCAAGGAGCATTTAGGAAGCATGTGCAATTTTCTCTAGAGTTATTCCCTCTCTTTATTTCCTTGTAAATTGAATTATGTATTTACCGATTTGCTACAAAATAGTGAGGCCATTTTGTGCATTCCATGAAAGTTGACTTTTATTTATTTTTTCACACGTTCTCTATGACCCACCTCATTTCTGAGGGGCAAAGTTGATCCTCAGCTTTTTGGTGTATACAAGGCTATAATTTTAAAGCTTGTTTACCAAGATTTACATCATGGCGTGTTAGGAATGCTAAAATTATTTCATTTGTATAATCTATTTTTGAAGATTTGGAGTGGATAAATATTTGTTTTAAATAACATTTCGTGAACTTGGAAACATAGACAAACTCAATATTTTCTTCACCAAATGCTAATTTCATGTTTGTAATATCTAAATGTAACGTGTTTATACCTTCTTATTTGAAAATAATGGCATATGTTTCAAGCCAAAAAATATTACACTATACTTTTTGGCCATTGCTGTTATTATAAATTAATGCAAGCAAGTTGAATAAGCAACGCTTTCTTAAAACTTGACAAAAAATTCTAGGAACTGTTGTCGGGAGGATCTTGGATTGATTTTGGAGTAACTTTTCTAAAACATTCATGCAAAATACTCGGTATACCTCTTCAAATAACTCCTTGAAAAGACTTGCTACACTTTGGAACATCCTCTCGAAAAAACTCGAGATCTTAATTGGAAATATAATAAAGAGCTCGTAAATGTTTTTTAAACACTTCCCTAAAACTAGGAATGTGATGGTTTTACTTTTGGAATAAAAGATAACCAAATCAATGAAACGCAATTGATTTGGTTTAGGTATATATTTGTATTTTATCACAAAGTTTTAGATTGAATCAAATTGACAAATAACAGTTTAGCTTGGTTAATGATTTTTTTCAAATTAAATTATTTAAAAATTATATAAACATATTTTTTAAAAAATAATATATTTTATATGAAATAAATACATAAATTACAATAAAAACAATTGTGTATAAAGTTAATTGGCAGAACATTTTTGTAAGATAAAATTAACTGTATTAAGAAATAAAAAATGCTGATACGAATGATAGAATAAAAGATATACGAAATAATTATATATATATTTTTATAATAACTTCAAATAAAAAATTGGTTTGAATAATTATTCTTGAAATTATCATTTAATTAAGAAAAATGAATATCAAAATTTCAAAAAATTACTCAATTTTTGAAGTTATTTCAAATAGATTTTAGTAAATATCATTTTTGAGATATAATTTTTTGAAAAATTGTGATTTTGATTATCTTTTGATCTTTAATAATATATATTTATGTTATAAGATGTTTAAATTAATCTTTCAATTTAAAAAAATAAATACAATTTTTTTTAATATTTTGAAAAATAGTTTTTATAAAATTTACTTTAAAAAATATTAAAAAAAACACATTTTTTTTTAAAACCGAAACAAACAGACTAAATTGATAAAATATTACACTATATATTTTTTGGCCATCTTTAAAAGAGAGAAAATCGTATAGGTGATACCTCTAAAAATGTACTATCTCAGGTTATAATTATAAACAAAAATAATTACTTTCACATTAATTAATAATATTAGTTAAGTGTAATTAATTTTCTTGATTTTATATATAAAGAGTAAAATTTATTACAATATCTTTAATGTTATATTTAATGAATCAACTATTAACGTTAAATACTATTGAATTAAATTAAGGGATATATTAATAATACAAATATTTGAAAGTTAATGATTTTTACTTGTAATAATGATAATACAAATATTTGAAAGTTAATGATTTTTACTTGTAATAATGATCAAAATTTAGAGTATTTTTTCTCTCTTATAATAGTGAGCGGTGGGAGTAGCTTGATCATACCACTAAATGAGTATTTACAACTTTTTAAGTTGACATTACACTCTTGTTTTTAGAACTAGAATGTTAGGTGTTGAATGAAATTTAAAGGATAAATAGTATTTTTATACACTTAAATTAATCTATATTTTTAATTATTAAACTACAAAGAAAAAATTTGTATTACATAATTAATATTTTATAATTTTTTTTAAATATTTTAATTTTACATTGACTATTTTAATAAGATAATTAGCGTCGTATCTTATTATTCAGAAAATATTTTGTTGCTTTTTTTTTTTTTTTACCTCGTGATTTTTTTTCATTATTTCAACCGTTTTTCATTAATGGTGTTAATCTTAGTTCGAACTGTATTTCACAATAACTAATTGGTTAGACTTCTACTACACGCCATATTCCAAAATCCCATCACTGGAAGCAGATTTAATTAGTCAATGTTACATACAAATATATGGGTGAGAATAAATCAGACCGACATATAGGAATATGTAACCTAGTCTACTTAAAGTCATATCAGATTAGGTTTTTTATAATAAAAAGACCAAACTTAGATTTTTTTTAAAGTCTATTTAATTAAATAGATTAGACTTATGCTATTAAAAAAACCTATGAAACCTTATAGGCCGGCCTATATTTTCATATATATTAAGAATATGCTAAATAAGTTGTCCTATATATGCGCATATATATTAAAAAGAAGGATACATATATTGACTTATATATGCATATATATTAAAACAAATGCTAAATAGGTCGATTTATATATGATTATATAGGCCAGTCTATAAAGATTCTTAAGTAATATATAATAATTGAGAACCTTAATGAGAAAAATGCTTGTAAATAGACTTTCAGGCCAGACAATGCTTTTAAAATGGCCAGACCAGGCTAAAAAAGTGAGCCTATAATAGGCCATAGGCCAGACTCAAGCCTTTTAAGTTTATCATAGGCCAGACTCAGACCTTATAAAGCCTAGCCTAGCCTATTTCCATCCTACATACGATACAACTTTCATCAATATAGTTTTTAGCTTAAAATATAGAAATAATTTAATCGAAGATAAAATATTCTTTTTTTGTCTCCTAACCAATTCAATACACCATCAATCTTCGAAGGATCCACTGAAATCCCACCACTAGAAATCACATGGCCAAGGAAACTTACTTCCTTCAAACAAAACTCACACTTAGACAACTTAACATAAAGCTTCTTCTCTCTCAACACACGTAATACAATCCTCAGATGTCCCTCATGTTCTTCTTCTGACTTCGAACACTACGCCAAAAATGTTTTTTAACAGCGCATCTTAGACAACGCTTTTAAGAGAAAACGCTGTCTAAGGTTAAAATTAAAATAAAACACGGAAAATGTTCCAAAAAAATAATGAAAGCGCTGTCTAAAGGGGGGTCTTAGACAACGCTTTTTAAAAGCGCTGTCTAAGACCCCCCCTTAGACAGCGCTTATAGAAAGCGCTTTTAAATATTCACCTTAGTCAGCGCTTTTGATAAAGCGCTGTTTAAAGTTTTTAAATTTAAAAAAAAATAAAACCATAAGCGCTGTCTAAGGGGGGGGGGGTTTAGAAAGCGCTTTTGGAAAGCGCTGTCTAAGGCATACCTTAGAAAGCGCTTTTCCCAAAAGCGCTGTCTAAGGTCTTATTAAAATTAAAATTCAGACTTCTATTTTCGTTCTCTGTTCTTTCTGTTTTCCCTCCTAACAGCGAAAGCGAACCCTAACAGCGAAAGCGAAATCGCATACATTGTTTCAGTCATTGAAAGTGTTTGAATCGTTCGTTCTTGATTGTGGTATGTTCTTCATTTCTTCACTTTTTCATTCATTCGGTTTCAGTTCTTCTTCATTCATTCATTCGCGGTTTCAGTTCTTCATTTCTTCAGTTCTTTGGTTTCAGGCATTGCAAGTGTTTGAAGAATCGTTCATTTTTGAAAGTGTTTGAAGAATCGTTCATTACGATATGTGTTTCAGTTTTGATTTTTTTAGGGAAATATCAGTTTTGATGTTTTTAGGGAAAAATCAGTATTTTTCATGCTATGTTTATGGTTTAAGTTTTGATGTTTTTGGTTTACATATAACAAGATTGTTCTGGTTGTGGTTGTTTGGTTTGGGTACATTGTTTCACTTAGGATGATTCTAATTAGTTTATCAAGAAGAGTGCAAACCATCAATTTTCTGCAAGATTTTCTTCACTTTATGCTTACATCCATCACAATGTATGTTCACTTTAAGAACAGATTTCTGAAAATATAAGGGAAATTATGATAAGTTTCATACTGAAATTATGGATGATATATATATATATATATATATATATATATATATATATATATATATATATATATATATATATATATATATATATATATATATATATATATATATATATATATATATATATATATATATATATTAAAGTAGTTCCTCATGGATGGAAGGGAATGAGAAATGCTTCAATTTGGTGGAAAGACTTCATTAATTTAGTTTTTCTTTGAATTGATGAAAAGATTCGAGTGAGATAATATGAGATGGAAAATAGTGATATTCTATTGTTTACTTTAGTTATGAAAATGATACTACCTTAGTTATGTATTTTCGTCTGGATTGATTGTTTACTTTAATAAGTAGGAAAACCATGGATAAAACATGGATCTGTGCCGATCGAATGACCAAAGAGTACGAGAGTGGGGTTGCGGAATTCGTTAAGTATGCTGTTCAACACGCTGAAAACCCCAGACGAATGCATTGTCCTTGCTTGCGTTGTTGTTATATTGGTAAGGTTGACGCACATGGATTGAAATCGCATTTGCCGAGGCATGGAATTGATCAAAGTTATCAGTGTTGGATATTTCATGGTGAGAAAATTAACGGGAATGTTGAATCGAGTGGAAAAAGTAATACGACCTATGCTTCATACGACAAAGACACGAAAACATATGATTGTGATCGAGTTGAAGAGATTGTAGAAGCACTGGAAGAAGATCTTCATGATTGTCCTGAAATGTTTGAGAGGATGGTAAGCGATGCAGAGAAACCGTTGTACAAAGGTTGCACTAAATTCTCAAGACTTTCTGCGGTATTAAAGTTGTACAACTTAAAGGCGGGCAATGGATGGTCGGATAAAAGTTTCACAGAGTTGTTGGCCCTTATGAGAGAAATGCTACCGGATGATAATGTTCTTCCTAATCGAACCTATGAGGCAAAAAAATGTTGTGCTCTATTGGCATGAGCTATGATAAGATACATGCTTGTCCTAACGATTGCATTTTGTTTCGTAACGAATATGCAACATTAACTGAGTGCCCTAAATGCGGTTTGTCTCGATATAAGAAAAGATTATCTCCCGCAAAAGTCTTATGGTATTTTCCGATAATTCCGAGATTTAGGCGCATGTTTCGTAGTGAAACCGATGCAAGACATCTTACTTGGCATGCAGATGAAAGAATTACTGATGGAAAGTATCGGCATCCGGCTGATTCACCACAGTGGTCGAAGATTGATAATGATTATCCTGAGTTTGGATCAGAAGCAAGAAACCTTCGATTGGCATTATCTACTGATGGAATGAACCCACATGGTCTTCAAAGTATTTCACATACCACATGGCCTGTGATTCTTATGATTTATAACCTACCTCCGTGGCTATGTATGAAGCGTAAGTACATGATGTTATCTATGTTAATCTCTGGGCCTAAACAACCAGGTAATGACATAGACGTATACTTGACACCTCTGATCGAAGATTTAAAGATTTTGTAGGAGAACGGTGTGGAGGTTTATGATGGATATAGGAAAGAAAGTTTCAATTTGAGGGCGATTTTGTTTGGCACAATTAATGATTTTCCAGCATACGGGAATCTATCTGGGTATAGCATTAAAGGTCAACGTGCGTGTCCTGTTTGTGAAGACGGAACCGACACGATTCGATTGGAACTTTGCCAGAAGAATGTGTTTCTCGGTCATCGTAGATTCTTACATTCTAAACATCACTACCGTGGGTGGAGAAAAGCATTCAATGGAGACACCGAACATCGTAGAGCTCCACCCGCATTGTCAGGTGAACAAGTTTTTGAAAAGGTGAAAGATGTGCGTACTGAGTTTGGCAAGCCTTTTGCACATAAGATTGTGAAAGGTGGGTGGAAGAAAAGGTCGATATTTTTTGAATTGCCATATTGGAAGTCTTTGTACGTGAGACATTTTCTCGATGTTATGCATATTGAAAAAAACGTATTTGAAAGTGTTATCGGTACATTACTCAATATAAAAGGCAAGTCTAAGGATGACCTTAAAGCAAGGGAGGACATGTTAAAAATGGGAATGAGAACTGAATTAGCACCCGTGAAGAAAGGAAGACGAACATATCTACCACCTGCTGCTTTTACTTTATCTAGAAAGGAGAAAATTTTTGTGTAAGTCTCTGAGTGAAGTTAAGGTTCCAGAAGGATACTCATCTGATATCAGAAGACTTGTTTCTATGAAAGACCTCAAGTTGAAGAATTTGAAGACACATGATTGTCATGTTATAATGGAACATTTTCTACCGATCGGTATACGTTCTATTTTGCCAGAAAAAGTAAGAAGTTCCATAACTAAATTGTGTTTTTTCTTTAGGTCAATTTGTAGTAAGGTGATCGATCCCGAGATCTTACCAACACTACAAAAAGAGATTGTAATTACCTTGTGTGAGCTTGAAATGTATTTTCCTCCGTCTTTTTTTGACATAATGGTTCATTTAGTTGTTCATCTTGTGAAAGAGACACAGTTGTGTGGACCAGCTTATATGAGATGGATGTACCCTGCTGAACGGTATATGAAAATATTAAAAGGGTACGTGAAATCTCGAAGTCGACCAGAGGGTTGTATTGTTGAACGATACATTGTTGAAGAAGCTGTTGAGTTTTGTACTGAATATTTGTCTAACGTTCAATCGATTGGACTCCCCAGAGCTCAGATTTTCGACAAAATGGAAGGTAAAAAATTAATTGGGAATAAAATTGTGACAATATCAAGGGATGAACGGGATCAAGTTCATTTGTATGTTCTGCACAATAATAATGAGGTTGAGCCATATGTTGAAATGCACAAGGATGTACTCCGAAGGTTAAATCCGAACAGAAATGAAAATTGGATAGTTATAGAGCACAATCAAAGTTTCATACAATGGTTGAAGGATCATATTTATTTGAAGCGCTCTTCAGATCCTTCTTCGGTAACAGAAAGGTTGAGATGTTTGGCATATGGTCCAAGTTTGCATGTGTTTTCTCATAGCGCATATTCAATTAATGGATACACATTTTATACCAAAGAACAAGATGATAAGAGTACTATGCAAAATAGTGGTGTCACCGTGCTAGCTGAAGCAATGCATATATCAAGTATGAAGGACTTAAACCCCAAATATGCAAATTTGTCATATTTTGGAGTTATTGAGCACATTTGGGTGTTTGATTACGAGAAGTTTCAGATTCCCATCCTTGGTTGCAAGTGGGTGAATAGTAGTGGCATACGAATGGATAAGTCTGGATTTTTGCAAGTTGATCTTACTAGGGTGGGGTACAAAGATGAACCTTTTATTCTAGCATCTCAAGCTAAACAAGTGTTCTATGTGAATGACCCGAAGAGTACAAAATGGTCTATAGTGCTTTTCTCTAACAAAGTGACTGATGATAGCGGTGTCGATCAATGTGATATTGATGTTGAGAATGAGTCATGCATTAGACGGAATGAGTTGAATAGAAATGATGAAGTTGAGGATCTTATACCGGATGAGTCATATATAAGAAACGATCATAATGAGGGAATTTGGATCAATTCATCCGTACGCATTGCTAAGAAATAAGTGATTAATATTCCAACAAAGAAAAGAAAGAGATGTTAGCGACTTAGGTAAATTATCCATGGTTTTTTTATTTTATTTTTTCAATTGTTTTGATTATAAGTTATATGTGATAATGCATGATTTCATTATATTTTTGTTTTCAATTGCTTTGATTATAAGTTATATCTGATAATGCATGATTTATTTATTTATTTTGTTTTCAATTGCTTTGATTATAAGTTATATATGATAATGCATGATTTCTTTATTTTTTTGTTTTCAATTGCTTTGATTATAAGTTATATTTGATATTTGATGGTTTCCTTGGTTTATTACAGGTTAGACATGGCTGATGACCAACATGAGGAAGTTAGTAAAAAAGTATCCGCGGAAGAAGAAATTCGAAGAGGCATCACAGTAATGAGAATGGTGGTCCAAGGAAGATCCCGAGGCATCATACTAGATGTCTATTGGAGCACCCAGGGACAGCTTATAGAACCTAATGGGCATACCTTAACTAGTTTTATCGGTGCACTAGTAAGGAATGAAATTCCCATTACATGTGATGATTGGAGAAACAAAGAGCTGAATGAGTCCAAAGAAAAAATTTGGAGTGAGATAAAGGTACAATCATTTGGCCCTTAATTATACGGTATCAATTATATTTTTTCAATTACCGATACTAACTATCAATCTGTATGTTTTTCTTAGCGATGTTTTAACATCGAAGAAGAAAGAAGAGGATTTTGTATGAAATTGGCCGGAAAGCTTCTAAGAGGGTTTCGGACATTTTTATCATCCAAGTTCCTTAAGGATGCGGATGGTAATTTTGTGGATGCGGAGCTTCCTAAAAAATATGAAAGTTTGATATCGGCTGAAGAATGGGAAGCTTTCAAATCCAAAAGACAAGACCCGGTTTTTCAAAGAATAAGTGCTACAAATCGAGAAAGAGCATCAAGTCCCGCATATCCGTACCGAAAAGGACGTGTCGGATATGGACGCTTAGAACAATCCATGGTAAGTAATTATAAATTGCGATAACAAATTTGTTCATCATATATTAGTTTTATCTGATCAAATTGTATGACTTAATATGTAGCTGCAGAAGGAGGAAAGTTCAGAAACATCTCTTCCTGCACATGTTTTGTGGAAGGAAGCCCGTGTGGGCAAATCTGGAGTTCCTCAAGAAGAAGTTTTACACGTATACCAGAAATGTGTAAGTATAACATTTTTTCATTAATTGAATAACATTTTTATACACAAATATTTGACAAGTGTACGGTATTCATCTGATTTTTCAGGAGGAGCTATCTCAGTCTTTATCTCACGATGATACTAGGAGCATACTTGGTCGGGCATTAGATGTCCCTGAGTATTCTGGTCGGGTGAGGGGTAAGGGATTTGGAGTCACTCCGACCTCCCTGAGTATTAAAAAAGGAAAGGCTCCTAGTAATCGGGAGCTTCATGCAAGAATGGAAGCCATGCAAGCTGAGCTTGATGCATTGAGGAGAGAAAGAGAGGCTAACGCCTCAACAGTATACAGAGATGCTTCGGACAAAGACAGTATCAACTGTACCTTTCAGCCGAACATTCCAGAGGTAATTACATATAATTGTCTTAAATTGAACTATTTGCTTAAATTATGTATTTGACATATATACACATTAACAATTTCTTGTTATTATTGGTTTTAGGGCATTTCCCATTGTCAGCTGTATTTGTCGTCACCATACTATCAGATGGTTGGCAAGGGAAAAATGCATAACGTTAGCGGAGTATTACTCCACACTAGAGAGCTCCCTGCTGGATGTTTGAAGGTATCAGTTGATATTGCAGTTGAGCCGAATGCAGCATTACCATATCCTAGCGATGATTCGGATGCAACAACGGTGCACGAAGCAGTAGGTTCGTTTGTTGCATGGCCGACAAACCTCATATGCGTAGGATATGAGGTATGATTAAAACTTATGTTAACTTCCTTGGTATATTCAAAGTTTAAAATTTATGCTTAAAATTTTACTTACATATTTTCCTATGTTAAATAGACTCCCACAAAATCCAAATCAAAAGATAGTGCGATTCCACGGCATACCGAGTCCACGGTTTCAAGAAAAGAGGTAATATACAATTATATGACATATATTCATGGAAGTTGTTACATTCTTAATTTGATCTAACTATTTATATGACATGTAGCTTCAAGAAAATGAGGATAGCAATGCCTCCGCACAACAAAAAAAGGAGGTTAGCAACGCCTCCGCACGGGTAAAAAGTTCTGGTGCTAAGAAGACCGTAGCTAGAAAAAAACCTACCACCAAGTATAGGTCGTGCCTCAGGACATTTCTAGAGATGACCGATATACCGACCGGAGGTGTTCGGACTGTACATATGGAGGTAGGGATTTTCGGCTTTGATTACGACCAAATGATTGGTAATGAGGACTTCATGCAAGTTTTTGGTCGTGAAGAAATCGGCGTCACCGTTGTCAATACATATGTTAGGTAAATCCGGACTACTTTGTTTTATTAATTAAAAAACTTATTTTAATGATGTTTACTTTATGTTAATGATGTTTTTATATTAGGTTTTTGTATGACAAATTGATGCGCCCCAATGGTTTGGACGTGTCATTCGGATTCTTAGCACCCGCGATAGTCAACTTAGGTTTAATCTTAAGTAGACCGGATACCGTGACGGAGTACGTTCTTCGGATCCTCATGGACAATAAAGATGCAGAGAAGTTGTTTTTTATACCGTTTAATACCGGGTTAGCATTTCATTCTAAATTCATCTATTATAATTATTTTCCAAGTTACCATCTAACATTTGCCTAATCATTACAGTGGACATTGGTTGTTGCTCGCAATCAATCCTATCCGAGAAATTGTGTATTATCTTGACTCGTTAGGAAATGATTGGACAACATACCCGGATATGAAGGTCCTAATTGACACGTAAGTGAGAATGTTCAAAATTTTTCTTAGTTTATGTGAATTGTTCTAATTGCTTCATTTTTATTTTATTAGCGTCCTACAAGCTTTTCGGGCCCAACGAGTTATCCAAACCTCAAGGAGGGGCGCCAACTCCATTACATGGATTAAAGTGGCGGTATATTTTTAATTACCACGTTTTTTATTATATTAGTGATGACTACACTTGATAAAACTTAGGATTTATAATCCATATTTATTTTCATATGTAGTGTCCTCGTCAACGTAATCAAATAGATTGCGGGTATTTCATGTTGAGGTTTATGCGAGATACTCTCGTTTTGGGCCGATTAGAGATTCCCACCGATGTATGTATTTCTAACTTATGAGTTATTTTTATATTTACACATATCTCATATAATTAAATAGTTGGAATTAATTCAAAATATGTTATATTATTATGTAGTACTTTGATGAATTCAAGTGTGCATCTTATACAAAGGATCAAGTGGACGAAATCAAAGAGGAGTGGTGTCAATTCATGATAGAGCTCAAAGTTTGTTCATAAATTTGTGTAATTAATGTGTACATTTGTAGTAGTATATGTAATGACTTATAAATGTAAACATAAATTTGTATATATTTTGATACATTTATGGCAAAATTGGTTTGAATTGGTTTGCCAAAAATTGGTAAAAAAAGGCCAAAATGGCATATATATAAAATGTGATAATTGTCTGCCAAAATCTGGTTGAAAACAGGTAGAAATTCTGGTTTATAAACCTGGAAAAAATGTGGTTTCAAACAAATCCTTCAAAAAATTTCGTATACCTTAGACAACGCTTTTGTAAAAAGCGCTGTCTAAGGGGGGGATTAGAAAGCGCTTTAGGCAAAAGCGCTGTCTAATGGGGGGGCTTAGACAGCGCTTTTTGACAAGCGCTGTCTAAGGTATACCTAAAAAAATTAAAATAAGAGGGGCTTAGACAGCGCTTTTGGCCAAAGCGCTGTCTAAGGGGGGGGGGGGGGGGCTTAGACAGCGCTTTTGAAAAGCGCTGTCTAAGGTGTACCTAAAAAATTTAAAATAAGAGGGTCTTATAAAGCACTTTTGGCCAAAGCGCTGTCTAAGGGTGGGGGCTTAGACAGCGCTTTTAACATTTTAAAAAGCGCTGTCTAAACCTTTAGCAGCGGAGGTTTAGACAGCGCTTTAAAGCGCTGTCTAAGGCTAAAAAAAGCGTTGTCTAAGGTCTTGTTTGTTGTAGTGGAATAAATCAGAATATCATCAATAAAAATCACTACAACTTATCCAAATACTCATGAAAAGTCCGGTTCATATATTCCATGAATACACAAGGTGCATTGGATACACCAAAAGGCATCACAGTATATTCATAGTGACCATACCTCGTTATGAATGCTGTCTTCGGAATATCATCTGCTTTAACTCGAATCTGATGATAACCCGACCTCAAATCAATCTTGCTAAAAACACAAGTTCCCACTAACTGATCCATCAAATCATCAATACTCGGAAGAGGATACTTATTCTTGATAGTCACCTTATTCAACTGTCGATAATCGACGCACAACCTCATACTACCATCTTTCTTCTTAACCAACATCACAGGAGCACCCCACAGAGAAACACTCGGACGAACAAATTTATTCTTAAGAAGTTCTTCAAGTTGTTTCTTCAACTCACTCAATTCAGAAGCCGACATCCTATAAGGAGCCATCGACACTGGACTAGTACCCGATACTAAATCACTAATGTCATCCGAAAACACATCAAGAAATTCGCGGACAATAGGTAATTCAACATCCACTTGTTCACGGTCAACTTGTAACGCCGCAAACATATCAAACATATGGGCTTCATCCGCTAGAAGTTTATCCACTTGCTTCGCAGATAAAAACGCCATCTCCCCACACTCACTAAACTTTGGAAACTCTACCGTCTTTTCATAGCAGTTGATATGCACAAAGTTAAACTCTAACCAATTCATACCCAGAACAACATCCATATGGTTTCATTGATGTTTAAAGCTAGATTAAGTTCGTGACTCGGGCGAAATATTTATCTAAAAGGAAGAGTTACCCTCATTAACTCGGTGCTCAATAATTTGCCCATCCATTACTTGTCCTATTTTAAGGCCCCTCCCAAAAATTATCAAATCTATCATTGGAATTCAGCGTCGCTTCCGTTAGTTGGGCTCGGTAGATAAGAAGATCATAGTGTGGGTGAAGTGGAGCTATCTCTGCAAACCTAAATCAGAGGGAGGTCTCGGGATTAAGCATGTCGATTTGTTTAATAAGGCTTTCCTAGGTAATTGGATGTGGAAATTTCTTTTACAAGACAATGAAACTTGGAAGAACATTTTGTCTAGTCGTTACGACGATAAGTTAGCGAATTTAATGATGGGATCTGTGGATGTTGGTAATAGATCCAAACTTTCGCTGTGGATGAGAGATCTTTTGGGGCTTAGATCTCTCATTTCTTCTTATAAGTTTTCTGACTGTGTTAGGCCTATTGTTGGAAATGGATTTACCATCCAGTTTTGGCACCATGAATGGTGCGAAGAGTTAGATCTAAAGTTTTTTTTCCGTCTTTGTTCAAAGTTGCCAAAAACAAATCCTGCACTATTACTGAATGTGGGTAGATTGTTCAGGGGTCTTGGCAGTGGAGTTTCTCAGATTTTTGGTATCATGTTGCGGCTTTTGATGCTAAAGTTGTTCAGTTCTTGACATATTTGGTTAGCGAGCTTTCAGTGAATCCTTCTAACGAAGACGTTTGGGGCTGGAAGTTGGAATCTGATGCTGGTTTTTCGGTTAGGTCTCTCTATAAGTTCATCAATTCTGATCCACTGTTTCCGCATATCCATGTTATAGATTTTATGCTTCTTAAAGAGTTGTGGCGGGCTTGCATTCCTATGAAAATCAAGTTGTTTATTTGGAGATTGGTGCTTCGGAGCTTGCCGACTAGAATGAATTTGGCTCATAGGAAGGTCTTAACTTCTCCTCATGACAAGGTTTGTGTTATGTGCTTTTTGGAAGAAGTGAGAGATTTCCACCTCTTCCTTTCTTGCCCTAAAGTGATTCGTCTTTGGCTCAATATTTTTCTTAGGTGGGAGTTTTGTTTTTCATTGATGAATCGATTTCTAATCATGCTATGAAGTGGTTTTGTCTTTTTGGAAAAAATGCAATGAAGGAATGATTGATTATTTGTGGTTCATAACAAATTGGTGCATTTGGAGTTCTAGGAATAATATCATTTTTGGAGATGAGTTTTGCGATATTGATGTTATTTTCTATCGTATTCAGATTTTGTCTTGGAGATGGCTAGAAATCGGTAGTGCTAAGTATAGCCTATATAATTGGATGAAATGTCCTTTAGATTTCATGTAATTAGTATCAGGTTGGAGAATCCCTTTTTTCTCTGACTAATACAAGTTACTTATAAAAAAAGATGATGTATCAAATTAGACTTGTTGTATTTCAAAAATATATCTGGTCCAAATCCATATTGGAATTTATAATGTATCTAATATCATAAGTTAATGATCTAATTATTATATTATTAATCTAGACGTGTAATTACGGTGTTATATTTATGGTATGAAAGTTGATCGCTTCATGAACTTGCCATAGGTAATCATTGTTAAGTAAAGGATGAATGTAAGGAAAATATCATATATGTTCTTGTTATTATGCTATAAGTATTACATATTATCAACTGGATATTCATGGGTGGTAGGAAGGATCATGTAGTCGAGAACCATAAAGGAATTAGTTGGTTTAAGAAGATCTGGTAAAGTTCAGGAGTCTAGGATATGAAATCCTCGAGACTTGATAGGCGCAACAATACATTAATAATAAAGAGGTGGTTGAATTCTCAAAGGGATAATTGAGAAAAATTTACAATCAAAAGGAAACATTTGGATTTTTGCGAGTGCCTGAACCCTATGAAACAATACAGTCGAAAAGAAGAACTATATTGATCTACCTACCAAGATTTTTTGCCATAGGAGGAGAAATTGTTGTAAGTATGGCATGAAAGTAAAGACGAAAGAACTCAGAGCATAATTCATGGTATGACCATGAGTGAAGATCAAGCTTCAAATACCAGGTGGCATGTTGCAACCATTAGGAATACCAATGTGAAAGTGGGAAGATATTCTCATAGATTGCATGGTTAGTCCCTCTCGTACAAAGGATGAGTACGATTCAATTGAGGTAGTAATAAATGGGTTTTTGAAGCCATCTCATTCCTACCGATTGGTACCACCTACAAGTTACTTCAAATAGTAATAAGATCATTGTAAATTGGTATAAGGGCATGAGGTAATGACTTCAAGGATAAATGTCCATTTGACTATTGATTACGCATATAGATGATGGGTGGGTCACACTATATACGCAATCAAAATGTCACATGGTTTACTTGGATGTACCAAATCCAAATGTTATGTTCACGGGGGTGCCAATAAGTATTGCGTTAATCAACGACTCAAAATTCTTTTCAAGATTTTAGGAAGTGGTTCGCCTAGTCCTTAGGGATTATGAAACTCATGAAAAGTTAAAAGTTGACAATGAAAGCGAAAAAACCTAATAGTACTGAAATGAAACACCAAGTCTTACAAATGACTTATATTCACATCAAACTAAAAGAACTCTCGATAAAGTATGCAATATATGAAGTACATGTAAAATCCCAACGTGCGGAGTCAATGAGAGAGTCCTTGGAAGACAAACTCATTTGAAGAAGGACATAATTAACCAAATGAAGGATGCTTGCGTGCAAGCATAAAAGGTAAAAGGGTGACTATAACCTAGATATCTAAAAATCATGAAATGAAAATATTGTTATAAAGAAAACCCATATAGTTAGTTTGATGTCTATTGATAATCCAAAGACACTTTCCGTCAGCTACGAAGTGAATATCAACCGAAGAAGAAGACAAGATCAACCAAGTAGACAACCAAATGTCTTTTCTCGGTTGTCATTAATTCGTAGAAGTGGATGAATCAAAATTAGAAGAGTTTGAGGCTCAACTGCAGGATTCCTCGAGGGATAATTCAGGGCATAAGTAAAATCAACCATAAAATATTTCAGGGAGATTTGAGGTAGTCCATAAGTCAGGCTATGAAGAAGTAACATAATATTCGATGTGGATGAGTTCACATAAAGAAACCACATAACACTCGATGATGAGTTAACAAATTGATATTTTAATTTATACTTTATTATTTGAAATATATGTTTCAAAATTTCCCGGATTTTCTTTATATATATATATATATATATATATATATATATATATATATATATATATATATATATATATATATATATATATATATATATATATATATATATAATCAATTGACACAAGGTGTCATGATACCAAATCCTACCCATTTATTCTTATCAATTCAATGGCTAAGATAAATTCTCTTAAAAAACTCATGTTTTAGTTTTAAGTGAATTTATCTTAGCCATTAAATTGATAAGAATAAAGGTGTAGGATTTGGTGTCATGACACCTTGGTATCAATTGATCATATCCAATATATATATATATATATATATATATATATATATATATATATATATATATATATATATATATATATATATATATATATATATATATATATATATATATATATCATTAGCTTACATGCTTCTGAATTATGCTCAACAACTATGTCTACTTTAGTGTATCAAACCGATACAAAGGATGACTTACAATATAAGAAATCCCACGACTCTCAAAATCCTTATTTTCTAGACATAGTTGTTGAGCATAATTCAGAAGCATGTAAGCTAATGATATATATATATATATATATATATATATATATATATATATATATATATATATATATATATATATATATATATATATATATATATATATATATATATATATATATATATATATATATATATATATATATATATATATATATATATATATATATATATATATATATAAAATCAATTGACACAAGGTGTCATGATACCAAATCCTACCCATTTATTATATAAAATCAATTGACACAAGGTGTCATGATACCAAATCCTACCCATTTATTCTTATCAATTCAATGGCTAAGATAAATTCTCTTAAAAAACTCATGTTTTAGTTTTAAGTGAATTTATCTTAGCCATTAAATTGATAAGAATAAAGGTGTAGGATTTGGTGTCATGACACCTTGGTTATATATATATATATATATATATATATATATATATATATATATATATATATATATATATATATATATATATATATATATATATATATATATATATATATATGTACATATATATATGTATATATATATATATGTACATATATATGTATATATATATGTATATATACATATATATGTACATATATATATATATATATATATATATATATATATATATATATATATATATATATATATATATATATATATATATATATATATATATATATATATATATATATATATATATATATATATCATTAGCTTACATGCTTCTGAATTATGCTCAACAACTATGTCTACTTTAGTGTATCCAACCGATACAAAGGATGACTTACAATATAAGAAATCCCACGACTCTCAAAATCCTTATTTTCTACTTTTACAAAAGTGTTACAAGGATTAGTTCTTTTGTCCTAGATCTAGGTCTTCTATTTATAGCCTTCTGCTGATCCATGGGCTTTAAATCTTATGTCTTCTGATTTGTTGATTCATACGCTGATTTACTGTAAAGAACCTTGGAACATATTTGAACCATATTTAAAACATTTGTTGTAACAGTCCAAGATGTTGAGTCTTAATGTCGGGATATCTCATTCGACATCTTTGTTTTTCTGGTAGAATTCTTCATGTTGACACATTTTATTTGTCATTACGTTTTACCAAAATTTAGTCAAATTACTTGAACTTTCACTCTCCAAATCTAGACAATAATAAAGATAATGGAAATGATATTAAATATTTTTCAGTAGGGTTGTTAATAATTTTAGGAGTCATTCTATCTATAGATATAATTGTTTAATAATTCCTCTTTCTATTTTAATTTCTTGTAGATGAAAATTTAAAATTAATTAGAAGACTTAATGAACACATGAAGATGAAAGTCATAGGCTATGAAATGCACACAATTTATTTATTGGTTGGAACTTATTTGCTTATTTTATAATTACAAAACTATATTTTTGTTATTTAGTATAATTCTCTTTAAGTATTTAGAATTGACATGACATAACTATCATTTTCTTTCTCTCTCTCTACACACACACACACACACACACACACACACACACACACACACACACACACACACACATATATATATATATATATATATATATATATATATATATATATAATACTGGAACAAACTCTAGTACGAATAACATGTCATCAAAGTCTGCTCACATGTTATTGTTTAATTTGGTCTTGTATTATGAATCCAATTGTTTAAGTTAACTTATAATGGGTAATTTTTAAAAATCCCATTAGATTAGTGTGTTAGTTTTATTTTAAATAGCATATTAGTCTCTCATATTTTGTATAAGGGAAAATAGGAAGATAAAAACCTAATTCAAAAGTGAGAGAGGTTATTTGTTATTCTTGTATACTTGTAATCTTGTTTTAAGAGAAATGAAAGAATAACAGTTTATAACCAATCCTTGTTGTTATCTTTGGTAACCCTAAACCCTAACTCTTGTGGGTTTCTTGAGAAACCTATTATACTATGTTTTCTAAGGTATCCTATTCACATCAAATTAGTGCGGTGAGCGTGGAGAAGATGTCTTAAATAAAGTATGAGATTGAAAAGTTAACTGGAATGAACGATTTCGGTCTGTGGCGCTTGAAGATGAAATCCCTACTTGTTTAGCAGAGTTGTTTGGAAGCGTTGAAGGGAGAGACAACCATGAATGTTGCGTTGACAGCAGCTGAAAAAACGACCATGATTGAGAAAACACACAATGCAATATTGTTGAGCCTTGGTGATAAGGTTCTTCGACATGTATCAAAGGAGACGACGATGTTAGGGTTATGGTTGAAACTTGAAGGTTTGTACATGACCAAATCGTTGGTGAATCGACTCTACCTGAAGCAAGCCTTGTATTCATTCAAGATGAGTGAAGACAAAGTGTTGACTGAGCAGTTGGATATGTTCAACAAGCTGATTCTTGATCTTGAAAATATTGATGTGAAGATCAATGACAAAGATCAAGCGCTGTTGTTGTTATGCGCTTTGCCCAGAACACATACTCACTTCAAAGAAACCCTCTTGTATGGAAGAGAGTCCCTGACCTTTGAAGATGTTCAATCTGCCTTGTACTCTAAGGACTTAAACGAACAAAAGGAGCATAAACCTTCGATGGTTGGTAAAGGTTTGGACGTTAAGGAAAAATTCTTACGAAAGGATGGTAAGTTCGACAAGAAGAAGGGCAAAAGTCAGCAGAAATCTTATAGTAGTGAAGCATCAGGTGTTCGATGCTATCATTGTAAGAAGGAGGGTCACATTCGAAAGGTGTGCCCTAAACGCCTGAAAGATCACTGTGGTAATGATAATGGCAATGTTACCATTGTTCAAGCTGATTTCGACTCATCTGATGTTCTTATGGTTTCGAGCGGCGACTCAAGAAAAGAGTCGATTATGGATTCAGGTTGTACTTGGCACATGACTCCAAATAAAAACTTGTTCGAGGAATTATGTGATCAAGATGGTGGATCAGTGCTGCTGAGAAACAACAAAGCTTGCAAAATTGCAGGTATTAGATCTGTGAGATTAACGCTCCATGATGAGTCAGTAAGATTATTGAGTGAAGTTAGGTATGTACCTGAATTGAAGAGAAATTTGATTTCTCTTGGTGAATTCGTCAAGAAGGGATATATCTTTCAAGGAGAGAAAAGTATCATAAGAGTCATGAAGGGGTTGAAGGAAGTCTATAGAGGCGTGAAGAAACAAGGCTTGTATACCATTGAGGCTGAAGTTATAAGTGGTTCGACAAATTTGCATCCACAAAACTGTTGTCGAAGACAAAATTATGGCACATGAGATTAGGCCATGTCAGTGAGATAGGACCGGTCAAACTGGGGAAATAGAACCTACTAAGTGGTCAGAAAGTCGAGAAGTTGGAGTTTTGTGAACCTCGTGTATTCGGTAAATCTTGTAGGGTGAAGTTTAACAAAGGTAAACAAAGAACACATGGATCCCTTGATTACATCCATGCTGATCTTTGGGGGCCTGCAAGAAATCCTTCACATTCAGGTGCAAGATATTTTCTATCCATAGTTCATGACTATTCTAGAAAGTTATGAGTATTCATTTAGAAGATGAAGGATGAAACTTTTGAGAATTTCAAGAGTTGGAAGGTTTTGGTAGAAACTCAAACTGGAAGAAAGGTTAAGAGGTTGAGAACTGATAATGACCTTGAATTCTGCAATGAAGTTTTTGACACTTACTGTTTCGAGTCTGAGATTGCAAGGCATAAAACTGTAGTAGGTACTCTTCAGCAAAATGATCTAGCTGAGAGATTCAATCGAACAATCCTCAAAAGGGTTACATGCATGTTGGTGAGTGCTGGATTGAAGAAGGTGTTTTGGGTTGAGGCTGTTTCGACAACAATATATCTGATAAACAGATGTCCTTCGACTGTATTAGATATGAAGACACCTGAAAAAGTTTGGTCGGGACATCCACCAGATCTCGACAAACTGAGAGTATTTGGTTATGTATCCTATGCTCACATTAGGCAAGACAAGGTCGAACCTAGAGCTCTAAAATGCATGTTCATGGGATATCCTGAAGGAGTTAAAGCTTATTGGCTATGGTGTCTAGAGCCATGTCACATGAGGTGTATCACCAGTCGAGATGTAGTTTTCAATGAAGTTGAGATGGATTTCAAGAAAACTAACGATGTTGTCTCAGAGCTGGAACAAAGAGAACTTCCTATTGAGGTGGAACATAGTGATACTGAATTGCATGACCCAGATGAAGTCGAAGAAGAAACAGGAATTGCTGTCGAAGATGAGGAGACAGATAATGACTACCTGCTGGCAAGAGATAGGTCAAAAAGAGTCATCAAGCCACCTCATAGACTTGGGTATGCATATCTGATAGCTTATTCCTTAATATCTACAAGTGAGGTTCTAGACGAAGAATCTAGAGACTATAAGAAAGTTATGAGGAGTCAAAATAAGATTGAATGGCTGAAGGCCATGGATGATGAAATGAAATCTCTTCATGATAACAAAACTTGGGAACTGATCAAGAAACCTACTGGAGCCATGTTAGTTAGCTGTAAATGGATTTTCAAAGTTAAGTAAAGAATCAAAGGAGTGACGTCGAAGAGATACAAGGCAAGGTTGGTGCAAGGGGGTTCACTCATAAAGAAGGTGTCGACTTTAATGATGTGTTGTCTCATGTTGTGAAGCACATGTCCATTCAAATGTTGCTTTCCATGGTGGCACAGTTCGACCTTGAACTAGAACAAATGGATGTGAAGACTGCGTTCTTGTATGGTGATCTTGATGAAACAATCCTGATGAGGAAACCTGAAGGGTATGTCAAAGAGGGGAAAGAAGAATATGTGTGCAAACTGAAGAGATTTTTATATGGGCTGAAACAATCTCCTCGACAATGGAATAGGAGATTCGACAAGTTCATGGCACGCATAAGTTTCATCAGAAGTCAATTCGACCACAATGTTTACTTCAGATTTCGACCTGGTAATTCATTTGTTATTTTGTTGCTTTGTGTGGATTATATTCTAATAGCAAGCAACAATGTCGAAGATGTAATGAGGGTGAAGGATGAACTTAATAAGGAGTTCGATATGAAGGATTTGGGAGCTGCGTCCAAGATTCTTGGGATTGACATTTAGAGAGATAGAAAAAATTGAGATTATGCTTATCTCAAGAGGAATACTTGAAGGAGATTCTTGATAAGTTTGGTATGTCGAATTCAAAGCCTGTTGTGACTCCAACAAACCCTCAATTCAAGTTAAGTGTAGATCAATGTCCTAATACTGATGTCGAAAGAGCTTATATGAATATCATTCCATATACTAATATAATAGGTTCTTTGATGTATGATATGGTCTATACTAGACCCGACATAGCATATACAGTAAGTCTTGTAAGCAGGTACATGTCGAATCCTGGAAAGGCTCACTGGCAAGCATTGAGGTGGATTTTAAGGTACATAAATGGGTCTCTGAATAGAGTCCTAATTTTTGGTGGAGCCTTGGGTGAAGATAGTAAAGCATAAACTAAAGGATATGTCGACTCTGATTATGCAGGTTGTATGGATTCTAGAAAATTTATTTCTGGATATGTTGTCACTATGTTTGGCACATCAATCAGTTGGAAAGCAACACTTCAGAAGGTTGTTGCCTTATCAACCACTGAAGCAGAATATATCGCTCTAACTAAAGCTGTAAAGGAAGCATTGTGACTTGAAGTTTTTGTAAAGGAGCTGAAACTTCAAGGTCGAAGTATCACTGTTACATGTAATAGTCAAAGTGAAATACACCTGTCGAAGAACTCATCCTATCATGAGCAAACCAAGTACATTGATATGAGGCTACATTTTGTCAGAGGGGTAATCGAGCATAGAGAAGTACAAGTGTTAAAGGTTTCGACAGATCATAATGTTGCTGATATGAAAACCAAGACATTTCTCAGTTGCAAGTTTTTCCACTATATGCAGTTGATAAAGCTGCATGAAGAAAGCTAGTTTGTTTCTTGTTGGTATAGGATGTGTTCCAAGGTGGAGATTTATGGAATATTGGAACAAACCCTAGTACGAATAGCATGCCGTCAAAGTCTGCTCACATGTTATTGTTTAATTGGGCCTTGTGTTATGGATCCAATTGTTTAAATTAACTTGTACCCTAAGTTAGCTTGTAATGGGTAATTGTTAAAAATCCCATTAGGTTAGTATGATAGTTTTATTAAAAATAGCATACTAGTATCTCATATTTTGTATAAGGGAAAATAGGAAGATAAAACCCTAATTCAAAAGTGAGAGAGGTTATTTGTTATTCTTGTATACTTGTTGTTCTGGACTGGACCAACGACTAGGTATGGCCCAACCCTTTTCGGCCCAGAAACGGCCCAATAACTCATCATCCAGGGGACCAACCTTCAGGGTGCCCGGTCTTTCCTCCTCGCTTATAGTCTCTCCTCAGCTAAGGGTAAGACCGCCCAGGATCGATCAGGGAAAACCTTGCTCGGGGAGTTGTACCCGACATAAATGTCTCCCGAACAAGATGCTCGTCCTCGCTCCCTTCCTTACAATTACCTATTTTCGACGATCCGCGATTCAGTCCCAAAAGTAGGGACAGTTACCCACGCGTCGAAGCTCTCTATATAAACCTTCTCACTTGAGAGGGTATGTATTGAATATTCTCTCCTCAAACACTTACTTCGTACTTGCTAGCTCTAATGCACGCTCTTACTTTGGCGTCGGAGTACCTTGCAGGTACACCCCCCACGTTTTCTTCATCACACGAGAAGCCCTGAAGGTCCACGTCAACAACCGTTAAAGTTCTGATCATTAGGTAAGATCAGTGGCACCGCCTGTGGGAAACTTATTTCCCCGTGTTTTATCATGTGTTCGTAAAGACAAAAACATCACTCTCGATTTCACTCTCGATGGCTCACCACGAGGATTCCGCAGCAGCTCGTGTCCTTTCCAATATCCCCGTTAAGCAACGGGACAATGACCTAAACAACACTCCCCTCGGGAAGCCAGATCTCTCTCAGGATGGACGAACAACATCTCCATCCCCTGAACCATCCCATCAGTCTTTCATCACTCCCACTGATGTCCCGTTGATCCCTATTCCAGAAGGGGAAAATCAGACTCTAGCAGCACTGGTCGAAGCGAACAACACCATCAACATCCCGCTCCTTCGCTAGAGCGAAAGATTGGACATCCTTGAAAAATCAAGAAGTTCTAGGTCGCCTACCCCTGCGAGGAGACAACGCCGATCCTGCAGCAAATCGCCCAGGCCGAGGAAGGATCAGCAACCAGAAGTCTTCGATTCTATCAAGAAAAGGATTTGTTCGTCTCCTAGACACAACAAGTCCCCTTGGACCAAGAAGATGCGAAGGAACCTCTAGTCGGGAGCGCAACCATCCCCAAGGACAACAGGAATCGATCAAGATCTCCTCCCCGCAGGCATCACAATGATCGCTCTCGTCCAGTCACCCCATTCTCTAGCGACGAGGATGAGCCTCGTGGCCCCCCTCTTCGAGGAGATAATGTCCACAAGGCTCCCAGATGGACTTGAGAAACCTCTGCGATTGGGAACCAACGATGGTACGACTAATCCAGACGAAC
Organism: Lathyrus aphaca; assembly: GCA_963966055.1. Taxonomy (NCBI): domain Eukaryota; kingdom Viridiplantae; phylum Streptophyta; class Magnoliopsida; order Fabales; family Fabaceae; genus Lathyrus; species Lathyrus aphaca. Next base: position 516,159,213 of record OZ014522.1, read on the forward strand.
ACATTAAGAACATCGATGCCCTGTTGGATTATCGAGGTGTTCGAGGAGCCATCAAATGTCGCCTCTTCCCTACTACGCCGAGGAAATGGGCCATGGCCTGGTATAAGAGCATTCCCTATGAATCCATCACCTCATGGAGGCAGCTGGGAAGGACATTCTCCCAACATTTCACGACATCCCGACGACACCCCAAAACCGAAGCGTCGTTGGAGGCGATCGTCCAAGGGAAGGAAGAGCCCCTTCGGGAATACATCGAAATGTTCAACAAGGAAGCCATCCAGGTTTCGACCATGGACGACATGAAAAAGTATCTTTTGGAGCAGGGACTCTGACCTCAGAGCAACTTCAAAAAGGTTGTGGGGATCGATATGTCGGCCACACTCGACGTATTTATTCTCAAGGCGCAAGCCTACACACAATATGAAGAGAAATAAGCTGCGAGTTCCGCTCGGGATACTCGGCGCAACGTGGATATGAAGCATTCTAAGCACGACGATCCCTTGACTTCACGATGGGGAACTGACAAAATAAAGGAAGATCGCTTTCGTGAACCGCGGGAGCACAAAGGACCCGTGGGAATATTTCACGATTACACTTCCCTTACGGCAACACGGGGTCAGATTCCCGAAGCAGCTGCCAAACAAGCCAAACACGGACAAAACCAAGTATTGTCGCTTCCATAAATCACACAAGCATAATACTGAGGATTACATACACTTGAAGGATGCTATCGAAATACTCATCAAGGATGGTCATCTCAAGCAATTCACCAAGAACAAAGAGGCTCCCAGACAAGAGGTCCAAGAAGCTCGGAAGACCGAGGATGCTGCCCCACCGGTCGCGGAAAATAATCTTCAGGTCGTGCTCATCATTATGCAACCTGGAGATTTCTACATTCCCGAACCATATGCGGGTCCGACGTACTTCTCCGCGTACAGCCCGTGGGAATATTTCCCCTCTGCCATGGTGATATCTGGGGGAGGCCCTAACAAGGTCACGATAGGATTGGTCAAACGACGCTTTGATTAGCTGATCAGAGTTCGACGCTCGACCCTCCCCATGGAGGTTCCGTACCCATTTCCTTTTACAAGGAAGATCTCCTTGGAGGAGCACCCAATGCCAGCATTCCCCTTCCGGTCCATGCTTAGATGGCGAACTTCGACGTTCGTAGAATCCTCGTCAACCAAGGTAGTTCGGTCGACATCATGTATTCCTAGTTGTTCGCTACCCTGCAGTTGAATGAGACGCACCTGACACCATACGTCGACTCTGACCTCCAAGGCTTCAATGGTACGGTATCCCGACCCTGGGTCTACGTGGATCTGATTTTCACCTTCGGAGTAGGGGAGATGACACGATCAGTCAAAATACAATTCCTTGTGATAGACTGCCCATCGTTATACCAATGCATTCTGGGACGACCAACCCTGGCCGAGCTCATAGCAGTTCCTTCCACGGTACATTTGAAGATGAAATATTACACTTCATCAGGTCAGGTGGCTACCCTCCACAGGGATATCGAATCTGCTCGCAGATGTTATGTGGCCGCTTCCAAAGGCCTCAATATCATAACAACAAATCTCAAGCCAATCAAGGTTACGCTCTCCTGCTATTCCGGGGAACAGAAAGCACTACCCCACGTGGATTCCATCGAGCTGGACAATAGGTTCACTGAGGAAGACAAACAATCCCAGTCGATCGCAAATCTATCCTCAGTTACTCGACTTATCCCCGACGGTTATTTCGATATGGTGGTGCTGGGTGCAACTCCGTCTAAGGGCGTCAAAATCAGAATTGACCTCCCCGATCTGGCCAGAAAACAGCTCAAGGCTTGCCTGAGGAAGAACACTGACCTATTCGCGTGGAATGCAACTTAGATGCCCGGTTTAGACCCATAGGTAGCATGGCATTATCTGGCCATCGACCCAGACGTTTGAGCAGTCGCGCAACGGAGAAGGAAGTAGTCCCAGGAGAAGGTAGACGCAGCTGAACAGGCTGTAAAAGACCTCCTAGAGGCTCATTTTGTAACTGAGGCCAGGTATACCACCTGACACTCAAATGTTGTACTCGTCAAGAAAAGTAATGGAAAATGGAGAATGTGTGTTGACTACACCGATCTTAATCGGGCATGCCCGAAAGATGCCTATCCACTGCTTAATATTGATAAACTAGTCTATAACTCTGCAGGTTTCAAAATTTTGTCTTTCCTCGACGCCTACTCCGGGTATAATCAAATATCCATGGCCGTGACCGACAAAAAGTACACCACATTCATGACCGAATCCGACAACTATTATTACAACATAATGCCATTCGGTCTGAAAAATGCGGGCGCTACAAATTAACACATGATGAACAAAGTTTTTCGAGCAGAAATCAGAGACATGCTCGAAGTTTACATGGACGATATGATCGTTAAATCCCACGAGGAGACCGATCATGCCTGTCACCTAAAAAGCATCTTCAACCAGGCGCGCAAATGCAAGATGCGATTCAACCCGGATAAATGTACGTCCGAGGTCCGCGGGGGCAAATTCCTCGGTTTTTATCTAACTGAACGAGGAATAGAGACCAATCCCGAAAAATGTCGAGAATTTACCAAACCTCCCCCGCCGACATCTAAAAAATCCATCCAATCTTTAAACAACGTGCTCGCCTCGCTATCACGCTTCGTGGCGAAGTCGACCCAGCACGCCCTCCCATTCTACAAACTCGTCCGCAAGGAGGCAACTTTTGAATGGACCGAGGATTGCGAGCAGGCCCTAAAACATCTCAAGAAAACCCTATCGGAGCCCCCAGTCATTCAAGAAATACTTCCAAGGCCTAGTATCGAAGGATCAAAGGCAACATTAGACGTCAACGTCATTGGTGACGCTAACTGCTGGATGACACCCGTATACAAATTCTTGACTAACGACGAACTACCCGAGGACCTAAAGGAGGCTAGCATTGTCAAACGAAGATCATGCTCGTACGTCATGGTCGAAGGAAAACTCTACCAATGAGGGTTCTCCATACCTCTCCTAAGATGTGTCGAGGAAGAACTAATCCCACATATCCTACGCGAGATCCACAAAGGAATCAACGTCCAACACTTGGACGGGCGATGCATGGCAAAGAAAGCCCTTCGGGCAGGATATTATTGGCCTACGATGCAAAATGACGCAAAAGAGCACGTGAAGAAATGTGACAAATGCCAACGACATGGGGACATGCACCTCACACCTCCGAACGAGCTGAAAAATATGTCTTCCCCAATGGCCATTCTTATGGTGGGGCCTGGACATCCTCGATCCTTTCGTCGTCGGTTCCAACCAAAACAAGTACCTAATCGTCATTGTCAACTACTTCACAAAGTGGATCGAATCCGAACCTCTGGAAAAGATCACGACCCTTAACATACTACGTTTCTTCAAGCGCAATATCCTCGCTCGTTTCGGGATACCTCAAGCGTTTGTTACCGACAAGGACACTTAGTTCACGGACAAGAATTTCCAATAATTTGTGGCCAGCGTTGGAACCAATCAATACTTCACATCTGTGGAACATCCGTAGACCAACGGGTAGGCCGAGGCAGCGAACATGGTCATCCTTCGAGGCCTCAAGTGAAGGTTGGACGAGATCAAAAGACGGTGGGTCGAAAAGTTACACAGCGTCCTATGGGCCTACCAGACCACTCCCCACTCGACCACCGACGATACCCCCTTTCGACTAGCGTACGACACAAAAGATGTCATTCTAGTAGAAATCCACATCCAGTCCAGATGGACAGAAACTCCTATGGACGAAGATACCAACGCAGAAATACTATGAAAGGAGCTCGATCTAGTCGAGGAAGTCAGGTCGGGGGAAGCCCTACGCAAGGCGTCCCTCAAACAGAGGATTACCTTAAGGCATGACGCTAAGGTCATCAATCGAGCTTTCCTAGTCGGTAGCCTTGTCTTCAGAAAGAATCATAAAGATTCCAAAGAAGGAAAACTGGTCGCTAATTGGGAAGGACCCTACTGAGTCCGAGCAAAAACAGACAACGAAGCGTAATACTTAGAAAATCTACAAGGAGAAGAACTTGCTCGTCCTTGGAACGCCGAGAAACTTAAACAATATTACAGTTAAGGCACCAGCCATGAACGAGGATGGTCATCCCCACACGATTGGATCCTCAAACGAGTCCATCATCGTCTAAGTACCACGACCAGGCAGAACACCCAGCTCACGATGGGGCGTTCGCGCCACGAAGCACAGATCATCATGTTCCGAGCATTGTTTCCCCCGACCAGCCTTACAGGTGGCATTCTGCTAAGTACCCCAAACGGACAGACATTAAAACCGAGCATTACCTTCCCAAAACATAAACACTTACTAAAAATAGCAAGTACATATGTCCTCCGACGAACGCATCATGACGAACAAATAAAATATAAAAACCGACCACCAATGTCGTAAATATGAAATTAAAAATGCGGCCAAAAAGACCGACTTGTTTCGAGGTTACACAAAAGGGGAGCGTACTCCCCTGTCAAAGATAAAAGGCTATGGCGCGCAGGCCAGCCAACAAAAAACATACAAAGAAAATTACAATTTAAGCCTCGTCGTCAGCTCCTGGTTGACCCTCGACAGGATTCCCAAGGTCTTCATCCATAAGAGTGGCCTGCTCGGGCTCCTTGAGGAAGTCGGGAATGTGGATAACGTCGTCCGCCACTTTGTACATGAAACTAGTGCATTCCTCGTTAAACGCCAAGCATGGATTAACTATTTTTAATTGCTCGACCATGTTCTTGAAGGCGACACTAGCCATTTCCTCTAAGTCGGTGTACCCCTATTCGATCTTAGCCACCAGCTCGACACGAGTCTTGAGGGACTTAATCTCCGCATACTCATCCTTAGTCGGGGCCAAGTCGACCTTTAGACGAGCAATCTCTTCATCAGAAGCCTTTTTAGATGAAGCCGCTGACTCCTCCAACTACTTTACCCGCTTAGAAGCTTTGGCCAGAGACTTCTCCTGCTCCCTGGAAAGTTCTTCAGAGGCCGCGAGTTAAGCCTTCAACTTGTTGATATCCTCCTCCTGAGTGACGATCCCCTCGAAAAACATAGAGGCCATCTCTAAGACTCGAACAACCGAACTGACGTCCCGAGCCAACCAAGCCCGTCTGTCTGGTCGGCTGGTCTGCACTAGGTGAAGGGTGTCTGCTCGTTGGACCTGGAGGGAGTGCTCCTCGAAGAAGTTCGACTTGAGGAAGCAGGGTGGAAGCTCTAAGGAACGCTTCGGGAAAGCACCGTCCAGATTGACGAAGTTTTCAGGTCTAGGTCTTTTGCCCACTCTGGAGGTCTCCCCGGGAGAACCGTGACTGGACGGTGAAGAGGTGCCCGAACCTGTGACCACCTTGTCGCTCAAATGGGGTTGGTCAGTTTTTTATCTCCTCGTTTACTGCCCATGTTGGCCATCAACTTGTCTTGAGGGTTCACCATTGAATATGGAAAGGCACAAATAAGAAATTATAAATAATAAATCTACTAAGTTACTCGCGGACGTCCTCGTCCGTCGCACAAGCCAGGATCTTGGATACTTCAATAAACCGGGAGGCCACCTTGGCACCCATATCTTTGTCCAGGATAGCGTGGTCGCGCTTGTCCATGTTCACCTTCATTGTTATTTTGGAGACATAAATCATCAACCCCTCATAGATGGCCTGATCATTATCGTCCAAAGCAGAACCGATCTCCCTGAACTCGCAGTTCCTTGAGCAAAATGGGCTCAAGACCAGGAAAAAGGAACTTCAATAGCAGCCGAGGGACTTCCTTCCCATCTTCGTTCAACACATCATTTCTCTGGTCGTCAACGTCCACCCCCCATAACTTGCAGGAGTTCAAGGCTCGATCAGAAAGGGGTTCAACCAAGAAATAATGGTCTTTGAAATCCTTTATCGATTCCGAGAAGGCCTTGAAGATCTTCATCTTCTATTTTAGAGAGACCCATCCGAACTTGCCATTCACGACCTGCTGTTGTAGGTGAAAGACATGGAAAAACAGGGGAAGCGTCGCCCCTATTTGTAAGTAACCACAAGTCTTCTTGAATGTCCGGGTGAAGGCAAACGAGTTCGGATGGATTTGAGATGGTGCGAGCTCCAAGTGAACGAAGACACTCTGTTGGAAGTCCGTGAAGGGGGGCCTGAACTTCATGTCTTTAAAAAGAAATTCCTACAACGGAAACATGTTCGTACCATAGTCCGTGCAAATCCGGTCATCAGAGGTCGGGTACCTCACCATCCAGTCCACGGAATTTTCGACCACAGAAGGAGGTCCTACCACTTCCTGAGCATACTGTGAGATTATATTAAGTGGCTCAGCAACCCATTCACTTACAAGGATGTCCTCCTCTGTCCCCTCATCCTTCTCCTTGGACTCAGCCAAGTTGCCTCTAGCTGAGGTGGTCTCTTCAGAACCCACAAAAGATTTTGAACTCCTCCCTGAAGGAGAACTTTGCTCGGTGTCAGCAGGAGAAGATGCAGACTCGCTAGACAGCTCCTTGGTTTCCATATTTATGCGGTCGTCGTTGGACATGGTTGCACCTGAAAAGAAGTGAAAGCAAACATGAATTTTATGACAAAATCAAATCCATTATTCCACCGCTTAACAAGTGAAAGGGCACGCTAGGGGGCGAGGATGTTGTCCTCGGCCAATTCCCTCAATCGTAAGGAATAATCGCGATCAGGTAATCTTGGAGGTAAAAAAAATTCAAGCCATCACGAAGACCTCGCGAGACGGGCATAATCCTACCCATAACTCCGGTTGAAGTTCAACCGGAGAAGACGAACAGAGCCGTCATGGACGGTGCAAACTAACTCTAAAATGCCATATTCGTGACTATTTAGCCACCGACCGCCGCCCACAGGCGACGAACATTGTGCCGGAACCCTACATTCTCATCTAAATCATCATTATCACACTAGAGGCGGTCCTAACCGCATGCTACTACTCTATTTATTGAAAATCAGAAGCTAAATCAAGCTAAGAAAGTGTCAAAACTTACAAGTTGAGAGTTCTATGCGGTGGTCGTTGATCGTACTCTAGAGTTGCGGTGGCAGACGGCTGATTAACGGCAGAAGCGAGCTGCGAGATTGCACGAACAGAAAATTGGAGAGAGAGAAAATGTGGAAGTGAGGCCAGATGCCCTATTTATAAGCCTTTCCAACATGTGCACGAGCACCCGCGGTCTGCAAACTTATGAACGACACACTCATTGCCTAGGGACGGCCGTAGGCTAGCCATCATTATGCATTAAATGCACACAATTTCCAAGACACATGCATGTCACTTCAACCACTCCAAACGTTTGGGATCCTCGTCTACAACGGACCAAGATCCCATAACCGATTCCATCAGCGACCACAATTACAAAACATATCGAGGATCTTCCCATCACGACGACGATGAGGCACGCTTAAGTCATCACTTTTCCGACCAGAAACAACGACTTAGGGGGCTCCTGTTCTGGACTGGGCATAAGACTAGGTATGGCCCAACCCTTTTTGGCCCAGAAATGACCCAATAACTCATCATCCAAGGGACCCACCTCCAGGGTTCCCGGTCTTTTCCTCCTCGCTTATAGTCTCTCCTCGGCTAGGGGTGAGACCGCCCATGATCGATCATGGAAGACCTCTCTCGGGGCTTTGTATTTGCTTTGCATACTTCTTGAATGCTTTGAAAGCATCACTTTTCTGCACTAAAAACAATGTCCACGTATATCGAGAGGAATCATCAACAATAACTAAAGCATAAATGTTACCTCCAAAGCTTTTCGTTCTCGATGGACCGAAAAGATCCATATGCAATAATTGAAGTGGCCTTGATGTGGACACCACTTTCTTGGACTTGAAAGTTGTCTTGGTTTGCTTCCCTTTTTGGCATGCATCGCATAACTTATCCTTGATGAACTTTATCTTTGGAAGACCGACAACTAGGTCATGCTTTATCAATTTGTTTAAGTGCTCCATGTGAATGTGAACAACCCTTTTATGCCATAGCCACGCCTCGTTGTTGTTTGCCATTAAGCATTTTACCTTCAAGGAAGAGTCATCAAAATAAATCATAAAAATATTATTAAATCGTTTACCTTTTAGCAAGATGTCATGGGTGACTTCATGTTCTATCAAATATTCATCATTTGTGAAGTATTCGGAACCCTTTGTCACACAATTAACTTATGCTAAGTAGGTTGTGTTTAAGGCCTTCCACATAAAGAACGTCTTCGATGATTGTAAATGGAGATGCATCAATGGTTCCTACTCCAAGAATCTTTCCTTTATTATCATCACCGTAAGTAACGTATCCTTTGGCCTTTAAAGATAGACTTGAAAATTTATTGATGTCGCCCGTCATATGCTTCGAACAACCGCTATCAAGATACCATTGATTAGAAGTTGTCTTCAAGCATACCTACAAAACAAAATCAAGTATTGTTAGGTACCCAAATTTCTTTGGGTCCTTGATAGTTATTACCCTTTTCAACCCACACATAATGCCCTTTAGCAACGCCAATGTTGCACACATAGCAAGCATTAGGTGTGTGGCCTTTGATTCCGCAATAAAAACAAGTAGGTTGAAAATTACTTTTATATCTAGGAACATAACTCTTTTTCTTAACAATTCTTTTTTTTATGACTTTGATGCATACTTTTAGAATTGGTATCCTTTTCCTTAACAACTTGTTCACTTGATTTCACAAAAACGGTCTTATTTGTGCTTGGTTTGAAAAACTTAGAATATCCTAAACCACTTTTATCATTAGGATATCTTTGGTGCCTAAGAATTTCCTCCAAGCCAATTTGACCTTTTTCATATCTTTCTAAAACTCTTTTAAGTTGAACAATTTGAAAGGATGTGGACTCACAAGTTTTGCATACAAGACTTTGTTTTTCATCCATCAATTTTTGTTTTTCACTTTCAATATATTTTTCAAAAGCGGTATTTTGTTCTTCTAAAGATGAAATTCGTTTCTTTTGGGATGACATGCTTTTATACAAAGTCTTGCATTCTTTTAGAAGTTCATTTATAACTTCTTGTGCATCATTGTCATAAATTGAAAAATCGCTACTAACCTAATCGATTTCTTCATCAGAGTGATGTGAAGCCATAAGAGCCATATTCGCATATTCATCGCTTTCCGATTCCGACGAGGAACTTATCTCATTATTGTCCCAAGCAACATAGGCTTTCTTATTCTTGAAATCCTTCTTTCCTTTGAATCCTCCTTTCTTTGCAAGTTTCGGGCAATCCGACTTTATATGACCTTGCTTCCCACATTCGTAACATGTGACTTCTTGAATCGATGTGGATGCATCCTTTTTCCTGAAATGTTTATTCTTTTTAGGATAAGAGGAATTTCTATATTTATTAAAAAACTTACCAAACTTCTTTACAAGAAGCATGAAATTCTCATCTTCGGAAGTCTCGTCATCTTTGTCATCCTTAGTATCAACCTTCAAGGAAATTCCCTTGGACTTATTTTCTTGACTTTCGTGCTTCTCGAGCCTTCCAAGTTCCAATTCGTGCTCTTGAATTTTACCAAATAAGGACGCGGATGTCATCGTTGAGAGACTCTTCTTTTTGGAAATAGCGGTCACTTTCGGTTGCCATTCCCTTGTCAAAGATCTTAGGACTTTGAAGTTGAGATCATCATTGGTGAAGGTTTTCACGAGAGCAATCAAGTGATTTGTTAGATGGACGAATCTCTTTTGCAAGGCAACAATAAATTCACCGGGCTGCATACAGAATATCTCATATTCTTGACTCAATGTGTTTAGCCTCGATCTCTTTACTTTGGTGGTTCCTTCATGCGTTTCTACCAAGGTGTCCCAAATCTCTTTTGTCGATTTACACTGTGATACACGGAAGAACTCGTCCATACTGAGAGCGCTTTGAAGTATGTTGATTGCCTTTTTCTCGTTTAGAATCTTTTTCCTATCATCTTCATCATATGTGCTTTTCAACTTCGCGGTTCCAACACCATTGATCACGTTTACATGATTGTGTGGACCTTCTTCGATAGCTTCCCATATACCTTCTCCTTGGGCTTCAAGATGTGCTTTCATTCTGATTTTCCAAAAATCAAAATATTCCTCGGAGAAGAGTGGGGGCTTGTTGCTACTTCCACCATCTTTGAAAACCGGATTTGTACTTGCGGAAGCCATGCTGGATCTCTAGGAACAAGTTACCTATAACTTGCTCTGATGCCAATTGTAGTTTCAGAGATAGCCTAAGAGGGAGGGGGTGAATTAGATTTTATAAAATTTTCTCGGTTATTTTATCGGTGGATGGATTTTTATCGTCTAAGTGTCTAAGATATGAAAGCGGTAAAGTAGAAAGTAAAAAGACACAAAGCTTTATCCTGGTTCCCTTCACAATCCGAAGGTACATCCAGTCCCCTTACACCTCGTAAGAGATTTTCACTATAGTTTTAGATTGTACAACCTATCACACCATAAACCGGTGAGGCCTACTATCTAACAATTATACATCAAACAGTGTGCAAGAACAATCCTCTTGCAAACACTAACCCTTGCGTCCAACAATCCTGGATCACAAGTCAAAATAGAAATAATTCTATGAGTTTGTTTTTGAGAGTAATGAATTGTACAATATCAATACAAGATTGATCTTCTCCTTTTAATCAAATTTCACTTCACAATATCAATGCAAGTGTTCAATATCTATGAATGTGAAATGGTATGAACAAGATGAACACTTTTGAAATATTTGAAAATATTTGAAAAATGAGTGACTTTAATTGAATAAAAAATTCTATGAAAAAAAATGTTTGGAGGTATCTTCAGATTTGAAAAAATTCAGAATATATATTTCAAAAACACTCATTCAAAGGGGTATGAATTGTTTGTGAAACAACCATTGAAAAGGTATAACATTAAAAAAATATTTCAAATGAAAAAAACAAATTTTCAAAATTCGTTCAGTGTTAACCGATTAAACCAAAATGGGTAACCGGTTAACGCTGTAATTTTAACTGAGGAAATTGAAATTTTTGAACCGTTAACCGGTTAACACTGTAAAAATTCAGAAAAATACTAAAATTTAAAGTGTTAAACCATATCCAAAAATTTCTAAAAAGGTGTATGCAATATGCTATTATGAAAAACTATATTTGAACACTTGTATATAAATTAAAATGTGAATTTTGATATACCTAAGTCTTGAAAGCTTAAGAACATTTGCATATATGGAGCTTGATTCACACGATAGCATTTCCATTGATGATGCATATCCTTGTTCTTGATCTTATTAAAAGCTTGACTTTTTGTAAACACGGAATGGGCTTGAATCTTGTTGTCTTCATCAAAATCTTTAGATTGAAGCATGCTTCTACAATCTTTGGTAACCTTAAACCCTAACCCTTATGGGTTTCTTGAGAAACCTATTATACTTTATTTTCTAAGGTATCCTATTCACATAAATATATATATATATATATATATATATATATATATATATATATATATATATATATATATATATATATATATATATATATTAGGATCAACTTACTCCATAACCGCAACCTTTAAATTAAATTAAATTCAATTGATATAAATATCAATGTTAATTTAACCATTAATTGAATCTAATTTAAAGGCTACGATTATGAAATAAGTTAAAAAAACTTACTCTTGAAATAAGTTGACTCTCTCTCTCTCTCTCTCTCTCTCTCTCTCTCTCTCTCTCTCTCTCTCTATATATATATATATATATATATATATATATATATATATATATATATATATATATATATATATATATATATATATATATATATATATATATATATATATATATTGGAGATCAACTTACTCAAAGTGTAAGTCTTACTCTAAATCATAACCTTTGAATTTAATTCAATCTAATGGTTATATTAACCTTTTACTCAATTGACCATTAGATAAGATTCAATTCAAAAGCTATGATATGAAGTAAATTAAAAAAAAATCTTGGAGTATATATATATATATATATATATATATATATATATATATATATATATATATATATATATATATATATATATATATATATATATATATATATATATATATATTGAGGATCAATTTACTGCTAAAGTAATTCTTTTTAACTTACTCAATAATCATAGTTTTTAATTTAGATTCAATCGAATGATAATAAATATAAATGTTTATTTAACCATTGATTGAATCTAATTTAAAGATTACGATTATGAAGTAAATTAAAAAGATTTATTGTTGAAGTAAATTGATTCCCATATATATATATATATATATATATATATATATATATATATATATATATATATATATATAATGATTTTTAAAAAATAAAATATTTCAACTTAAAAAATTAATTTTGATGCGAGGAGAGGACAGTGCAGGATATCCAATCTTGTTTGAAACATATTTTGAATATAGTTATATATATCTGTTTGAGTTTGAAATTAAGTACATATATTTAGTAAAAGAAAAATCATAATCATTCTTCAAATTGATTAATCTTAAGATTGGATACTAAAAAGGAAAAAACATAATCTTATGAATTGTACCCTTAAACAAGTTTCTTTATCTTGTGCGTATGACAGCTACCACACGCATATTAAGAAAACCATCCAAGTAAACGAAATCAAACATTAAAAATAAGAGTTAGGTTAAATTGATTGCATTGCACCATGTCATCTATCAAATGATATCGTGATTAGCAACCATATTTATATGCAGAAATAATATATAAAATTATATCACGGTGTTGTTTTGTGTGTCACAAAATATGAGATTTTTTAACACGCTACATAAGTATTTTTTTTTAGGTATTTAGTGTACTTACAAAATATCTTTTTGTTTTGTATGTACAATCAAAACACTTTTTTTAATGAATTTTTCAACTTTTTCCGGATATACGTATTTTGTATAAGTTCGTATTTGTAAATACGAAAGAAAATCAAATGCAGAATACAAAAAATTCAACATTATTTCTCACATTAAAACTTATTGAAGTACACCAAACTCTTGCAATAACACTAAAACTTATTCAATAACACCAAATTTTGCAATAATAATACACTTGGAGCATTAGTACTGATAAATAAAAGTTGTTATCAACAACTTTTACAATAAAGTAGAAACTACAACAAACCTAACATTCACAATATCTTAACTACTGAGTCAAATAACACAATATAACACAATCACTTCCAAATCATCTTCCATTTGCTTGTATTTTTCAAGGCTTCATCTAGCTGCAAGTTCTTGAGCCTCAAAAGTTCCACCATTTTTTTTGCGTCAACCAACTCTGTTTTTTTGGCTTCTTCCATCTCTTTGAAATACATTTCAATCTTCCATTGTAGATTCCTAATGCTTTCATCCTTTTCATCTTTAGAATAATCATAAAACCATTTTAAAAAATCACACCCAACATTTGTGTGTCCATGTACAAAAATGAAGTGCATTCAGAATAACGAAGATGAACGCCATTGGAAGGAATGTGTTATCAGAGATGAGAGAGGATTAACTTAAAATGGTGATAATCCCAAAAAAGCTTTTCGTAATTGTTGACGGTTCTTGTCTTACGAAGTACAACAAGGTCTCCACAACCACACATAAGTTTCCCAAAGCTGGTATACACTTGCGAATCGATGTGGGTTCTTAAAGAAGATGAAGATCCGCGCTCAAAACTCATGGTTGGAAGACAAATTTTCGTTGCAATTTGGATAATTTAGGAAGAATAAAGGAATACGTGACTTAGGGCTTGCAATTGAGGTTGATTTTATAACAGACACATAATCAAGGAAGAAGGAGATGCTGATTTTATAACAATAATTTTTTCGGATGTGAACATCCGGACAAGTTCATGCTAAACAAGTTCTGGATATACACATCTCAAAGACGCGTACTTGTTTTTTTTTCTTTCCAAAAAGTTGATTGACAATGTAAGCAATGTAGCAATGAAGTTTAATATTTACCTGACATGCATATACATGGATATTCCGCATATGCACATCCAGAAAAAATATATTATTTTTTTACGTCATGATACGTCCTAGTTTGCACATCCGAAATCAAGGGGCATAAGTGAAATTTTGCGCGGTGTCTAAGAAACTTATAAATATATTAAGAAATTCTCTAAAATTTTATACTCTCATTTAATTGTTACCTTAAATTTTTATTCATGCTTAATTTTTAATTAAGTTATTTTAAAATAACTTTTATAAATAGTTGTAATGGGTCGACTATGTTTACATTGATGTATAATAATTAATTTTTTGGAACATTTTAATAATTATATTATTAATAAATTTATTAATTTAAAAAATTTCAATTTTTTTTTCTGAGCTAAGGTGTATTTACCCATGTGGCACTGTTAATTTGTAGCTCAAACATGTGGTAAAAGTTTATGAGTTTTTTTTCACGTCGTTGTTTATATATTCTTATGTTGATTTATTGTTTTTAAAAATTGATATTGAAAAAATTAAAAGATTTTTTAATACATTTCATAGATTTCTTAGACATACAATGAATTTCTAAAAATATTCCCTATTTTCGAATTTGTAAATTAAGATGCACCTTTTTTTTCTCAACGTTGATTTTTTTCGGATCTACACATCCGGACCCCAAATTTACAAATAAATTATTTTCGAATTTGTACATCCAGAAACAATTTAGTTGCTACATTACATTACATTCCAAGTCAAGCCACTGATACTAGCTGACCCACACAAGCCTTTCAAAATGCATGCACTTCAAATTTCTGCAGATTTCATATATTGCTTCCAATTTATTTTCATTAATCTCACAATAAAGTTTCAAGTCACACCTTCAATTTTCTTAATTCTTCAACCAAACTCCTTAAATAAACTTTCAATCTAACTCCGACCTTCAACCTTCATCAACACTACAATCCAAATTTGTTGGCAACAACAATGTACATCAACATCCATCATGAATTGAAAATGAGAAAAAATAACGAAAGAAGAATGATGAGTCCGCTATGAATAGTGTACAATTCGAAACGAGACCTTGCAAGTGAAGTTGACGACGAGACCGAGAGATTGACGGTGGTGAGTCTCTGGCGGTGCAAACAATGACGACGTAGAAAATTCATCGCGGCGACGTTTTTTTTCTTCTGCCGGTGAATCATTTTTTTACGGCATAAGAAGTGAGAAAGAGGTACAATACCTCACCACAACTTGAAGAATAAGAGGATTAGTGTGTTTTTTCATTGTCATTTCATATTTAATATTTTTTTATCTTGTTTTGGTTTGCGTTGTATAAACCATTTGCATTGGATTACTAATTGCTAACACACCCTTGTTGCTAAATTGTTTCCGGATGTAGACATTCCGAAAACAATTTATTTGTAAATTTGGGGTCCGAATGTGTAGATTCGAAAAAAAACAACGTTGAGAAAAAAAAAGGTGCGTTCTGATTTATAAATCCGGAAATTGGGGGTATTTTTTGAAATTCACTAGGTGTCTAAGAAATCTATGAGGTGTGTCAAGAAATCCTCAAACATTATTGGATCGAGTTACATATAACGTCGTTCTTTTTAATTTTTTTTTTGATATTGTCTAAAATTGTGCAAGATAGACACTTAATTACAATGCCTTCGAGATAAAACAATTGAGTTCTATATTATACGATTGCTATTTTTACGATAGATAGTCAGTTTAAAAATATTTAGTATAAATATCAGTCATAATAATTTTTCCAAATGAGGGAAAATTCAAATAATTCTCGAAAGAGATTTAAATAATCATCATTTGACCACTCAAAATAATTTTTCAAACAAAGATATTTAAATAATTCTCCAAAGAAAATACAAAAATCAATACTTGATATTTCACAACTCAAACAAGCAGGAATGAATGAGAATACTCAAAAAATTCAACGAGTATAAAAAAAGGGAGAGAATTTGACAGTTCGACAATTCGAAAGAAGTATAATTATGAGAGTGGGGAAGAAAAAACTCAATAGAAATTTTTGACATTTTGGAATGAAACAATTATTTTCCTATATAATGAAGTAAACTAGCCAAGATATATAATATAAGCAATGTGGGGCTAAAGAATATTTTCAACTAACACAAAAAACACATTTTTTTTAACAATGTGAGACTTAAGGAACTTTTTCAAATTCATCTCCTTATTAGAATATTGACATGTTCTAAGAATCCTACACTTGAATTTAAAAAAGTGTTTTAGAAGTAATGTCAAATGTTACTAATATTGTGCATAAATACAGGTGTCTACGACTTCAACCTTTGCGTAACAAGTAAGATTTTATTTCAACAAGAGCTACATAATTGTCTTGAACTCTATCTTAGACATCAAACCCACACACAATATTTTCTTAAGGTGTATTATAATAAGCTCATGCTTTAATGACTATGCACGCCTATCTCGGTTTAGTGAAGGCTCTAGGAATTCTGCCTCAAAATTTCATAGGAACCAACCTAAGTTCCACAATCACATATGTGAGTCTATCAAGAGTACTCATGTAGTTAGGTACTCCCTCATACAAAGTATATTTTTCATTAAGAGTTTATGTTATCTTATCCACTTTTCACATATGGATTAATGCTTCTCTTATTTATACTAACATGATCACCTCATATTACTCACAACTTGTTATTATCCATTAAACCTATTTCTTTTGTTCTCTAGTCTATTAGGTCGATCTACCATCACGAGCAAATCATTTATCCATAGGAATTAGTCTCATCTTCTTAGATGTATTATGAAATTTCTCTCTAACTAATCCTTTCATCAAACGATCTGTTAAATTTTCATCAGTGTATACATGATCCACTCTTACAGCTCATTTAGAGATATAGTCTCTAACAATGTTGTGATTTCTCCTTATTTTAGGTCTTCTACCATTATATTAAAGGTTCTAATTTTTTGCAATAGTCGCGGTACTATCATAGTGAATCAACACATTTGGCATAGGTTCTCCCATAAAGGGATCTCATCTAGCAAGCATTTCAACCAACTTACTTTTTCACTATCAGTTGCTAAGGCTATCATTTCACATTCCAGCATGGACTAAGCCTAGATAGTCTGTTTATTTGATTTTCAAGACACAACGCCTCCAACTATACTGAATATATATCCACTAGTTGCTTTGGAATCATCTGATAAGGAGTTCTAATCCGCATCATTGTATCCTTCAAGTACAATATGAAAACTCTAATAATGTAAACCGAGATTCATGGTCCTATTAAGTTATCACATGAATTTCTCAATGGCTTCCTAATGCTCATTTCTTGGTCTACTTGTAAACATGCACAACAATCCTACGACATATGTAATGTCAAGTCTAATACAATCAATGATATACTTATAATTGTCAATGATGCTTTCATGCACAATTTGTCTAACACTATCAACAATGTTCTTAAATAGTTTAACATTAAGATCGTGTGTCAACAAGTTTAAATTCAAAATAAATATATTTCTTCGAGATATTTTATACATAGTGAGAATGATCCAAATATATTTTCTTTTTAGATATAATGATTTCAGTTCCAAGAATCAATCTGGATACTCAGAAGTCTTTCATATTAAAGTTATTACACAACAAAGATTTCACATCATTAATGACATGAAAGTTTTGATCCAAATATGGGTAAGTCGCCTACATAGAAATATATGATATTGAAATTTCCATTTTCAAATTTTTAATAACTGTATTTGTCACATTCATTCACTTTGTACTAATTAGATATCATCATGTTATCAAAATTTTCATGCCTTTTATTTGGAGTTTCTTTCATACCATACAAAGACCTATCTAATTTGCAGACCTTGTTTTCATGCCCATAAATCACAAACTCTTTCGGTTGGTCCATATAGATTTCTTCTTTTAAGTATATGTTTAAAAAAGTTGTTTTAAAACTCATTTGGTCCATATAGATTTCTTATTTAGGGGTTTATAAATATAATCATTTAAAATAAGTACCCTAATGAATGTAGTTCTAGCAACGAGAAAAAGTGTAGAAGAAATCTATCAGGTTTTAGTTTCTTTTTCAATACCCATTTATATGAATGTAGTCTATATAGATTTCTCTTTCCTTAAAAAGTTTGGCTACAAGGAAAACCTTGTACCTATCAACGGTTCCATCAGGTTTTAGTTTCTTTTTCAATACCCATTTAAAAACAATTGGTTTGAAACCGAGAGGCAAGTATACTAAGTTCCAGGTCCTGTTAGATTCTAGAGAGCCTATCTCATCGTTAATAGTTTATTGCACAAAATATGCATCCAGAGATGACAAGGCTTCTTGAATATTTCTTGGATATTCTTGTAAATGTCTAGGTCAAAATTTAAAGTAAACACAATGGTTGAATTGGCTTGCAACACCCTGTATAATATACATGTAGAAAATATATTATATGTAGTGTTAATTGGTATCAATACAACATAAGAGCCTAATGGCATCATTATATACACATGTCCAAACTAAAAATACATCTATAACGCATGTTATACAATAATGCCTAAAAATATAAATCAAGATCTAGTTGTAATCTCTTCATTGCATAAAATCCACAATTAAAGATCACAACAATCAAAATCCTTCAAAACATCAACACATAACTTCTCTTGTACATAACCTGCAAACAACACATGAAAAATAACAACAATACCGGGGTGAGATAATAATCTTAGTATGTTCCCATATCCTATGGGTTCACTAGGCTCTACAGGGTTTGTGACCGATTTCCTTAACTTAAGTCCTCTAAAGTGAATAGAGATTTAAGCAACTATGGGATTATCGCATTGTATGGAAACATGTTCACGTGAGTTCAACAACTCAAATCAATCATTATTTGAAAACCTACCAAGATATCATTCCCCGGCCAATCGTATGTCTAGGATTATCGACACAGGTCACATATCCTTGTATCATGCTTTGAATTTTGTGGATTTCGAATTCTTCTGTGGAACTCATAACCAAGCTAAGAATCGTTAATCCCTATGGGAATCTAACTCACTTTATGGTCCATGTCTTCTATGGGACTCTAACCCATTTGGTTGCATTGTGGGACTATAACGAAATTGATTGACCATATAGGACTCTAACCCATTTGGTTAAACATGCGAAACATTAATACATATATCCCAATTCTTACATTTCATAAGCATCAAACTTTGGGACAGACACGACTACAAGGTTGTTTTCGAATACATGACTAGTTCAATTGCAATGTGATTGTACTCATCAATCACTAGGTGATCACATCCACCCATTCTCATAACATAATCATGTTACATACAAAGCATATTAGCTCGTGACTAAGGTACGATTCTAGTGACTACTCATCCATGACACACACCGAGATACCTTTGTGTTCAAGCATAGCCACATAACTTATTTCCATAACCCAGATTTTCTTTCTAGTTCATTCACCTAGTTATACTCCTAGGTTTCCTCACTCATCATCTTAGACTTTTAATGATGTAATACATACATACAAAGATCACAACTAGGGGTGAATATTTGGTAGGTTTCAGACCCAAAACTTAAATCTGATGCAAACCATGATTTTATTTTTATAATACGATTTCGACCGATAAAATTTCGATTTTTGTCGGATTCAGTTAAGTCGGTTTGGCGGTTAAATCGATTCAATTTATTATTTATTAGAACAAACCTATAAAATATATTTTTTATTTTTTATAAAAAATATCAAATTTCTAAAATAAAATATTTTTTATTATTAAAAGAAAAATTATTATTACAGGCTAATATTTTCAATATTATTTGACATTAATTTTGATCATTATCATATTTTAAACCATAAATTAAATAATACTTAAAATTTTATATTGCAAGTCTTGTACTTTTGGGAGTACACAATACCATCATTAAATTATAAAAAATGGTAATATCCTGCAACATTATGAATCTCAATTTTGTGGTGACTCAGTCACATAGTAATAAAAGTAAATAAAATATATATTAATTAAGTTCGGTCGGTTTCGGTTTTCCTCAGATCCAAAAATAAGCATCTGAGCCCGGCCGAAACAATCCTATACTATCCAAATTAAGCAACCAAATAAACCCAACACCCGATCCGACCCGATCCATTTGCACAAAAAAGATAACAGGTCGATTGGTTTCAATCGATCAGTTCAAATTTGTCCACCTCTAATCACAACCAACAACATATAACATGCATCATAATATGATTCATAACATACATAAAACACACACGACAATATAACTTGCTACAATAACCATAGGCAAAGTTATCCCATAATCCATCTCAATCTATCTGATTCCATTTTCACGTCACGAGCAAACGTCCGTACGATCATCCTATGGTGAGGTTAACCAAACTTAAAGGGAAAGGCATAGTGTAAAAACTTATAAAGAGCTTTCTCTATATATTATAGTCATCTACTTAGTTTTCTAATGCATCAGTTCGTACTTCATTACGAGTTATGAAACTCATTAACCAATAATTTTAACCTAAACGAGATTCTAGGTTAAAACACTCCCACACTCATGTAATTCAACCAAATCAATTTTATTAATATTTTTTGCAACCATTCGATTGTTTGACAGTTTATCCCAGAACCAATCGATCGGTTCTCCCTTTTCTTCACAAATTCATCTTTTAAACAATTGCTCTTCCAATTTTAGCCATAGTAAACCATCACAATCCATAACCAAACATGACTTCAATTGATTATGAGTCTTACCTTCATGAAATAAGAATGTGACTCAGCAACCTCACCAACATAACACAAAACCCTAATCCATCACAATAGCACTAAAAATAACATCAAGAACAACATGTATTAATAAATAGAAGTAATGAGAAGTATGGACAACACAAATTTCATCATGGAATCACATAAAACATAACTCCCAATTCATGTATTGTTTCCCCCAAAAGCTACATCATATCTAAGAACTCATCTTAGAACATGAAGACAATGAAGTTGATGAGATGATTTGGTGGTGATGATGAAGATCACTTGGATTTCCTCTTCTTCTCCCTTCTTTTTCCTCTTCCTTTTTTTCTCTATTTGTCCTTCCTTTCTCTATTTCTCTTTAGTAATTTCTCTCTTCTTCCTATCCATTTTTCTTTCTTTTCCTTCTATGTTTTTTCTCTTATTCTTATCCATACAAATACATAATATCAAGAAATGAGAGAAAATATCATAAATTAAGTTTTGTCTTTTAGTACCAGTTGTCCAATTATTAATGCTACCAAAATGTTTCTTCGTGTACTAATTAATATAGGCCAGACTCTTTTTATTAAGAATTAATCTCTTCAGAGTCTATTGATTATTCTTGTCCAAACTGACAACGTTTAGTGAATTTAAGAGTATATGGGATATTACATGGCTCATAGGGAAACCTATGTGTGCCATGAACTTGTAGAATCTCCTATTCCATTATCGAGGAGATTGTATAAGGCCATATAACGACCTATTCATCTTTCACACAAAATATTCCTTTGCCTGTTCTGCATATCCCTCAGGTTGCCTCATTAAGATTTTTTCATCTAGATCATTATACATGAAGGTCGTCATCACATCCATCTGTTCAAGTTCTAGTTCAAACTTTGCCACCATGGATAATAACATTCTAATGGATTTATGCTTTACAATAGGTAAGAACACATCATTGAAGTTGACACCTTCTTATCATGAAGATATTTCCTCTTATCATCCATGGCTTTCAGTCATTCAGTATTGTCTCAATTCCTCATAACTTCTTTATAGTCTCTAAGTTCTTCATCAAGAACTTCACTTATAAAGATTAAGGCATAATCTATGAGATATGCATAACCAAGTCTTCGAGGTTTCTTGATGACTCTTCTCGACATGTCTCTTGCCAGCAGGTAGTCAATATCAATCTCTTTATCTTCGTCAGAAACTTGTGTATCTTCTTCGACTTCATATGGGTTATGCAATTCAACATCATTATGCTTCACCTCAACAAGAATCTATCCCTGCTCCAGCTCTTCTTCAGAGATCTGCGAACTTCGACCTTACATCATCAATTTTCTTGAAAGCTATATCAACTTCATTGAAAACTACATCTTGACTTGTGATACACCTCTTGTAACCTGGCTCTAGGAACCATAACCAATAAGCCTTGACTCCTTCAGGGTATCCGAGGAACATACATCTTAGAGCTCTAGGTTCGGCCTTGTCTTTCCTAATGTGAGCATATGCTACATAGTCAATTACTCTAAGTCTATCGAGATTAGGTGGATGTCTCGACCAGACTTCTTCGGTGTCTTCATCCCTAATGAAGTCGAAGGACACCTATTTATCAGGTATGTTGCAGTCACAACAACTTCTGCCCAAAACACATTCTTTAATCTTGCATTAACCAACATGCACATCACACTTTCCAGAATGGTTCGACTAAACCTTTCAACCAAACCATTTTGTTAGGGAGTACCTCCACTAGTTTTGTGCCTTGCAATACCAGACGTAACACAATAGTTATCGAAAGCCTCGTTGCAAAATTTAAGACCATTGTTGGTCTTCGACCTCTTGGCCTTCCTTCTAGTTTGGGTTTTGACTAGGGTCTTCCCTTTTTAAAATTTGGAAAAGTTTCATCCTCAGTTTTTTGGATGAATACTCGTAACTTTATGAATTAATCGTCAACTATGGATAGGAAATACTTTGCACCTGAGTGTGAAGGATTCCTTGCATATCCCTAAAAATCGGTATGAATGTAATCAAGGGATTGTTCTTTGTTTACCTTTGTTAAACTTCATCTTATAGGATTTACCAAATACACAAGGTTCAAAAAACTCCAGTTTTTCGACCTTGTCACCACATTGAAGATTTTGTTTCGACAATTCGACTAGGTATGTTTCACTGACATGGCCAAGTCGCTTGTGCCACAACTCAGTCTTTGACACAAGTTTATAGATGCCACGTCTACTAAACCATTTACAACCTTAACTTCAAAGGTATACAAGCCTTACTTCTTTATGCCTCTCAAGACTTCTTTTAACACCTTCATTACCCTTATAATACTTTGTTTTCCTTTGAACACATATCCTTTCTTGACGAATTCACAAAGAGAAATAAAATTCCTCTTAAGATGAGGTACATACCAGACATCAATCAATAGCCTTATTGACTCATCATGGAGCTTGAATATGACAAATCCAATTCCTACAATCTTGCAGCCTTTGTTGTTTCCCAACAACATTTATCCACCATTTTGGTCACATAATTTCTCAAACACGTCTTTGTTTGGAGTCACATGCCAATTACAACTTGAATCTATAATTCACTCTTTGCTAAAGTCGCTGCTTGAGACCACCCTGACATCAGATGATTCATAACTATCTTGCACAATGGCTACATTACCATTCTCCTTTCCTCCATGATTATTCAGTCGATCATGGTACGCCTTTCTTGTATGACCCTCCTTCTTACAATGATAACACATACTTGCTTAAGTATTACCACCATAAGAATTATATAGAACTTTACCCTTCTTCTTCTTCTTCTTAAACCTATCATTTTTCTTCAATAATTTCCCTTTAACAGACAAACTTTCTCCAACAGAAGATGGCTTGTGCTCATTTCTTTCATTCAGTTCCTTAGAGTACAATGTTGATTGAATTTCTTCAAAGATCAGCGAATCTCTTTCACACAAGAGAGTTTCTTTGAAATGAGTGGGTTTCTTGTTATGGAAAAGCCAAAATAGTATTTTCATTATTGTGATCCTTAAAAGAAAAAAAGTGTACACTTTTTGTCATGTTGTATGTCTTGAAAACATACAATTTTATTCTTTTTGTTATGATTCTCATTATCATGTTGAGTTCCGCCTTTACTTTTTATAGGAGGTGAAACCTCACACTTTTGTGTTGGTTAAATCCCATATCATATATGAATGAGTAAAATGTTAAGTTTATAAAAAAAATTCATATATCTAGTGTTTTAAGATTTTGAGTCGAGATGTGATATCTATAATATGTACTTATATTAGGGTGTAACAATCTCCTAATATATTAAATTGAGTTTCAACTCAGTTGAAAATATGCACGTCTATCAACTAAAAAATTCCTTCAGATGGAAAGACAATAAAAAATATCCTTTAAAAAAATCAATACTAAAAATTTAAAATTTCTTCAAATAAGTGAAACTTGAAATAAAAAGTGCGTTTATTTTCAAAATAATAATTAAAGAGCTTAGTGTAACCTAAAATACGAACATACTAGACTAAGCTAAAAATTGACTTGACTAGCTCTTATTCCTTTCTCCAATTTAGAAAGTGGCACCTAGCAAACCACAAGGGGGCCACATTATCTAGAAACTGTTGCATACCAATAATCGTGTTGGGATCTATTACAGTGATTTCATGGCCTACAGAAACAAGCTGTAAAGACACTGTTTTGATTTATTGCTACTCATGTGTCTCCCATTTAGGATCCCACGTCTTCAATATTCATATTTGATAAAAACAAGACGACAACAATAATAACAACTAATTAAGGTCCACCTATAGTTCAAATAACTATTCAAAATTCCTTTAATTTGTTTCAGGTTTCAACGCTTTGCCTATAGCACGGTGTTAATTATGCATGGATAGTCATGAAAGTTGACGTAACCAACAACTAGAAAAGTCGAAACTCAATCTTTTCAATAAATGACGACAAGCATGGAAATTTTGAGGAGGCAAACTAGACCCTAGTCAACAGTGAGGAAATTTGTTGTTTAGTATAGTGAAGAAACTCACAGTAATTTGTTTTTAAAAAAAATCATTGAAAATGCTATTAGAGATGTGGGATGAGAATAAAATACATCCACGAGAATTAAATATTTAATTGGTGAGTTCCAAGGAAGAGAAACAACACTTTATGAAGTGTTATTGCAGAATGAAAATAGGTAATTGTTGAAAATATGACAACTTTTGGTTAAAATGAAGGGTCGCAACCTTAGAAACAACACATGCATTTCTATAAATATCTCATTTCGAAATTCATAAAATATATTACAAACCAAATATTTTCTTATACAAAATTTCAAACACTCTTAACTACATAATCGAGTTTTCGTCGGTCTTGCGCAGACTCGTTAAATGCTGAATTATTCTGGGTATTCCTGCGTTCCAACTCTAAGACATTTTGGAGAGTGTTTGAAATACTTTTAAGAAAAGTGATTCCGTTCACAATTCTAGCCTCAGTACAATCAATTCAATTTAAAGAATTTTCTAACAATCTTAAAAGTAGTTCAAATAATTTTGATATAAGAATCGTAGACATATTCTAAAGACAAACAAAAAGAGTACAAGAAGAAATCGTCATTACTAATCCAGTACGATTTATCTTTTTAAATGATATTTTCACTAATATTATGAATTTTTTGAAATGATTATTTAATACAATAGTCATTTAAATTAGATATGATATAGCTGATTCTGTATTACAAAGATCATATCTTCATTCTATTTTCAAATATTTGTATATATGCAAATGTTAATAAGTATCATAGGTGTGTTGCCTTATTACTAGTTGTTTATGTAATAGCATGGTCACAATGGAAAACCGAAATAGATACTATAGTTGCAGGATAATCATATGAAATGGGTAAATTTATACATATTATATTTTACCATTTGCATTTTTGTATGGTGCTTGAAACGATGCTTGTTGAAACATCGTAATAGACTTAAAACGTAAGCAGTGCAAGCATACATATTATACTGTATCACTTATTATGTGTGTATTAGCATTATTAATTTTTATAATGTTTCACTCTGAATATAATTAGTAATATTATTATTCCAGTTAATTTTGAATTAGTATATTAAAAAATGTGTCAATCACTAAAGTGTTTAGTGAGAATTTATTAAAATTCATGATTTTAAATTATGCAATTGAATTTTGATTTGGATTATATGTGAATAATATGTTTATGTTTAATAAAATTTATTATCATAAGACATATAAATATCATCCAAAGATGATCATGACTTTATAAAAATATCTGAATTTGAAGTCTAATGTAATTATTGAATACCGAGATGTGGAATATTGAGATCTTTATCATGGAGGATAAGACCTTCGAGATTTTCACAAATGAAGAACTTCGTAAGGAAGGTTCTCCACAGATTGTTGAATCACAAACCGAAAGTTCGTCACTAATGAAGAATCTCGTGAGGAAGATTCGTCATGGATTGTTGGAAAACAACCAGATGAAGAATCCTGTGAGGAAGATTCGTCATGGATTGTTGAAAAACAACTCGAACTTAAATAAGCAAGAGAGTCCGAAAGACTAAGGATTAAAGACCAAACAAATTGATAATCGATTTATTTCCTTTATCTAGTAGAAGGAAATAATGATAATTTTATTCGTAAGGTTCTCATTCTTCAAGTGGAAGACGATCCTAAGACTTACAAGGAAGCAATAACTTCAAAGGACTCTGCTTTTTGGAAGGATATTATCCAAGACGAAATGGATTCAACAATGTGAAAGCATACTTGAGAACTTGTTGATCTACCTAAAGGATCAAAATCCATTGGATGAAAGTGTGTGTTTAGAAGAAAGTATCATAGTGATGGTACACTAAATACCTAACTAATGATTTTGGACAAAAGGAATGTGTTGATTATTTCGACACATACGCACTAGTAGCAAACACAATGAAAATTAGAGTTTCGTTTGCATTAGCTTCATTGCATGACCTTATAGTTTATCAAATATATGTTTAAAACAACATTCATAAAAATGAGATCTCGATGAGGAGATTTACATGGAATAACTAGAAGGTTATATGGAAATAAACAAAATGTGTGCATGTTTGAAATCCTGTAAGGATTAAAATAGGCACCAAAACAATGACATCAAAAATTGGATTTTGTCATTGCTAAATTCACAAATTAAAGGGGAGACACACAATTAGGGGGAGACTTTTCAATCATTATCAAAACAAGAATTAAAAGATTTTGTGATCATCAAAAGGGGGAGATTGTGAGGAATATGAAATTCTGAGATCAGATACGTGATGTCGAATCAGATGTTTAAACACTTGAAACCTTAAACAAAACTTAAAGTGCTGGTAAATTAAATAACACAGGAAATTGTTAACCCAGTTCAGTGTATCTCCACACTTACATCTGGGGGCTACCAAGCCAGGAAGGAAATCAAATATAAGTAATATTAATTCTAGAATTAAACCAACCAGTTTAATCCTTCACTTAATATCTACCCAAGGAAATTTCTACCTAAGACACAACTTAGATATGAGTACCTACTCACTCCCCCTCAATCACACAGTGATCTTTTACAATGATTAATAAAATTGAAATCACACTTCAAACACAACAGCTTGATCTTACTTAAAAGTTTCAATTAAGACACAATTCACTTTTTGCTTAAAAGCTCATAAAGTGACAAACAATTAACACCTGCTATAAAACATAAAACACCCTTTTTGGTCTTCTAAAATTCGTACTCTTTTCTGAGAGTTTCAGTTCCTTAAATAGATGCTTGGTTTGTGGGCTTTTTGCAAATTATCCAGACCTAAATAAATCCCACTGTCATCACCTTGAATTAGGATTAGTTAGTTTGTTACCTCCTTGATTCAAGGTGAGTTAGTTATTCTGTTACACTGAAATCAGATAACTAAGCTCCCTAAAGATGCGCCTTGTATTGCTTATCTCTTTACAATTAATTCCAGATAAATTCCCCTGAATTTACTCAGTTCTGTTATGCATCATTTAAGTCTGGTAGCAGGTTTACGATGTCACAACATCTGGTGTGACATCCTGATGTCTTGACTAAGTTCATTAACTTTTACTTTATTTGTCAATGTCACAACATCTGGTGTGACATCCTGAACTAAGTTCAACACTTCTTGTTTGTCAAAAATTCTGCCAATTCTTAACATCTACAAACTCCCCCTTTGGCTAATTTTTGGCTAATACAATCTTCTGGTTTTATCAGAGTGCAGCAGAGTTCTTTTATCAGAGTGCAGCAGAGTTCTTTTCTGTTGAATCATGTGAGAGATTAATAATTTGCTCCCCCTCAAACCTGTATGTATACTGCTATGACTTGTTCAACAGACTTTGATTTACCAATGAGTATAAAAAAAAACTTAGTTCAGAAGACAGAAATTAACTTCAACATTGTTCATTAAACATGCACACAGCAGCAGAAATTGTTGTTCAATACACTTCTCCCCCTTGTTAGACAAAAATTTTGGGGCCAAACATTACATAAGCAGAGAGAAAAACAAAAACATTACAAAGCAAAATTACAATGCAGAACAGGCAGTACACTTTCCACCACACACATCTTCATTCAGATTCAGTATATTCAGTATCTTCTTCATCCTCAGACTCAGCATCAGATCCATCAGCATTCTTAGCAACCTCTTCCAGCTCCAGCCTTTGAATTATTTCCTCTAGCTTTCTCTTCCTTTCATCCAGCTCTTTGCAAGTTGTCTTGAGCTCTGCAATCAGGGCTGCCTTTGATATGGGAGTCTTGACATTTGAATGTCCAACAGATGTCCCACTGGGAGCTTCAACATCTGCAGCATGATGGCTCGGAAACAGTTTGTAGTGGAAGGACAGTGGACTCTCTCTCTTGCAAATAGAATCCTTATCAGTAAGGATGACTGGATATTGGTTGAGACTGATTCCACAAAGCAGAGAGGGAAAAGCTATTGGAAGCTTGGTTGCTGATGTTCCTACATGCTTTAAAGTCTGATTAAATATATATGCCCCGTAGTCCAAATTTGTTTGGGTGCCTACAACATATATAAACCTTCCAAGCCCAGTAGCTATAGAAGAAGTATGGTTTGTGGGGACCCAATTGACAGTTCCAATTCTATGCATCATAGCATATTTTCTTGTTAGCAAGCTGACAGATAGTTTGCCTTTGACTGGCCATGATTTGACCTGGTTGGCTGTGATGATCTTGCAGACTTGGTTGTCAGTTTTGCCCAGCTCATTTGGCCCATCAGATTCTCTCCCCAGGTACTGATTTATAACCCTAGGAGAAAAATCAACACATCTCCCCCTCACATATACCTTCCTGAATTCTTCTGATTTTCCATCAGCACACCCCTCTTGCAGATTGACTATGAACTCTTTGACCAGCAGTTCATAACAGGGAGAAAAATTGGAAACCGTTTTGAATAAGCCAGCATTGGATATTAAGTCTATTACCTCAGTGCACTCCAAAGCATTGCTGCCCAGCTCTCTTTCCAGAGCCATCCTTCTTTGGTAGACATACTTCCATTTGCTCACACTAGAGACATGATGGAAGGACACATTGTCCAGAGGTGCTTCAGGAACAGCAGAGGCAGTCCTGGGAGGTGCTGGCTTCTTCCTTGGTTGGGATGTTGGGACATCCTCCTCAACATCTGAGTCAGGTGGAGTTGTAGCTTTCCTCTTCTGGGTGCTTACCTTGCTCCATTGCTTAGTAGGTCCAAAGGCAACTTTGACCTTGTCCTTCTTTGGAGTTGATTGTTTCTTTTCAGGAGTTGCATGTGCAGCAGGTTTCTTCTCCTTCCTAGCCCTAAGCCTCTTGGCTATGATAGGGTTAACAAATGCTATGATCTCTGTGTCAGAGTCATCAGCTAGGTTTTCAGCAGGTGGAGGTTGGGAAGCCTCTTGTTCAACAACTTGATCAACAGGAGCTTGATCATCAGAAGCTTGATCATTATCAGTTAAGGCTTTGTTCTGGCCCTTAGATGCTTCAACATTTCTTGGGACATCCTGTTGAACAAAAATGTCCTCTTCAGCCTGGTTGTTTGGTTCTTCTTGTGGAGCAGGCATACTGTTCAGGGGAACAGATACCCCAGGCACAACACTTTGTTCAGAAAGAATCCTGTTTACCAGTTGTTTGATGGATGCATCCACATAATCAGAAGCTTTGGGTGTGCTTGTAGATGAAGGAGTTCCCTTGCTTTTGCTGAAAACAGGCTCCTTAGCTCTTCTTGCATTTGGAGTTCTAGGTTTTTGAGCAATAGGAACGCTTCCTCTGATCTCGTCTATAGGAGTAGCATCCATTGGTACTACAGAGATTGGGGTTGCGTGCACTACATCTTCTTGATTGAGACATTCATCAATGAAGTTAGGGTTTTGATGTTGAGACATTTTTCGAATGTAGTGGAAGAGGATTTAGGTTTGATAGATTTTGATGAGCTTAGAAATTCAGCTTTAGCATGCAAAGCGTTTAGTGGAGCTAATGAGGAGGTGAGGAACTGAGAGCACGTTTGTACATTTATAGAATCCGTTACTAGTGGAATTTTTAAGAGTGGAATACACAGAGTTATTGACCAGACTGGTGTTGCCATCTGGTGATCATGCCACACGATGTCATGAGACATGCTGGCACTTCTCCATAACTGCTATATTTCACATAAGCAGATTCCCAATTTACCCCTTAGGTTTTCAAATTGGGTAGCATCCAAAGCCTTAGTAAAAATGTCAGCTAATTGCAGCTCTGTGGCTACATGCTCTAATGTGATCACTTTCTCTTCCACAAGATCTCTGATGAAATGATGCCTGATATCTATGTGCTTAGTCCTGCTGTGTTGGATAGGATTTTTTGAGATGTTAATAGCACTTAAATTGTCACAGTACAATGTCATGACATCTTGTGGGACATTGTATTCTGTGAGCATTTGCTTCATCCATACCAACTGTGAACAACTGCTACCAGCTGCAATATATTCAGCTTCAGCAGTGGATAAGGATACACAATTTTGTTTCTTACTGAACCAAGAAATTAAATTGTTTCCTAGAAAGAAGCATCCTCCTGATGTACTCTTTCTATCATCAGCACTTCCAACCCAGTCAGCATCACAAAATCCAGTGAGGATTGGTTCACAACCATGAGAGTACATTATGCCATAGTCACATGTACCATTAACATATTTCAGGATCCTCTTAACCTGGTTTAGATGGCTCACTTTTGGCTCAGCTTGATACCTTGCACACACACCTACTGCAAAAGCTATATCTGGTCTGCTAGCTGTCAGATATAGTAGGCTTCCAATCATGCTTCTGTATAAGCTTTGGTCCACATTCTCACCCTTGTCATCCTTTGTCAGTTTTAAATGAGTGGGGGCAGGTGTTCTCTTGTGACTTGCATTGTTCATCCCAAACTTCTTGACAGTGTTCTTTGCATACTTGCTTTGGGATATGAACATGGAGTCCTCCATTTATTTGATTTGCAGTCCAAGGAAGTAGGTTAGTTCTCCTACTAGGCTCATCTCAAACTCAGACTCCATTTGAGTAACAAAATGTTTAACCATCCTGTCTGACATCCCACCAAACACTATGTCATCCACATATATCTGAGCAATCATGACCTTTCCTTCTTCATCCTTCACAAACAAGGTTTTGTCTATTCCACCTTTCCTGTACCCATGTTTTATGAGAAAAGTGGCCAGTCTTTCATACCATGCTCTTGGGGCTTGCTTAAGACCATACAGAGCCTTCCTTAGCTTGTATACATGATCTGGACAGCTTGGATCAACAAATCCCTTAGGCTGCTCCACATATACTTCCTCATTAAGGTACCCATTTAGAAAGGCACTTTTAACATCCATCTGAAATAGCTTGAACTTTAGGATACAAGCAATTCCTAGGAGTAGTCTGATTGATTCAAGCCTTGCTACTGGTGCAAAGGTTTCATCAAAATCTACTCCCTCAATTTGTGTATATCCTTGAGCTACAAGTCTAGCCTTGTTTTTTGTAACTACTCCCTGCTCATTAGACTTGTTCTTGTACACCCACTTAGTGCCAATCACATTAATGTTATCAGGCCTAGGAACAAGATCCCATACTTCATTCCTTGTAAACTGGCCTAATTTTTCTTGCATAGCAGAGATCCAATACTCATCATTCAGAGCTTCCTTGATGTTTTTAGGTTCTATCTTTAAAACAAAACAAGAGCCTGAAATCATCTCTCTTGATCTAGTGATGACACCACTGTTGGGATCACCAATTATCAGATCTTTAGGATGATCTTTCTGGATTCTGATGGAGGGAGGTTTGTTGGATTGCTCTGACCTTGCTTCAGTTAAAGTGAAATCAAGATTATCACTTTCTGTTTTAACTTCAGTTTGATTGTCAGTAGATGTTCCAACATCATCAGCAACATCTGCAGAGGCATCATCAATAATCACATTTATTGACTCCATTATAACCTTGGTTCTGGAGTTAAATACTCTGTAAGCTCTGCTATTTATGGAGTATCCAAGAAAAATACCTTCATCACTTTTAGGGTCCATCTTTCTTCTTTGATCCCTATCAGCCAGAATGTAACACTTACTTCCAAACACATGAAAGTACTTGACTGTAGGTTTTCTGCCCTTCCAGACTTCATAGATGGTGGATAAAGTTCCTTTCTTAGTGTGACTCTATTGTGATGTAGCATGTTGTGTTCATAGCTTTAGCCCAAAAGTACAGGGGTAACTTTTTAGCATGAATCATGGCTTTAGCTGACTCCTGAATAGTTCTGTTTTTCCTTTCAACAATCCCATTCTGTTGAGGGGTGATAGGAGAAGAATACTCATGATTGATCCCTTCTGAAGAACAGAAGTCTGAGAATTTTTTATTCTCAAACTCCTTTCCATGATCACTTCTTATTCTGACCACACAGCTTGCTTTTTCTCTTTGGATTCTATGGCACAGATCTTTGAATACATCAAACACATCAGACTTCTCTTTGATGAAGTTTATCCATGTATATCTTGAAAAATCATCAACAACCACATAAGCATATCTTTTTCCACCAAGACTCTCAACCTGCATTGGTCCCATAAGGTCCATATGCAATAATTCCAAGACTTTGGAAGTTGTCAGATGTTGGAGCTTTGGGTGTGACATCTTGGTTTGCTTGCCTATTTGACATTCACCACACACTTTACTTTCATCAATTTTGAGTCTTGGGATCCCTCTTACAGCCTCCATGGATATGATCTTCTTTATTCCTCTGAGATGGAGATGACCCAGTCTTTGATGCCACAGCTTCACTTCTTCTTCTTTGGCTAAGGAACAAGTAGATGTGAGGCTGGAATCTTGGGGTTCCCACATATAGCAGTTGTCTTTTGATCTGGTTCCCATCATGACAACTTTCTATTCTTTATCAGACACTATGCACTCAGTTTTGGTGAAGTTGACACTGTAACCTTGGTCACATAACTGACTTATGCTGATCAAGTTAGCAGTTAATCCTTTTACCAACAACATATTATCTAGACTTGGTACACCTGAGCAGTCCAGGGTCCCAACTCCCTTGATTTCCCCCTTTGCTCCATCTCCAAAGGTTACATATCTGGATGAGTGTGACTTTAAGTCTACCAGCAGATTCTTCAGTCCAGTCATGTGCCTTGAGCATCCACTGTCAAAATACCAGTCTTCCTTAGCAGATACTCTGAGAGATGTATGAGCTATAGAGGCAACAACCTTCTTGGACCATTTGTGCCTGTTGTGAGGTTTCCTTTGATACATCTGCCCTGTGTAGTGTCCATCTTTAGAGTTCCAAGGTTGTCTGTTGAACTTGTTCTTGGGCATGTATTTGTAGCTTTGATCAGCATGAAGACTAGCTTTAGGTATCCAAACTTTCTTGGTGACCTCTGTCTTCTGCTTAGAGGGTTGCTGAGACCTCTGATTTGGATATCCATGCAGCTTGTAGCAAAAAGTTTTGATGTGACCAAACCTTCCACAATGATGGCATCTCCATCTTTGATATTTCTTTTTCATCATGTTCTTGTCATGATGTTGAGACATCTGCTTGGACATCTTGTTTGACTTCATGGGATTTGGAGTTGTTTGGCTGGTGCTAGCCTCAAAGTTTTGAGCTTTATTAAATCCCAGCCCAGTCATATCCCCTGAGTGCTTGTTGTTGTTGAGAATGACATCCAGTGTGTTTGAGCTACTATTCAGCATTCTGACAGATTTGGACATATGTTCCATTTTGGAGTTGAGTAGGCTGACTTCACTTTTCAAAGTGTCAATGATCTCTAGATTACTTGCCTTTTCAGCTTTTAATTCCTCAACTGCTTCTTCTGCTGTATATTCTCCATGCATACTTCAGTGCCCCTTTTACACAACATCATGTAAGATGCTTCAAGCTCTTCAAATGTCAGCTCCTCATCACTAGATCCTCCTTCAGTTTCACATACTCCAGCTAGAGCAGTGATGTGCTTTGCAGATTCTTATTTTGACTCACAACCTGAGTCTTCATCTAACCAGGACACAGAGAGACCTTTCTCTTGCTTCTTTAGGTAGGTTGGGCATTCACTTTTGATGTGTCCATACCCTTCACATCCATGACATTGGATCCCTTTTCCTTGGTTAGTCTTCTCATCATAGTTTGACCTTCCATTAGAGTCATAGGGTCTTTTATTCTCAGAGGTTGAGTTTCTTCCACTTGGTCTGGGCCTGTTTTCCATTCTTTTGAGAATTTTGTTGAATTATGTTCCAAGCATAGCAATTGTTTCTGATAAGTTGTCCTCAGAGTCTGCTTCATGACTTTCTTCTTCTTTATCAGTATTTGAGACCAGGGTTATGCTTTTGTTTTTCTTCACAATTGTATCATTCATTCCTATCTCAAAGGTTTGAAGGGAACCAATGAGCTCTTCAACCTTCATTGTGCAGATGTCTTGAGCTTCTTCTATTGCAGTAATCTTCATGTCAAATCTTTTTGGCAGTGATCTGAGAATCTTCCTTACCAACTTTTCATCACTCATCTTCTCTCCCAAGGCACCATAAGTATTAGCAATTTCCAGGATGTTCATGTAAAACTCATGAATGGTCTCATCTTCCTTCATCCTCAAGTTTTCAAACTTGGTGGTGAGAAGTTGAAGTCTTGACATCTTCACCTTTGATGTTCCTTCATGAGTGGTTTTGATAGTGTCCCAAACATCCTTGTCCAGCTCACAGTGATGCACAAGTCTAAATATGTTCCTGTCAATGCCATTGAATAAGGCATTTAAGGCTTTGGAATTTCCAAGTGATGAATCTTCTTCCTCCTTGCTCCACTCTTCTTCAGGCTTCAACACTTTTTCCCCATCCTTATTGTCTTGGACAGGGTGCTCCCATCCTTTGTTGACTGCTTTCCAAGCCCTGCTATCAAGAGATTTTAAGAATGCTACCATTCTTGGCTTCCAGTAGTCATAGTTGGATCCATCCAATATAGGTGGTCGATTCACAGATCCTACATCTCTGTCCATGTTCCCAAAATTTGCAGTCCCTAGATCTCACCCAGTTAAACAGGCAGGGTGCCTGCTCTGATGCCAATTGAAATTCTGGGATCAGGTACGTGATGTCGAATCAGATGTTTAAACACTTGAAACCTTAAACAAAACTTAAAGTGCTGGTAAATTAAATAACACAGGAAATTGTTAACCCAGTTCAGTGTATCTCCACACTTACATCTGGGGGCTACCAAGCCAGGAAGGAAATCCAATATAAGTAATATTAATTCTGGAATTAAACCAACCAGTTTAATCCTTCACTTAATATCTACCCAAGGTAATTTCTACCTAAGACACAACTTAGATATGAGTACCTACTCACTCCCCCTCAATCACACAATGATCTTTTACAATGATTAATAAAATTGAAGTCACACTTCAAACACAACAGCTTGATCTTACTTAAAAGTTTCAATCAAGACACAATTCACTTTTTGCTTAAAAGCTCATAAAGTGACAAACAATTAACACCTGCTATAAAACACAAAACACCCTTTTTGGTCTTCTAAAATTCGTACTCTTTTCTGAGATTTTCAGTTCCTTAAATAGATGCTTGGTTTGTGGGCTTTTTTCAAATTATCCAGACCTAAATAAATCCTACTGTCATCACCTTGAATTAGGGTTAGTTAGTTTGTTACCTCCTTGATTCAAGGTGAGTTAGTTATTCTGTTACACTGAAATCAGATAACTAAGCTCCCTAAAGATGCGCCTTGTATTGCTTATCTCTTTACAATTAATTCTAGATAAATTCCCCTGAATTTACTCAGTTCTGTTATGCATCATTTGAGTCTGGTAGCAGGTTTATGATGTCACAACATCTGGTGTGACATCCTGATGTCTTGACTAAGTTCATTAACTTTTACTTTATTTGTCAATGTCACAACATCTGGTGTGGCATCCTGAACTAATTTAAACACTTCTTGTTTGTCAAAAATTCTGCCAATTCTTAACATCTACAGAATACATCATATATCTAGTTCTATTTTGATGAAGACAAAGATTATCAAAGAAGAAAAAGTTCAGTGTCATGCATATCAATGACGAAGTTGATCAATAAGGTTTAACATATAAATTAAAGTGAAGATTTGAGACAAGTAAAAATAACTAAGGTACTCATCGCAATTTATACTATATTATTATAAATTGCTCATAATTTCATCTATCACTTCATCTAAAACCTTCTTGTATCATCATGCATATCTAAAAACCTTCTTCATCCGATTCTTATCACAAGTGTTTGTACACAAATTTGTGTGAGAATATTGTGATATTCATTTTTCTTTATGTTGATTATATGATTGATCATTAGCAAAGAGATGAATGAAATTTTAGAAACAAATAGGTTTCTAATTTTCACATTCAAGATGATTGATATGATTGATCATTAGAACGAGATGAATGAAATTTTAGAAACAGAGAAGTTTCTAAATTCCATATTCATGATGAATGATCTTGTACTAGTTGACGCATCTTTTGGGATCAAAGTAAAGCGAAATAGTGGGTGTTACGAACTTAGTCAAACACACTACGTTGATAAAGTGTTTGATAAGTTCAAACACTTACACTTTAAGGTAGTGACCACTTCATTTGATCCTATTGTGAAACTTCAAAAGAATGATGGAAGAGTTATGACTCAATTGAAATATACAAGTGCATATAATGTACTATACATGCATAACATTTAAAATTAGTAAAATGAGAAGATTTTACTATCAATCCAAATGGTGAGCACTGGAAGGCCATCATTAGGAATTTCATATATCTTACGAAAACCAAAAATATTGGTCTCCATTATGGTAGATTTTTTCATATTAGAAGGATATGCAGATGCAAGATGGATATCAAGTGTTGAATATCATAAATATACATTTGGATGAATATGCATATTATTGGGGGTGAAATTTCTTGGAAGAGCAAGAAATAAATGTGGATCACTCTCTAAACCATTGAATTAGAGTTCGATGCTCATACTTCCGCTAGTGAAGAAGTTGAATGGTTGAGAGATCTTCTGTTGAATGTTCCATTGGCTAAAGAAAATGTTTCAGAGGTGTTTGCGGTAGTCAAACCACTTTAACTAAAGCATACAAAAGTGTATAACAAAATGTCTAAGCAAGTAGGACTTAGACATTCTTTCATGAGAAAATTGATTAAGGATGTAATCATTCACACATGACAATCAAGCTATAATTTTCTTGATTTATTTATTAAGCCACTGGCCAAAGACTTAGTAAAAACAACCCCGAGAGGCATGGGGTTGAAACTCCTTGAGTAAGAGTTCCGACAGCGACGACAACCCAATCTTACGTTAGTAGAACATTAACCTTAAGATTCAATGGGTAACAACAAGTCGTTGATTTGGATGTTTGTCGAACATTTCGTGATAATGTTGACCTTTTAAAATGAGGGTTGAGTTTTTATTTATACTCTTAATGAAGTTAAATACCAAGGGTATGTGTCTTATGAAAAATGATACAATATGAACTTCACCTATGTGAATTTTGAGATGGTGTCGTCTCAAAGTGAGTGTTGGAGTTTCTCTCATAGAAAATTCATGAAAACAGGAAATGCACGTGGCCATAAATAGTGCTAGACTAGAGATGTAGGAGAAGAACCATTAAAAAGTGTGTGTATGGTAATGTCGGACTAATCACGTGGGATAACAGTTCAAAGCATAGCTACCTAACGTTCCGATTAGACTTTGCGTTATTCTTACTAAGGTTAAGTTCAAATCGAAAGATACTTAACTGTATTATCATTCTTTGTTTCTCTTTTTTGGAATTGGTCTTGTCATTATTAGAACAAGTGGGAGATTGTTATAATTTATGAGAATTAAATGTCCAATTGGTGTGTTCCAAAATGACAAGAAAAGTGGAAGAGAAACAACACTTCGTGAAGTGTTGTTGCGGAATAAAAATAGGTAATAGTTGGAAACATGACAACTTTTGGTTAAAATGAATTGTTTCATCAAGGGTCGCAACCTTGTGAAACAACACATGCATGCCTATAAATACCTCATTCCGAAATTAAGTAAAAATATTACAAACCAAATATTCTTTTATACAAAATTCCAAACGCTTTTCGCTACATAATCGAGTTTTCGTCGGTCTTGCGCAGACTCGATAAAGGTTGAATTATCCTGGGTATTCCTGCGTTTCAACTCTAAGATATTTTGGAGAATGCTTGAAATACTTAAAAGGAAAATAATTTTGTTCACAATTCTAGTCTCGGTACAACAATTCGATTTAAAGAATCAGTTGTATAAGGTCTAACTTATATAAGATCATATTAGTTCACACTTTTTTAAAATAGAAAAAGTTTAAATTTTTTCTAATCACATTCGAAAAAAGCATATCATAAATCGAATTTAGACTCTCTTTTTTTATAATAAATTTATGATAAATTGTAGACCAAATTTAAACTTTAATATTTTGTAATAAAATAGACTATATTTGATAAGTATAACTCGATCAGTCTATTTCCATCTTTGTAGAAAAGTCATGTTTGTCAATAGAAAAATATTGAAATTTAAATGTTCTTAATAATTATCTAAGTTATAGACCAAATTTAAACTTTAATATTTTTTAATAAAATAGACTATATTTGATAAGTATAACTCGATCAGTCAATTTCCATCTTTGTAGAAAAGTCATGTTTGTCAATAGAAAAATATTGAAATTTAAATGTTCTTAATAATTATCTAAGTTAATAGTGAAGAGTTTACCCCGCACCCCCCCAATTATACTTGTACCCCCCCACCAATTTTTTTTTGGCCAAAATGCCCTCATATAAATAGTTACTAATTCAATTTCACTTTCCATTTTTACCGTTCTTCCAAAAGTTACAGAGAGAAAATTTTTTTCACTTTTCGTACGTGTTTACCGGAAGACTACAAGTAAGTCTTCCGGAATGAAAAATTATGTACCGGAAAAGTTTGTAAAAGTCTTCCGGTACCGGAAGACTTTATGAATGTCTTCCGGTATGGTTTGGATGACTACCGGAACACTTAATCAAAGTCTTCCGGAATTTTTTTAAAAAAATGCCTACCGAAAGACTTTGTTGAAGTCATCCGGAATGGTTTCTTGTGTACCGGAAGACTTGAAGAAAGTCTTCCGGAAATTTAAATTTTTTTTTTTTTAATTAAATAATTGTTTTTCTGTTTTTTTTCAGTGGTGCGATCACGCGGCAGAGATGGGAGGATTCCAGTGCGATCGATGGGACGGGGCGAGACGAGTAGATCACGCGCAGATGATGCTGGTACATCTGCAGCTGCAGCTGACCCTGTGGGGTATCCTGGTGGTCCGTACGATACCAGGCTTTTGGTTTCGTACGAGCATCACGTGGCGAGACGTGTATGGTTTGGAGAGGTAATGAAATTATAATTATTTAGTTTTGAATAAATAACCGAAATTATATAATTTGTTTATCTAATTTGTTTAATTTTATTTGATTTCAGGAGAGGGGGCGAAGAAGGAACTGAAGGTGGCGGGACATGGGTTGAAGTTGACCCAGATGGTTCCACAGCAGCTTCCACCGGAGATTGAGGGTATCATATCGAGATCCGGTTTAGCTTCCTTACAGAGATCGAGTTTGAAGAAGATTGATGCAAACTTGGTTTCTGCATTTGTGGAGAGATGGCATATAGAGACATCTTCATTTCACCTGCCGTTCGGTGAAATGACGATTACTCTCGATGATGTGGCATGTCTGCTTCATTTGCCTATTAGGGGGGTATTCTGGAACCCTCAACCCATCAGTGAGGAGTTAGCCATTGAGTGGGCTGTTGACTATCTTGGAGTGACATCGAGAGTGGCACTTTTCCAGGTTCGTGAGTGCAGAGGATCGTACTTCAAGATAGAGTGGTTATATGATCGATTCGTAGAGCATCGAGCACCTTCACGTTGGGCATTTGCGACCCGATGTTATTTGATGGTGTTAGTGGGCTGCACCATCTTTGCGGATAAGTCATTTACACTCGTGGAGGCGCGATACTTGGCATTATTTAGGGACCTGGATGCGTTGTCCACCTATAGTTGGGCAACAGCTGCATTGGTGACACTGTATAGGTTTCTTGGAGATGCGTCTATGTTTAGCTGCAAACAGCTTGGTGGTTATCCGACTCTCCTACAGGCATATATTTAAATTCAGTTTATTATGTTAAAGTTATATATTAAATTTAGTTTATTGATTTTCTTTTAATTCTAATTTTAATTTTATTATGTTCATTATGTTCTATTTAATTATTATGTTATTGTTTTTTTAACAGTGCTGGATTCACGAGTATTTTCCTACACTTGGGAAAAAAGGAGAGAATTGGATACCTGCTCAGAACTGTGGACTCCCGCGTGCGATGAGGTGGACGTACAAACAGGGGGCGTTAAAGGTGGATGAGTTGCGACCCATTATGGATGAGCTGACACCGACTGATGTCATATGGAGGCCGTTCGAGGATCATAGAGTTCATCGTCGTTTTGATGAGATTTCTCTATTCAGGGGTTGTTTGAGGTGGGGAGATACTATTGTTCCATACATGCCTGACAGGTGTCTTCGACAGTTTGGATACCGTCAGTCCATTCCACCTGCACCCATTGATCCTAGGATGGCTGGTGACATTGATGTTGAGTGGATTAGTTACACCCAGAGCGTTGGCCAGGTGATTCGTTCTGCTACACGGGCGACTATCCCATTTGAGGTAGAGGATGGATACCTAGAGTGGTATTATCGTGTTTCGCATCCTCGATTGGTACCTCCTACCTATGATGAGCCCTATGATGAGCCGCCAGTTGCATCTATTCCTGAGTACGATGCGGGACCATCTGATCCTGCATGGGGTTCTGTGTCCACCTTGATTCATCGCTACCTTCAGCAGAATGCAGCTGAAGAGGATGATCCACATTTTGCTGATCTGTTTGCAGCTTTACGTATTGCTCGTTCACAGTGATGTATAGTTATGTTTATGTCATATTATTTCTTAGACTTTGTTTCTTAATATATTGGCATTTGAACTGATATTTATGTTATATGTTATTTATAGTTTTTCGATTACCTGAATCCAATTTATGTTATATGTTATTTAAGTGAAAATAAAAATAAAAAACATAATGAAATTAAAATGAATAACATAGTTTATAATTTATAATGAGTTTGTAATATAGGCGTAAGTTGTTGCCAATGTTGTAGACGCGCAGCAAATCCTACCATCCACGATGTTGCTGCTGGAGAACGAAAGTTTCTCCAATCTGTTGTCACTGGTGGCAATGGAAATCCTTCTTTCATGTTAACCTATATTCAAAATTAAACAATACATTATTTAATGTTACTCAAATAATTTACTAATAATATCAAATTATAACAATGTTTACCTGAATCCAATGATTTGAGTTTACAAATCCAATGCAATAAAATGAGACATTGGGTGAGAATGTAGTTGTCATAGGGAAGAAAGTCAAACATTCGACTCCTAGACAGACAAGTACCACGTTATACCGATTCGCAATCACGTAACCCATATCTGGTAGAGTCAACCATTTCTCTATTGGTTGAGAACCACTTCCCTCTATCTTCAAAGAATCTCTCACTTCAGCTAACCGATCAGCAAATAAATTGGCATATAAAGCTGATCTTTCATTATGTATAATTTCCAATTCTAATTCCCGACGAACCATTGGCCAACCATCTTCGGCATAACCCCGCAATGAAGCAATCACTCTAAATCCACAATTACCATCTGACATTACGTTGACAACGTCATCAATAAATGACCTAATATGATAAGGAAATTGAAGGATGAACCGTTTAGATGACTGTGAAGTTTGTGTTAATTTTAACTTCTTTTTCACAGGTTGTGATGGTTGAGATTTCTTTTTTGAATTTTGTGATGGTTGAGATTGTCGTTGTGAAGATTGTGATGCTTGATCAACATATTCATGATACGAAGGATCCCTGTAAACATCATACCCTTCAGGTTTTTTGTCTTTTTTCTTGACTCCACCTTTTGTCTTTATTTTTTCAGGTGGTGCTAACAAAGAAGTCGTTGTGGGAAATGCAAGTTCATAAACCCTACTATGTAATTCCCTTCTTCCAACAACATCTTGTGACCTATACTTTTTCCATAACTCATCCATTGCAGATTTCATACCCACATCTGATTCCTCATCTAAGTCTTCTTCCAACTTAATTTCCATACTTAGTTTCCTCCAATGTACATGCACAGCCTCAATTGGTATCGGAATACCACTAATTCTATACCCTGCCAA
The DNA here is from genome assembly GCA_963966055.1 of Lathyrus aphaca. Lineage (NCBI taxonomy): Eukaryota > Viridiplantae > Streptophyta > Magnoliopsida > Fabales > Fabaceae > Lathyrus > Lathyrus aphaca. The sequence goes on from OZ014522.1 coordinate 516,201,707, forward strand.
CTCATACGCGCAAGGTAATCCATAGGTGGATCTAAGAGTACATCGGCATCTGTCTTTGTTAGTTCCAATATAATCAACTCTCTTTAACTCTTCAGCAACGCGCCTCAATGCAGCTCGCGACACTGAAGTACGTAAATATGTGTAAAATGGACTTGAATGGACATGTGCAACTTCATACACACTCTTTTGAAAAGAAGCTCGAATGTTGCTAATTTGTATCTTTAAGTTGTCATTCATGGCCTCCCAACATTTGACCATGTCACCAATACTGTTACCCAACATCTGCTTTAACTTCCAATGAGCAGACTCAACCCTATAATAATACATATTTAAACTAAGTAAGAAAATTAAAAAATTCACAAAAAGTATATTTTGGGATCTAAAACAAAACATACCGATTAGTCGTCGTGTTACCCATATGTAGGACTCGATTAATCCATGCGCAAACAAACCTTTGTCTATGTGGTGTCAACCATGTGTCGTTCACGTACTCAAAAAATTTAGGACAATCAACACACTCTTGCTCAAGTTCTTTTAAATGTTGTGCATACTCAACCTCATCACTAGCCCATACAACATCCGTCCATAATTTGCCAATTGACTCCTGCTTATCAGGATCCACTAATAGTTTCCTTTTTGCACCAACATTTTTGTTAATGTGAAACTGACATAGCAAATTATTTGTCTTCGGAAACACAGTTTCAATGGCTTTCATCAAAGCAAGATCTCTATCTGTCATCATAACTTGTGGAAATAAATCTTTTTTCACAAACAATTTTTTAAGCTTATCTAACACCCAACAAAAAGTCTCAGTCTGCTCAGACTCAATATACGCAAATGCGACAGCAAAAGTCAACTCGGTAGATGTCATTCCAACAATTTCAAACAAAGGTTGTCTGTATTTGTTTGTCTTATAAGTGCTATCCATAACTAACACAATAGGAAACATATTCAACAACTTAACTGAATCTGGATGTGCCCAAAATATATCTTTAATAACTTCAGAGTCATCTCTTTTTCTACTCCAATAAACATAACCTGCAGCCTCGATAAGCTTAAACAAATGTTGTATCTCACTTCTAGGACCTCTTATCTCTTTTTCCATCATACTCTTTTGCTTGTATATTTGTGTGATACGAGTGACACAATCTGGATCAATCTCGTACAAGGAATGCAATATATTTCTGGGTGCAACCTTTCTCTTTGTTAAATCAGCAACATGTTGCTTCTGATCCGCTGTCAACCTACCAACAAATGAGTGACCTTCTAATCTATCGGGTAAATCATGGTTATGAACGCCGCATTTTACATCAATCTTCCATCCAGATCCATCTTTTGTCGGAATCGACCTGATCTTAAATGGACATCCACATTTCTTCGTCGCACTTTCTATTCCGCTACGAATATCCTTGTATTTCCCACCTTTATCACAACCAAATATTATTTTGTTCTTTCTTCCTCTCTTGCCTGTTTGTGTATCTGAACGAGTGATGACGACCGTCACTTTATTTCGTAATCCGGTGTCTTTGACCCATCTTATCACCTCTTCTCGTGTACCAAATATCTCTGTCGTTGTAAATACATCTGATGTATTCACACATATCGGTTCTTTTTCGTGTAAAGGTACTGCACCTACAAAATAATAATATTTTTTTAAAAAATGAATTAAAAAAACTTAAATAATAAAAAAAAAAAATTCAAACCGGAAGACTTTATGCAATCTTCCGGTATTGCACTCTTACAATACCGGAACACTTACATAAAGTGTTCCGGTACACATATTCATTGCTACCGGAAGAGTTAATAAAAGTCTTCCGTACCGGAACACTTTTATTAAGTCTTCCGGTGTACAAACATCATAATACCGGAAGACTTACATAAAGTCTTCCGGTATGTAAATTTACGTACCGGAACTCATTCCCAAAGTCTTCCGGAACGTGTAATTTTTGACAAATTTTTACTTTAATCTGACGGTCTGACACAAATGGTAAAAAAAATAAAAATAAAATAATAATATAATAAAATAATCTAAGGTTAAAATGGGCATTTTTAAAAAAATGTGGGGGTACAGGTATAGGTGGGGGGGTGCGGGGTAAAATCTTCGTTAATAGTTGGTAAACCAAAATATTTTTTCTTGTTTGGACTTTGGATAGTGAAATGATTGTTCACCATTAAAAGATTCCAACTTAAGTTATGAATACTTGACATCAGCATTAGCATATTAGGAAGGAATAAAAGTAGTCAATTTTGATTAAAAAAAATACATAGTCAAAATGATTAATATTAAACCACCACAAACATTAAAAAACATCAAATATATTATAATTACACTGTTATAAAATAATCTTTTGAAATATATCAATATTCACTTTTCACTTTTCGATTTATGATTGATATTCGATATATTATCATTATTTTCATAGAGCATTCGTTAAAAGTTTAAATTTCAGAACATTCGTAAACTTTTCATAAATAAAAAATATAGAAATAAGATTTAGACAAAGTCTGTTTAGACAATTCTTCTAATCCTAAAATTATAAGACTTGTCCTGGACTGACCTAATAAGTGCCCTACGTCCAATTGAGATTTAATCCAGTATATGTCTTGATATAAGCCCAATAAGATATTAGCGAAGACATGACCGTTGGAAAATAGAGTCGTTGACATATAGCCGTTGGAGACTTCCTCTATACGCGCCCTAACGCCTTTCACGCGGTCAACTGTACTCCGAAATTACAGGAAGCAATTACGCTCAGTTGAAGGTCACACGTCCGATATCCACGGACAATGCCCTAATAAATATCATCCACCTTTGGAGGGCCGAGTATTCAATTTAATCACTCTATTCTTTCTTACGCTTTAGTTTGTCTCAACTTGAAACTTACTTGAGCGTCGGAGTACCTTGCAGGTACACCACCCCCTTTTCTACAAGCATCAACACAATCTCAGTTGAAGACCACAAAGACCTGTCCGAATTATTTATGTACAGTGGTGCCGTCTGTGTGAAACATCAGCTTCCCCCATCTTTTGTGAACAATATGCTTTCTTTTTATCACAAGATCAAAGCTCATGTTTTCTTTTTCATCTTCATGGCTTCCCAGCTCAACAAGACTCTGAACGACCCTCTCATCATCATCCTCAGCTACGAAGACAACATCGGCAACCATGGGACAACACATCTTGATGCCAAACACCACGAGGAGCATCCTCATTTCCCGGATTCAAACAATCAAGAACAACCATCCGTCATTCACAGGGATCACGTGTTAGAGCCAATTCCTGTCCTGTCGAACGCAAATGCTAGCGCTCAGGCTCTCATCACCGTCCTTAATAAGGCAAACCTCGCTCTCTTCCAACAGAGCGAATGCGTACAGATGCTCGAAGGTGACCGTCGCTCCCCTCTCCATCCAGGAGACGTTGCCGCAGAGACTCTCGCACGCCTCCACGTCACTCACAATTCCCTCCGCAGAATCGCAAGAGGAAGGATACCAGACACCTTTCACCCCCGAAAGATCAAGACATGCTCGAAGGATCACATCCAGAAAAATCCAGAAAACGCATTTGATCTCCTCCCTGAAGGACAAGACGTTCACTAGACGACAAAGATCAGAGCAAGAAATTCCGTTATGATGAAGACTGTCGTCCACGATAGTGTAGCATGAGTTCTCTCCGGAGCAGGATTTCATATCCTTCATCCGGAAGCAGTGACGACGAGGATCATCATGGGCCACTTAGTCGCGAGATTATGGAAACACGCATTTGAGAAGCCCCTTCCACTGACCACCTACGACGGGACTATCGATCCCGATGATCATATAGAGAAACTCGAGGCCATGTTCCACTATCACAACGTGGAAGGAGCCATCAAGTGTAGGCTTTTCCCTATCACATTACGAAAAGACGCCATGTCGTGGTACAAACACCTTCTTGCATGATCTATCATAACGTGGAGAGTCTTGAAAAAATAGTTCACTGGGAATTTCACTACGTCCAAATGTCATCCCAAATCCGAGGTCACCCTCGAAGGGATCATACACGGAAAAGAAGAACCTCCATGGAGTACTTTGACAGATTCAACAAAGAAGTCGTAGAAGTACACACTACTGACTGTATGAAGCGGTACATCCTGGAGATGGGCCAGCACCCCAAAAACGAATTTCGTAAAGTTGTGGGGATCGATCCTCCCCAGACCATCACCAAGCTACTCCACAAGGCTTAAGCCTATATCCATTATGAGGAAAAGGATGCCGCATAAAAGACACGATATTGAAGGAATTAAGAGAATTCGCGATCTCATAAGCAGAAAGACAATAATGAAGCTCCTCGATGCGAAAAGTGCAAAGACGATCGTCCCCGTGAGAGCAGAGGGCCAATGGGTCATTTTTCTGAGTATACCCTCCTCACAGCTCCCCGTGAGAAAATTATGACCAAATGCATCATCACTGAATTCAAGCAGGGAGGCGTTCGCTTCCCCAAACCAACTGCTTCTAAGGCCAACATCGACAAAAGCAAATATTTTTGCTTTCACCGCAGTCACGAACGTGTTACCGAGCATTACATTCACCTCAAAGATGCTATCGAGATCCTCATCAAAGAGGGGCATCTAAAGAATTACGTTAAAGATGAAACTCCTCGACAAGAGGAAACGAAGTGAGTCGACGATGTCTCCAAGGAAGCTGCTCCCATGCCAGTCACGTTGTCAGTCACCAGACCCGAGGATTTCTTAATTCCTCGACACCTCAAAAGCATGTCATATTTTGCAGCGCACAACCCCTGGGAGGCATTCCCATCGGCCATGGTCATCTCGGGTGGAGGCTACAACAAAATGATCGTCGGTTCCATCAAAAGAAGACTCGAGCATTTGGTTGATTCATCACCAAACCATTTTCGTCTCTCAAGAGAGTCAGGGGGAAGTCCCAAATAATTACTTTTTACATGGAAGAACTCCTCGGTGGTTCTCCGAAATCTCACATCCCTTTGATGATCCACGCCAAGATGGAAAACACGGATGTTCGATGGATATTCGTCGACCAGGGAAGCTCGGTCAACATCATGTAAACTTTTCTCTTTCGAGCATTACAGCTTGATCAGAAGAACTTGTCACCATACGTTGGATCTAATCTGCAAGGGTTCAACGTGGCTACCGTTAAACCCTTGGGTCACGTCGAGTTGATGGTCGCATTCGGGGAAGAAGATTCCTCCAAGACAATCAAGACGCATTTCCAGGAGATTAATTTCCCATTCGTTTACCAATGCACCTTGGGAAGGCCAACATTATTCGAACTCATCGTCGTCCCATCTACGGTCCATCTCAAAATGAAATATTATATAGAGAAAGGGCATGTAGCTACTCTTCACGGAGACATTGAAGCAGCGCGGAGATGTTTTGAGGCAGTGACCAAAGGACAAACCGTGATAGATATTGCACTGAAGAGCAACAACCTCACAAGGGACAAGGACGTCCTAGTTGAAGAAGTCCAGCCTGATAAGAATCCAACTCTTCAGATCAATACAATCGACCTCGACTCTCGTATCCCAGCAGATTCCAGTGATAACATCGCCATAGACAAAGTAGTTATCCTGCGCCATTTACCCGCATGAGAGTTCGAAGTCATCACCTTAGGAGATACCCGAGATAAAGGAGTTCACATCGGCACAGGGCTCCCTGAAGAAGTGAAGGAGTAGTTGAAGCAATGCTTGTGCAGCAACACAGACCTTATTGCCTGGAGCATCGTTGATATGCCTGACATCTCCCTGAGATCGCATGCCACGAGCTCGCCATCAAACCATCAGCATGCGTAATTGCTCAGCACAGACGCAAGCATTTCGAAGAGAAAACTTTACAACCTGACTCTCAGAAAATTTGTAACTGAGGCCAGGTATACAACCTAACTATCGGACATTGTACTCGTAAAGAAACCTAAATGGAAATGGCGCCTCTATATTGACTACACCGATCTCAATCGGGCTTGCCCGAAAGATTCTTACCATTTGCCTAACATAGACAAATTGGTATACAATCATGCATGTTTTAAACTATTATCTTTCATGGACGCTTATTCTGGGTACAATCAGATACTCATGGCCGATAGAGATAAAAGGGATACCATGTTCATGACCCTGACGAGAAATTATTACTACAACATAATGCCCTTCGGGTTGAAGAATGCGGGAGCCACATATCAACGCATGATGAACAAGGTCTTCCAATCACATATTGGGGACATGCTCAAAGTTTACATGGACGACATGATCGTTAAGTCCATCCAAGAATCTGATCACACTTCTCATCTCTAGGAATTCTTCAACTAGGCAATGAAGTGCAGGATGTGCTTTAAGCCTGACAAATACACCTTTGATGTACGGCGGGAATGTTCTTTGGCTTGTATCTCACGGAAAAAGGAATAGAGGCTAACCTCGAAAAATTTCAAGATTTCTTAGAATTTGCTACACCCAACTCGAAGAAGTCGATTCAGTCCCTAAACGTCATGATCACCTTGTTGTCTCTCTTTGTGGCAAATTCCACTCAACACGCCTCACCCTTCTTAAAATTGCTTCGCAAGGAAGCAACATTTGAATGGATATGGGAATGCGAGCAGGCCCTGCAGCACTTCAAGCGAGCACTGTCAGAACCTTCAGTTTTGTCCAGGCCAACAGTCGGGAAGATCCTCTTCCTATATCTTTCTTTGAATGCCGAAGCCATCAGCGCAACTCTCATAAGGGAAGACCCAAAGGGGGAAAAGCCCATATATTTCACAAATAACGCCTTGCAAGGGCCAGAGCTCAAGTACCAATAAATAGAGAAGGTCTCCCTCACGCTCATGAATGCAACCAGGAGACTATGTTATTATTTCCTGGCACACACCGTGGTCGTACGAACCGACTAACCCATCAAGCAACTACTTTCCCGACCAAATATGGTTGGAAGAATGTTGAGATGGTCCCTAGAACTTTTTGAATTTCACATACACTAAGAAAGCAGGAAATCTCTAAAAGCTCAAGCCCATACCGACTTCATGGCCGAGATGACCATAGTAGAAACTACGCTTGAAAATGCCCATAAGTGGGTCATCTATGTCGACGAAACATCTAGTCCGTCAGGAAGCGAATAAGGGATCATCCTCGAAAACAAAGAAGGGTCTCGTGGTTGAAGTATCTTTAGTCTTTTCCTTCCCGACATCCAATAACTAAGTTGAGAATGAAGCTTTCCTAGCAGGAATCCGCATTGATTCCCAGTTAGTCGCATCAAAGGTTAAAAGATAATACCAGGCAAAAAATGACCATTTGGTCGAATACCTAGCATTAGTACAGCAAATGCTGGCACAATTCAAGTCTTGGGACGTCTAGCACATTCCCCGTGAGCGTAATTCACGTGTAGATGTCCTGTCAAAATTGGCAAGTACACGGAAGAAAGGTGCAAACAAGTTCGTCATCTAAGAAACACTTACACATCATAGAATTGAAAAACCCCGTGAAATCATTGACGTCAATATCATAAGTGACTGCAATTACTGGATGACTCTAGTATACCATTACTTGATAATTGGCGAGTTGCCCGAAGATAGAAAAAACGCCTGCGCCACCAGATCTCATGCATCCTCCTACGCCTTGATAGATGGCAAGCTATACCACCAAGGATTTTCTATTCCACTCCTCAAGTGCGTCGAGGAAGAAAGTGTATCAGACATCTTGCATGAAATACACAAAGGAATAAATGCACAACACTTAGGCGGTGGGTCCTTGGCCCAAAAGGCCTTAAGGGCGGGTTACTACTGGCCAACCATGCATAACGATGCCAATGAGCACGTGAAGAAGTGTGACAAATTCCAACGTCACATGGAGATTCACCTCACATCCCAGACGCACTCAAAACAATGTTGTCATCATGGTCGTTTGCACAGTGGGGCATGGACATCCTCGGACCATTCACATTGAGTTCTTTTCAAAACAAATGTTTGATCATGGTCGTGGACTACTTCACCAAGTGGATAGAAATCGAGGCCCTGGCCAGAATCATGCATTCAACATTTTCTGGTTTTATAAAAGAAACATCCTAGCCAGTTTCAACATACCTCAATCCTTCATAACGGACAACGGTACCCAGTTCACAGACAGAAATTTCCAAGACTTCGTCGCCAAGACAGACACCAAGCAGCACTTCGCATCAGTTGAGCACCCCTTGACCAACGGACAGGCCGAGGCCGCCAACATAGTCATTTTACGAGGTTTAAGACGAAGACTGGGCGAGGCTAAGAAAAGGTTGGTCGAAGAACTCCATAGTGGCATTAAGGACATGGTCGACTTAGTAGAGGAAATACGCTCAGGGGATGCTCTCTGCAAAGAGTCCCTAACGCAAAATATCGGACTGCACTACGATGCCAAGATCATCAAAAGAGAATTCAAGGTATGCAGTCTTATCCTACACAAAAATCAAAAGAACTCTCGCGAGGGCAAGCTCTCGGCCAACTGGGAGGGCCCATATCGCTTCAAGTCAAAAACTGGCACATGAGCCTACTACCTTGAAAAACTAAATGGATAACTATTTGCTCGACCACAAAACACTGAAAAGCTAAAACAATATTACAACTAAAACTAGCCAGAGCATGGAATAACTGTCGAGGAATTAACCCCGTTAACAGGGGAAAAGTGCCCGCCACAGGGATTTATCGTGGTATAGGTACAACCCTTGACACAAACATAAGTGAACACTTGCCCGATTGTCGGACAGATGGGTCACCCAACAGGGACACCTCAAACGAGATTCGTCGTTTCTATACTAGTGTGGCAGACCCACAACTCGCGATGGGAAAGGTCTAAGCCTTAAGGGAATAAGCGACTCAACCGCGTCCTCAATCCCCTTTAGTGAGAGCAAATCTCGCCCCTCGACAAGTTTCATACATTATCGAGTTCCTCATAGCACGTCGAGCATAACCCCCTTTTTGAAACTTAAAACATTTAAAGCATACACATGATTACAATAAATAATGCACAAACAAGGTAAAAAGGGCAATAATTTATATATTTAGCCAAAAATACCGACCATAAGGTCGGACGTTGTCTTAAATTACATAAAAAGAGGGCTATTAAGTTCCATACATCAAAAATACATTAAATGGCACGCATGCCAAAAAGCTTCATTCATTGTCATGAGGGATAACCACACCATTCTCCACACGAAGGAGAGGACCAGTACTTTCCATGACCAACTCCACCCCAAGATTCTTCACCTTAATATGCTCAACAACGTTGTAGTAGCCAAAAGAAGCCATTGCTAAGTTGTCATGTGCCAGCAAGCGGATCCGAGCAATCAGTTCGGCCCTTGTTGTCATCGTGACCTCATCTTTCATCCCATCCTTCCTCGCAGCCAACATTTTCTCCGCCTCCAGATTCCGCTTCTTCAAACGCTCATTATCAGTGGTGAGGCCCACCATCTTGTCCCTGATCCCGGTGACCTCCCTTATCAGCTCGAGCTTACTCTTGTAATCCCCTTCGCCTGAAGTATATCATTCTCAAGCTTGACATTCTCGAGGGCCACCTCGGCAAGTTTTTCTTTAGCAATTTGAAGGTCCTTGTGAGGTACATTGTCAGCATCATTTAGGGCAAGGGTAACTTCGAGGATCCGCATCATCCCCGCAGCATCCCGGCACAACTCCGTTCTCTGGTCCTTACAATCAGCAGTTAGAATGGCCGATGCATCCAACTCGGGGACCCGGACTGATCACCCCTCATTAAATAACGACCTTTGGGTCATATACTGAGGCAGAACAAACGTGCCCAAAGGCACCGCAACAATCTTCGGAGGGGAAGGGGTTTCCTCGACCCTCGGCCTTTTCCCAAGCGGTGAGCCATCCACTGGAGTGCTCCCCAGAGTAGAGTTGTCATGACAACAAACCCTTCAAGGGTATCCTAGTATTTGACATCTTTGACCATACTTTTGGGTCCCTTCTTGAAATTTCCCTTATTGGCCTTCACCAAGAATTCATGCATTTCAACCATTTTATTTGCAAGACAAAAGGATAAATATGTCAGTTGACCGATCAGAACCTTGTAAACAAGTTAGAAAAAATAAAATCCATCTAAGAGCCGCATGACCGCATCATTATTCAGGAAGATGAGAAGGGCCTTAACATTTATCAACCTAGACTAGGTGGTCGGAGTTCCACCAGGCTTCAAGAGGGTATGCCCATCTGAATCCACGAGTTCCAAAGGGCAAAAACTAGAGACAAAGTTTAAAAACGTATTGTATGATGTTGTATCATCGGTGCTGAGATCCTCGGGTTTCATTAAATAGCGGTTGTTGGCATGCCGAAAATGGACGTCCACCCACTCTAACGAGAAATAAGCCACCGGCCTCTCCTTACCGTCAATGACCTCCCTATCAGAGAATGAGTCATTGGCCATCTGTGAGCTCAGTTGAATGATATAGAAACGATACTTGAAATCACGAACAAAGTCCAGGTATGCTATGAAGAGCCTGCTCGCTTGCTTCAATAACACCACATTGTGTCAACCATCCTGAGACTTCCTCTGGAGATGGAAGATCCTAAAGAAACGACTTACGGTGCACCTATCTCCAGGTAGAGACACACCAACTCAAAGGCCCTTATGAATGTCAGGGCATTTGGGTGCAGTTGGGAAGGCGCGAGCTCAAGATGGGTGAAAACAACCTCCTGGAAGAACGTAAAGGGCAAGCAGTACCCAGTTTCGCAAAACGCAAACTCGTATATAGGAAACCGAAGGGAAGGGAAACAAAAGCATATCCTCTGATCAGGTTTCAAAGGTAATTCTCGCAAGTTCACAGGAACCCCCCACCCATTCTTCCCTTCTCGATATGACCCCATGGGTCTGAGGCATTTACACCAAATTGAGAAGTCGTTTCAAGCGACTCATCCATGATCCACAGTCTGTCAGCAGCAGGGACGTCCGCGTCTCCCGTTGTGTCACTCGAAGGATTGTCCTCGACCCCATGATCAGGCTTCTGGCTCAGTTCACCTGAAAAACAGAGGAAACATGGTGAATTCGATGACCTCAAATCCATCTTTCCATTGTAAATCAAGTGAAAGGGCAATGGTAAGAACCGGGGACATGTCCCCAGATCGGCCCCTTAGCCTATAAAAGAAATATTGGAAAGAAACCTGACATGTCAGATTCATCCTAGCTAAAAGTGATGGGCTAAAGACGTATCTAATTATGCGTCTAGCGGTATCTTAACTGCAAGTGCACAGCCTATCGAAGTAATATTTAAGATTATCGATCCACAGGGACTCTATGGTTACTTAGTGCTAGAGGAATTTCTAGTTTAGCTAAGGTGAAGGGTTGTCACGATTGTTTTGGTTGTTTTTAAAGATTAAAGGCGGGAATTAAATTTAAGTTTAATAAAATAATACTAAGGCAGTCGGTATGTAATTATGCTAACTTAGGCGGGTCAATCTAACCTAGGCTTATAAAGATGGTTCACTTAATCTATTCTGTAGAGGTTACCAGTTTGAATATCTTTAACTCACACTCTCGTGGTCTTATCTCAGATCTTACCCCTAAAGCCCTATGCCTGCTCTCGCTAGCCCATAAGTGTTTAGAAATAATTTTTGGAAACTTAGTAATTCTAATTCATTTTAAAGCGCTCTCGCTGTGTGTAACACGGTGGGAGAACTGACTTTAGTTATGTTGCAGATAGCAAGAGTCGCCACCGACTTTTATTTTATCCAAAAGGAAAGGGAATAAAAGAACAGGAAAGACCTTAAGAGATATTTTTGGGTCCGGGGGGTAGGTTATGTAAAGGGAAGGTGTTAGCACCCTTTACATCCATGGTTATCCATGGGCTCTTAGTTACTTAGCTCACTTTTGAATTGTTTTTGAAAGTGTAGTGTGTGAATAGAAAAATTTTCAGAATAGTTAATAATGATCCATGTACGGATGCGTAAAAACTTGTTTTTGAAAATTTGTTTGAAATTTGTTAAGTGTGAAAAGTTTTTGAAGTGAGCAAGTACATAAGAGGAACCTACCCTAAAGTTTTAAGTCTTTCTTGTTCTTTATCCTTTAATTGGTAAAACTATCCCTACTATTAAGGAGTAGATAGTCATTACCTTGGATGTAAGGGACATGAGAGGGACATTTATTTTTGAAGGCAACTGTGGGGTGTAATAAGCATAAAGGAGGGACTATCATCATTATTCGAAGGGACTTGATTCGTAAAGGCAACCATGAGGGACTTGATGATTTTTCTTTTTTAAGGGACTTGCTTTATACACCCCACTTGACCTTATGATTTAGGCAACTTGAGGGATAACCTTAGAAATGTGAGATGGCGATTAAAAATCGACTTACGTGTGTGAGTGTTCAATATTATTTATCTTATGATTAAAGTGATCTAGATTAATTTTAAATAGAATACATGTTTTGCACTCCCTAATTTACTAACCATAGCAATAATTAAAATATTTACAAAATTACACCAAGGAAGTAATTACATAATTATAAGCAAAATAAAATAAATAGCAAAAATAATTAGCAAGATATAAATAAATAAGCAAAAATAATGAATAAACAATAAATAAATAAATAGGGGTTAGTGATAATAATAATTAAAAAATAAAGTTAGTAGAAATATCAAGAATAAAGTTAGTGAAAATAATTAAATTTAATGAAATAGTAATAATTAGAAAAATAGACAAGGTTAGAAAAATAATAAGATAAAAATTTAAGATAATAATAAGCAAAAAATAAGAATATGGTTAGCAACAATAATTAATAGAAAAATATTATAATAACATGATTAGAATAATAAACACAAAATTTGATTTTTATATATAAGCATTTATTTAGAAACATGGATAATTAAATAATTACTATAATATAAAAATTTTAAATATGATATAATTACAAATTTAAATCATTATCAAATTTAATTATTTCTAAACAAAAATTATAAAAGGTATTTACATATTATATAAAGAAAATAAATTTTAAATATCATGTTCATAAATAAAAATAATCATATTTACAAAATTTACAAGAATCATATTAAATAAATAGATATACATAATAATACATTAGAAAATAAAATTATTTAGAAAAAATAGAATTAAGTTTTGTTTTAGAAAATATTTTAGGGTTTGTTTAGAAAATTAGGGTTTGGTTATATACAAAATTATTTTAACTAATATATACATATATATTATAATTACATAAAATAATAAAATAAATTTTTGAATTAAAAAAAATAGAAAGTTTAGAATTTTTAGAGAATAAGATGTTATTTTAAATTTTTAATATATATGATTTATTTTTTTATTAAGAATATAAAACAAAGAAACTAATTAATTAAAGAAAATAGAAAAAGTGATAAAAAATAAGAACTTACCTTGGCTGGGTTTGAACCCAGGCCTTCAAGCTTGCCAGCATCAAAACATACCATCAGGCCAACCACGCGTTGGTGATCATAGAATGACTCCAATTGTTTTTATGCAATGTCTTAAAAATCCAGAAAAATAATGAAAACAAAAGGCCTGGGGTGGGACTTGAACCCAGGACCTTCTGATTACAAGCATGCACGCGTATCCGCCTGGCTGGGAGAGCCTAACTGATAGTCAAACAATCACCAATAATAATATATTAAGAATACAATTAAAATGAGAAAATACCAAAACATTGGCTGGAGGCAGGATTCGATCCCCTCCCCTTTGATCATACGCGTACAAGCCTTTCCACTGGGACAACGAAGCTGTTGTGATAACAAAATAACAAAACAACATAAAATATGTTAACATAATTTAAATTTGTCCTGAGCGCGCGAATGGCTTCTTCTTCAACCTTTTTCCTGCGAAATCTTCTTCCCTTTTTCCTGCGAATTTTATTACAAGTTCTTCATGGTTCTTGACCTGCGAAAATCAAACTCACACCAAACAGCAACGATTTATGAAATTAATTACAGTTTTATGATCCTGGAGATTCATAGAACACTCCTATGTTCTCAAAACTCATTTAAGTTTAGTAAATCAAAGGACCCCATTTTGGAGGTCAAAACCCTAACTATGGCCGAATCTGTTTTAGGCAAGGAAGCTTCGATTTTTTTGTCCAGAAACGATCTATAGCACATAACAAACAACATTAGCCAAGCAAATTTCATTGAAACGCAACAAATTGATGCAATCGAAAAAAAGTTTTGTCAAGCATAACCAAGCTTCGGGTTTATCATTAGGGCACGATTTGAATGCTTATGAATGATGATTCATGATCCATGATATCCAAGGAAGCCAACCATGTCCTTATTTTACCTTGAAACCCCTTGGATTGAAGAATCCGAATTGGTGTTTTGGCTTGAATTTTGAGCTATGAAACTTACCTTTTGATGCTGGAAAATCGTCCCTGAAGGTTAGGTTTGTGTTTAGTATATATATGTGAATCATTCTAGGTCAAAATATGGACTGGTTGTGTGGAGATTTGGATCCAAAAAGATTGAAAAAGATCATAGTTTAAAATTCAAATATTTGATCATGAAGGCTTACTATCTTTGGATAAATCACATGATTTCTTTCTCTTTCAACTTCAATCACCAATTAAGACTTTCTAGAAGCATTATCCAAATAAAATCTCTTATTTTCATATTTTATTTTTATTTAAAATGATTTTTAATGATTTAAATCAAAATAAATAGAAATAAAAATAATAAAAATCAGATTTTAAATGGTTTGGGTCGTGCATAGTACTAGTGTATGGATTGGATCACAATTTGGGCAGCCCATTTGGAAAAAAGTGGTTTTAAACCTCCATTTTCAACATAAACCATCACAAAATTTCCCAACTTTTCAAGGGCATATCTCCCTCAATTTTAAAGGTATGAGGGTGTTCTTGGACATTTTGGAAAGCTTGAAGAGTACTCTAAACAACCCCATTGGTTTCAGGTCCATATCATTTACCAATCTCAAGTCATGCCCTTTTGAAGTTGTTGACTTTTTGTTGACTTTTGAAATGACCTATAATGTCTTAGCTCATATCTTCCAAATGAAGCATTTTTGGGCTTAACTTGCAACATCAAAGTTGTAGAGAATTCAATTTCCTTCAAAATGAGCTTTGGATGGAGACTTGTTGATGAAGTATGTGAAAGTTATGGCTGGTCAAAGTTCAGTTGACTTTTACTAAGGAAACCCTAATTTAGAAACTCCTGATTATTGATGATCTGGAATCTCCTTGATGAATCATGATCAACCCTTGATCAAATGATGAATTTTACTTCATATACTTGATGTTTGCAAAAAATCATGAAGTTTGACTTTGGTTTGACCACAGTTGACCTCAATTTGACTTTTTAACTGCACTGACTAATTTTGACTTATCTGATCATTTGACTGAGCAAACTTTTGAGAAAAGTCTTGAAACTTGCCATGGTGGTTCTTACACACATATAAGATGTTATGAAGCTCTCTTGAGGTATTGGAAGTCCATTTAGCCTGATTAAAGTCAAAACCCTAGTTTTGGATGCACTGCTTAGGAGGTGCATTGTCTGAGGGAATTGTCAACTCTTTTGACCCATTGTGAACTTTGTGAACCTTTTGAACCATCATAAAATGTCTTGTGAACCTCATGGGAGGTATTGTGAAGCTTGTGAACCTTGTGAACCTCATAAAGTGACTTTGTAGACCTTATGAACCTCAGGAAAGCTTTGTAATCATTGTGAATCTTGTGAACCTTGTGAACCTTCAAGAAGTAACTTGTAGACTTCATGAACCTCATGAAATGTATTGAAAATGTTATGGAACTTGTGAACCTTGTGAACCTTCAAGAAGTAACTTGTGAACTTCATGAACTTCATGAAAGGTCTTGTAAATGTTGAGAAGCTTGTGAACCTTGTGAACCTTCGTAAAGTAACTTGTAGACTTCATGAACCTCATGAAAGGTTATATAAGCATTGAGAAACTTGTGAACCTTGTGAACCTTCTTAGCACACAAAGTCTTGTATTGTGAGGGCAAATTTTGGGGTGCAACAGCTGCCCCTGTTCAATTTTCTGAAACCTGAGGGGTTAGATTGGTATATTTGCCAGTCGTGACCTGGAAGGTTGAAGGGGATTGAACACAAAAGCCCAAAAATTTGCACTCACCAGTGCATTAGAGTGATATTATTGAGTGGGCTTAAAGATGCCACTAGGGGAAAGCTCTTCAGATATATTTCTTGGAAGATAAAGCAGTCCAAAATATGGAGGTATAATGAAAGCTGTCAGGGGTCTGGAGCAGTCCTGAGGTATTGATGATATGCTTTCAGGAGACTGGAGTAATCCTAATGTAACAGCATGTCTTCAGGGGGGGTGAAAAGCTATCAGGAGGCTGGAGCTGTCCTGAGGTAACAATATAATTTCAAGAGGATAGAGCAATCTTGAGAGATTGATGATATGCTTTCAGGAGACTGGAGTAATCCTGATGTAACAGCATGTCTTCAGGAGGATAGAGCAATCAATAATGATAACCCTAAAGCAGTCTTGAAGTAATAATATGATTTCAGGAGGATAGAGCAATCAATAATGATAACTCTAAAGCAGTCTTGTAGTAATAATAGGATTTCAGGAGGATAGAGCAATCAATAATGATAACTCTAAAGCAGTCTTGAAGTAATGAGAAGTTGTCAGGAGGATAAAGCAACCCTGAGGTAATAATATGATATGCTTTCAGGAGACTGGAGTGATCCTGATGTAACAGCATGTCTTTAGGAGGATAGAGCAATCCTGATGATCATAAGTTTGTTTGTTGGATAATTAACCTGAAAACAAGGTAACATTCTGTATAATAATATTAGTTTATGCTTTATGTATGTATGTATAATATGATGCACTTAGGAAATGTATTATGTATCCATGTATATGTATGTTATGGTATGATGTAAATGATGTATGTATGATATGATACTGCCGGAAGCGTCTGGATATCTTCGTACAACAACTGCTGGCCAGGGAAAATAAATCCCGACTCGTTGCTGAAGAATATATTATACATAACCGTCCGTCTGCTGGGGATGGCAAGGTATGGATAACCTCCCGGATGCTGGGAATAACAAGGTATATATCACCTCCCGTATGCTGGGGATGGCAAGGTATACATAACCTCCGTCTTCGTTTGATGGTAGGGCAGATATAACTTCCCGTCTTCGTTCGTCGTACCCTTATTGGAAAGTAATTTCCCGTATATCCGTATGAGGATAAAAGAGATGGATATAAATTCCAGGGGAGATAAGACTTTATGAAGATGGATTCGTCCTACTGAGAGTTTGTAACTGTCTTGTAAAGAGGAACCGGCGAAGCTTTGTTGAAATCCTTCCCTCGTTCGTCCTTAGTAAATACTATTACTGCATTTTCATGCATTTCTGGTAAACATCAATCATATTAAGCATACATGCATTTCTGGTAAACATCAATCATATTCAAAAGCATACATACATTCAAACACAACCAATGGACGTTTCACTTATGTAAATAGGGTAAAAGTAAATCTGGATTCAAAAGATGGAATTTATTTATATCAAAAAGTGACCCATACACGGGTAAGTTTGTACAAGGAGACATAAACCCTAGTAAGAGGATTTTGTCATAAAGTTTTTACAAAACAGAGAAAATCAGCTATGCGGGAAACAATCCTATTGAGTTTCAATTCTACTATTGCCATTCAAGTATCTCATCTTCTTGCTGTTGAGACGGAAACGATTGGATTGAGCTTTATCTGTTCGAGCTTGAGTAAGTAGTACAACTGGTTGCAGTTTTATGGGTGATCCAAACGAGACATAGTCATACGCTTTAATCCCTAACTTTTGCCTGGATTGCCCTTTCAGGTTTTCAATCCACCGGGATACCCTTTTTTGCCCAAGTCGCCTTTTCAGGTTTTCGACTTGCCGGGTGTACATCTTTTTATATATATCCCTAATTTTTGCCCAAACCCTTTTGGTTTGCCGGGATGCCCTTATTTTTGCCTAGGCCTGTCAACCTAGCGGGTCCCTTTTTATGCGTAGTATTTTTTAACTATGTCTGCGTTTACAGGCTGTGGGAAGTCTTCACCATCCATTGTAGTCAGTATCATGGCACCTCCTGAGAAAACTGTCTTGACTACAAATGGTCCCTCATATGTTGGAGTCCACTTGCCCCTAGGATCACCCTGTGGTAATATGATACGCTTGATTACCAAGTCACCAGCCTGATATACCTTTGGCTTAACCTTCTTGTTAAAAGCTTTGATCATTCGTTTCTGGTACATCTGGCCATGACAAACTGCTGCTAGCCTCTTTTCATCAATCAAATTTATTTGGTCAAGTCGAGTCTGAATCCACTCATCTTCATTCAAGCCTGCATCCTTCATAATTCTTAAGGAGGGAATCTGAACTTCAATGGGTAGAACTGCTTCCGTACCATAGACCAAGGAGAATGGGGTTGCCCCTGTTGAAGTACGTATTGTAGTACGATAACCATGAAGAGCAAATGGTAACATCTCATGCCAATCCTTGTAAGTAACAGTCATCTTCTGTACAATCTTCTTAATGTTCTTATTAGCAGCTTCAACTGCCCCATTCATCTTTGGACGATACGGAGAAGAGTTGTGATGCTTAATCTTGAACTGCGTGCAGAGATCAGTAATCATAGTGTTGTTCAGATTAGAGCCATTGTCAGTGATAATCCTCTCAGGGATGCCATATCTACATATGAGATTATTCTTAATGAACCGAGCCACAACATTCTTGGTAACAGATGCAAATGAAGCTGCCTCTACCCACTTCGTGAAGTAATCAATAGCAACCAGGATGAAACGATGCCCATTAGAAGCAGTAGGCTTGATCTCACCAATCATATCAATGCCCCACATGGCAAATGGCCAAGGAGCAGTCAGCACATTTAAAGGTGATGGAGGTACATGAACTTTATCAGCATAGATTTGACATTTGTGACAAGTTCTGGAGTGCTGATAGCAGTCAGCTTCCATGGTAGACCAATAGTAACCTGCTCTCAAAATCTTCTTTGCCATAATATGTCCACTAGAATGAGTGCCAAAGATCCCGTCATGCATATCTTCCATAATCTCATTTGCTTCCTTCTTATCCACACAACGAAGCAAAGTTGAATCATGATTGCGCTTGTACAAAATCCCATTACTCAGAAAGAACTTAGCAGAAAACCTTCTCAGAAACTTCCTATCTTTGACAGATGCCCCTTCAGGGAATTCCTGAGCTTCAAGATATCTTTTTACTTCATAGAACCAAGGCTTCTCCTCTGCCCCTTCTGTGTCAATCTCATTGCAATATGCAGGCTTCTCAAATCTATCAATGGTAATCTTGGGAGCTTCATCATCCCAATTGATCTCAAACATAGATGCCATGGTGGCTAGTGCATCTACCAACTGATTCTCTCTTCGTGGAATGTGCTCAAAGGTAATCTCTTTGAAATATGGGATCAAAGACAACACATGCTCTCTGTAAGGAATGAGGTTATCATGCTTGGTATCCCAATCTCCTTTAATCTGACTAATTACCAGGGCTGAATCTCCATACACATCAAGGAACTGAATCTTCATATCAATAGCAGCTTTAATACCCAGGATACATGCCTCATACTTAGCCATGTTATTGGTGTAATAGAAACAAAGTCTGGCAGTAATCGGGGTATGACAACCTTCAGGGGAACTAATCACAACACCAACACCATTGCCAAGTACATTAGAGGCACCATCAAAAACCATAGTCCATCGGGATCCTTGTTCAGGTCCGTCATATTGTCCAGGTTCTTTGGTAATAATCATAATATCTTCATCAGGGAACTCAAAATTCATTGACTGGTAATCATCTACTGCTTGATGAGCCAAATGATCAGCAACAACACTTCCCTTGATGGCCTTCTGAGTAGTATACTGTATGTCATATTCTGTCAAGATCATTTGCCATCTTGCAATTCTTCCGGAGAGAGCAGGTTTCTCAAATATGTACTTGATAGGATCCATCTTAGAAATCAATAAGGTAGTATGGGTCAACATATACTGTCTTAGTCGGCGAGCAGCCCATGCCAAAGCGCAGCAAGTTTTCTCGAGCAGTGAGTATCTTGTTTCACAGTCGGTAAACTTTTTGCTAAGGTAGTATATTGCCTGCTCTTTTCGACCAGACTCGTCATGTTGCCCCAACACACACCCCATTGAGTTGTCTAACACTGTTAAGTACATAATCAAGGGTCTTCCATCCACTGGTGGCATCAAAATTGGTGGTTCCAGCAGATATCTCTTGATTTCATCAAAGGCAGTCTGGCACTCATCATTCCATTCCATCACCTGATCTTTCTTCAACAACTTAAAGATTGGCTCACAGATGGTAGTTAATTGGGAAATAAATCTTGCAATGTAGTTCAATCGTCCCAAGAAACCTCTAACCTCCTTCTCAGTACGGGGAGCTGGCATCTCTCGTATAACTTTCACTTTTGCAGGATCCACTTCAATACCTTTTCCACTGACAATGAAACCCAGGAGTTTTCCAGATCTAACTCCAAATGTACACTTGTTTGGATTCAATCTCAGCTTGTATTTCTTCAACCTCTCAAACAACTTATGTAAATGATCAAGATGTTGCTCTTCATTCTGAGATCTGACTATCATATCATCCACATATACCTCTATCTCATGATGAATCATATCATGAAACAAAGCCACCATAGCACGTTGATATGTTGCCCCTGCATTCTTCAAACCAAATGGCATTACCTTATAGCAAAAGGTGCCCCACTGTGTCACAAATGTTGTCTTCTCCATGTCTTCAGGAGCCATCTTGATTTGATTGTAACCAGAGAAACCATCCATAAAAGAGAATACCTTATGCTGAGCAGTGTTGTCTACCAAAATATCAATATGAGGAAGTGGAAAGTCATCTTTGGGGCTAGCCTTGTTCAAATCTCTGTAGTCCACACACATACGTACCTTACCATCTTTCTTAGGAACTGGTACCACATTTGCAACCCACTGAGGATAAGAAGTCACTGCTAAGAACCCTGCATTGAACTGTTTCATTACCTCTGCCTTGATCTTTTCTGACATTTCAGGACGCATACGACGAACCTTCTGCTTCTTTGGACGACAATCTTCTTTCACTGGCAAACGGTGAACCACAATGTCTGTATCCAACCCTGGCATATCTTCATAAGACCAAGCAAAAATCTCCACATAGCCACGTAACATCTGAATCAATCTGCTCTTGACACTGTCCTCTAAATCAGCCCCTATCTTGACCTCTTTCCTGTTTTCTTCAGTTCCCAGATTCACAACTTCGACTGGCTCTTCATGTGGCTGTATAGCTTTCTCTTCTTGTTGTAACAACCTAGCAAGCTCTACAGGTATTTCACAATCGTCCTCATTTCCGTCTTCAGTTTGATAGATCGGATTCTCGAAATTATAATTGGCAATAGTAGAACTGTTATCAACAGGATCCAGAGTGGATGAGGATCTGCATTTTAGTGATGTGGGTGTGTGTAAGAACACATAGCTGATAAAACAAAAATAAAAGAAAAGAAAGACAGGGAACACAATATTTACGAAAACGAAACGTCCACTGATTTTATTGAATGAAGTATGCAAATGAAATGACAGCCCGTAACAAGCACACCATTGTGCCCTGGGTAAGGCACATGGCTTGAAAGTTTTATTGAAATTACAAACTTAAAATATAACAACACAGTAATAGTATTTACTCCTGACTAAAGGAGATAGGGATAACATCTTCAGCTTTCCAATTATTGAGTCCAGCACCCACAGTAGGAAAAATCCAAGCATCCAGATTGTAGTCTTCATCTTGATCTCCCACAGCATTAATCTGGTCCTTTACAACCCCTTGATTAGTGATACGAGCAGCACGAGCACGACGAACAGCCTTCTGGGACTCTGCAGTGAAACCCAAACCAAACTTGTCAGACTTGTATGGAATATCAGGAAGCTGACCCCAAATAGTACAACCACCTTCATCCACCACAGCTCTTGCATCATTGAGGGAGGCCATTGCCATTGTTGGAGACTTTCTGGTGACCACAGGAACTTTCTTCACAACAGGAGGAGCTACATAATCATTAACCACCCAGGGAACCACTTCAAACGTCTGACACGGAGTTTCAATGTATTCACCTTCCATTTCCAGATACTTGAAGGTATTCACATGGCTGACAAAGTATTCTTCTTCTCCATAGACAGTAACAACTTTTCCATCCACCGGATATCTCAACTTTTGGTGCAACGTAGAGGTTACAGCACCTGCCCCATGGATCCAAGGACGACCAAGTAGACAAGAGTACGAAGGACGAATATCCATCACAAAAAATGTAGCAGTAAACACCTGGGAGCCAACTTTGATTGGAAGATCAATTTCCCCATGCACTACTCTTCTAGAACCATCAAAAGCCTTCACCACAATGTTACTGGGCTTCAACACAGCATCTTCGGGACTCAGCTTGTTCAGGACTTCCTTAGGCAACACATTCAAAGAGGAACCATTATCTATCAGCACATGTGACAAGGTAGTGCCCCTGCATTCAATTGAAATATGCAAGGCCCTGTTATGATCTCTCTTGGCAGGAGTCAAATCAGCATCAGAAAACCCTAACCCATTATCATAGGTCAGATGGGCAACACAATTCTCAAACTGGTCAACAGTAATTGCATTGGGTACATGAGCAGTCTTCAGAAATTTAATCAAGGCCTTGGCATGAGCCTCAGAACACAACAACAAGGACAACATAGAAATCTTAGAGGGAGTATGCCCCAACTGATCAACAATGTCATAATCACTCTTGCGAATGATTTTCAATACTTCTTCCATCTGCTTAGAGAGGTCATCAGCAGCTGGCGCATCAGTAGATACAGGCTCAATAACAGGACCTTTGCCCCGAGCATCAGTGGTGGAGGTAGCAGCAGGAGTAACTGCATTCTTGGAAGTATCTGGAGGAGAGAAGACTCTTCCACTACGAGTGATCTTGCTAGACCCAGCAATATTATCAATGTCAACAGGCACATCAGCTAAAGGCTCCTGCTTAACACCATGGATGTAAACATCAGACCCATAGTGCCAAGGCACAGCTTTGTCAGACGTATATGGGATAGGACCAGGAGTAGTAATGACCACAGGAGCTACTCTGGCTTCAGCAACAACTTTCACGGGACCTTCAGCAGTAATTTTGATTGGACCCTGATGAGTGATTTTGATGGGACCCTTTGAAGTGATTCTTATTGGTACTTTGTCAACCATGTCAACCTCTTCAATCTTCCTACCTTGAGTCAGATGATCCACCATACTTTCTACAGACGACGGAGTCTTTTCAAACACTATAGTATACTTATCCATGAGACGTTGAATTCCATCTCTCAATATGAAGCAACTATCCGGCTTATAGGTGCAATACAAACAATCTTCACGACAACCTGGAAAGATCCCAGCTTGTACTAACCTCTTTTTGATAACAGACAATGGTGTGGTCAACTCCATAACTGAATAAACATGTAGATCTTCTTCAATGGCATTGACAGTCTTCTCGTGATTTGGCATTGGAGCAGTAATCACATTGGGAGTACCCGGAGGATCAAACTCAATTTCTCCAGCATCAATCATATCCTGAATTTTATTCTTCAAGACCCAGCAATTATTAGTATCATGTCCCTGACAGTTTGAATGGTATGCACACCGTGCATTGGGATTGTACCTGGGAGAGGTAACATTGGGATTCTGAGGAGCCTCTTTCAAGGTAATAAGTTGAGCCTTCAACAAATGTTGCAATGCCTGAGCCATTGACATGTTGATCTTCGTGAACTGTCTTCTAGCCCTCTGTTGGTTGCCCTGTGGCTGCTCTGTTGTTGCAGGAGTTGGATTTGAAATATGAACTGCACTAACAGACTGATGTCTTCTGTTACGATCAGGCTGACCATAAACAGCATTGGATTCTTTCTTCCCAGTGGGAGGCTTCTTTGCAGCACTTGATGAAGAAGTACCCACATGGATCTTACCATTCTTTATACCATTCTCTACTCGCTCTCCTGTCATGATCAACTCAGTGAAGCCAGATGATGAGCTTCCAATGAGATGACTGTAAAACGGACCATTCAGCGTACACATGAACATATCAACCAGTTCTCTGTCAGTCAAAGGGGGTTGAACTCTTCCAGCTAAATCTCTCCACTTCTGAGCATACTCTTTAAAACTTTCTTTGGCACCCATAGACATGCTCTGAAGCTGCATGCGAGTGGGGGCTAAGTCAGCATTGTATTGATACTGCTTATAGAAAGCTTCAGCAAGATCATTCCAGTCTCTGATGTTGACACTTTCCAACTGATAATACCACTCCAGCTGAGCTCCAGATAAACTCTCTTGAAAGAAATGGATCCACAACTTCTTATCAGCAGTGTGGGGTTGAATTCTTCTAACATAAGACCTCAGGTGCAGTTTGGGACAAGAGACCCCATCATAAACAACAAATGTAGGAACCTTGAAACCCACAGGTATGACCACCCCAGATATCAAGCTCAAATCCTCAAAATCCAGCCCAGATGATTTCTGCAACTCCATAGCATCCATCCTATCCACCAGCATCTTGAATTTGTCTTCATTAGGCTCATGGTAGTAGTTAGCCTCAGAATCAGAGTCCCCCATTGTATGGTGGAGACTGCCTACCTCTTGCTCAGATTCTTCAGATTCATAGTCTTCAGCTAGTTCTTTGGTTTTGGCAAGACCTTTGAATCTTCTTCCCATGTTAATCAACCCAGCAGACCTTCTAGTCTTCTTAGTCTTCTTGGCCAGCAGTGCCTTCAATTCATCTTGCCCCTTGGACAGGTTCAAGATCAGCTCTTGGAACTGTGCATTTTGTGCCTGGAGATCCTTAACTGATTGTTCAAGAGCCATTGCTGAAATAAACAGCGAGAAGATGAGAAACCTGTGCACAATAAACCTGTGATGCAATGAAATGATATGGTAATGTATATGCAATGTTTTCAAGGACCGCAGGATTTAAATTTGCTTAGACAAACACGAAAGTAAACTTTTATTAGTAATAACTTTGTTTTGCCTTTTAGGCTTACAAAAATGAAAATGAAATAAGTACAAAAGATGGGGTTTTAAGTCTCCCATGGACGTTTCCTCTTTGTGTTGAGGTAAGAGTTGAGGTTCCGTTCCTCATGAAGTAGCTTTGTTAGTTCCAGAACCTTTTCTTGGCTTGCTTTGTAATGAGCCTCGAAAGTATCCCTTTGCTCCTTCAGTTGGATCCATGATCTCTGCAAGTCTTCCATATCAGTAGGCATGTCTGGGTGAAGGATGGTATAAGCTGTGTCTCCTTCAGCAACAGGTTCCATGGTAACTGGTAGGACGGCAGGATATGGCATCATGAGTGTCTGAGCACGAGATCGTACCCATCTGAGATAAGCCTCCATAGGAATAGTGTACTTAGGCTCCAGTGTCTTGCTGTCAACCCTGTTTACTTTTCCCCATGCTCGTATGAATCTCTGACGGTAACCCTGAAGATCGTTGTCGTAATCAAACACAATGCCCTGAATCAACATATCATGTGGACCATCACTTCGGGCGTAACCAAACTGTCGTAAAGCTAGAGAAGGGTTGTAGGTGATGCCTCCTCTTATGCCTAGAAGTGGCACATTAGGAAACTCCCCACAACGGTCAATGATGGTGACATTCTCCATAGATCTGGAGCACCAATGGATATCTGAGTGAGAAAGTGACATGATCCTCTTGGACCATCTGAACCCTTGCTCATTCTTCATTACTGAGCGAGGAAGGTGAGAAATAAACCACCTAGAAAGTAAAGGTATGCAGCACATCAAAGTTCCTCTTGCCCTTGTAGTACGGGTGTGAAGAGAATGCAGGATGTCTCCAAGTAACGTAGGCACTGGATTGTGACTCAGGAATATGTTGATGGCATGAACATCTATGAACTGATCTGGATTGGGGAACAACACTAAGCCATAAATCAGCAAGGCTAAGATCTCCTCAAAAGCATCATAGCTCATGGCCTTCAAGAACAACTGAGCTTTATCCATTAATACCTTGGCAAGAATACCCTTGACTCCACTTCTCGTCTCTAGAACAATGTCAGACTTCTTCAGATGTAGAGCTGCAGCAATAACCTCTGGTTTAAGCTCCTTCTCCAAGCTTGTGAAGGGTCTTTGATCAAGAACAGGTATACCCAGAAGTTTAGAGAACTCCTCCATGGTTGGAACCAGCTGATAGTCAGGGAATGTAAAGCAATGGTGTTTAGGGTCAAAGAACTGGAATAGGACACTCATCATGTCTTCATTGAACCCTGAAGTGACTAGATCCAATAGGTGACCATGTCTCTTGATGAACTGGGAATGATCAGACACTTGAGAAACCAACTCTTTAAGCTTGGGAGGTATCCCTACAAAGTTGATCCTGATGGTGTTTCTACGAGCAGAAGCCATGACCTGCAACAAAGAACAAAGATAAATCCCTTGGTCCTTGAAATGGTTAGGGAAAATGATATGCTTATGATGCATGATGATGTCATGATGTTATGCTCAATCACAAACATGTGGCACACACAAACAAGTCACACAATTGCCCTAGGTTTAAAGGCTTGCATGAGGTTCAAAGGTAAGTACCCTCCCCTGAAGTTAGATGGTTCATCCTGTCCTACAAAAGTAACCAGGTTCTAAGGGATCTCAATATCATTGATCCTTCACAAGGGTGGTTGATCAGAAGGCAACTTACTTGCCAACCAAAACCCTCCAAGTTTAAGATCTCAATGAGCGTAGTATCGAGTGTCAACCAACTTCAGTCTGCACCAAAGCCAGTTACCTCACTACTTTCTAAAGGCCAAGATGAGTTAACTAGGGTTCTAAAAGTTAGTTAGTGCATTGACAACATATGGCAGCCTCATATTATCCTCAACTTGACTTAAGGAACATAAGCACCAACCAAGAAGTCACACTAACTATGGCCACCAGATCAACCGTATCGATATACGTCGTACAGTTTCCTTGGTCTATTGCCATTTACCTATGGTACACTAGATCCGGGTTAGGACCTTTCACACATAAGAGCACCCCAACAAGATAATATAAAGCAAACAAGGCAAACAATTTAAAGTGATATAATTCCTAAGGGTACCCCTCTTAAATTTAAATCCCCAGCAGAGTCGCCAGTTCTGTAACACGGTGGGAGAACTGACTTTAGTTATGTTGCGGATAGCAAGAGTCGCCACCGACTTTTATTTTATCCAAAAGGAAATGGTATAAAAGAACAGGAAAGACCTTAAGAGATATTTTTGGGTCCGGGGGGTAGGTTATGTAAAGGGAAGGTGTTAGCACCCTTTACATCCATGGTTATCCATGGGCTCTTAGTTACTTAGCTCACTTTTGAATTGTTTTTGAAAGTGTAGTGTGTGAATAGAAAAATTTTCAGAATAGTTAATAATGATCCATGTACGGATGCGTAAAAACTTGTTTTTGAAAATTTGTTTGAAATTTGTTAAGTGTGAAAAGTTTTTGAAGTGAGCAAGTACATAAGAGGAACCTACCCTAAAGTTTTAAGTCTTTCTTGTTCTTTATCCTTTAATTGGTAAAACTATCCCTACTATTAAGGAGTAGGTAGTCATTACCTTGGATGTAAGGGACATGAGAGGGACATTTATTTTTGAAGGCAACTGTGGGGTGTAATAAGCATAAAGGAGGGACTATCATCATTATTCGAAGGGACTTGATTCGTAAAGGCAACCATGAGGGACTTGATGATTTTTCTTTTTTAAGGGACTTGCTTTATACACCCCACTTGACCTTATGATTTAGGCAACTTGAGGGATAACCTTAGAAATGTGAGATGGCGATTAAAAATCGACTTACGTGTGTGAGTGTTCAATATTATTTATCTTATGATTAAAGTGATCTAGATTAATTTTAAATAGAATACATGTTTTGCACTCCCTAATTTACTAACCATAGCAATAATTAAAATATTTACAAAATTACACCAAGGAAGTAATTACATAATTATAAGCAAAATAAAATAAATAGCAAAAATAATTAGCAAGATATAAATAAATAAGCAAAAATAATGAATAAACAATAAATAAATAAATAGGGGTTAGTGATAATAATAATTAAAAAATAAAGTTAGTAGAAATATCAAGAATAAAGTTAGTGAAAATAATTAAATTTAATGAAATAGTAATAATTAGAAAAATAGACAAGGTTAGAAAAATAATAAGATAAAAATTTAAGATAATAATAAGCAAAAAATAAGAATATGGTTAGCAACAATAATTAATAGAAAAATATTATAATAACATGATTAGAATAATAAACACAAAATTTGATTTTTATATATAAGCATTTATTTAGAAACATGGATAATTAAATAATTACTATAATATAAAAATTTTAAATATGATATAATTACAAATTTAAATCATTATCAAATTTAATTATTTCTAAACAAAAATTATAAAAGGTATTTACATATTATATAAAGAAAATAAATTTTAAATATCATGTTCATAAATAAAAATAATCATATTTACAAAATTTACAAGAATCATATTAAATAAATAGATATACATAATAATTACATTAGAAAATAAAATTATTTAGAAAAAATAGAATTAAGTTTTGTTTTAGAAAATATTTTAGGGTTTGTTTAGAAAATTAGGGTTTGGTTATATACAAAATTATTTTAACTAATATATACATATATATTATAATTACATAAAATAATAAAATAAATTTTTGAATTAAAAAAAATAGAAAGTTTAGAATTTTTAGAGAATAAGATGTTATTTTAAATTTTTAATATATATGATTTATTTTTTTATTAAGAATATAAAACAAAGAAACTAATTAATTAAAGAAAATAGAAAAAGTGATAAAAAATAAGAACTTACCTTGGCTGGGTTTGAACCCAGGCCTTCAAGCTTGCCAGCATCAAAACATACCATCAGGCCAACCACGCGTTGGTGATCATAGAATGACTCCAATTGTTTTTATGCAATGTCTTAAAAATCCAGAAAAATAATGAAAACAAAAGGCCTGGGGTGGGACTTGAACCCAGGACCTTCTGATTACAAGCATGCACGCGTATCCGCCTGGCTGGGAGAGCCTAACTGATAGTCAAACAATCACCAATAATAATATATTAAGAATACAATTAAAATGAGAAAATACCAAAACATTGGCTGGAGGCAGGATTCGATCCCCTCCCCTTTGATCATACGCGTACAAGCCTTTCCACTGGGACAACGAAGCTGTTGTGATAACAAAATAACAAAACAACATAAAATATGTTAACATAATTTAAATTTGTCCTGAGCGCGCGAATGGCTTCTTCTTCAACTTTTTTCCTGCGAAATCTTCTTCCCTTTTTCCTGCGAATTTTATTACAAGTTCTTCATGGTTCTTGACCTGCGAAAATCAAACTCACACCAAACAGCAACGATTTATGAAATTAATTACAGTTTTATGATCCTGGAGATTCATAGAACACTCCTATGTTCTCAAAACTCATTTAAGTTTAGTAAATCAAAGGACCCCATTTTGGAGGTCAAAACCCTAACTATGGCCGAATCTGTTTTAGGCAAGGAAGCTTCGATTTTTTTGTCCAGAAACGATCTATAGCACATAACAAACAACATTAGCCAAGCAAATTTCATTGAAACGCAACAAATTGATGCAATCGAAAAAAAGTTTTGTCAAGCATAACCAAGCTTCGGGTTTATCATTAGGGCACGATTTGAATGCTTATGAATGATGATTCATGATCCATGATATCCAAGGAAGCCAACCATGTCCTTATTTTACCTTGAAACCCCTTGGATTGAAGAATCCGAATTGGTGTTTTGGCTTGAATTTTGAGCTATGAAACTTACCTTTTGATGCTGGAAAATCGTCCCTGAAGGTTAGGTTTGTGTTTAGTATATATATGTGAATCATTCTAGGTCAAAATATGGACTGGTTGTGTGGAGATTTGGATCCAAAAAGATTG
Source organism: Lathyrus aphaca (assembly GCA_963966055.1). Taxonomy (NCBI): domain Eukaryota; kingdom Viridiplantae; phylum Streptophyta; class Magnoliopsida; order Fabales; family Fabaceae; genus Lathyrus; species Lathyrus aphaca. The sequence goes on from OZ014522.1 coordinate 516,231,684, forward strand.
AAAAAGATCATAGTTTAAAATTCAAATATTTGATCATGAAGGCTTACTATCTTTGGATAAATCACATGATTTCTTTCTCTTTCAACTTCAATCACCAATTAAGACTTTCTAGAAGCATTATCCAAATAAAATCTCTTATTTTCATATTTTATTTTTATTTAAAATGATTTTTAATGATTTAAATCAAAATAAATAGAAATAAAAATAATAAAAATCAGATTTTAAATGGTTTGGGTCGTGCATAGTACTAGTGTATGGATTGGATCACAATTTGGGCAGCCCATTTGGAAAAAAGTGGTTTTAAACCTCCATTTTCAACATAAACCATCACAAAATTTCCCAACTTTGCAAGGGCATATCTCCCTCAATTTTAAAGGTATGAGGGTGTTCTTGGACATTTTGGAAAGCTTGAAGAGTCCTCTAAACAACCCCATTGGTTTCAGGTCCATATCATTTACCAATCTCAAGTCATGCCCTTTTGAAGTTGTTGACTTTTTGTTGACTTTTGAAATGACCTATAATGTCTTAGCTCATATCTTCCAAATGAAGCATTTTTGGGATTAACTTGAAACATCAAAGTTGTAGAGAATTCAATTTCCTTCAAAATGAGCTTTGGATGGAGACTTGGTGATGAAGTATGTGAAAGTTATGGCTGGTAAAAGTTCAGTTGACTTTTACTAAGGAAACCCTAATTTAGAAACTCCTGATTATTGATGATCTGGAATCTCCTTGATGAATCATGATCAACCCTTGATCAAATGATGAATTTTACTTCATATACTTGATGTTGGCAAAAAATCATGAAGTTTGACTTTGGTTTGACCACAGTTGACCTCAGTTTGACTTTTTAACTGCACTGACTAATTTTGACTTATCTGATCATTTGACTGAGCAAACTTTTGAGAAAAGTCTTGAAACTTGCCATGGTGGTTCTTACACACATATAAGATGTTATGAAGCTCTCTTGAGGTATTGGAAGTCCATTTAGCCTGATTAAAGTCAAAACCCTAGTTTTGGATGCACTGCTTAGGAGGTGCATTGTCTGAGGGAATTGTAAACTCTTTTGACCCATTGTGAACTTTGTGAACCTTTTGAACCATCATAAAATGTCTTGTGAACCTCATGGGAGGTATTGTGAAGCTTGTGAACCTTGTGAACCTCATAAAGTGACTTTGTAGACCTTATGAACCTCAGGAAAGCTTTGTAATCATTGTGAATCTTGTGAACCTTGTGAACCTTCAAGAAGTAACTTGTAGACTTCATGAACCTCATGAAATGTATTGAAAATGTTATGGAACTTGTGAAACTTGTGAACCTTCAAGAAGTAACTTGTGAACTTCATGAACTTCATGAAAGGTCTTGTAAATGTTGAGAAGCTTGTGAACCTTGTGAACCTTCGTAAAGTAACTTGTAGACTTCATGAACCTCATGAAAGGTTATATAAGCATTGAGAAACTTGTGAACCTTGTGAACCTTCTTAGCACACAAAGTCTTGTATTGTGAGAGCAAATTTTGGGGTGCAACACTGTGTTTAAATTAAATGCCTAACTTTAGCTATCTGGTTAAAATCTCACACTCTCGTGGTCTTGACCTAACCTATTACACTTTCCTTACTCTCGTAACAAAAAGGTTGATTTTATAATAAAAAGTCTCAGCCAGAATTTTAAGTTCTTAATTATTTTAAGCCTAGAGTTGATTTTACCGATTTAGTTTGTTTTAATTACATACCGCCCTAAGGTGTTTAGCTACTCATTATTGTTGAACCAGACAGAGGCAGAGAAGTATAAAATAAAATATGCATGGCAGAAAAATAAATACTCAACATTAATATAAATGCAATTTAATATAAAAAACCTGGATAACAATAAAAATAGTAGACTCCTTCTTCCACAGGCTAGAAAGCTCGGAGTATTGACCGGAATCGGAAATAAACTTTCTAAAAGAATTCTGAAGGCTTTGAAACAAATTGAATTATAACAATTTCCTAATGTTGGAAATTGTTATAAGGTTGGTTGGGATACAGAAAATTAAAGCAAGAAAATTAATGCTGGAAAAATAAAGGGCGCAAATAAAATCGGCAGAGCTTCCGCAAGAAAATTAAAAACTAAAACTCTGTAAATTGTTTCTTGAAGTTAAGCTATTTATAGAAAGCTAAATGGGCTTGGCAGTTGGAATTTGTGCTTGGGCCTCGTAGGTGTTGAGAGAATCCAGGGAACGTTGGAATACTTGGTCTGCTGGAAAATAGGCATGTTGGATTTCACGTAGCGTAACGTTCAGGACCAAGTCTCAGTCAAATACCCTAATTTCCCCTTGTCACGGTCGTGACAAGGGTGTCACGTTCGTCTTCCTTGTTTGATGTGCGTCACGGTCGTGAGGGACTTGTGACGACCGTGACTGCTCCTTTTAGCGTGTCACGGTCGTGACTCCTAGGTGACGACCGTGACTGTTACAAAAAATGCAGGTTATGCAGAATTCCTCCTTTCTTCATCTTTTAATGGTTGATTTTGCTCATTTCACTTGTGGCTCATGATTTGGCTCTGTATATGATGTACCTGCAAAATGGCAAAGAAAACTCGAGGAATCGGGTGTTAAAACGACAATTATGCGATAAAACGGTATTGAAACATAGCAATATAATCGATACTTTTTCTCGTTATCAAACTTCCCCAAACTTAAACCTTTGCTTGTCCTAAAGCAAATAGTCGGTTGAAAATTGTCGGACAAGTTTTTATCGATGCACACACATAACAAAACCGTACGAAGGATCGTTTTTCCAGGTAAACCGGTACTTTGATGAAACACTAACGATACACTAATGACACAAGCAACAAGCTAAGTCGTCGACTTCCCGTTAAACGAAGCTGTAAACACCCCAAATTTGCCCTCACCCATTCACACCATGGCTTGTGATCATTTCATATGCATAAACACAATCATATCATCTCATATCTCATTTTTGATTCACTGCATAGATTCAAAGTCATCTGCACCTAGGGTTTGTGGTCTGAGCAATCCAAGAGCTTCTTGAGCCACTCCAAAGGCCATCAATCACTTAAAAGGGGTTCATGTGTGTTCTTGTATCTTATTACATCCTCTCAAAGTCAAAAATGCCAAAGAATCACAAGAACTGGGATTGGTGTGGATGCAGAGCCAAGTTTGACTGCACAGTTGACCTAAAATTAGGGTTTTGGTTTCAGAGGCCATAACTCCAAATTTTTTGGTCATTCTTGTTTCCATTGGTCTCTATATGGTATAGGGAGTATGCATATCAATTTTCATGAATAAATTCCATGGGGAAGTCATCTGATCAAGAGTTGACTTTTCAGACAAGTCAGTGCAAAATCAGGGCATCTGAGGCCCCCAATGACCCAACCAAGGGGTGATCTTCATCATTTTGAGTGTATATGATCTTTATTTGATCATGGAAGAAGGTTGAAGTTCACAAAATTCAAGAATTACAAGCTTTTGCAAAGTTGACTTTTTAGGGCATGGTTGACTTTTCAAGAATATGTCATTTTATGCCATTTTTCAAGCCTTGCTCTTTGATCCAAAAATGCTTCAAATGGAAAAACTTTGGTCATGAAAGTTGTAGAATACATTTTTCCCTTTTCAAAAAGTACAAGAACATGACCTAATTCATTTTGGATCAAAAGTTATGGTGTGTCAAAGTTGGCAAAAATCACTAATTTTCAAGATATGCACCAATTGGAAAATTTGCAAAATCATGAACCAAGGCAAATTGTAACTTCTAGTTCATATCAAACCAAGGCATAAACATTCCATGTGACCTAAAAATCAGATTTGGACCAAGATTTCACATGTTCATGGTTGGCAAAGTAAGAGATTTTTCATGAAGTTTCAAAAGTGATCAACTTGCAAAACCATCATCACACTTTCACCAACTAGTTGTCTTGGATGCTGAACCTTCCTAGCATCACTCACACACCATGCTGCGCCAGTCCATGTACTTGTGCTAGCCCAGAACCAAGCCCATGCCTCTCTTACAACAAAGTGGACTTTTTGCAAAAGTAGACATCCCAATCACAGCAGGCCAGGTCACATCACCTGACCAATGGGAGTTCTTTATGCAAAGCAAATGCTGGCCATAACACATAACAAGCAAGGCTGAAACACACAAGAGCATAGCATTCACAAAATCAACCCCTCAAGCAAAAGCCTTCGAATATCTCTACACAACACACCAACACAAAAACTAATTCCATAGATCAACTCACCTTGCTTCACTGAGCCAAAACCAACAAGACTTAGGCCTGAATCAAGCAAGAACACCATTCTTCCATTTTTCACTCTCAAAGCCAAAGCTTTCGAAACTCATTCCACAGGCCACGAACACTTGAACAAACTCCACAAACCTTCTCAAAACATCACCCTGATCACAAAGAACCACTCACATTGGCCTGAAACAGCTTGGATCACCATCACCATTTTCAACTGAGCTTGAGCAGAAGCTGTGCAAACTCCCTAACCAGCTAACTTAAACTCTTTCTAAGCATTCAAGCATCATCAGGGGATCAAGTGGAGTGGATTGCATCAAGAGGGGAGGTCAGAAAGTTGCAGGATTGAAAGCTTCGAAACTCAGGTAGCTCAAGAACATTTTTTCCAGAAATCATTTTTTAAGTTCTTAAGTTGTTGTTCATGCTCCCCTGATCACATATATGTCTTTAGTTTTGAAAATGGTGGGAAAATGAGGATTTAATTGCGTTCTGAAACTCTGTGACCTAAAAAATGTTTGCTTCGATTCATGAACTTGAGGGAATATAAATGTTGTTTGTGATGGGGTTTTGATTCAGTGGATCATGGGAATCATTTCTGTATGCTTGGTTTTCATTTTTGTTGCGTTTTGAGGTTTCTAGGGATTTTCAGGTGGGGTTCCCACCGGAGAAGACGACCGAAGGTCTTCTCCGGCCACCTGAAAATCATTAGGGTTTAATCAGTGTAATTAATTCCATTTGAATTTCGTGCGTTGGATGGCTTGACTTTGTTGACCTCCCGCGCGCATGGATGGTCCAGATTCGTCCATTTGCCCTAATCTTGTTTAATTAAAATAATCATAATTAATTAACTCAGAAGCAATCTAGACCCTTCATTCACGCGCGTGGTCAACCATTTCAAATCCAGAAGTCATCCCAGCCCTCCATTCGGTTGACTTTCCATTTATCTTTTTTTATTTCATTTTTTGTCATTTAACTTCCATAATTTATTTAAAATAGTAAAAATTGTTTAAAAATTATGAAACTTTTTCTCAAGAGTTTCATTAATTTTTATGACACAAAAATATTTTTGTTTTCATTTTTAGCATTAAAAAAGTATTTTTAAATATTTAAAAGTTTATTTTTAATTGATTAATGAGAATTAATTTATTAAAAATACTTTTAGGTATTTAAAAATCACCAAAAAATTCATGAAGTGTTCTAAGACATTTAGAAACATTGTCCAACCTTCAAACCAAATTTCTTTTTTGATCTTGATGTATTTTGAGAATTTTTCATTGAATTAAAATCATTTTTGTGCATTATTTTGATCCAAAGTTCAAAAAATCATTTCTGCCTATCCATGAAGAGTTGGACATTGATTCTTTTTGCATTGCATTGTGTTTAGCATGTAGTTTGTGAGATTAAATGGCCATGATTTGATCTTTCATTTTCAATTTGTTTGGCATTTCTTTTGTTTGGGAACCCTAAAACCCTAGAAATCTTGTAAAAATCATAGCTTGAAAGTGGTTAGGAGTTGAGACCTCTCCTTTGGGCATTGGTGTAGTATAGGATTAGGGGTCCTTTGTGGGTCATTTTCAATTTTTTATCTTAGGGTTTGCTTCTGATTTTGGTTTTTGATTGTTGCATTGATCATAAACCCTAATTTGGGTTACCATATGCATCCATCTTGCATTCTCTTGCATAACATGACTTGCCATGACATTCCATGCTTCCATGTGATTCATTTGACATCATAAGACATATTGAAAGCATGTTTGATTATTGCATCATGTATTTGCCATGTTGTATGCCATGTGCACTTCATAACTTTTCATGTATGTCCTTGCTTCTTAACTTGCTTCATTTGCATTCATAAGCTTGTATGATCATTTCCATGTGCTTCCTCATGTTTTTAGCATCTCATAGCATCATTAGCATCATGTAATTGCTTCTGGTTTTGTTTCTCATCATGTCATCTCATCCCATTTTGCATTGCATTGCATTTCTTTTCTAACCTTTCAGGTGGTAAGTGACTTTGAGAAGTGAATTTGCCTTCACTTCTCATAACTTCTCTTCACCTCTTTTATGCATCCTTGCTGCATTTTTATCTTGTGTTTGAGATTGAGCTTGCTCATTCTTCTTCTTCCCACTTTCTTTCTTCAAGTGACTTGACTTCTTGAGTGAAGCAAGTTGCTTTGCTTCTCTTGATCCTTTCATCTGCTTCCTGGTGTTTCTTTTGAAGATCTTCTTTTGCAAACCTCACAAACCTTAGGAAAAACCAAGCATGACAATGATTAGGATTTTGATTAGTCTTCCCTCTTAGTTTTACCTTTGTGTCTCTTTTGAGTCTTCTCTTCTCACCTCATAATCAGGGACTAAACCCTAAAGGCTTTAAGGCTTTGTGATTAAGCTTATGCCTGCATCCTTCTCTTAGGATGGAGTGTATAACTTTGATCCTAAGTGTTAAACCCTTAATGTGTTTAAATCTCTTAATCAATTCACTTAATAAGTATCAAGACATCACACTTGTAACTTGGGCCTTGCATTAGGGTTCTAATTCTTCCTTAACTGGTTAAGAAGGACTAACCCTAGTGTTAATGGACAAGTCCCCCTCAAGTAGTCTTACAAACCCTAAAAAACATTTCTTCATCATATCATTAATTAAAAGCCACTTAATCAAAGGCTTGTTTTGTCATGAGTTTAATCCCTAATCATGGATTAAGTTGAGGAGCTTTCCTCAGCTTAAACATTCTCATCTATTATCCTTCTATTAGGATGGTGTAATGAGTCTGTTTAATCCTTGATTATGGCTTAACCTCATTACTTAACACTAAACAAAAACAACAAAAACATCTAATTAATCACAAGTAGGTTAATGATCTTAATCCTACACCAAAGGTGATTAAGTGTGAGAATCTGACTTCACACTTAAGGTATTCTCATTACCCCTAATCAGAGGGAAGATGTGATGAGTTTACTAAATCCATTGGTTTAGACTTAAGCTCATTAACTTATGACAAACTTCAAAAAAACAATAAAAGACTGAAAACTCAAAAACAAACAATAATCGTCTCCTCCGGGATTCTTTTCTCATCTCATTCACTCACAAACGAGAACTTGCTTCTTCCGTCTAATGCAAGACAGTTTGCACCTGAGCCAGACAGGTCATACACTTGAGCATAGGCAAGTAAGCAGTTCACAAGTCAATTCATCTTTCAGTCTCTTTGGGTCGAACTACGGTGTTCTGACTTCCTCATTGCACGAGAGGATACGTAGGCATAACTTAACAGTTATCGAACACAAGTCTCTGTATATTCCCCCTCTTTCTAGCCTCATTCTTTTAGCCTCATGATCTTGAGCATTTCACTCCTGTTCTTACACTGACACTTCACTTATATACTTCACACTTCTTTTACACTGACACCTGTACATCCTTTTCCAGCTCCTTTACACACAAATTGCACTGACACTACCCCTTTAAAATACAAATCTTTTAAGCGTGGATCCCGTCGAGTACGACGGACAATCTGGGTGCTAATACCTTCCCAGGTTGTAACCAACCCCCTTTCTCAGTCTCTCTGGTTCGCAACCGTCTTATCCATCTTTTTCTAGGTCTATGCAGCATTGCCTTTCCTCCGGGATAAAAATGCCTAGCTGGCGACTCTATTCATCTCCAGTGAGTTCACTCCTGTGTGTTCTCACTGTCCCTTTCTCCGACCGTTCGCGTCTGTACCCCATTTGACCCGGCTTCATTTGGTGGGAGCGACAGCTTGGCGACTCTGCTGGGGAACCTTATTTTGCAACCAGGGCTTCTGGTTCTTTTTGTGGGTTCCTCCTAGCGCTTGTTTGATTTGTGTTTACTAGGGTGTTATGTGCTTATTTGTGTTTGTGTATTTGTATTTATTGTTGCTTTATGTACAGTTTTGTTTATTGCTTTCTTTATAGCTTTATGCATATATTATCATATTGTCATACTGTGCTGCTGGCTGGATCTGTTGTTTGCTTTGGTGGGTGGGTGTTCTATTGAGAGTTAAGGTCCTATACCCGGGACCTGAGTGACACCTAGGCTAGAGTGAATCATATTCTTTCCCATTCCATCTCGGTCTGGTGCGGGAATATGAGACACGGTTCAGATATGGGTTTCTTCTTGAGAACTCTGTGTTGCAGATTTCCTGCAATGCTAGGGCTATCTGGGAAGCCTGCTAAGTCTGGATGACCTTTTAGTATTAACCTTCAGAAGCTGAGGTGAATTAGAGGAGGAACTTTTATGGTTATTGTAAACACTGTACCTCCGGGTTAGAAGTGTTTACACTTCTCATAACTGATCCAAGTCAGAGGATCCTTGTTCTAGCCGGTGAGGGGGATGGGCTGTTTACAGGTTTGCAGGTACCTTGACCTCAGAATACCCTGTTACTTTGATTTGATTAAGAATACTCCATTTTGGGACAGTTCTTGTGATTCTAAAACCCTGGACATGTGGCTCTTTATTTGAGCCCCCTACCCTGGTTACTGGATTTATAGACCTCCATCTGGATTTCTTGGACATACTTGGACCTATATCAAGGCATTTGATCAGATCCAGCTCAGTCACAAACCCTTGCATATCATTTGCATACATAATCATTGCATCATATTGACATTTGTTTATTTGTGTTTCAGGGTATCCATCTTCATTTGGTTTTGGTTTTGACCCCATCTTCAGTATTTGACCTATCTTCATCAGCACCTGCTTCAGCTATCAGCTATCTACCTCAGTCACCTGCACCAGCCAATCAGTGGCCCATTTCTTCAGTATTATCATCAGCACCTGTCTCCACTCATCTTCAGCATCATGGCTCCTAAAAAGAGCAACATCACCTACCACTTCTTCCAGCCAGAGCTATCTGCCATCAGGAGGATTCAGACCCTGATCACTCCAGATCACATACCATTGTTCAGGGAACATTATGGAGATATACTTGATATGGTTATGGATCTGGACCCCTCACAGAGAAGCCTGATCCACACTTGCCTTCAGTTTTATGATCCCCCACTGAGATGTTTCACTTTTCAGGACTTTCAGCTGGGCCCCTTATTGGAAGAATACTCATCATTAGTTGGTATACCTATCAGGGGTGGAGTCCCTTTCAACCCTGAGATGGTCTTTCCTGGTAATGGAGAAGTAGCAAAGGCTTTGCATCTGGAACCTGTTCTGATTGAGCAGCATATGACTTCTAAAGCTGGAATCCCTGGCTTTCATCTGGATTTCTTGATCTCTCAAGCTACCCTGAAAGCTTCTTTAGGAGAGTGGAAAGCTGTCTGTGCTTTATTGGCCCTGAGCATATATGGGATTGTATTGTTTGCAGATGAGCCTCAATTCATTAGCAAGAATGCAATCCATCTTTTCATCCTGAAGAACCCAGTGCCCACCTTGTTGGGGGACCTCTACTATTCAGTGCATCAGAGGAATGAAAAGCAGAGGGGAAGATTAGTGAGGTGTTGTGCTCCATTGTTCCATACTTGGCTTCTCAGGCATCTACCCAGGACAGATGCATTTTTGAATCCTCATCAGCAGAAAAACTGGGCTAAGAGACTCACTGCACTAACTTCAGCTGATATCAGATGGTGCACTCAAAGTGCCAAAGGCAGGGATGTCATCACCAGCTGTGGACATTTTCCCAATGTGCCCCTAATAGGAGTTAAGGGTAGTATTAATTACAACCCTCTGCTGTTCAAAAGACAACTGGGCTATGCACTGGTCCACACTCCTAAGGCACAGGACTTGGTTGAGACTCTTTATTGTGAGAACAAGCCTAATTTGGCTGTTGTTAGGCAGGCTGCCTGGGCCTGGGATAATGTTCAAACCAAGGGAGTAACCATTCTGGGGAAGTGCAGCAATGTGGCATCAGCACAATATTATGAGTGGTCTCGTGCCAGGGCTCAATTCTCTGGGATGCCTTTTACCATAGAAGATATGCCTGAATCATCCTCAGCACCACCTCCTGCCACTGTCAGTTTGGAGGAGTTTGAGAGCTTGAAGGAAAGAAATGAAAAGCTGACTCAGGCTTTGCAGAAGACCCTCCGGGAAAGGAGTGAGGGCAGGTTGGAGATTGAGAGGCTAGAGAAGCTGAGAGTGGAGCATCTGGTTAAGATTGAGAAGTCTGGGGATTATATTAAGAAGTCTAAAGCTGGAGAGCAAATTTTAAAGAATGCTTGCAAGGAAGCCCAGTTCCAGAGAGCAAGGACAGACTTGTATCTGAAGGAGAGTCAGGCTAGGTGGGTCAGGATCACCGAGGCTCGTACTCTGGAGGACAAGAGAGTTCAAGACAAGATGGAGCAGATGGAAGCTAGTGCAAAAGAGCAGCAAGAAGCCCTGGCAGCAGCCCAGAGGGAGATATCAGAGCTAAAGATTAAAGCTGGAGTGAAGAGGTCAAAGGACCAAAGCCAGCACAGGAAACTAACGGCAGCTGTTACGACCCGGAATCTCCTCATCAGGAATCTCACGGAGCGTCCGGCTGATCCTGTGACCGAAGCACTTCTCAAGGAAGTTCGTGAGGATGAGTTTGGTCTTGGTGTTTGACCATTTGTTTGTTGATGCTTTCATTCCATGTACTTTTATTTTCCTGTGATGTATTTTGACCCCTCAGAGGGCTTGTATTTGTAAACAAACTATGTACCATTTTGCTTTTGTAATATATGTATTAGTTTGTTCCATCCAAGTTTCACTTCGAAAGCAACATCAACAGCATCTTCAAGGGTCTGGAAGGGTCAAAACTGAATGCCAAGCCGGATACCTTGAAAACAAATAAGCATACTGCATTGCATGCTAACCCTTTTGTTTGTTTTGTAGGTTTTTGTTTTATTGTTGCTAACTCTGTTGTGATGTTCAGGAACTATTGCTCGGCGCCGGGTATTTCCCCTCAACCGTCCGCACCGTTATCCGACCCGTAACAACCTTCCGGGCATTCAAATGGACCAGATGCAGCAGGACCTTACGGAGGTCAGGAACCAAATGACCAACGAGAGGTTGGAAATGAGGAACCAGATGACTCAGTTTATGGAAGTGATGAACAACATGGCTCAGAGCCAGGAAAGATTGAGGGCCATGGTGGAAAGGCAAAATCAAGAAGATCCACATATAGGGACCGCTGGCACAAGCAATAACGAGAGGGTCCAACCTCATGTCAATCCCCCTGTATTTGACCCCCATCTCCATCCAGAGGTCAATATCCCTGCAAATGTTCAAGGGACTGCCACTGCAGCCAGGGTATTGCAAGAAGACCCCCAAGAGGATCAATTCACAGTAATGGGTGCTGGGGAAGAAGCTTATGATAGAAGGCTGGATGAGATAGCTGAGAAATTGAGGTCCTTAGAGTCTCAAAACTCTTTGGGTTTCGACGTCATGGACATGGGCTTGGTAGACGGGGTCAGGATTCCCCATAAGTTCAAGCCTCCTTGTTTTGAAAAATACAACGGGACTTCCTGTCCCCGAACCCATCTACAATCATTTCTGGGGAGGCTGAAGGCCTATACTATGGATGAGAAGCTCTGGATGTTCTATTTTGAGGATAGCTTGACGGGAGCCTCAAGAGAATGGTACTCTCACTTGACAAGGGCAACTATCAGGTGTTGGAGGGATTTGGCAGAAGCTTTCATCAGACAGTATCAGTACAACTTAGATATGGCACCCAACAGGACCCTCCTAATGGGAATGTCACAGTCGTCAAGGGAAAGTTTCCGAGAATATGCCCAGAGATGGAGGCAATTGGCTGCCGCTGTTCAGCCACCTATGTCTGAGAGGGAAATGGCAGATATGTTTATGAACACCCTTCAGGGGACATATATTGACAGGCTGGCTGCTTTCTCTTCCACCAGCTTTGCAGATGTTGTCATAGCTGGGGAGAGAATTGAGAGCCTGTTGAAAATGGGCAAGATTTCTGATAATGGTGCCAGCTCGTCCAGTAGTACAAGGAAGCCTTTTGCAGGTCCGAGAAGAACTGGCGAGACCAATGCCATCCACACCAACAGGGGCAGGCCCCAATATGTTCACAGATCAGTGGCAGCAGTCACCATTCCCGCTCCAGCTCATCCTCAACCAGTTTATCAACCTCCGCAACAAAACTATCAACAACAACCTCAGTACCATCAACAGAATCAGTATCCTCCGAGAAATTACAACAACAGCAACACCAATAACCAGCAAAGGCCATTCCAACAGAGGCCTTCTCAAGCCAACAGGGTAATCGATCCGATCCCTATGCCATATGCTACATTGCTGCCACAACTCCTGAAACTCAACCTAGTTGAGCTAAGGACGTTGGCACCTCCAGATCCCAACAGTCTACCTAGGAATTATGACTCCAACGCCAGATGTGCTTTTCATTCAAATGCACCTGGCCACAGTACAGAAAAGTGCAGAGCCCTGCACATGAAGGTACAAGACCTGGTAGACTCAAAAGCTCTGAATTTCGCACCACCACCTAATGTCAATAAGAACCCTATGCCGAACCACGGCGGTCCCAGAATTAACGCTATTGAAGAAGACAAGCCGTCTTATTTAATAACCAGTGTGGGTCAGATCCGGACACCGTTGGTAGAAATCAAGGCTCAACTCCTCGAATGTCAGATGTTCCCGGGGTGTGAATTAGGGTGTGCCTACTGCAATATCTCAGTAAATGGGTGTGATCATTTGAGGAATGGCATAGATGGTCTTATTCAGAGTGGCCAGCTTCAGATCACTACATCATTTCCTACAAATCCAGCAATCTCATCAGCAATAACTCCAGAACCTCCTACAACTGCAACAACCATTGTTCCTGACAATTCTTCGGCTTCATCAACAAGTACTTCATCTGTCATTTCAACCGACCAGGCATCAACAAATGTTCCTTCTACAACTCCAGCACCACTCCATTTTGAAACTACTACAACCACAACATCCATCCTTCCCACAATGTCTCCTACAACATCAGCAACAAATCATGAAGATGTCTCAACTGTCACAATATTTTACGATCCAGAAAATAACTCTGTCTACAACTCAGAAGGTGCTGCTCCCATCAGAGCACCAGTCACAATTTATTACGATCCACAGACTATCACAATTCCTTCCGCAGCTGCAACCAGTCCAGTCACTATCACGGTGCCTGGACCAGTACCTTATGAAAGTAGTAATGCCATCCCCTGGCATTACGGCTCTGACCTGTACTGCGAAGGACAAAGAATCACTTTTGAATCATCAACCCCTGCACCACAAATTGACAATGTGGGAGGAGGCGGAGGCTTCACTCGAAGCGGACGTCTTTTCGCTCCACAAATTCAGAGACCCACTGCCGAAGCAGAAGCTGCTGCTAAAGCAAAAGGAAAAAGCTTGGTGCAGGAAGAGCAGACTGTTAAAGAAGCTTTGAAAACACCCTTCGATCAAGAGGTTGATGAGTTCATGCGAATCATCAAGAAGAGTGATTATAAAATAGTGGATCAGCTTCATCAGACGCCTTCCAAGATCTCAATCCTATCATTGCTTATGTGCTCCGAAGCCCATCGGAATGCACTACTCAAAGTCTTGCACGCAGCTTACGTGCCTGAAGAGATCACTGTCAATCAGCTAAAAGCTGTAGTTGGAAATGTTAATGCTAGTCACGGACTAGGGTTCACCAATACTGATTTGACAACGGAAGGCCGCAACCATAACAAAGCCTTGCACATAACCATGGAATGTAAAGGTGCAGTCCTTTCCCATGTGTTGGTAGACACGGGGTCATCCCTCAATGTCTTACCTAAAAAGGCCCTGGTGAAGCTAGAATATGACGGGTTGGCGTTAAGACCCAGCAACCTAGTGGTGAGAGCCTTTGATGGTTCAAAGAGATCGGTTTTGGGAGAGATCGAGTTGCCCATAACGATTGGCCCGCAGACCTTCAAAACGACCTTCTACGTGATGGATATACAGCCTGCCTACAGCTGTCTATTGGGTAGGCCATGGATTCACGCCGCTGGCGCCGTGACCTCTACCCTTCACCAGAAGTTAAAATATGAGTGGGAGGGTCAAATCGTTACAATCTGTGGAGAGGAGGATATTTTTGTCAGCCACCTGGCTACCTATAAATACATTGAGATGGATGGGGAGATCCATGAAACAATGAGCCAGGGTTTTGAAGCTTTGAATGTCAATGAAACATCTGCTGTGCCTGGTACTTCAATATCATCATACCAACAAGCCCGGAAGGTTGTTGAGGGAGGAAACGCCCAAGGCTGGGGCAAACTGTTATCGGTGGAGAAGAAAGAGGACAGATTTGGGTTGGGTTACAAACCAACTCAACAAGATCAAGCAGAGGCTGTGAAAGAGCCCAACTTTGTGAGTGGGGGGATGCTCACCCCTGATGCTGTCAACTGTCTGGAAGACGAGCTGGAAGAAGAACGCAACCTGGAAAGCTGGATTCGTCCAAAGATCCCGGGGAGCAGTATCTCAAACTGGTCTTCCCAGGAAATTATAAGAGTTACTCATGCAGAGTAATTATTATTTCCTGTATTTTATAGCATGCATCAAAGTCTTGCATCTTGCCCAAGATGACAAGACTCATTTTTTAATCGGACCATCTGTACTTTTTGTGCAACAAGATTAATCAATGAAATATCAGACATCTTTTTGCAAATGAGTCTTTTTCTTTTCCGCTCACTGTTTTTCCATTTTTCTTTTTGTACAAAAAATAAATGGCGATGTTTTCAAAATGACAACTTCATTTCACTTTTCTAAAATAAGATTAAAATCAAATCACTAAAATGAACCAACTGAACCCTTGCAGAGTGTGCCTTCCAGACAGCACCAACAACAGCACGGCTATGACTTCGTATGACTTTGACAATCCGATCAATCAAGCTGATGAAGGGGTTGAAGAAGAATATGAGCTTCCTGAAGAGCTAGCCAGGTTGTTAAGACAAGAGGAAAAGGTTATTACTCCTCACCAGGAGGAGGTTGAAGTGATTAATCTTGGTACAGATGAAGACGTAAAAGAGGTTAAAATCGGGGCCTGCTTACAAGACTCAGTGAAGAAGCAACTGATTGACCTGCTTCAAGAATATGTGGACGTGTTTGCTTGGTCTTATCAAGATATGCCATGGTTGGACACCGACATTGTTGTGCACAAGCTGCCTTTGAGAGAAGAATGTCCACCGGTCAAACAGAAGCTGCGCCGTACTCGTCCGGACATGGCAATGAAAATCAAGGAGGAGGTACAAAAGCAATGGGACGCCGGGTTCCTTGCCGTAACTAGCTATCCACCATGGGTTGCTAATATAGTATCTGTGCCAAAGAAAGACGGCAAAGTAAGAATGTGTGTTGACTACCGGGATCTGAACAGAGCCAGCCCGAAGGATGATTTCCCATTACCTCACATTGATGTATTGGTGGATAACACGGCTCAGTTCTCGGTATTCTCCTTCATGGATGGATTTTCAGGATACAATCAGATTAAAATGTCACCTGAAGACATGGAGAAGACAACATTCATCACACCCTGGGGCACGTTCTGCTACAAGGTAATGCCATTTGGGCTCAAGAATGCCGGTGCAACGTATCAACGGGCTATGGTGACATTATTCCACGATATGATCCATAAAGAGATAGAATGTTATGTGGATGACATGATCGCCAAGTCCCTTACTGAAGAAGATCACCTGGTGAATCTACTGAAGTTATTCAAGCGTCTGAGGAAGTACCAATTAAAGCTGAACCCCAACAAATGCACATTCGGGGTGCGATCGGGTAAGTTGCTGGGATTTATCGTAAGCGAGAAAGGGATTGAAGTTGACCCTGATAAAGTCAAAGCTATTCAAGAAATGCCTGCACCGAAGACAGAAAAAGAAGTCCGAGGGTTCTTAGGTCGATTGAACTACATCTCACGGTTCATATCCCACCTTACGGCAACCTGTGAGCCCTTGTTCAAGTTGTTAAGAAAAGAACAGACGGTCAGGTGGAACGAAGACTGCCAAAGGGCTTTTGACAAGATCAAAGAATACTTACAAGAACCTCCAATCCTTATGCCTCCAGTTGAAGGAAGACCTCTGATCATGTACTTGACAGTATTAGAAGAGTCAATGGGGTGTGTGTTGGGCCAGCATGACGAGTCTGGTCGAAAAGAGTATGCAATATACTACCTGAGCAAAAAGTTTACCGACTGTGAACAACGTTATTCACTGCTCGAGAAAACTTGTTGTGCTTTAGCGTGGGCTGCTCGCCGACTGAGACAGTATATGTTGACCCACACTACTTTGTTGATCTCAAAAATGGACCCAGTCAAGTACATTTTCGAGAAGCCAGCACTTACCGGACGGGTTGCAAGATGGCAAATGATTCTTACAGAGTATGACATCCAGTACACTTCTCAGAAAGCCATCAAGGGCAGTGTATTGTCTGAATATCTTGCTGAGCAACCTATTGATGATTACCAGCCTATGAGGTTTGACTTCCCTGATGAAGACATCATGTTCATAAGAGCAAAAGATCATGAAGAGCCTGTTCACACTGAAGGGCCTGACCCGGAAGAAGAATGGACTATGATGTTTGATGGGGCCGTTAACATGAATGGTCGTGGTGTTGGTGCAGTACTCATTACACCTAAGGGAGTTCACATGCCTTTCTCGGCAAAACTCACTTTCAACTGCACTAACAACGAAGCTGAATATGAAGCTTGCATTATGGGTCTTGAGGAAGCCATTGACCTCAGGATCAAGACATTGACTGTATTCGGAGATTCAGCTTTGGTAATCAATCAAACCAATGGCAAATGGTATACACACCAGGATCATCTAATACCTTACAGGGATTATACAAGGAGGTTATTGACTTTCTTCACAACAGTCAAGCTTGAGTATATCCCTCGGGACGAGAATCAGTTTGCAGATGCTCTGGCTACCATTTCGTCCATGATCAAAGTTCAGGCTGCCAACTTTGTACCTCAGATTTCAGTATCCAGAATTGACAGACCAACATATGTGTTCGCAGCAGATGTTGTTAAAGACGATAAGCCTTGGTTCCATGATATTAAATGCTTCTTGGAAGATCAAACATACCCACCTGGGGCATCTTCCAATGATAAGAAGACTTTGAGAAGGCTTGCTGGTAGTTTCTTTCTGAACACTGATGGGTCTTTATACAAAAGGAACTTTGATATGGTACTCCTCAGATGTGTTGATAAGACAGAAGCAGACTTGTTGATGCATGAAGTGCACGAAGGATCTTTTGGTACCCATGCCGGAGAGCATGCCATGGCCAAAAAGTTGCTGAGATCAGGTTATTACTGGATCACAATGGATGCAGACTGTTGTGCTTATGCCAGAAGGTGCCATAAATGCCAGATTTATGTAGATAAGGTGCATGTGCCTCCAAATCCTTTGAACATAATGTCTTCACCATGGCCCTTTGCTATGTGGGGCATTGATATGATCGGCAAGATCGAGCCAACTGCTTCAAATGGCCACCGATTCATCCTGGTCTCCATTGATTATTTCACCATGTGGGTTGAAGCAGCCTCATATGCAAGTGTTACAAGACAAGTGGTAGCCAGATTTCTGAAGAGAGATATCATCTGTCGATACGGAGTTCCCGAGCGAATCATTACTGACAATGGTTCTAATTTAAACAACAAAATGATGGCAGAGCTGTGCCGAGACTTCAAAATTCAACATCACAATTCTTCTCCTTACAGGCCAAAGATGAACGGCGCTGTTGAGGCCGCAAATAAGAATATCAAGAAGATTGTGCAGAAGATGGTAATCACTTACAAAGACTGGCACGAAATGCTACCATTTGCCTTGCACGGGTACCGCACGTCAATCAGGACATCCACTGGGGCAACACCGTATCAACTTGTGTATGGTATGGAAGCAGTCCTACCAGTTGAAGTTGAATTACCCTCTCTACGGGTACTAATGGATGTTAAACTGAGTGAAGCAGAGTGGGTCCGATCCCGATTCGAACAACTGAGTCTGATCGAAGAGAAGAGATTGGCTGCAATCTGTCATGGGCAGTTATATCAGAAAAGAATGAAGAGGGCCTTCGATCAGAAAGTCAGGCACCGGGGGTACCAAGTGGGAGATCCTGTGTTGAAAAGAATCCTCCCTCCGCATACAGACCACAGGGGCAAGTGGACTCCGAACTATGAAGGACCATTCGTGGTAAAGAAAGTTTTTTCCGGTGGAGCACTGATGCTCAGCACCATGGATGGTGAAGATTTCCCGTCCCCTGTGAATTCAGACGCAGTTAAAAAATACTTCGCATAAAAAGACCCGCTGGACACAAAAACAGAATGTAAGTCTAGGCAAAAATAGGGCATCCCGGCGAGTCAAAAACAGAATAAAAAACTCGGGCAAAAGTAAGGGAAAAAAATAAAAAATGTACACCCGCTGAGTTGAAAAGCCGCATTGGACAGCTCAGGCAAAAATGGGTATCCCGATGGATTGAAAACCCGAAAGGGCGATCCATGCAAAACAAGGGAATAAGCGAACAACTGCATTCTGAATTCGTCTGTATCGTTCACAACTTAAGGATCAAGCTTCTTTCAGAATCAACATTCTTCAAAAAGCAAGATAAGAAGAACGTCAAAAGTCATACGAGTCATAGCGAGAGAGGAAGCTCCTTAAAGCGTCATCAACACTGCCAACATTTTGTTTCAATTTGTAACAATCTCCTCATCTCAGGGGATTTGTTTCTTTGACTGTATCTCGCCAATTCAGGGCATACGAATTAATAAATCAGATTTTCAGTCATGTCTCATCTTGTACATTTTCATTTATTTGCAAAAAAATGTCTGATGTCTAAAGGAAAATGATTGCATAAAATACAGATGTTTATCTTCGAACAGAAACGTGCTTGCAGGAAATATACTTACTCTCAGAAGTGCCTAACTCCTATGACGGAATCCAGTAAGGGATACCTCGGGATTCTCTTGCGCGTTTCTCTATATTTTTCAGGATTGCAGGTATCCAGAACGCAACTTGGGGCATGTAAGCTTCATCCCAGCAAGCTGACAAACCAACATTCAATTTTATCACCCGAAGTGCTCTCTCCCCGGCTGAGTTGCCTCCCATGACTTCCCCCAGCTGAGTTGCCACTTGTTGCTTATCCCCATCAGAGTTGCCAGGCATCACAGAAGGCACCTATATCCCCGACTGAGTCAAGGATCCTCTTCAACAGAATCCCTAAGGAGGTCTCTCAATGATCTCTCTTCCTCCCCAGCCGAGTTGTCATCCTCAGCCAGAGTACAAAAGCCAAAGAGCTCTCCCCACAGAGTTGCAGCCTCTATCCGGAAGAGCAGTGCATAGAAGATCACAACAGAGTGAAGAAAGCTTCTACAAACCCCAGTTGGGTCTCTCATTTATAAGGATAGGTCTATCAATGACCCGAATCCCCAAGCAGATACATCTCATCGGATCTACTAATGATCTCACCCCCAGCTGGGATGTCCATTTCAAGCAGATCGACCAGAGATCTTCGCAGCAACGGAACCCGGATCCTGGTTTAGTATCTTTGTACAATCATAGCATTCGCATCATATTCACCCACAAAGCGTAGCATTCCGTTTTAACACGGAGCATTACGGCAAAAATCCAACACATAGCATAATCATAAGTCATGATTTGAATCAGCACTTGTGAGTAATGACAGTTCATCAACGTACAGAAAAATCCCCACCAGAATCCCCAGCAAAAACAGCTGCCTCTCAATCAACAACACCAGTATATACTCATTTTGACACCCGTCCGTGCCATTTTTCCCCAGTAAAGTCACCTGAACACTCTTTGCAAACAACGCACCCGTATTGCAAATACGTCCTGACACCCGTCCGTGTCATACCCCAGCAGAAAGCCGAAGACATCCTCTTTGCACTCACATATACCTATATACACTTTCTTGACACCCGTTCGTGTCATATCCCCAGCACAGTCATCTACACTTTTACAACCCATATACTTGACACTCGTCCGTGTCACCCTCCCCAGCAGAATGAATACTCATCTATACAAAACTCATACTCACTACTCATGTTACACTCATACAGATACTCGTCCGTATCTTGTATATACCATTCATATCCCCACAGATTCAACACTCGTCCGTGTTCTTTGTTAACTCGTTGGTACTCGTCCGTACCATCATCTCAGAACATGCGTCAAGCGTTTGTTTCTACATGATACTCGTCCGTATCATAGTCCTAAGGATGCTCGTTCGCATCTTTAATCCATACAATGTGTCAAACACTTATGTCTTTTTGAATATAGATACTCGTCTGTGTCTACTATTCCCCAGAAAAGTCCCCTCAGATTCAACACTCGTCCGTGTTCTCTGTTAACCAGTTGATACTCGTCCGTATCATCATCTTTGAACGCGTGTCAGTTTGTTCCTACCCGATACTCGTCCGTATCGTAGTCTTAAGGATGCTCGTCCACATCTTTAATCTATACACAAACATCTAAACACTTGTACTTTCTTTCTTGGTTGTAAACGCTCGTCCGTGTTTACTATGTCCCCAGTAGATCGCCAAGTAAGCATTTCTTATCTGACACTCGTCCTGTGTCATGATAAATCTCGAGAGCAGCCGTACCCTGCTAGGTGGTCGTCCTCCACCTCCTGATGGTCGTCCTCCATCATGCTCGTCCGATGGTCGTCCCCATCGTTGTTTTTTAGCAGCCGTCCCATGCTAGGTGGTCGTCCTCCACCTCTTGATGATCGTCCTTCATCATTTTATCCAATGGCCGTCCCCATTGTTGATTTTGGTTATCTGGCATTCGTCCTATGTCATGATAAACCCTGAGAGCAGCCGTCCCCTGCTAGGTGGTCGTCCTCCACCTCTTGATGGTCGTCCTCCATCATGCTCATCCGATGGCCGTCCCCATCGTTGATATTTTCGGCAGCCGTACCCTGCCTGGTGGTCGTCCTCCACCTTAGATGACCGTCCCTCATTTTAACCCCAACAGAGCAGCCGTCCCCTGCTAGGTGATCGTCCTTCACCTTTGATGACTGTACCTCATCATCTGTTTATTTCATTTATTCTTTAACCCGATGGCCGTCCCCGTCGTGGTCCCTTTTCTTTTTATCCCGATGGCCGTCCCCATCGTCGGTTACTTTGCTTTATGAACTTGATGGCCGTCCCCGTCATGTTTCATTAATTCCCAGAGAATCTTACAACTTTATCTTGATGGCCGTCCCCATCATAATCTCTTATTTTTCCCAGCTAGTCGGCCGTCCCCATCTTGGCTTTACCTTTTATCCCCAGCATGTCGGCCGTCCCCGTCATTGCTTTATTTTTCGCACTTTTCCCAGCATGTCGGCCGTCCCCGTCATCGCTCTTTACCCAGCAGTCGTCCTCTGCTCGACGGTCGTCCTCCGTCGCCCACACCTTACAATATACTTTATTTTCCTTTACAATCTATATCCCTTTTCTTCTTCATTCTGTGAGTGCAAATTTCGGACTGTCTTTGGTATTCAACCACAAGTTATCTTGTTTGCCTGTTAAGCCATAGCTTACATCCTGCACAGCTAACTCATGTTTGAATAGGGGCAGCTGTAAACACCCCAAATTTTCCCTCACCCATTCACACCATGGCTTGTGATCATTTCATATGCATAAACACAATCATATCATCTCATATCTCATTTTTGATTCACTGCATAGATTCAAAGTCATCTGCACCTAGGGTTTGTGGTCTGAGCAATCCAAGAGCTTCTTGAGCCACTCCAAAGGCCATCAATCACTTCAAAGGGGTTCATGTGTGTTCTTGTATCTTATTACATCCTCTCAAAGTCAAAAATGCCAAAGAATCACAAGAACTGGGATTGGTGTGGATGCAGAGCCAAGTTTGACTGCACAGTTGACCTAAAATTAGGGTTTTGGTTTCAGAGGCCATAACTCCAAATTTTTTGGTCATTCTTGTTTCCATTGGTCTCTATATGGTATAGGGAGTATGCATATCAATTTTCATGAAGAAATTCCCTGGGGAAGTCATCTGATCAAGAGTTGACTTTTCAGACAAGTCAGTGCAAAATCAGGGCATCTGAGGCCCCCAATGACCCAACCAAGGGGTGATCTTCATCATTTTGAGTGTATATGATCTTTATTTGATCATGGAAGAAGGTTGAAGTTCACAAAATTCAAGAATTACAAGCTTTTGCAAAGTTGACTTTTTAGGGCATGGTTGACTTTTCAAGAATATGTCATTTTATGCCATTTTTCAAGCCTTGCTCTTTGATCCAAAAATGCTTCAAATGGAAAAACTTTGGTCATGAAAGTTGTAGAATACATTTTTACCTTTTCAAAAAGTACAAGAACATGACCTAATTCATTTTGGATCAAAAGTTATGGTGTGTCAAAGTTGGCAAAAATCACTAATTTTCAAGATATGCACCAATTGGAAAATTTGCAAAATCATGAACCAAGGCAAATTGTAACTTCTAGTTCATATCAAACCAAGGCATAAACATTCCATGTGACCTAAAAATCAGATTTGGACCAAGATTTCACATGTTCATGGTTGGCAAAGTAAGAGATTTTTCATGAAGTTTCAAAAGTGATCAACTTGCAAAACCATCATCACACTTTCACCAACTAGTTGTCTTGGCTGCTGAACCTTCCTAGCATCACTCACACACCATGCTGCGCCAGTCCATGTACTTGTGCTAGCCTAGAACCAAGCCCATGCCTCTCTTACAACAAAGTGGACTTTTTGCAAAAGTAGACATCCCAATCACAGCAGGCCAAGTCACATCACCTGACCAATGGGAGTTCTTTATGCAAAGCAAATGCTGGCCATAACACATAACAAGCAAGGCTGAAACACACAAGAGCATAGCATTCACAAAATCAACCCCTCAAGCAAAAGCCTTCGAATATCTCTACACAACACACCAACACAAAAACTAATTCCATAGATCAACTCACCTTGCTTCACTGAGCCAAAACCAACAAGACTTAGGCCTGAATCAAGAAAGAACACCATTCTTCCATTTTTCACTCTCAAAGCCAAAGCTTTCGAAACTCATTCCACAGGCCACGAACACTTGAACAAACTCCACAAACCTTCTCAAAACATCACCCTGATCACAAAGAACCACTCACATTGGCCTGAAACAGCTTGGATCACCATCACCATTTTCAACTGAGCTTGAGCAGAAGCTGTGCAAACTCCCTAACCAGCTAACTTAAACTCTTTCTAAGCATTCAAGCATCATCAGGGGATCAAGTGGAGTGGATTGCATCAAGAGGGGAGGTCAGAAAGTTGCAGGATTGAAAGCTTCGAAACTCAGGTAGCTCAAGAACATTTTTTCCAGAAATCATTTTTTAAGTTCTTAAGTTGTTGTTCATGCTCCCCTGATCACATATATGTCTTTAGTTTTGAAAATGGTGGGAAAATGAGGATTTAATTGCGTTCTGAAACTCTGTGACCTAAAAAATGTTTGTTTCGATTCATGAACTTGAGGGAATATAAATGTTGTTTGTGATGGGGTTTTGATTCAGTGGATCATGGGAATCATTTCTGTATGCTTGGTTTTCATTTTTGTTGCGTTTTGAGGTTTCTAGGGATTTTCAGGTGGGGTTCCCACCGGAGAAGACGACCGAAGGTCTTCTCCGGCCACCTGAAAATCATTAGGGTTTAATCAGTGTAATTAATTCCATTTGAATTTCGTGCGTTGGATGGCTTGACTTTGTTGACCTCCCGCGCGCATGGATGGTCCAGATTCGTCCATTTGCCCTAATCTTGTTTAATTAAAATAATCATAATTAATTAACTCAGAAGCAATCTAGACCCTTCATTCACGCGCGTGGTCAACCATTTCAAATCCAGAAGTCATCCCAGCCCTCCATTCGGTTGACTTTCCATTTATCTTTTTTTATTTCATTTTTTGTCATTTAACTTCCATAATTTATTTAAAATAGTAAAAATTGTTTAAAAATTATGAAACTTTTTCTCAAGAGTTTCATTAATTTTTATGACACAAAAATATTTTTGTTTTCATTTTTAGCATTAAAAAAGTATTTTTAAATATTTAAAAGTTTATTTTTAATTGATTAATGAGAATTAATTTATTAAAAATACTTTTAGGTATTTAAAAATCACCAAAAAATTCATGAAGTGTTCTAAGACATTTAGAAACATTGTCCAACCTTCAAACCAAATTTCTTTTTTGATCTTGATGTATTTTGAGAATTTTTCATTGAATTAAAATCATTTTTGTGCATTATTTTGATCCAAAGTTCAAAAAATCATTTCTGCCTATCCATGAAGAGTTGGACATTGATTCTTTTTGCATTGCATTGTGTTTAGCATGTAGTTTGTGAGATTAAATGGCCATGATTTGATCTTTCATTTTCAATTTGTTTGGCATTTCTTTTGTTTGGGAACCCTAAAACCCTAGAAATCTTGTAAAAATCATAGCTTGAAAGTGGTTAGGAGTTGAGACCTCTCCTTTGGGCATTGGTTTAGTATAGGATTAGGGGTCCTTTGTGGGTCATTTTCAATTTTTTATCTTAGGGTTTGCTTCTGATTTTGGTTTTTGATTGTTGCATTGATCATAAACCCTAATTTGGGTTACCATATGCATCCATCTTGCATTCTCTTGCATAACATGACTTGCCATGACATTCCATGCTTCCATGTGATTCATTTGACATCATAAGACATATTGAAAGCATGTTTGATTATTGCATCATGTATTTTCCATGTTGTATGCCATGTGCACTTCATAACTTTTCATGTATGTCCTTGCTTCTTAACTTGCTTCATTTGCATTCATAAGCTTGTATGATCATTTCCATGTGCTTCCTCATGTTTTTAGATTCTCATAGCATCATTAGCATCATGTAATTGCTTCTGGTTTTGTTTCTCATCATGTCATCTCATCCCATTTTGCATTGCATTGCATTTCTTTTCTAACCTTTCAGGTGGTAAGTGACTTTGAGAAGTGAATTTGCCTTCACTTCTCATAACTTCTCTTCACCTCTTTTATGCATCCTTGCTGCATTTTTATCTTGTGTTTGAGATTGAGCTTGCTCATTCTTCTTCTTCCCACTTTCTTTCTTCAAGTGACTTGACTTCTTGAGTGAAGCAAGTTGCTTTGCTTCTCTTGATCCTTTCATCTGCTTCCTGGTGTTTCCTTTGAAGATCTTCTTTTGCAAACCTCACAAACCTTAGGAACAACCAAGCATGACAATGATTAGGATTTTGATTAGTCTTCCCTCTTAGTTTTACCTTTGTGTCTCTTTTGAGTCTTCTCTTCTCACCTCATAATCAGGGACTAAACCCTAAAGGCTTTAAGGCTTTGTGATTAAGCTTATGCCTGCATCCTTCTCTTAGGATGGAGTGTATAACTTTGATCCTAAGTGTTAAACCCTTAATGTGTTTAAATCTCTTAATCAATTCACTTAATAAGTATCAAGACATCACACTTGTAACTTGGGCCTTGCATTAGGGTTCTAATTCTTCCTTAACTGGTTAAGAAGGACTAACCCTAGTGTTAATGGACAAGTCCCCCTCAAGTAGTCTTACAAACCCTAAAAAACATTTCTTCATCATATCATTAATTAAAAGCCACTTAATCAAAGGCTTGTTTTGTCATGAGTTTAATCCCTAATCATGGATTAAGTTGAGGAGCTTTCCTCAGCTTAAACATTCTCATCTATTATCCTTCTATTAGGATGGTGTAATGAGTCTGTTTAATCCTTGATTATGGCTTAACCTCATTACTTAACACTAAACAAAAATAACAAAAACATCTAATTAATCACAAGTAGGTTAATGATCTTAATCCTACACCAAAGGTGATTAAGTGTGAGAATCTGACTTCACACTTAAGGTATTCTCATTACCCCTAATCAGAGGGAAGATGTGATGAGTTTACTAAATCCATTGGTTTAGACTTAAGCTCATTAACTTATGACAAACTTCAAAAAAACAATAAAAGACTGAAAACTCAAAAACAAACAATAATCGTCTCCTCCGGGATTCTTTTCTCATCTCATTCACTCACAAACGAGAACTTGCTTCTTCCGTCTAATGCAAGACAGTTTGCACCTGAGCCAGACAGGTCATACACTTGAGCATAGGCAAGTAAGCAGTTCACAAGACAATTCATCTTTCAGTCTCTTTGGGTCGAACTACAGTGTTCTGACTTCCTCATTGCACGAGAGGATACGTAGGCATAACTTAACAGTTATCGAACAAAAGTCTCTGTATATTCCCCCTCTTTCTAGCCTCATTCTTTTAGCCTCATGATCTTGAGCATTTCACTCCTGTTCTTACACTGACACTTCACTTATATACTTCACACTTCTTTTACACTGACACCTGTACATCCTTTTCCAGCTCCTTTACACACAAATTGCACTGACACTACCCCTTTAAAATACAAATCTTTTAAGCGTGGATCCCGTCGAGTACGACGGACAATCTGGGTGCTAATACCTTCCCAGGTTGTAACCAACCCCCTTTCTCAGTCTCTCTGGTTCGCAACCGTCTTATCCATCTTTTTCTAGGTCTATGCAGCATTGCCTTTCCTCCGGGATAAAAATGCCTAGCTGGCGACTCTATTCATCTCCAGTGAGTTCACTCCTGTGTGTTCTCACTGTCCCTTTCGCCGACCGTTCGCGTCTGTACCCCATTTGACCCGGCTTCATTTGGTGGGAGCGACAGAAGCATTCGGTAATTGCGTTACGATTCCACCTAGAGTCTTTCGATCTTATTTTGCACGGTTTCATTCTATCGCAATCACATTAAGCCCTTTGCCTTAGCACGCACGTAGTGGAGTAGCCGGTTAGCGACTTTGATCATTTATAAGCACGGGGTCTGGTACACGAATGTGGTAACCCTACATACATTATCCAATTTGGAGGTTGTGGGGGATCGAGCCGTAGCACGCCCTACCAAGTTCAGAACCAGTACCTCTGAACCAACCCGCAATGGACTCCTTCTCATATTTCTCGTTTTTTATATGCGACCGTGTACTTTGGTGCAATTTCTTTTCATTTGCATCGAGATATGAAGGATCATTATAGATTGGGCATCAAACACTTATATTCATCGGCTCCCCACGTGGTTTGTGTTCAGACGGTGCTGACTGCTAGTATAAACTACTAGGGGTTACTTTTGAACTGAAACTTAAGGTGTATTCGTAACAATTATCGGAACGGAATTGCTTAAGTGGGAAGTCCAAGGTGTCAAGACTGTATTGATCTTGTTGAATCGTTCTCAGCTTCCTAATTATGATTTTCGTAGGTAAGTCGGGTAATGCGAAGAATTAATTAAAGATTTT
Source organism: Lathyrus aphaca (assembly GCA_963966055.1). Classification (NCBI taxonomy): domain Eukaryota; kingdom Viridiplantae; phylum Streptophyta; class Magnoliopsida; order Fabales; family Fabaceae; genus Lathyrus; species Lathyrus aphaca. The sequence continues at coordinate 516,259,173 of OZ014522.1, forward strand.
TTTTCGGTATGGCTAAATAAACGGGGAAAGTTCGAAATTAAAGAAAATAGCACAAATATTGCTCTGTTTCATTAACTTACGAAAAGGAAATACAACGGAATGGAAAAGTGCGGAAAGGGAAAATGCGGAAAATGAAAGGTACCTCTCCCACACTATATCGGACATTGTCCTCAATGTTGTGATATAATAGCGGTAAAGTACAATACAAACAACGGAAATGGAAAAACATAAACTAAAACTAAAACTAAGGCTGCTGATGACCACGGCCTCGGCTTCTGGTGCGGGAGCGTATGGTCGGAGTCGCTTCAGGATCAGAACCGGTACCGGTGATAGCAGTGATATCAATGCGCAAAGCCTCTAGCTCGCTAAAGATCTCTTCGAGCTTCTCATCAGTAGTCCTCTGGTTAGCGGCAACAGCTGAAAGTAATGCATCATGATGCTCTTTTTGCCTTCGCTCCAGTGCGGCATTCATCTGGTATTGCTGATGAATCGCACGGAGGACGTCCTCAAGTGTGAATTCTTGTGCAGGAGGTTGTCGGGTGGATGACTCTAGAATGTCCTGGACAGGCTCAGCTGCATCCATGGTGTCTTGCATCTCGTCCGCTGGTGGATCGGCCTGCTCATCAATAATGGGGGCGTGGCCGGCAGCATCCGGTAAGGCAAATAGCCAGTTGGCTCGGCTAGACGGATCGATGCGGTCACGGCACGGCAAGATGATGTGGTGATAAACAGTGCCTTGGATAACAGGGCTGAACCTGCCATCCTCTCTCTGAGCAATCAAGTGGGCGGACCTGCAATAATTCTTCGTTAGGAACTCTGCGGCTCTGCTAGGCAAATTGATGACCAAGTCACCAAGCTACAGCTGAATGGCGAGGGTAGTGACAATGTCGCCTATGTAAAAGGGGGTTGCGCCTCTTTGCGCAATGGACTGGATATGGGACAACATGAATGGGGCAGCATTGATGGGCTCGTCATTTAAGGCGCAGTGCAAGAACAAAAGCTCCTTGGAGTTGAGCTTGTGGTTACTCTCTCGTGCAAAGATGGTGTTACATATGACGCGATGAAAGTATCTGATTGCCGGGTTGTGGATATGCGTAGCATTCAGGCTCTGAAAGGCTGAGGCACGGGTGTTGGTGATGTCGTGCCATAAGGTGAAAGCGGTTTCACTGAAATTGTCTGGCACGCGGAGGTGAGCTTCATTCCCGTGATCGAAGCCTAGCAGCTCGGCGATCCTTGTTTGCATAACTTCAAACTCCCGGCCGAGCAATCTGAACTTAGCAACGCCGGTGAGTTGACTCTGTGAACCGGTAGGAGTGATGTAATGAAATGAGCTTAGAAATTCCAATGTCAGAAGCTCGAATGTGGGCTGGGCTGACTGCATAGATCCCACAAGCCAACCTTCTGAAGCAGGTTCTTGACACTGTTGAGCATTCCCAACTCTCTCAAACATTCAGTGTCGACATATCGCGTGGTTTGAACACCACGGTTCTGGAATCTGATGAACCTCTGTCTCTGATTTTCTCCATGCTCACCATCTCTAAATTGAATTGCTTCCATTGCATGCAAGAACAAGAGTGGGAGATAAGAGGTTTTTGAGGTTTGTGAGAAAAATGATAAAATGAGAGGAAATTGGTTCGGATTAATAATGCAAGGTGAGAATGTGATAGGTGTGGTGTAAATGGAGAGGTTAATGGAGTTTAATGTGGGTAATGGGAGGTTACGGGAGTTGGAAGAGATAATGGGGGATTTTGAAAGTTATGGAAGTTGAAAGAGGAAGAGGTTTCGAAGAAGAACAGTTCTGTTTCTCACGATTCCTATAACTGGGGTCGTCACAGTCGTGATGGGGGATGACGGTCGTGACGCGCTAATTAGCTTGTCACGATCGTTAGAAGGTGATGACGACCGTGAGGGATTAAAAACTTAGAATATTTCCAGAATGCATTATCTCTCTCACGCTCAATATAATTTATAAATATATTTTTTTTATGATCACTTCTCACTTATTTTAAACACAAACAATATATAATCAACATAATACTTGTAAATTTCATCACACGAGAGATTATATAAACATTAATCAATTTAAACATAACAGTAAATAAATTGAAAGCATAGAAATTGATTAAATTGGAAAAATTTGTAAAACTAGAAGTGCTTTGCTTTTGATACTTGAGGGGAAATTACATTAATAAAAAAGCGGTACGAAAATGTTTGCGAAATGTTAAACTAACTAGAAACGAAAACAATAAGTAAAATAAGCTAGATCACTACAGCATTTTCAAAAGTGCTTCTTCAAATCTTCGATTGCAGAGTTCAGGTGGTAGAATTGCTCACATGTTATGTCAGTTAAGCCTATAATGTCCAATCGCATGCTCTTAATCTCATCCTTAACAGTATTTATATCGGCTTGGTAAGCTTCAAGAGTGTTTATGATTTTCTTTAAGTTGTCAGCATATTCTACTTGATTCACTTCAGGGGTTTCAATCACTTCATCAGTGTGATCAATGTCATGGTAACCAGGAGGTGTCTCAGGGTCACTTTCTACATCGGTCATTATATCATCCTTTATCTTGTAAGATTGAGGTGTTTCAGGAGTAGATGGATAGTCAGGAGGGGTAAGCTCATAAAGCCAATTATCCTTATTGTGAACACTGACTCTAGCATGGTTTGGTAGTGTGAACAGGGTTACTACTTCATTCCTGATTAGGTACTCGAAAGGTGGATGTCCTAAATTCCTTATGATATGTCGATTAAAGCAAAAGTTAAGATTCATAGGACGGATGGTACCTAAACGGTTACACCTGTGTAATTGGTATCTAAGTCCTAAGGCATCAGCAATCATGGTTACAAGACCTCCTACTAATATGGGTAGATCAGGTTCTTCTTGGATTCGGGTGAAGGTTTGCATCATGAAAGGCACACCATTGACTGGCTGTCCATTAGTCACACATGACATAATGAATATCTCATCTTTAGATACTCCAGTAAGGTTTTCTTCTTTTCCAAAGAAGGTGTGGGCAAGGATCTTATGGAAGTAACGGATAGCAGGGTTATGTATCTCATCATTGTTCATGTTATTTGGTTCAGGATGGTAATTTTCGGTTAAGGTTCCCCAAAAGAAATCCAGCTCAATGTCCATCAATTCTACCTGTGTGGTAGTAAAAGCAAAGGGTCCACTAGGGAATCCTAATAAGTCAACTAGTTCTCTATGGTTAAAGTCATATTCTATTCCAAATAGGCGGAAACTGATAAATCCTTTCCTGCATCCAAAACCGCGCTCGGGTAGGTAAACTAAGGAGCTGAGGAACTCAAGGGTGAGCTCGCGGTAAGTCACAAACTTTTGTTGAATCAGTGCATTCTCCCATCCAAGTCGATTAAACAAGTATAGGATGCTATCATGTATACCTAAGGTTTCCATAGTCAGATCATCCGGGTACAGAGTCAAATCCATTGGTCTCTGTGATAACTCTTCAAATTTCATTCTTTGGTTCCTACCTCTAAATTTGGTTTCCATAAGGTTTATCGGTTGGTTAGCCATAGTTAGTGTAAATACGGAGGAAACAAATCAGGGGGAGAAGGGAAGTGGAAAATACTTTAGAAAAATCTGTAAAAGTGATTTAAAATTAAAATAAGGAAAAAAATAAGAAAATAAAATGCATAAATAAAAGCAATAATAGTAATAATGAAATAAAATTATAATAAAATGACAAAACAAATAAACTAATGATAAAAATGATAAATGAAAAAATAATAAAATGATCAAAATGATTTAAATGATTAAATGGGTTGCCTCCCACTAAGCGCTGTTTTTATCGTCAAAAGCCTGACGTAATGCTTAGGTTAGATTAATAAGGGAAATTAGTGGACAACTCTAAAAGCTTTAGACTATTCGCATAATCTCTATTTTCAACTTTATGATAATGTTTTAAACGTTGTCCGTTTACTGTGAATGGTTCGCTATTCCTACCCTTAATTTCTATCGCTCCACTTGGGAACACTCTAGTTATTTCAAAGGGTCATGACCATCTAGATTTTAATTTTCCAGGAAAGAGCCTAAGTCTTGAATTAAAGAGGAGTACAATGTCTCCCACACTAAATTCTTTCCTAGATAGGCGTTTATCATGCCATCGCTTAGTTCTTTCTTTATATATCTTAGCATTCTCATAAGCATCTAACCTTAACTCTTCTAATTCGTTAATATCTAGGATTCGCTTTTCTCCTGCAGCATTATAGTTTATATTGAGAGTTTTGATCGCCCAATAAGCTTTGTGTTCTAGTTCTACCGGGAGATGACAAGATTTTCCATAAACTAATTTGAAAGGTGTAGTTCCTATGGGTGTCTTGTAAGTTGTCCTATAAGCCCATAAAGCTTCATTAAGTTTAGATGACCAATCTTTCCGAGATATGGCGACAGTCTTTTCTAAGATTTGTTTGATTTCTCTGTTTGAGATTTCGACTTGTCCACTTGTTTGTGGATGATATGGTTTTGCCACACGGTGTCTTACTCTATACTTAGATAGTAATTTGTCAAAGATTTTTGAAATGAAGTGCGAGCCACCGTCACTTATGACGAGTCTAGGAACACCAAATCTGGGAAAGATTATATTTTTGAAAAGCTTTGTTACTACTCGTGTGTCATTTGTAGGAGAAGCTATAGCTTCAATCCACTTTGAAACATAATCAACAGCTACGAGTATGTAATTATTACCGAAAGATGATGGGAATGGTCCCATGAAATCTATTCCCCAGACGTCAAAGATTTCTACTTCTAATATTCCTTTTTGAGGCATTTCATCTCTTCTTGAAATATTGTCGGTGCGTTGACACCGATCGCAATTTATAACAGCGATGTGGACATCTTTCCATAGATTAGGCCAGAATAGGCCGACTTGTAAGATTTTTGCACACGTCTTGGAAGTGCTTGCATGTCCACCATAAGGAGATGAATGGCAGTGAGCAATGACATCTTCTATTTCTTCTTCGGGAATACATCGACGAAAGATTCCATCGGGTCCTCTTTTGAACAATAATGGTTCATCCCAATAGTAATGTTTGAGATTGTGAAAGAATTTCTTTTTCTGCTGATAGGTTAAATCAGGTGGAAGAGCTCCTGCAGCTAGGTAGTTGACAATGTCAGCGTACCATGGCAGTCCTACAGTTGTTTGGATTGTTTCCACGGGTTCTAGTTCATTTATGTCTAACTGAACTGGGTCGCTTCCTATTTGTGCTATCAGCTGTTCATACGGAAAATCATCGTTAATCGGCACTTGTTCTGGTTTAATACCTTCTATTCTAGATAAATGGTCCGCTACGACATTTTCAGTACCTTTCTTATCTTTTATTTCGAGATCAAACTCTTGTAAGAGTAAAATCCATCTCAAGAGTCTTGGTTTAGCATCTTTCTTAGTCAATAGATATCTGATAGCAGCATGGTCTGTGTAAACGATTATTTTCGCTTCCACTAGGTAAGAACGGTATTTGTCAAGCGCAAAAACAACTGCTAACAATTCTTTTTCAGTAGTGGCGTAGTTCATCTGAGCAGAATCTAAGGTTCTACTGGCATAGTAAATCGCATGAAGTTTCTTGTCCTTCCTCTGGCCTAGAACTGCGCCTACAGCATAGTCACTCGCATCGCACATGATTTCGAAAGGTAATCTCCAGTCAGGGGGTTGCATGATTGGTGCGGTGATGAGGGCTGTTTTTAGAGTTTCGAATGCTTTAAGACAATCTTCATTGAATATGAACTCAGCGTCTTTCATTAATAAACCGGTAAGAGGTTTAGTGATTTTCGAGAAATCTTTGATGAATCGTCGGTAGAAACCGGCGTGTCCTAAAAAGCTTCGTATTTCTCGAACGGTTTTAGGGGGTTGAAGATCTTTTATGACTTCTATCTTAGCTCTATCAACTTCAATTCCCTTGTCGGATATAACGTGTTCTAATACGATTCCTTCTCTGACCATAAAATGACATTTCTCCCAGTTAAGCACGAGGTTTACTTTTACACATCTTTCTAACACCATTTCTAAATTTGATAGGCATCCTTCAAAACTTTGCCCGCATACAGAGAAGTCTTCCATGAACACTTCCATGATGTTGTCTATAAAATCTGCGAAGATTGACATCATACATCTTTGAAAGGTTGCAGGAGCGTTGCATAATCCAAAGGGCATTCGTCTATAAGCGAACGTTCCATAAGGGCATGTGAATGTAGTCTTCTCTTGATCATCTGGGTGGATAGGGATTTGGAAAAATCCTGAGTAACCATCAAGATAACAGAAATATGAATGCTTGGCTAATCGTTCTAACATTTGATCTATAAAAGGTAGCGGGAAATGATCTTTTCGAGTGGCTTTGTTTAGTTTACGATAATCGATGCACACTCTATGTCCCGTCACTACTCTTTGTGATATCGATTCGCCTTTAGCGTTTTTCACAACAGTGATACCTCCTTTCTTTGGTACTACATGTACTGGACTAACCCATTTACTATCAGAGATTGGATATATTATTTCGGCATCTAGTAGTTTCTTAACTTCTTCCTTTACTACAGTGCTAAGGATTGGGTTAATTCTTCTTTGAGATTCTCTGGAGGTTTTGCAATCTTCTTCTAGCAGAATACGATGCATACAGATTGAAGGGCATATTCCTTTGAGATCAGATATCTTATATCCTAATGCAGTTGGATATTTCTTTATGACATCTAAAAGTTTCTTTGTTTCGATTGTTCCTAAACTGGAATTTATTATAACAGGTCTTGTACATTCAATGTCTAAGAATTCGTATCTTAGGTTCTTAGGTAAAGTTTTTAACCCTAATGTAGGTTTATCCTTACTTGGCATGGGATCCGGTGTAAGTGCTAAACTTTCGCTTAGACTATCATCCTGATATGGTGCACGCCAATTGTCATCTTCGAAAATCGGAGGGATTTGAATTTTCATAATTTCAGAATAGGTAGTTTCTTTCATTTCCATTTCTCTTACGCATTCGTCAATTACGTCCAATAGATAGCATGTATCCTCTATAGCTGGTGATTGTAAGAATTGTGTTAAAATAAATTCAACTTTCTCTTCACCTACTTCAAAGGTTAGCTTTCCTTTCTTTACGTCTATTATAGCTCCGGCGGTAGCTAAGAATGGTCTTCCTAGTATGATAGGTGTAGTGGAGTCTTCAGAGATGTCCATGATTATGAAATCAGTAGGGATGTAGAATTGTCCTATACGTACTGGGACGTTTTCTAGTATGCCTACATGATATTTAACAGAGCGATCGGCTAGTTGAACAGACATTTTAGTTGGTCTTAGGTCTCCCATGTCTAGCCTTTTGCAAATCGTTAAGGGCATAACACTGATACTGGCTCCTAAATCGCATAGAGCTTTGTCAATGACGAATTTTCCTATTACACAGGGTATAGAGAAACTTCCTGGATCTTTTAGCTTAGGAGGCATATTATTCTGAACTATGGCGCTACACTCAGCAGTAAGTGTAACGGTTCCGTTATCCTCTATCTTTTTCTTATTGGATAAGATTTCTTTTAAAAACTTAGCATACGAGGGCATTTGAGTGATAGCTTCTGTAAACGGAATAGTAATATTCAACTGTTTCAGAAGTTCGACAAATTTCTTTAACTAGCCCATCGTCTTGGAATTGGTTAATCTCTGAGGGTACGGAATTGGTGGTTTATATGGTGGTGGAGGCACATAAGGCTTTTCTTTCTCCACTGCCTCTTGATTATCATCTTCCTTTTCTTCTGGATCATTCACCATTTCAGTCGGTTTATCCGGTTTTTGGTACATGGCTGGATTGTCAAGTCTTGGATCGGTAGGTCCGTCAAGTTCCTTGCCACTTCTTAATATCACAGCATTGGCCTGTCCTTTTGGATTAGGTTGAGGTTGTCCTGGAAATACTCCAGCTGGTGCAGCAGTAGGTGCTTGTTGTTGAGCTACTTGTGAAATCTGAGTTTCAAGCATTTTGTTATGTGTAGCTAATGCATCTACCTTGCTCACTAATTGCTTAATCTGCTCACTAGTGTGTATGTTTTGGTTTAAGAAGTCCTTGTTTGTTTGAGATTGGTTAGCTATGAAGTTCTCCATCATCAATTCAAGGTTCGATTTTCTAGTGACATTAGGAGCAGTCTTTTGATATCCTGGTGGTGTAGCTGGTGCTTGACCTGGTGCGTATAAAGCATTATTATTCTTATAGGAGAAGTTCGGATGATTCTTCCAACCTGGGTTGTATGTGTTTGAGTATGGGTTTCCTTGAGCATAATTCACTTGATCTGTGGGAATTCCTGTTAATAGTTGACAATCAGGAACTTCATGTCCTGGAACTCCACATAACTCACAGTTAGGTGTTACTGCAACCACGGTGGTTGTTGGTGTTATGGCCAAGTTGTCGATCTTTTGGTTTAGTTGGTCAAACTTTGCATTGACTTGGTCCATACTACTCACTCCATACATACCTCCTTTTGTTGGTTTCTCAGTTGCGACTCTCTCGTTTCCCCATTGGTAATGGTTTTGAGCCATACTCTCGATAAGTGCATAAGCATCGTTATATTCTTTGTCCATTAGTGCACCGCCTGCGGCAGCGTCAATTGTCATTCTTGTATTGTACAAGAGTCCATATTGTACAAGAGTCCATTATAGAAGGTATGGATGACCATTCATTCTACTAATCCATGATGTGGACAAAGTCTCAGCATATCCTTATAGCGTTCCCAAGCTTCGAAAAGTGATTCGTTTTCCCTTTGCTTAAATCCGTTGATCTGAGCTCTCAGCATAGCTGTCTTGCTAGGTGGGAAATATCTGGTCAAGAAAACTCTCTTTAGTTCCTCCCACGTAGTTACTGAATTCGAAGGCAGAGATTGAAGCCAGGCTCTCGCTCTGTCTCGAAGTGAAAAAGGAAAAAGACGTTGTCTAATAGCTTCTTGGGTAACTCCATTGGCTTTTACGGTATCTGCGTATTGCACAAAGATCGAAAGATGAAGATTCGGATCCTCGGTAGGATTTCCGGCGAATTGATTTTGTTGCACGGCTGATATCAGCGAAGGTTTTAGTTCGAAATCGTTTCGGTTGATAGCCGGTGCGGCAATACTGGAATGCGGTTCAGCTTGCGAAGGACTAGCGTAATATTTGAGTGGGTGATTCTGTTCTTCAGCCATCTCTGCGTCCTTTGATGTTACGACTGGTTTAGGTGGATCTAATTGAAGATCTGGAATGTTGAAATTTTGTTCGTAATCGAATATCCGTCTTCTTACGTGTAAGAAGCGTTCCGATTCTGGAATTAGAGGTTGCAAGTCTTCGCCTTGAGAGCGAGTACTTGGCATACACTCGGGAATTTAGAAAGTAAACAGAAAATAGTTGTTACCTTAGTCTAGACAATACTACCCTAAAGTGCACTAGTAACTAAATTAAGGTCCCCGGCAACGGCGCCAAAAACTTGATGGGCTAAAGACGCATAAACTTGATGGGCTAAAGACGTATCTAATTATGCGTCTAGCGGTATCTTAACTGCAAGTGCACAACCTATCGAAGTAATATTTAAGATTATCGATCCACATGGACTCTATGGTTACTTAGTGCTAGAGGAATTTCTAGTTTAGCTAAGGTGAAGGGTTGTCACGATTGTTTTGGTTGTTTTTAAAGATTAAAGGCGGGAATTAAATTTAAGTTTAATAAAATAATACTAAGGCGGTCGGTATGTAATTATGCTAACTTAGGCGGGTCAATCTAACCTAGGCTTATAAAGATGGTTCACTTAATCTATTCTGTAGAGGTTACCAGTTTGAATATCTTTAACTCACACTCTCGTGGTCTTATCTCAGATCTTACCCCTAAAGCCCTATGCCTGCTCTCGCTAGCCCATAAGTGTTTAGAAATAATTTTTGGAAACTTAGTAATTCTAATTCATTTTAAAGCGCTCTCGCTGTGTTTAAATTAAATGCCTAACTTTAGCTATCTGGTTAAAATCTCACACTCTCGTGGTCTTGACCTAACCTATTACACTTTCCTTACTCTCTTAACAAAAAGGTTGATTTTATAATAAAAAGTCTCAGCCAGAATTTTAAGTTCTTAATTATTTTATGCCTAGAGTTGATTTTACCGATTTAGTTTGTTTTAATTACATACAGCCCTAAGGTGTTTAGCTACTCATTATTGTTGAACCAGACAGAGGCAGAGAAGTATAAAATTAAATATGCATGGCAGAAAAATAAATACTCAACATTAATATAAATGCAATTTAATATAAAAAACCTGGATAACAATAAAAATAGTAGACTCCTTCTTCCACAGGCTGGAAAGCTCGGAGTATTGACCGGAATCGGAAATAAACTTTCTAAAAGAATTCTGAAGGCTTTGAAACAAATTGAATTATAACAATTTCCTAATGTTGGAAATTGTTATAAGGTTGGTTGGGATACAGAAAATTAAAGCAAGAAAATTAATGCTGGAAAAATAAAGGGTGCAAATAAAATCGGCAGAGCTTCCGCAAGAAAATTAAAAACTAAAACTCTGTAAATTGTTTCTTGAAGTTAAGCTATTTATAGAAAGCTAAATGGGCTTGGCAGTTGGAATTTGTGCTTGGGCCTCGTAGGTGTTGAGAGAATCCAGGGAACGTTGGAATACTTGGTCTGCTGGAAAATAGGCATGTTGGATTTCACGTAGCGTAACGTTCAGGACCAAGTCTCAGTCAAATACCCTAATTTCCCCTTGTCACGGTCGTGACAAGGGTGTCACGTTCGTCTTCCTTGTTTGATGCGCGTCACGGTCGTGAGGGACTGGTGACGACCGTGACTGCTCCTTTTAGCGTGTCACGGTCGTGACTCCTAGGTGACGACCGTGACTGTTACAAAAAATGCAGGTTATGCAGAATTCCTCCTTTCTTCATCTTTTAATGGTTGATTTTGCTCATTTCACTTGTGGCTCATGATTTGGCTCTGTATATGATGTACCTGCAAAATGGCAAAGAAAACTCGAGGAATCGGGTGTTAAAACGACAATTATGCGATAAAACGGTATTGAAACATAGCAATATAATCGATACTTTTTCTCGTTATCAAAAAGCAACTATAGCCTTTGATTGAGTGAAAAGGCCTACTGAGGACAAGTCCCTTTAAACTACTATCATCTGCGACGATCTAATGTCTGACCACTAACACTAAATTATCCTAACCAGAATCTAACAGGGATTTAACATCAGTTTATTCATCTTCTGGAACCTAACCCTAGTTCTTCATGAGATTAATACGCACTTGATGAACATTTATCAAGTTTTCCAGAAATTCATAGGTATTCCCAGAAACGTTGAAGATCATATAAACTTCATGAGAAAACCCATGAATGTTCATCATTCAAGTTGTGAAATAAAAAGAAGAAAATGAGGATTACCTTGATCCATAGCAGAATCTGTTGAAGTTGACGATGGTCAGAGACGATCTATACGAAGGTCTAGTACTGATACTTAGTTCAGAATATATTTTTCCCCCAGAGATAATTCAGAGACGATCTACACGAAGATCTAGTGCTGATATTTAACTCAGTCATGTTATAGAGACAGTTTAGAGACGATCTATACGAAGATCTAGTGTTGATACTTAGTGCAGTAACAACATGCAGATACTCAAACCTTTTGGTACTTTGGAAGACATCTATAAGCCCATCTCTGAATACTCCGAATGGCATATCTAAGCCCATTCAAGCAATATAACCAATCAACAGTGTTACTCTGCACACCGGCGAGTGCAAAGTTTTGGGCTTTAATGTTCAATCCCCTTCAACCTTCAAGTCACGAATGGCGTACTTACCAATCTAACTCCTCAGGTTTCAGAAAATTGACCAGGGACAACTTTTGTACCCCAAAATTTTCCCTCCCATATTCAAGACAATGTGTCTCAATAGGTCTATCAATAGTCACAAGATTCTCAATTGGTCAAAGGAATTGAAGATTTTACCAGACAAAGCCTCATGTTGAACAATGGATCTTAAAACTAGGGTTTTGAGTTTCCCCAAGAAAAGTGGAGTTCCAAAGCCTCAAGTGGACTTAATAACACCCCACATAGCTTAAAGACTCCCCATGACAAGTTTCAAAGCTTTCCCAACAAGTTTGGCCAGTCAGATGCTCAGATACCCAAAAATCAGTTAACTTGGTCAACAAGTCAATTATGGTCAACTTAAAGTCAAACTTCAAGAATTTTGGTCAATATCAAGATTATGAGGTGAAATTCATCAATTGATCAAGGGTTGATCATGATTCATCAAGGAAACCTCAAAATCATAAAAAATCAGGAGTGACTAAATTAGGGTTTTGTGTAGGAAAAGTCAACTAAACTTTGACCAGCCATAACTTTCACATACTTCATCAAAGATTTCCCATCCAAAGCTCATTTTGAAGTAAATCCAATTCTCTACAACTTTGTGTGTCACAAGCCAAGTCCAAAAATGATTTATTTGAGAGGTATGAGCCAAAACATTACAGGTCTTTTTGAAACTCAACAAAAGGTCAACCTTTTTCCAAAGATCATAATTTAAAAATGGTAAATGGTATGGACATGGGACCAAAAAGGTTGATTATAGGACACTCTAAGCTTTCTAAAAAGTCCTAGAACACCTTCATGGGATAAAAATTGAGGAAGTTATGCATTGTGGAAGTTGGACAATTTTGAGGAGGTTCGTGAAGCAAAAAGGGTCTAAACTCAAGATTTTGTCAAATGGGTCCATAATGTTCCAATCCAAACTTAAAGATGAGGTCATGCACGAACCATTGACCAATTGTTATGATTTTTATTATATATTTTATATTATTTTGGATTTTAATCATTAAAATTAAATTTTAATTGTAATAAATTATGAAAAGCAAATATTTGATCTAATACCTATTTTTGGATCAAATATTTTGTGATTAAGATGATTGAAATCATTAAAAATTCGTGCAAGACCATTATAGCATGGATATATTTGATTTTTTGACAAATTTGGCAAGATGATTTCTTCACAATCAAGCAACTCCAATCCATTGCCAAAAAGCCCAAAATTTAAACCTAATTCACTCTATTGTATATACACAACAAAGTTATAAGGGGAGAACACGAATTCAGAGCCAAAGGGAGACACTTTCATATTAAAAAATTCTCAAAAAAATCAATTTTCGGTTTCACCATTCGAAGGGGTTTCAAAGGGTTCAAAAGGTCTTAGCATGTTCCTCGAGGCTCCTTAAACGTATCCCAAGCATTCTCATCATCAAAATCATCCTAAAATGTGTAAACACCCCAAATTTGCCCTCACCCATTTCACCATGGCTTGTGATCATTCTCATATGCATAAACACAATCATATCATCTCACATCTCATTTTTGATTCACTGCATAGTTTCTAAGTCATCTGCACCTAGGGTTTGTGATCTGAGCAATCCAAGAGCCTTTTGAGCCACTCCAAAGGCTACCAATCAATTCAAAGGGGTCTACATGTGTTCTTATATCATATTCCATCTCCTCAAAGTCAAAAATTCAAAAGAATCACAAGAACTAGGGTTTGAGTGGATGCAGAGCCAGGATTGACTGCACAGTTGACCTAAAATTAGGGTTTTGGTTTCAGAGGCCATAACCCCAAATTTTTTGGTCATTCTTGTTTCCATTGGTCTCTACATGGTATAAGGAGTATGCATATCAATTTTCATGAAGAAATTCCATGGGGAAGTCATCTGATCAAGGGTTGACTTTTCAGACAAGTCAGTGTAAAATCAGGGCATCTGAGGCCCCCAATGACCCAACCAATGGGTGATCTTCATCATTTTGAGTGTATATGGTCTTTATTTGATCATGGAAGAAGATTGAAGTTCACAAAAATCAAGAATTTAGGGTTTTTGCAAATGTTGACTTTTTGGGCATAGTTGACTTTTCAAGAATGCATCATTTTAGGTCATTTTTCAAGCCTTGATTCTTGATCCAAAAAGGCTTCAAATGGAAAAACTTTGGTCATGAAAGTTGTAGATCTCATCTTTCCCTTTTCAAAAAGTACAAGAACATGATCAAACTCTTCTTGGATCAAAAGTTATGGCATGACAAAGTTGGCTAAAATCATTGATTTTCAAGGCATGCTTCAAATGGAAATTTTGCAAAGTCATGAACCAATGCCTCTTGTGACCTCTAGTTCATTTCAAACCAGCATACAAACATTCTATAAGTCATAAAAATCAGAATTGAACCAAGAATGCCCATGAATTATGGCTTGTGGGATTAGGAAGTCACATGTGAACCAAAAAGCCAACAACTTGCAAAATCATCATTGTGCTTCTACCACTTGATGCATTGGATGCTGCACTTTGGCTAGCCTCTCACCTCACCTTGCTGCACCAGAACCAGCCTTGTACTAGCCTAGATCATGAGCCATACCTTCCTTACACAATTTTTGACTTTTTGCAAAAGGTGACTTACCAATCAATAAAGGACATGTCTTGTCAACTGACCAATGAGAGAGGTTTGTGTGGACAAATTGCAAGCCATTTCATGTACAAGGCAAGGCTGAAACACTACACAAAAACACATACACAAAAACACACCAAGCTGCATTTGTCTTCGAAACTCTCTGCCCAGCCTTCAAACACAAAAACCATCTTCACCATTCATCTCACCTCACTCCATAGACCTCAAACCACCAAAAGCCAGGCCTGAAACAAGCAAGAACACCCCACTGCCATTCTTCACCTCAACTTGCAGTTCCTTTCGAATCTTTCTCCCTAGCTCACAAACACACAAACAAACACCACAGACCTTCTCCATTCATCCTCAGGATCATAAACAACCATTCACAATGCCCTGAAACAGCCTGAATCATCCCTGCCATTTTTGACTGAGCTTGAGCAGAAGTTTGTCAAACTTATCATCCAGCCAAAGTAAATTTCTTTTGAGCATTCAAACATCATCTGGGGATCAAGTGGAGTGGATTGCACAAGGAGAAGTGGCCAGAAAGTCATCAGAGTGAAAGCTTCGAATCTCAGGTAGCTTGAAAATTATTTTTCCAGAAATCATTTTTCATGTTATAAACTTGTTCTATGTGCTTCACTGATCATCCTGATGTCATTGGTTTCTAAAATGGCTTCGAAATGAGCATTTAATTTCTCTCTGAAACCTGCGTGCCCTAGTTTTCATTTTCTTCGATTCAGCTTAGTTAGGGAAAAGAAATTTGTTTTGGGAGAGGGGTTTGATTCGTGAGGGGTTGGAGAACATTTCCCAGTTCTTAGGTTTCATTTTTGTTACGATTTGAGGGGTTTGGGGATTTCTCAGGGAGGATGCTGGCCGGAGAAGACGACCGGAAGTCTTCTCCGGCCGCCTGAGAGTGATTAAGCCCTAATTGCGTGATTAATGACCATTTGAATGTGGACCACTGGATGCGTTGACATGTTTGACTCCCCGCGCGAATGAAAGGCCAGGATCAGTCTGCTTAGCCCTAATCTCTCTCATTAGTTTTATTTAATTTTTAATTAAGTTAATTAACTCAGGAGCCATCTGGGCCCTTCATTTGCGCGCTGGTCAACAGATTCAAACCCTGGGCTCATCTCAGCCTTCCATTTGGTTTACTTTCCCTTTTATTTAATTTTTATTCATTTTCTTTTCATTTTATTTGCACAATTATTTTAAAATAGTAAAAAATTCTTAAAAATTATGAAACTTTTTCCTAAGAGTTTTAATAATTTTTATGACCCAAAAATATTTTTATTTTATTTTTTATCATTAAAAAAAGTATTTTTAAATATTTAAAAGATTATTTTTAATTGATTAATGGAAATTAATTAATTAAAAATACTTTTAGGTATTTAAAAATTACAAAAAAATTCATGAAATGTTCTAAGACATTTAGAAACATTGTCCAACCTTCAAACCAAATTTCTTTTTTGATCTTGATGCATTTTAAGAATTTTCCATTGAATTAAATCATTTTTTATGTATTAATTTGATCCTAAGTTCAAAAATTCATTTCTGCCTATTCATGAAGAGTTGGACATTGATTCTTTTTGCATTGCATTCTATTTGGCATGTAGTTCCTAGGATAAAATGGCCATGATTTGTTTCTTCATTTTCAATTTGTTTGGCATTTCTTTTGTTTAAGAGCCCTAAAAACCCTAATAACTTAGAAAAATCATAGCTTGAGATTGGTTAAGAGTTGAGAGCTCCCCTTTGAACCTTGGTTTAGTATAGGTTTAGGGTTTCTTTGGGTAGCATTTTCCATTTTTTATCTTAGGATTTGCTTCTGTTTTTTTGGTTTTGGTTTGATGTTTGATTCATAAACCCTAATTTGGGCTTTCATTTGCATACCTCTTGCATTCTCTTGCATAACATGACTTGCTATGACATTTCAAGCATCCATTTGGTTCATTTGACATCATAAGACATATAGAAAGCATCATTGATCATTGCATCTTGCATTTGCCATGTTGTATGCCATGTATGTTTCATAACTTTTCATGTATATCCATGCTTCTAAGCTTGCACCATTTGCACCCATGAACTTGTATGAGCATCCCCATGTCTTGCCTTATGTTTGCAGCACCTCATAACATCATTATCATCATCAACATGCTTCTGGTTTTGTTTAGCATCATACCATTTCATCTCATTTTGCATTGCATTGCATTTCTTTCTAACATTTCAGGTGGTAAGTAACTTGAGAAGTGAATTTGCCTTCACTTCTCATAACCTTTCTTTTCATCTCTCTTGCATCCATTGCTGCATATCTATATGTGTTTGAGATTGAGCTTGCTCATTCTTGTTCCTCCCACTTTCTTTCTTCAAGTGACTTGACTTCTTGAATGAAGCAAGTCACTTTGCTTCTCTTGATCTTGTTTATCTGCTTCCTGGTGGCTCCTTTGAAGATTGTTCTTGCAAACCTCACAAACCTTAGGAACAACCAAGCATGACAATGACTAGGGTTTTGATTAGTCTCCCCTCTTAGTTTTACCTTTGTGTCTCTTTTGAGTCATCTCTCCTCATCTCATAATCAGGGACTAAACCCTAAAGGCTTTAAGGCTTTGTGATTAAGCTTATGCCTGCATCCTTCTCTTAGGATGGAGTGTATAACTTTAATCCTAAGTGTTAAACCCTTAATGTGTTTAACTCCTTTAATCAATTCACTTAATAATTATCAAGACATTACACTTGTAACTTGGGCCTTGCATTAGGGTTCTATTTCTTCCTTAAATGGTTAAGAAGGACTAACCCTAGTGTTAATGGACAAGTCCCCCTCAAGTTGTCTTACAAACCATAAAATTCACTTCATCATCATATCATTAAATAAAATCCACTTAATCAAAGGCTTGTTTTGTCATGAGCTTAATCCCTAATCATGGATTAAGTTGAGGAGCTTTCCTCAGCTTAAACATCCTCATCTATTATCCTTCTATTAGGATGGTGTAATGAGTCTGTTTAATCCTTGATTATGGCTTAACCTCATTACTTAACACTAAACAAAATCCCAAAAACATCTAAATAATCACAAGTAGGTTAATGAT
Organism: Lathyrus aphaca; assembly: GCA_963966055.1. NCBI lineage: Eukaryota > Viridiplantae > Streptophyta > Magnoliopsida > Fabales > Fabaceae > Lathyrus > Lathyrus aphaca. The sequence continues at coordinate 516,276,669 of OZ014522.1, forward strand.
CTTAATCCTACACCAAAGGTGATTAAGTGTGAGAATCTGACTTCACACTTAAGGTATTCTCATTACCCCTAATCAGAGGGAAGATGTGATGAGTTTACTAAATCCATTGGTTTAGACTTAAGCTCATTAACTTATGACAAATTTCAAAAGCAATAAAAGACTGAAAACTCAAAAACAAACAATAATCGTCTCCTCCGGGATTCTTTTCTCATCTCATTCACTCACGAACGAGAACTCGCTTCTTCCGTCTAATGCAAGACAGTTTGCATCTGTGCCAGACAGATCATACACTTGAGCATAGGCAAGTAAGCAGTTCACAAGTCAATTCATCTTTCAGTCTCTTTGGGTCGAACTACGGTGTTCTGACTTCCTCATTGCACGAGAGGATACGTAGGCATAACTTAACAGTTATCGAACAAAAGTCTCTGTATATTCCCCCTCCTTCCAGCATCATTCTTTTAGCCTCATGATCTTGATCATCTTATTCCTTTTCTTACACTGACACATCATTTATACACTTCACTTCTCTTACACTGACACCTGTACATCTTTTTTCCAGCTATTTTATACACAAATTGCACTGACACTACCCCTTTAAAACACAAATCTTTTAAGCATGGATCCCGTCGAGTACGACGGACAATCTGGGTGCTAATACCTTCCCAGGTTGTAACCAACCCCCTTTCTCAGTCTCTCTGGTTCGCAACCGTCTTATCCATCTTTTCTTAGGTTTATGCAGCATTACCTTTCCCCCGGGATAAAAATGCCTAGCTGGCGACTCTATTCATCTCCAGTGAGTTCACGGCTGTGTGTCCTCATTGTTCCCTTCGCCGACCGTTCGCGTCTGTACCTTCATATGATGAAATTTTCATTTGTCGGGAGCGACAAAATGCACAAACCAAATCGTTTTCTTCTTCTTGTTTTATGTTTTTTCGATTTCATATATTTTGGTGTTATAAATTATATTAGGGTTTACGCCTCTAAATTAGGGCTTTACGATACAAGCTGTTTAAATAACTTTTATTGATGATTTGAGTTGTATGAACTGTGGGGATCACATCGATGTGATTAATTTGAAAAAATCGTATGTGGTTTGAGCAATATGACATTCGCAGGTTTTCCTATGAGTATAAATTCGCAGGTAATATTGGTGTTAATTTCGCAAGGGCAAATGTAGAAGAAGAAGTTAGCGCCCTTCTGAATTTTTGAAATTTAGTTTAATATTTTTTGTTTCTTTTCTGTTTATTTATCACAAGCGCGCACTTGTCTCAGTGGTGAAGGGATCCTTATGCAAGGCACAAGGTGTGGGTTCGAACCCAGCCTGTGGCGTTTTCTTTTTAAACTTACAATTTCTTTGGATTTTAATATATTATTGTTTGTTTTCAGTTTCAATTACGCAGGTGCACAATGGTCCAGTGGCAAAGGGTTGAGGCTGGGAGGAAAGGCAAGGCGTGGGTTCGATTCCCACCCCATGTATTTTGGTAAGTTTTCATTGTTTTTTTTTATTTCTTTAATTTGCTTAGTTATTATTATTTCTTTTAAACATGGTTAACCTCATTGGTTTTTAATTAATTAATAATTAAATTTTTTAATCATTTCATTATTTTCTTAACAATTTTTTTTAGATTTAGGTTAACATTTTAATAAAAAAAAATTATTAGTATTATTATTTTTATATTTAGGTTTATAATTAAATCCTAATTATTTTCATAAACCTAATTTTTTTCATAAACCTATTTTTTTCATAAACCTTAATTTTTTTCATAAACCTTAATTTTAAACCTAAACATTAATTTTTTCATAAACTCTAAACTCTAAAAAAATTCCTAAACCTAATTTTTTTTTTAAACCTTAACCCTGATTTTCTAAACCTTAAAACCCTAAAGTTTTTCCTAAACCTATAATTTTTTAACCTTAATCCTAATTTATTTCCTTTAACTCATTTTTATGTTATTCATTTATGATTTGCCTGATTATGTAACTGTTTTATACTTGTAATAGTTTAGCTTTATTTTCCGACTAATTATTATGTAACTGCCCCGAAGCCTTGTAATAGTGTAGGAACTGTTTATTTTTCTGCCTTTTAATTTCTGCCTTTATTTTATGTTAATTGCGTGGTTAGTAACTTAGGACGTGAAAAGATGTAAATGAATTAACTTGGACTTAGATAATTAATAACAAGATAAATATTTGAAAACAACACTCAAGTGAGCATGTCACCTCTATAAATGGTAGAGATGCTTAGAGGCCTTAATATGTATATTACATAGTGTTAGTTCATTAAATTGGTAGAAATTTTGGTAAAACAAGATTCTTCATTATGATATTGTGTCTGATATTTTGACATGCTTGTCAAGGTTTCAGTAGGTGTGATTTCTGGATTGACAAGATGTTCTTCCTAATGTCAAACCAGATGTTATGACATCTAAGGACAAAACATTTTGTTCAGATTAATTGTTTATTTATTATGCTTTGATTTTTGTGTGTGTGTGTGTGTGTATGTGATAAGTGATTATCTACACATTAGTTGGTGGTATTGTTTGAGCAATATTTCATTTGATTGGAAGAATCCTATCTTTTCTATTTTGGTTACTATTTGCATTGAAGAACCTTTGAAGATTATTCAAAATTTATGGAAGAATCAAATCTATATGTTTTCAGCATCCAAGCCCAAAATCAAGTTGTGTATGATTTATTCTGTTGTAACCCTATTTTGTTCTAGTTACAAAGATTAAGAATTATTAAGTAAGTTGTGCTTCCGGTGTTAGGGTTAGGATTGTCTTGTAATTTGTGAGTCATTCATACATCACCTAGATGTTTAAATGGGAGTGATATTTGAGTTTTAATTATGTCCTTTCTAAGCTTTTAAGTATGAATGTTTGTTCTTGATCAAAGCTTTTAAGCAAGATCAAGGTGTTGTGTTTTGAAAGAGTGTCATTCTATTTTCTTGGATAGAATTGGTAGATTATCACAGTGTGTGATTAAGGGGGGACTAAATGGGTATGCTCTTATACTATGAGTGAGGAACTCTTAGATAGAAGATAGATTGGGTAGTGATAAAGTGAAGAGTGTAAATTGAGATTGTTTAACTCTGAATTGATACTACTAATAATGGATTTCCTCCCTGGCTTGGTAGCCCACAGAGTAGGTGAGTTTGCACTGAACTGGGTTAACAATCCCTTGTGTTTTTACTGTTATACTTTATAATATACTTACCTTGTTAACATTAAGATAGTAATTTCGTCACATCGCCTTCGACATCACGTATCTAATACCAGAATTTCAATTGGTATCAGAGCAGGCATCCTATTATGTATCTAGGTGAGATCTAGAGAAGTTACTTTCTGGTATTATGGACAAGGATGTGGGATTGGTGAATAGACTACCCTTTTTGGATGGAACTAATTATGATTACTGGAAGCCAATAATGGTTTCCTTTTTGAATTCCTTCGACAACAAGGCATGAAAAGTTGTTCTGAAAGGATGGGATCATCCTGTTGTGAAAGACAAAGATGGGAAGGCCACAACAGTTTTGAAGCCTGAAAAGGACTGGTCTAAAGAAGAAGATGATCTTTCTCTTGGTAACTCCAAAGTATTGTATGCCATATTCAATGGAATTGACAAAAAAAATACTTTCAGATTGGTTAACACATGTGTTGTAGCTAAATATGCTTGAGATATTCTAAAAACTACTCATGAAAGTACTTATAGAGTAAAAATGTCTAGGCTTCAGCTGCTCACTACTAAATTTGAAAACTTGAGGATGAAAGATGATGATAGAATTCATGATTTTCATATGAACATTCTTTAAATAGCTAATGCCTCTAGTGCTATAGGAGAAACAATGTCTAAAGAAAAATTGGTAAGAAAAACTCTTAGATCTCTGCCTAAGAGATTTGACATGAAAGTCACTAATATAGAAGAAGGTCATGACATTAGCAAAATGAGAGTGGAAGAACTTATTGGATCTCTTCAAACTTTTGAGATAGGACTGAATGAGATATCTGACAAGAAGAATAAAAATAGTGCTTTTGTCTCCAACAATGAAGATTGAATAGAAGATTATGATCTAGATAATGATGAAGGCATAGCAAATGCCTTAGTGGTGCTTGGGAGGCAGTTTAATAAAGTGATCAGAAGGATGGAGAAGAAAACATGACCAGATGTCAAGAATATCTCTTCTGACATTAGCAAAGAAATAAAAGCTGAAGAGAGCTATGCTCAAGGCATAGGAATGCAATGTTATAGTTGTGATGGTTTTGGTCACAATAAACCTGAATGTCCCATACATCTCAGGAAACAGACGAGGGTGTTGTACCCCAAAATTTTCCCTCTGATTTTTAACTCTAACCGACTTTTTGTTTCGCATTTATTTGCATTATATTAAAAGCATAACATTTTTTTCCCGTCTTAATATTAGCCGGAATAATTTCTCGGAATTTACAGATAGACTTGTCAAATTAATTTTGTAACTGTGTCTAAAATCAGTGAACGAAAAAATGTCAAGTTTAAGTTTGCAAATGTTGGTAACATTAATCTGCGGTTCACGTGGTTTAATTTGATATGCTAAAAATATTTTTACGACTATTTTTGGTCATATGTTGACCAGTCTGAACAGCTTAAATGATCATAATTTTTATTTCAAAATCCGACCAAACGCTGTATTTTTCCGAGTCATTTATTTCGCGCTGATTATTTTGACGTGTCATTTTATTTTTTCGAGTACTTTGGCGCCCGATTTTTATTTTTTGAGTCCGTTTATTTTTATATTGGGTCTAGAATAAATAAATAGAATTGTTAGTTTTTATTTTAATTTTAACTATTTTATTTATTAAATTTTATTTAGTTTTAAATTAATATTTTATTGGGTTTCAAAATAAGCACTTAGGCCCATTATCATTAACCCTAATTTGGTCTTATATATACTTACTATTGGTGTTGCTAAGGAAAACAAGAAAAAGGAAAAAAGAAAAAAAGGATAGAGAGAGCGGCGGATCTGATATTGGGATACATAAACATTTTTGGTTGGCTTTTGTACACTGATATCATACTTTATACTGATGCTTATTGGTCTTATATAAACTTTTCATGTTTTGTTAACACTTAAATTTATCGTGGTATACATATGTTCTCACATCTCATGTTTGATTTGGTATGGTAGATAGAAAAAACTATTTTTATTTATTCTGTTTTATATAAACTTTTTATGTTCTCACATACATATGCTCTAACAAACGTTTTACATTCTTTTATTAACATTTTATGCTCTTTTATTTCTAATATTTTGTTTGTTAATTAATTAATTAATTTATAATATGTATATAATATATAGTATATATAACTTTAATATATAATATATAATAATGTTTATAATATGTATAATATAAAAAATATATAATATATAACTATTTTGTTAAATAAATATTTTATTTTACTTTACTATTTTTTAGATTATTCGGATCGGATCGTGTCGATACGCCGTTTGTACATTTGTGTGTATGAGTTATTTTTATGTTATTCATATACATATATTTAGATCTGCACATTTTTTTCATAACTAACTACCCTGATTTTTTCCTAAACCTTGACGATTTTGCCTCAACCATTTTTTATACGTTTTGTTTTATTATATAAGAACTATTTTTCAGGTACATTCACATGTTCGCGCATGTGCGCTTGTGTCTTAGTGTCAAGAAGGCAAGGCTGATAATCTTGAGGGCATTTTGACAAAGAAACATGGGTTTTATCTTCTTTTTCCTAATTTCTCCTAATTTTCTCTATTTTTTTAATTCTCTAATTTCTTAAATTAACTAACCTTAAATCTGTAGATTAATTTTATTTGTTTATTTTCTAAAAATCTCTTAACATTTTTTTAATTATTTATCTTCATAATTCATTCATAATATTAATTAATTATTTATTTTATTGTAAATTAATAATTTAATATAATTTTTTTTTAAAAAACTTTTTTTTATATATTTTCATAAACCATTTTATAATTTAGTTATGTTAGAGTTATTTTTATTCATTTTTAAAACTTTTTTTTTTTGTTATAGATAACCCTAAAAAAAATTTCTAAATTTTTTTATTATTTTTATTAAACCTTAATTTCATAAATCTAAAAATTTTATTTTGTTAGTAACCCTACACTTTTTCAAATCCTAAACTTTTTTCCTAAGTCTTTTGCTCTAAACCTTCTTATTTTCATTCATTCCTGTAATATTCACTGTCTGCCTTATTATTATTATTACTCTGAGTTTGTTTATCATTATTTATCATTTTTCTGCCATTATAATTATGTAATTTATTTTTCCCGCTCATATTATTATGTAACTGCCCCGAAGCCGTGTAATAGTGTAGGATTTATTTTCTCGCATTTTATTTATTGATTTATTTTATTTACATGGTTAGTAATAATAGGGAGTGCAAAACTTAATTGAAAATAAATTGAACTTAGACAATTAAAAAAAAGAAAAATATTTGAATATAATCACTCACACACGTAAGTCGATCGTCTTACGATCGCCATCTGCACCTTCTAGGGTTACCCCCTCTCAGTTTCCTTATACAAATGGTCAAGTCCCTCGAAAATGGGGGTGTCTTAAAAAGCAAAGTCCCTACAGAATAAAATCATCATTGTCCCTTCAGATTAAAAGATCAAATCCCTACGAGGTTGCCTACGATATAGTGATCTTGTCCCTTCGGTAAATACGATGTAGTCCCTACGAATTGCTAAAGACACCCCTTAAGTTGCCTTCATTGACCATACGATGACCCTACGCCCGTCCCTCAAACAAATCTAAGGTAATGACTACCTACTCCATAATAGTATGAACAGTCTTACCCTTGAAAGAAAATGAAAGAACATGAAAGACTAGTCTAGGGTAGGTACAACTTAGTTACTTGCTCACATTTAAAAAAATATTTTTCACACCTCACTCTTTTCAAACATCTTCAAAAACAAGATTTTGTATACATCCATACGAGGATCATTACAAAGTACTTAGACAAATTTCTGAACACACACTACACTTTCCTTTCTCAAACGAATAAGTGAGCTAAGTAACTAAGGGCCCATGGATAACCATAGATATAAAGGGTGCTTACACATTCCCTTTATATAACCAACCCCCGAACTCAAGTCTTTTAAAATAAGTATTTATTGTTCTTGTATGCCCTTTCCATATGGATAAAATAAAAGTCGGTGACGACTCTTGCTATCCGCAACATAAATAAAAATTCAGTTCTCCCACCGTGTTACAGAGGGTTTTACTATGGCTTGGTCGGATGAGGAGTTTGGAAATGAAATTGAAGAAGAATCTACTAAGGATGTTACTGCCCTAACTGGGAGATATTACTCTGACTCTAGTAATGATGAAGTGACCGTTGAAGAACTGGCAGCCTCCTACAAAAAGTTGTTCCTTAGAAGTGAAAAAGTTTGTAAACAAGGAGAGAAACAAAAAGGGCTTATAATTCAACTGGAGGTTGAAAAGGAAGAACATCTTGAAATAGTCTCCAAACTGAAGAATGAGGTAACATTGCTTAAATTTAAACTTGATCAAATGACCAAGTATGTCAGAATGGTGAACAACAGTTCAAATACTTTAGATGAGATTCTACATGTTGAAAAGATATTTGGAGATATGACTGGTATAGGGTTTATTAGAGGAGAATAACCTATCTCAAATCATGTTCACTCTGAGGTCAAACCCAAGATGTTGAATCAAATGCCTTAACATTATGACAAATGACTAGGAAACTACATAAGAAAAAATTTCAGAGATGGAGATGTCATTACTGTGGGCGCTTTGGTCATATAAAGCCCTTCTATTCTAGATTATATGGATTCCCTATGCCTATTCTCAAAACCATGTCAAATCAAAACATTTATATGAGCAAAAAGCAATGTATTCCCAGGGTTAATGTTACTAGTCTAATAGCTTATACTTTTATCATAACTACAGGTAAGGAAGCATGGTATTTTGATAATGGTTGCTCTAGACACATGACTGGGATTGAACACTTATTGGTAGACTTGAAGCCCTTTTCCCCTAATCATGTGATATTTGGTTATGGATCCAAGAGAGAGAGAGAGAGAGAGAGAGAGCAAATGGGTTGGAAAGATGAAGTGTTCAGGAGTCCCAAGTCTTGATAATGTGATACTAGTCAAAGGTTTGACTGCAAACCTAATTAATATTATTCAACTGTGTGATCAAGGGCTAAATGTTAACTTCAGTAAATCTGAATGTTTAGTTACTAATGAGAATAATGAAGTCATTGTGAAAGGAGTCAGATTTAAAGACAATTGTTATAAAATTTTAGCCATTCCACCACATGTATTCTAGCAAAAGAAGAAGAAAGAGGTTGTTGTGAATGCAAAATTGAATAGAAAATCAAGATGTCACACCAAAAGATTGAACAACTCACTACTTCAAAAGTGGTGAAACATGTTCATAAGGACTTGGTGGAACCTATACATATGATAAATATTGATGGTATTAATACTAGTATTTATGATAGGAAGAAACATAATTGTCTCCATTTGTATACATCTGAAGTTAGGCACATAGCAGATAGAGATAGTTGTTTTCAACTTATGTGGATGAAACAAATGTTGATTGATTGTAATGTTACACAGGATGCCATGACATCATATTGTGACAATCTGAATAATATAAACATCTCCAACCAACATAGTAGGATAAAAAATTTTAATCTATGTCACTAGTTCATAAGGAAGTTAATTAAAGACAAGACGATTGTCTTAGAACATGAGACTATTAAGGAGAAATTGTCTCACTGTGTTACTAAAGCTATAATAGATAATCATTCTGAAAATATGAGGGGTAAATTAGGAATCTATTTCCCTGAAGGCTTAAAGCAATTAATTACATGTGGGAACATCATTAAGGACATATTATGGTTTCAAGATTTAAATTGTCAATTAGTGATTTATGGGAATATTTTTTCCTTTTCCATTTTTATCAATCAAATTAATTTCCCTCTTCAAGTACAATATTTTCGAAATGTCCTTACACGTTACCTTGTCTCTCGTTTCGCTCTCAACTACTACTTCATCTTCCATACTCTGCAGAGAAAATGTTGTACCTCTATTCTCTCTACTCCTAACCATGCCAAAATGTCGCAACAACATGGTTCATCTTCCTCCAATAAGCTTTCTACTACCGACTCTGCATCTGATTCTAGGGATAAACCTATGCACATTATCTAGGAAGAGGGTAAAAAGATTATTCCTCTTTTGGTGATACCTTATGGCGGTGATGGTGCGAAGAAGACTAGAACTTCTCCTATCAAAGTTTCAGTAGAATCAACTCAAGGTAATTATTTTGGCATTTCTTCACCTCTTTCCATAGTTGCATGTCCTCCTTTTGAGGTTATTATTAATCAAACTCACTCTAAGAAGGATTTAAATGTTGAAAACCTTCACAAGCTGGCTAGCTCTGTGTTTAAGGATGCTGCAATAAATGTTGAAACATCTCCTGATGGAAATAATGTTGTTTTTGATGACATTGTTAACCTAGATGATATTCCCTCTGACAATGACCTGCTGGTAAATGCTAACTCTAGTGTGGCCAAAAAATTGAAGAATATAAAAGTTAAATATATTGCTCAGATCTCCCATGCTAAAGGGATCCAAAAGCAGGTTGTTAAGATCTTCTCTGGCAGTCCCCCCAAGTATGGAAACAAGGATGCCACCAAGAAAAGGAAGATTGTTATGTTTGGTTTTGGATCAGATTACAATGTTGAAGTTGATGTTAAGGACATCACACATGTGAAGAAAACTGTTGTTGAACCACCAAAATCCTGGAGTAAGGTGATGATAAAAAAAGAGGAAAACAAGAACTGAATTTGTCTTTAAAGATGATTTTGAAGATGATGTCCAAGACATCACTCATGTTAAAAAATATGCTATAAAGAAGACTGTGGTAAAGGTTCCTGATGCTCCTCTAGATAATATATCCTTTCACTATGCTGCTAGAGTGAGCAAATGGAAATATGTCGACCAACGAAGGTTGGATCTTGGAAGAGAACTTGGACCTGATGCTTTAGAATGCAAGGAAATAATAGAACTTGTATCCTTTGCTTGTATTCTAAAAACTGTTACTCGATTTGCCAAATGATATGATACTCTAGTGAAAGAGTTTATTGTCAACCTTACTGAAGATTGTGTTGATGGGAAGTATAAGGACTTCAGAAGAGTTTATGTTAGAGTAAAATGTGTTAGCTTTTCTCCTACTATGATCAACCACTATTTGGGTAGAAGCAATGATGCTCAACCTAAGCTAGAAGTCACTGATAATCTAGTATGTAAAGAAATAACTGCTAATAAAATAAAAAATTGGACTATGAAGAATAAACTTTTACTGGGTTGCTTAGTGTGAAGTATGCAATGCTACATATAATTGGTGTTGCCAATTGGGTGCCTACCAACCACACCTCATTGCAACTGAACTGGAAATATTCATTTATGTTATAGGAACCAAGGCTAAATTTGATTATGGCAATTATATCTTTTATCAGACTATGAAGCATGCAAGTACTCTGGATGTGAAGTTTCAGATAGCTTTCCCTCTCTTCTCTATGGAATTATCTTAAGTCAGTATCCTAGGATTCTCATTGACACTGACTCTGTTTGCAAAGGAGATACTATTATGTCCTTTCATTATAAGTTGTTTATAATAACACATGTCCCAAATATTATTGTGATATCTGCTGGAACATCTTCCAATAGTAAATCTGTCAACAAGTCAGTTGTTCTCTTTGAGATCAAATATGCTTGCAAAGAGCTGGAAGCTAGGAAATAAAGGTTTGAAAGTTTGATCAGGTTGCTTGAGCAGGCCAAAGATGCATGTGTTGAGAAAAATGAGTCTGGTGGTAATCCTAATGGTGAACATAATGTTGATACTGCAGGCTCTACTGAGAGTAACTCTAGTTCTGATGCTGATACTGATTATGTATATTCAATTTCTGATGAAGACAAGTGATTTGACTGGTTAACTGTGATATTTTTTGTTGTTTTCTTTTTTATTTCCTTTAACAGTGGTCCTATTTATTTTGGCTCTGTAAGAGCATGGTTTTGTTAACTCCTGACTTGGTTTCTGCACTTTTAGTCCTGGCTTTCTTTATGGATGAATGTTTTATGGATGCCCTTTTAACTGCTTGTATGGTTTTCTCTTTTCTCAGTTTCTCTAATTATGGCTAAAAAAGGGAGTGGTGGTTTCATGTGTTCCAATTGTTGTTCTCTTTGCTCTTGGAGTTATGGCTTGAGGTTGATGTTTTTTTTCTGCTGCTAGTTTTCTCTGATGATGTGATGTACCTGTATCTATTGATGTGTTCTCTTGGTAATTTTTGCTCTAATTGTGTTTTATCCAAAATTTGCCAAAGGGGGAGATTGTTAGTTCTTTGAATTGGTGGAAATTTTGGTAAAACAAGATTCTTCATTATGATGTTGTGTCTGATGTTTTGACATGTTTGTCAAGGTTTCAATAGGTGTGATATCTTTATTGACGAAATGTTGGTAATGTCAAACCAGATGTTATGACATCTGAGGATAAAACATTCTATTAAGATTGATTGTTTATTAATTATGATTTGATTTGTGTGTGTATGTATGATAAGTGATTATCTGCACATTAGTTGGTGGTATTGTTTGAGCGGTATTTCATTTGATTGGAAGAATAATATCTTTCCTATTTTGATTGCTATTTGCATTGAAGAACCTTCGAAGATTATTCAGCATTTATGGAATAATCAAATCTATATGTTTTCAGCATCCAAGACTAAAATCAAGTTGTGTATTATTTATTCTGTTGTAACCCAATTTTTTGTTAGTTACGAAGATTAAGAATTATTAAGTAAGTTGTGCTTCCGGTGTTAGGGTTAGGATTGGCTTGTAATTTGTGAGTCATTCATACATCACTAAGATGTTTGAATTGGATTGATCTTTGAGTTGTAATTATGTCCAATCCAAGCTTTTAAGCATGAGTGTTTGTTCTTGATCAAAGCTTTTAAGCAAGATCAAGGTGTTGTGTTTTGGAAAAGTGTTCTTCTGTTTTCTTGGATAGAATTGATTGATTATCACAATGTGTGATTGAGGGGGAGTGAGTGGGTATGCTCATATACTAGGAGTGAGGAACTTTTATGTAGTAGTTGCATTGGGTAGTGATTAAGTGAATAGTGTAAATTGGGATTGTTTAACTTTGAATTGATACTACTAATATTGGATTTCCCCCATGACTTGGTAGCCCCCAGAGTAGGCGAGTTTGCACCGAAATGGGTTAATAATTCCTTGTGTTTTTACTAATATACTTTATATTATACTTACCTTGTTAACATTCAGATAGTAATATCGTGACATCATCTTCGACGTCACGTATCTGATACCAGAATTTCACACAGTGTGGTAGTTTAGAGCACTTGCCCATGTGAGGTGAGAGGTTCTGTATGTAATACCCCGTAAATTTATTTAATGCTCTGAATGATATTATTTTATATCAATAATGTTTCAGGATGCTCTGAGAGATTTTTAACAAAAATAATTTGAGCAGTCAGCGAAAATTATTTACATTAATTAATATTATCTAACTCAGAGGTTTTATTAATTATGGATTAAGAGACATTTTTGGATACTCTCTATTTGGACCTGTTATGGGGGAAAATAGGTTTTCCCGTATAATCTAAGTTTTCTTTCCTTTACATTTCATAATATTAGAAACATAGTAAGAAGAAAAGAAAAAAGGAAAAGAGAAATAAGGAAGAAGAAAATCTTGAAGAAGAGGAAGAGCTCTTGATCATTCAAGTTTCCATCATCCTTTCATCTCTCAATCATCTTGCTAGAGGTGGGTTCTTAGTTAGATAATTTTGTTTTAGATTTTGGTTGAGTTTTAGAAGTTCATGAGTTTAGGGTTTTGATAGAAAAATTGTAGAATTGGTAGTTTTAACGGTTGAAACCCGATAAAAATGCATGAGTAGGTTGATAATATGTATAGAAACTTTTGTTGAGAATCATTTCTGGTGTTTGATACGAATCAGACAAATTTCGGGAAATTTTGTATTTTGAAACGCATTTGTTTTTGCTTACTGAATGCAAGTAACTGATTACCCTCTAGGTAGTAACCAGTTACCTGTTGAAAATTTGGGATTCCTAGGCGCATTTTACACTAGTAACCGGTTACCCTCTGGGTAGTAACCGGTTACCACTGTTATGCACAAAAAAGTATTAAATTATTCCAACTTTGAAATTTCATAACTTCTTCCTCGTGTATCCGATTTAAGTGTTCTTTATATCGTTTTGAAGCTAAAAATATGTACTTTCTTATGATACCAAGAAATATTATTTGTACCCGACTTTTTCGATTAATCGTAATATGTTAATTAGGGAAATTGTGAGCTATAGAGAATAAAAAGAATTAACTTGTGAAATGCTTAGGATTACCCTAGGTTGTTGCGAAACCGTTAGCGTGCTATACACTAGGCCTCCGTAATAGTCTGAGTAAGTCTTGAGGTGGGTGGATCTGGGTCCCATGGGAAGCATTTGTAAAGGCTAGAGGTGTGTATTTCGAGAGAGGGCCCCCGTAAGTCTAGTGTAAGTCTTGAGGTGGGTAGATATGGGTCTCACGGGAAGCGTCCGTTAGACTCCAGGCGTGTATGTACATTATCCCTCTGGGAAGTCTGATTAAGTCTTGAGGTGGGTAGATCTGGGTCCCACATGAAGCATCCGTAAAAGCTTGAGGGAGTACTACACGGGGTTATTTGGGGAGTCTTGTGAAAGTCTTAAGGTGGGTGGATCTAGGTCCCATGGGAAGCATCCGTAAAGACTCAAGGTGAGTATCGCATCGAGTCCTCTGTAAAATCTTGTGTAAGTCTTGAGGTGGGTGGATATTGGTCTCACGGGAAGCATTTGTAAAGGCATGAGGTAGATGTCATACTCGTATAGTGTCGAGAGTGTTATATAGATTTTGTTCCATCTTACTTTAGTTTCTTGTGAGGTAGTTACGAAAGACTCGAGCTATATTTTAGATTGAACCTTTAGAGCCGAGAGAACTCTAAGATAGGGAACTCACTGAGATGTTATTATCTCACCCCATGTTGTTGTTATATTTTTACAGGTACTTCAGGTTCCGCGAAGGGTAAGGATAAGGACGTTTGATTATCCTTGCTTGTTCGATGGCTTTCTTCCGCTGTGGACTTTTGAGATCTTCGGATCTAGTTCTTAGACTTTTATTTTTGAACATCTTGTATTATTATAGCCTATTATATTAGTACCTTATGTTGTAGTGACTATACTTATGCAATGTCTTACTAAGAACTTGTTTTATTTCAGTACCAAACTTAAATTTATATATGAAAAATATATTTTGATGTATGTCTTTTATATATGGGTGTTGCACCCCAAAATTTGCTCTCACCTAGACAATACATTGTGTACTAAGGTGTCCAAAGAGGTTCACAAGGTTCACAAGATTCACAAGGTATCTCAAGAGGTTCACAAGGTTCACAATTAGTCACAAAGTTTGACAATCCCCTCAGACAATGCATCCTCCTAAGCAATGCATCTTAAACTAGGGTTTTGGATTTCATCAGGCTAAATGGACTTCCAAGACTTCAAGTGAGCTTCATATCATCCTATATGTATTTAAGAATCCCTATGTCATGTTTCAAGGCTTTCCCAAAAATTTTACTCAGTCAGATGATCAGATAGGCTAAAATCAGTCAAAGTAGTTAAAAAGTCAAACTGAGGTCAACTGTGGTCAAACCAAAGTCAAACTTCATGATTTTTTGCCAACATCAAGTATATAAAGTAAAATTAATCATTTGATCAAGGGTTGATGATGATTCATCAAGGAGATTTCAGATCATCAAGAATCAGGAGTTTCTAAATTAGGGTTTTCATAGGAAAAGTCAACTGAACTTTGACCAGCCATAACTTTCACATGCTTCATCAAAAGTTTTCCATCCAAAGCTCATTTTTAAGGAAATTGAATTATCTACAACTTTATGTCTCACAAGCCAAGCCCAAAAATGCTTCATTTGGAAGGTATGAGCTAAGACATTATAGGTCATTTTAAAAGTCAACAAAAAGTCAACATCTTCCAAAGAGCATAACTTGAGAATGGTAAAAGATATGGACATGAGACCAAAGAGGTTGGTTAGAGGACTCTCTAAGCTTTCCAAAATGTCCAATAACACCTTTATATCTTTAAAATTGAGGGATTTGTGCCTTTTCAAAGTTGGGAAATGTTTGAGGGGTTTGTGAAGCAAATGAAGTCTTAAAACCAAATTTTGCCAAATGAGCCTACCAAACTCCAACCCAATCTCAAAGATAATACTAAGCACGACCATATGGCAAAGATTTTTTATTTTTATTTATTATTTATTATTTATTTGAATTTTATTCATTTAAATTCAATTTAAATATAAATTAAATATAAAAAATCAAATAATGATGGAAATCTTTGATTGAAAATCATTGAGACTATATTTAGAATGTGTGGAAATCTTTGATTGAAAATCATTGAGACTATATTTAGAATGTGTGGAAATCTCTTGAAAACAGATTGGACCAAAAATAGTATGATTTCATTTGATTTTTGAATATTTGAATGGTAAGATTTCTTCATGATCAAGTAATGAAAATCCATGATGTAAAGGCCCAAATTCTTACCTAATTTGATTATACTATAAGTGCATAACCTAGACAAGCATAAAGGGACGAATTTTGGCAGTCAAGAACATCAAAACACAACTTCAAAAAATTCATACAAAAGCTTGATTCGGTTTCAAAGCTAGAGGTACTTTAAGGACAATTTAAAGATTGCAATAGCTTCTTGATGATTCATTGATCATGTAGCAACCATCATCATCATTCATAGTGCCATGAAAAGCACAAACCGAATCACGTCTCCTTCTTTTACATTTTTTCGTTTTCGTATAATTAACCACTATTGTTTGAATTTAATGCCTGATTTGTGTTTGTTATGATCCATAGATGCTTTCTGGATAGTTTTCATGAAGCTCCCTGTCCGGAATACCGTTCTGCCATTATTAGGGTTTATACCTCTAGATTAGGGCTTCCTAATTCACTTAATATAAATGAATCATAAGAACATGATTGGATTGTGTGTGCTGTAAGGATCATGTTGATCTAACCAATTGGATGAAATTTCATGTATTTCGTATAGATTGAGTTTCGCAGGTTGTGACGCGCATGAAAATTCGTAAGAGAATTCGTAGGAAAATTCGCAGGTAAACCTGCGAATTCAAGGAAGAAGATGACTGAAGGCGCGCGAAATTCTGATTTCAAATTTTAGTTTTAATATTTAATCAATTGTGTGTGTATTATATCACAAACGCGCAGGTGGCCCAGTGGCTTTTGGTGTACGCATATGGACTTCAGGACCTGGGTTCGATCCCCAGGTTCTTTCTTTTTTATTCATTGATTTTCTTGTTTTTCAGGTTTATGATATAAGGGCTTGGGTTCATTCCATATCAACTAAGCTTGCGCAGCCCAGTGCAACCCCATCAAATTGGTAATGGGGAGGTCCTGGGTTCAAATCCAGGCCTCCCCCTTTTTTTTTAAACTTTATTTTGCTATTTTCTTAATTATTTTAATTATATATTATCTAATTATTTAATTTGTTTTATATTAAAATTAAAAAAACTCTATTTTAAATATTAATCAAATTATATTTTTATAAATATCATAATATATTTTATAAATAATTTTGTATATAATTTTATTATTCATAATTTGTAAATAATTTATTTAAGTTTTAATTAACTATTTAAACCTAAAACATAAACCCTAATTTTTCTTAAATAAAAATGTAAACCCTAATTTCTAAAAAAACCCTAATTTTTATTAACCATAATTTTTATTAACTTTAATATTTAACTTAATTTTGTTATAAACTATAATTAAATAATTAATCATTTTTTGTTATAAGTAATTATTATTTGTTTATTATTATTATAATTATTCTATTTTCTTCTAAAAAATTTCTAAATGTTTATTTAATTTAAAAAGTAATATTCTCTTAAATTTTTATCTTCTTTATATTTTTACTAACCCTTTCTTATTATTATTATTATTTCATTATTACTAATATTTAAGTAATTGCTTATTTATTTTCTATTTTATCGTTATTATTATTATTTCCGATTATATTGTAACTATCCCAAAGCTTTGTAATAGTTTAGGTTTATATTGAAATTCTGGGATCAGATATGTGATGTCGAAACAGATGTTTAGACACTGATATCCTAAACAATAAATTAATGAGCTAGTAAATTAAGTAACACAGGAAATTTGTTAACCCAGTTCAGTGTATCTCCACACTTACATCTGGGGGCTACCAAGCCAGGATGGAAATTCAATATAAGTAATATCAATTAGGGAGTTAAACCAATCAGTTTAATCCTTCACTTAATATCTACCCAAGGAAATTTCTATCTAAGACTCTACTTAAATATGAGTACCTACTCACTCCCCATCAATCACACAGTGATCTCTAACTTAGAATGATTAATAAGTTTGAAGTCACACTTCAGACAAACCAGCTTGATCTTACTTATAAGTTTCAATCAAGACACAATTCACTTTTTGCTTAAAAGCTTATAAAGTGAATAACACACAAATAAAACCTGCTTGAGTAACTAGCTTCACAAACACACTTGACACTCTGCTTAAAAAAATCGTTGGCTTTACTTGAGTGTATCAGTTTCTTAAATAGATGTTGAGTTTGTGGGCTTTTTGCAAATTTTCCAGAATTGTAATTTCTAAATCCCACAGTTATCTCCTTGAATAAAGGTGAGTTAGTTTTCTGTTTTAAATCCCACATTTATCTCCTTGAATAAAGGTGAGTTAGTTTTATGTTTTCTTTACACTGGAACTAGATAACTTAACTTCCTAAAGAGGCGCCTTGGAGTGCTCACCCTTTAAATTTATTTCCAGATATTTACTCCTGATTTTAAGCACTTCTGTTGCGTATCACTTAGGGCAGATAGCAGGTTCGCGATGTCACAACATCTGGTGTGACATCTTGATGTCCTGAACTAAGTTCATAACTTTTACTTTGTTTGTCAAACATTCTGCCAATTTCTAACATCTACATATATTTTTGCTTTATTTTTATTGTAAATATATTAACTGTGTGGTTAGTAACTATAGGGTGTGCATAACATGTTCGTGATTAAAATTAATTTAGAATAATTAATTAAATAAGATAAATACTTGAATATAAACACTCACACACGTAAGTCGATCTTTGATCGCCATCTTGCACTTTCTAAGGTTACCTCTCATGTTGCCTATTTCAAAGGTCAAGTAAGGTGTCTTAAGCAAAGTCCCTTCACAAATATCATCAAGTCCCTTCATTCTATAAGATCAAGTCCCTTCGAGGTTGCCTACGATAAATGATCTTGTCCCTTCGAATAAAAGATGATAAGTCCCTACGAATCGCTAAAGACACCTTACAGTTGCCTACATTCAGATTGTCCATATACATGTCCCTTATCACATCCAAGGTAATGACTACCTATTCATTAATAATAGGGATAGTCTTACCATTGAAAGAATATAAGAAAAGTAAAGACTTAATATATGGTAGGTTTCTCTTAATTACTTGCTCACACATTTCAAAATACATTTTACACTTCACATTTCAAACAAATTTTCAAAACAAAGTCTTTATATACATCCACATGAGGATCATTATAAAGTACTTAGAAAATTCTTAATCACACACTACACCTTTCTCAAAACAATTTAAAGTGAGCTAAGTAACTAAGAGCCCATGGATAACCATGGATATAAAGGGTGCTAACACCTTCCCTTTGTATAACCTACCCCCCGAACTCAAAATCTTTTTAAGGTCTTTCCTGTTCTTTTATGTCCTTTCCTTTTGGATAAAATAAAAGTCGGTGGCGACTCTTGCTATCCGCAACCGTTATAGAAAGTCAGTTCTCCCACCGTGTTATAGAACTGGCGACTTTGTTGGGGACTTAATAAAAGAGGGGTACCTTTAGGAATTAGATCACTTAAATTGTTTGCCTTGTTTGCTTTATATTACTTGTTGGGCTTTATTTGTGAAAGATCCTAACTTGGATCTAGTGTACCTTAGGTAAATGGAAATAGACCAAGGAAACTGTACGGCGTATACCGATATGGTTGATCTGGTGGACATAGTTAGTGTGACTTCTTGGTTGGTGCTTATGTTCCTTAAGTAAGTTGAGGATAATATGAGGCTGCCATATGTTGTCAATACACTAACTAACCTTTAGAACCCTAGTCATCCCATCTTGGCCTTTAGAAAAGTAGTGAGATAACCGACTTTGGTGAGAACTGAAGTTGGTTGATACTCGATGCTACACTCATTGAGATCCTAAACTTGGAGGGTTTTGGTTGGCAAGTAAGTTGCCTACTGAACAACCACCCTTGTGAAGGATCAATGATATTGAGATCCCTTAGAACCTAGTTACTTTATAGGACAGGATGAACCATCTAAACTTCAGGGGAGGGTACTTACCTTTAAACCTCATGCAAGCCTTCAAACCTAGGGCTATTGCGTGACTTGTTTGTGTGTGCCACATGTTTGTGATTGTGCATAACATCATAACATCATTATGCATCATAAGAATAGCATTTTCACTAACCATTTCAAGGACCAAAGGATTTATCTTTGTTCTTTGTTGCAGGTCATGGCTTCTGCTCGTAGGAATACTATACAGATCAACTTTGTAGGGATACCTTCTAAGCTTAAGGAATTAGTCTCTCAAGTTTCTAAAAGATCCCAGTTCATCAAGAAGCATGGTCACCTACTTGACTTGGTTACTTAAGGATTTGATGAAGACATGATGAGTGTCTTGTTTCAGTTCTTTGACCCTAAACATCATTGTTTCACATTCCCCGACTATCAGCTGGTTCCCACAATGGAAGAATTCTCTAAACTACTGGGTATTCCTATCCTTGATCAAAGACCTTTCACAGGCTTAGAGAAAGAGCCTAAACCTGAAGTCATTGTTGCAGCCCTACATTTGAAGAAATCAGACATTGTTCTACAAACAAGAAGTGGAGTTAAGGGTATTCTTGCTAAGGTATTGATGGAGAAAGCTCAGGTATTCTTGGAGGCTATGAGCTATGATGCTTCTGAGGAGATCTTAGCCTTATTAATCTATGGCTTAGGGTTGTTCCCTAATCCAGACCAGTTCATAGACGTATACGCCATCAACATATTTCTGGCTCATAATCCAGTGCCTACATTACTTGGAGACATCTTACACTCTCTTCATACCCGTACTACAAAGGCACGAGGAACTCTGATATGTTGTATAACTCTATTATCTAGGTGGTTTATTTCTCACCTTCCTCGATTAGTGATGAAGAATGAACAAAGGTTCAGGTGGTCTAAGAGAATCATGTCACATTCTCATTCAAATATTCATTGGTGCTCTAGATCTATGGAGAATGTTACCATCATTGACCGTTATGGGGAATTCCCTAATGTGCCACTCCTTAGCATAAGAGGGGGCATTACCTACAATCCTTCTTTAGCTCTACAACAGTTTGGTTATGCTCGGAGTAATGGTCCTCATGAAATGCTCATTCAAGGTATTGTGTTCGACTACGACAACGATCTTCAAGGTTACCGTCAAAGGTTCATACGAGCATGGGGTAAAGTAAACAAGGTTGACAGCAAGACTCTGGAACCCAAGTACACTATTCCTATGGAACCTTATCTCAAATGGGTGCGATCTCGTGCTCAGACTCTTATGATGCCATATCCTGCTATCCTGCCAGTTACCATGGAGCCTGTTGCTGAAGGAGATACTTCTTATATCATTCTTCATCCAGACATGCCCACTGACATGGAGGAGTTACAAAGGTCTTGGATCCAGTTGAAGGAGCAAAGGGATACTTTTGAGACTCATTTCAAAGCTAGTCAAGAAAAAATTCTGGAGCTGACAAAACAACTTCACGAGTAGCGGAATCTCAACTCATACCTCAACACAAAGAGGAAACGTCCATGGGAGACTTAAAACCCAATTTTTTGTATTCATTTCATTTTTGTTGTAAGCCCAAGAGGAAAACAAGTTTATTGATTACTAATAAAAGTTTACTTTCTGGTTGTTTAAACAAATTTAAATCCTGCGGTCCTTGAAAACATTGCATATGCATTCACATACCATGTCATTGCATCACAGGTTTCTTATGAACAAGTATCTTATCTTCTCGCTGTTTATTTTAGCAGAAATGGCTCTTGAACAGACTGTCAAAGATCTCCAGGCTCAGAATGCACAATTCCAAGAGTTGATTCTGAGTTTGTCCAAGGGGCAAGATGAGCTGAAGACACTGTTGGCTAAGAAGAAGAAGAAGAAGAAGAAGACTAGAAGATCAGGAGGCCTTATCAATCTGGGAAGAAGGTTCAGGGGTCCTATCAAGGTTAAGGAACAGATTGAGGATTCTGAGTCTGAAAATTCTGAGAAAGAGGGAGGTAGTCTCCATGATACTGTGGGAGATTCTGATTCTGAGGCAAATTATTATCATGATCCTGCTAGTGAAGAAAAGCACAAAATGTTGGTGGACAGAATGAATGCCATGGAATTGCAAAAATCTTCTGGGCTTGATTTTGAAGATTTGAGTTTAGTATCTGGAGTGGTTATACCTATTGGTTTCAAGGTTCCTGTGTTTGTAGTGTATGACGGTGTCTCATGTCCCAAGCTGCATTTAAGATCCTATGTCCGGAGGATTCAACCATATACTGCTGACAAGAAGTTATGGATTCATTTCTTCCAAGAGAGTTTGTCTGGAGCTCAATTGGAATGGTACTATCAATTGGAAAGTGTTAATATTCGTGATTGGAATGATCTTGCTGAGGCCTTCTATAGGCAATACCAATATAATGCTGATTTAGCACCTACTCGCATGCAACTCCAAAGCATGTCAATGGGTGCTAAGGAGAGTTTCAAGGAGTATGCCCAGAAATGGAGAGACCTGGCTGGCAGAGTTCAACCTCCTCTGACTGACAGGGAACTGGTGGATATGTTTATGAGTACGCTGAATGGTCCTTTCTATAGACACCTCATTGGAAGCTCATCATCTGGTTTCACCAAGCTAATAATGACTAGAGAACGTGTGGAGAGTGGTATAAGAAGTGGTAAGATACAGGTGGGTGTCTCTTCATCAAGCACTGCTAAGAAGCCCCCTAGTGGAAAGAAGGAGTATAATGTTGTGTATGGTCAACATAGTCGTAACAGGAGTCACCAATCTGTGGGAGCAGTTCACATTTCCAATCCTACTCCTGCAGCACCAGAACAACAATAAAACAATCAACAAAAGCCTAGAAGACAGTTCACCAAGATCAATATGTCACTGGCCCAAGCCTTGCAACACATGTTGAAAGGGGAACTCATTACTTTGAAGGACCCTCCTCAGAATCCTAATACTTCCTCTCCTCGATACAATCCTAATGCAAGATGTGCCTATCATTCTAATAGTCCGGGACATGACACCAACAACTGCTGGGTGTTGAAAAGCAAGATTCAAGACATGATTGAAGCTGGAGAAATTGAATTTGAGCCTCCTGGAACTCCAAATGTGATCACTGCTCCCATGCCCAATCATGAGAAGACTGTTAATGTTGTTGATAAAGTTTCATATGTTTCCTCAGTAGCAGATGTGACTACTCCACTATCCATTATCAAGAAGAAGTTGGTGCAGGCAGGATTCTTTCCAGGTTGCAACGAAGACTGTTTTTATTGTGCCTATAAACCCGATAGTTGCTGGAAGTTGAAGGATGCTATTCAACGCCTCATGGACAATTACACTATATTGTTTGAGAGGACACCTTATGTGGAAAGTATGTGTGAACATTTGACTCAAAGTACGAAGCTTGAAGATGTAGCTATGGTTGACAAAGTGCCAGTAAAGATTACCTCCAAAGGCCCTGTCAAGATCACCTCTAAGGGGGCCTTGTGAAGACTGTTGCTGAAGCTAGAGTGGTTCCCATGATTATTACCACTCCTAGCCCTGTTCCTTATACTTCTGATAAAGTTATACCCTGGAATTATGGTTCCGATGTTTACATCCATGGTGTCAAGCAAGAACCTCTGACTGATGCACTTGTTACTGATGATAATCTTGATGTTGATAATATTGTTGGATCTAGTAAGATCACTAGAAGTGGAAGAATTTTCTCTCCTCAGGCTACCTCCAAAGGTGCAGTTACTCCAACTACTATCTCCAATTCTGGGCCAAGTACTGATGCTCGGGGCAAAGGTCCCGTGGTTGAACCTGTGCAAGCTGAGGCACCGACTGCTGAAAAATCTCTCTAAATAGATGGAAGAAGTGCTGAAGATCATTCGCAAGAGTGATTATGATATTGTTGACCAGTTGGAGCATACCCCTTCCAAAATCTCCATGTTATCTTTGATGTTGTGTTCTGAGGCTCATGCTAAATCCTTAATCAAGTTCTTGAAGACTGCTCATGTGCCAAATGAGATTTTTGTGGATCAATTTGAGAATTGTGTTGCACATCTGACTTATGATAATGGGTTAGGCTTTTCTGATGCTGACTTGACTCCTGCCAAAAGAAACCATAACAGAGCTTTGCATATCTCTATTGAATGTAAAGGCACTACCTTATCTCATGTGTTGGTAGACAATGGTTTTTCATTGAATGTGCTCCCCAAAGAGGTTCTGGACAAGCTCAACCCTGAAGATGTTGTGTTAAGACCAAGTAATGTGGTGGTAAGGGCCTTTGATGGCTCAAGAAGAGTGGTACATGGAGAAGTAGATCTCCCGATCAAAGTAGGCTCTCAAGTCTTCGACTCTACTTTCTATGTAATGGATATTCGTCCTGCGTACTCCTGTTTGCTTGGGCGCCCATGGATCCATGAGGCAGGTGCTGTGACTTCCACTTTACATCAGAAGATGAAATATCCGGTGAAAGGAAAGATTGTCACTGTTTATGGTGAAGAAGATTACATGGTCAGTCATGTGAATACTTTTAAATATGTTGAGATGGAGGGTGAATTTGTTGAGACTCCTTGCCAGACATTTGAGGTTGTTCCTTGGGTCGTTCCTACTACTGAAGCTCCCCCTGTTGTTAAAAGAGTTCCGGTGATTACCAGAGTACCTCCTACAATGGCCTCCCTTAAAGATGCTAGAGTTGTGGTTGAAGAAGGTGGTTGTACTATTTGGGGTCAGCTTCCTGACATCCCTTACAAGTCTGACAAGTTTGGTTTGGGTTTCACTGCAGAATCCCAGAAGGCTGTTCGTCGTGCTCGTGCTGTTCGTATCACCAATCAAGGGTTCATGAGAGATCAAATCAATGTTGTGGGTGACTATAGTGAAGTTTACAACCTGGATGATTGGATCTTTCCTACCATGGGTGATGGGCTCAACAATTGGAAGACCGAAGACGTTATTCCTATCTCCTTTAGTCAGGAGTAAATACTATTACTGTGTTTATATTTTAAGTTTGTAATTTTGAACAATTAAACTTTCAAGCCTTGTGTCTGGCCCGGGGCACAATGGTATGCTTGTTTCGGGATGTCATTTCATTTGCATACTTCATTCAATAAAAATCAATGGACGTTTCGTTTTCGTAAATATTGTGCTCCTTGTCTTTCTTTTATTTTTTATTTTTGTTTTATCAGCTATGTGTTCTTACACACACCCACATCACTAAATGCAGATCCTCATCCACTCTGGATCCTGTTGATAATAGTTCTACTATTGCCAATTATAATTTCGAGAATCCGATCTATCAAGCTGAAGATGGAAAGGAGGAAGATTTTGAAGTACCTGTAGAGCTTGCTAGGTTATTACAACAAGAAGAGAAAGTTATACAGCCACATGAAGAGCCAATCGAAGTTGTGAATCTGGGAACTGAAGAAAACAGGAAAGAGGTCAAGATAGGGGCTGAACTAGAAGATGGTGTTAAGAGCAGACTAATTCAGATGTTACGTGACTATGTGGAAATCTTTGCTTGGTCTTATGAAGATATGCCAGGGTTGGATACAGACATTGTAGTTCACCGTTTACCAATAAAAGAAGATTGTCGTCCAAAGAAACAGAAGGTTCGTCGCATGCGTCCTGAAATGTCAAAAAAGATTAAAGCAGAGGTGATGAAACAATTTGATGCAGGGTTCTTAGCTGTGACTTCTTATTCTCAATGGGTTGCAAATATAGTACCAGTACCTAAGAAGGATGGTAAGGTACGTATGTGTGTAGATTACAGGGATTTGAACAAGGTCATCCCTAAAGATGACTTTCCACTTCCACATATTGATGTTTTGGTAGACAACACTGCTCATCATAAAGTATTCTCTTTTATGGATGGTTTCTCTGGTTACAATCAAATCAAGATGACACCTGAAGATATGGAAAAGACTATGTTTGTTAAACAGTAGGGCACTTTTTGTTATAAAGTGATGCCATTTGGTTTGAAAAACGCCGGGGCAACATATCAGTGTGCTATGGTGGCTTTGTTTCACGATATGATTCATCATGAGATAGAAGTATATGTGGATGACATGATAGCCAGGTCCCAGAATGAAGAACAACACCTTGATCAACTGCACAAGTTGTTTGAGAGGTTGAAGAAGTATAAGCTGAGATTGAATCCAAATAAGTGTACTTTTGGAGTTAGATCTGGTAAACTCCTGGGCTTCATTGTCAGCGGAAAAGGTATTGAATTAGACCCTGCAAAAGTAAAAGCTATATAAGAGATGCCAGCTCCCCGTACTGAGAAGGAAGTTAGAGGTTTTTTGGGACGACTGAATTACATTGCAAGATTTATTTCCCAGTTAACTACTACCTGTGAGCCAATATTCAAGTTATTGAAGAAAGATCAAGTGATGGAATGGAATGACGAGTGCCAGACAGCCTTTGATGAAATCAAGAGATATCTGCTAGAACCACCAATTTTGATGCCACCAGTTGATGGAAGACCTTTGATCATTTACTTAACAGTATTAGACAACTCAATGGGGTGTGTGTTAGGGCAACATGACGAGTCTGGTCAAAAAGAGCAGGCAATATACTACCTTAGCAAAAATTTTACCGACTGTGAAACAAGATACTCATTACTCGAGAAAACTTGTTGCGCTCTGGCATGGGCTGCTCGCCGACTAAGATAGTATATGTTGACTCATACTACCTTGTTGATTTCAAAGATGGATCCAATCAAGTACATATTCGAGAAACCTGCTCTCTCCGGATGCATATCAAGATGGAAAATGATCTTAACAGAATATGATATACAATACACTACTCAGAAGGCCATTAAAGGAAGTGTTGTAGCTGATCATTTGGCTCATCAAGCAGTAGATGATTATCAGTCAATGAGTTTTGAATTCCCTGATGAAGACATTATGATTATTACCAAAGAACCTGGACAATATGACGGACATGAACAAGGATCCCGATGGACTATGGTTTTTGATGGGGCTTCTAATGCGCTTGGTAATGGTGTTGGTGTTGTGATCATTTCCCCTTAAGGTTGTCATACCCCAATTACAGCAATACTTTGTTTCTATTGTACCAATAACATGGCTGAGTATGAGGCATGTATCCTGGGCATCAAAGATGCCATTGATATGAAGATTCAGTTCCTGGATGTATATGGGGATTCAGCCCTGGTAGTGAGTCAGATTAAAGGAGATTGTGATACCAAGCATGAAAATCTTATTCCTTACAGAGAGCATGTTTTGTCTTTGATCCCATATTTTGAAGAGATCACCTTTGGACATATTCCCCGAGGAGAGAATTAGTTGGCAGATGCACTAGCCACCATGGCATCTATGAAGTGAGAAGATATCTTGAAGCTCAAGAGTTCCCTGAAGGAGCATCTGTCAAAGATAAGAAGTTTGTGAGGAGGTTTTCTGCTAAGTTCTTCTTGAGTAGTGGAATTTTGTACAAGCGCAATCATGATTCAACTTTGCTTCGTTGTGTGGATAAGAAAGAAGCAACAGAGATTATGGAAGACATGCATGATGGGATCTTTGGCACTCATTCTAGTGGTCATACCATGGCAAAGAAGATATTGAGAGCAGGTTACTATTGGTCTACTATGGAAGCTGACTGCTATCAACATTCCAGAACCTGTCACAAGTGCCAAATCTATGCTGATAAAGTGCATATACCTCCAGCTCCATTGAATGTGTTGACTGCTCCTTGGCCTTTTGCCATGTGGGGCATAGATATGATTGGTGAGATCAAGCCTACTGCTTCTAATGGGCATCATTTCATCCTGGTTGCTATTGATTACTTTACAAAGTGGGTGGAGGTAGCTTCATTTGCATATGTTACTAAGAATGTGGTGGCTCGATTCATTAAGAATAATCTCATATGTAGGTATGGCATCCCTGAAAGGATTATCACCGACAATGGCTCTAATCTGAACAACACCATGATTACTGATCTCTACACGCAGTTTAAGATTAAACATCACAACTCTTCTCCGTATCGTCCGAAAATTAATGGGGCGGTAGAAGCTTCCAATAAGAACATTAAGAAGATTCTACAAAAGATGACTGTTACTTACAAATATTGGCATGAGATGTTACCATTTGCTCTTCATGGTTATCGTACTACAATACATACTTCAACAGGGGCAACCCCATTCTCCTTAGTCTATGGTATGGAAGTAGTTCTGCCCATTGAAGTTCAGATTCCCTCCTTAAGAATCATAAAGGATGCAGGCTTGGATGAAGATGAGTGGATCCAGACTCGACTTGACCAGATAAATTAGATTGATGAGAAAAGGCTGGCAGCAGTTTGTCACGGTCAGATGTACCAGAAACGGATGATCAAAGCTTTTAATAAGAAGGTTAAGCAAAAGGTATATCAGGCTGGTGACTTGGTAATCAAGTGTATTATATTACCACAGGGTGATCCTAGGGGAAAGTGGACTCCTACATATGAAGGACCATTTGTAGTCAAAAGGGTATTCTCAGGAGGTGCCATGATGCTTACTACTATGGACGGTGAAGACTTCCCACAGCCCGTAAATGCAGACATAGTTAAAAAATACTACGCATAAAAAGAGACCCGCTAGGTTGACTGGCCTAGGCAAAAATAAGGGCATCCCGGCGAACCAAAAGGGTTCGGGCAAAAAAATAGGGATATATATATATATAAAAAAATGTACACCCGGCAAGTCGAAAACCTGAAAGGGCGGCTTGGGCAAAAAAGGGTATTCCGATGGGTTGAAAACCTGAAAAGGCAATCCAGGCAAAAGTTAGGGATTAAAGCGTATGACTATGTCTCGTTGGATCACCCCTGTAACTCCAACTGTTAAGGCTACCTGAATCAAGTTCAAGCAGATAAAGCTCAATCCAATCATTTTCGTCTCAACAGCAGAAGATGAGATACTTGAAGATAATGGCAATAGTGGAATTGAAACTCAATAGGATTATGTCTCACATAGCTGTTTTCTTTGTTTTGTAAAACCTTTTACGACAAATTCCTCTTACTAGGATTTCTGTCTCCTTGTACAAATTTACCTATGTATAGGTCACTTTATAATCCAGATTTACTTTTACCCTATTTACCTAAGCGAAAACGTCCATTGGTTGTGTTT
The DNA here is from genome assembly GCA_963966055.1 of Lathyrus aphaca. NCBI lineage: Eukaryota > Viridiplantae > Streptophyta > Magnoliopsida > Fabales > Fabaceae > Lathyrus > Lathyrus aphaca. Next base: position 516,305,276 of record OZ014522.1, read on the forward strand.
GAATGTATGTATGCTTTTGAATATGATTGATGTTTACCAGAAATGCATAAAATGCAGTAATAGTATTTACTAAGGATGAACGAGGGTAGGAGTTCAACGAAGCTTCGCTGGTTCATCCCCACAAGACAACTACAAATCCCCAGCAGAGCAAATCTATCTTTATAGATACTTCGAGTTACATCTCCCCTTGAATTTATATCCATCTCTTTTATCCTCAGTCAGGATACTCAGGAACTTATTCCATCAATAGAAGTACGACGAACGAAGATGGGAGGTTATAAACACTATACTATCAAACAAGACGGGAATGAAGTCCTCATACTTCTCAGCAACAAGCCGTGATTTATTTTCCCTAGCCAGCAGTTGTTATACAAAGACATCCAGACATTTCTAGTAACATGATTCGTACATACATCATTTACATCATACCATAGCATATCTATAAGTGCATAATACATTTACTTAGATACATCAAGCCATACATGCATACATATTGCATGAACTAACCTTTTCTTTGCAGGATAGTTATATACAGATAAAACACTATCAACATTTCACAACAGTTCAGAGACGATCTATATGAAGATCTAGTGCTGATACTTAATTCAGGGATGATCGCTACGAAGATTTATTTCTGATGATCAATACTCAAGTTGTCCTTGGAGGAGTACGTAAAGGATCTATACGAAGATCTGGTGCTTAATCCAGAATATTTCCAAGGGATATAATCGTCACGAAGATTTAATCCTGATATTCTTTTATCCCTGGAGGGTTAAATGGTCTATACGAAGATCTATTACCTAATTCAGGATATTTCCAGAAGAGATAATCGTTACGAAGATTTATTTCTACTGGTCTATTCAACAACTTAAAACAGTTCAGAGACGATCTATACGAAGGTCTAGTGCTGATACTTAATTCAGAAAAAGATCGCCACGAAGATTTGGTTCTGATACTTAAACTAAAGTATGTTCTTAGATATGGTTCAGAGACTATCTATACGAAGATCTAAGCCCTGACACTTAATGAAGGATATTCTTTTTCCCCAGAGATAATGCAGAGACGATCTATACGAAGATCTAGTGCTAGCATTCAACTCAAACCATGTTGCATAAACGATTCAGACACTGCCTATACGAAGACCTAGTACTGATATCCAGTATCAACATAAAGATATTATCACCTCCTGATATTATGGATGGCATCCATAAGCCCATCTCCAGTTCTTCCAAGTGGCATCTTCAAACCCACTTAAGCATATACAACTAATCATCAGTGTTACTTTACGCACCGGCGAGTGCAAATGTTTGGGCTTTTGTGTTCAATCCCCTTCAACCTTCCAGGTCACGAATGGCACATATGCCAATCTAACCCCTCAGGTTTCAGAAAATTGAACAGGGGCAGTTGTTGCACCCCAAAATTTGCTCTCACCTAGACAAGACATTATGTACTAAGGTGTCCAAAGAGGTTCACAAGGTTCACAAGATTCACAAGGTATCTCAAGAGGTTCACAATTAGTCAGAAAGTTTTACAATCCCCTCAGACAATGCATCCTCCTAAGCAATGCAACTTAAACTAGGGTTTTGGATTTCATCAGGCTAAATGGACTTACAAGGCTTCAAGTGAGCTTCATAGCATCATATATGTCTTTAAGAATCCCTATGTCAAGTTTCAAGGCTTTCCCAAAAAGTTTACTCAGTCAGATGATCAGATAGGCTAAAATCAGTCAAAGGAGTTAAAACCAAAGTCAAACTTCATGATTTTTTGCCAAAATCAAGTATATGAAGTAAAATTAATCATTTGATCAAGGGTTGATCATGATTCATCAAGGAGATTTCAGATCATCAAGAATCAGGAGTTTCTAAATTAGGGTTTTCACAGGAAAAGTCAACTGAACTTTGACCAGCCATAACTTTCACATGCTTCATCAAATTTTTTCCATCCAAAGCTCATTTTTAAGGAAATTGAATTCTCTACAACTTTGTGTCTCACAAGCCAAGCCCAAAAATGCTTCATTTGGAAGGTATGAGCTAAGACATTATAGGTCATTTTAAAAGTCAACAAAAAGTCAATATCTTCCAAAGAGCATAACTTGAGAATGGTAAAAGATATGGACATGAGACCAAATAGGTTGGTTAGAGGACTCTCTAAGATTTCCAAATTGTCCAAGAACACCTTCATATCTTTAAAATTGAGGGATTTGTGCCTTTTCAAAGTTGGGAAATTTTTGAGGGGTTTGTGAAGCAAATGAAGTCTTAAAACCAAAATTTGCCAAATGGGCCTACCAAACTCCAACCCAATCTCAAAGATAATACTAAGCACGACCATATGGCAAAGATTTTTGGTTTTTATTATTTATTTATTATTTATTTGAATTTTATTCATTTAAATTCAATTTAAATATAAATTAAATATAAAAAATCAAATAATGATGGAAATCTTTGATTGAAAATCATTGAGACTATATTTAGAATGTGTGGAAATATCTTGAAAACAGATTGGACCAAAAATAGTATGATTTCATTTGATTTTGAATATTTGAATGATAAGATTTCTTCATGATCAAGTAATAAAAATCCATGATGTAAAGGCCCAAATTCTGACCTAATTTGATTATACTATAAGTGCATAACCTAGACAAGCATAAAGGGACAAATTTTGGCAGTCAAGAACATCAAAACACAACTTCAAAAAATTCATACAAAAACTTGATTCGGTTTCAAAGCTAGAGGTACTTTCAGGATAATTTAAAGATTGCAATAGCTTCCTGATGATTCATTGATCATGTAGCAACCATCATCATCATTCATAGTGCCATGAAAAGCACAAACCGAATCACGTTTTCTCCTTCTTTTGCATTTTTTCGTTTTCGTATAATTAACCACTATTGTTTGAATTTAATGCCTGATTTGTGTTTGTTATGATCCATAGATGCTTTCTGGATAGTTTTCGTGAAGCTCCCTGGCCGGAATATCGTTCTGCCATTATTAGGGTTTATACCTCTAGATTAGGGCTTCCTAATTCACTTAATATAAATGAATAATAAGAACATGATTGGATTGTGTGTGCTGTAAGGATCATGTTGATCTAACCAATTGGGTGAAATTTCATGTATTTCGTATAGATTGAGTTTCGCAGGTTGTGACGCGCATGAAAATTCGTAAGAGAATTCGTAGGAAAATTCGCAGGTAAACGTGCGAATTCAAGGAAGAAGATGACTGAAGGCGCGCGAAATTCTGATTTCAAATTTTATTTTTAATATTTAATCAATTATGTGTGTATTATATCACAAACGCGCAGGTGGCCCAGTGGCTTTTGGTGTACACATATGGACTTCAGGACCTGGGTTCGATCCCTAGGTTCTTTCTTTTTTATTCATTGATTTTCTTGTTTTTCAGGTTTATGATATAAGGGCTTGGGTTCATTCCATATCAACTAAGCTTGCGCAGCCCAGTGGAACCCCATCAAACTGGTAATGGGGAGGTCCTGGGTTCAAATCTAGGCCTCCCCCTTTTTTTTTAAACTTTGTTTTGCTATTTTCTTAATTATTTTAATTATATATTATCTAATTATTTAATTTGTTTTATATTAAAATTAAAAAAACTCTATTTTAAATATTAATCAAATTATATTTTTATAAATATCATAATATATTTTATAAATAATTTTGTATATAATTTTATTATTCATAATTTGTAAATAATTTATTTAAGTTTTAATTAACTATTTAAACCTAAAACATAAACTCTAATTTTTCTTAAATAAAAATGTAAACCCTAATTTCTAAAAAAACCCTAATTTTTATTAACCCTAATTTCTATTAACTTTAATATTTAACTTAATTTTGTTATAAACTATAATTAAATAATTAATCATTTTTGTTATAAGTAATTATTATTTATTTATTATTATTATAATTATTCTATTTTCTTCTAAAAAATTTCTAAATGTTTATTTAATTTAAAAAGTAATATTCTCTTAAATTTTTATCTTCTTTATATTTTTACTAACCCTTTCTTATTATTATTATTTCATTATTACTAACATTTAAGTAATTGCTTATTTATTTTCTATTTTATCGTTATTATTATTGTTTCCGATTATATTGTAACTATCCCAAAGCTTTGTAATAGTTTAGGTTTATATTTTTGCTTTATTTTTATTGTAAATATATTAACTGTGTGGTTAGTAACTATAGGGTGTGCATAACATGTTTGTGATTAAAATTAATTTAGAATAATTAATTAAATAAGATAAATATTTGAATATAAACACTCACACACGTAAGTCGATCTTTGATCGCCATCTTGCACTTTTTAAGGTTACCTCTCATGTTGCCTATTTCAAAGGTCAAGTAAGGTGTCTTAAGCAAAGTCCCTTCACAAATATCATCAAGTCCCTTCATTCTATAAGATCAAGTCCCTTCGAGGTTGCCTACGATAAATGATCTTGTCCCTTCGAATAAAAGATGATAAGTCCCTACGAATCGCTAAAGACACCTTATAGTTGCCTACATTCAGATTGTCCCTATACATGTCCCTTATCACATCCAAGGTAATGACTACCTATTCCTTAATAATAGGGATAGTCTTACCATTGAAAGAATATAAGAACATTAAAGACTTAATATAGGGTAGGTTTCTCTTAATTACTTGCTCACACATTTCAAAATATATTTTACACTTCACATTTCAAACAAATTTTCAAAACAAAGTCTTTATATACATCCACATGAGGATCATTATAAAGTACTTAGAAAATTCTTAATCACACACTACACCTTTCTCAAAACAATTTAAAGTGAGCTAAGTAACTAAGAGCCCATGGATAACCATGGATATAAAGGGTGCTAACACCTTCCCTTTGTATAACCTACCCCCCAAACTCAAAATATTTTTAAGGTCTTTCCTGTTCTTTTATGTCCTTTCCTTTTGGATAAAATAAAAGTCGGTGGCGATTCTTGCTATCCCCAACAGTTATAGAAAGTCAGTTCTCTCACCGTGTTACAATGGGTATTACAGTTGGTATCAAAGCATGTTGTATCCTCGATCTAGCCTTGGAATAATATAAGTGTTTCTTTCTGTTCATATACGTAATCTTGATGTAGAACTAAATGTTATGTTTATGGTATTGAGCTTGTTCAACTTAATCATGTTTTGATAATATTTAGGGATATGGCTAGTGGATGTAAAACTCGTGGTCGGCCTAGTCCCACCCCTCCTATTAATGATCATCCAGGTGGTGAAGGGAATGCTCCTCTGTTTCAGTTCATGCAGCAGATGCAACAACAACAAAACCAGTTTACGCAGGAGATGATGCACTAGATGAATGAGGGTCTTCATCCTCAGGTGATTGTTCCTGAAACTGAAGGTGGAATTTCTGTGATTTCTTACGCTCAAGAATTTAATGGTGGTTTGGATCCGGTTAAAGCTCATGAATAGATAATTGGGATGGAGAGAATCTTTCAGATCGTTCTATGCAGTGAAGAGAATAAGGTGACTTTTGCGTCACATTTGTTGAAAGGTCCTGCAGCTAGGTGGTGGGAAAGTGCTTCTAATCTCATGATTGGGCAAGGGATTCTGAAGGTGTGAGAACAATTTAAGACAACTTTCATGGAGAACTATTTTCCAAGTTATTTGAGGACCCATAAAGAGTTTGAATTCTAACAGCTTAGACAAGGAAACATGAATGTGGCCAGTTATGCAGATAAGTTTGAAGACATGGCAACTTATTCTAGGCAAGCTATGTATGCTCCGGATGAGAAGTGGAAGATTGATCAGTTTTTGTTTGGACTAAGGGCCGAGATTTCTCATAGTGTCTCTCAGAGGGAGTTCACTACTTATTCTGAAATGTTGAGACAATGCTATGTTGTTGAGCATAGTTTGAAGAAGGTACAAGATGAAGTGAGAGAAAGCAAAGTTGTTCAAAGTGACCGTGGAAGGACTAATCAACCTTTTAGGCCAAGGCCCTAACCTTTCAAGGGAAGACAAATGGTGAGTGCTAAACCTAATATTCCTCCTTCATTTTGCAAGTGCCATAAGAATCATTATGGAAGGTGTAGTCCAAGTAGCGTGGTTTGTTATAATTTTCAGAAGGAGGGACATCTTGCTAAAGCATGTCCATTGAGAAAGGACCAAGTTCAAGGAAGGGTTTATACCATGGATACAAGGAAGACTAAAGTCGATAACTCTCATATTGCGGGTACATGTCTTGTTAATGAGCATCCTTGTCTTGTTTTATTTGATTGTGGAGCAACACACTCTTTTGTGTCTACTAGTTGTGTGAAGCGACTTGGGTTACAATTTTTCCCTTGTCTCCTCCTATGGTGGTTACTACCGCTATGGATGAAACCGTTGAGACACCTCTTATGTGTGAAAATTGTAATTTGTCCGTGGATGGTAGAGTTTTCCAGATTGATCTTATTTGTCTACCCCTTAAGAAAGTCGATGTTATCCTGGGAATGAATTGGTTATCTGCTAATTCTGTGTTTATTGGGTGTGAAGAGAAGTTGATCCTTATTCCATCTGTGGAAGCACCTCCGAAAGATGTGTTGACAACGATCTTAGAAGGTACGGTTGGAATGGTAAACTTTTTGTTTGAGAATTAATCTGTTTTACTGGTCCTTACTAAAGAGGAGAGTAATGGTCGGCAAGTTCTGAATATTCCAATAGTTTGTGAATTTCCTGAAGTCTTTCCCGAGGATGTCACTTCCTTACCTCTGGCGAGGGAAGTTGAATTCTCAGTTGACCTGATATCGGGAATAACTCCTATATTTGTTTCCCCTTATCGGATGGCACTACTTGAGTTAAGAGAATTGAAGGATCAATTAGAGGATTTTATGGCGAAGCATTTTGTTAGACCAAGTGTTTCACCATGGGGAGCTCCTGTTTTTTGGTAAAGAAGAAAGACGGTGATATACGTTTGTGTATTGATTATCGTAAGCTGAACAAAGTTACTATCAAGAACAAGTATCCCTTACCGAGGATAGACGACCTTTTGGGTCAATTGAAAGGAGCCTGTGTGTTCTCGAAGATTGATTTGAGGTCGGGCTATCATCAGATTCGTGTAAAGAGTTCTGATGTACCAAAGACTGTGTTCAGAACCCGTTATGGTCATTATGAATTTCTAGTGATGCCTTTTGGTGTGACGAATGCTCCAGCTATTTTTATGGATTACATGAATCAAATATTTCATGCTTATTTGGATCAGTTTGTTGTAATCTTTATTGATGACATTCTTATTTACTCTCATACTCCACAAGAGCACGGAGATCATCTGAGAACTATTCTATCAGTATTGCAAAAGAAACAACTTTTTGCCAAGTTTAGCAAGTGTGAGTTTTGGATGCCGGAAGTCAAGTTTCTTGGGCATGTTATATCTTAGGGAGATGTAGCAGTGGATCCGTCAAAGATTAAAGTTGTGATTAATTGGCAGAGACCGAGGAATGCTTCGGAAGTGAAAAGTTTCTTAAGTTTGGCAGGTTACTACAGAAGGTTCATCAAAGGTTTTTCTCAGTTGGCGTTACCATTGATTAAGCTTACTAGAAAGGACTTCACTTATGAATGGGATTCTAGTTGTGAGAAAATCTTCATGTGTTTGAAAGAGAGGTTGACAACTTCTCTAGTGTTGATCATTCCCGATCCTAGAAAGTCTTACGAAGTGTTTTACGATGCTTCTAAGATGGGATTAGGAGGTTTTCTTATGCAAGAAAGGTCAAGTTGTAGCTTACACTTCTCGACATTTGAAGGTTCATGAAAAGAATGATCCAACTCATGATTTGGAATTAGCGGGCGTGGTGTTTACTTTAAAAGTGTGGCGGCATTAACTGTATGGTGTATGTTTTGAGATGTTCGGTGACCATAAGAGTTTGAAGTATCTCTTTGATCAAAAGGAATTGAATATGAGACAAAGAAGGTGGATGGAGTACTTGAAGGATTATGACCTTGAATTGAAGTATCATCCAGAAAAAACGAACAAAGTGGCGGATGCTTTAAGTCTGAAAGTGATTCATATTGTCGAATTGATGGTGTTGGAATATGCATTATTGGAGAAGTTTTGAGATCTTAATCTTCAATTTGTATGGACTCTGAATGGTGTGATTATGGGGAATTTGAATATTAATTCTACTTTAAGAAGCGAGATTCAACAAGCGCAGGTTCAAGATGAGAAGTTGCAAGAGATGTTACTCCAACCGGGTTTTATAAGAGCGTTTGATGGGATTATCCTATTTACCCAAAGAATTTGCATTCCGAATGATGATGAGTTAAAGAGAAATATTTTGGAGGAATCCCATAAAGATACTTTTACGATACATCCAGGTTCTTCGAAGATGTATCAAGACTTGAAGAAAGAGTATTGGTGGTTCGGTATGAAGAAGGATATTGTAGTGTTTGTGTTTGAATGTGCGGTGTGCCAACCAGTGAAGACCGAGCACCAAAGACCACGTGGTTTGTTACAACCTTTGGACATTCCAATTTGGAAGTGGGATAATATTTCTATGGATTTTGCAGTGGGCTTACCTTGTACTCAGGGTGGTTATGATTTTGTTTGGGTAATTGTGGATCGACTAACGAAATATGCACATTTCTTAGCCGTTAAGACTACGTACAAGAAAGGTCATCTTGCGAGGTTGTTTATTATTGAGATTGTAAGGGTGCATTGTGTTTCGTCTAGCATTGTGTCTGATAGAGATCCAAAGTTTACTTCGAGGTTTTGGAAAGTGTTCCAACAAGCTATGTGTGCGAATTTGCGTTTGAGCACTTCTAATCATCCTCAAACGGATGGTCAGACGGAGCGTACAATTCAAATGATGGAAGACATGTTAAGAGCTTGTGTGTTGGAAAGTAAGGGAAATTGGAAATAACTTTTTCCTTTGATCGAGTTCTCCTACAATAACAGTTACCATGCGAGCATTGGAATGGCTCCGTATGAGGCTTTATATGGAAGGAAGTGTAGGACGCCTTTGTGTTGGTCAGAAGTGGGTGAAGATAGGATTTTAGGACCCGAAGTTATACAAGAGACTACGGAAAAGATTCGGATGATTCGAGAGAAAATTAAGCAAGCCCAAGACCGTCAGAAAAGTTATGCTAACAATCGAAGGAGACATTTGGAATTTGTTGAATGTGATCATGTTTATTTGAAAGTTACCCCGAGATTGAGAATGAAAGGACCGTTTAAGTCGCGCAAGTTAAGTCTGAGATACGTAGGACCATATCAGATCTTAGAAAGGAATGGTGAAGTTGCTTACAGATTAACCTTACCTCCCTTTTTATCTGAAACGTATGATGTTTTTCATGTATCTCAACTCCGTAGGTTCGTTCTTGATCCTCTTCAACCTATTCTGCCGGATTCTATCGAGATAGAAACGGATTTGACATTTGAACCCCAACCGAGTCGCATTGTTGGAAGAGAAACCAAGGTGTTAAGAAACAAAGAGATCCCATTTGTTAAGGTGCAATGGGACGTGACGCAACCGGGAGATGCTACGTGGGAGATGGAATCAGAGATGTGGGAAGCATATCCTCACCTGTTCAAGTAATCTTTAAATTTGAGGACTAATTTCTATTTAGGGGGGGATGTAATACCCCGTAAATTTATTTAATGCTCTGAATGATATTATTTTATATCAATAATGTTTCAGGATGCTCTGAGAGATTTTTAACAAAAAATAATTTGAGCAGTCAGCGAGACTTATTTATATTAATTAATATTATCTGACTCAGAGGATTTATCAATTGTGGATTAAGATACATTTTTGGATACTCTCTATTTGAACCCATTATGGGGGAAAATAGGTTTTCCCGTATAACCTAAGTTTTCTTTCCTTTATGTTTTATAATATTAGAAACATAGTAAGAAGAAGAGAAAAAGGAAAAGAGAAAGAAGGAAGAAGAAAAGCTTGAAGAAGAGGAAGAGCGCTTGATCATTGAAGTTTCCATCATATTTTCATCTCTCAATCTTCTAAATCATCTTGCTAGAGGTGAGTTCTTAGTTAGATACTTTTGTTTTAGATTTTGGTTGAGTTTTAGAAGTTTATGAGTTTTAGGGTTTTGATAGGAAAAATTATAGAATCGATAGTTTGAACGGTTGAAAACAGATAAAAATGCATGAGTAGGTTGATAATATGTATAGAAACTTCTGTTGAGAATCATTTCTGGTGTTTGATACGAATCAGATGAATTTCGGGAAATTCTAAATTTTGAAACGCAATTTTTTTTGCTTACTGACAACAAGTAATCGGTTACCCTCTGGGTAGTAACCGGTTATCTGTTGAAACTTTGAGATTCCTGGGCGCATTTTACACTAGTAACCGGTCACCCTCTAAGTAGTAACCGGTTACCACTGTTATGCGCAGAAAAGTATTAAATTGTTCCAACTTTAAAAATTCATAACTTCTTCCTTGTGTATCCGATTTAAGTGTTCTTTATATCGTTTTGAGGCTAAAAATATGTACTTTCTTATGATGTCGAGAAATATATAATTTTTACCCGACTTTTCTGATTAATCGTAATTATGTTAATTAGGAAAATTGTGAACTATAGAGAATAAAAAGAATTAACTTGTGAGATGCTTAGGATTACCCTAGGTTGCTACGAAACCGTTAGCGTGTGCTATACACTAGGCCTCCGTAATAGTCTGAGTAAGTCTTGAGGTGGGTGGATCTGGATCCCACGGGAAGTGTCTATAGAGGCTAGAGATGTGTATTTCACGAGAGGACCTCTGTAAGTCTGGTGTAAGTCTTGAGGTGGGTAGATCTGGGTCCCACAGTTAGTGTCCGTAAGACTTCAGGCGTGTATGTACATTATCCCTCCAGGAAGTCTGAGTAAGTCTTGAGGTGGGTAGATCTGGGTCCCACGAGAAGCGTTCGTAAAGGCTTGAGAGAGTACTACACGGGGTTATTTGGGGAATCTTGTGTAAGTATTGAGGTGAGTGGATCTAGGTCCCACGGGAAGCTTCCGTAAAGACTCAAGGTAAGTATCCCATCGAATCCTCCGTAAAGTCTTGTGTAAGTCTTGAGGTGGGTGGATATTGGTCCCACGGGAAGCATCCGTCAAGGCTTGATGTAGATGTCATACTCATATAACGTCCAGAGTATTATATGGATTTTTTTCCATCTTACTTTAGTTTCTTGTGAGGTAGTTACTAAAGACTCGAGCTATATTTTAGATTGAACCTTTAGAGCCGAGAGAACTCTAAGATAAGGAAATCACTGAGATGTTGTTATCTCACCCCATGTTGTTGTTATATTTTTACAGGAACTTCAAGTTCCGCGAAGGGTAAGGATAAGGTCGTTTGATTATCGTTGCTTGTTCGATGGCTTTCTTCCGCTGTGAACTTTTGAGATCTTCGGATCTCGTTCTTAGACTTTTATTTTTGAATATCTTATATTATTATAGCCTATTGTATTAGTACCTTATGTTGTAGTGGCTATACTTATGCAATGTGTTACTGAGAACTTGTTGTATTTCAGTACCAAACTTAAATTTATATATGAAAAATATGCTTTGATGTATGTCTTATATATATATATATATATATATATATATATATATATATATATATATATGTATGTATATATATGTGTGTGTGTGTGTGTGTGTGTGTATTACACTGTATATGTGTTGATTTCTTGTGTGTAAGTGTATCTAAATTAAGATCTGTCTCCCCATCTCTCATATGATAGGGTCAGACATGAAGCATTATACCCAACAATAATCACTTTTGTACTTGTCCACCTCTCTCTCTTTGTTACTTACTTTAGCATCGGATTTCCTTGCAGGTACACCCCTTACTCTTCTCGATAATTCAACACTGTCAACAACGTTTGTGGCCCACTCAAGGTTCTGATCAGCTGAAAAGATCAAATAATGTAATGTGTTTTGAGAATTTTGAGTTTGGGGGAGAGATATGGTTAAAAAAAATATTGAGTGGGAAATAATTAGTTCTAACTAATTTCATATAGTTGTTATTTATATAGTAAATTTGGACTCTCATACATATATTATTGTTCTTTCTCTCAATTAAATTAAAAATTAATTCTTGAAGATTAAACTCAACATCCTTAAGAACTAGAGCATCAAGTGTCATAAAGAATTGACTAAAAAGAGAAATTCTATTCGGTATGATTGAAAGACTCTATTATGATAGTTGTGACACTTGTTATAATTTTGGAGCGTCATAAGATGAATATCAAGTTAGTGTTTCTTAATTGCGACATTAAAAAAATACAATATGGTGCAACAAGAGAATATTTGGTTTCAATAAAAACAAAATTTATGGTTTGCGAACAGATAAAATTCATCTATGAGTTAATGAAATTGTCTCATTAGTGATATCATAATATTTCATAAGGAAATTGTCTCATTTGGTTTTGAGATGTCTATTATGAAAATTATTGTGTTTTACAAGTTCAATGGGAGTAAGTTTATGTTTGTAGTTTAATGTGTCGATTTTATTTTATTTAGTCAACAATGATATATGATTATTGTGTGAAACCAAGAAATATCTAACAAAAGTTTAAAGATGAAAGATCTTGGGCACATCTCTTTTGTATTAGGTATTTAGATACTTAGAAATTATTATATATATATATATATATATATATATATATATATATATATATATATATATATATATATATATATATATATATATATATATATATATATATATATATATATATATAAGTTTAAAATAATACTGACATGAAAGACAATAAATCAGGGTATATCTCAATTATTAAGGGATACTATTAAGTCTCAAACATTGTCCAAAATAAAAGAATTTGAAAATTCATAAAATTAAGTTTTTTTAATTTTTTTTTCAATTTTTTGGAAATCTTATGTATATGCGTCCAGAATAAGAGTGTGTATATATATATATATATATATATATATATATATATATATATATATATATATATATATATATATATCCAGAATAAGAGTGTGTATATATATATATATATATATATATATATATATATATATATATATATATATATATATATATAATGAGATCATTCGGTAGATATGAATATTCAAAATTTGAATTGTTGAAATGAGGCAGCCATAAAGATTGTTATAGGGAACAAAAGAATTTGTGTTCACATATTATGGATCGAATAATTTGGAGATCATCAGGATGTTCGACTCTGATCCTTTTGGATGTCTACATATAATGGGCATCCTAACTCAAGAAATGACTATAAGTATTTATGTCACTTGGTTGATATAGTAAAAGGTTTTGAACGACAACTCAAGATATATTGTTACTTAAGTCATTGAATAATGTTTCAACAATTGTTTTATAAAGTTCATTGACATATAAGTTAGTGTTGTTGAAGAATAGAACATATAGATAGAAATTTTATGCTAGTTGACTTACTAATCAAAGACTTGACATATAAGGTATTTTATATGATCGTTGTCACTAAGGATATCCTAGATTAGTGGGAGTCACTCCTTCTTTATGTTTTATAATATTGTTTTGACATCGATACAAACTTTATGTTAAGACTATCTGCAAAAATAAAGTTTATGAGGTTATTAATGTTATAACCATTTATGTATCGTTTGTGCAAATATTGAATTTGTAAAACTTCAGTTTGATCTCAATAAAGAATTCAGTTGGACTAGTTGGAAATATGCATGATTTCGAGATCACATTACATGAAGTTTTCATGTCACTCATCCATATCGATTTATGTCATCAAGTACATTTATGTGGTGGTCGTCGGGGTTCTGTCATGTTATACGTCAGTGACAACAACCATAGTGGTTCCATTATTGATGTATGAGGTGAATCATATTGTAAAGCTGAAATCTAAAGATAAATAACATTCAATGTGCGCCTAAAGAATTGTGATATAATTATTAACAATATATTGTCCAAGTGGGAGATTGTTGGAATATTTTATAATTTAATATTATTATATTCTAATAATTATTATGTGGGCATATATATTTTAATTATATTAGTTATTTATCAAAATTAAGAGCCTTAATTGATTAAATGGACGAATAAATTTAAAAGCCCAATTATATTTTTATTTAGTAATTAATTATAATTTGATATGGATTCAAATATGAGTGAATGTCATGATTGTCCATTTTAGAATAGTGGAAATCTTAACTGGCCATCATACTATATAGGCTATGGTCTACAATATATCGTACACAAACCATTTATTTATTCTTCTCATCTGAAGAGTATGCAAGACATTAGAAGTATCGGTTGAGAAAGAATCATACAAGTCATCAGGTATTCGTTGTTTGTCTTAACTTTCAAATTACTGCCAACAAAATCTTTTTCGATAGATTCAAATATTTCTACTATCTCTTTTCTCATATACTGACATTTTATATATATATATATATATATATATATATATATATATATATATATATATATATATATATATATATATATATATATATATATATATATATATATATATATATATATATATATATATATATATATATATGAGTATGATATTTTTACTTTAGGAATTTATTAAAACTTACTCTATATCTTAACCATTGATTCATTTTTAATCCATGATTATAATGATTAACCAATATATATATATATATATATATATATATATATATATATATATATATATATATATATATATATATATATATATATATATATATATATATATATATATTAAAATAAGATTATAGTTTTAATCTTTGTTATTGAACTTATTTTTATAATTATTATCAAATTAATTCCAACACATTGATGTACTGGCAATGTTTCAAACTAGATAGATCCTACCAAAGTTGACACATTCCTACTTACAAATGATCCCCTAAAGCACCTCATCATACAACTAATTCATTCATTTGCTTAGTGCAAGCATACTATTTAATAAATTATGTTTAAAATTGTGAATTAATTTTAAATAAAAAAAACTAATTTATTTAAAAAGATTTTAAGACCGTGTGTATGGAATAGAAATGAATGTTTAAAAAAGAATAGAAAAAGAAAATGCTGTGGACGATTGGGTCAGTTAACTAACTGGTAGATCGGTGATTGAAGAATAATAAATGAAGAGAGAGCAAGAAAGGCAAAGGATTTATGGGAAAGCATAAGTGAAGTGGATGGATACAGACAACGTGTGATAGTTTTGTCCAATGGCTTCCAACTCACAACTGTATTCACTTTACAGAGACGTGTCCTTCTTAAATTCAAAATTATTATTATTATTAAGACAGATAGCCGTTTAGTTAAACAACCAAATTTGTATTGCTGGTCTTTGTGGTTAGGGGCCAACATGGAAACTCATAAATATATGAACCAAATTTGTATTGCTGCTGGGCTTTCTAGTTAGGGGCCAAAATGGAAATTCATAAATATATTAGTGTTTATGTCTCTATACAAAGGTTACACTTACCTTAACTAGACATGACTAGGATGAGATGGTAAGAGTTTCTTTTATCTTAATTAATTGAAAGAGTTTTGTCGATTATCGTGTTTCTTTTAATCCGAGAAATTATTTTCTTCAATTATGTATAGAGAACTCGAGAGAATCTCTTTAATTACATGCAAAGAATATTTGATTTCTATGGAGAGAAAAAAAAAGTCAATTTAATTATGACATCTAATTTATTTATCTTTAAAATAAGACAAAAAAGTTACATTTGTATATATTTTTTCAAAATTATTTCTACTTACTTTAGAATATTAATAATTATTATTATTTTAAATAAATAATTTATTTATTTATGTTAGTTAATTAATATTTTGTACATTATATTATTTCTAAAATGTTAATTAGGGAATTCAATAAAATGGTATGTAAAGGCTTTAAACTACATTTAATTTTGAAACAAATGAAGCATTCCCATTCCCCTGGTCTTCTTGAAATATTAAATTTGTCCTCTCTGAATTTTTCTAAATAATGATTAATTATGTTGATTTTAATGATAAAATGAATACTAGTATCATTTTTTAAATAATCTTAAGTATAAATTAATAGATATAAATAATAAATGCCACATTGGTATTCTAAATGAACAAATAATTTAGGATTAATAGGATAAATAAAAATAGAAAATATAACATTAATGTAAGACCAGGGGATATATAAGGAAGAAAAAAAGCATTAGTTTTAAGAAATGGGTTACCTACATTTAAATAACAATTGCTATTTGTACATTTGTTTGTACACCAAATATTTATATTATATACAATTTTTATCGTATTTATGCGGCGAATAAGATTTTTTTAATAAAAATATATTTATGAACAGTGATGTAAACAATACGTGAAAGCTGTTATACATAGTATGTGACAATATCTTGGGATGTCAATTTACTCCACTAGTGAGGATCTCCATGAGAATGTTTCTTCCGCGGGGACGGAGATGA
This sequence comes from Lathyrus aphaca, assembly GCA_963966055.1. Classification (NCBI taxonomy): domain Eukaryota; kingdom Viridiplantae; phylum Streptophyta; class Magnoliopsida; order Fabales; family Fabaceae; genus Lathyrus; species Lathyrus aphaca. Next base: position 516,321,661 of record OZ014522.1, read on the forward strand.
GGAACAAACTTCCCCCGAAGGCACTTTGGGGATGGAGATGACGAACATACCCCCGTCCCGTGGAGTTTCTGTCCTGCATTAGAGTACAATACTATCGTAATTAATATATAATTTAACATTTCTATTTGGTTTATTTGTCTTTTCAAATAACTTGTTTTATAAACAAATATAAAACACATATGTAATGTTAGTAAAAGAGAGAGATTTAAATGATTATTTAAAAAAATTTAAGTTTAAAAATTTGGTATTCATGAATCTCGAGATTAAATATTGCTAAAACAATATATTTATCGTAGATGATTAGTTTATTAGTTTATTGTGGTTAACTTTTGAATTTTTTCTATTAATTGAGTTAAAAATAAATAAATAAAAATTTATGCTTATAGATCTCCGCAGAAACTGTGGGGATCCGTAGGGACGAGACTGGGGAGTAAATTCGAGCGCAGATATTAAGATGAGAATGTATCCCTCGCCCCGCCCTGCCCTATTGACATCCCTAACAATCAACGACAGATTTTAATGGGAGCTGATAGGTGCCACTCACTATACCAAAAATGACTTTTAATAGCGCACCTTAGACAACGCTTTAATACAAAAGCGCTGCTATAAGTTAAATAAAAAATAAAACACGGAAATTGTTCACGAAAAATAATAAAAGCGCTGTTAAAAGTCCTACCTTAGACAGCGCTTTTGGAAAAGCGCTGTCTAAGGTAGACATTAGCCAACGCTTTTTGAAAGCGCTTTTAAAGGAATATATTATACGACACTTTTCTCAAAAGCGATGTCTAAGGTCTTATAAATTTTAAAAAAAAATCTCAAAAGCGTTGTCTAAGGTAGACATTAGCCAGGGCTTTTCAAAAGCGCTTTTAAAGGATTATATCAGCCAGCGCTTTTCTCAAAAGCGATGTCTAAGGTCTTATTAAATTAAAATATTAGAATAGTCTCAGTATTCTTCTTTCATATTCGTTTCTTTTCCTCTCTGCGAGCGAACGAAGAATATTGAGACTATTGCCTATTGTCGTCGTTCTCCACCGTCGAACAGCTATCGTCCACCGTCGTTCTGAGTTCGTCATTCTTAGTTCATTGTCGTTTTAAGTTCATTGTTCAAGCTTCCGTTTGAGATCTGAGTTCGTCGTTCTCCATCGTCGTTCTGAAACCCCCAGTGTCGTCGTTTGAGGTACGTCGTTCTTTGTGATGTTGTTGTTGTTATACTTCTTTACATTGTTGTTATTGTGAAGAATAGGGTTTTGTTGTGAAGAATAATGTTTGTAAACTGATTATGTTAGTTAAAAAACTCAGAACAATGTTGTTGTGAAGAATAAGGTTTTGTTGTGAAGAATAATGTTGAAAACTGATTTTGTTATGTTGTTGATGGTGATGGATTGTAAACTGATTTTGTAGTTTAGGTTATAAACTGATTTTGTTGAATGTTTATAAACTGATTTTGTAGTTTAGGTTATAAACTGATTTTGTTGAATGTTTATAAAGTGATTATGTTTATAAACTGATTTTGTTGATTTTGTTGAATGTTTACAAACTGATTATGTTGATGTCCTCTGATTATGGTGATGGTTTCTATTAGAAACATAAGCTATTGGTCGTTAAGCACTTGATATAACTTTTCTTCTATGATAAAATCTTTAATAAAAGAGCTAACCTTTGTATTTAGCAAGGGGATAAGGTTGTTTTTAAGATTCAAAATGAAAAATAACAATTATTTTATGATATTGTTGCTCTTTTTGTTTTTCAGAAAAGCTTTGAGAACTGTTCTTTTTTGTTGGAGAGGGGAAGTTGTTTGTATTTTTAAGAAACTTGTTTAATTCTCTCAAAATGGAGTAGTCTTATCCCCGACTCATTTTCATATGAAATATAGAAATTAGTTAGTTTGGATTAGATAGTTAGTGAAATGTAGAACTTGATGGTTAATTGTTAGAGTTAGCTTTATGATTAATTATAAATATCTATTAGTTAAACAATTTAAATCATTGGTAGTTGATGTTGTTTTGAAGTTGATATTGATTGCTTTCCATTGTGATTGTTCTTTTCAGATTGTTGTTTGAGGAGAATTTGTTTTGAACCAAGTGCTACTACAAGAAAGGTATTTTATTCTTGCACTCAAATTTTCATATGGTATTTTATTTTGTTTACCTTAATAAGTAGGAAAACCATGGATAAAAAATGGATGTCTGTCGATCAATTGTCCAAAGAGTACGAGAATGGGGTTGTGGAATTTGTTAAGTTTGTTGTTCAACATGTTGAACACCCCAGTCGAATGAAATGTCCTTGCTTAGGTTATTGTTATATGGGTAAGGTTGACGCAGATGGATTGAAATCTCATTTACTGAGGCATGGAATTGATCGAAGTTATAAGTGTTGGATATTTCATGGTGAGAAAATTAACGAGAATGTTGAATCGAGGGGTGTTCAGTGCATTTTAATGCACATTCTACCATGTTTGCACTTAAGTATTTCTTTGGTTTTCTTTGTTTATTTTTATATTTTAATTTGTTTTTCTATTTTACTTTATTTTTGGCTTAATTTAATTTTCGTACTTAATTTTCAGCTTTAACAGCTTTTACGGAAATGATCATAACCGGAGTTCCAGAAATTTGATTGAAGTGTTCTACCAGTCGATGGAAAGCTAAGAGAGAGAGCTACAACTTTTATGTTGGAGTCGAAGACAGATTCGGAGTCATATTTTCCAGAATTTCGTTTGAAGCTGCTGCATTAGTTTTATTTAGTTTCGGGTCATTTAGAATTGGGTCTGGGTTATGTATTTGACCCAGTTGGGTTGTAAACGGGTTTTTTAGGTTTTTCTATTTAACCTAGCAGCCGCAACTGTTTAATATACACTTTTTACGATTTTATTTTTTACTTTCGAAGAACGAATTATGGAGAACTAATTCCAAAGGTTGATCTGTTGTAACCGTACCTCCGTAACTTTGAGGTTATTATAATTATCAATGCAATTTCTTTTCTCTTTCAAAAATAAAATATAAAAATATAAATAAATATAAATAAATAAAAATTGGCGCCGTTGTCGGGGATTCTTGTTGTTACTAACTGATTTTATAGTCATAGGTATAGTTTTCTTGCTGGTTTTTTTTTCTTTTTTTTTTCTTTTTTTTTCTTTTTTGTTGTGTTTGTTGATTTTCAGGGTTGCAATACCGGTTGCAGTATAGTGATAAGTTTTTCAGCCTTTCAGGTAAGTTGGAAGCTACTGTTTCGATTTGCTCCGATTTTTTTAAGAAAATCAGAAATAAATCGAAGAACAATACTCTTTTAGAATAAAATTCTAAAATATTTCGACCCTAAAAATCCCAAATATTGCATTTTTCTATTTTATTTGATTTATTTTCTCTTTTCATATTTTCAGAAAAATCTGAAAATTTTTGTGCGAGCTTTATTTGATTTAATTTGATTTTTAGCGTTATTTTTATATTTTTTTAGATTTTATTTTAATCGCTTTTCGTTTTTTCCATTCTTTTTAAATCTGCAGTGATTTTATTTGATTCTATGTTGAAATTTATAATTATATCATGGCTGATCAAAGAACTCTGAGAGAACTTGTTGCACTTGTGAATTATAATGCTTTATGTATTGAATATCATGTTGTTGATGCACCTTTCAAATTGAATTTTGGTTAACACACTTGTTGTCAAGTTTTAATGGTTTTGCAGGTGAGGATCCACATAAGCATATGAATGAATTTCAGGTTGTGTGCTCTGCACCTTCTGAACCTTCACTAGAGGACATTATCAACCAAATAGCTACAAATAATATCAAGTTTCAACAACAAATAGATTCTAATTTTCAGACTTTGCAAATACAGCTTGATCAACTTACCACTTCGATAAATGCCATGCAGCAAGCTCAAGGATCAAACCAACAACCTTGGGAAGAACATTCTATTTTTCAAATAAAGTTGCCTTCTGAAACTGTTGATGATACTTGTATTAATTTGTTTGCAGCTGATTTTCCATCATTGTCTGATTTTGATGATGTTTACTCTTATGATGTTTGTACTAACACTAAAATTTGCTTTGTTTGTGCTGAATTAAAGGTTGCCTTGCAAGATGATATTCTTACTGCAGATGAGGTTGAAAATGAAGTTGTTCATGTCAATGAAGCTCTCGACACCCCGACTTCCCGAAACAAACCATCCATCGAGAAACCACCCTCTTTAGAGCTGAAACCACTTCCTAATAATTTATTTGAATTTGTGCAGGAAGAGAAATCATTACAGGAACATAAGAAGGGAATTGGATGCACTTTGTTTAATACTTGTGATATTAGCCCATCCATGAGTATGTATAGGATCTCAATTGAATATGGAATAAAAGTAGTGAGGCAACCCTTTAATCCTATGATTATTAAAGTTGTAGAAAAGGAGATCACTATCATGTGCACATTCAACACTTTAACTTATCGAAGATTCTTCTTTGATCCTGGAATAAAAGGCGAAGACACTAATAAAAACTTCAAGATTAATGGATACTACCTAAATCTACTCTATGAGATCCCCACTTTGGAAGAAGAGATTGTAGAAGAGCTCTCTTTAGGAAATGCTGCTTATGTGATCACCTATCCACCTTGACAACTCGGGTGTGTTCTTTCCTTTCTCTCCCTCTTATTTTATTTTTATGTCCTTTCATTGAGGACAATGCTTGTTTTAAGTGTGGGGGAGAGAATGATTTATTTTCTTTGTTTTTGTTTGTTTTATTTTGTTTTAGAAACACTAGGCATTTTTTTTAAAGTTTTAGGCTATAGATTGTTTTGAGGTTAGATTGTGGAGACTTGGGAAAAGTTCACAAGACCGATATCGTTTTAACACCTTAAGTCTCCTGAATATGGAAATCTTTTTGAATACTTGTTATGCCATAGCCTTGAGTTCTCATCCTTTAATATCTCTTAAGTAGTTTATCTAGCAGTCAACACCATCTAGAAATCACACACTAAGTAATTAAGTTGATGCAAATAAGTGAATGATCTTGTGCTTAAAAAGAAATCTGAATAGGAATCCACCTTCTAAGTTAGTTGATCCTCACCTGGTCATTTAGCCTAACGGATGTGAAACCTTAAAAAAAAAGAAATAAATTTTTTTTTTGTAGTTACTAAAGTAACTTTAAAATATTGTCAAGTATGAATCATAATCAATAACAAGCTTATTTACCATGTGTATGAATAGATAACGAGCTTAATGTGATTGCGCTAGAATGAAAAAGAGAAAAAAGGAGGATGAGTAAGTTAGACTTAGGCATAATAACATGATTCGAAATGGTTTGTATAGGAGGGAGGCTTATGACCGCACAATTGCGGATTTGTGTTCTTACGATATCCTTAATGTGTAAGATTAGTACCTATCGATGCTATCTTAATCGAAGAAGAGTTTGTAGCCTAGAATGAGTATCTGAATGATGTTGTGTTTCTTGAGTCTTGACTTTATTTTTGCTCGGAGTGCAAAAGTTCAAGTGTGGGGGAATTTGATCAGTGCATTTTAATGCACATTCTACCATGTTTGCACTTAAGTATTTCTTTGGTTTTCTTTGTTTATTTTTATATTTTAATTTGTTTTTCTATTTTACTTTATTTTTTGCTTAATTTAATTTTCGTACTTAATTTTCAGCTTTAACAGCTTTTACGGAAATGGTCATAACCGGAGTTCCAGGAATCTGATTGAGGCATTCTACCAGTTGATGGAAAGCTAAGAGAGAAAGCTACAACTTTTATGTTGGAGTCAAAGTCAGATTCGGAGTCATATTTTCCAGAATTTCGTTTGAAGCTGCTGCATTAATTTTATTTAGTTTCGGGTCATTTAGAATTGGGTATGGGTTATGTATTTGACCCAGTTGGGTTGTAAACGTTTTTTTTTAGGTTTTTCTATTTAACCTAGCAGCCGCAACTGTTCAATATACACTTTTTACGATTTTATTTTTTACTTTCGAAGAACGAATTATGGAGAACTAATTCCAAAGGTTGATCTGTTGTAACCGTACCTCCGTAACTTTGAGGTTATTATAATTATCAATGCAATTTATTTTCTCTTTCAATATTTTTTCTATATATTTTGTTTGCTTAATCCAATTTATATAGAATGGTGTTGATTTGTTTCGATTGATTGACATTCCTTGATTTTTATCGCTTATTATCGTAGCTTTACTGTTAATCTGCATATAATCACGTTTGCTTAATTCATGAATATTTTAATCCGTCTGCTTAATTCGGATAAGAGGAGTGTAATTCGTATAGTGTCAATTTCGGTTGTTAATTGGTTCTATAATCGAAGAGGGATTAGAATTCGCTTAGGGCTTGAAAATTGTATGATCGATGATAAGTAGGAGATCAAACAACAAATTAACTTATTTTAAAATCACTTAATTTTAATCACTTTTTCTTCTTCCGTTTTGAATCAAATTCGAAAACCCCCAATTAATTGTTACTATCGTTAGTTATTAATATCATGAATCCTTATTATCGAGCCGAAGAGATTGCAGAAGAACTTGAAGAATATCTTCATGATTGTCCCAAAATGTTTGAGAGGTTGTTAAGCAATGCAGAGAAACCTTTGTATAAAGGTTGCACTAAATTCACAAGATTGTATGTGGTACTAAAGTTGTACAACTTAAAGGCAGGCAATGGATGGTAGGATAAAAGTTTCACAGAGTTGTTGGCCCTTATGAGAGAAATGCTACCATAGGATAATGTTCTTCTTAATCGAACATATGAGGCCAAAAAAATGTTGTGCTCTATTGGCATGAGCTATGATAAGATACTTGCTTGTCCAAACGATTGCGTTTTGTTTCGAAACGCATATGCATCGTTAACTGAGTGCCCTAAATGCGGTTTGTCTCGATATAAGAAAAAATTGTCTCCAGCAAAAGTCTTATGGTATTTTCCTATAATTCTGAGATTTAGGCGCATGTTTCGTAGTGAAACCAATGCAAAACACCTGACTTGGCATGCAGATGAAAGAATTATTGATGGAAAGTATCGACATCTGATTGATTCACCACAGTGGTCAAAAATTGATAATGATTATCCTGACTTTGGAGAAGAAGCAAGAAACCTTTGCTTGGCATTATCTACTGATGGAATGAACCCACATGGTCTTTAAAGTATCTCACATACCACAAGACCCGTGATTCTTATGATTTATAGCCTACCTCCATGGCTATGTATGAAGTGTAAGTACATGATGTTATCTATGTTAATTTCTAGGCCTAAACAACCAGGGAATGACATGGACATATACTTGACACCTTTGATCGAAGATTTAAAGATTTTATGAGAGAACGATGTGGAGGTTTATGATGGATATAGGAAATAAAGTTTCAATTTAAGGGCGGTGTTGTTTGGCACAATTAATGATATTCCAGCATACGGGAATCTACCTGGGTATAGCATTAAAGGTCAATGTGTGTGTCCTGTTTGTGAAGATAGAACTGATACGACATAATTGGAACTTTGTTAAAAGAATGTGTTTCTCGATCATCTTAGATTCTTAAATTCTAAACATCACTACCGTGGGTGGAGAAAAGCATTCAATGGAGACACCGAACAGCGTAAAGCTTCACCCGCATTGTTAGGTGACAAGGTTTTTGAAAAGGTGAAAGATGTGCATACTGAGTTTGGCAAGCCTTTTGCATATAAGGTTGTCAAAGGTGGGTGGAAGAAGAAGTCGGTATTTTTTGAACTACCATATTGGAAGTCTTTTTACGTGAGACATTTTCTCGATGTTATGCATATTGAAAAAAATGTATTTGAAAGTGTTATTGGTGCGTCCTTTTCTGTAGAATAGTCTCAGTATTATTTTTTTCATTATAATTTATATTTTATATCCTTGTTTTCTTTATTACAAGTTAGATGGATACTAACGAGGATCACCCACATGATGATGATTCTATTCATGATGGAGGTAAAAAGGTATCTAATACGGAAGAGGACATTAAAAGAGGAATAACAGTTATGAAGAAAGTGATATGTGCTAGAGATCGAGACATCATTTTAGATGTGAATTGAAGCCCACAATGCTAGCTTATTGAGCCTAACGGTTATACCTTGACAAGTTTCATTGGTGCACTTGTAAGGAATGAGATTCCAATTACTTGTGATTATTGGAGAAATAAAAAGTTGAACGAAACTAAAGAAAAAATTTGAACTGAGATAAAGGTACTATAATTATGTCTTTAATTATGCCAACTAATTATGTCTTTTAAATTACTTGTACTAACGCACAATGTGTGTGTGTTTTTATTAGAGGTGTTTCAACATTGGCCGGAAAACTACTAAGAGTGTTTAGAACATTTTTATCAACCAAGTTTCTTAGGGATGCAAATGGTAATTTTGTTGATGCAGAGCTTCCATATAAATATGAAAGTTTGATTTCACAAAAACAATGGGTCAAGTTTAAATCCAAACGAAAAATCCCAAAATTTAAAAGTGTAAGTGAAACAAATCGGGAAAGAGCATCAAGTCCCGTGTATCCATACAGAAAAGGACGTGTTGGATATGGACGCTTAGAACAATCTATGGAAAGTATCTATAAATTACAATGATATACTTGTTCATCATGAGTTATATTTTATCGTATTATTTGGCTTAATGTGTACTTACAAAAAGGAGAATAGTTCTGAAACATCTCTTCCTGCACATGTTTTATGGAAGGAAGCCCGTGTGGGCAAGTCTGGAGTTGTTAAAGAAGATGTTCTACAAGTATTTGAGAATTGTGTAAGTATAACATTATTTATTTAATTAAATCAAAACTTTATTAACAAATATTTGACAAATATTCGATATTCATCTGATTTTCAGGAGGCGTTATCTCAGTCTTTATCTTTAGATGATTCCAAGAGCATACTTAGTCGGGCATTAGATGTCCGTGAGTATTCTGGTCGGGTGAGGGGTAAGGGATTTGGGATCATTTCGACCTCCTTGAATATTAAAAAAACAAAAGGCTCATAGTAATAAAGAACTTCAGCAAACATTAGAAGCAATGCAAGCTGATGTTCGTGAATTAAGAAAGGAAAAAGAAAGATATATCGCTTTAGGTTTTAAAGATGCTTCGGACAAAGATAGTATCAACTATAACTTTCAACCAAATATTCCAGAGGTAATTATATATATCTTTATGAAACTAAATTATTAGCTTAAATTATTTAATTGACATATATACACATTAACAATGTCATATTTATTATTGGTTTTAGGGCATTTCCCTTTGTTATCAGATGGTTGGCAAGGGAAAAGTGTGTAACACTTTGGGAGAATTACTTGACACTAACCCGCTCCCTATTGGATGTTTGAAAGTCTCGGTTGATATTGCTTTAGAGAAGGATGCATTATTACCATATCCTGACGATGTTTCGGATACAACATTGGTGGGAGAAGCAATAAGTTTGTTTGTTGCATGGCCGTCAGGCCTCATTACCGTAGGATACGAGGTATGCTTAAAACCATTATGAACATTTGTTAACCTTAATGTGTAGATTCAAGGTTTTTACGCGCATTTTACATACACTTTTTACATGGTAATGTTAATTAGACTCCAACAAGATCAAAGATAAAGATAAGGAGATTCCGCAGCATACTGAGTCCGTTGTTTAAAAAAAAGAGGTACATCACAATTATATGATATTTATGCATGGAAAATGTTTAATTCGTGATCTTATACTTCATCTAACTAATTATATGATATATAGTTTCATGGTAAAGAGATTAGCAACGTTTCCACACACAAAAAGGTTGTTGCTAAGAATACCGCGGCTAGAAAAAAACCTACCTCCAAGTATAGGTCGTGCCTTCAGACATTTCTAGAAATGACAGATATTCCGAACGGAGGTATCCGTCTTACACCTATGGAGGAAGGTATTTATGGATTTGAATATGAATAATCAATTGGTAATGATGAATTTGAGCAAGTTTTTTGTCATGAAGAATTAGGTGTCAGTGTTATCAATACATACGTGAAGTATATTCGATCTACTTTGTTATATTAATTGAACAACTTATTTACTTTATGTTTCAAATGAATAGTCTAATGTTAATGATGTTTTTATTTAAGATTTATGTATGACAAAGTGATGCGCCCACGTGGATTGGAGCAAAAATTTGTATTGTTAAGCCCCAAGTCTGTCAACTTATCTTTAATCATAAATAAACCAGATGATGTCATGGTGTATGTACACAACCTCGTTATGACCAACAAAGAAACAGAAAAGTTATTCTTTTTACCATTTAATATTGGGTTAGATTTTCATTCTAAATTCATCTATTATAATTTTTTTGTATTTTGACGTCGTGTAGAAAGTTTCCATCTAACATTTGTTTAATCTTACAGTGGACATTGGTTGTTGGTTGCAATTAATCTTATGAGAGAATTTGTGTATTATCTGGATTCGTTAGGATATGTTTGTAACTATAGACAGTGTTTATGTCTTGTTTTAATTGAATTACAATATTTTTGTGTTGTTTCAGGTTATATGTGCAAAATTGAAGATAGATTGTTTCAGGTTATATGTGCAAAGTAAAAGTAATATGTAGATTTGAAGCAAAATATTTTGTTGGATGATGATTTGTATAAATTTTTTTGTATATATAAATTGGTGCGTAAATTAGTACATTTAAAAAAGCAAAATTGGTGCGTATATATTGGTTTGAAGCTCCAATTATGATATTTTTCTGCTAAATATGGTTGAAAAACATGTGCAAATTGTGGTTGAAAACCTGGTGAAAATTGTGGTTTAAAATAGATGCATATAAACTGTATAAAACAGACAGCGATTTTTTAAGTTATTTATTTAAAAAAAATTGTATACCCTAGACAGCGTTTTACACTAAAAGCGTTGTCTAAGGTGGGGTTTAGAAAGCGTTTTCACAAAAAGTGTTGTCTAAGGTGGAGTTTAGATTGCGCTTTAACCAAAAAGCGTTGTCTAAGGTATACCAAAAAAATGTCAAAAGCGTTGTCTAAGGTATACTAAAAAGAAGACAAAAAACATTGTCTAATGGTAATTGGAAAAAACAAAAAAAACGTTGTCAAAAACACCATTTAGACAGCGCTTTAACGAAAAAAGCATTGTCTAAAATATAAGCAAAAAAGTTGTCTATTGTTAAAGCGCTGTCTAAATGGTGCTTTAGACACCGCTTTTTCAGTCAAAACACCCCTTTAGACAACACTTTTGACATTAACCAAAGTGTTATCTAATCTTTTAGCATCGCCGGATTAGACAGTGCTTTTAAGCGCTGTATAATGACAAAAAAAAACAATGTCTAAGGTCTTTTATGGCATAGTGACTGCACCCCTCAAATTTTTTGATTTTTTTTTTTTAAATATGTATATTGCTATTGGACAATAACCATTCCCTATATGGCTTTTTAGCTTTAATATTTATATTACTATTGGACACTAACCATCTTCTAGGTGTGGCTTTTTGAATTATGCTCATGATTAAAAATCATGTTGATTGATTAATTTTACAAAAGCAAATGACTTATCACTAAGTGCAAATTATATAAATGCTTCAAATATATATATATATATATATATATATATATATATATATATATATATATATATATATATATATATATATATATATATATATATATATATATATAAATAAATAAAAGTATATTGTGGTATTAATATTCATAAATTTGTGGCACTCTTAATATAATTATATATTACCTAAAAATGACATATCAAAAATATAATTACATATTAATAAAAAAAAAATATTTATAATTATTTTAACTTTGATTATTTTTTTAAATATATTAGATTTTTATTATAGCATTTTTTAACATTTACGGCTATTTTAGTTAAGATCCGTCACTGCTAACAATACTTGTGAACAACTATTTTAAATAGGAAACAAAACTGGTTAATAAAATGTAAAAAGTTGGTTAATAAAATGATGAAGTTGGTTAATAAATGTCTAAATATTAAAAATTAATTTTAGTAATAAAATAAAGTTGGTTAATAAAAAGTAAAAAATAAATTGATTAATGAAGTTATGAAGTTGATTAATGAACGTTCAAATATTAAAATAAATTTTTAGTATTAAATAAAGTTGATTAATAAAATATAAAATATTGATTAATAAAATTATGAAGTTAATTAATTACACAATTTTATATCAGTATTTTTTAATTTAAAAATAAATAAAATATATTTTTTAAAATTATTATTATTATTATTATTACTTTTTTTTTTATTATTATTATTATTATTATTATTATTATTATATTTCACTGTTCACCATCAATAAAATACGGTATATGTGTATGAGTTAAAAACATACATTTTAAAAAAAAATCCTTACTTTTTGTTTCGTAAATAATGGAAAATGTGAACATATATATAATTGAAGAAATGAATCAATTAATTCTATAATAAATTTAAAATAATAACATGAAATATTAAATATAATAATTTTGTAATAGAATTTGGATTATATTTGAGATGAATAAAAAACTTATAAAAAAAGTTTGGATTCTTTCTTAACCTTTCAAGATTCCTATTTTTTCTACCATCATTAAACACATATCGAGGAATTTCGGGGAAGGAATTTGGGAAAGAGATTAGGTCTCAACTGTGTTTAAAAGAATTGGAAGACTTGAAGAAAAATCTTGAGAGCTTAAGGAAGGAGATGAACATTGTAATAGTACTAGTAGTAATTAGTTTTTGGGTTTTTTTTCTTAATTTTTTTCTTGGGGCATGTTATAGAATATGATGTAACAAGTTTGATGTGTAGTAGTGTTGAAGTTTAATGTAATGTATTTTGAATGAATGAAGTTGAAGTGTTTCTGGTTTACAAAGTTGACATTAATGATTTATTAGGTTTATCTGATTTATTTTGGTGCAGTCAGTTTGTGACATAGTTTGGATAAAACTTTTGTTGTTGTAAGTTTGTGACATAGTTTGTACATAACTTTTGTTGTACTGACTTGGTTTATTTTGTTCCAGTAAGTTTGTGACATGGTTTGAATATAACTTTTGATGGCAATAAACATACCTAATTGATGACAATAAAAATACTAAATTGATGACGGTAAACACACTTCCATGATAACATAAAATAATATAAATTAATTCCATGACATGTTGATCTAAATTGATCACATATTGTGCATTACAAAAGATTGCAAAATGAGCACATTTTGTGCATATCAAAAGGTTCCAAAATGAGCATATAATGTGCATAAAAGAGATGTTTTTAAGCATTACAAACTATATCATAATAATCACTATTGAGTTAGATACCTTGAAATTTCATCCCATGTCTTCATTTTCTTCACACAAGTACCAATTTTTAGGTCTTCATCAATTTTCAATGGTGCATTTGAAGTTGATCCATATCCAACATTATTTTTAGATCTCCAAATAGATTTCAACTTATTACTAATCCACTTAAGTGCTTGAACTGGTTTGTTCTTTATAGCTTGTTTCTTCTACTATGCATATTTCTTCTACTCAATAGGTTGTTTCTTCTTATGAGCTGGTTTGTTTTACTCAATTGGTTTGTTCTTCACATTTTTTGAGTGTTATGGTTAGGAATAACTTGTTTAGAAATATGTGTAGGATTACACAATTGAGATTATGGATCTTGGGATTGTTGATCTTCAAATTCCACCATCATCTCCTCAATCATTGTATCTAAGTTTGGATCATCATTAGCAGTTGATGACACTACTTTAGAAATAATTGATGAGACTTTGATCCTTGGTGTTTTCGTCTATAGTGCATATGTTAAACAACAATACTAAACAACCAACAACAATACTAAACAATCAACCACAATACTAATCAATCAACAACAAGTACCTTTCTTTTTAATGCTTTGGGATCTTGTTTAGTGTTCTTGAATTTCCTTGAGTTATGGCCAAATTTGTCACATTTGGTGCATCTATAAGCTACACTAGGTCTCCTCACCATTGACCTTATCTCATCATGCTCTTTAAACCTTAATTTCTCGGGCCTACCTGGACCTTTCTTATACTATTGTGGTAACATATTTTTAACATCAACTTCTGGCCATATATCCATACCATTGATTGGATTAGATTGTTATCATAACACTATTTATAAGCCTCCATCCTATAACATGAATCAACATATTCTTCTGGGTTCAAATTCTGTTATTAAATACCAGACACATCATGTCTACAAGGTATCCCTACTAGGTCTCAAATTCAACATGAACAATTTTTTTTCCAAGATCTACAACAAATTGAAGTAAATTATATGGATGATAAACTTGCTAAATGTTACTCATACTCCATGTTGGCATCAACTAACCACTCATCAAAATTTATTTATCAAGTATTTTCCTAGGAATAGACATGACATTGTGTTTCCATTTCTCAAGTTAACTAAACTACTAACAACCTTACTCATTAGATAGTTACTAATCCACTCACACATTGTGAGTATTGGTTTATTCCTAGCTTGTAATATGCTATCATTAAATGACTCACTCAAGTTGTTCATCAAGACATCACATTTTGGGTAAAAGCTAAAAGAATGCTTACACCATAAATTGGTATTTCCACTACAACTTTCATAAAGCCTTCATCTCCTTCACAAGTTCTTTCTTCTTTACTATCATCAAACCTTATTCCTCTAACATCATCATCACTGCTAACATCATCACTACCTTCACTAAACTACTAACGATCTTAATCATTAGATAGTTCCTAATCCACTCACACATTATGAGTATTGGTTTATTCTTAGCTTGTAATATGGTACTATTAAATAACTCACTCAAGTTTTTCATCAAGACATCACATTTTGGGTAAAAGCTAAAAGAATGCTTACACCATAAGTTGGTCTTTCCAATACAACTTTCACAAAGCCTTCATCTCCTTCACAAATTACTTCTTATTCACTATCATCAAACCTTATGCCTTTAACATCATCATCATTGATAGCATTGTCACTACCTTCATTGAATTGATCAACATTAGGCCTTAACACCTTACTTAGCATGTCTTCAACACCATGTTCAACCCATATTTTACCATCAACAATATTTTCAAGGCAATGGTTATCAATTACTACAGCTTGAACATCATTAATGAAATGAACAAACCCTTCATCAATTCTTATTATCTTTCTCCACATTAATAATCCATTATGTCCCAACTTTTTAACTAAGCTAACAACCTCGAAAAAACTCCATTTGTCAGGATCTAACCCTTCTACAATGGTTTTACTCCCTCCCTTATAAAATGTGTGTTTTTCGTGAATAAAGTTCCTTCTCGTGGTGAAATATCACATTGAATAAGCCCATGTCTGCAATTACATTATTATGCACAATTTAATGAAACTAGTCAAAGTTTACCCTCAAAGTAAAAATGTAACTAACTTTGCAAATGAAACTAGCCAAAGTTTACCCACAAATTTTACCCAAAATGTTTACCCACAAACTGACATATTATGTTTGGAACCACTGGAAATCACATAAAGTAAATAGAATCATACCTTTTTTATACCACCAATGTAGCAATAAAATATAGAAGTGCGATCAACGAACGTTAATGAGATGTCAGATGAACTTCTCCTTTTTAAAATTGAGAAGCATGAATGACTCAGACAGAATAACTTAAAAGGACTCGTTTTTTGTTAGGGGTGAAATGAAGAAGAAATGGAGGATTTCAATTTCTAATGTTTTTGTTGTTTAAGGTTCCTTTAAAGTGTTAGAGATAAATTGGGGATAGTTTGGTAACTATGCATACATATTTACACATGTGGAAATGTTTTAAAATGAAAAACCCACACATGTCAATGACACATCAACTTTTAAGCTGACTGGGTTTAATGAGGGTGAAAAGAGAGGAATCTTGAAAGGTAAAGGGGGGAATCCAAACTTACATGTGATTTTTTCGAAAATGACGCAAATGACTTGGGAAAAGATGTATTAACCCTTAAAAGTATAATTATTGTTGTGTGAAAAAAATTATAATATTATTCTTCATTAATAATTAAAAGTATAATTTTTAATTACAACAATATTAAAATACTACCTAGTAGCTCAATTATAAAAAATATATATATACTAATTTTTAAACACAATTGTTAATTCTATGATTTTATGACTGCCATTATGTTTGGTAAAACTAATATGGCTGGAACATGTTGAATAAGAAGTTCCATATGTTAAATTAACATGTTCTAGATTTTGGAAGAACATGTCAAATAAGATGTCCTGACATGATGACAAAAACATCAGTGCATATGTGGTTATTGGCAGATGTTGAGCCAGATGTTGAAACATCTGCAACTGTCACGACATTATTATTGTCATGTGTTACAGATAGATGTCAAAGATAGATGCATGACGTCTTGGTTTGTGGAGCTGGAGTTATGGGTTTATGATTTGAATTATGCAGAATATTCTATAGAATATTATGCTATCACAAGTGGAATTGTTTTAAAGGACTAAGAGATTCAAGGTGGAGTTGTTTTAAAGGACTGAGAGATTCAAGGTTGGGCTGTTTTAAAGGACTAAGAGATTCAAGGTGGAGTTGTTCTTCAAGGTATTTTATAGGAGAATCCTTAGGTTCTAATTGTGAAGATATTCTGGAGCTAATGATAGAAGTCCTAACTTAGAGGAGAATATCTTGGAGGTTTCTTTTGTTGTTCTAGAACATGTCGAAGAAGATGTCCTACGACATCGCATACGACATCGTGCTTGTGTTGAGCTGGAGTATTTATTCTGTTATATTTTAACAGATGTATAATATTCTAGAGATATTATGCAATCCTATGTGGAGCTGATTTAAAGGGGTGTTGATTTAAAGGTCTGGAAGATTCAATCAGATTTCACAAAGAAATATATACTTTCCAAATAAGGAGATAAATTAGGAAACTAATTATTGAAGACCTATTTTCTTGGAGGTTAATTTGTAGACTTTGTGCAACCTTGTTATTGTTGTTTTGAAGGCCCAAATATAATTGGGAAATAGGTTATAAATAGAAGCATTGTAACCAAGTTTTATGAACAAGCCATGAATAGAAAAGATGTAAACATTAGTGTGTTGTTTGTGAACAACTCTCTAGGATAGTTGGTATTTGTGAACCATTCATACATCACCTAGATGTTTGAATCAGACTATATTTGTTTAGTTGTATTTTGTCCACTCTAAAATTTTGTTATAATCACAGTGTGTGATTTAAGGGAAGTGAGTGGGAATGCTCATATACTAGGATTGAGGAACTCTTAGGTAGAAGTTTCATTGGGTAGGGATTAAGTGAAGAGTGTAAACTAGGATTTTTTTAACTCTGAATTGATACTATTGATAGTGGATTTTCTTCATGGCTTGGCATCCCCTATAGTAGGTGAGTTTGCACTGAACTGGGTTAATAATCCTTTTGTGTTTTTTATGATTTTCAGTATTATTATTGTTATATGCATTGCCTTGATATTTCTATTTGACCAGATGTCACGACATCCTGTAAGACATTTGGGATCTGTCATACCAAAATTTCAATTGGTATTAGAGTAGGCATCCTGGTCTGTTTCTGGGTGAGATCCAAGGGGGATACTATCTGGTTCAAGATAAAGGATGAAGGATGTTATACTGAAAATCTGTTTGAACGTGATAGGTTAGTATTGGTGTTTGAATGGTCCCTAGAAATGGAGGATAGACTATTCGTAATAGCTTGTGTGTGTGGAACTGTTTGTGTTGTTATCAGGCACGAAACTTTGGTGGTGAACTGATGTGTTAGGTTAACTAGTTGCACCTAGAGTATGGTGGATGTGTTCTTGGTATGTAACTGTGATGTTAGACAAATTGTCCTGACATTCTTATGTGTTTCTTGTGTATTTGTGATGTCAGACAGAATGTCTTGACATTTTGATTCAAAGAATTATTTATCTGAAGGAGGCTTGTGTTTTGATTTCTATGAGGTTTGGTTTATACTTTTGTTCTACTGCATGTACCTCTGATATGCTCTGAAGTTATACCAAGTTTGTGTGTTACTTGGGTTGGATGCACTGTGTTTTGGGAGTGTTTTGGTTGTTCTTGTGGTATGGAGAGTTATATCTGTATCTGAATTGATGATCATACAATTTATGGAGAGTATGGTATAATGGTGTTTTATGTGCATAGATTTGCTGATGTTATTGTGATGTCAGATAAGATGTCTTGACATTGTGTTTCAGTCTCTTTTGGAGGATCTTGTTTTGGGGGAGTTTATTTCTCTCCAAGGATTTTCTCTGTTATTTCCGCTGTGTGCGCCTCTGGTTTATTCTAATGTTTTGTTTTGTTTGATTTTTGCTAGCCAAAGGGGAAGAATATTGTTTCTTTTGTTGCAGAGTTTCAGTTCATAATGTCAAGTATGATGTCCTAACATGTGATTACAGAACTGGTGAACATTTAGTTCAGAATGTTGTGGTTGGTTTGTTACCTTTTGTTTGCAATCCTTTGTGTTTTCCTGATGAAGTAGTATTTTATGCAAGACTATTTCAACCAACTAAAATTGCCAATGATACTTGATTTTTATTTCTCAAGTCCACTCTTAAAGGCACTATAGTGTATGGTCGATATACTATTCATGAAATCTGTTGAAGAAAGGATAAAGCCATTTATTTTGGTCTCTAGAAGAGTCTTCCTAAGTCTTGACCTAATTAGGAAAGTGATTTTGAGTCTTGCTATTATTTAGTTTTGTTGGAGCTTGGATTAGTTTTGAAGACCTTTAAAGTGATCAAGGGATTTTGTGATTTTCTGAAAGCAATAATAACTTCAAAACCAAGCTCAATTTTGTGTTCCGGAAGAAGGAAACTGGTGTGATATCCTGCTAACATGATGGATGATTTGGGTGCTAGACAAATGTGTGATGATCACATATGTTTGGAACCTACTCCTAACCTGGAAGAGGAGGCATATATGTTATGTGTTGAAGAAGGTCTCAGGTTGAAGAAAGTAGGAGTGTGTTGCAAAATACCATTATTATTTGTGCATGATCAAGGGAAGTCTTCATCAAGCTTAGGTCCAGATATGTGTTGTCCCCACATGATGGAACAGTTGGAAGAGTAGAAAATGCATATGAATTGATGGTTTGTATCATGTATTTATGGTCTAATCAGATAGGATGATCAACTACTAGTGAACTCTTATATCCCCTGCAAAGAGTTGTACATGGATTGCTACGGATGTTCCTCCAAAACCATACTAAATGTCAAATCCATGTGTTTGAGATTGTTATCAGATCTGATGTTGTAACAACATCTCAAAGGTGGTGAGTTTTCAGTCAAGGAAGTTATTTGTGCTCGTGATGGAGTATCAGGTCAAGCCACTTACCTAATTTGAAGTGATCAGTGGTGTGGATTAATAGAAGAGGGAACATAATATGCCTCAAATGTGCAGGAAAATAATGTCAGACCTAATGTCATACCTTGTGTGTGAAGGTTACCTTATCACATGTGATAAATACCTTGACAGGAGTTGAGTATTTGTCTGCTTTTGATAAGGATGTGCATCTAACCGATAATGGATACTCTGACAGAAGTTGAGTGTTTATCTGTCTATGAAAGATGTTTTGCATTCAACTGATGACAAAATACATTGACGAGAGACTATGTATATGTATGATGTAAAAGTGCAAGACTACAGTATGAACATTATAATTCAAGAAGTGTAGATAATTTACTTTTCTCTATGTGGTTGTTTATTTCTCTTCATGGTGTTTTGGTGTGTGACGACCTCAGTTAGCTGTTGAAGGTGTGATATTTTGAAGATCTTCTTGTATTAAAAGACTATCAAGTTTAATGAGCTCTTTGAAAGATATATCAAGAACCAATTGATTGGGTTCTATGAAGAAAAACTAATGTCTTAAATGATGGTGTAACATCACTTTGTGTTATCCCTGAAGGAGGTCTGAGATTATAATATGGAAGATTGAGGAATATCATTATTGTTAGAAGATGAAGTTCTGACTTTAAGGATCAGAATATGTAGATTACAATAGTGTTCTTGGTGAATGCATGGCTATTATTTTGAAGACTCCACTAGTGCAAGAAATTTCTAGTAGATATACATCAGAAAAATGTGTCAGACAATGAAAATATGATCAGGAAGATTTTGCTAAAATGTTATTTTCTTTTGCTGTAAGTAACTCTACCTAAGATTAGGTTAGTCTGGACCTCAGTAAAGCTTTTGAGCAAACTGAGTATGTATGGAAGAGTGGTTTCCTGTGGAGCAAGGAAAGTATCTTTTTTGGAACTAGAGTGTGTCAAACCAAGTATGCATGACACCTTGTCTAACCAAAAGGTTGTGATATTGTGTGGATCTGAGTCATTTTCAGTCATGTCCTTGTTGTATGAAGAGCTCAATGATCTTGGGGTTATTCTCAAGGAGATGGTGTATTTGGATTTGTAAAAGTCAGGATTGACTTTATAGTTTATAAATATGTTTAGCAAGATGTTCAGCAGATATATGAAGTAATGGTCAGGAGCATTGGTTATCCATGATAGGGGGAGAGTTGTTGTTTTGTTTGGGTGATGTCTAACCAGATGTTCTAACATGTGCTAACTAGATTTTTTTTCTTGAGTTGCATTGATCTCTGTTTTTCTGTGTTTTCTGATTATCTGGTTATGTGCCAAAGGGGAAATTCTGAAGGTTCTTAGTTTGGTTGCATGTGCAGTAAATCATTATGCTGACTTATGATGTCATATAGGATGTCTTTGAGATGTTTGAAGAACATTTGTGCAGGTTTACTTGTTATGTCAGATCAGATGTCTAAACATCTGTCTGTCAGTTCTGGGACATCTTTATGCAGGAAGATATGGTTTGAATCTTGCATAATTTCAGTAGGAGTTAGTTTCTATGATTTGTTCTACTGTTGAAATGGAGAGAGATTGTGTGTATGGTGACTCTGAGTTGAGGAGTAGTAGTTAATCCCGACTGGTTCAATGTGGCTCTATGTTATTCTCTTTGATGTGGTTTTTCTTAAGGGGGAAATGATTGTATAAAATAGGGGGAGTTATGGTCCAGTTTTATTGGCGTTTTTTGTGAAGTATGTGGTTTATGGCTGCAATGATATAGTTATTGTCAAGCTTGTGTGTGTTTCAAGCTTATGGAGATTAATACCTCTATGGTTATTATTATGCCTTTGTCTTTTTATGGCTAAAAGAGGGAGAAGTATAGTGTGTACTATTGAGGGAGTGATGTTTTTCTCTGTAACAGGTGTTGAGAGGTCTGATATGAAGATGTAATGTTGAGGTATTTCTACATAAGGTACTACTTCAATTGTGATATGTAAATTAGTTTTAGCCAAAGGGGGAGATTTTAATTCTATTATTTGATGATTGGTATCATGTTAGGTAAAACTATAATGGCTGGAACATGTTGAATAATAAGTTCCATATGTTAAATTAACATGGTCTAGATTTTGGAAGAACATGTCAAAAAAAGATGTCCTGACATGATGGCAAAGACATCAATACATATATGGTTATCGGCAGATGTTGAGCCAGATGTTGAAACATCTGCAACTATCATGACAGTACTACTGTCATGTGTTATAGACAGATGTTAAAGACAGATGTCATGACGTCTTGGACTGTGGAGCTAGAGTTATGGGTTTATGATATGAATTATGAAGAATATTCTATAGAATATTATGCTATCACAGGTGAAGCTGTTTTAAAGGACTAAGAGATTCAAGGTGGAGTTGTTTTAAAGGACTAAAAGATTCAAGGTGGAGCCGTTTTAAAGGACTAAGAGATTCAAGGTGGAGTTGTTCTTCAAGGTATTTTCAAGGAGAATCCTTAGCTTCTAATTGTGAAGATATTTTAGAGCCAATGATATAAGTCCTAACTTTGAGGAGAATATCTTGGAAGTTTCTTTTGTTGTTCTGGAACATGTCGAAGAAGATGTCCTACGACATCGCATACGACATCGTGTTTGTGCTGAGTTTGAGTGCTTGGTTCTGTTATAATTTAACAGATGCAAAATATTTTGGAGATATTATACAATCATATGTGGCGCTGATTTAAAGGAGTGCTAATTTAAAGGTCTGGAAGATTCAATCAGATTTCACAAAGAAATATATACTTTCCAAATAAGGAGAAATTTAGGAAACTAATGATTGAAGACATATTTTCTTGGAGGTTAATTTGAAGACTTTGTGCAACCTTGTTACTGTTGTTTTGAAGGCCTAAATCCAGTTGGGAAATAGGTTATAAATATAAGTGTTCCGGATTGGCCCAATGACTAGGCAGGGCCCAATCCACTCGTGCATCCAGGACGATCCAATGGCCCAAATGTTAGAGGGACCCATTGGCTTTATGTCGTTCAGCCGAGGAGGACTATCGACTATGGTTACCCGTGGTCGGATTTCTCTGCCCCTTTAAGACTTCTGCCTGACACCTACAAGAGTCACCCAGATTCCGCCGAAGATAACTCCTACTCGGATATCCTTATGTCCAACGCACATCCCATCCGACCAGGTATGCTCGTCCCTACGGCTACTTTTTGGAAGTTGCCTATTTTCGGGGGATCCACGATCCAAGCCCAAAATAGAGACCAATAGGCAAGTGTTGAGGGCTTTATAAAAACCCTCTCATTGAGAGGGCCACATATCGAAGATTCACCCCCTTAACACTTTTACTCGTAGTTGCATACTCTTTTGCTCGCTCTTACTTTGGCAACGGAGTACCTTGCAGGTACACCCCCATTCTCCTCGACGACCGAGCAAATACTTCAACATCCACATCAGCGTCTGCAACCATTGTAAATTTTAATCACAGGTACGATCAGTGGAGCCTTCTGTGGGAAATCGAGTTACCCCATTTTCTCATCCTTAGATCGTGAAATTCAAAACATCACCGTTCAACTCACTCAATGGCTCACCACCACGACTCTATCAATGCCCGCATCATCGTCAACATCCTCGTTAAACAACGGGAGAGCGATGGAACTATTCTTCCACTCGGGGAGCCTGACCATTTCCAATACAGACGTATCGCCTCCCCGTCACCAGAACCATCCATGCAACTTGAGATCACCCCTACTGATCTCCATATGATCCCCATTCCCTAAGGAATATATTAGACGCTCGCAGCTCGGGTCAAAACGACCAACAACATCAACCTTATACTCTTGCGCCGAGGCGAAAGGCTAGAAGCTTTAGAGGATGCGCGATGTACCAGATCCCTCTCTCCCGCAAGGAGGCCTCACATGTCCTGCAGCAGGTCACTTGAATGAAGAAAGAATCACCACCACCTAGAGGTAGTTGGGTCTATCAAGAAACGAAATCGTTCGTTTCCTCGACGACACAAGTCCCCAGAGACAAGGAAACCCAAAAGGACTCTCCAGGAAGGGACGCAACCATTGCCCAAGGGTGCAAGAAATCGATCAAGATCCCCCTCCCTTCGTCAGCATCGGGATAACCGCTCCTTCTTTGCCTCCCATTATTCTACCGACGAGGATGAATCTCGCGGTCCTCACTTCAACGAGATCATGTCCACAAGGCTACCGAAGGGGCTCGAGAAGCCTCCTACCTTGGGACCTATGACAGGACGATAGAACCAGACGAGTATATAGAGAACATCGACGCTCTACTCGATTACAGAGGCGTCCAAGGAGCAATTAAATGTCGTTTAAGAGCGTTCCTCATGAATGGGAGCCTCATTCCCTTTATAACTTCTTCAGATGTCCGTCTCGAATGAGGTTTTCGATGGCATCCTTCATATGGATGCAATCCCGTACTGGAGATTTCTCGGGAGAACCTTTTCCCTACGACACTGAGGACGGGAGGCAGCTCCTTGGTATAAGAGTGTTCCTCATGAATATATCCTGTACTGGAGACAGCTCGGGAGAACCTTTTCTCGACACTTCACTATTTCATGACGTCATCCGAAGACTAAGGTCACTTTGGTGGCAATCATTCAGGGCAAGGAGGAAACCCTGCGGGCATAGATCGATAGATTCAATAAAGAAGCTGTCAAGGTCTCAACCACAAACGACATGAAAAAATATCTTCTTGAACGGGGGCTCCGTCCCCATAACGACTTCAGGAGGGCTGTGGGAATTGAGATGTCTGCCACACTTGATGCTTTTCTCCTTAAAGCACAAGCCTACATCCAATATAAGGAGAATGAGGCAGTCATCATTGCCCGGGATACAAGGTGTCATCAAGATGCCAAGCTGTCTAAACATGAAGACTCCTCGGCATCCCGTCGGGGACGTGAAAAATGAAAGGAAGACCGCTCCTGTGAACCGTAGGAGCATAAAGGCCCATCCGGGAGGTTTCACAACTACATGCCCCTCACGGTATCATGGGAGAAAATCCTGTCTGAATGTGCTAACTCTGAGTTCTGCCAGGCCGGCGTCAGATTTCCAAAGTAGTTGCCGACCAAGCCAAATACAAACAAGACGAAGTACAACCGGTTTCACAAGTCCCATGAGCATAATACCGACGATTTCATCCATCTGAAGGATGCCATCGAAAACCTCATTCGAGACAGACATATGAAGAAGTTATAAAGAGAATGAGGCTCCCCGACAGGAGGTACAGGAAGCTTGAAAAGTCGAAGAAATTGCCCCTCCAGCCACAGAAGACAATCTCCAGGTTGCCCTCAGCATCACGCGGCCAAATGACTTCTACGTCCCCGAACCATACACCGGTCCTGCTTATTTCGCCACCTACATCCCGTGGGAGTTCTTCCCCTATGCAATGGTAATTTCAGGGGGCGGGCACAACAATGTTACAGTGGGGTCAGTAAATCGACGCTTTGATCAACTAATCAACACCAACTCCAACCAAAATTCCACTCTTGATCTACCCTGCGGGGGATCAAAGCTCATATCCTTTTATAAGGAAGTCCTCATCGGCGGAGCACCTAAAGCCATCACCCGCCTACTCGTCTGTGCACAAATAGCCAATTTTGTTGTTCGGAGGATCCTGGTCGACCAAGGAAGCTTCGTCGATATTATGTTTTCCCAACTTTTTGCGACCTTGAAGCTCAACGAGACACATCTGACACCCTACGTGGGCTCTAATCTCTAGGGGTTCAACGGGACTGTCTCATGACCTTGGGGTTATGTCGACCTGATAGTAACCTTCGGAGTATGGGAGACAGCTAGGGCTATCAAGGTGCAGTTCTGTGTGATCGATTGTCAGTCTCTATATCAGTCGTCCAATCCTCGTCGGGATCATTATTGTACCCTCCACAATACACCTAAAGATGAAGTATTATACCTCCTTAGGAAAACTAGCCACTCTCCATGGGGACATCGAAGTTGTTCGACGATGCTTCGAGGCTACATCCAAAGGGCTCAATGCCATAGTCATCAAGCCAAAGTCGCCCTTCCCTGCAGCTCCGAGGAACTAAAGCCACTCCTTCGAGTAGATTCGATCGATCTCGATAGCAAGTTTATCGAAGAAGAGGAAAAAGCACAGCTGACCATAAAGCTTTCTTCGTCTAATCACATGGTATCCGACGGAGACTTCGAGCTGGTTGCATTAGGAGAAGATCTTACCAAAGGAGTGAAGATCGAAGTCGGCCTCCCAGACCTCGCGAGGAAACAGCTGAAAGTGTGCCTCAGGAAGAATGTTGATTTGTTCGCGTGAAGCGCAGCTGAGATGTCGGGGTTGGATCCAGACATAGCATGCCACCACCTGACCATAGACCCCTCTGTCTGAACAGTAGCACAGCGCAGGAGGAAGCATTCCCTAGAAAAGGTAGAGGCTGTCAAGCAGGCCGTAAAAGACCTCCTAGAGGCACACTTTGTAACTGAGACCAGGTATACCACCTGGCTCTCAAATGTTGTATTAGTCAAAAAGAGCAATGGAAAATGGAGCATGTGTGTTGACTACACTGATCTCAACCGGGCTTTCCCGAAAGATGCTTACCCTTTTCCTAACATTGATAAGTTGGTTGATAATTTTGCAAGTTTTAAATTATTGTCGTTCCTCGACGCCTACTCCGGGTATAATCAAGTACCCATGGATACGACCGACAAGAGGTACATCGCTTTCATGACCGAATCAGACAACTATTACTACAATGTTATGCTCTTCGGCTTGAAAAACGCTGGCGCAACCTACCAACGAATGATAAACAGAGTCTTTCGATAAGAAATTGGAGATTTGCTCGAAGTTTACATGGACGACATGATCTTTAAATCTCACGAGGAAACCGATCATGCTCTCCACTTAAAGAAAATTTTCAATCAGGCACGCAAGTGAAAATTTTGATTCAATCCAGAAAATTCATGTTCGGGGTACGAGCGGGCAAATTCCTCGGTTTCTATATAACCGAAAGAGGAATCGAAGCTAACCCCAACAAGTATCAAGAATTCACCGAAACACAAAATCCATCCAGTCACTAAACAGGGTGCTCACATTGATATCCCGCTTTGTGGCAAAATTCGCCCAACACGCGCTACCCCTCTTCAAGTTCCTCCGCAAATAGGCTGCTTTCGAATGGACGGACGAGTGCGAGCAAGCCTTGACACACCTCAAGAAGGCTATGTAAGAACCCCCAGTTCTCTCCTGACCAGAGACCGGGGAAACTTTGTTTCTATATCTGGCCGTCATTAACGAAGCCGTAAACGCTGCCTAGGAATGTCAATGGGGCGGGGCGGGGGACACTTCCCCATCTTTATCCCTGCCCCCAAATTCATTCTCCATCCCCGCCATCGATCCCCGTCATGGGGGAGTTACTATCCCCATCTCCATTCCCCACGAGAATCCCCGCGGATTCTACACTTATCCATTAAATTTTTTTTAAAATATCTATATTTTCTATTATAATAAAAAAATACAAATATTTCACATATTTATTTTTAAAAAAAATATTATTATTTTACATTTATAATTTTTATTAAAATTACTAATATGGGACATAAAATAATGATTTTTTTTATAAAATAATATAAAATTCAACAACATAAATTATAATACTTTTGTAAGTAACAATATGCATAAATAACTACAAAATTCAACAACATAAATATGCTTGAAAAATAAAACTTCAAATAATACATGATAATTTAGAAATCTTAAAGTTAGTCAAAACAATCTACTTTTTCCTATAAATAATTACATGAATAAATTTATAAGAATCAAGGAGAAATAATCTACTTTTTCCTATAAACAATTACATGGACAGATTTATGACAATCAAGGAGAAACAAACTACTTTTTTCTATAAACAATTACATGAATAAATTTATGAGAATTAAACCTTATTGATGAAATTATAAGAGATGTGAATAATGATAACACATGATACAGAGAAGACGATGGGCAATGATGAGACGCGACATATAAGATGGATGAGAAACTTGAATGGAGGTTTAACGGTAGAAGAAAAAATAAAAGAGTTTGATAGAAGAAAAATGAACGCTTCAACTTTTTTAGGGTTTTAATATCTACATTTATCTCTCTTAATGAATACATCAATATTTATTTATTTTAAAAAAAACATAAAGGAAATGACAGAAAAAGCTAATGTAAAATATAAATTATATATTAAATTAATTATATTAAAATAATAAGCGGGGATGGAACCCCATGGGGAGGAGATGTATTCCCCGTCCCCGTCTCCTAAGTTCTATTGGGGGAATTATTCTCCCCATGCCCACCCCCGCGGGGTGAAATTCCCCATCTATGGGTCCCCGAACGGGGAAGTCCCCATTAACAGATACAAACTGACATCCCTAGCGCCGCCCTCATACAGGAAACACCCGAGGGACAAAAACCGATCTATTTCCCGAGAAAATTTCTGCAAGGGTCCAAGCTCAGGTATCGACAAATTGAAAAAGTTGCCCTCACACTCCTCCATGCGGCAAGGAGACTCGGGCACTACTTCCTGGCGCATACGATCATCGTACAAACAGACCAACCCATCAGGAAGCTCCTCGGTCGACCCTACATGGCCGGAAGGATGCTTAAATGGTCCTTGGAACTATTTGAGTTTGAAATCCTATATGAAAGCAGATCATCCCTCAAAGTGAAAGCCCTGGCTGATTTCGTGGCCGAAATGACCACCCCGGGAAACCAAGTTTACGTGTCCAGGAAATGGACCATTTTCGTGGATAGAACATCAAGCTCAATGGGAAGTTAGGCAGGGATTATCCTATAAAACTAGGAGGGAATCCTGATAGAGGTATCCCTCACGCTTTTTCCCACCTCCAACAACCAAGCAGAGTATGAAGCTTTCCTCGTTGGTCTAAGACTCACCAACGATCTAGGAGCCAAAGAGATAACCATCTGGTATAGACTATCAAATCATGGACTTGCAGGTCAAAGGTGAATACCAAGTTAAAAACGACAATTTGTTAGAATACCTGACTCTGGTTAAGGAAAAGATTGTAAATTTCACTTTCGTATAAGTCAAACATGTTCCTCGTGAACACAACGTGCGATCAGATATGTTATCAAAACTCGCGAGCACAAAAAGGAAAGGCGGAAAAAAGTCTGCTATACAGGAGATACTTCCTCGACCCAGCATTGAAAAGACATCCTCGACAGTAGACGTAAATATCATCGGCGACACCAACTGCTAAATGATCTCGGTTTACAAATACTTAACTAATGATTAACTGCCCGAAGACCCAAAGGAGGTTAGTATAGTTAAGTGACAAGCTTGCTCATACGTGTTATTCGAAGGAAAACTCTATCGGTGGAGATTCCCTATTCTCCTTCTCAAGTGTTTCAAGGAAGAATTAATTCTGCACATCCTGCATGAAATCCACAAAGGAATCAACGCCTAGTACCTGGGTGGGATGTCTCTGGTAAGGAAAGCCCTCTGAGCAGGATATTACTGGCCAACAATGCAGAACGATTCTAAAGAGAACGTAAAAAATGTGATAAATTCCAACGACACGGGGATATGCACTTAGCAACTCCAAACGAGCTTAAGACAATGTCCTCCTCGTGGCCATTCGCATGGTGGATCCTGGATATCCTAGGTCCCTTTGTCATTGGCTAAAACCAGAATAAGTACTTGATAGTCGGAGTAGACTACTTCATAAAGTGGATAGAAGTTGAGGCTCTAGACAAGATCATAACCTTCAATATATTGTGTTTCTTTAAATGTAACATCCTCGCTCGATTCAGGATACCCAAAGCCATTGCTACCGATAATGGGACACAATTCACAGATAAAAATTTCCAGGATTTCATTGCCAACGTAGGAACTAAGCAGCATTTTGCTTCAGTCGAGCACCTGCAAACCAACGGATATGCAAACGCAATGAACAGGGTCATCCTTCGAGGACTCAAATGAAGACTAGATGAAATTAAGAAACGATGGGTTGAGGAATTGCACAACGTCTTGTGGGCATGCCAGACCACTCCCCACTCGACAACCGGGGAAACCCCTTTCCCACTAGCATACAGAACAGAGGCCATTATGCCCATAGAAATTCACATACCGTTTAGGCGAACAGAAACCCCTATGGATGAGGATACCAATTCGAAAGCATTATGCAAGGAGCTCGATTTGATCGAGGAAGTTCAGTAAGGGGCAGCGCTACGCGAAGCATCACTTAAACAAAAAATTGCTATCAGACATGACTCTAAATTCATAAAGTGCACATTTGAGGTAGGTAGTCTTGTCTTGAGGAGAAACCACAAAGACTCTAGAGAAGGTAAATTGGCCGCAAACTGGGAAGGTCCCTACTGTGTCCGAGCAAAAACGGAAAACGGGGCCTATTACTTAGAAAAACTGAATGGGGAAGAACTTGCTCGTCCTTGTAATGCCGAGAAACTTAAGCAATACGACAGTTAAGGCTTCCTTCGGCCTGCTCAGATCTAGATGATGGAGCACAAGCACCGATCTAACATGCATGGCTAGGTACAAATATCGCATACCAAAATCTTTTCTTCGATGGGATTTCCCTCATGAACGAGGAAGATCACTATCACACAATTGGATCCTCAATCAAGTTCATTGTCATCTTTGTACCACGACCAGACAGAAAACCCAGCTCGCGATGTGACGTTCACGCCGTGGAGCACTGGTCATCATCATGACTCGAGCACCGTTCCCCGACCAGATATACCCTGGCATTTTGCCCGGTTCCTCAAAACCCCAGACATACATGAATCGAGAATAATTTTACGAACATACAAACAGACCCCAAGTCCCCATGGGGCACATAAAAATAACATCGCACACATTTGTAAAGAGAACATCTAAGTGATCGAGCATTGCAAAAACACTTAGCAAAAATTTAAGAATTAGAGTGTGCCCTCCAACGGACACACGTGCACACACAACAGATAGATAATAAAATGACCATCATGGTCGGAAAACATTAAAAATGCAGCCACACAGACCGACTTGTTCAAATATTACATAAATGGGGGAACAAATCCCCAAGCAGAACAAAGGCCATGGCACGCAGGCCGACCAAAAAAATTAAAAGGAAAAAAATAACAAGATCTTCAAGCGTTTGCATCTGCAGCAGGATGAGTCTCAACGGGGACCCCCGATTCTCTTTATTCATGGTCATATCATCTTCTGGTTGTCTAAGGAAATCAGGTACAAAGATATCTCAGTCATTGACCTTGTAAAGGCAATTGATGCCCTCCTTGTTGAGCACCACCCTGAGGTTGACGATCTTCAATTGATCCATCGTGTTTTTAAATGCCAAACTCGTTATCTCCTAAAGGTTCTCTTCCCCTTGCTCGATCTTCAAGATCAGCTCAGCCCGAGTCTCCAGTGACTTCAGGTCCTCAGGCCCGTCCTCAGTAGGAGCCATTACAGCCTTGAGGAGAGTGACTTCATCCTTAGCCGTTCTCATCTCCGAGTTAGCAGCAACCAAAGACTCTTTTAACTCATTGATCTTCTTTGAAGCTTCCTTCATATACTCCAAAAAGGCATTAGCCATATCCTCGAAAGTAGACAAGAGAGTCTTTAGTTGCTGGATCTCCTGCTCTTGAGATGCAGTACCTTCGGCGTACATGGAGGCCACAATTAGACCCTCATCACAGAGCTTGCATCCTGAGCCAAACATAAATCGCTTGTTCGATCGACTCAGCTCCTCCAACTTAAGCGTTTCCGTCCTATGGACTTGGAGAGAGGTCTCCTCAAAAAACGTAAGCTTCAGGAAGCAAGTTGGGAGTTTAAATGATGGCTTTAGAGGGGTCTCTATTAAGTGTATACATTCATCGACCCTTGACCTTTTCCCCATCTTGGAGGCGGTGCCTGGAGAGCCTTGAGGAGCTGAGGAAGAGTTACCTGAACCTGTGCCCGTAGATACCAACCGATCATTTAGACGAGTTTGTTTCATCTTCTTGTCCCTCATTCTCTTGGCAGTGTTGGCCATTACCCTATCCTGCAAGTCAACCATCGAATCTGAAAAAGACAGAGAAAAATATGGTTAGAGCATAAAAGGTACCTGAGCATAAATTCAATACAAACGAACAACTATAAGACTACCAAGATAAGCAGTGACGTCCTCATCCGTCTCACAAACGAGAAGTTTGGACACTTCTATGAATCTAAGGGTCACTTTGGCACCCCCGTCCTTGTCCAAGATCGCATGACCCTTCTTGTCTACATGCATAGTCATGGTAATCCTAACTCATCAGAGCATCATAGCTAGTCTGATCCTCATCACTTAGCTCAGACGTAATGGCCAGATATTCCTCGGTACCATGTATGAAATGGTCGCGCTAGCAAGAAAAATGGTACCTTAACATAAGACGGGGAACCTTCTTCCCTTCATCGTCCAACAAAACTCTCCCTTCATCATCAGTGTCTACCCCCCAGAATTTGTAAGAATTCTTAGCACGAACTGAAATTGGTTCGACCAGGTAGTATCGATCCTTGAAGTCTCTGATCAACTCAGAGTAGGCTTTAAAGATATTTTTCTTTTGTTTGGGAGAGACACAGTCATATCACCCCTGCACGACCTTCCTCTGGAGATAAAATATGTGGAAAAATAGAGGAAAGGTCGCTCCAATCATTAGGTATCTGCAGGTCAGCTCGAAAGCTCTCATAAAAGCAAAAAAAAATTGGATGCAACTGTGACGGTGAGAGCTCTAAGTGCACGAACACGGTTGTACCACTAGAAAGATCTTCCACATCCATGTGCACAGGGGCGTCGCCAGACATCTTTACACCTGAAAAGCAGCGAAAGTAAATGTGATTTTGATGAGTTAAATTAAATTCACCCTTTAACCGCTGATCAAGTGAAAGGGCACGCAGAGGAATGAGGACGTTGTCCTCGACCTAAGCCCTTATTCAAAATAGTCCACGGTCATTATGACGACCAAGTATTTATACAGGGAAGGGGGAATCCTACAATATCAAGCTAATGGTTCACATCAACTAGCAGATGACTTCGCGTTGAAACCAAGAACTCTGGTTAAAGTTCAATCGGAGCTGCCGCACAGAGCCACAAGGAACTTCACTAAAAGCCCTAATCATCGTAACGACGACGATGCATCTCGCATCAACTGTCGTACATAAACGGGGGCGCCGTATCGAAATCCTAACAATCTAAATTATTGGTCTTATTGACCCTAAAATCTATCCTAACCGCATGCATCTATGTATCAGCAAGAATCAGACGGAAAACAGATGGGTAAATGAAGAAACTTACAAGTTTTAGAAGGTTTTCGCGTGGTCGTTTGGCTGTCCTTGTTGGAGACGGCGGCAGATGTAACGCCCAAATAATTATTTATTATTTTTATTATTTGAGTATTTATTGTGGTCAGTCGGTATATTTAATGTTGTGGTTGATTTAATCGATAAGTCGGAAATTTAGTCGAAAGTCGTAGAAAATATTATAAGAAATAATAATATAGTTGTTGTGTTATTTGAGTAAGTGGGCTTAATATCGTGTGCGAATTAGTAAAACAGGGGGTGTTATGTTTAGGCCCATTAGAAATTATAATATTTAAGTAATTTAATATAAATAAATAAATATAAGTTACAGAAACAAAAAGAAAGAAACAGAAGTTAGAAAATAAGGAAGTAGAAGAGGAATTGGGAACTGTCGTGCGAGCGTGAGAGAAAGTGAAGAGATTTCCGGAATCCGATCGTAAGAGCAACCTTCAATCCAATCTAAGGTAAGGGTGGGTTCGATTATTTTAATCGGGTATGACTTCTGATATAATGATTTGGGTAGTTAGGTCATAATATTTAATTGTTGTTCTTGATGCTGTGTAGAAATTTTATATATCACGATTGAAAATATTGATTGTGGAAATTAGTGGTTGATTGCCGGTTTTGGTTAATTTATAAAGTTGATGCTGTTACTGGTTGTTGCTGTCGCTGGTTATGTTTAAATGCTAAAAAATTATTAATCAGGGACGATGACGATGAAGAGAGAGACCGTAAGAAGAAAAAAAATATATATATATATACAATAGGGTGTGACGCAGGCCACAAGCACCCTTAAGGGGTGTGGCGCAGGCCACACCTAGTGGGAGGGCAAACATGGCGCACGCCATGTTGATGTGAGAGGGGGAGGCCACTTATGTGACTACTTCCTTGTGGCGCAGGCCACACTAGGTGGCGCAGGCCATATGCCTTGGTGCAGGCTACTATCCTGGCGCAGGCCATGTGATAGTGGGAGTCCTGTAGCCACTAAAAATTAAATTAACTTTAATTCTTTTTTTGTTTTTAACATATTGTTAACTTATTAACTTTCTTAATTAACACCTTAAGAATTTTAGGAACATCATTAACTATATTTTCATGATTTTGTTAAATTAAATTAATGAAAGAAAAAAAAAACGTGTTAATTAATTTTTACACTGAAGCTTTATCTATCAGTGTAATGAAGAGGAACAAAATAACAGTAACTTAGTTAGAATTTTGACAGAAAAACAGAACTCAGTAGATGTTTCTTTTACAGCAGTGTTATTTTTTTAGTATACTGAATTTTGGTTGTCAGTATTACTTAAAGGGTTGCATTAACCCCAAGACGTTAAAAACAGTGTTGAATTAGTCGGTTTAGCCGAATCAGGTGGAAAACTTAGTTGCTCGGAATTTAACGAAATTTCTCAGGATAAGTCGGGTAACTTAAGAGTTGGTTTTTATTGCTTTATTTCGTCGAAAATGTATAGTGTAGTCATTCTATAAGTACAGCTGAGTTGTGGTATGTTCCGATTTACGGAATAGTTCTGAAGTTGTTATATCGGAGGCTTTTATGCCAAAGTTGATTTCTAAGTTGCTTATGTCGTATAAGTTGGTATATATTGTTCATGTGGCTATGTTGTATGCGTGTAAAGTCTTATATGTCATGTAAATTCATATGCATTTTGTCGGAGCCGTTGCTCACACCGTGTTGGCCTGGATTGACAAAAGTTGAAAGTTGAAGGCTTATGCCTTGATGCCTCGGTAAATTGGCAGATTTTAAGTTGGGAGTTTTACTCCGAATGGTACCACATGCATAATTAGTCGAGTCTCATTAAAGTTGCATTCTTGTTGATTTGTTGTGTTGATATTTGATTGAAGTGTGAAGTGGTGTTTGTTTACGATCCTTATTCACTGTATTGTTTTCATAGACTGCTTATAATTATCGTAACTCACCCCTTCTGTTGAATGTTGTCCTTATGTGACAACATGCAGGTAATCCTGAGAAGTAGCCGGTTACCGTTGGTCGAGTCGGGGGTCAGTCACTCTGATACGTAGCACTCGGGGGGGATTGTCGCGTGTCTGCTTTGTTGATCTTTTATTATTGCTGAATTTTATTTAGTCGAAGAACTTAGAGTTGCTTAATTCTTATTTTAAAGTTGTTATTATGTTGCTTAAAGATGATATGAATCAATTATGAATCCGCTGCGTAATATTTTATGAAGTTAAACTATTGGAGTGAATGACATTGTTTTGTTGAATTTAAGAAAAGTGCTATGTATATAGTATGTTTTCCTTAAATTGGAATTGTTTAAAGTTAAGTATGTGATATCCCGTTTTGTAGAAAAATTTTACGAACTCTGATTTTGTTTATATTTCGTGGGTAGAAAATGGGGTGTTACAGCAGACAGTGGTTTGCGGCAGAGCTCTAGGATTTATCTTCGTCGAGCAGAAAAATAAAAAGCAAAAAGTATGAAACTGAGTCCCAACGCCCTATTTATAGCCTCCTTCAGCATGTGCACAGACACGTGGAACTTATAATCTATAAATGGTGCATTCATTGCATAGGGGCGGTCATAGAGTAACCATCATTACGCATTAAATGCACACGCTTTCCCAAGTGCAGGCATGACATGACTTCTCAGCATAACTGTTGGGATCCTCGTCCAACGACCACATTTTAACGCCCAAGGGTACGCAGGTTCACCTACACCAAGCCCGGTGACTAAAAACTATCACAAGTCTCAACTTCACCACGTACGTAGCCGACCACCCTTAAGTCATCACTTATACGACCATAAGCAATGACTTGGGGATTCCTGTTCCAGACTGGCTCAATGACTAGGCAGGGCCCAATCCACTCTTGCATCCAGGACGACCCAATAGTCCAAATGTCAGAGGGACCCATTGGCTTTATGCCCTTCGGTCGAGGAGGACTTGTCGACCATGGTTACCCGTGGTCAGATTTCTCTGCCCCTTTAAGACTTATGCTTGACACCCATATGAGTCACCCAGATTCAGCCGAAGATAACTCCTTCTCGGATACCCCTATGCCTGACGCGCATCCCATCCGACCAGGTATGCTCATCCCAATGGCTAGTTTTTGGAAGTTACCTATTTTCAGGAGATCCACGATCCAGACCCAAAATAGGGACCAATAGCCAAGCGTTGGGGTTTCTATATAAACCCTCTCATTTGAGATGGTCAGGTATTGAAGATTCATTCCCTTAACACTTTTACTCATACTTGCATACTTTTTTGCCCGCTCTTACTTTGGCATCAGAGTACCTTGCAGGTACACCCCCATTCTCCTTGACGACCAAGTAAAGACTTCAACATCCACGTCAGCATCCGCAACCATTGTAGATTCTAATCACAGGTACGATCAAGAAGCACTGTAGCCTAGTTTTATGAACAAGCTGTGAATAGAAAAGATGTAAACATTGGGGTTTTGTTTGTGAACCACTCTCTAGGAGAATTTATATTTGTGAGTCATTCATACATCACCTAGATGTTTGAATTAGACTATTTTTATTGAATTATATTTTGTCCACTCTGAGCTTTTAAGCATGTGTGTTTGTTCTTGATTAAAGCTTTTAAGCAAGATCAAGTTGTTTTTCTTGGAAGAATGTTCTTCTTTCTTTGTAAGGTTCTATTATAATCACAGTGTGTGATTGAAGGGAAATGAGTGGGAATGCTCATATACTAGGAGTGAGGAACTCTTAGGTAAAAGTTCCATTGGGTAGGGATTAAGTGAAGAGTGTAAACTGTGATTGTTTAACTCTAAATTGATATTACTGATAGTGGATTTCCTTCCTAGCTTGATAGCCCCCAGAGTAGGTGAGTTTGCATCGAACTGGGTTAACAATTCTTGTGTGTTGTTTATGTTTTTCAGTACTGTTATTGTTATATGCATTGCCTTGTTGTTTCTGTCAGGCCAGATGTCTCGACATCCTGTAGGACATCTGGAATCTGTCATACTAAAATTTCAACAACAATATTAAAATACTATCTTGTAGCTCAATTATAGAAAAACAATACACAATTTTCAATAATATTTAAGTAGTTAATTTTTTTAATTGGAAAACATTACTAAGATGCATATGATTGTAATAGTCATACCATCGTAATGTCAAGTTTTCTATGCATAATTTAAACACATATATAATAAAAAATAAAAATAAAAATTCAAGAAAACTAGGCGAATATTAATCAAACTTAAGAAAAAAATGATAAAAATATAATGAAATAAAGGTTTAATTTTTTTTTTTTGCTTTTGAATGTTAATTTCAGAGTTTATTTTGCTCTCTTAACTTTAAAAAATATTTTATTTTATTCCCTTAACTCAAAAAAAATGGTTCCTTAACTTTTCAATACATACCATGTTAATCTTTTTGTCTAATTAGAGACGTAAAATCACTGAATCGTCTTGTTTCACTTACCGAGTTTGTCACCTCACTCAGCGAGTTGTCTTGCTTCCGCATGAAGTAACTTGACCTAGAATTAATCTCTAACCACCTATGCATAAAAATTGAATAGTATCTAACAAATTATGTAGCCATAGTATTTCACTTGTGGCATATTGATCCATGTGAATATGTAAATAGACTATGATCAGACTGGTTGTCTTGGAAACCATATTTTATCAAAGATTGAGATAACTTGTTATACGAATTTCTAGATGCTTGTTTCAAGCCATACAATGAATTTTTTATTCTTTATACCAAATATTTTTTTGGAACTTTATATCCTTGTGGGAGACTCATCTATATATTTGTCAATTCTCCAAGCAAGAAGGCATTGCTAACATCCATCTGAAGTAATTTCCATCATTTCACCACTGCAAATGTTAACAAGCATCTGATTGTGGTCATTTTTTCCATTGGCGTAAAAGTTTCATTAAATTCCTCACCTTCTATTTGTGTGTAACCTTTAGCAACTAATATGGCCTTGTAATTCAATATCACATGTATCTTTATGTTTGATTTTGTACACCCATCTACATCCTATAAATTTTCTTACTTGCGGTAAATTAATTAGTTCTCACGTCTCATTTTCTTCTAGAGCCTTGATTTCTTGATCCATAGCCTCCCTCCAAATTGTGTGCTTAACTGGTTGGGTATATGACGAGGTACTTCATCATTAGTGATGGCTACAAGGTAAGCTCTAAGTTTTTGTGAAAACTTATCATAATTTAAAAATTTTGAGATAGGATATGTCATACTTGAAGAGGATTATGAAATTGATGTCATGCACTTGGGGTTTATGTTTAATTTGCCACAATCATAGTCTGTTAGATAATTGGAGGTTGTTTTATGCATGGCATTTTCTGAGGTTCCCCTCATTTGAGATTTCTCCTTCATTTTTACTTGATGATACTTTTATAGAATCATTGTTGACTTCCTCATTTACATCAGCTATAAATACATATTCTTGTTCAATAGGCTCACCCTCAGTTTGACTTGTGTATTAAGGCTCCTCAAAAGGTGTTTCAGCTTTATTAATACTTAAAGGGAAATAGTTTCTACATTGTTTTACCTCGTGGCATGCATCACTACAGTTTTCTCTATCAAAATTGCACTTGACTAAATGTTAAATATGTTGAAGGACTTAATTTGAGGAATGTCTCATTCTGATGTACCACAAGGTTGTCATGTTCTTCTTAGCTGCACCCATGAAGTCTTGTTGATGTTGCTTTGTGAACACATAAACCCCTTCATGCAGGTCACCTGATTCAATCTTCCTTTTTGAGGCTTGGTCATGTATTGTGCAGGAATTTTGATCATAAGTCACATACCAAGTTAAATCTTGTGTTAGTTTATGAATTGAAATCAAATTGCATATAAAGTCAAGAACCAATAACACTTATTTTAACGCAAGGGCACTTGATAAATTCACATCTCTCATATTTTCAACTAAGGTTGAAATCCCTGTTGGTGTAGTTATGTATAAAGGTTTATTTAATTTTTTTTATTTTCTTCAATATTGAGTTCAAAGGAGCAGTGTGGTGTGAAACACCACTATAAAGTATCCAATTGAAATAATATTCAAATTTACCAGTCGTGTTTTCAGGTTTGCAGGTATTTTTCATCTCAAATATCTCTTTTGAATTAGAATCATACTCTGATGCCATAATAGAAAGTTAATTTGAAAAATATGTTGTATTCTTATTGTTTTTTATGACACATGACAAACCTTTTATATATAGACTGATAATCTATCTTTCAGAGCTTGGAAATATAATTAACCCTAACAAACTAATATCAAACCTAACAAACTTATAAAAAAACTATCAGAATTTGAAAATATAATCAACCATAATAAATTCGAACAAACTAATAACAAACTATTAAATTTATCCTTACACCCATACAATTGATTTCCTTCCAAATATAGGAGGAGTCTTACATAATAATAATAACATATCCTTAAATAACAAAATGTGTGTGCATATTTTTATTCCACTAGGATCAATGAGAGATAGTAAAAGACAAGTTAGAAATTTCATTTTTATTCTTGTCTTTTTCTTTTACTCACTAAAACTAGTAACTGACCCGTGCGACTCATTGAGAGATAGTAAAAGACAAGTTAGAAATTTCATTTTTATTCTTGTCTTTTTCTTTTACTCACTAAAACTAGTAACTGACCCGTGCGTTCGCACGGGCCGGAGTGTTTAAATTTTTTACATTATGAAATCTAAAATAGAAATGAAAATGTAAAAAAAAAATGAATAGTTAAAAAATTATTCCTATAGCAAAAGAAGTTAATTAGAAAAAAATTAATGAACAATTGTAATAATATGGAATGAAATTAAAAAAATTAACTTTAAAAAAAATAAAAATAAAAAAAATAAAATAATAGATTGTAATAGAATTGAAAATATGGAAAAATGGAAAATTGAGTTAAGGAAAAAAATAAATAATAAATTAAGTGAAAAAAATTAAGTATTTTATTTCTAAGAAATTTGATATGTTCAATTTCTAATAACAAACCCGTATATCCGGATTTAGTACCCGTGAAAAAAAAATTTTTTTAATAGAGAAATATATATTTTTTAATAAAAAAATGGTTGGTTTATCTGAAAAAATAATAATTGAATGTTAAATTAGAAAAATATATTGAGGTAAGGAAACAAAAATATTTATGTAGTCTAAAACCATAAGTATCATATCATTGTCAAAAGAGATTAAAAATCAAGACCAAGAAAGATATTGAATATTAATAGATTAAATGTTATAAATTTATCAAATACAAAGATTTAATTAGAATATCTATACACACGATTGATGCACAAAAGTAATATCAATTATTTCCGTTTATTCAATATTTGAATGTAAACTTGTCCTTGTTTATTGAAAAAATTAAAAATATACATTAAAATAATATATTTTTAAAACTAAGTTTGATTAACCAAAAATTAAAAATAATAAAAGATATTAAAAACAATCTTTTATTTTCCTTAATTGTCAAATTAATAATATTAAAAATAAATTAGTATTATAACTCGTATTGGGATGAAGACATAAACTACATAAATTACATTATCAAACTACTTGTTTATGTTGGGTGGAATGAACCGGTTAGAAAAGAAAAATATATATATTTCTAAGTATATATAATTTATTATATACTAAAATAAATTACTGTGATATTATATATTAAAATAAATTAATGTGATATAATATTGTCGGATATTAAAATTATGAGAAATCAAAACTTATTAAAACTTTATGAAATAAAGACATCTTAATAATTATAGTAATAACAATAAAATTTATTTATTAAAAATAAATGTATTTCAACCTATGATGATGAAATTCAAACAATATTTCATTAAGATCTAATGTTTATGGATGCATATTTTTATTAAAAAACAATAAAATATATTAAAGGACAATCTTTTATTTATCTTAATAGTCAAATTAGAGATATTATAAATAATTACTAATTTAAAACAAAAGTTTATATCAACTTTTAATATTTTTCCCCTTAAAAAAGTTATTTTATAAACGTTTTATAGTAAATATGAATAGGAATAAATTAAATTTACTAAAGATATATTGTTATTAATAAATTCAAATAATTTATGATTAAAAAAGAAAATTCAAATAATAAAAACAAATTTATTTATTTATCATTTAAAAATAAATACAAAAATTAACAAATAATATTGAGTAGGAAAATGAGAAGTAAATAGTAGGCAACTAAAATAAGTAGAGAAGGGAAATGAGAAGTAATGTATTAGAAGAAGCAAACATAGGCTTACAAGTAAGATAGGTGTGAGAGGACATTTGCAAAAATGATGGGACAAATTTGTGTTCTGT
Organism: Lathyrus aphaca; assembly: GCA_963966055.1. Classification (NCBI taxonomy): domain Eukaryota; kingdom Viridiplantae; phylum Streptophyta; class Magnoliopsida; order Fabales; family Fabaceae; genus Lathyrus; species Lathyrus aphaca. Next base: position 516,362,537 of record OZ014522.1, read on the forward strand.
TTAGATGAAATAGTAATAATAACTGGTACTTGGGAATGGGAATGATTGGAGGGACTGATTATATGGATATGCAATTAATGAATTTATTTTATCACCTACTTCATCGATTTCTTATAAAAATAAATGTAATAGGTGTAGTAATTTATAAAAACCAGTCAACAAGACTTAAAAAAGAAAGAAAATAGATTAATTGCCACTTGGCATGTGCTTCTGACTTTGCTTTTATTGGAAACGTAACGTCTAGAATGCAGTAAAATAGGTTTCTCTTTGAAATTTTAATTTTAGAAGAATTAAAGGTCAAACACTCAATCAACACAAGACAAAAAAAAATGTTGGTTTACCTGCCCGAACCAAACCTTTAAATGCTCAAACTTTAATTGAAATTAATTTTTTGGTTACAATAAATAAACACCTTTATTTTATTCCTCGATTGAAAATACGAATTCAAATCTTTTTTCCAATAATTTTATTGGAACAAAATTTTGTAGATGACTCGCAAACTGAAAAATAAAATAAAAAATATTTTTAAATATAATATATTTTGTAAATAATTTTTTTTCTAAAAAAGAAAAATTATTATTTTTTAACATAATTTTTTTCCTTAAAATTTAACCAAAATTAATTATAAAATTAGATATAGATATATAATCGGTTAATAATCGGATTATAATCATTTATAAAAGTAAAAATCAATTATGATAATTGATTTTAATTATCGGTTATAATATATAAAATTATTTATGATTATCCATCAGCATATTGTTTAAGCTGAATTTTGCTAAAACATCAGCCTATTGTTTAACTGGACGATGAATTTTAACGATTTTAATAACCTTGCTTCCTTCCATGCTTGATTTTACGGATTAAATGCCATCCTTGCGGTTAATTAACTTCATGTAATTCTATCATTCTTAAAAATTTAAATTATTAACAACCCTTCTGTAATATGAAAAAAATATTATTATTTTTTACCATTTTATTGTATTATTAATTAAAATAAGGATTAATAGTCATTTATCTCTTGCAATATAGGGGTTAAAATTCTTGCAACATATATAAGATGTCGAATAAGATGTCACGACATTAATATCTGAACATTGACAAGATAAATAAAGTGTAAAGTAAAACAGCAACAACACAAGAGATTGTTAACTTAGTTCAGTGCAAACTCACTTACTCTAGGAGCTACCAAAAAAGGAAGGAAATTCACTATCAGTAGTATCAATTCAGAGTTAAACAATCTCAGTTTACACTCTTCACTTAATCACTACCCAATGCAATTTCTATCTAAGAACGCGTAGATAAATAACCCCCTCTCACTTCCCCTCAATCACACATTGTTATAATCAACCAAAACCTTACAAAAAATAGAAGAACACTCTTCCAAGATAAACAAGTTGATCTTGCTTAAAAGCTTCAATCAAGAACAAACACTCATGCTTAAAAGCTTAGAGTGGACGAAATTACAACTCAATAAAATCAGTCCAATTCAAACATCTAGGTGATGTTAGAATGACTCACAATCAACAACACAAAACAAAACCCTAACTCATAATGCACAACTTTTTCAATCTCTAATTTTTGTAACTTTCAATTAAGGTTGCACCACTTTAAGAAGAGAACGATCTTCATGAATATGAGTAATGAAAGTAGTCAGAATTGATCTTGATTAAAAACTGATTGATCTTCAAATCTCTTTTGAACAAATTGTACAGGAATAGAAACTTCAGATCTTTCCAAAAATAACAAGCTAAAAGATATGAAAATATTTGGAAATATCTTCAAAATATGAAACAAAACAACTTCTGTTAATCATAAAATTCCTCCTTGATTTTCGCCACCAATCAGACTAATCACAAAAACAAACACCTGTTAAAAATCCTTCAGAATCAAATCACAACTTTCTGCAAAGTTGCCCATAACTGACAGACAGATGTTAAGACATCTGCTCTGACACCACAAAACAACAATATTGTCAATGACAATTGAAGATGTTTCAACATTTGGCTCAGCATCAACAACTATGCATTAAGGATAATCAATCAAAAGTAAATAAATTTGCAGCAGAACTCATCCAATCACCAAGACCAGACAAGGCACTAAAAGAAAGAAAAAATTGTTTCTCAGCTGCATCTTGCTTCTTTACTAGAGGCATGAAATCCTGGACATTATGTTCAACATCATACTCTGACTCACTTGAGAATGCTTCCTTACTTTTCTTAGTAACAAAAACCACATCATCAGTATTCAGATCATGACCATCTCTGTAGATTGATGCTTCTTTTCATCAACACTTTTCTCTTTGTCTTTAGACAAATCTTTCTCACTTTCAACAACCTTAGGCCTCTACACCTTTCTAGTTTTAATCATACCATGATTATTCCTTGGTTGTGTTGACTGTTTTGGATAACCATACAGTTTGTAACAGTAGGGTTATATGTGACCAAACCTTCCATAATAATGACATTTCCATTGTTGGGTCTTGCTTCCACAATGATGTCTTTTCTGATGTTGGGACTTTTGACCTGACATCTTTTGTTCCTATTTTCTTTTAGGTTGAACAAAATTCATTGCAGACACTTTTCCTTTCTTCATCACAACTTGATTATCATAACCAAGACATGTAACATCTCCAACTTGATTGAATTTACTTCTGTCATGATGTTGATACATTTGATTCAACATTTTTTGTTTAGGTTTGGGATGAATGAAGTCTGAAAGAGATTCCTTTCCATTATTAAATCCTATTCCACTCATATCTCCTGTCACTTTTTCAACCTGAAGAATTTTATCTAATGTGTCAGAGCTACTGTTCAGCATTCTAACAGACTTGGACATTTTGTCAAGTTTGAGTTCAGCAAAATCACTTCATTTTCCAGCTTAGAGATAATTTCCATATGCTCTTCCTTTTCTGCCTTCAGTTGGATTATAAGTTTCTTTTGTTTCTCCCCTTGTTGACAAACTTCTGCACTTCTGAGGCACAGTTCTCTGCAGGAAGCAACTAGTTCATCAAAAGTAAGTTCTCCATCATCAGATCCTTCATCATAATCATATCCGCAAGTGAAAACTTTTTCTTTATTGTCTTTATCCTCTACTCTTGCTTCTCTCTGAAAATCATTGTTCTTCCTAATGTTGAATGACATGTTTGCAACATTTGTTCTTGACTTCCTATCCATACACTTTAGCACCTTATTGACTTGCCTCCCAAGAAGCACAATTTCATTATAAATTCCTTCATCGGTCTTCATGTCACATTAAACATCTTCATTATTACTATTGGAGATAAAATCTAAGCTCTTGTTCTTTCAGATCTTTCATTAATATCCAATTCAAAAGTTTGAAGTGACCCAATAAGCTCCTCCACCTTCATGTTGCTGATGTTTTGAGCTTCTTCAATAGTTATGACCTTCATGTCAAACTTCTTAGGCAACGACCTGAGAATCTTTTTAACCAGTTTCTCCTCTGACATCTTCTCTCCCAAGACACTAGATGTATTGGAAATATCAAGAATATTCATGTAAAAATCGTGAATGCTCGCATCCTCCTTCATCTTCAAGTTCTCAAACTTGGTGGTAAGAAGTTGAAGTCTTGACATCTTCACCCTAGAGGTTCCTTCATGAGCATTCTTCAAAATCTCGCATGCATCTTTAGCAATAGTACAATTATTTATCAATCTGAAGGTGTTTTTGTCCACTCCATTGAATAAGACATTCAAGGCCCTAGAGTTTCCAAGAGCAAGATCGTTTTCTTCCTTAGACCAGTCTTCTTCTGGCTTCAATTTTGTTGTATCCTTTCCATCTTTGTCCTTCACAACAGGGTGTTCCCAACCTTTGATAATTGTTTTCCAGCTTTTTCTATCAATAGTATTTAGAAAAATCACCATATGCGCTTTCCATGTATCATAATTAGTGCCATCCAAAATAGATGGTCTGTTGACAAACCCTAGTTCCATGTCCATTATACCAGAATGTAACATCCCTAGATCTCACCCTTAAACAGAGAAGGATGTTTGTTCTGATACCAATTGAAATTCTGTTAACATATATGAGATGTCGAATAAGATGTCACGACATTAATATCTGAACATTGACAAGGTAAATAAAGTGTAAAGTAAAACAACAAAGACACAAGAGATTGTTAATCAAGTTCGGTGCAAACTCACCTACTATGGGGGCTACCAAGTCAGGAAGGAAATCCACTATCAGTAGTATCAAGTTAGAGTTAAACAATCTCAGTTTACATTCTCCACTTAATCACTACCCAATGTAATTTCTATCTAAGAACCCTTAGATAAAAGAACCCCCTCCCACTCCCCCCAATCACACACTGTGATTATCAACCAAAACCTTACAAAGAAAATAGAAGAACACTCTTCCAAGATAAACAACTTGATCTTCCTTAAAAGCTTCAATAAAGAACAAACATTCATGCTTAAAAACTTAGAGTGGACAAAATTACAACTCAATAAAATGAGTCCAATTCAAACATCTAGGTGATGTTAGAATGACTGACAACCAACAACACAAAACAAAACCCTAACTCAGAATGCGCAGCTTTTCAATCTCTAATTTATGTAACTTTCAATTAGGATTGCACCACTTTAAGTAGAGAACAATCTTCATGAATATGAGCAATGAAAACATTCAGAATTGATCTTCATTAAAAACTGATTGATCTTCAAATCTCTTTTGAATAAATTGTACAGGAATGAAAATATTTGAAAATATCTTCAAATATATTAAACAAACCAGCTTCTTTTAATCATAAAATTCTCTTTGATTTTCGCCCCAATCAAACTAATTATAAAACAAACACCTGCTAAAAATACTCCAAAATCAAATCACAACTTTCTGTAAAGTTGCCCAGAACTGACAAACAAATATTAAGACATCTGCTCTGACATCACAAAACAACAATATTGTCATGACAGTTGAAGATATTTCAGCATTTGGCTCAACATCTGCCAAGTATTATAACCACATATGTACTGATGTTTGAGCAGCCATGTCAAGACTTTTTATCTGACAACTTGCGAAACCTGTTATAGAACTTGTTCTTCAGCATGTTAGAACATATTGTCCAACATGTTGTTGTCAGGTTAGTTTTACTAAAATTAATGTCAACACTCGCAACAGCAGAACTAACAGACGTGTTTTGATTTACCCCCTTTACAAAATTAATTTTGGATTACCCCCTGTAATTTTAAAATTCTAAGGGACTGTTTGAAATGCTCCTTAAAATCTGTTTTTTAGTTTTTGAAAAATTAAAATTTAAAAACTTGTTTGGATATAATAGTTTGCAAAAAGTGTTTTTAAAAACTCTTTCTACTTTTCAGTTTTAAAAAGCAAAAAATTGAAACAATCTAATTGTGTTTTGCAAAAAGGTTTTTAAAAACTAGTGTATCAAACAATTTTTTTTATTAATTTTCTTCTTAAAAATGATTTTTTTGAAAATAGATTTAAAAAATAAATTTTAAAAACTAAAATTAAAAAATGTTTCAAACAAGCCTTAAATCTTTTGCCCTCCAGTGGAAAAATTACCCCCTAGTAAATTTTTTTTTTATTTACCCCCTGATTTTTATACGTTTAGGGGATACCAAAAATTTCATAGGGTAATCCAAAATTATTTTTTTAAGGGGTAAATCAAAACTCGTCTATATTGTAGGAGGATAAATGACTATTAACCCTTAAAACAATTATTAAATCTCATTGATACAAGAATAATATCTATGAAATATAAATATTTATTCGTCAATTCTTTTAATAAATTTTGCATAAGTTATTTAATTGCGATAAATACAAAAAAAAATTATAACCAAATATAATAAAATAAGTATAACATAAATTAGGAGTTCGATTATTGTGGGAAGAATGTTAGATTAATTATTTAATTAATCAAATGAATTGACATAATCAATTATTAATTAATTATAATATGGTCAATTGTTATTAAACACTAATTATTAATGAATTTATTTGATTGGACTTTGTGCCTGAATGGACCGTGATGGATTGTATCATTTAGTTAAGCCCAATGAGAGGTCTTTGCCCTCAACCGTTTAGCTATTTAAGTGTCGCGACAATTAAAATACTCTGAAAACCCTAAACGGCAATGCGGATAGTAATCCTCTCATAGTAATTCTCCCATACTCACTATCTCTGACGATAATGTCTTCGGTCCAACAAGGTACACCGTTCTAATTATTATTCTTTATTATTCTTTGATATATAATATGTTATAATTTGTATCTATTCTTTGATACATCTTATAGCTATTATTTTGTTGAATAATGTGAAAATAACTAGTTCTCTTTTATTGTAATCTTTAACGTGATCTTACAAACAAATTTAATATTGCAATTTCACGTAAACCTTTCCTATTGATACTAATTTTAATACTTGAATTATTTAATTGTTGTTTGAATTGTTTATATGAACATGTGTAGTATAACTTAAGAAAGCAAATTGAAAGTCTGGATTAGATCTAATTCTTTTTTTTCTAAGGAATTGTTAGATGGATTATTCATATAAATGTTATATGAGTATTATGTTTCTAAAAATTATGTTACTGTAATGTGAAACCTTTCTTTTAAGAGATGCAGTTTTTCTCTATTTATTCAACCACTGAGGGGTTCAATAAATCACGTTTTTTTTGTTTTATCATGATATAATGATAAACACAATACATTGCACAATCAGCTTATAATGAAAAAAAATATTTTCTATCATATATATTTAATTAACTTTGATGCAAATATTTTTGTTGACTGATGAAAATATTTTATAATGTAGTGTTTATGATTAGATTGTATTATTAAATCTTCTATGTATATTTCTTATTGTTAATTGGATGAATAAAGCATTTAATACTATATTTCTAATAAATTGGATACAAGATCGTCGCGAGTTTTTTGGTCTGACGATTTCGTAAGTATCATATTTATTTATTTGATATGATTATGGTGATTTGTAACTAAAGTATTATATTTTGATATAATAATTTATTGTTTAATTTATTGTTGATTGATGAAGGAGTTTAAATAGTGGTCAATTTATAACCACAAATATTATATTGGTGTTACAATTTGATCATATTATTTTAGATAATTAATTATAATAATTGTAAATTGAGAGTATATTGCTTATTTATTGGACATTAAACTTTTCTATCAATTATAAAATAATATTTCTTTTCTAAAGTGAGTTTATAATTCTAGAGTTTATACTAGAGTTGTGATAAAAACTAATCATTTAAATAATAGTTATGGAGGGATATTAGCATGAAGACCCATTATTATCTCAACAATAATAAAATCTCATTATACTCTAATGTATAAAATTGAGATTATTTTATGAGTTTAGTAAATTATGAGAGATAATTTTACATTTGTGGTGGACATGTGCCTTATTGTATATATGGTAAAATTCAATTGGTCGTGCACATGGAAATTTCTTATATTTAGTACCTATTTTTGACATGATATAAGGAAATTAATTTCCTTCTATGATATGTTGATTTAATATATTAATTTTATCTATAAAGTAAAATTAAAATTTTATATTCAAAATATTTTGAATATTTTTATTTATACTTTAATACAAATTAAAATTATATTAGCCTTGTGCAATATCAATTTTATTATTATTACAAGAGTTTGTTTTACGGACCAATTGAGATGATATTATAAAATTTAAAGTCATCCCTGTTTGCTCTCAATTTATAAAGAAGAATATCACATTTTTGAGGTTAGTCATAAATTAATTATTACTTTTAAATCTTGTGATTTATTATATAATTATTTTTAATTTGTATGATTGTAACTCACTTATCGTGGGTACAGTTGTACAACTTTTGTTCAGAAATAATTAAAATTATTTTAATTGAAATATAAATTATATTTATAATAATTTTATTCTATCGGTATGTTGTTACGAATATAATTTATAATTGTTCAATATATTTGTAATTTAAGATTTAAATTATGGTTCGAATACCCTATCGGTATTAAAATTTTGTTGGTGACATAATATTTTGTACATTATTATGTTTCTTATCTAATATTGTTGAAAGAAATTATTTTAAAGATATATATTACATTATGAAATCAAATAATCTTTTTTTATTAAAATAGATTTCAATTCTATGTAAGTGATGGACATACCCTATCGGTATGACGTTACTTGACATGATCATTTGGTGATAGAGAAAATAATTGAATATTTTAAAAATATTTATAAACTCTTGAATTAATAATTCAATTATTAGTCTCTATCAAGTGGAAGAATTTAACATGTCAATTATATAAAAATGAGAAATAAATATTATTTGTTTAAAATAATATTATTTATAGAGACTTATACTGAGGATGTTGTAGTTTTATGTTATTGATGAAAATCTTTTACTACTTGTGTTATATCCTCAATATTAATTAAATTAAAGTCTCATGTTTTTCCGATAACATAATATGTTTCTCAAATGTGTGTAGTTATATTTGTAGCATTTGAGTTTTGAGTGAGTTATTAAAATGTAATATATAATCCTATATTATATTTAAAATTATGGGGATTAGATCTACTCAAATGATGGTAAATCTTTTATATGACCATCATATTCTTTCGTGTGAAATTATATAAATACTAACATATTTTATTTACGTGCAAAATATGTGGTTGAGTTTGTAAAACTCTAATGTTTATATATTAGAAAATCATTTCTATGTTAGTTTTGCACTAAAAATAAAATTAGTATCTCATTGTATATCAGAGTATTTAATATTGGTGGCCTCTGATTAATCTTTATCTTATTGGATCGGTGAGAGTAGTGCATGTGTACACAATAATATAATCTGAAGATTTCAGATTATAACTCTCATATTGTCATATATTCTTGAGCACATAATAAATATGACATATTCTAAGAAGACTTCAAAACGTACAATAACTCTAAGAAGTCTTATTATATTATACTGAGATATATATTATTCTCGTAATCTCAGAAAATATTATAATTTTATGCTTAGGTCGATATTGAAAAGACACAATAATTTTTTAGCATGCAATAATATTGTGTTATTCTGTATTCAATAATCCATATTTGTCAGGTCATAATATGAAAGTACAAGTAAATATCAATATTCCTATCGAGTATGATATTGTGTTATGAAGGTATTTATGGTTAAATGTAATTACTCTCGTAATAGGGCATGCTTATATGTAATTATTATTCTTAGACCTATGTGGATATTTTATGACCTGTAATTTAAAACTCATTAGTATAATCACTAACCATAAACTTATACACATGAGTAAGTCTTATGCTATTTTGGGTTAGTGAGAGTTTATCAATAGCATTTTCATATGTTTGGACCATTCTTTATAACATATTATTTTTAGTTTAAATATGTTACTCTAAATTCATCATTCTTTATATAAAGTTGTGAGTTTTAACATGTATGATTTGTTTTCCCTATCGGATACAATTTCTGCAACGTTGAAGCTTACTTTTTTTTATTGATTAGTGTTTTGACCATAGTTAGTAATCTAATGTTAAAATTCTAATAATTGATTATTGTCATCCAAGTGGGAGATTGTTAGATTAATTATTTAATTAATCAAATGAATTGACATAATCAATTATTAATTAATTATAATATGATCAATTGTTATTAAACTCTAATTATTGATGAATTTATTTAATTGAACTTTGTGCCTGAATGAACCGTGATGAGTTTGATCATTCAGTAAAGCCCGATGAGAGGTCATTGCCCTCAACCGTTTAGCTATTTAAGTGTCGCTTCATTATACAATTAAAATACTCTGAAAATCCTAAACAACAATGAGGATAGTAATCCTCTCCTACTCACTATCTCCGACGATAATTTTTCTGTCCAACAAGATACATCGTTTTAATTATTATTCTTTATTATTCTTTGATATATAATATGCTATAATTTTTGTCTATTCTATATAATTAAATCTATCAAAGAATACTTGGTCAGACTTTTCAAACCGAATTGTGAATTATTAGGAATGAAAATAAAAAATATTTAATATATATATATATATATATATATATATATATATATATATATATATATATATATATATATATATATATATATATATATTAGTTCAACACTCTCTCTAATATCATTATTTATCTCTGTAAATATATATATATATATATATATATATATATATATTAGTTCAACACTCTCTCCAATATCATTATTTATCTCTGTAAATATATATATATATATATATATATATATATATATATATATATATATATATATATATATATATTAGTTCAACACTCTCTCCAATATCATTATTTATCTCTGTAATATATATATATATATATATATATATATATATATATATATATATATATATATATATATATATATATTAGTTCAACACTCTCTCCAATATCATTATTTATCTCTGTAAATATATATATATATATATATATATATATATATATATATATATATATATATATATATATATATATATATATATATATATATTAGTTCAACACTCTCTCCAATATTATTATTTATCTCTGTAAATATATATATATATATATATATATATATATATATATATATATATATATATATATATATATATATATATATATATATATATATATATATATATATATATATATATAACATTAAACGCAATGGCCAATGGGCATACCTTCAGGTGTTTTTACTTGTTTAAAAAATAGATATTGTTGATTCATGAACTACATACTTACAAAATAGCTTAATTATTTTGTACATATCTAATTCATGTTTGCAATTTATAAATAAAAAATTATCGTTATTTAACAAATCAGCAAAAGCAAAACTGTTGCCATTAAGCATGTTTGATTATTTAGATTGTTGCGCTTAAATTGTGCATATTGATAATTATTAAGTGGTCTAAAATGTGTGATTTGTATAATTTTTTGTCTAGTTACATTATTATTAGTCATACATCATTAATTAATAAAGACTTTGACAATACAATTTAATTATGACATTTGAGCTAGAAATCTAGTTGGACTAGTTAAGCAATGTTTGTTAGGCAGTGAGATATTAAACAAACTAAAATTTTATGATTATTGCATATCAGGCAAACAACATCAAGTGAAGTTTACCAGTCATGTTCATAATTTTAGTAAATCGTTTTAGTATGTTTACTAAGATTTTTAGGATTTATTTGGAAAATTGGAGGAATGGGGAAGAAAGGGTTTTGAATTTTTCTTTTAAATATAGCAAAAAAATTAATATCTTTTGATAAAAATAATTGTTTTTTAATAATAAAAAATATATTTTTAGAATGATAAAATAGTATATATCGTTAATATATTTTTATTTTTTGAAATACTATAACAACAAAAATTATATTTGAATAGTTTGTCTAAACCTCCTAAAACCCTCCTCTAATACAAAATATGAATTCCTCCAAATTAGGAGGTTTTTTGTGTTATGAATAAAAAACAAACCCTCCAAAATTCTTCCAATCAAAACCTTTTATTTCTTTCTCTCAATCCTTTATATTTTTCAAAATCCTCGTCTCAATTCCCTTTCAAACTCCCAATAAAGCCTTAGGATTCAACAAAGGTGTCAAACTCATTGGGGTGGTTCATTTTTTCTCATTGTTATTGATTGTTTTTCTAATAGAATATGAGTTCACATTTTCATACATAAAAGTGGTACCTTTAAAAATTTAAGGAATGATATACTCTTATAATAAATTAAATGAGAACTAAATAAAAAATTTGAAGAACTGACAATGACTTAAAGTTTGTTTCAAATAAATTAAATGAGTTGGGCCAAAGTATAAAGAGGTATAAAACATAGTTGGCACACCACAACAAATTGTCCTAGCTAAATGCATGAATATGACCAATTTAGAGCATGCAAGGTGCATATTGTTAGGAATTAAGATATCCAAGAGTTTTTGGGTTGAAGTTGTTGCTATTGTAACTCATTTGATCAACATATGTTCACTTATATGAATAGGCTTCAAGATATCTATGGAGATTTTGAGTGAGAAACTGATAGACTACTAAAATATTAAGTTTTGGGGAGTTTTCGTGTTTAGACATACCAATCCAAAAAAACTCAATGTTAAGGTTATAAAGTGTCTTTTCTGTTGTAATATACCTTGAAACCTCAAATGTGTGTGTGTGAGAGGGAGGGAGGGAGGGAGAGAGAGAGAGAGAGAGAGAGAGAGAGAGAGAGAGAGAGAGAGAGAGAGAGAGAGAGAGAGAAATCATGTTTTTATAACGGCTAGTTTATCCAACAGAGTGGAGCTGGCAGTTGGAAAGCGCGGTGCATAAAAGTCGATAACTAGTGGTAGGTACGAGATGATGGCGCATTGGCGATAACAGTCTGGCTAAGTTAGACCATCCACAATGGATTTCTAGTAAAATCTGGTTGTTCACGCTGGCGGTCTGGCAGAGACGAACAGTCTGTGGCGGCAACGGGGACCTATTTCCCATATATTATTTATGATTTCTTTAGAATAATATGGGTCTACACTATGAAAAGTAAAATTTATGGAACCATGTACTTACAGATGCAATTGTTTGCAACTATTAGATCATCATGATGGTTTTGATTATGATCTCATCATATGTCAAACAACTCAAGGGATAACTTGAGTTGGTAACAGTCCTCTGTGTGGTTCCTTTTGACCTTATGGCAGTACAAGAGTATAACTATCCATCAATATTATCGTCCAACGACTTTATATTGATGATGCATTATGTATCTTGAGATATGTCATGTCATAGTTTAAACATATTAAATATTTGGTTTATTTTTGTTATTGTGAGTATATTTATGGTATTTATTTTGTTCTATTTTCCCGCTTCAATTGCATCAAAATTTTCTAATCTGGGTTCTATTACGGTCCTTAAAGGGACTAATTTTAAGGAATGGAAAGAGAACATGAAAATTGTTCTTGGTTGCATGGATCTTGATATTGCATTGAGGATGGAGTAACCACCTTCTCCTCTAGAATCGAGTACCTCTGAACAGAGGAAAAATTTTAAGAAGTCGGATCACTCCAATTGTATGAGTCTCATGATCATTAAACGCGACATTTCTGAGGTCTTTAAGGGTACTATATTCAAAGATATAACAAATACCAAAGATTTCCTTGTTGTGATTGAAAAATGCTTTGCAAAAAGCAATAAGGAGGAAACAAGTATTCTTCTTCAGAATTTGATTTCCATGAAGTATTAAAGCAAAGAAAATATAAGGGAATACATTATGAGCATGTCAAACATTGTTTCAAAACATAAGGCACTAAAGCTTGAGCTTTTGGAAGACTTACGCATTCATTTAGTATTAATTTCTCTTCCTACACAATTCAATTAGTTTAAGATAAATTATAACTGTCAGAAGGATATATGATCTCTTAATGAGCTCACTTCATTTTGTTTGCAAGAAGAGGAAAGGTTGAAGTAAGATAAGATAGAAAGTACTTATTTTGTAATCACCTTTAAGGAAAATGGAAAAAAAAAAACTTATGAGCCCAAGAATGAAGTTGTAAATTCCTTGGTCGGTTCTGATGTCAATTTAGCTTCACTACCTAGAAACACTTTGTGGTTATACTCTAGTGCAACCGCTAACATCAGTGTTTCAATGAGAGGTTTCTTGAACTATGGGAGGACAAATGATGTTGAAAGGAACATCTATGATGGAATGGGAAATTCGGTGGAGTTGGAAGATGTGGGGAATTTTATATTATTACTATCTATTGGATTTTATTTGGATCTAAAAGACACTTTCGTGGTACTGTCATTAAGATAAAATTTAATTTCAATTTCTTACTTGGATAAATCAGGTTATTTATGTTCATTTGGAAACAATGAATTCAAGTTTTCTTTCAATTCAGATATTGTTCAAACAGGTTCACTTATGGATTATGAAAATCATTTTTTTTGACACGGTAGCTACCTATGGCGAATCCTTAAATGGGGAATCATATGGTACTAAGCATAAATATGATAATAACAATTCAAGAGCATTATGGACAAAAGCCTAGGTCACACTCTAAAAATATAGTTGAGCGACTAATATCAGGTAGAATTTTGGATTTTGTTCACTTAACAAACTTTGATGTTTGTGTTGAATGCGTTAAAGGTAAGAAGACTAAAAAACAAATTTGGCGCATATAAAGCTACAAATGTCTTATAATTGATACATACAACCATTTATGGAACATTTACTACACCTTATTAGAATGGTCAACAATAATTTATATCATTGATAAACAATTATTCTGGATATGCATACATATTTCTTATACATGAAAAGTCTTGATCATTGGATGTGTTCAAATAATTTAAGGATAGAGTTTAGAATCAAATCAACAAAATAATTAAGAGTCGCAAATCTGGTTATAGTGGTGAATATTACAGAAGATACGACAGTTCAGGTGAACAACGTCTAGGGCCTTCTGCTAAATACCTAGAGGAATATGGAATCGTTCCACAATACACCATGCCAGGATCACCTAGCATGAATAGTGTAGCTGAAAGACGAAAATGAACTCTTAAGGATATGATAAGAACTATGATTTGTCATTCTACCTTTCCCGAGTTACTCTGGCGAGAGACACTAAAGACTATAACTTATGTTCTAAATAGACTACCAACTAAGGCACCAACCAAACACCTTATGAGCATTGGATTGGGAGAAAGCCTAGTTTGAGACATTTTCACGTATGTGGATTTCCAGCTGAGGCAATTCCTTATAGACCAATTGAAAAGAAACTAGACTCCCGAATAACGAGCAACTACTTTATTGGTTATTCTGAAAGATCTTTGAGCTACAAATTTTATGATCCCAAATTAAACTCAATTTTTGAGACGAGAACACCAACATTCTTTGAGAATATTGATTTTGGAGGGAAGAATAAGGTTATAGACTTTGTTTTAGATGAAGAATCAGTAATAATTCCAAAATTGATTCATACAGTTGCTTTTGATTAAGCAAGTATGGAACCACCACAAGATGTTGTTGAATTTCCTCCTACTCAATATTATTTGGCAATTCATGAAAAAACTCAAGATCCTCGAGAACAAGTGTTACAATAACCAATACCTTTGTGGAGATCCACTAGAGAAAGGAGAAATGTTATTCTAAATGATTACATAGTCTTTCTCCAGAACATGAGAAAAATTATGGTGTGATGAAAGTTGATCCAATCAACTTCCGCCAAGCCATGCAGGAATCCAATTTGGAAAATTGGATTGAAGCAATGAAAGAGAAGTATAGGTACATGAAAGACAATAAAGTTTGGGAACTTATCCCGTTACCAAAAGGTGAAAATTTTGGCACGCAAATACTAGATGTCGAGACAAATGTCACAACACCAGGATAAAAAATTAGTTTGATCACAAAACAAATAATATGTAGTAAATAACTGGAAAATAAATAACTCAAGAATTGTTAACCCAGTTCGGTGCAACTCACCTACAAATGGGGGCTTCAAAGCCAGGAAGGAAATCCATTATCAGTAATATTAATTTGAAGCTAAACAAACTCAATTTACAACTCTTCATTTAATCCCTACCCAATGCAACTTCTACCTAGGAACCTCCTATATATGAGAACCCTTCTCACTCCCAATCACCACAGTGATAACAAATAATCCCAGACCCAGGGAATATATAAACAATAACCAAAAATAAAATAACACTTCCAAAACAATACTTGGTATTGCTTAAAAGCTTCAACCAAGAATAATACACTCTTGCTTAAAAGCTTAAAGTGAACAATGAACAATCAGTCAAATCAATGCATCAAACCTGATACAAGAGAGACATACAAACAAAAACACTAAACCTTAAAGAGACAACCAAAACACGACAATCCTAATTTGTCCAAAATTCTTCAATGTGTGATCCGTGTAATTTAGGTTTAGCTCCACTCTTTAAATAGCCTTCAGATATTATGGGCTTGGGCTTCCTAAACTGCAAAAACATCAGGAATCAGCTTTCAATCATTAGCATGATTACCTGCACAAAAATAAGAATAAATACAAACTTTTCAAAAAAGGCTCAACGACCCCTTTTAAGATAATCATCACAATTTGTAAGAACATAAGTTCTTAACATATCCCTCCATGGATAATGAAAACATGTGAATTAAATCACACTCACAAAGCACACTAAAACACCAAAACAAATCAACCCTAGGGTTCTGGTAAAACATGTCTTGGCACATGTCATGACATCATGCAGAACATGATGTCTGTCTGACATGACATAACATCTGGCTTAACATTTGCATGTTTTACCAAAATGACTGCCAATCCAAAAGCCATAGAACTTACAATCTTCCCTTTGGTAAATTTTGGCTAAAACATCCCTAGTGTGGAATCAAGATTCGCAACCTTAACTTATGTTTTGATGAAGACAACCCACATTGGAAGAAGGCAAAGATGTTAGATCAATTTCAATGCAACATGAGCAGAAGAAACGTATGACAACTTGATATGAAGATCACGAGCATTTGAAGGTATAATGGAACTTTCTATCAAATATGTAAGTTCTAGTTGCTCATTTTGAAAAACTCATTTTGCATTGCATGATCATACTTTCTCTCATCTTGAAAATCAAATTTTTACAAGTTTTTATGAGTGCAATTGATTGCACCATTGACAACAATCGATTGCATGCTAGAAAAATGTTTAAGATTCGCTTCTGACTCTGAGTGCAATCGATTGAACACTAACAACAATCGATTGCTCCTGTGTAAAATTCAAAAAATTTAAATGTTTTGTGTGTGTGTGATATCAATTGCACACTTATTGCAATCGATTGCTCACTGAACGAATCTAAAAAATCATTTTAAAAAAATGACACCTCTCCATTAGCTGGTGTTTCTATTATCATATTACCATTCATACTAGACAACTTCAAACCCAACTTATTAGCACATTCAAGAGAAATAAAAGAATGCGTAACACCAATATCAATAATAGCAATTAACTCGACATTTTTAATAAAATAAGTACCTTGAATCAAGTTGTTCTTCTTATGAGCTTTCGAACCCCTCAAAGCAAACACTCTACCATTGGTCTGAGCAGCAATAACAATCTTCTTAGGATTTTAGCATTAGGTGTTGATATGTCCCTGCTCACCACAATTAAAACAAGTTGGACCTTCATTCGGACAATCACCAACCCGATGACCTCTTTTGCCACACCTGTAGCATCGCACCACAGGATTATTGCACACATCCGACTTGTGACCGAATTCACCACACTTATGACACTTAGGAGGAATTGAACCCACTCCCCTACTTGGCTTCTACCCATCTGAAACCTTTTGCTTCCCCTTCTCAGCTGAAGTCACATAAGGTTTTCCTCTAAATTGGCCTTTCTCTTTTTTCTCACTCAGTTGTTTATAGTGAGCAGATCGAGCTCGATTGTCTTCGTCATAAATTCTGCTCTTATCCATCGATTCAACATATCTGCGGATCTACTGACATCCGATTCCTTGTTTGATCTATGTTCTCATCCCCATCTCAAACTTGATACACTTCGACAACTCAACATCAACATGATTGTAGTGAGGACAATACTTCACCAATCTCTCAAACTTAGCAGCATACTCCGCTACCGTCATACTTCCTTGCTTCAACTCAATGAATTCTACCTTCATCTTACCACGAGCATCTTCCGGAAAATACTTTCCCAAGAACTCCCTCCTGAACACTGCCCAAGTCACTACAGTACCAGCATCCTCTAAACGCTGACGGGTATTATCCCACTAGTCTTCGGCCTCTTCCGATAACATGTGGGTACCAAATTGTACCTTATATGCATCAGTACAAGCCATCACCCTAAATATTTATAAATTGCCTTGAGCCACTTCTGTGCATTAAGAGGTTCATGGTCACCTTCAAACACCGACGGACTGTTACTCTGAAACTTCTCCAAAGCACGAAACTCATTATGTTCATTGTTTCTAGTTGTAGCCTTAGCCAACGCCACAACATCTTCCGTGAGAGCACGCATGTTGTTTCCAGCCATTCTGCACAACACTCACAACATCAGACAAGAATAATAGTTAACAATAATGATCGACACAGACCAACAACAACAACACACTGCCTGACAGACTGATCTGCTCTAATACCACTAATGTAACACCCTTTTTACCCACAACAGAATTAATCATATTATTCAAATAAAATCAGAGTTCTACATAAAGGGTATCACATTTTCTCCATGAACATCATATAAACAACAAGTATGTGTCATGTCCCGTAACACGGATTGTAACTTAATGTTATAAATAAAACAACGCTTCAATACTACGCAACAGATCAAAAATTCAACATTTAAATTCTTCTTAAAAGAAAACATACAACTATAATTCAAACATCATCAACAAATGTTATTATTAAACCAAAAACAACCAAAATAAAATCATGTGTTCCCCAGTGTTACATGACCCAAAGTAGGACACCACCTAAACTCTATAAATAACGAGAGACGCACTCCAAACTACTTATGAAATCTCCAAACTATCCTAGAGAATCTGCAGGATGGCATAATATACCATCACGAAAGGCAGACAGGGTGAATAATCCAGATTCATTATACATGATATAAAGACTGAATTAAAATAAACATGCAATCATACATCATCAGTTATCACCCACATAAAACATCAACAAATCACATCATCATACAACAAAATGCAATCATGATATGCCACATAGAATGATAATCAACTTCATAAATGTGTGTGGTACCGATTTTCAACATGTGATGGACACTAACCATCTATCGTCCACAAGGGAGTACAACATAATCGACAACACCTCAATCCACACAATGGGATTGAAGCCCCAAATCAACATAAGGATTGTCATGAATGCACGATGCGACAACAATAACAACATATTCATCTTCATCAACATTTGTATCAACATTTCTCAATTATTCATTTACTTAGTCTATTCATACTACTACTACTACTACTACTACTACTACTACTACTACTACAACTACTACTTCATATAATCATTTTTACAACATATTCATCCTTACATAATTTCATCATTAATATTATTACATTTAGCCTAATATAGCATGGTAATAATTTTTAGCAACAACACATCAACATGGCACAACAAAACAAGGCATTACAGGTCATCAAACAAAAGAAAACATTTTTCCTGAAAATTACAGGTCTCGCTATGCGAGAAATCTAGCTCGCTAAGTGAGCAACTCACGGGTTTTAAACTTCCAAAATTCTCATGCGCTCACTAAGCAAGCTCCTGCTTGCTAAGCGAGAAAGACAATTTTCTTAGAAAAACCCTGCGATTTCTACATAACACAACCACGCCCAAACATTCCTAAAACATTATATTTCATCAGAAACAACAGAAAACGACCAGATAACACACTATCATCATATATTCATCATTATTAACATCTAACAACAACTAATCATCAAAACCTATCAACAAATTACCCAACCCTAAGGTTTCCCCTCAAAAACCCATTTTTCTCATAAAACAATCCAATATTATGAACAATGAACAAGAATACTCCCCATACCTTGATCAATTGAGCTTTCTCTTTCACTATTGATCAAAATTCCTCTTTGTCTCTTTGTTCTTCAGAGCAACCTTCAACTTTTCCAAAAACACGATTGTGAGAAATTCTATCGTGATCCTCTTTTCTCATAAAATACTCAAAAGACAACCTTGTCCCTTAGACCTCCAACCTCTTTTATTTTGTTTTCTTTAATAATAATATTTAAGTAATATCCTATTATTATCATATCATTATTTTTAATAAAATAATTCTTTTTCCTTAATATTCCACAAAATACCTCCAAATACCACCTATTCATAAATAATTAAATTTAATAATTAAATTATGAAATTGGGGTGTTACAGACTCCATATCAAAACACAACTTCGACTTTTGGTCAAACCACAACTCGACTTTCCAATGAAATACAACCCCACTCTGATCGAACACAACTAATTAAAAAGTTTTGATATATTTGAATTTAAAGATAGTGCATTGTCAACTTAAGACAATTTTACATATACAGATGTATAATTTTGATATAATATCATTATTTTTTAAAATAAAAATATATTTTATTTTGATATACATAATTATGATTGGTTGAGAGTATAAAAAATAAAATAACGCAAGGTGAAAGTAAGAAATTACAACTTCCACTCCGATGACAATATGACATTCGAACCCAGAGAATAAAAAAATTCATGTATCAAGAAATAAATAAAAGTAGGCAAAATATCCAAATTGGTCCCTTAATTCTACCACGGGGTCCAATTTGGTCTCTTATCTTTAATAAGTTTCAAAGTGGTCATTTAGTTATTCAAAAAGGGTCACGTTAGTCATTTCCGTCCAATTTTTCCAAACGATGTTAATTTTTTACAGGGTGATAGCTGATGTGGCACTTGGTTGAAAAAAATCTAAAAACATTTGTGGAACAAAGGATTCGAACTCAGGTTCTCTTGGTTAAAACAAATTATATCAAACCACTACACCACTTCACACTTATTTGTATTTACAACACAATGATTTGACTTTATTGTATAAATTATTTCTCTTTCTCTATCATCTTCTTCATTTCCACAGCTCTTTCTCTTTCTCTATAAATTATTTCTCTTTCTATATCATCTTCTTCATTTACAACCTTAATCCCTAACAAAAACTCTTCCCATTTTGATGATTCTATCAATCTCAAGCAAACCAGGTTCCAACAGCTCTGAAATCAAACCTTTTTGTAACTGTTTCTTTACCCATTTCACTATATCTTCGTCTTGACCCGTAAACATAACAACTTTTCTTCGTGTTAATATCTCCAACAACATTATGCTGAAATTGTATATGTCTCCTTCCTTTGTCACTTGTTCGGTTAACACGGTTTCTGGTGCTACGTAACCCAAAGAACCAACTGAGATTGTAGGTGAAGCTTCAAGGCCAAAAAACTGAATATTCCTAGTTACAGCAGGAACAATCCACGAAAAAATGTTTGTTAATTAGAAACCCATCTTTTAAAAGATCATCACTAACCACCTTATCGCTCTTCTTTCCACTAATAGGGCGTCCATCAAAACCTACAGAAAATGAAAATCTTATTAACTTTATGATGTGAAAGTAGGAAATAGGAAAAAGATGCATTAATCACAAATATAGCATAGAGTCCACTGCATCGCATCATACCATGTTTCATTAATAATCTATTTCATTGGAAATCTCTCTACAATATTGCACCTCTAAGACCCAAATATTAAGGTCTGTTTGATTTGAGAAAATATTTTCTGTTTTCATATCATGTTTTATTAATAATCAGTTTCCTGATTTCAAAATTTTATTCAGAAAACAACTCTGGTATAAATCATTGAAAGATTGAAAGCAATGTGACAATTATGAAAATTAAAAAACAGAAAATGAAACCATAAACAGTTTTTGAACCCAAATAGACCCTTAAACATTTACAATTTACAAAATATCAACTTTAGGTTTAGGTTAATCAACAAAATCCCTTTTTCGTTTTCATGTTCCATTTTCAGAACTGTGGAAATGAAGAAGATGATAGAGAAACATAAATAATTTATACAATAAAATCAAATCATTGTATTGTAAATACAAATAAGTGTGAAGTGGTGTAGTGATTTGATATGATTTGTTTCAACCAAGAGAACTTGAGTTTGAATCCTAGGTTCCACAAATATTTTTAAAATTTTTCTGGGAATTTTTGCAAAGTCATGTGCGTATAACCAAGTGCCACATCAGCTGTCACACTATAAAAAATTAAATTTGGACGAAAAAGACTAACGTGATCCTTTTTGAACAATTAAACCTCTTTGAAACTTTTTATAGATAAGAGATCAAATTTGACTCGTAGTAAAATTAAGAGACCAATTTGAATATTATAAAAATAATACTTTTGTGTGAAAATAAAAAAATAATAGTAGTGTCATAAATTAATACTGAATAAATACACAATCTAATGACGGCTGGGGAAATATAGTTCACCGAATTGCTAATTTAGATATGTTACGTAGGCAATACATAGTCACTGTAGATTCAAAGAAAATTTTGAATTGGTTTCTCTGCTTTTTCTAGAAATTGGATGTTGATGGTAGAAAATAAAAAATGGATGTGACCACGTAGAAAATCTTACTCTACATTACATTGTGGACTGGACACCTACGTTCTTTGCTTTTTAACTTATAGGATATGCAATTACCTTTCACACCTTCTACTTCACTTTTTTTGCCCTAACTTTTCAAATATCAATTAATTTAAATTCTATTTACTAAACAACATATTTAATTTGACAGAATTAAACACACCTTTATTAAGTAATTAGAAAATTAAACGGATTTATAAATCAAACATTCTTTAGTATATTATATTGATAATTTTAATGAGCCTCTTCAATTTTATATATGCTTACACAAATATTGTATTTATTCAATAAATTAAAATTAAGTTAACTTATATTTTTCTAAATAAAAATAATTTAAATATAAAATACTTGTAATAAAAGTCAATCACATAGATATATAAAAAAATTAGTAGTAATTTTTTAAAATTTTAATAAAGAAAATTATAATTAAAATATAAAATTTTAAAATAATATTTTAAGAACAACTATTTAAACTATTTTTTTCTGAAAAATAAAAATACAATTTATTATTGATTGAAAAAAGTGATAAAATATTGTAGTGATAATAAAGTATAATATATTTTTTGTTTTGCATCTTAATCTTAGGTTCATTAAAGAAAAAATAATAATTTTTTATAATTGATGAGGAATTTAACACAAAATTATTGAGTTTTTACACCGCTAATAAAAAGGGACTAATATAAAAATGAGTTAAGAAATTAATAAATATTTACAAGAATATTAAGTCTAAAATTAATAAGTATAGATAAAAATGTAAAGAATCTTAGACGAATCATATTTTTAAGAAGATTCTATATTTAAAGTTAAATATTCTATATAAAATAATAATAATAATAGGTGGACTGAAAAGAGAGAAAACTGCGAAGAAGGGTAAGATAGTAAATGTAAGATATCGAGCTGGAAAAACTTTTTGAAAAGAAGTACTGGCAAGTTAGGGGTAGACACGAACTATACCAACACTATATATTGAAGTCGATGGAATACCAATTTCCCATCACTTCCACCCCCATTTTGTTCTTTCCCAAAACCATTCCCTTAAAAAAAAAATTAAAAAATACAATTTTATTATTTCCTTATTCCTTTTTTCTAAATTTGATAATTTATAAATTAAAAAAAGTACTCCAGAAGAGAAGAGAGAGAACCCGGGATCCGAAATTACATAATAGCCCCTTCTTTCTTCCTCTCATTCCAGCTTCTGTTTCTTCTTCTCCTCTTCGTTTGTTGAGCGGTTTTCTCCATTTCTTCACTCCGGTACGCTAATCTCTCTTCCCATTCATTCCTTCCTCTTTTCCTCTGATCTACACTCTATCTTCATGCGCCGCATAGCCACTTTCTCAAATCAAATTTTCAAATTTTGGAATTTTATTGCTTTCATAAACCTTGAAAGATCGAAGCTCGCGAATATATTAACCAAAGCAACCGTGTTTTCTGCATTAATCGCAAGATTATCGTATTTTCAGTTTTTTGTTGCTGTAAAATTTGAAATTATATACAACTTGTTGTGAATTGCAATAATGCATCGCGTTTTCTGTGGATTTCGATGCATTGGAGTTGTGGCTTTTGTTTTGAATTGCAATGTTGTTATTTTGTTTCTGCCCTTATTTTGGATTTTGCTTTTTAGCTTTTTCTTGTGTTGCGGTGTTTTCTAGATTCGGACTCAGATCTACACTCGCTTTTTTTTTCGCTCGATGATTTGTTTTATTATCTGAAATGAAATTTTCATCATCACTTTTTTTTTTTGTTCTATAATTGTTCTGTTCAATTCTATGGAAACGTGAGAAAATAAACTTGCCATTTTAGATGAAGTGGAGCTTGTAAACTTTGAAAAAAAACTATGGATCTGTTCTGGATATTGAAGTTATTTTCTTTGGTATTCAAATTGGGGTTCCTTTATTTTCTCTTTGCTTATGGATAAGTATTTGTTATCACTCTCTTGTATTTGTGATTTCCATGAAATGTTGCTTTTGTTTGTTATTAGGTTGAAATATAATTGTTTTAGACCTGCTTGGTGTGAAAGATAATATGTATTTTATTTTTTTAAACCTGCTTCAACTTCACATGCAGCTGCTGTAGAAAATAGAAACTCATTATGGTGGCCACTGGTGCTGCTTCTTCATTTTTCCCAATTACTGCATCCTTGCCAGACTCTGGTGGTAACAAACTTGGTGGTGGGCAAGCGAACATTGGAGGGCTTAAGTCTAAACCTGCATCTTCTGGTGGCTTGCAAGTAAAGGCAAATGCTCAAGCCCCTCCAAAGATTAATGGAACCAAAGTTTCTACATCTGTAGATAACTTTAAGTATGAGGATCTTTTGCCTTCGTCGCAATCCTCGAGGACTTTTATCAACCAGTTGCCTGACTGGAGCATGCTTCTTGCTGCTATCACTACAATTTTCTTGGCTGCTGAGAAGCAGTGGATGATGCTTGACTGGAAGCCAAGACGTTCTGACATGCTTATTGACCCCTTTGGTATAGGCAAAATTGTTCAGGATGGTCTTGTGTTTAGTGAAAACTTTTCTATTAGATCATATGAAATTGGTGCGGATCGAACGGCGTCTATAGACACAATAATGAATCATTTACAGGTACGCAATAAGGCTTATATTTACTCGCCGTGCAGAATTGAAATTCTTACACACACACACCGATACTGATAATAGCAGTCACTTTTAATACAGGATGATATATTTCAATTATTTGTTTGACAATAGGAAACTGCACTTAATCATGTTAAGATTGTGGGGCTTCTTGGTGATGGCTTTGGTTCGACGCCTGAAATGTGCAAAAAGAACTTGATATGGGTAGTTGCGCGGATGCAAGTTGTTGTTGATCGTTATCCTACGTGGTAAGTCACCCAGACTCACCTTAGCTGTTGCATATGTAATATGCACATGTATCCATGCTAGGATGCCATTTCTGTTGGTTGTTTTGATCTTTATGAGGAATGGTAACTCTAAATGTCTCATGTTCATTATTGAACCTATTTATTCTGTGGTTAGTTGGCTTATTGGTGTCAATTGAAGTAAATAGTCTGTTATGTTGATTATTACAAATATTCTGAATCGGATCATTTTACATTGAGTTACTATTTTTTTTTCAGGGGAGATGTTGTTCATGTAGAAACTTGGGTGTCTGCATCGGGCAAGAATGGTATGCGTCGTGATTGGCTTTTACGCGACTATAATACCGGTGAAGTCTTGACGAGAGCCTCGAGGTAGAAATCATTTTCTGCAGTTCTTCACTCTCTTCCTTTTGCTGCCAGAAATAGACATGTTTTAAAAGTTTTTCTCAATGTGCATGTAAAATTATTGAATACAAATTTGAATCTTTCATACTTTTATGGAGTCATGAGAACAATTATTCTCTCTAAATAAATAAATTTGTCAAAACTGAATTTTATTAATATCATTTTTGCACTTTGCATTTAGTGAAGTTAAAGACAATAAATTAAGATCTAAGAAGGTCATTTTATTACATATGAAAATTTGTATAACGACTTGTATCGTCGTATCGTAAATAAAATTTGCACTTAGTCACTGACTTTGTAATTAGTAACATAACATCTAAGCATGTCTGATCTGTTGGTGGTGGTTTTGGCGATCTACAGTATTTGGGTCATGATGAATAAGCATACCAGAAAGCTGTCCAAAATTCCAGGAGAAGTGAGAGAGGAGATAGGATCCTTTTTTGTAGAATCTGCTCCAATTCTGGAAGAGGATGACAAAAAACTCACAAAACTTGATGACAGTACAGCGGATTATATCCGTTCGGGTTTAAGTGTATGCTCACTCTTTGTTGTTATTGCTATCATTGATTTATTTTGTCAACTCAGCATCTCCTAATTAAATTACATATTCTGTCTGTATTTTCAGCCTAGATGGAGTGACCTAGATGTCAATCAGCATGTCAACAATGTCAAGTACATTGGCTGGATTCTGGAGGTAGTTTTCTGTTCTGGTAGTCTTATCAACTCCAATTATTGTTTTTTCTTTTCACCTTTTCTTCATGGGCAAATATCTCACGCGACTACTTAGAAATGTGGAGTACCAAATCAAGTTTCGGGATGGCTTGATTAGTGAGAATCATAATTTTACTAAGTATAAGGCCTTCTAATAACAGATGTTAGTATGGTGGTGAGTATTATGTTTGGGTTGAGGATTGAACTCTCTAGTATCATTACTAGACTGATGAAAATAATTGATATGGTTATTGAAGTCTAAGACAAAATTCTTGAATGACAAATGTTATATTTGGAATGGGGAACAAATCCTCTATCCTTATCACTTCAATCCTTCACTCAACCACCTCAGCAATGAGGCCAACCTGATATCTCCTCAAGTCAAAGATGAATTATTTGATTTGCCGTAGTGGTTGTTGAGAATGTAGTTGTAGGTTTAAAACTGTAATGTGGTATAACTTGGTGATAAAAAATTAATAAACAAAACAGTGTCATGTTTGATATTTTGTAAATTACTGTAACTAATCAGTTCATGTTGATTCTTGGAGATAAAAAGTAGTTCATTATTTAGTTTATTATGTGATGGGTTAATCAGATAAGGACTCTTAATCAAAGGCTATGCTTTGATTTTTGCAGAGTGCTCCACAAGCAATCTTGGAGAGTCACGAGCTCTGTGGCATGACTATGGAGTACAGGAGGGAGTGTGGCAAGGACAGTGTTCTACAGTCCCTGACCTCTGTATCTGATGCAAATGCTGGCAATCTAGCTCAAAGCGGCCACATTGAGTGCAAGCATTTGCTTCGACTTGAAGATGGTGCTGAAATTGTGAGGGCTAGGACAAAGTGGAGGCCAAAACGTGTGAACAACTTTGATTTTGCGAATCAGGTGCCAGCAGGTAGCACCTAAGGTTCTGGAATGGTTCATGGTTGGAGTCTCATCACATGAGTTTCCATTCTATTATTAAAACTGGTTCTGACCTCAGAAGAGTTTTGCTTGTGTTTGTCCAGTCTACATGTCTTATATACATGTGTTATACTACCTTCTAATTTGTGTTGCTATGGTGGGAAAAAGGGGTGAAAGTACACCATAAATCTCATTGTAATTAGCTCCTGCTCTGCTCTTATCTCTCTCTCTGCACCTCCAAAATTCATTTATTTTCTGGTTGCTCTAGTGCTAGGCTGGCTTTCTTCAATATTTAATTGTTTGATCAAAAAGGCTAGGCATGTATATTATTATTCTTTTCTCTTGGCCCATCTAAAGATGCAAATTTCCTTGTGAACATAATAGCACAATAATTATTATTAGCCTGTAGGCAGAAATGAATTTTCCGTCTAATACAACTGTGATTGTATATGCTCCAGCTTGTATGTATGCCAACTTCCCACATGGGATGGAATTATTGTGTGCAGAAAAACCCTTCTCATTTAAGCATGCTATAATAATACAAATTTATCTTTTTAATGCTGTGTCTAGTATATGTGGGGGTCACTCGTGTCTAGTCCACGTTTTGTTTGGACCCTATGATTTGGCTTGCCACTCGTGTCTTTTTCGGACTTAAAGAGGTTTTAAAGTTGACGTTATTTGCCGTTTGGTACATCCATATCCATATAATAATAACGTGTTCAGCTCAAGGTCTATTTTTATGTCTCTTAAACTGATGAGGTGTATTTTAGATGGAAAAAAGTGTTAGTTATAAGAGGTGTATTTTAGATGGAAAAAAGTGTTAGTTATAACCTTTAATCTAAACATTACATTGGGTAGATTCTAGCCATTCATTTAACATATTATAACTTCTGAATTTTAAATAAAAAATTATTGTTTTTTCCTTTTATAATGTATTTATTTTAAGGTATCAAATTCTTTCGTGTGTTGGATCTTCAGTATATTTGAGAATAATTATTACTCCAAACTAATATTACGGCCAAATTATGGAGCTTTGTTGGCACAAGTCTCTTTTAAGCTGTCTCTTGTTATAGTCACGACAATTGACTTTTTTTTTTTTTTTTTTGGTATACTTTATCAAATTATTATCCCAAACATTGCGTTGAGAAGTTATGTGTTACTACCTCCATCCCTTATTATAAGACACTCGTGAATTTTGTTTTTCCTTTTTTATAAGATCTTCAAATTTGTAAGTACATTAATTAATTTTTTTTACACATACCTTTAATTATACTACATATTTTTCTGCAATCTGCATTAAATACCCTTACATAAACATTAAAGAATTCTCTATCTTACAAAGAAACTTTGTAAATTTATATAAATAGTCAACAAAATTAATACTCTAATCAATATTCTTAATTCCCATTATTTATTCTTTAGGGTCTCATAACGAGGGAGTATTAGACAAAATTTAACACTATTCAGATGTAATAAATAAAGTTTAATTGGTTGTGTAAAAATAAAGTTTAATCGGTGATTAATAAATATAATAAAGTAACAATTTATTATTGATCGCTTAAATACAATTAAACCTTAGCTTTGAATACATTCTATGTTTTTTTTTAAATATAAGGAGGGGCATCGAAAGAAAAAATTACACAGAAATAACTCTTAGTACCGCTAGCTAAATTTCCTCCTTATAAAGAATCTACTGTCATAGGGCACTCATCAAAAAATCTAATGCCCCCATCCAAGTGAATATCCATCTTTGCAAGAGCATCTACATACAAGTTCGCCTCGCGATAAGCATGTAAAATTCTAATGTCATTCCTTTCATGGAGGAAAGCCCTTATCCTTTTGACAAGATTCTGACCCAAAACATTACTAGAATGATTATTATTAATATCATCCAC
Source organism: Lathyrus aphaca (assembly GCA_963966055.1). Classification (NCBI taxonomy): domain Eukaryota; kingdom Viridiplantae; phylum Streptophyta; class Magnoliopsida; order Fabales; family Fabaceae; genus Lathyrus; species Lathyrus aphaca. The sequence continues at coordinate 516,391,507 of OZ014522.1, forward strand.
AACCTGACGAGCATCAATGCATACGTCTATATTGTTAAAGCTCAAATTCTGCACAAGCTGGAGACCTTCCAAAATTTCCCACAATTCAAACGTATATGCATCTCCCATTCCTAGAAAATTTTAGAAACCTCCTAGCATCTCCTTCATTGCCTCTAACAACACCTCCACAATTTATTATGTCTCTATTATCTTTTGTACCATTTGTGTTTAATTTGAATCTATCTTCTAAGGGAACCTCCCATTTAATTTGAATCAAGTCCCTAACATTGATATCATAACACCATTAGAAAGCTGAGGTTGCTTGTACTCAAAGAAATACCTGTTAATATCATGCATCATCTAATGCATGAGGTTGTTTCCTAAATAAATAAATATGAGAGTACTAAGGTTTGAAAATGAACCGAGTCGAGTCGAGCTCATCTCAATCTAGCTAAATTCGTTAAGAATTTGTTCAGTTCAAATCTCGATTTAAGTTTGACACAATTTTTTTTAAACTCAAACTTGACTCGTTATAAGTTCACGAACAACTCAATTTGATTCGTTAGGTTCATCTTGTAACGCCTAAATTTTAATATTTATTTTTATGAAATAAATGTAAATAAAGATAATGGAATATTTGGATTATAATTGGAGAGAAATGTTTTATGAGAATAATAATAATATAATAATGTGTACTATTATAATATTGTTATTATTTAAATAAAATAAAATAAAAGAGTTAGTTAGAGGTTTAAGAGGCAAAGGTGGAATTGTTAGTTTTATGTGAGTGGGAATAGGGATACAAACCTTATTCATCGTATTTTGACGAAAAAAAGGGGGCTCTGGAGAAAAGTGAAAGGAGAAGAGCAATCAAGGATCGTAAAGCTTCAAGATCAAGGCTTTGCAAAGAATTCATCAAATTCAATGTAAGGGGGGAGAAAAGGTTTTATATGGGTGACCTAACATAGGAGAGGGTAATTGGGAGATCCTTACTCCCTTAGGTTTATGATTGAATTTAATGAAATTATGATATGTTGGTGATTGATTGATGAATTGATGAAATAATATTGAATTGTTGCAGAATATGATCTTATGTTGAGTGGTGATAATATATTTGATGTTGTATGTATGGTATTGAGAGATTTGACATATGAATGTTAGGAAGTTAGAGTGAGTGAGGAAGAGGATTAAACCTCATAATTTCCCTAATTCAATCTAGGAAAGTTTAATAATAAAACTAGTTGATGTTATAGGCATAAATGGATAATAAACATGTGATTTGGTTTGTTTTGAGTGTTAAATTCGATTTAGAATGATTGAGGTTCGTGCAGGTGAGAAAGAAGCAAGAAATTGGGACTTTTGAAAAAAATGGATTTTTGGAGTACAGGTGCCATGAACACAGGCCGTGTCCCATGACACGGGCGGCCGTGTCAGGCTACGGGCAATATATTAAAAAGTGGGATTTCGGGAAGTTGGCTTCAGGAGGCCTGACACGGGCCGTGTCAGGCGACACGGGCAGCCGTGTCAGCCCCCTGTAGGATTGGGATTTTGGGATTTTGGGGGCGTGTCCCCAGGCCACCTGACACGGGCCGTGTCAGGGGACACGGGAGGCCGTGTCAGGGGACACGGGAGGCCGTGTCAGGGGACACGGGAGGCCGTGTCAGGCCACTGTATTTTTGATATTTTATTCGTTTTAAGTCGGATTCGAGTTATTCTTTTGGTTTAGACTCATATAAGTAAGCTAAGACATTGAGAGTAATGTTAGCAGCGATTATAGAACCCGACGACTAATAATAATGAGGGTGCGTGTTAGGTGATTGTTGTGGATAGTATGAATTTAATAATGTGTCGATTAGAAGTATGGATGATGGAAAGGTCTATTATAAGTTTGGTATAAATTATATGAAGGAATGGTTGATAACCGATGAGGATCGTGTTGATTGGTAACATTATTGATTATGTAATTTTGCTTAGACCCCATGATGTAAGACTTGGTAGCAGTGAGGATCAAAATGATTATGTTGTATTAGAAAATGTGTATAGGAAATGACTGAGAGAGGAATTAATAAGTAGTTCACTGGATATTATAATTAGTAATTAGTGTGTATGAGTATACGTGCTTATGTTGTTTTGCATGACTCTTAATGGTGAACCATATTAATGGTGTTGATATTGTGTATGAATATTGTATGACTATATGACCCACGTGATGGGATATGTGTTAGATCATGAGGATCGTGTTGACATGATTGTATTCATGTGTAATTATGTTGGTGTGTACTATGTTCTTAGTGCTATCTATATGATGAAATGATATATATGTTTTGATGAGGATCATGAGGATCGTAAAGCATGATGTGTTCATGTATGTTATGATATGGTATGCGTTGTTGTGTCTGCATGCGCATACATTTGATGGAATAATCATGTCGTGGATGTGATTATTCGGGATTCGTTGAGAATCGTGGTTGCAGGGATGATCGTGTCTTGTTGGAGACGTTAACGATGCATTCGGGGTTCTATTTGATGAACCGTTATTGTGAGTCGGTACCGCATTTGCATTGTGCATTTGAGTCACACTGCATCATGATAATTGTTTTGTTGTGGATTATGTGTTAATAGGTGTGAATTACTTCTTCATATATGTTATTTGCACCGCTATTATATGAAACTGTTTCTCACCCCCTTTGTTGCGTGTGGTTGCAACTGTGCTTCTTTGGAAGTACAGGTGTTTCAGGTACTTGAGTAAGCTCGGAGTACAAGTCATTTGGTCAAGTCGTAGGAGTCGCTCCGATACGTAACGGGAATGGGGATAATTATTGATTTAGTGTTTTTGGTTATAATGGCTACGTATCTTATTATCCTGAAAATTGTAAATTGAGGATATTGTTGAATAATGTGGATTTGCAGCTAGTATGCCATTCATTGAAATGAGAAATATTTTCTGCTGAAGTATTAATCAATTATGATTTTGGTTGATTTTTGAAAATGTAGCCACTCACTTATATAATAAACTCTGATTTATCTGAAAACCTCTATTATTTTTGAAAATGGGATAAGTGGGTGTTACACATCTCGCTTGCTTCACGAACATAAAGATCTATTTTTTTTAAAGTTTGTCTTTTATATATTTGATATTTTAAATTAATATTACTTTAGAAAATAAGTATTGAAATCAAATAAAAGTTATTAGATTGAAATTTAACCTTGTCACAAAAATCCACTAATTCAAAAATTAACTAATTTTAATTTTATTATAATTATTTTTAGAAATATTTTATTCAGTCTAGAATATAAGTTATCAATTAAAACTGTTAGATTAAAAGAAAATATAATATTAAAATTTATATTAAACCTTTAAACCTAATGTTCTGGACTGATCTAGTGACTGGGCATGACTCAATCCACTTCCACATCCATAACGATCCAATAGCTAGATCCATCCAATTGAGGACATAGGGAGACAATTTTCCTCTACCCCTCTACCGGGGAGAGATGGCTAGCCGACCATCTCTACTCATCCATCATATTCCTACCCCTCACGTACATGGCAGACGTCCAAGGATGTCCGTAATACTCTTGCCCGAAATCACCTCATGTCCCTCCGCCAAGGCAGATGCCTGGAACAACCTAGCAGTCTCGATCCAACCATTTTCCTTCTGCCCCTATGCTAAGGAAGGTTGGCCAACTGATATCCAGGGACAGAAGGTCAGCTCTGCCCTCTATTCCATCTTTGCCTGTCATACACAGGACAATCATCTAGGACCAAACAGGAATTCACCTGTCTGTCACACCGAGGAGAGATCCCCAGTTGCCCTCCAGGGACAACTGCCTATCTCAACCCTCCATCTCAATTATGCCCGTCATACATGAACAATCATCCAGAACCTGTCCGGAATGCACCTACTCAGAAACATTCCCTTGCTCAGCACAACGGCTAGTTCTGAGCAGACCCGTCCATTCCAGCGGCTAGTTCTAGAAATTACCTATTTTTGGGGGATTTGCGCCAGAATAATAGGGACCAATTGGCCATGCGCTGGGGCACTATATAAACCATGTCAATTTAGGGGGCCAGATATCCAATTTTGACCTTAAGAATACTATTTGTACTTGCCCCTTTTCTCCGACCTTTACTTATTTAAGCATCAGAGTGCCTTGCATATACACCCCCTCCTCACTTCCAACATCGTGGACGAAGCTTCTGGACCACTTAAGGTTCTGATCACCGGTAAGATCAGTGGCGCCGTCTATGGGAACATGTTCTCCCCATCTTTCTTTCCCCAGAATCCAAAGATCAAAGCAAATATTCAAGATTTCGATCATGGCTAGCCACATCAATGTTGTGTACATGTGTTGTGTTGTTTACTGCAAGTTGAAAAATTGCTGGTTGTTGTTGTATGTTGCAATGCCTTATAAATGACAAGATTATGAGTTGCAGGCCTTTGGCCAAAGTTGGATATTGTTGTGTTGTTATTGTTTGATAATCATGTTGAATCGCATAACATATCATTATTTAAGTTGGAGCGGTTTGCTATGTAAGTTGGCCAGGATGGGAAAAATAAATTTGAAGGTTTTGTGTTTACGCCTCTATTAATTGACATGATTATAAGTTGGGAGTTTTGATCCGATAGTACCACATGCATCACATTTGTCTAAGTGGCATATCAAGTTGCATATTACGTTGTCATGTTGTATATTGTGTTGGTTTTTAAGTTGTGAAGTGGTGATTTGTTTAATCTAATTCAATATGTTATTTATCATATTCTTGATTATATTCTTAGATATGTCACCTCTTCTGTTTGAATGTTACCATTTGTTGGAAACATGCAGGTAATCCAGAGTAGGACAAAGTACCTTAATAGATTCGAGTCAGTGTTGTCACTCTGATACGTCGCACTCTGGGGGATAACACTTGTTTTACGTTGATGTTGACTTTTGTTACAGTTTCTGAATTTTAAGTTGTTTAGTTAAAGAATTGTTGCTTTTGAGTTGTTTTAAAGTTGAATATAGTTAAAGTTGTTTTAAGTTGAATTATTTATGAATCCATTGTGTAGTAATAAAGTATTTATTTTAAAGACTTATCAGGTGTTGCAATGATGTTTTTAAAGTAGAAATGTATCATCTCAATTTGTTTTGTTGAAGTTGATACTTTGATTTCGTTAATAATTATCGGGTAGAATTGAGGTGTTACAACATCACTGATCAAAGCTATTAACAAGAACTTCCAAATCCTCCACCAAATGCAAGGATTAGGACAATAGAAGAGCTTTATCCCTCAAGATCTCTTCCCCCGAGGCACGGGCAGAGGAGGTCTCGAAGCCTTTCTCCATAACATCATGGGGACAGTTGGGGAGGACGTTCTCCAAACACTTCACAACATCCCACTTCCACCCAAAGACTGAAGCCTCACTCGAGGCCATCATCCAATAGAAGGATGAACCTCTACAGGCATACATAGAGAGATTCAACAAAGAAGCCATCCAGGTCTCCATGACCAACGACATGAAAAAATACATGGTCGAACGAGGGCTCCTCCCCCGTAACGATTTTGCCAAGGTTGTTGGCATCGAGGTCCTAGTGACACTGTATGCCCTCCTCCTCAAAGATCAAGCATACATCCAATACGAGGAGAATTAGGCTGCAAACACTGCCCGAGGAGCATCCTACATGAGGACATAATAACCACGAAAAGGTGTTTTGAAGCAGCCTCAAAAGGGCTGAGCACCATCACCATACAACCGAGGACGTCCAACAGGCCAACCTTGATCTACAACTCCGAAGAGCAAAAAGCATTGACCATCGTCGACTCTATCAACTCGGACAACCGTTTTGCCAAAGACCTCCTAGAGGCAAATTGTATTTTGGAAGCTAAACACATGACATGATTGTCCAAATATTATTATACTTATGAAAAAACATAATGAAAAATAAAGAATGTGTGTGGACTATATTGATCGGCCTTGCCCGAAAGACGCATATCTCCTCCCTGATATAAATAAAAATAGTTGATAATTCTATCGAGTTTTGCTGCTCTGCATGGAAGCCCATCTGGTGGCCAAGAACCGAAAGACGGATCGAGAAACCCATCTCCCCGACACCAAGTGATAGCGCGAAACGTTCCGGTCCCCTGCCCCCATTACACATGGAGAAATCGAGGTTATCCTCATCGGCAATGACCCAAACATAGTAAATAAGACCTCACCAGCCTCCCGGACAAACGAAGCGCATTAAAAAAATGTTCCCTGCGAACACACAAGCAGACATATGTTCTCCCCGAACTCCTTAATTGAGAAAGGTTAGTCCGCTACCACCCAAGATCAGTAGGACCACGACTGACTTCCTTCACATTTTTGCCCGTTATGCATGGGCAACCACCAAGGAACGATCAAAATGCTCCTGCCCGAAATCAGGCAGTAGGCCAACTTTACCCTCCATTCCATCTCTATATGTTATACACAAGACGGTCATCCAGAACCTGGCCGGAATGCTTCTGCTCAGACTCATTCCCCTGCCTAGAGCAAATGAATAGTTTCGAGCAGGTCTGCCAATTACAACGACTACTTCTTGGAAACTGAGGACCAAGTAGGAATGCACCCGCTCAAAGCAACATGCTAGTTCCGAGCAGGTCTGGAAATTGACCTCCATGGGAAGATGCCCATCTCTATCCTCTGTCTCTTATTTGCCCGTCACGCATGAGGCCCACTACCTAGAACACCTCAACGGGGAACCACTTGCTCGATATATTACGGCTAAGGCCACTACAATCGGCGTGCCCCGTCTAAGCGACAAAGTGCAACGTACTGACCATAAATGCATGCCTAGGTACAAACATTGCATACCTAAAAGTTTAAAAAGGTAGGCCTCTGCTCTCGAACAAGAAGACCTTGTCACACGTCGAATACTCGACTGAGTCTGACATTGTCATTGTACCATGATTGGCAGAACACCCAGCTCGCAATGGGACATTCACTTCGTGGATCGCGAGCCACAATCATGACACGAGCATCGTTCTTATGCCCAGAAATAACTCGGCCTCTTTGAACCAGTTCCCCAAACTAGTCAAACAAATAAAATAACTACCGAGCAAACCCCAAAACTCTACGAATAATCCATATGAATCTGCTCATACAAACGAGCATTCACGACGAGCATCATGTAAAACTAAAACTTAAGAATAATAATTGAGTAACAATTTCTCCAGCAGACGAGGCACTACTTCTGTTCCTCGGGCACGTCCACATATGGGCACCATGGAACGTCACCATCTCCTCGGGCACGCACGGACCGTGCACACTTCTTCTTGGGATTGCGATCCACGCTTAAGTCACACTCCTATGCTCGGGAACAATGACTTGGGGAGCTCCTGTTCTGGATTGGCCCAATGACTGGGTATGACCCAATCCACTTCTGCATCCTGAACGACCCAATAACCTAGATCCATCCAATTGAGGACAGAGGGAACCAATTTTCCCTCGTCCCCTTCGCCGGGGAGAGATGGTCAGTCGACCATCTCTGCCCATCCATCACATTCCTGCCCCTCACGCATAAGGAAGACGTCCAAGGATGGTCGTAATGCTCATGTCCGAAATCATCTCCTACCCCTCCGTCGAGGCAAATGCCCAGAATGACTCAGCAGTCTCGATCCAACCAGTTAAGGACAAAGGAAAGCCATTTTCCTCTTGCCTTTATGCTGAGGAAGGCTTGCCAAGTGATCTCCAAGGACAAAAGATCAGTTATGCCCTCCATTCCATCTCTTCCCGTCATACACGGGACAATCAACCAGGACCAAGAAGGGATGCACCTGCCTGTCATGCCGAGGAGCGATGCCCAACTGCCCTCCAGGGACAGTTGCCAATCTCAGTCATCCATCTCGACTTTGCCTGTCATACACTGACAGACATCCAGAACCTGGACGGAATGCACCTGGTCGGAAGCATTCCTCTGCTTAGCACAATGGCTAGTTCCGAGCATACCCGCCCATTCCAATGACTAGTTCTTACAGTTACCTATTTTTGGGGGATCTGTGCCCGAATAATAAGGACCAATTGGCCATGCGCTGGGGCACTATATAAACCCTCTCACTTGAGAGGGTCAGGTATCCAATTTTGACTCTAAGAATACTCTTTGTACTTGCCCATTTTCTCTGACCTTTACTAACTTGAGTGTAAGAGTGCCTTGCAGGTAGACGTCCTCCTCCTCACTTCCAGCATCGTAGACGAAGCTTTTGGCCCACTTCAAGGTTCTGATCACCAGTAAGATCACCCACTCTTAAAGATACTATATTTTTCGCTCATATTCGGCTCATTAGGTTCATGAAACAAGTTTAACGAATTAATTGTCGAATTGAGTTCTGAACTAACTTTGAGTTTGGATGAGATAGTTGAGAATTTATTAGGAATTCAAAATTCTAAGCAATTTAATTGATTCAATTGAAATCTATTTATTTTAAAATTCTTTTGTTTGGATGGAGTATTAAAATGATTTATTGTTAAATTTTCGGGGTCACTTTGATAAATTTTAAAACTTTTGAGTCAAATCTAAAATATAAAAAATTGGATTCAATTTGCAATTTTTAAAAATTTGAATGGACTAATTAATAAAATTTGAAAATTGTTAAGAACTTATTTGCAATTAGAAAATATTAGGGGTAAATTTGAAATTGTCATAAAATATTAGTATTATCTTGCAAAATTTAAAAAATTAATAATAAATATGATATAGAGTGAAGGAGTAATTTCAAATTCCTAACTTTTTGATATCATTTGAAATCCTTAAATTTAACTTGAATAAAATACTTCATAAATTTATATAATTTTAATAATTTTTTTTAATATATTTTTGATCTAAATAATAGATTTTGATCGAATCATTTTATATTCCCTTAAAAAATAAATACTTGATTCAAACACACTTTAAGAAAATATTATAATAAACCAAAATAAATAAATCATTTGACTTGAAATAACCGGTCTAATGGATAATTTCATAAAAAAATTATAATTGAATTTTGGGGTTAAAAAGGGGGTGTGTGGTATTGTGATAATTAAAAAATGAGAGAAATAAGTGGGTTTATTGAGTGGGGTGTTGGTGAAAAGGGTGTTTGGATTAGTTGTAAAAGCTGAGTGTGTAAAATTGAATGGTGGGGTAGAGGAAAAGTGAGTGGTGGTGTTGGGGTGACTAAGTGAATAATGGATAAAGTCCCTCTTATGTGGGTAAAAGAAATGGGTAGGGGTATATAAAGTAGTGGAAAATGACAACAGTTTTAGAGCTAGACGGGTTCAAGGGTGAAGAAGATATACCTATAAAAATTGAGAATTGTTATTTTTACACCTAAAGATGACACTTACACCTGATACGGTTTTACTTTTTTAAATGTTTAAATATTATTTTTTTTCTTTTTTCTAATATAAAGAAATACATAAGGCAAATTATATATTATATGGTGTAAGATACGGTGTCACTTTTTTTGTGTAAATATAACGATCCTCGTAAAAATTATAAAATTATGTTTTGTGATGAAAGTGTTGTCCACTTCGAAGAATTGAAAATAACAATTCAAATAATAATAAAATGCTTTGTACCAAAAAAAATGCCAAAGAATTATTTAGTTACATAATTTTCAGCTATTTTTGATAATTCTTTTCAGTCCGATATCAATGTCTTTATTATTATTATTATTATTATTATTATTATTATTATTATTATTATTATTATTATTATTATTATTATTTTAAAAAAATATGTCTCTTTAATTATTTATTTTTTAAATAACTTACTTGAATGTATAGAAGTGCAATTCAATTGTAAAATGAGTTACTTGCCAAACAAAAAAAATGAGTTCACGCATAAAGTGAAATTTCATATGTACGTATTGTTTTTCTATGTAGATAGAGTTTACACTACATATTTGAATTGAGTCACACGCGCAGAAAAAAAATAAAAGAGACAGAGGAAATTGTTTAATGGATGTTTAAGAGATAAAAATAAAACTTGTAAAATTGAAATGAGATCAAATACTATTTCAATATTTGCTTGGACTATTTGCAATCAGGATGTGTTAAATCGTGGGCTAGACATTTGATCTTTTTCCACTTTAAATGTTGTCCCAAATCTGTTTATGACCAACTTTGAGAACCATTGGACCATCATCTGAAATAAGTGTGTTCAAATCCAAATAAAAATCGCAAATCGATCTAAAAAAATCAAAAAAATAGAAAAATCGATTTTTTTTTATAATTATATTTAGATGTCATTTTATAAAAACTGATTGGTTCGGATCAGATTTCAGATTGATTTTTCAAAATCGATCCAAATCAAATCAAACCGTATATATATATATATATATATATATATATATATATATATATATATATATATATATATATATATATATATATATATATATATATATATATATATATATATATTTGATTTATTTATTTTTTATTAGTATATATTTATGTTAATTTAATATTAAATGATATTTATTTATTTTAAATACCATTTATTAGTTTGATTTAGTCTTTTTATTTTTTATTTTTTTCGTCTAGTAATATTATCTTTTAATATAGTATATTTATTATATATTATATTAAACTTAATATTTTTTCGTATTTTTAGAATATTAATAAAAGTTATAATTTGTAATTTGGATATTAAAAAAACAACCCAAATTAAACCGCATGAAATTGGATCGGATCAGATTGGATTTTTTTAGTCAATCATTCAAAACCGAATCAAACCACAAGTAAATTTACTTTTGGAATTGAATGATATTTTGCTTCAAAACCGATCCAAACCAAACTGCAAACACCCTTACTTTAAATAGGGCACTTATACCCGTAGGACATATCAAACACCAAATGTTGTGGAAGAGTTGTTTTTTTCATTTATCGGTGATTCACACCATCGTGAAAAACTTAAATGTTTCAAGTGTTCGGAGATACATTTTTGAACGTTTCTTTTTTTATACACATCTAAGCAAAATTGTTTGAAAATCCTTATTATGTTTTAATTTGATCCAGAAATATATCTTCGTACTTACAAAAGGTTGATTCGAAATCCCCTTAGTTCATTGTTCTGTGAGATTTTCATAGATGCGTCTTCAAAATATGATTTGTTAGTTCATACCAGAAACAAGAAAAAACAATGGCAGAATAGAAAACCAATATAAATTAACATCAAAGTAAAATTACACAAATTTAACATTACATGTCATTATAAACCGATGATTCAGGACATTGCAACATCCTTATAATATATATGGCTTCTTTGAATCGTCACATCCACTTCAATCAAACCCTTTGTTGAGTAATGATAAAAGATACTTCACATAACCTTTAAATCACCATCTGTCTTCAGTTCAAGCATGGTGAATTGTATCTTCCCTTCATTGTCAATGAAGGGTGAATGATACTCGAGTCTGACAACTCTCTGAAAAAACCATGCTATTATGTAATGCAGTATTACAAAACACAAAAATTATCCAAAAAATACCACCTAATTTTATAACATTGTGCATTGCGTTATGTAACATCCCAAATTTTAATCCAAAATATTTCTTAAGAATTTCACCTTAATAATATGTGACCATTTTTTTTTTGTATTTAAATAAAATAATCATTCCTAATAAGTTCTAAAATTCATGATAAAATGAAAATTATTAAGACTAAACTATTTAAGATGTTACAAATACTCATCTCTAAAGTTTTGATGATAAAATAGTATTGATTACAAATAAAAATTTATAAAATTCAAAACTCTTCATTAAGTCCCCAAATTCCGCACAATATTTTTTCTCGTAGCTTCACATCTTAAGAAAATTATTACCTAATATTAATATGTTATTTGTAAGGGGTCAATCTTCCATCATCCATATCAAATCAAACAAAACATATCGCATGGTATTATAAAATAATTCATATAAAATATAAAAGCCTAAAAGAAATACAATCTACAAAAATTATTCTTTTATAAATATCTATATGCTCTTAAATATACATGATTCAGATATAAATCGACAGAAAGACAACCCTCCACAAAGACAATCTACAACAAAGACAATCTGCCACAAAGACAAAAGATGCATATGCCATAAAATGCATATATCTTTCACAAATTTTACAAACTCTCATTTAAGCAAATAATATTAAAAATTATTTTTCACAAAATCATTCAACTCCAAACATAATTGATTAGTCTGAACATATTCTTGTCAACACAATTGAATATAATGTTCAAGGCTCTATTATTACCATAGCTTCATCATCTTCAACTTAGGACCAACCTGTTTCAGGCTTCAAGCTTGTTGAACCATCTCTAGAAGTGATCACAAGATGTGTCCAACCTTTAACCATAACTTTCCATGTTTTGTTGCCATGGATTTGAGAAAGATCGCTATCACAGCCTTCCAATAATCATAATTGGTGTCATCCAAAATATGTGGTTTGTTGAAAGATCCTCCATCTTTAATTGTCTCAGTTTGAGCAGAATTTATCTTCCCTGGAGCTCACCTAACATGCTTCGGTGTTTGCTCTGATACCAATTGAAATTATGTTCCTCGGGGTACAAATGTCAAATACGATGTCCTAGACAACTAGTTCGACAAGTTAAACTAGAAACACCACAATAGCTTGTACTATATGACGAAGCATAAAAATATTAAATAACACGATAGTTTTTTTACCCAGTTCGATGAAACCATACCTACGTCTGGGGGTTGAGTCCACAATCCAAGAAAAAAAATTCACTATTAGTAGTTTAGTATAATTAGTCTTACAAACAACAATAAAATCATGTAGTTCAATGTCTCTTCCTAACACGACTTGCTCTTTAGAGTATCCCCTAAACATGAGAACCTACTTACTTTCTTCTCAATCAAACTGCCTGTGATTGAAGATTACAACTCAATAATCAATGTTGAATACTATAACTCAACTAGACAAACCTTCTATGCAAAATTACTAAAACATAGAGGTTTACATAACAATGTTGAATTTACAACTCAATTAAATAAACTTACAACTATGCCAAGTTACTGAAATAGTGTGGTGTACATAAAATAACAAAGACTCTTGTAAACCTTAGCACTTTGAAATATTCAATGTGAATGTTTGACTTTCATTATAGGTTTTGAACTCCTTATATAACATAATAATCATTGACTTTTCTTCATGGATTTGAGATTTGATTTCGTCCAAAATTAATGTAGAATTTGTGGGATATTTGATTTGTTCATTGAATATCTCCAACAAAATATGATTTATTTCAATTTAAGTTCATATTTAAATCTTCATTTAAATCCTAATTGATCTTCATCCAACCGCCAAATAAATCACTTAAACATTTTGCTAAATAAAAGAAATAAAATAGAACTGGATATTTTCCAAAGATTCATTCAAAGCACAGTAGTTTGGAGTCTATTGAGCAAGGCTCAGATGTTGTACCAACATGCTGAAGTATTGTGTCATCATGTGTCTCTTATACAATTTAAGCAAGTTAGACTAATCTTGAACAATTAAACATTTCTCCATGTTGTTGTTTTGCTAAATGCAACCAATCCAATAGGAACTAAACTATGTGTGAAGTTGAATGGATCTCTTATCTCATCTAAGATTTTAAGTTGCTTCATATTCCCATTTGATTAGTAGTTTTTTCCATAAATTGTTCAAGCTTATACCTATATCTTCATCCAAAGAACTATTTGACATCTTCACCAAAGCTCTTGATCATATATACTTCGCTTTATAATTTTATTTCTAAGTTTAAACTCCTCAATAAATAATATATATCTTTAGGGGGATATTAGATCATAATAGGACGTTGGGTATGACTTTATTGAATTGACTTAGTCAATATTCTGTTTGTCTACAATTTGGTTAATTTGTTAGGGTTTTTTTTTTCTATTAGTCGGTTAAGTCACTTATGTTAATATATAAGTGACTCAATTTTATGTGTGAGAGAGAGATATGTTATTTAGAGAATTAATTTGGATTTTTAAAAACAGTGTTTTAAATAAAATATCAAGTGATTTGAACGTTGGTCTTTTTTGGAAAAGTTTTAAATCCCACCATAATTAGTTTATTGATGGTTGAATATTAGTTTTTCTAAAGTTTTAAATCCCACCATATGTTTTTCTAAAGTTTTTGTTAGAATTTATTCTCTAAATTAGTTTTACATATAATTGAAAATATTAAATTTTTAATAAAAAAAAATTATAATGTAAAACCGAAAATAAAATTAGACAGTACAAAAAACCTTATATTTATGAATAGAAAAAAAAACAATTGTGTCTATAGGTTTTGTCTAGTGAGCCCACACTTATCTTATCCGAATGGTCGTTGTTATATATATAATAATAAAAAAACATACTACTAGTAATTTAAGGTTCCAAAACCGAAAATAGTGGAAAAGGAAAATTGTTGTAGCTGATAAAGAAAAATTGTGTTTGTTTTTTGTTCAAATGTATGCAGAACAGTGAAATTCAGAGGGAGAAAGCAATAAAGAAAAATAAAAGTGATACTACTATTTGAGATTGTGAGTGTGTGTGAGCGTTGAGAGGCATCGTTTTCAACATTACTCTCTCTATAGATCATGTGATATCTGATTTCTGATATGAAAAGATAAAGCAATCAGTGACTGACATGTAGCAGATACGACTTACAGAATTTTCAAAATTGCACGAGGCTAATCATTTACCATAAAATTTTAGATTTACTAGACACTAGTAGTAGTGACCATAAAAATATGGGATATGAACACTAGATTTAATTCACTTGTTTGTACATGGTGTAGATTTGTCATTTGATTGGAGATTTTGTTTGTATATATTGTCGGATTAAAGAGTGTTTATATTGTTGTTATAAACAAAGTTTAAGGTTTGGAAAGAATGTCTCCAATGAGTTTTATTAGTATAGATTGACAAAGATTAAACATGGTTTCAAGATCAGAGGTTATCAATATCTCATTATGGAAACACATGAATTGAAGAGTTGTTCTTCTAAGACACGATTTTGTAAATATTAATAGGAAACTAAACATTATTTACCGATTCTACGCGTAATTGAAAACTACATTGATATGGTATATCCGTAAAACTACATCATTATTTTGAACGGAATAAAATGTGATTGATTGTCCGGAAAATTAAAATGGCCCGACAAAATTAGGACTACAACTAAAATCCAAATCAAAATAATAGTCAATATGATAATTGTTATAGAACAAAAACAAGTGTACTTTTATCGTCTTCATAAGGATTGATTGTGTTTTAAAGATTGTTCAATAGTTTCTATTACTTTAAAATTGGTTTAGATTTATGAATAATGGATGTAAAATAGTGTAACCTTGTGGTGTTTAACAATGAGAAAATTTGATGGGTTAGATTTCATTGGCATATTCTCATGTAGAATCCATAACTAGTAATATGAAACTCTAATAATAGTAAAAATTGTCGTAGTTGAGATTCGAAGCATAGCTCATGAGACATATTTCCTTTCGGTTGGATGTAACAACCAAGAGAATAGGTTATATATTTTTAATTAAAAATTAAAATATAAATTAAGGTACCTAGTGGAAGTGATTGTACCTCGGTTGGTTAGAATACTAAGGTAAGCTTTTGTTAGAAAATGTGATATTTGTAGTAATGATGAAAACATGTTTTAGTAAGCTAATCCAAACCAAGCAGTAAGAATGAAGAATCCATCAATGTTAAAACTTAAAAAGAATTACATAGAACGTCATGGTCGGGATCAAAACGTGAATACTAGGACAACTATATTTAACCTCAACAAAAGATAAAATTAGCCTTGTTTACTCATCGTCACCTTACAATCAAGCCCTAGAATAAATAAATTGAATAACATCTACGATGAATCTTCGAGCTGCGCATATGCGCTCAATTTTCCTATCATATTCTCTCATGTTACGATCTGTGATATTAACCTACTTTCTTTGAGAGCTACCTCAAATCCACGGGAAATTTTTTA
The DNA here is from genome assembly GCA_963966055.1 of Lathyrus aphaca. Classification (NCBI taxonomy): domain Eukaryota; kingdom Viridiplantae; phylum Streptophyta; class Magnoliopsida; order Fabales; family Fabaceae; genus Lathyrus; species Lathyrus aphaca. Next base: position 516,407,472 of record OZ014522.1, read on the forward strand.
AAACTGAATGACACTCCCTATTTATAAGGCTTGAACTAGTATGCTCTCTATGCGCATTGCCCATCTACGATTAACGCACATACTTTCTTCCTTGCTAAGCAATACCACCTTACTTGAAACTTATTTTAGAAATATTAGCTCGTTAAGCGAGCTCTAAACCTTGATTAACATACATACTTTCTTTTCTACTAAGGAATGCTAGCAAATCCAAGTGGATTTTGGTTGCCTTAGCTCTCTGCGCATCTCAATCTCGCTTAGAGAGTTAACCTTATTTTTAGCTTAGCCAAATTTTGCTGCCTATTTCTGGCTAAGCCAGATTTGGTGGTTGTTTTTGGCTTAGCTATCTTTTGCTCCATATTTCTGGCTTAACGAGCTTTGGTGTTTGAATGGTGAATTTTGTGTATTTTTGGTGCTTTCTTGGTCCATTTTCTTAAGTCAAAAAGTGCCTGTGAGTTTTTCGTATTTTTTATACTAATCAACTTTCCCCAACTTATCTTCTTATTTGTCCTCAAACAAAATCAATACATATGGTATAGGAAATTTCATTATGCAATGTTCATGAAATGTCTTAAGACTTAATCAAGAAGTTTCTAAAATCACTTTGAATTATAACATGATTTTTCTTCAAATTCAAGTTCATAATCAACATTATAAGAATCCATAAACTATAACATGAAGATAAAAAATCTCCTTTATCAAAGTATGATTTAAAATATATTCATATCAATAGTTAGTTGTTCATCAGAATCATGATATCACTTGTGTATCAATCAAATGGGTTAGTGTTTCCTTCATCTATAAAATCATACACCAACTATAGAAATATTTTTCCAGATTATGCATTAACTTTTCCAAATCATTTGAACGATTTCTGGACAAACACCTTCCGACAAAATTTCCAATTTGTTTTTATATTTTTGAAAAAAATGTTCTCATGTATTTAAAAATTTATTATGTTCATGGTATATAAATAACTAAAACTAAATATTAAAGCAAATGCCACGGGTTTTGGCGAACTTTAGTCGCAACATCCATTTAAAATTCTGGTTATGCAGATACTGCAAAGTCCTATATTAATGTTAAGACAATGATTATTTCACTTTAGTGAACAGAAGAATTACAGAGCTGCTGTTTTGAAGTAGTGCATCACAAATACCAACAGATGTCAAGACAACATGTTGGGAAATCTCAGTCAAGAACATATAACATAAAACTGTTAATCTGCAGAATATAAAGAACACAATAATTACTGACCCAATTGTGTTAACAAACCTACATTTGGGGAATATCAATCTAGGATGAAGACTTCATTGTATCATAGTATTATCACAAAGTTAAACTCCCCCGCTGACAACTCTGGCTCTTAATCACTGTCCTAATGAACATCCTTACCAAAGCTAAACTCTACAATTTACAACCGTGATATGAGAAACCACTCACATCCTTCATCACTGTTTACGATGTCTCACTCTTCTGTTGATCTCTAGAACATGTTACAGTTTCTTGACCTCCAAGTAATCACGAACTGTCTTCATAACTTCGTCCAAGAACATTCCACAAACCATTACATAAAGGTTTCTGGTTGTGCCCCTTGTATCTCTGCATTCCTTTCTGCATCCTATACTGAAGATCAGAGACTTCTAACTCCTAAGAGAGCTAATGACTCTCAAACCATAAACCCTTATTTTACAAAGTATTTAGGTTACAAAGTTACAAGTGATACAAAAGTTACAAAAGTTAATTTAACCCTAAGTTTAAGTCTCCTTATATAGTCTTCTGTTGGGCTTTAAACCTTTCCTTGATCCACTGCTGACAGCGCCTAGAATCTTGGTGTTAGAACAATTATGGTTCTAAACCTCTAAGAGTTTTGATGATAACAAATATGATTATGCAAGAATAGAAGTTCTGATAACTTTCTTTGTTATATGTATAGAAGAGGAAGTTAATTAAAGGAGACGTGCATTACTAGAAGATACATAGAGACATATATATAGAAAATACACTTAATGAAGAATCCATCATTTAATGACATGGTTTAATGGCTGTGCATCAAGACGTTATTATCTCTGATTTACGTCTAGAAGATGATGATCTTCATAATGAAGTCATTAATTAAAGAATATATTAATTAATGGTAAAGACAAGTATCCCTTGTTATGGAAGGAATTTATGGTATTAAATAATATCCTAAATTAGCTCAAGATGTCTCCAACGGCTACAATTATTCAAGAACTATATAAAGGAATCAAATTGAAGATTTGAAGACAATACACTCACGAGAAAAAGACTGATTCTTTTGTGCTAAAATATTGTAACTTTCACTTAGTGATCTAAGCTTTATTAGAAGCAAAATAGTTACTATATTATTATTATTGTAATAGTTAAGTAAACTCCCTTGAGTGACTAGTTTCAGTCAGAAGACTCAAGAGGACATTGACTGTAGGTCAGTGTGTGTATTCATTTATTGAATAGTGGATTAAGACCTCAGTGATAGAGGCAAAATCACCTTGGTGGGTGGAATAGACGTAGTTTGGGTTCAAACGAACCAGGATAAATTAACTTGTCATTAGAAGTTATTTTTAGTTGTTAAAGAAAACCCAATTCCAACCCCTCTTCCTTGTGTTTTACGCACCTTCAATTGGCATCAGAGCGCTAGGTTCTGAGAAAAACACTTAATCGTGTCAGTAAAAGATCCAGAAGTTAAAACACATGGCAAACGCTGGCAATAACAACAATGACTACCAAAATGACAAGATCAACGCAAAACCTCCAGTGTTCAATGGTGACAATTTTGACTACTGGAAGGATGTTCTGGAAAGTTTCTTTCTAGCTCTGGATGGAGATCTCTGGGACATGGTGATTGATGGATACATTCATCCTGTTGGAGTCGATGGTCAGAAGATTGAAAGAAAAAATATGACAGCTCAACAGAAGAAGGAATTCAGAAATCATCACAAAGCTAGAACCATACTTCTAAGTGTTATCTCATATACAGAATATGAGAAAATCACAAACAGAGACTCAGCTAAACACATGTTTGATTCTCCGAGGATGACACATGAAGGCAACACTCAAGTCAAGGAGACTAAAGCTCTGGCCCTCATTCAGAAGTATGAAGCTTTCAAAATGGAAGAAGATGAGACAATTGAAAAAATGTTCTCAAGGTTCCAAATTCTGGTAGCTGGACTGAAAGTTCTGGACAAAGGCTACTCAACAGCAGATCATGTAAAGAAAATCATTAGAAGCTTGCCAAAAGCTTGGAGGCCCATGGTCACTGCTCTAAAGCTATCTAAAAATATGAATGAAATATCTTTAGAAGAACTGATCAGCTCCTTGAGAAGTCATGAGATAGAACTAGAAGAAGATGAACCCCAGAAGAAAGGTAAGTCTGTAACTCTTAAATCTAACAAATCTGTTTCTAAAGCTTTACAGGCAGAAGAAGAAGAAAGTTCTGGATGCTCATCAGAAGAAGATTAATTATCTCTTATATCCAGAAGAGTCCAACAACTCTGGAAGCATCGTCAGAAGAAGTTCAGAAATACCAGAAGAACAAGTAATCACTCTGAAGCAACATCTGGTCACAAGAAACCCAAAAGCAAAGAAGTTGTGTGCTATGAATGCAAAGAACCAGGACACTACAAAAGTGAATGTCCAAAACTCTAGAAAGAGAAACCCAGAAACAAATTTAATAGAGAAAAGAAAAAGAGTCTCATGGCAAAATGGGATGATTCTGAATCATCTGAGGCAGAGTCAGATTCAGAAGATGAACATGCTAACATTGCACTAATGGCCAAAATACCAGAAGATGATCACTCATCAGAATCTGAATCAGACTCAGATACAGAAGAGGTATTCTCTAAACTTTCTAGATCTCAATTAGAAGCTAGTCTCTCAGAAATTCTTGAAAAATATCAGAAGCTTCAATTCAAATACAAATACATGAAACAAAGTCTAGTATCTGAATTAGAAGAGTTAGAAAACTAAAAACAGAAAACTCTGAGCTGAAAGAAAATATTTTTGAATGCAAAAATTCTCTTGAAAAACTTAAAGCTCAGAAGGAATCTGAATTAGAAGATCTAATCAAATCTGATAGTATCATAAAACAATATGACTATGGTTTTCAAAAATTTCTAGCTAAAAGCATAGATAGAAGCAAAATTGCATCTATGATCTATGGAGTTAGCAGAAATGATAGAAGAGGCATAGGCTATGTGAAAACTAAAGAAACTCTTAAGTTTAAAAAGATTGATGACATTGTCATAAAAACTAATACTCCTCTAAGTTCTCATTTTACCTATGGTCATAACCATGACTTAATATATACTAGTGAGTCATCCTGTTCCACAAGTTCTGATTTGAAACCTAAAATAAATCAGAAGTTTGTGAAAACTAACAAACATGGACCCAGAAAAATATGGGTACCCAAAGATAAAATTGTGTATGTTGCAGATGTCTTTAACAGCAAAACTGAAACACCAATCATGGTACCTGGACTCTGGATACTCACGACACATGACGGGAAGAAAGCATATGTTCCAAAGTCTTGAATTAAAAGATGGAGGCCACGTAGGTTTTGGAGGCAACCAAAAAGGAAAAATTATTGGCTCTGGAATTATTGGTAATGGAAACCTTCCTTCTATCTCTAATGTTCTATTAGTAGAAGGATTAATACATAATCTATTATCCATAAGTCAATTAAGTGACAATGGCTATGAAATAATCTTTAATCAAAAGTTCTGTAAAGCTGTTAGTCAGAAAGATGGAACAATGCTCTTCAGTGGAAAGAGAAAGAACAACATATATAAAATAAAACTTTCAGAATTAAAAAATCAGAATGTAAAATGTCTAATGTCTGTGGAAACTGAGCAATGGGTCTGGCACAGAAGATTGGGACATGTTAATATGAGAAGATTATCTCAACTTAACAAACTCAATCTGGTCAGAGGACTTCCAAACTTGAAGTTCAACTCAGAAGCTCTGTGTGAAGCATGTCAAAAAGGCAAATTTTCAAAACCTGCCTTTAAAGCTAAAAATGTTGTATCTTCCTCTAGACCACTAGAACTTCTGCACATTGACTTGTTTGGATCAGTGAAAACTGCTTCTTTCAGTGGCAAGAAGTATGGATTGGTGATCGTCGATGAATTCAGCAGATGGACATGGGTAAAGTTTCTTAGACACAAGGATGAGTCAATTGCTGTATTTTCCAACTTCTGCAAACAAGTTCAAAATGAAAAAGAATTTAAAATTATTAAAGTCAGAAGTGATCATGGTGGAGAATTTGAAAACAAACAATTAGAATCATTTTTTAATTAAAATGGAATCTCTCATGATTTTTCTTGTCCTAGAACTCCACAACAAAATGGGGTTGTAGAACGTAAGAATAGAACATTGCAAGAGATGGCCAGAACCATGATCAATGAGACCAACATGGCTAAACATTTTTGGGCAGAAGCAGTAAATACAGCATGCTATATTCAGAATAGAATCTCTATAAGACCTATTCTTGAAAAGACTCCTTATGAATTGTGGAAGAACAGAAAGCCCAACATTTCATATTTTCATCCTTTTGGATGCAAATGTTTTATTCTGAATACTAATGATCCTCTGAATAAATTTGACTCTAAGGCACAAAAGTGTTATATGTTAGGATACTCTGAACGCTCAAAGGGATACAGAGTATACAACACAGAAACACGTATTGTGATAGAATCTATTTATGTCAGATTTGATGATAAGCTTGGTTCTGAAAAACCAAAGCAGAATGAATTTATTGCAGATATAGAAGTTGAAATTTCTACAAACAGAACATCTGAAGAACAATCACCTACAGAACAAAACAAGACAATCACTCCAACAAGCTCTGAAGAACCCACTCAGAAGAAATTATCCAGAATCAAAGTGAATCATCCAGAAGATAAAATCTTGGGAAAGAAGGATGAACCAATCAGAACAAGATCATCATTCAGAAACTCTGAAGAATCTCTAATGGGACTAGTCTCCCTGATTGAACCAACTTCTGTAGAAGAAGCTCTCTCAGAAAATGATTGGATTCTGGCAATGCAAGAAGAACTTAATCAATTCACCAGAAATGATGTATGGGATTTAGTTCTTAGGCCCAGAGGATTCAACATCATTGGCACCAAGTGGGTATTCAGAAACAAGCTAAATGAGCAAGGAGAAGTTGTCAGAAACAAAGCAAGACTGGTTGCACAAGGTTATAGTCAACAAGAAGGAATTGACTACACAGAAACCTATGCCTCAGTCGCCAGGTTAGAATCAATCATACTTCTAATTTCATTTGCTGTAAACCATGATATCATTCTATATCAAATGGATGTCAAGAGTGCATTTTTAAATGGTTATATTGATGAAGAAGTGTATGTACACCAACCCCCTGGCTTTGAAAATATAAAATTTCCAGAACATGTTTTCAAACTCAAAAAATATTTATATGGTCTGAAGTAAGCTCCCAGAGCTTGGTATGAAAGACTAAGCACTTTTCTTCTAGAAAATAATTTCATCAGAGGGAAAGTGGATACAACACTTTTCAGTAAAAACATTAAAAATGACATTCTGATATGCCAGATTTATGTAGATGATATAATATTTGGTTCTACTAAAAGTGCCTTGGGAAAGGAGTTTTCTAAGTCTATGCAGGCAGAATTTGAAATGAGCATGATGGGAGAATTAAAGTTCTTTCTGGGAATTCAAATAAATCAAACATTAGAAGGAACATATATCCATCAAAGCAAATATGTCAAAGAACTTCTAAAGAAATTTGATTTATCAGAAAGTATCATATCTAAAACTCCTATGCATCCTACATGTATTCTGGAGAAAGAAGAGGTAAGTAAGAAAGTAGATCAGAAACTCTACAGAGAAAGAAAAAGTACTTCTGGAAGTTGTCAATTTCTGGGAGATAATCTAATTTCTTGGTCCAGCAAAAGGCAGTCAACCATAGCATTATCAACTACAGAAACTGAATACATTGCAGCAGCTGGATGCAGTACTCAGATGCTCTGGATGAAAAATCAGCTTGAGGATTTCAACATTTATGAGAGTAACATACCCATCCTCTGTGATAATACCTCTGCTATATGTCTCTCTAAAAATACAATTTTACATTCTAGAGCTAAACACATAGAAGTTAAACATCATTTCATTAGGGACTATACTCAGAAGGGAATTTTAATGTTAAAATTCATAGATACAAATCACCAGTGGGCTGATATTTTTACAAAACCCCTTCCTGAAGATAGATTTAATTTCATTCTAACCAACCTTAGCATGAAATTATGTCCAAAATGAAAATGCTTTAATTATATGTCTTTAACTCTTAGAAGTTCTGAATTTAATCCTCTATCTTATTCTTTCAGAAGATATTATTTTCTAACTGTTTCATTCTGAGAACTTCTGTTCAAAGGAATAACATGCAGATCTTTACATCAACAAGTGTCAACAAGGCTCTAAGGAATCTTGTCAGAATTAGAACAAGTGTCCAAATTCTGAAGAGTGACAGAACATGCATTGGACAACTGTCCTCTACAGAAGGACATCTGTTGATCTTCTGGGAAACTGATACGGCTGACTTGACACCATAAAGGCAAAAATCTCTTTGGTAACTGTTCCAGAATCTTTTACGCCTTCCCCTATGTCTGCTGCATTTATTGCATATCATCATTATGTTTTTAAATTTAATTTTTCCACTAATTTCTCATATTATTAAATGAATATTTTTCTATATAAACAACTTTTCACTTTCACTTTTCCTTTTTACCCTAATTGCATTTTTACTGAAAAAATTTCACTTTCACCTTGCGTTCTCTCTGAATTTTTTTTCTAAAACCCTAAATCCCATATACTCATCTTAGTAACAATGGCTTCCTCCCCTCAACAACAACAAGACTCAACTAATGTGCTTTACGTTGAACCTGTGAAGACCCTTCTTACTCCAACTGACAAACTGGAAGTTCTGTGTGAGCTTTTTGTGGATTTCAACAGTTTGAAAGATAATGGTTTTGACCTCCTTCCTGCCGTCCAAGCTCAAGGTTGGGAGAAGTATTTTGATCGTCTCATGGGACCAGTTTTCCCAAAATTGGTTAAGGAGTTCTGGGTGTATGCAAGTGCTTCTAACACTCATGTTACGTCATATGTGCTGGGAAAAAGAATCATAATCTCTGAAGACCACATTGCTAGGCTCATTGAATCTGATGGCAATGGAATCAAGTGTAGTGAAATGGACAAACTGTCAGATACCAAACTGATAGCTAAAGAAATCTTCACTTCTGGCCAACCTTCTAACAAGATAAAGGATCTGAAGATTCCTCTTAGAATTTGGGCCAAGATCATTCTTGGAACCATCTGCCACAGGAAAGCTACAAATTCTCCAGATTATATCAACATGGATCAGCAGTTCTTGCTGTACTTTATTGCTAAACAGAAGAAGGTTAACCTTGCACACTCTCTATTTCAACATCTGAAAAACAGTGTGAAGGAAACAAGAGATGGAGAGAAAACCAAGAGGGATTGGATTCCTCTAGGGCGTCTAATATCTGACATTCTCAGTGAGAATAAGTTGGTGGACTATCTGGCTGAAGTAAATCAGATAGAACTTCTAGAAACAGATATTGGTAAGCCTCTAAATGCAAAGAATCTGAAGAAGATGAAGTTCATAACTTCTATCAAGAAAGATCCTATCCTCTACTCTAAAGAAGTCATAACCACCAGGAAGATTCCTCTGCAGAACTTCCCACTCTTCTCTTCTGACACACCTCCAGAGGTTGTGGTCGGATACTTGGACTCCTGTAAGCAACATGGTGTGGATCCAATGTTCAAGGCAACAAAAATTACTCAACAAACTCCAGATGCTGCATCAGCAAGGAGCAAGAAAAGAAAGGCTGGAGAAGGATCGTCTCAGAAGGCTCCTAAAACTACCAGAAGAACTGGTAATACTTCTGCCTCTAACTTTGAATTTATTTCTGTAGTAGAAGCAGTTTCAGTAGAAATGTCTGAAACCACCTCTGACCCAACACCTTCTGATGACATTCCCTTTGCACCAATTCCTTCTGCACCAATTCCTGTTGAACCAACCCCATCATCTGAACCAACCCCATCCTCTGAACCCATTCCACCTTCTAACCCTGTTCCCTCTGTCATACTGTAACACGGTGGGAGAACTGACTTTAAGTAATGTTGCGGATAGCAAGAGTCGCCACCGACTTTTATTTTATCCAAAAGGAAAGGTTATAAAAGAACAGGAAAGACCTTAAGAGAATATTTTGGGTCCGGGGGGTAGGTTATGAAAAGGGAAGGTGTTAGCACCCTTTTCATCCATGGTTATCCATGGGCTCTTAGGTACTTAAGCTCACTTTAAATTGTTTTTGAAAATGTAGTGTGTGAATAGAAAAATTTTCAGAATAGTTTAATAATAATCCATGTACGGATGTGTAAGAAACTTGTTTGAAAATTTGTTTGAAATTGTTAAGTTTGAAAAATTTTTGAAGTGAGCAAGTACATAAGAGGAACCTACCCTAATGTTTAAAGTCTTTCTTGTTCTTTTTCCTTTCCTTGGTAAGACTATCCCTACTATTAAGGAGTAGGTAGTCTTTACCTTGGATGTTAGGGGACATATGAGGGACATTCTGATTTTGAAAGCCATTGTGGGGTGTAATAAGTATTTACGAGGGACTATCATCATTTATTCCGAAGGGACTCGATCCGTAAAGGCAACCATAAGGGACTTTGATGATTTTCTTTTGAAAGGGACTTGCTTTATACACCCCACTTGACCATTATTCGTAGGCAACCTGAGGGATAACCTTAGAAAGTGAGACGGCGATTAAAAATCGACTTACGTGGGTGTGAGTGTTTAATTTAATTATCTTTGATTAAAAGTGATCTAAATTTATTTTAAATAACAAACATATTAACACTCCCTAATTACTAACCATAACAATAATAATTAAATAATTACAAATTTACATCCGGGAAACAATTACAAAATTATAATAATAATAAATAAGATAGCAAATTAAGCAATAAATAATAAAATAAATAATAAAGGGGTTAGTAACAATAAAATAATAATAATAATTTAGAAACAATGAACAAGGTTAGAAACATAATAATAAAAATATATAAATAATAATATGGTTAGTAAATATAATAATAAGAATAATTGGAAGGAATAAACAAGTTTAGAATAATAGAAATATAATATAATAATACATAACAATTTAGTTAGTAACGATAATTAAAATAAATGGAAACAATATTATAATGATATTAACAATAAAGTCTAATTCCAAATATAATAAAAAAAATTTTAAGCACAATATAATTATAAATTTTAATTATTTAAAAAAAATATTTAGACATTATATAAACTTTAAGTATCATAAGAACATATTTACAAAATATTTGCATTTATAAGATTTAATTTTATTTACAAAAAAGTTATAATATATACATGTTAACTATATTAAGAATTAGAAAAAATAAAAATTATTTGGGAAATAAAATTAGGTTAAAGTTCATGTAGAAAATATTTTAGGGTTTGGAAAATTAGGGTATTATATTTTTTAGGGTTTTATTAGAAAAATATTTAGGGTTTGTGAGAATTAGGGTTAACTTATATACAAAAAATTTATTTTTAACTAATCATATAAAATTATCTTAACTAATACAAATTATATAAATAAAATTTAAATTAAAAAATCAAGAGTTTTATATTTTTTAGAAAATAATTTTAAGGATTGAAATACATAATATATACATACTTCATAATATAATAATAAAATTTTGATTATTTAAACTAATTAAATTAAAAGAAAGAAAATAAAATAAAAAGAAAGGAAAGAAAGAAAAAGGAACTTGGTGGGATTTGATCCCAAGACTTCACTCTTGCCAGCAGCAACAACAACCACTGGGCCAGCCAGGCGCAGGTGACAATGTCTGAGCTTCACTTGGTTTTGTTCTTGATTCACAAAAATATCCTGGAAAAATAAAATATGCAAAAGGCCTGGGGGAGGATTGAACCCAGGACCTTATAGTTACACACGCGCGCGCCTTACCGCCTGGCTGGGAGAGCCCTTCTGGTCATGGAATGGCAACAATGCATTATATATTACGCTGGCTTTTATCCTGAAAAATTAACAAAAAAACAATGGCACCAACCCAGTTTCGAACCCAGGTCCTTTCAACATACACATAACAAGCTTACCAACAGACCACACACATGCGTGTGATATTAAACAGCAAAACAATAATAAAATAAATTAATCAATATTTGAATTTGAATCTTGGCGCCAGGGGATCGTCTTCAACCTTGTGACCTTCAGAATTTGCTGCGGTTTCTTCTATGACTTTTCCTGCGAAAAACAAAACCCTAGCAAAACCTACGAAACACAATGGGCAACCAAACAGTGAAATTTTACAAAATTGAAAGCATAAATACAATCCAGAGGTCAATTCAAATCCAGCCATGGTCTTAGAAACCATTTATATTCAATGGATCATGAAACCCTAAGACGAAGGTCATAAACCCTAGAATGGCATTATACGATTCGGCCATGTTTTTTTCAATTAACCTGCCCAGAATTCATCACAAACCTTCCTTGAACACAAATCAATAAGCAAAATCCATTAATATCAAGTAAATTGTTATGAACGAAAAATAAAAAAAAAACATGAAAAGAATGATTCGGGTTCATCCATATGCTATGCTATAAGGCCATGTAGTGATCTGGTTATGCTCAATGATCATCATAGAAGAGATTGGTGTGCTTGGAATGTGTTTAAACTACCTTCAATTCAAAATCCGATTATGAGTTTTGTTTGAAATTTTTGAAGTTGGAGAGTGTTATTTGAGGCTGCAAAATTCGTGAATGAGGGTTGCTTCATGTTGTCTTCTTATAGTAGACTCAATTAGGTCAAAAAGATTCATTGTTTTGGTGGAAGAATTGATATTTTGAGATTGAGAAAGATCATGCCATGAAAGTTCAATATTTTTATACCAAAGCTTTCTATTTCAAGCCACTCCATATAATTCTTGCATCAATTTGTTCCATATTGATTTTATGACTTTCTAGAATCAACAAATCAATTAAATCTTCTCATTTAATATTTTATTTAAATTTAAAATGATTTTAAGAATAAAAAATCATAATAAATTAATTAAATAAAATAAAAATTATGAAAATATCATGGAAATTTCGTGCAAGATGTTATTGTATGGGTTGGGTCATAATTTGGCCAGCCCATTTGGAGAAAATTGTTTTTAAGCCCCCATTTTCAATATAAACCATCACAAAATTGCCCAACTTTGCAAAGGCACATCTCCTTAAATTTTAAAGGTATGAGGGTGTTCTTGGACTTTTTGGAAAGCTTGAAGAGTCCTATAAACAACCCCATTGGTTTCAGGTCCATATCATTTACCAATCTCAAGTTATGCCCTTTTGAAGTTGTTGACTTTTTGTTGACTTTTGAAATGACCTATAATGTCTTAGATCATATCTTTCAAATGAAGCATTTTTGGGCTTAACTTGCAACATCAAAGTTGTAGAGAATTCAATTTCCTTCAAAATGAGCTTTGGATGGAGACTTGGTGATGAAGTATGTGAAAGTTATGCCTGGTCAAAGTTCAGTTGACTTTTACTAAGGAAACCCTAATTTAGAAACTCCTGATTATTGATGATCTGGAATCTCCTTGATGAATCATGATCAACCCTTGATCAAATGATGAATTTTACTTCATATACTTGATGTTGGAAAAAAATCATGAAGTTTGACTTTGGTTTGACCACAGTTGACCTCAGTTTGACTTTTTAACTGTATTGACTGATTTTGACTTATCTGATCATCTGACTGAGCAAACTTTTGAGAAAAGCCTTGAAACTTGTCATAGGGGTTCTTATACACATATAAGATGTTATGAAGCTTACTTGAAGTATTGGAAGTCCATTTAGCCTGATTAAAGTCAAAACCCTAGTTTTGGATACACTGCTTAGGAGGTGCATTGTCTGAGGGAATTGTCAACTTCTTTGACCAATTGTGAACTATGTGAACCTTGTGAATCTTCATAAAATGTCTTGTGATACTCATGGGAGGTATTGTGAAGCTTGTGAACCTTTTGAACCTCATGAAGTGGCTTTGTAGGCCTCATGAACCTCAGGAAAGCTTTATATTCATTGTGAATCTTGTGAACCTTGTGAACCTTCAAGAAGTGACTTGTAAACTTCATGAACTTCATGGAAGGTCTTGTAAATGTTGAGAAACTTGTGAACCTTGTGAACCTTCAAGAAGTAACTTGTGGACTTCATGAACCTCATGAAAGGTTATGGAAATGTTGAGAAACTTGTGAACCTTGTGAACCTTCTTAGAACACAAAGTCTTGTATTGTGAGGGCAAATTTTGGGGTGCAACAGCTGCCCCTGTTCAATTTTCTGAAACCTGAGGGGTTAGATTGGTATATTTGCCAGTCGTAACCTGGAAGGTTGAAGGGGATTGAACACAAAAGCCCAAAAATTTGCACTCACCAGTGCATAGAGTGATATTGATGGTTGGTTGAACATGATTGAGTGGGCTTAAAGATGCCACTAGGGGAAAGTTCTTCAGCAGTATAATGAGAGTTGTCAGGAGTCTGGAGTAATACTGATGTAACAGCATGTCTTCGTGAGGATAGAGCAATCAATAATGATAACCCTAAAGCAGTCTTGAAGAAATAATATGATTTCAGGAGGATAGAGCAATCAATAATGATAACTCTAAAGCAGTCTTGAAACTATGATTCAGGAGGATAGAGCAATGGATAGCTCTAAAGCAGTCTTGAAATAATGATATGACTCCAGGAGGATAGAGTAATGATAACTCTAAAGCAGTCTTGAAGTAATGATATGACTCCAGGAGGATAGAGCAATGGATAGCTCTAAAGCAGTCTTGAAGTAATGATATGACTCCAGGAGGATAGAGCAATGGATAGCTCTAAAGCAGTCTTGAAGTCATGAGAAGTTATCAGGAGGATAAAGTAACCCTGTGGTTACAATAAAGCAGTCCCAAAGTAATAAGAAGCTCATCAGGAGGATAAAGTGACCCTGAGGTTACAATAAAGCAGTCCTGGAGACCATAAGTTTGTTTGTTGGATAATTAACCTGAAACAAGGTAGCTTTCTGTATAATAACATTAGTTTATGCTTTATGCATGCATGTATGATATGATGCACTTAGATAATGTACTATATGTCTATGGATATGTATGCTATGGTATGGTGTAAATGATGTATGTATGATATGATACTGCCGGGAGCGTCTGGATATCTTTGTTTAACAACTGCTGGCCAGGGAAAATAAATCCCGATTCGTTGTTGAAGAATATATAACCCTCCGTCTGCTGGGGATAACAGGGTATAGATAACCTCCCGTCTGGGGATGGCAAGGTATATATAACCTCCCGTTGTTGGGGATGGCAAGGTATATATAACCTCCCGTTGTTGGGGATAGTAGGGTATATATAACCTTCGTCTTCGTTTGATAGTAGGATAAGTATAACATCCCGTCTTCGTTCGTCGTACCCTTATTGGAAAGTAATTTCCCGAATATCCGTATGAGGATAAAAGAGATGGATATAAATTCCAGGGGAAATAAGACTTTACGAAGATGGATTAGTCCTACTGAGGGTTTATAACTGTCTTGTAAAGGTGAATCGGCGAAGCTTCATTGAAATCCTTCCCTCGTTCGTCCTTAGTAAATACTATTACTGCATTTTCATGCATTTCTGGTAAACATCAATCATATTCAAAAGCATACATACATTCAAACACAACCAATGGACGTTTCGCTTATGTAAATAGGGTAAAAGTAAATCTGGATTCAAAAGATGGAATTTATTTATATCAAAAGTGACCCATACACGGGTAAGTTTGTACAAGGAGACATAAACCCTAGTAAGAGGATTTTGCCATAAAGTTTTACAAAACGAATCAGCTATGTGGGAAACAATCCTATTGAGTTTCAATTCTACTATTGCCCTTCAAGTATCTCATCTTCTTGCTGTTGAGACGGAAATGATTGGATTGAGCTTTATCTGTTCGAGCATTGAGTAAGTAGTACAACTGGTTGCAGTTTCATGGGTGATCCAAACGAGACATAGTCATACGCTTTAATCCCTAACTTTTGCCTGGATTGCCCTTTCAGGTTTTCAATCCACCGGGATACCCTTTTTTGCCCAAGCCGCCTTTTCAGGTTTTCGACTTGCCGGGTGTACATCTTTTTATATATATCCCTAATTTTTGCCCAAACCCTTTTGGTTTGCCGGGATGCCCTTATTTTTGCCTAGGCCTGTCAACCTAGCGGGTCTCTTTTTATGCGTAGTATTTTTTAACTATGTCTGCATTTACAGGCTGTGGGAAGTCTTCACCATCCATTGTAGTCAGTATCATGGCACCTCCTGAGAATACTGTCTTGACTACAAATGGTCCTTCATATGTTGGAGTCCACTTGCCCCTAGGATCACCCTGTGGTAATATGATACACTTGATTACCAAATCACCAGCCTGATATACCTTTGGCTTAACCTTCTTGTTAAAAGCTTTGATCATCCGTTTCTGGTACATCTGGCCATGACAAACTGCTGCTAACCTCTTCTCATCAATCAAATTTATCTGGTCCAGTCGAGTCTGAATCCATTCATCTTCATTCAAGCCTGCATCCTTCATAATTCTCAAGGAGGGGATCTGAACTTCAATGGGCAGAACTGCTTCCATACCATAGACTAAGGAGAATGGGGTTGCCCCTGTTGAAGTACGTATTGTAGTACGATAACCATGAAGAGCAAACGGTAACATCTCATGCCAATCCTTGTAAGTAACAGTCATCTTCTGTACTATCTTCTTAATGTTCTTATTAGCAGCTTCAACTGCCCCATTCATCTTTGGACGATACGGAGAAGAGTTGTGATGTTTAATCTTGAACTGCGTGCAGAGATCAGTAATCATAGTGTTGTTCAAATTAGAGCCATTGTCAGTGATAATCCTTTCAGGGATGCCATACCTACATATGAGATTATTCTTAATGAACCGAGCCACAACATTCTTAGTAACAGATGCAAATGAAGCTGCCTCTACCCACTTCGTGAAATAATCAATAGCAACCAGGATGAAACGATGCCCATTAGAAGCAGTAGGCTTGATCTCACCAATCATATCAATGCCCCACATGGCAAAGGGCCAAGGAGCAGTCAACACATTCAATGGTGATGGAGGTACATGGACTTTATCAGCATAAATTTGACATTTGTGACAAGTTCTGGAGTGTTGATAGCAATCAGCTTCCATGGTAGACCAATAGTAACCTGCTCTCAAAATTTTCTTTGCCATAGTATGACCACTAGAATGAGTGCCAAAGGTCCCATCATGCATCTCTTCCATAATTTCTGTAGCTTCCTTCTTATCCACACAACGAAGCATAGTTGAATCATGATTGCGCTTATACAGAATGCCATTACTCAAGAAGAACTTGGCAGAAAATCTTCTCAGAAACTTCCTATCTTTGACAGATGCCCCTTCAGGGAATTCCTGAGCTTCAAGATATCTTCTCACTTCATAGAACCAAGGTTTCTCCTCTGCACCTTCAGTGTCAATCTCATTGCAGTATGCAGGCTTTTCAAATCTATCAATATTAATCTTGGGAGCTTCATCATCCCAACTAATCTCAAACATGGATGCCATGGTAGCTAATGCATCTGCCAACTGATTCTCTCTTCGTGGAATGTGTCCAAAAGTAATCTCTTTAAAATGTGGGATCAAAGACAACACATGCTCTCTGTAAGGAATGAGGTTATCATGCTTGGTATCCCAATCTCCTTTAATCTGACTTACTACCAGGGCTGAATCTCCATACACATCAAGGAACTGAATCTTCATATAAATAGCAGCTTTAATACCCAGGATACATGCCTCATACTCAGCCATGTTATTGGTACAATGGAAACAAAGTCTGGCAGTAATCGGGGTATGACAACCTTCAGGGGAACTAATCACAACACCAACACCATTACCAAGTGCATTAGAGGCACCGTCAAAAACCATAGTCCATCGGGATCCTTGTTCAGGTCCGTCATATTCTCCAGGTTCTTTGGTAATAATCATAATGTCTTCATCAGGGAACTCAAAATTCATTGACTGGTAATCATCTACTGCTTGATGAGCCAAATGATCAGCAACAACACTTCCTTTAATGGCCTTCTGAGTAGTATACTGTATATCATATTCTGTCAAGATCATTTGCCATCTTGCAATTCTTCCGGAGAGAGCAGGTTTCTCAAATACGTACTTAATTGGATCCATCTTTGAAATCAATAAGGTAGTATGGGTCAACATATACTGTCTTAGTCGGCGAGCAGCCCATGCCAAAGCGCAGCAAGTTTTCTCGAGCAGTGAGTATCTTGTTTCACAGTCGGTAAACTTTTTGCTAAGGTAGTATATTGCCTGCTCTTTTCGACCAGACTCGTCATGTTGCCCCAACACACACCCCATTGAGTTGTCTAACACTGTTAAGTACATAATCAAGGGTCTTCCATCAACTGGTGGCATCAAAATTGGTGGCTCTAGTAGATATCTCTTAATTTCATCAAAGGCAGTTTGGCACTCATCATTCCATTCCATCACCTGATCTTTCTTCAACAACTTGAAGATTGGCTCACAGATGGTAGTTAATTGGGAAATAAATCTTGCAATGTAGTTCAATCGTCCCAAGAAACCTCTAACCTCCTTCTCAGTACGGGGAGCTGGCATCTCTCGTATAGCTTTCACTTTTGCAGGATCCACTTCAATACCTTTGCCACTGACAATGAAACCCAGGAGCTTTCCAGATCTAACTCCAAAAGTACACTTGTTTGGGTTCAATCTCAACTTGTATTTCTTCAACCTCTCAAACAACTTGTGCAGATGATCAAGATGTTGCTCTTCATTCTGAGATCTGGCTATCATATCGTCTACATATACCTCTATCTCATGATGGATCATATCATGAAACAAAGCCACCATAGCACGCTGATATGTTGCCCCTGCATTCTTCAAACCAAATGGCATTACCTTATAGCAAAAGGTGCCCCACTGTGTCACAAATGTTGTCTTCTCCATATCTTCGGGTGCCATCTTGATTTGATTGTAACCAGAGAAACCATCCATAAAAGAGAATACCTTATGCTGAGCAGTGTTGTCTACCAGAATATCAATATGCGGAAGTGTAAAGTCATCTTTAGGGCTAGCCTTATTCAAATCTCTGTAGTCCACACACATACGTACCTTACCATCTTTCTTAGGAACTGGTACCACATTTGCAACCCACTGAGGATAAGAAGTCACTGCTAAGAACCCTGCATTGAACTGTTTCATTACCTCTGCCTTGATCTTTTCTGACATTTCAGGACGCATTCGACGAACCTTCTGCTTCTTTGGACGACAATCTTCTTTCACTGGCAAACGGTGAACCACAATGTCTGTATCTAACCCTGGCATATCTTCATAGGACCAAGCAAAGATCTCCACATAGTCACGTAACATCTGAATCAACCTGCTCTTGACACTGTCCTCTAAATCAGCCCCTACCTTGACCTCTTTTCTGTTTTCTTCAGTTCCCAGATTCACAACTTCGACTGGCTCTTCATGTGGCTGTATAGCTTTCTCTTCTTGTTGTAACAACCTAGCAAGCTCTACAGGTATTTCACAATCGTCCTCATTTCCGTCTTCAGTTTGATAGATCGAATTCTCGAAATTATAATTGGCAATAGTAAAACTGTTATCAACAGGATCCAGAGTGGATGAGGATCTGCATTTTAGTGATGTGGGTGTGTGTAAGAACACATAGCTGATAAAACAAAAATAAAAGAAAAGAAAGACAAGGAACACAATATTTATGAAAACGAAACGTCCACTGATTTTATTGAATGAAGTATGCAAATGAAATGACAGCCCGTAACAAGCACACCATTGTGCCCCGGGTAAGGCACATGGCTTGAAAGTTTTATTGTTCAAGAAATTACAAACTTAAAAAAACATAACACAGTAATAGTATTTACTCCTGACTAAAGGAGATAGGGATAACATCTTCAGCTTTCCAATTATTGAGTCCAGCACCCACAGTAGGAAAAATCCATGCATCCAAGTTGTAGTCTTCATCTTGATCTCCCACAGCATTGATAACCCCTTGATTGGTGATACGAGCAGCACGAGCACGACGAACAGCCTTCTGGGACTCTGCAGTGAAACCCAAACCAAACTTGTCAGACTTGTACGGAATATCAGGAAGCTGACCCCAAATAGTACAACCACCTTCATCCACCACAGCTCTAGCATCATTGAGGGAGGCCATTGCCATTGTTGGAGGTTTTCTGATGACCACAGGAACTTTCTTCACAGCAGGAGGTGCTACACAATCATTAGCAACCCAGGGAACCACTTCAAATGACTGACACGGAGTCTCAATGTATTCACCTTCCACTTCCAGATACTTGAAAGTGTTTACATGGCTGACAAAGTATTCTTCCTCTCCAAAGACAGTAACAACCTTTCCATTCACCGGATATCTCAACTTTTGGTGTAATGTAGAGGTCACAGCACCTGCCCCATGGATCCAGGGACGACCAAGCAGACAAGAGTATGAAGGACGAATATCCATCACATAAAATGTAGTAGTAAACATCTGAGAACCAACTTTGATTGGAAGATCAATTTCCCCATGCACTACTCTTCTAGAACCATCAAAAGCCTTTACCACAATATTACTGGGCTTCAACACAGTATCTTCAGGACTCAGCTTATTCAGGACTTCCTTGGGCAACACATTCAGAGAAGAACCATTGTCTATCAGTACATGTGACAGGGTAGTGCCCCTGCATTCAATTGAAATATGCAAGGCCCTGTTATGATCCCTCTTGGCAGGGGTCAAATCAGCATCAGAGAATCCTAACCCGTTGTCATAGGTCAGGTGAGCAACACAGTTCTCAGATTGATCAACAGAAATCGCACTGGGCACGTGAGCAGACTTCAGAAACTTGATCAGGGACTTGGCATGAGCCTCAGAACACAGCAATAGAGACAACATAGAAATCTTTGAGGGAGTATGCCCCAATTGATCAACAATGTCATAATCACTCTTGCGAATGATTTTCAATACTTCTTCCATCTGCTTAGAGAGATCATCAGCAGCTGGCACATCAGTAGATACAGGCTCAATAACAGGACCTTTGCCCCGAGCATCAGTGGTGGAAGTAGCAGCAGGAGTAACTGCACTCTTAGAAGCAACTGGAGGAGAGAAGACTCTTCCACTACGAGTGATCTTGCTAGATCCAGCAATATTATCAATGTCAGCAGGCATATCAGGTAAAGGCTCCTGCTTGACACCATGGATGTAAACATCAGACCCATAGTGCCAAGGCACAGCTTTGTCAGATGTATAAGGAATAGGACCAGGAATGGTAATAATCAGAGGAGCCACTCTGGCTTCAGCAGCAACTTTCACAGGACCTTCAGCAGTAATCTTGATTGGGCCCTGATGAGTGATTTTGATGGGACCCTTTGAAGTGATTCTCACCGGTACTTTGTCAACCATATCAACCTCTTCAATCTTCTTACCCCGAGTCAGATGATCCACCATACCTTCTACAGATGCTGGTCTTCTTTCAAACACTATAGTATACTTATCCATGAGACGTTGAATTCCATCTCTCAAAATGAAGCAACTATCCGGCTTATAGGTACAATACAGACAATCTTCACGACAACCTGGAAAGATCCCAGCTTGTACTAACCTCTTTTTGATAACAGACAATGGTGTGCTCAACTCCATAACTGAATAGACATGCAGATCTTCATCAATGTCTTCATCAATGGCATTGACAGTCTTCTCGTGATTTGGCATTGGAGCTGTAATCACATTTGGAGTACCTGGTGGATCAAATTCAATTTCTCCAGCATCAATCATATCTTGAATTTTATTCTTCAAGACCCAGCAGTTATTAGTATCATGTCCTGGACAGTTTGAATGATATGCACATCGTGCATTGGGATTGTACTTGGGGGAAGTAACATTGGGATTCTGAGGAGCCTCCCTCAGAGTAATAAGTTCATCCTTCAACAAGTGTTGCAATGCCTGAGCCATTGACATGTTGATCTTCGTGAACTGTCTTCTAGCCCTCTGTTGGTTGCCTTGAGGCTGCTCTGTTGTTGCAGGAGTTGGATTTGAAATATGAACTGCACTAACAGACTGATGCCTTCTGTTACGATCAGGTTGACCATAAACAGCATTGGATTCCTTCTTCCCGGTGGGAGGCTTCTTTGCAGCACCTGATGAAGAAGTGCCCACTTGGATCTTACCACTCTTGATACCATTTTCTACCCGTTCTCCTGTCATGATCAACTCAGTGAAGCCAGATGATGAGCTTCCAATGAGATGACTGTAAAACGGACCATTCAGCGTACACATGAACATATCAACCAATTCCCTATCAGTCAAAGGGGGTTGAACTCTTCCAGCTAAATCTCTCCACTTCTGAGCATACTCCTTAAAACTTTCTTTGGCACCCATAGACATGCTCTGAAGCTGCATGCGAGTGGGGGCTAAATCAGCATTGTATTGGTACTGCCTATAGAAAGCTTCAGCAAGATCATTCCAGTCTCTGATGTTGACACTCTCCAACTGATAATACCACTCCAACTGGGCTCCAGATAAGCTCTCTTGAAAGAAATGGATCCACAACTTCTTATCAGCAGTGTGGGGTTGAATTCTTCTGACATAAGACCTCAAATGCAGCTTGGGACAGGAGACCCCATCATAAACAACAAAGGTAGGAACCTTGAAACCAATGGGTATCACAACCCCAGATATCAAACTCAAATCCTCAAAATCCAGCCCAGATGACTTCTGCAACTCCATAGCATCCATTCTATCCACCAGCATCTTGAATTTGTCTTCATTAGGCTCATGGTAGTAATTAGCCTCAGAATCAGAGTCCCCCATAGTGTTGTGGAGACTGCCTCTCTCTTTCTCAGATTCTTCAGATTCATAGTCTTCAACCTCTTCCTTGGTCTTGACAGGACCTTTGAACCTTCTTCCCATGTTGAGCAACCCAGCAGACCTTCTAGTCTTCTTAGTCTTCTTGGCCAGCAGTGCCTTCAAATCATCTTGCCCCTTGGACAGGTTCAAGATCAGCTCTTGGAACTGTGCATTCTGTGCCTGAAGATCCTTAACTGATTGTTCAAGAGCCATTGCTGAAATAAACAGCGAGAAGATGAGAAACCTGCGCACAATTATAAACCTGTGATGCAATGAAATGATATGGGAATGCATATGCAATGTTTTCAAGGACCGCAGGATTTAAATTTGCTTAGACAAACACGAAAGTAAACTTTTATTAGTAATAACTTGTTTTGCCTTTTAGGCTTACAAAAAATGAAAGTGAAATAAGTACAAAAGATGGGGTTTTAAGTCTCCCATGGACGTTTCCTCTTTGTATTGAGGTATGAGTTGAGGTTTCGTTCCTCGTGAAGCTGTTTTGTTAGCTCTAGGATTCTTGCTTGGCTTGCTTTGTAATGAGCCTCGAAAGTATCCCTTTGCTCCTTCAGTTGGATCCATGATCTCTGCAAGTCTTCCATATCAGTAGGCATGTCTGGGTGAAGGATGGTATAAGCTGTGTCTCCTTCAGCAACAGGTTCCATGGTAACTGGTAGGATGGCAGGATATGGCATCATGAGTGTCTGAGCACGAGATCGTACCCATCTGAGATAAGCCTCCATAGGAATAGTGTACTTAGGCTCCAGTGTCTTGCTGTCAACCCTGTTTACTTTTCCCCAAGCTCGTATGAATCTCTGACGGTAACCTTGAAGATCGTTGTCGTAGTCAAACACAATGCCCTGGATTAACATGTCATGTGGACCATCACTCCGAGCGTAACCAAACTGTCGTAAAGCTAGTGAAGGGTTGTAGGTGATGCCTCCTCTTATGCCTAGAAGTGGCACATTAGGAAACTCCCCACAACGGTCAATGATAGTAACATTCTCCATAGATCTGGAGCACCAATGAATATCTGAGTGAGAAAGTGACATGATCCTCTTGGACCATCTGAATCCTTGCTCATTCTTCATTACTGAGCGAGGAAGGTGAGAAATAAACCACCTAGAAAGTAAAGGTATGCAGCACATCAAAGTTCCTCTTGCCCTTGTAGTACGGGTATGAAGAGAATGAAGGATGTCTCCCAGCAATGTAGGCACTGGATTGTGACTCAGGAAAATGTTGATGGCATGAACATCTATGAACTGATCTGGATTGGGGAACAATACTAAGCCGTATATCAGCAAGGCTAAGATCTCCTCAAAAGCATCATGACTCATGGCCTTCAAGAACATTTGAGCTTTATCCACTAATACCTTGGCAAGGATACCCTTAACTCCACTTCTCGTCTCTAGAACAATGTCAGACTTCTTCAGATGTAGGGCTGCAGCAATAACCTCTGGTTTAAGTTCTTTCTCCAAACCTGTGAAGGGTCTTTGATCAAGAACAGGTATACCCAGAAGTTTGGAGAACTCCTCCATGGTTGGAACCAGCTGGTAGTTGGGGAATGTAAAGCAGTGGTGCTTAGGATCAAAGAACTGAAACAGGACACTCATCATGTCTTCATTGAACCCTGAAGTGACCAGATCCAATAGATGACCATGTCTCTTGTTGAACTGGGAATGATCAGGCACTTGGGAAACCAACTCTTTGAGTTTGGGAGGTATCCCTACAAAGTTGATCCTGATGGTGTTTCTACGAGCAGAAGCCATGACCTGCAACAAAGAACAAAGATAAATCCTTTGGTCCTTGAAATGGTTAGGGAAAATGATATGCTCTTGATGCATGATGATGTCATGATGTTATGCTCAATCACAAACATGTGGCACACACAAGCAAGTCACACAATAGCCCTAGGTTTGAAGGCTTGCATGAGGTTCAAAGGTAAGTACCCTCCCCTGAAGTTAGATGGTTCATCCTGTCCTACAAAAGTAACCAGGTTCTAAGGGATCTCAATATCATTGATCCTTCACAAGGGTGGTTGATCAGAAGGCAACTTACTTGCCAACCAAAACCCTCCAAGTTTAAGATCTCAATGAGCGTAGCATCGAGTGTCAACCAACTTCAGTCTGCACCAAAGCCGGCTACCTCACTACTTTCTAAAGGCCAAGATGAGTTAACTAGGGTTCTAAAAGTTAGTTAGTGCATTGACAACATATGGCAGCCTCATATTATCCTCAACTTGACTTAAGGAACATAAGCACCAACCAAGAAGTCGCACTAACTATGGCCACCAGATCAACCGTATCGATATACGTCGTACAGTTTCCTTGGTCTATTGCCATTTACCTAAGGTACACTAGATCCGGGTTAGGACCTTTCACACATAAGAGCACCCCAACAAGATAATATAAAGCAAACAAGGCAAACAATTTAAAGTGATCTTAATTCCTAAGGGTACCCCTCTTAAATTTAAGTCCCCAGCAGAGTCGCCAGTTCTGTAACACGGTGGGAGAACTGACTTTAAGTAATGTTGCGGATAGCAAGAGTCGCCACCGACTTTTATTTTATCCAAAAGGAAAGGTTATAAAAGAACAGGAAAGACCTTAAGAGAATATTTTGGGTCCGGGGGGTAGGTTATGAAAAGGGAAGGTGTTAGCACCCTTTTCATCCATGGTTATCCATGGGCTCTTAGGTACTTAAGCTCACTTTAAATTGTTTTTGAAAATGTAGTGTGTGAATAGAAAAATTTTCAGAATAGTTTAATAATAATCCATGTACGGATGTGTAAGAAACTTGTTTGAAAATTTGTTTGAAATTGTTAAGTTTGAAAATTTTTTGAAGTGAGCAAGTACATAAGAGGAACCTACCCTAATGTTTAAAGTCTTTCTTGTTCTTTTTCCTTTCCTTGGTAAGACTATCCCTACTATTAAGGAGTAGGTAGTCTTTACCTTGGATGTTAGGGGACATATGAGGGACATTCTGATTTTGAAAGCCATTGTGGGGTGTAATAAGTATTTACGAGGGACTATCATCATTTATTCCGAAGGGACTCGATCCGTAAAGGCAACCATAAGGGACTTTGATGATTTTCTTTTGAAAGGGACTTGCTTTATACACCCCACTTGACCATTATTCGTAGGCAACCTGAGGGATAACCTTAGAAAGTGAGACGGCGATTAAAAATCGACTTACGTGGGTGTGAGTGTTTAATTTAATTATCTTTGATTAAAAGTGATCTAAATTTATTTTAAATAACAAACATATTAACACTCCCTAATTACTAACCATAACAATAATAATTAAATAATTACAAATTTACATCCGGGAAACAATTACAAAATTATAATAATAATAAATAAGATAGCAAATTAAGCAATAAATAATAAAATAAATAATAAAGGGGTTAGTAACAATAAAATAATAATAATAATTTAGAAACAATGAACAAGGTTAGAAACATAATAATAAAAATATATAAATAATAATATGGTTAGTAAATATAATAATAAGAATAATTGGAAGGAATAAACAAGTTTAGAATAATAGAAATATAATATAATAATACATAACAATTTAGTTAGTAACGATAATTAAAATAAATGGAAACAATATTATAATGATATTAACAATAAAGTCTAATTCCAAATATAATAAAAAAAAATTTAAGCACAATATAATTATAAATTTTAATTATTTAAAAAAAATATTTAGACATTATATAAACTTTAAGTATCATAAGAACATATTTACAAAATATTTGCATTTATAAGATTTAATTTTATTTACAAAAAAGTTATAATATATACATGTTAACTATATTAAGAATTAGAAAAAATAAAAATTATTTGGGAAATAAAATTAGGTTAAAGTTCATGTAGAAAATATTTTAGGGTTTGGAAAATTAGGGTATTATATTTTTTAGGGTTTTATTAGAAAAATATTTAGGGTTTGTGAGAATTAGGGTTAACTTATATACAAAAAATTTATTTTTAACTAATCATATAAAATTATCTTAACTAATACAAATTATATAAATAAAATTTAAATTAAAAAATCAAGAGTTTTATATTTTTTAGAAAATAATTTTAAGGATTGAAATACATAATATATACATACTTCATAATATAATAATAAAATTTTGATTATTTAAACTAATTAAATTAAAAGAAAGAAAATAAAATAAAAAGAAAGGAAAGAAAGAAAAAGGAACCTGGTGGGATTTGATCCCAAGACTTCACTCTTGCCAGCAGCAACAACAACCACTGGGCCAGCCAGGCGCAGGTGACAATGTCTGAGCTTCACTTGGTTTTGTTCTTGATTCACAAAAATATCCTGGAAAAATAAAATATGCAAAAGGCCTGGGGGAGGATTGAACCCAGGACCTTATAGTTACACACGCGCGCGCCTTACCGCCTGGCTGGGAGAGCCCTTCTGGTCATGGAATGGCAACAATGCATTATATATTACGCTGGCTTTTATCCTGAAAAATTAACAAAAAAACAATGGCACCAACCCAGTTTCGAACCCAGGTCCTTTCAACATACACATAACAAGCTTACCAACAGACCACACACATGCGTGTGATATTAAACAGCAAAACAATAATAAAATAAATTAATCAATATTTGAATTTGAATCTTGGCGCCAGGGGATCGTCTTCAACCTTGTGACCTTCAGAATTTGCTGCGGTTTCTTCTATGACTTTTCCTGCGAAAAACAAAACCCTAGCAAAACCTACGAAACACAATGGGCAACCAAACAGTGAAATTTTACAAAATTGAAAGCATAAATACAATCCAGAGGTCAATTCAAATCCAGCCATGGTCTTAGAAACCATTTATATTCAATGGATCATGAAACCCTAAGACGAAGGTCATAAACCCTAGAATGGCATTATACGATTCGGCCATGTTTTTTTCAATTAACCTGCCCAGAATTCATCACAAACCTTCCTTGAACACAAATCAATAAGCAAAATCCATTAATATCAAGTAAATTGTTATGAACGAAAAATCAAAAAAAAACATGAAAAGAATGATTCGGGTTCATCCATATGCTATGCTATAAGGCCATGTAGTGATCTGGTTATGCTCAATGATCATCATAGAAGAGATTGGTGTGCTTGGAATGTGTTTAAACTACCTTCAATTCAAAATCCGATTATGAGTTTTGTTTGAAATTTTTGAAGTTGGAGAGTGTTATTTGAGGCTGCAAAATTCGTGAATGAGGGTTGCTTCATGTTGTCTTCTTATAGTAGACTCAATTAGGTCAAAAAGATTCATTGTTTTGGTGGAAGAATTGATATTTTGAGATTGAGAAAGATCATGCCATGAAAGTTCAATATTTTTATACCAAAGCTTTCTATTTCAAGCCACTCCATATAATTCTTGCATCAATTTGTTCCATATTGATTTTATGACTTTCTAGAATCAACAAATCAATTAAATCTTCTCATTTAATATTTTATTTAAATTTAAAATGATTTTAAGAATAAAAAATCATAATAAATTAATTAAATAAAATAAAAATTATGAAAATATCATGGAAATTTCGTGCAAGATGTTATTGTATGGGTTGGGTCATAATTTGGCCAGCCCATTTGGAGAAAATTGTTTTTAAGCCCCCATTTTCAATATAAACCATCACAAAATTGCCCAACTTTGCAAAGGCACATCTCCTTAAATTTTAAAGGTATGAGGGTGTTCTTGGACTTTTTGGAAAGCTTGAAGAGTCCTATAAACAACCCCATTGGTTTCAGGTCCATATCATTTACCAATCTCAAGTTATGCCCTTTTGAAGTTGTTGACTTTTTGTTGACTTTTGAAATGACCTATAATGTCTTAGATCATATCTTTCAAATGAAGCATTTTTGGGCTTAACTTGCAACATCAAAGTTGTAGAGAATTCAATTTCCTTCAAAATGAGCTTTGGATGGAGACTTGGTGATGAAGTATGTGAAAGTTATGCCTGGTCAAAGTTCAGTTGACTTTTACTAAGGAAACCCTAATTTAGAAACTCCTGATTATTGATGATCTGGAATCTCCTTGATGAATCATGATCAACCCTTGATCAAATGATGAATTTTACTTCATATACTTGATGTTGGCAAAAAATCATGAAGTTTGACTTTGGTTTGACCACAGTTGACCTCAGTTTGACTTTTTAACTGTATTGACTGATTTTGACTTATCTGATCATCTGACTGAGCAAACTTTTGAGAAAAGCCTTGAAACTTGTCATAGGGGTTCTTATACACATATAAGATGTTATGAAGCTTACTTGAAGTATTGGAAGTCCATTTAGCCTGATTAAAGTCAAAACCCTAGTTTTGGATACACTGCTTAGGAGGTGCATTGTCTGAGGGAATTGTCAACTTCTTTGACCAATTGTGAACTATGTGAACCTTGTGAATCTTCATAAAATGTCTTGTGATACTCATGGGAGGTATTGTGAAGCTTGTGAACCTTTTGAACCTCATGAAGTGGCTTTGTAGGCCTCATGAACCTCAGGAAAGCTTTATATTCATTGTGAATCTTGTGAACCTTGTGAACCTTCAAGAAGTGACTTGTAAACTTCATGAACTTCATGGAAGGTCTTGTAAATGTTGAGAAACTTGTGAACCTTGTGAACCTTCAAGAAGTAACTTGTGGACTTCATGAACCTCATGAAAGGTTATGGAAATGTTGAGAAACTTGTGAACCTTGTGAACCTTCTTAGAACACAAAGTCTTGTATTGTGAGGGCAAATTTTGGGGTGCAACACATACCTGCAACCTGTGTTGTCTCATCCATCTTATCCTCACTTTATCCACCAGAAAATGAACCACATCAACCACAAACCCTATCAGACTTTGATATCCCTATTGACACAACTCCCTTATCTGATATAGACCGTTCACCATCAGCTGAAACACACACTGCCCTTCAACATGTTCTGTCTGACATTGATGATTTCCAACCCCCTGAATCTGAACAACTCCCATCTTCTCAGACTTTTGAAACACATCATCATAGCAGTTTCCAACCACTAAATTCTGATGGCCTTGTTTTTAATCTTTCCCCAATAAGAGAAAGCTCTCTGTCTTCCTATGAGTCTACCCCTCCTAACTCACCAACTTTCATCACCATCCCTGACACACCACCAGAAGAAGCTAAACATGAAAATCCCCTTAGAACCTCTGTTAATATTGAAGCTCTACAAAAATTATCCTCTGTCTCAAATAAAACTGCCATACCTGCACCAAAACCAAAACCCACAAAAACAAACATTTCTGCACTACTTATTGCTTTTGAAACAGAAATGAGATTCAAGATAGAGGATCTGAAGTCTGCTTGCTCAGAGCTTCCTGATCCAGCTGCTTCTGACTTTCTGTGGGCAACCTTCAGAAAATGGTTTAATGCTGAGACAAAGAGACTAAAGGACATCTGCTATGACATTGCTCACCAGAACTTCTGTGAGTATCTCAAAGAAGTTGTTTCAAACATTGAAAAGAATAAACCTTTTATGCTGGACAACAAACCCTGGACAGAGTCAGAACCTTTGGAAGAAAACTCTGGACTTCAAATGGTTTTGGTACCTTCTGATGAAGGTCAGGATGTTGAATCTGCTCAAACTGAAGAATTCTCTGAGAATCAAGTTGCTCCAGAAGCCGAAGAACCTCTGCCAACCAATCTGGTTCTAAAGACCTTATAAGAATTAAAGAAAGAAAATGAGATGGTTAAGCAAAGGCTGGATAAGCAAGATGAAACCACTGCTGAATTAAAGACGATGATTGGAAAGCAAGTGGAATCATCCTCTGAGATCAAGTCTCTTCTAGAGGCCTTAGTTACTAAGATGCATCCTTGATTTTCTGTTTATCTTCTGCTTATTGTATTCTGTTTTATCTTCTATTTTTCATGACTTTTTAAGTTCTACTGGTTATGTTCTTGTTGGTTTTTAATTATGTTTAATGAAAACTTATTTTGCTTCTATACCCTTGCGTTCTTTCTGCATTTATACTTTTTTACTATGACAAAAAGGGGGAGAAACGTAGAATATCCTGATCTATAGCAATTTATCATGATTTGCCTCTAACATATAAAATTCTAATAAAACTATTTGAGTTGTGATTCTAAAATAGAAACAGGTCAAGTAATCAACTCAGGGGGAGCTAAGGCTTATGAAACTTCTGAAGGATAATACTTCTGAAGAAACCTCTAATAGAAATATCTGATTTTATTTAATCAAAGGGAGTTCTTCTAATCTTATTAAACTCTATTCTCAAAATCTAAATAATTGTTTTGTCATCATAAAAAAGGGGGAGATTGTTAGAACAATTATGGTTCTAAACCTCTAAGAGTTTTGATGATAACAAATATGATTATGCAAGAATAGAAGTTCTAATAACTCTCTTTGTTATATGTGTAGAAGAGGAAGTTAATTAAAGGAGACGTGCATTACTAGAAGATACATTGAGACATATATATAGAAGATACACTTAATGAAAAATCCATCATTTAATGACATGGTTTAATGGTTGCGCATCAAGACTTTATTATCGCTGATTTACGTCTAGAAGATGATGATCTTCATAATGAAGTCATTAATTAAAGAATATATTAATTAATGGTAAAGACAAGTATCCCTTGTTATGGAAGGAATTTATGGTATTAACTAATATCCTAAATTAGCTCAAGATGTCTCCAACGACTACAATTATTCAAGAACTATATAAAGGAATCAAATTGAAGATTTGAAGACAATACACTCACGAGAAAAAGACTGATTCTTTTGTGCTAAAATATTGTAACTTTCACTTAGTGATCTTAGCTTTATTAGAAGCAAAATAGTTACTATATTATTATTATTGTAATAGTTAAGTAAACTCCCTTGAGTGACTAGTTTCAGTCAGAAGACTCAAGAGGACATTGACTGTAGGTCAGTGTGTGTATTCATTTATTGAATAGTGGATTAAGACCTCAGTGATAGAGGCAAAATCACCTTGGCGGGTGGACTGGACGTAGTTTGAGTTCAAACGAACCGGGATAAATTAACTTGTCATTAGAAGTTATTTTTAGTTGTTAAAGAAAACCCAATTCCAACCCCCCTTCCTTGTGTTTTATGCACCTTCACTTGGAACATATTTGATACATTTTTAATTGTTGAGAAGTTAAGATATATAGTCTTTCTGTTAGGACATCTCCTTCGACATCCTTGTCATTTGCAGAATTCTTTAGCTTTGAACTTCATTTTGAACCAATTATTCCAACATTTTATTTTACCAAAATTTGTCCAAATATGAAGAGATTTCAATCTCCCATTTTTGGCAAGTTTCTGCTAAAAACAATCATGCACAGGGGAACTCCAGATCGATGGTGTATGCAATGAACACTCTTATGATTATAGAAAATGAAGAAGATGATTTCTTGACCCACTTTATATTGTTGAATACCCAAATAAACCGGAAAATTTGTACTTTATGGGTAATAATAAAATATGTTGGGAAAGATACCATTCTTGGATGACAACTCAAAGAAGATGAAACCGAACTTGAAGAAAATCAAAAGAGTTTACCAGACTTGGGTGATAAAGCAAACAAGACACATCGTGAGTGAGCTTGACAAGAAACTATCATACTTGGATGATTACTCGAAGGTACGAAACCAGACTTGGACGGAATCAAAAAGCCTTTACCACACGTGGATGATAAAGCGAATAAGACACACCGTGAGTGAGCTTGAAAAAAGACTATCATACGTGGATAATAACTCGAAGGAAACGAAACTGGACTTGGACGAAATCGAAAGTTTTTACCACACTTGGGTGATAAAGCAAACAAGACACACCGTGAGTGAACTTTAAAAGAGACTATCATATGTGGATGATAAATCGAAGAAATGAAACCGGACTTGGACGGAATCAAAAAGCATTTACCACACTTGGGTGGTAATGCAAACAAGACACACCATGAGTGAGCTTGAAAAGAGAATATCATACTTGGATGATAATTCGAAGAAATGAAACCATACTTTTATGGAATAAAAAAGCATTTACCACACTTGGATGATAAAGCGAACAAGACACATCGTGAGTGAGCTTGAAAAGAGAATATCATACTTAGATGATAACTCGACTAGGGATGACAAGTATTGAGTAGTAAGTATAACAGTGTTATGACCCTTGGGTTATTTTGAAAAAACGTTAAGGAATGAATTTGTCATTCTTTGTGGTTGTGGGGTTACTTTGGCCTGATTGAAGAAACACAACATCGAATTTTCGTGCAAAGTATCAAACTAGCTTATGCTTCATATGCATATGTTTGAATTTTACCATGGTGTAATGCTTCATAATGATGGAAATGCTACGCTTTAGAGGATGCAAATGAAATAGTGATTACTAAATGCAAATGCAAGGGTGACCTCGTGATAAGGAGGTAACAAGTATCCCTGGCAACTTTACTGGGGAGAAATAATCACTGATCTGATTTCATGAATCCCTCTGAGGAATAACATCTCTGCTGGTGAGGATGCCAATGATATACTGGCTCTGAATTGCCACAACTGCCAAAAATAAATTGGACTTTGAGAGGTTGAAGCGTGATGACCTTGTTGGGGAAGGTATCCCTTGACAAGAACTTATTTGAGGAAGAACAACACCCGTAGAATTCTGTTGGGGAATTGACAACCTTCTGACCTAGATGAGGAAAGGATTTGTTGATACTCTGTTGAGGAAAAAATATGATGGGGAATCACTCAGGCACAAAGTTCTTTGTTGGGGAGAGATGCAAATGCAATAGTGATTACTAAATGCAAATGCAAGGGTGACCTCGTGATAAGGAGGTAACAGGTATCCCTGACGACTTTACTGAGGAGAAATAATCACTTATCAGATTTCATGAATCCTTGTGACAAATAACATCTCTGTTGGTGAGGATGCCAATGATATACTGGATCTGAACTTCCACAACTTCCAAAAATAAATTGGACTTTGAGAGGTTGAAGTGTGATGACCTTGCTGGGGAAGGTATCCCCTGTCAAGAACTTATTTGGGGAAGAACACCATCCGTAGAATTCTGTTGGGCAATTGACAACCTTCTGACCTAACTGAGGAAAGGATTTGTTGATACTCTGCTGAGAAAAAAATATGATGGGGAATCACTCAGGCACAAAGTCCTTTATTAGGGAGAGATGCCAATGAATATTGGGCTTTGGTTGGGGAAAACTGCGAACAACATCGTGCAAGAAGGAAAACCATCAGACTTCTTACTACCTTCGCCACTACTAGGGAATAAGGAATCCTCCTGTACTGTTGGGGGGATGAGAAGACTCTTATGGAGAATACCTTTCTGTTAGAGGAAGACTCTCTTCTTAGGGATATCAACCTTCTTGCTCTGTTGGAGAGAGGTAATCCATTGAGACCTGCTGGGGAATCACGACCAATGAGGCATGCTGTGGAAGAGGACCATGGATGTCTCGTGCTGGAGCTTACTTATATTTCCATCCTCTGGGCTGATTGACTGCATACTAGTCATGAGTGAATAATGGTTCCTTGCAGTTTTCAACTCGCCTCAGACTAGGGGGTCTATCATAAGAAATTATCTCAAGAGTATTTTACAGAAAACCTAGCATCCTAAATGCCTCAGTGTCTTCAAATTCTTGGAGAGATTCGTCGGATCTCGAAATAACTTCCCTAGACTGCATGGTCTATGAAAGAATTTGCCTCACGAGGATTCATGAAAAACCTCATATCACTGTGAGATATTCTGAATCCTTGATAGGTGGTTTCTGATTAGCTGTCTCCCGGATAGAGTGATTTTTAGTGCTATTGGGGTGGCTTTCCTCAGTACGAGCCTTTGAGTAATTTTGTCCCCGATTGAATGATCTTCGAGTGAATACCCAGACTAATTTCTCTTGGATAGATTTGAATCTCGAAGTGATTTCCCCAGTTTGACAGACTTTTAAAGAGATTGCTCGATGTGATTGCCTCCGACTGTCTACACCTTAAAGAAATGGCTCGACGTGACTTCCCTGGATTGGATACCTCTTAACACAACTGGTTGGGAAAGTCCCTACTCAATGGAGTTTCTTGAAAAATATCACCTTGACATGATTGTCCTTCGGAATTTTCAGACTTCTCAACTCATTAAAATTAAGCTTTTGGACTGAGGTTCCATATGTGAACTTCTTTGATGTCAAACAAATGTATGCAAGTAGAAAATGTTTATTCTGAGAATGAAAATTCTAATGTAACACACATGTTAATCTTGAAGTTTTACTGAAAAGATGTCGCAAACCTTTGTGAGCAAACCACTGGTTAAGATACGACATTGATTTTTTGAATAAAAGAAAGCATACACATGAAACACCAACAAAGATATTTTAGCATAACTCATAGGAGTCAGGAACATTGTCTCGTGGTAGTACGCTCTCGAGATAACCCTGTTTCAATTAGGACTTTCAAGGGTTGTACTGTCGCCTGGTTCATGGTTTTAGAAAAAAGGATTTATAGCTCAAAGTTTATTTATATCCACCCACTCTTCGTGATGTTATCCAGTCATACGTTCAGCTAATTCAGAATAAGCTCTCTCCTCTCAAAAGGGTTTTGTGATGGTTGAGGAACCAATGGCGCTGACGGTTTAAGCACCAATCAGGTTGTTGCAGTAACAACCACCTCTTTTGTCTTTTGTGTCTGTGTCACACGCCTTTGTTTTTTTTCTTAATGATCTTTCTTGTGTAATCCTTTTCATATTTCGCTTTTCAATCTTTTTCTTATCCCTAACTTTTTCCTGGACTAATTCTTTTGATTTTTCCAATTTCAAAGTCCAGCGGGATGCCCTAACTTTTTCCAAAGTCGCTTGTTTTCAAGTTTCGACTTAGCGGGCTTTTTTTTCTTTTCTTTCGAGTCTTCTTTTTTTTTGAACAAATCGTGTGACACTGGTTGTCTTGACTTCTTTGGACGGGTTATGACTGTCTCATTTATTTGATGAAGGATAACCATTGTGGTTTTCGGTCTTTTGACCTCTTGATGTGCTACAATGAAAGGTAATGGATCCTCAGATGCACACTCCTTTTGAAATTTGAATGCTCGGTCAAACTAACTGATGCCCACCCTGCCCTTGGGTTACATGTTAGGGTTTTTTCATGCGTAAAGAAACTCCTACTTCAAGGCTCAAATGGGTTAGCGAGGTTCTATCTCCCTTATATCTCTGATGTTTAGGATTTGAAACAATGCTTGTACATCGTCAACAGGGTCTTATTCAAAAGCACACAATCAAAGATTTTTGGAATTCTTAATTCATCATCCTCCCTAGAGAGTTTAAGCACGACAATTGGTATTGCAATGCACATACACAAAATTATGAGTGAATACGAATGGATTACTTCAAGAAAAACATGCGCATTTTACTATGATTATCATTAAAAAACAAATAGTTTCATGCATGAAAACAAATGTTTAGAAAAGAAATAAAAGCTACAAATAAGAATGCAGTAAAGAAGCTGAACATTACCATCATTGAGGAGACCTGACTCTATCTGGACTTATTAATTCTGAAGATATCTTTGCAAACTGGGTGCTCAATCTGATAAGGAGATTCCAATGTATAGGCAGACTGTCTGGTATGATGACCTTTTAGTCGATCAAATTTTTCACCTTGTGCTTGAACACATTACAGTTGTCAATTGTATGCCTAAATGCCCCTGAGTGGTACTTGCATCTAGCATTCACATCGTGGTTTGCCATTTTTTAGGAGGCCTGACTCAGTCTATGACTTATTTCTCTCGGCGACTATCAACAGTCAGCAGTCTGGTTGTTCATTCTATTACTGGTTCGGTGCCATATTCCCACCTTTTCTTGGAATTTGGCATTGTAACCCCAAAGGAAGATTTGTCGGAGATGATCCTGATGCGACTAGCTCAACCAGTTTGAATTTGAGAAAATGAGGAAACCCATTGCGCGTACAACATCAGAATAAGATCAAACTTCTTCTCAAGTTATTCTGGAATTTCCCCATATGCTCTGCCTCTAGGACTCTCTTGGGGAGCTGAAGTTGGATGTTGTCAAGAGATGCCTGGAGAAAAGAGGTTGATAAATAAGGTTGATAGATAAAGTTGCTCACAAATATCTCGCACGATCTCCTGCCTATGTATCTCCACTGACTAATGAAGAATCAGAGCGAAATAGTTCCCCTCACTAGGGATGACGATTGCTTTGTTTCCTTAACACCGCATTCAGGATTTCTATAATCATGCTCATCTGAGTCTTCATCTGGTTGTCTTCCATTTTCAGCAGTTTCTGATCATAACACAAAGCTTGCACCTCTGCCAAAAAATATCCCAATTGGATTTTCATTTCAGCCACATCTGCAAGGAGTCGTTCCGTAGTTATCCCTTGATTGTCACAAGTTGAGCAGTTGGAAGAGTCAAGTCATCAGTTCCGTAGAGAATACCCATTCAAAAATAAACATACTCATA
Organism: Lathyrus aphaca; assembly: GCA_963966055.1. Taxonomy (NCBI): domain Eukaryota; kingdom Viridiplantae; phylum Streptophyta; class Magnoliopsida; order Fabales; family Fabaceae; genus Lathyrus; species Lathyrus aphaca. Next base: position 516,443,965 of record OZ014522.1, read on the forward strand.
TTTGGGTACCTGTTTTGAATACATGAATGTATGCAAATGACATGTTCAGTTATTTCCAAGGAATTTATCTGCTTTGATTCAAATTTGTACAAAGAAAATCCATAAGAACTATTTGGGAATGCTCTATAGACAGATTCAAATATGAGATCCTTGGAAATAACAGAACACGTGTGTTGAAATATTATGATGTTACATATGTACAGACATGTGATCAAAGCTTCCATAAATATCCTGAATAATATTGTGATGAACCGATCTGGATGAATAATAATTGGTCAAGTATGCAGGATCAAAGGTCCAATAAGAAAACCAACAAACCAACAAACCCCTGTAAGTTGATGGTCACTCTTTCCTTAAATCTGTCATGTCAGTGTAGGACTGTGAGCCGAGTATCTGTGTAGAACTACATCAATAAGAATAGCTATGTATAGAACCCAAACTGAGAATACCAAAATTTGTATAGAACCAGATCAATATTCATAGAATAATCAGATGAAGTGGGTATGTAGAAGTTAAGGGTTCCTGCAAACCTGTAAACAATCCCCCCATCTCACAAGTAGTGCTAAGGGCTAGCTTCTCTGACTCTCAGGTCAAAAAGTGATAATACGGTCACCGTTTCCGGTTTGTCATTATACACTAAACGAGGAGGTCTCCACTGATTCCTACAAAACAAGGTCATCCTATGCGAGTTACTAGTGGGCCCTCGGGTGCAAGTGGGTTTGCCAACAAATATGGTTTGCTAGTGTCACCACTAGAGAGAGGTGTTTCTAATAAGGTCCTCAATGATCGGTCTTCAGAATCTACAAATCAGTGAAATAGCACTACCAAAGTGGGAGACCCGCATAATAGAATTTTCTCAAAAGAACCTCCTCTGAATTGTGGTTTCACATCACAACATCATACTAAAATAGCATGCGAAGCAACATGAAACCACATTAATCCTAAGTGTATACTCGAGTCTGGGTCATGGGCTCATATCTCAGAACACCCATCTCACCAAATGAAACCAGTACAACCAGCAATATGTAACAAATAATTTAAATGTAGTAATGCATAAATGAAACATATAAATAAAGCAGCTGAAAGCATAAATGTAAAACACCCAATGAACTATAAACACACAAGCGCTAGGAGTGACTCGCAAAAGGGGAAGGACCGACAAGATTCAACTTTCTCCATCAGAGTCTCCAGTTGTCGCGCCCAGAATTTTCATCCTAGTACAAACGCGAAAGTGGCGCGGAAAAAGAAGTAGAGTCGTCAGCCAGGAATTTTTATTCCAAGGAAAGGGAAAAGTAATGTTGCACAAACCAGGGGAAAAGGAAAGAACGAGGTCTTGTGAACCAGAGAGAACGGGTAAGGGAGTCATATACGCGAAGGGAAGGTATTAGCACCCTTTCATGTCCTTCATACTCGAGGGATCCATACTTGCTTGTATTGCTCAAAGAGTGTTGATATCTGCTTCGTTTGCTGCTAAATTGGAAATGGAGAAAAAATGGGAACAAAAAAGAACAAGAAACAATGTAGGAAAAAGAAAGAATTATGCTCAAATTGGCCCTACCCCACTGCCTATGTATCTCATCGGGAATGGGAATCAGAGTCAATGTAGTTCCCCTAACTAGGGAAGAAATTTGTTTGTTTGTGTTTTTTATGATGATGTTGCCAAAGTCCTAACTCAGGTGTTGCAGGCGTGCTGAATCGAGTGCGTTACCATCTTGTTTTTGAACTGAAGAGACAAGTCAAAAGCGTCGGCAAATGAGCGTGAGATGAGAAGAGATAAGATATGTTGTTTGTTTGTTGTATTTTAAGAGTTTTTTTATAGGAGATGCTTAACGTAAGAGAGTGCACTGAAGTCTCTTACAATGGAGTGTGTACTTCATATATCACCCCGAGATGGGATAACAATGAAGCATACTAAGTATGAGGGAGATCCTCAAACTTATTTCCAAGGTTCAAGGCTCAAACATAATCACCTACTTCCTTTATTAAGTGTTTTTGTTGTGTTAGAATGAAGACGTGTTTTTTATTTTGTTTGCGATACAACTTCATGCTAAGACTTGTTTAACATGCTAGATAAATTACAACTCACCCCGGAATGGGATTAATGCAAGCACCCCATGGTATAAGGCTCTTGGCACATGAAGAGGTATCAACCTTTATTAAGTGTTTTTGAATTGTTTTGAGAAGAGAAGACTCAAGGAAACAAAGGTAAAACTAAATGGGAAAACTAAGACTCATCCTAATGTTATCATGCTTGGAGATCCTAAGGGTTAAGTGTGGTATTCTAATCCTAAAAAAATGAAAAGAGGAAAGTTCTAAATCACTTCAAAGGTTGAGATGAGATAAGAACTCAAGGGGATGAAGAGGAGTGAGATGTCAAAGAAGCATAAAATGTTTGTCACAATCACACAAATTGAAAGCTTAAAAGAGGAGGGAAGAAGATAGAATATGGATGCACATCCACACTCTTCATACTTACCATTAGCCCCTGAAAAGGTTAGCAAAGTCAATGATATGAAATCAAAAATGAGAAAAATAAGACAATTAGGCATCAAACATCTCCTAAAATGTAATTAGGGTTCAAACTAGACTCAAACCTAAAGTTAGAGGTACCTAAAGGTTAGATAACTTCCAAAGTCAACAGCTACAATAGTGCTTCAGTACACAATCAGATATCACATGCAAATGGCATACAGACAGCTTATTACAGCTACCCTACAACAAGGCAGCAGGTATTAAAAGTGCAAAAATAGGGCATGGCAGCATACATTTAACAACTATTGTCCAGAAATGCAGCAACGAAATGCATGGCAGAATTAAGTCTTTTAAAATGTAAATGCATGTGTCATAACACCACAATACATACCAAACAGAAACATCAAAGAACACATTGTGATTAACATGGATATGTGCAAATGTAAACATTTAAACCATTTTATATCATAGGATCTTTGCAAACAACAAGGACAATGCACATTTTAAAAAATGAACATTTAATGCAAACAAGAAAGCCAAAAAGTATGAACATGTCTCACAATGTCTTTTATCTAATGGAAACATTAACACCAGAATGAAAATATAGAGCAATCATACATCAAGAATGTGTGAACACATATATGGATTATGTACCTTTATCAAGCAATATGCAACATTCTCAATTATGCACATGAGTGTCCAAAACGTGCATCGAACATGAAAGAAACACAAAACAGTACTTAAATCAATTATTATCATGCCAACAATGAGGTTCAATCATAGGAACAACACTCACAACACACCATGAACACTAACCACGCAATTATGCCAAAAAACGAAAACTAACAACATGTGTGTCGAAAGACATCAAAGATTCATGAACCTGCACTAAAATAGCTCCTAAAAATTCCTTAAAATTATATCCTAATGGTCTATGAGGATTGAGTATGGAATGGATGGCAAACACACATGAAAGTGCATAAAAAACACAAAATGCCCTAGTGTTAATCGGTTAACCAAAGCGTTAACCGGTTAACGGACCCAAAACCTGCATAAACACATAAAAATACACAATGTTAAATGGTTAACCAATGTGTTAACTGGTTAACACTGAACCAGTAGCAACAAAAACCTACAAAAAAAGCACTTTCAGCCACAACTTAATTCCATAAGTTCCTAATGCAACCCCTATCAAGTGAGCACAAAATTTACACCTAAATGTATCACCACATCACCAATTAGAACCACAAACAACTCAAGATCCTAAAGCCTAATGATCCAATTAATTAACGCATCAAAAATCAACAAAACACGATGAACACATGTGTTGAGAGAATGCGAAATAACTTAAAACAAAAGTGATTATGAGTTTCACCAACCTACAAAGTCGAGACTTGCTTTGATAATTGTTGCCAAGAGAAATCAACATGCTATTGACGAGAAATTCATAGATGCGAAGCTCTTCTGCAAGAATATGAAAAATAAATGCGATTTGATGAAAAACTTGATGAACTCCTCTAAGAATCACTTCAAATATGTGAATTCAACACCAAAACAATAGCAAATCCTTTAATACTCCATGAAATCAATGCAATGATAAAGGTTTAACTTCAAATTCTTCAATTTTCAATGCAAAACTTGAATAATTTTGGAAGATGAAGCTTTGTGTGTAGTTTTAGAAAATGAGAGAAAAATGAGAGAAAAGGAGAGTGAATAGAGAAAATTGTGAAAAATGAAGTGTGTCCTTGAGGTTTGGAGCAAAAAATGCTTATATAACTCTTAGGATTGGAATGTGGTTTGGGTTAGGAGTGATGTTAGGATATTAGCTTAGGGATGAGGTTTGGGAAATATGGTTAGGAGTTGGACAAGAAAACTTCTAGAACCTTCCCTTGGAAAGTGGTGGATTGTTCTAGAATATTCCCTTGGAAAAGCTAGAATGAAGTGCAAAATTGAAGTGAAAAAGTGAGAAAAACCCTCCATGTTGAAATTGAAGTTTTTTGGCAAAACATACACGTGTTAACCGGTTAACCAATGTATTAATCGGTTAACACAAGAAAATTTTGAATTTTCCCTCTTTTTGGTGGGAAACCTTGGAAATGCACTTCTGTCGTGCGTTCTGACCCTGCCTTGACTATAAGTCCTGATAATTGTTATTGCCACAGGAAAAACACCTGATCACATGCCTTATGCTTCAACCGATGATGTATGATTTATTTTTATTATTTTTATTATGGTTTATGATTTGAAGGCAATGCAATGTATGAAAATCTATGCTAAGTGATATGGAAATGAGAGGGAAAATTTTTTGGTGTTACAACTATGCCACCAGCTTGAATAAGAACTACAGAAAGAGAGTAACCTCTCATTCACCTTCAAGAAGAAAATAAATCTTCTTGAGCCTTCAACTTGTAACTCTTCTGCCCAAGAGTAACTTGTTCCAAGACATAACCTCAAGACTAACCAGCTGCCACCAACTAATTATCTTGATTCTTCGAATCCACTTCTGAGATCAACCAAATGCCACAGTTTAATCACCTCTTTCATGAATCCTCATATGAATAAGCCAATTATCACATATTATCTTCTTCATGTATGTCAGAATTCTCACAATGGTATCTTGATCTACCAACTGAACTTGATCTTCAAGTTACACGTATGCACTTGCTCAATAGAAATACACACTTAGACTCCCTAAACCATGGATAATGTAACATCTTCTCCTTCCTACAGCTCCCGCAAACTTCCATGAGAACGATATTTTTGAAGCATACATGTTCATTCTTGTAGATAACCCTATCTTGAGGTGATGTGCCACTGCACCAACTGAGATTATGATGTTGAAAACTAGATGTCAAAACATTGTGATTCGACATCTAGCATTTGAAATCAGCTCCTTCTTCTGCCACTTGAAAGAACTTCCTCCCTTTACAGAACAAGAGTCTCGGGCTCTCATAGTCTTGATTCACCAACCAAGTTTGAGTAGACAACCTCCATTCTATTTATTTTGTAGTTACTTCAACCAATATCACACATTGAAGAGTACCTGTCAGTGCTTCTCCAAAGACTTCAAATCTACCACTGTTTGAATTTTCAGAAGGACTAGTTAGAAACTAACCCCCATAGTTGTACCAAGTATGTCAATTTTCCTTGATTAGAGCCGTCTTCACGAAGTTGTTTATATGTCACCTATATGAGCTCCATGATGAGCATTATGGAATGTTCAAAAGTACCTGGATCAGAAATAAACCAATCCAAGCAGGTCATCAAGATTATGATGTCTTCATAGTCTTTCATCTCCATCTTAAAAAATAATATATCACCATATGAACAAGTCTCAATACTTTCCAGGAAAATATGTGAAGCCAATAATCCTAGGCCAAAAGCATATGAGACTTTTGAGCGAATGTAGAACCCCTCCCATGATTCTTCAAACCTATGATGAAGAGATGTTAGAACATCTGATATAATAACATCAATCTTGAATCACAAGGATAATCAAATCTGCACAAAGCAATTGATTTTTAATCCTTGAATCACAAGGATAATTAAATCTGCACAAACCTTTGTCTGATTCCAGCCTATTCTGAATATCACATAAATATTCTTCTTCATGTTCTCTTCTTCGTTGTTGTGAAAGTTGTTAAGATATTAAGGTTTCCCCCTTGACTTAAGCTTTTAAGATTCTCTCTCAACGAATCCTAATTACCTTAACTGTGTGAGCTCATCCTTAGGGTAAGAAGTATGAGTTCTTCCTCGCACGCTGTTTGTGAATGGTGAAAATAAATTTCCTCCACCATCTTCACTTCCATGCTTCCAAGAAAACACCTCCTAGTCTGAAGAATAATTACCAGACTCCAGAATATGGTTGAATTTCCTTGATTGAACTTGATCATAACATCAAGTGTCTTCAACAACTTAGCCAACAAGTAATAATCAAACCCCTGGAGCATGAGTTTGATAATTCATCTTACCTCTTCTATCCAGTCTGACTTCAGCATACATGATGACGCCACACAATTAAGTACAAAGTCACATAAGACTCAATCATCACAATAACATCCCTCTGCTCTCGACTTTGGAATGTTATGTGTCTTCAAACTGATTGACATCTACAAGAACAAAACCAGGTAAGGAAAGCTATAAGCTTTCTTCAATCAATACTCCAATATCCCATACTACTAGAAATCTTCAATCAGAATGTATGCATCAGAAACACCAAAGAACAACTTCAACTAGCCCTAGATAAGATGTCAAAACATCTTTCAGGACACCATCCAAAATAACTATCCACTCCTCCTGTTTGTTGTTGTAGAACCCTTCAGAAAATAACTTCTCATGTTTAATCACCAGAAAGTACTCCATGGATCTCATCCAGAAAGCAGACCAGGATGACCTGCTCTGATACCAATTGAAATTATAGTTATGCAGATACTGCAAAGTCCTATCTTAATGTTAAGACAGTGATTACTTAACTTTAGTGAATATAAGAATTACACAACTGCTGTTTTGAAGTGGTGCAACACAAATACCAACGGATGTCAAGCAACATGTTAGGACATCTCAGTCAAGAACATATAACATAAACTGTTAATTTTCCGAATATAAAGAACACAATAATTGTTGACCCAATTCAGTGTTAACAAACCTACATATAGGGGATATCAATCCAGGATGAAGACTTCACTATATCGTAGTATTATCACAAAGTTAAACTCCCTTGTTTACAACTTTTGCTCCTAATCACTACACTAATGAATATCCTTACCAAAGATAAACTCTATGGTTTACAACCTTGATATGATAAATCACCACCTGTGATGTCTCTGTCTTCGACTGATCTCCAGAACTTGTTATAGTTTATTGACCTCCAAGTTATCTTAGACTTGCTTCACAACTTCGTCCAAGAACATTACACAAACCATTACCTAAAGGCTTCTGGTTGTGCCCCTTGTATCTATGCCTTCCTCTCTGCATTCCATACTGCGGGATCAGAGACTACTAACTCCTAAGAGAGCCAACGACTCTCAAACCCTAAACCCTTATTTTACAAAGTATTTAGGTTACAAAGTTACAAGTGATACAAAAGTTACAAAGGTTAATTTAACCCTAAGTCTAAGTCTCCTTATATAGTCTTCAGTTGGGATTCAAACCTTTCCTTGACCCACTGCTTCCAGCACCTAGAATCTTGGAACATATTTGATACATGTTTAATTGTTGAGCAGTCAAGATGTTCAGTCTTTCTGTTAGGACATCTCCACGTGACATCTTTGTCATTTGCAGATTTCTTTAGCTTTGAACTTCATGTTGAACCAATTCTTCCAACATTTTGTTTTATCAAAATTTGTTCAAATCTGAAGAGCTTTCACCATTCACTCCAGAAAAATTTGGCATGTCCTCAAGCTATCATCATGTGAAACTAAGGATTTGAAATTTTTGCTCCGCATCAATAATGTTTCTCTAGAGAAACTTTGTTTCTAAAATAGTCTCTTAGAAAGGAAATGTTCTCGCCTCGCGAAATATCTTTAAAATGGCCAAAACTTTTTTCTTCGTATTTAAGTTCAGAAAATAAAATTTGCATAATTTTTTTTAAAGCAAACAAATTGGGTTTCCTCCCAATAAGAACATTTGTAACGCCATTATCTTGACACCTGTGTTAAAGTTCCTTAATATATCTTATTTTCTTCTTCCTACTCTCTCCCTCTCTCTCTCTCTCTCTCATGAAATCGAGATAGGTAAGAACTTGTGTTAAGGTTTCAGATATTGATGTGCCCATCTACATTGTTTTGAGAATGATTGAAAGCTTCAAACACATTTTTTTCTTAGCTGGAATCAGTGTGTCACACAAATTCTGAATAGGTTTATTTTCCATTTTCCTCCATTGTTTAACTTTTTGCCTCTGCACTTACATCTTTCTCCTGCTTCTTTTCTTCATCTTCTTTCCCACTTTATTCTTTAACAACAACTTTTTTATTTCTTTATCACTGCCATCATCACCCACTTAGCATATCCAATATTAAAATTTTTACCCATGTGTAAGCACCTCATGTATTTCTTTGTGAAAGATTTTGATAAATATTGTGTTAGTTATAACAACTAGTAGGTTAGTTACTATACAAAAATATGCATTAATATAAACAAATATAAACCAAATACTTACAATGATAAAAGTTATCACAATGTCTTTAAAAACTAACGTCAATCCCTGACAACGATGCCATTTTGTTGTAGAACAAATGTAAGTGTATTTTTATCATCTCCGTAGAAAATAGTTGTGTTTTAAAAAGCGTTCATTATTTTATGTTACTTTAAGATTGGTTTATAGAACGATTGATTGTTTGTAAATACTAAACTATAAAATAACAAAAAGTATATTGAACTTGCGGTATTTAACAATGAGAAAACATGTCAAGGTTTGATTTCATTGACCTATTCTCATATAAATCCTTGACCAATAATATGCAAGTCTAATTTTCTATTAAGATTACCACCCAAATCTCTCATCACAACTAATGTCATAGTCAACGATGTGAGATCAGTTATCATACCTAATAGACGATCTCTTAGCTTGTTAACCAAAATGCCAACATTAAGTTTCAACGGTTAATACAAATATTGAAACCAAATCTATGTATAAAGTTTAGCATATCCAATAGATGAAAGACTTGGATATTTTAATTACCAATAAATTTCGAATATAATGTCATACCATGAAAACATGTTTTAGGTAGCTAATCCAAAACAAGCATTAAGAATGAAGAATCTATCAATATTAAAATTCAAGAAGAATTACATAGAACACCATGTTGGGATGAAAACATGAATACTTAGACAAATGCATCTAACCCCGACAAAAGAGAATATTAAATAATCTTACTCATAAGCGCTTTACAACTAAGCCCCATAAGAAATAATTGAAACATGATCAACAACGATTCCTCGAGCAACATTTTCGCCATCAATCTTCATCTCTTATTCTCTCATGTTATGATTTGTGATGTTAACCTTCTTTCTCCGAGAACTGCCTCAAATCTAATGAAAACTATTTTAAACTTAATGGAACCTCTATTTATAAAGATTTAAAAGGTTTGCTCTCCAAGAGCGCCACCCATCTATGCTTATCACACCTACCTTCTTCCCTGCTAAGAAATGCAAGCTCAATTGTAACTTGCTTTAGCTGCCTTAGCTCGCTAAGAATGGTTTATAGCTCTTTTAATGCACCTACTTTCTTCTATATTAAGAAATGCCAACCTATCCAAGTAATTTTTGGCCACCTTATCTCGCTTATTGCAGCTCAAGTTGGCTTAGTGATAAGTGCCAAAAAGACGTAAATTATAAAGGCACTTATTGACTTATTTTACAAGAAATCAATGAAAAAACTCAATTTATCAGGAAAAATATGATAAAAATCATGTATGAACTTTTTAAATGTGTATTCATTAATTAAATGCAAAATGAATAAGAAAGCACCGAAAATAGACAAAATACATCATTCAATCACTAAAGGTGGCTAAGCCAGAAACAAGCACGGAAAATTTGCTAAGCAAAAAACAGGAGACAAAGATTGTTTAGCCAGAAATAGGCAAGAAAATATGGCTAAGCTAAAAACAAACGCCAAAGCTCGCTTAGCCAGAAATAGGTAGCAAAATCTAGATAAGTTAGAAGCACTCTAAGCGAGATTGAGTGTGCCAAGCGAGCTAAGTCTGCAAAAATCCACTTGGATGAGTTGACATTTCTTAACATAGAAGAAAGTAGGCACAATAAGTGAGGATGAGTGGTGTGCTTAGCAAGATAAGGTGGCTAAAGCAGGTTGTAGGTGAGTTGGAATGGCTTAATATGGAAGAAAGTGTGGATTTATGTGCTTGCGGTTAATAAAGATCATCATCTAGAGTTTTAATGATGATAACACAGATAACACTGAATCGCACTGCATATTTGACTCGGATTTGCACGTGTTTATTAGGACTTTATTGTTATTTTCTTTTGTTATGCTTGCTTTTTGTTTTGTTTTCAGGTTTCTAGTCTATCCAGTGCTCCTCGTGCAGAATTGAAGAAAAAAGAGCAGAAAAATCAGTTTTTGAGCAAAGTGTTCATATGGCATCCACCATGGCGGCCGACACTGTGTAGGCCATGACAAGGATGGTTTCAAACTGATGTCAACTGCCACGTTCTCCACAAACTTACTCCCTTAGTTAATATGACGAGTTCCATAGGAGGGTGACGGGCGCCACCTTTGTTTTTTGTCATCCCGCCCAAAAGGAGTTGGGGTATCTTAGTATTTCCATTTCATTTCCTTTGGTTATATAGAGTAGTTCATAATTCGTTTTCATCAACCAACCTTAGTTACAACTTAAGCCATATATAGTTTAGTAGTGTAACTGATAATCCCTTAATATCGAAGAGTTATCACACCATTGATAGAGTTTGTAATCGAGTTTGGAGCACTCTGATAGAAGTTAATCCTGCCGCTATTTTCATTTCCAGTTGCGTTTATTTCCAGTTGTATTCGATTGAAAGCCTTTGATTTGGAGCCGGTTTCTTTTTTATTGCACTTGTATTTTACTTCGTTTATTTTATCGCATTTGCCTTTACTTTACTTTATTTTCTCGCTCTCGCTTTTATTTCATTTTATTTTCTCGCACTCGTTTTACTTTACTTTATTTTCTTGCACTCGCTTTTATTTCATTTTATTTGCTGGCACTCGCTTTACTTTTCTCGCACTCGCTTTTAACTTGCTTTTAACATGATCCATTTAATATGTTCATTTACATTTCCATGTCTAGCTAAATTTTAAAGGTTAGAATGTAAGGATCATGGTAAAATAATATTTCACATAATGTTTTTATAGGAATGCTTAGGGACTATTTTGGTTTTTAACACAAATTTTATGTACTTTATTTCTATTGGGTAAGATCAAAAGTCGTCCAAACTTTGGTTAAACTCGGTTAGTCTTAACTGTTCAAAGGAAGCGAAAGTGCTTTGTACAGTTAAGTAGTAGTTTTTAATTTTATAGAAAAACAATTTTAAAACTATTTTCGGACGCGTTCATGGGTTTAGAGTCTGGTTCGCATGAACCTCTATTGATTAAAAGTTCCAAGTAAAAATACTTTTCAACTGAATCAAGAAACTATATTTCTTAAAAATAGGTTTATTACTTTAACGCAATACATGCCTTTTTATAAGTGACATTAAGAGGGTTTGATTAAGGGATAAACTCGATTTTGAATACGCGAAAGCGACAATTCCCGTTAAATTAGCTCTTTTCATAAGTAGAGAACACTGCCCCATAAGTAGTTCTATTTACAAGCATTTGGAATATTATCAAACTGTGTGAATCACATTCGAACTTGTTGTTTTCATTTGAATTTACATCTTTGTACTTTATTTTCATTGTGCAATCTTTACTCCCGTATTTTATTTGCCTTAGATAAACATCATAATAATAGATATCAATAGATTAATGTTTGGTCTTTGTGGGATCGATAATCATTTATATTACTCTGACACGATTCATATACTTGTGAAAATACTGCATCAAATTTTTGGCGCCGTTGTCGGGGACAAATTATGTCAAATTTTGTACCCTATTGTTATACCGTCTAAACTAAGGCTTTACCAATTGGTCAATACAAAAAGCTCGTAACACCAATAGGTTACTAGATCCTTTAGCGGAACCCGAACGTTACGCTCGCGCACGTCTCTTACTTCGTAGAATTAAGAAAGCTATGGCCGAAGACTGTAACCAAATACCCCTTAAGGATTTCGCCCAACCATCAGATGAGGAACCCAGTTCTAGTATAGTAAACCATACTATTCCTGCTAATAATTTCAAACTGAAACCCTCTCTGTTACAATTAGTACAACAAAACCAATTTGCGGGTCTCCTGACAGACCCAAATCAACACCTAAAAGTATTTATCCAATTAGCTGATACTTTTAAAACCAACGATGCTACTCCTGAGGCGATTCATCTAAGACTATTTCCTTTCTCCCTCAGAGATAAAACTCGTACATGGTTAGATTCCCTTCCAGCCAATTCTATAACAACTTGGGAAGACCTTAGGAGAGTGTTCCTTTCTAGATATTTCCCCCCAAGTAAGACTGTTGTTCTTCAGAACCAAATAACTAAATTCACCCAAAACCAAGGTGAATCACTCTTTGAAGCTTGGGAGAGATATAAAGAACTATTAAGAACATGTCCACAATATGGCCTGGAATAATGGTTGATTATTCATACCTTCTATAATGGACTTCATTATAACACTATGATGACCATTGACGTTGCCGATGATGGTGCTCTAATGAATAAAACTTACCCTGAAGCTTCCATTCTCATCAAAGATATGGCTCAAAACCATTATCAATGGGGAACAAAACGAGCAACAATGGAAAAGAGAGAGGCCCAAGGAGGAATACATGAGATAAGTTTCATAGACATGATGCAAGCCAAAATGGACGCGTTGGCCCTTAAGGTTGAACATATGTATACAAACCCAACTACTACAACAACAGTCTTGTCAAAATGTGAACTATGTGGAACCAAAGGAAACCAATCAGAAAAATGCAATCTGTTAAACGAAACTAACTCAGACCAAGTCAACTATGCCCCAAGGAAACCCATTTTAAAATACATATAACCCTGAATGGAGGAATCACTCAAACTTCTCCTACAAAAACAAAAACCAGATCCAAAACCTTGCACCTCCGAGACCACCAGGTTTTCAAGCCCATAGACAAAACCAACCTATGCAAGCTGTTCGACCGAAACCGAACCTTGAAAAAATTATGGAAAATTTCATTTCGGCTCAAACTCAGCAAAACAAAGAATTCCTAAACCAGAACATTCATGTAACAGAAATGATTACCCAATTAGGAACTAAGGTTGACCAAATAGTTACTCACAATAAGATGCTTGAAACCTAGATCTCTCAGGTAGCTCTAAAATAAGCCCCCCAAACCACACCTGAAGGACAATTCCCTGGACAACCTCAACAAAACCCTAAAGGACAAGCCGATGTCATTACATTATGAAGTGGGACCACTTACGATGAACCGCCTAACCCGGCGTCATGTCAAACCAAAACTTCTAAGAAATGTATAGTACCTACAGACGAAGTAGAGGGACCAATGGAATATGAAAAACAGAAAGATAAAGATAAGGGAGAAGTTATAGATAAAACTTATGGAACCTTTGTCTATAGACAAATTCCTATTCACCCAGAAGATCGAGAGAAAACAACCTTCACATGCCCGTATTGAACCTTTGCATATAGACGAATTCCATTCATAATCTTTAATGCTCCATCTACTTTCCAAAGTTGCATGATGTCAATCTTCGTTGATTACCTTGATGGAATTAAGGAAGTATTCATGGATGATTTCTCAGTATGCAGATTTGATTTTAAAATTTGTCCCGCTAACCTTGAGAAAATCCTGAAAAGATGCATGGAAGTAAACCTAGTATTAAACTGGGAGAAATGTCACTTTAGGGTTACCGAAGGTATAGTTTTAGGACACATAGTCTCTGAGAAGGGTATTGAAGTCAATAGAGCCAAAATAGAAGTTATAGAAAACCTAACACCACTTAAGACCATCAGGGAAGTGCGAAGTTTTCTTGGACATGTTGGTTTCTACCGGATTTTTATCAAGGATTTCTCTAAAATAACCAAACCTTTAATTGGCCTTCTAATGAAGGATGTTGAATTTGTTTTCGATGAAAATGTAATGAAATATTTAACCTTTTGAAACGAGCGTTAATTTCAACACCTATTATGCAACCCCCAAATTAGACCGAACCTTTTGAAATTATGTGTGATGCTAGCGATTATGTTGTAGGAGTTGTTCCAGATCAAACAAACGATAAGAAATTACATATGATTTACTATGCCAAAAGAAATCTAGATGGTGCTCAGCTTAAATATGCAACGACTTAAAAAGAACTCTGAACTGTAGTTTTTGCTATAGACAAATTTCATTCTTATCTGGTAGGGGCTAAAGTTATAGTGTACACAGACCACGCTATTATTCGTTACCTATTAAGCAAAAAAAAGATGCAAAACCTAGGTTACTTCGATGAATGCTTTGACTGCAAGAATTTGATTTAGACATTCGAGACAAGAAAGGCACAAAAAACGTAGTTGATGACCACCTTTCTAGACTTGAGTACCTGAAACCAGATTTAGTACATATAAATGATGATTTTTCCTATGACAGATTAATAACTAAGATATATACCATTGAAGAAAATAACCTAGACCCTCATAAGCACTCTGAGAAATCTTTAATTGTAAGTAGTTTACCCTGGTACGTTGATTTCGTTAATTACCTAGCCATTGATATCATACCTCCTGACCTTAATTATCAACAGAAAAAGAAGTTCTTTAATGATGTAAGAAATTTTTATTGGTATGAGCCACTTCTTTTTAAAAGAGGTACATACGGTATTTTTCGTTGTTGTGTTCCAGAAGAAGAGGTAAGTAATATCATAGAACATTGTCACTCTGCACCCTACGGGAAACATGCAAGCACATCTAAAATGCACGCTAAAATTTTTCAAGATGGCCTTTTCTGGCCCACAATATGGCGTGATATTCATGCTTACATAGTGATATGTGACTAGTGCTAGTGCACTGGGAACATCTCAATACATGATGACTTGCTTTCTTCCATCCAGCAACAACTGGCTGCCAACATGAGTTTCATGCAAGAGTCACAACAACAGAGTGATAGGTCCATTCAAATGATTATGCAATCTCAGGCCGCCTTGTCTGCCAAATTTGATCAGTTTGCAGCTCCTCACAACCATCGTCGATGTAGAAGATCTCGTCATACCAGTTGTCGTACCTCAAAAAATATGACCTTGCGATAAAAGACCAGACGTTGGGATGACATGAGAGTCGCCACCTAATTTTGATTCATTCCCAAAAGGGGAAAGGGAAGATATAGATAAAACGCTTCTAAAAAAAGGATAAAGACAAATGTCATCGCAACCATTGCATGGGTTCGAAAGTCGGCTATGAAAGGGGAAGGTATTAGCACCCCCTACATCCATCGTTCTTGATGGGAACTATCTAATTGTCACGCGCGAAAGTATCTCCAAGCCTAATGAGTTACTTGCTAAGGGAAAAAAGTTTAGTTATAAGTTTGATTGATCTTAGGCGCTTTGCGAGGATTGAGATCCTCGTGCCTACGTACTACCTCATGCAATGGGAAAGTCTGAGCTTCGTAGTTAGGCCTACTATGGGTGGTTGGTTGTTGATTTTATTACCTTTCTTTCAAAAAAGGATTTAGGAGTCGAATTGCACTAAAGACTATGGGTAGAGGTGATTATTCCGCCCAACAAGCCAAGTGTCTTGCGTCGAAATAATCAGAACGAGTAACATGATTCCCCTTATCCTCCTTCTACCACTTAAGGCTCGAGACATATAATTCTTCTCATATTATTAAAGTGTTTTATTACCTATGAACGTTTAACATTGGATCAAGGGTTTGGGTCTAAAAGATACATTTTGGTTTTTCTGAGGTTTGATGGCGATGCACAAGGCACTCGACTTACGGGTGAATGCAAATGAATGTTTATTTTTTTATTTTGATATCGAGGCACAATGCGCTTGGCTCGCAAGGTTAGGTGGAAACGAGTCCTAGTACCTAAGGGTGTTCCTAGAAAACGAAACCATAACCGGAAAAAAAGTGCAAGTGTGTGTGCGTGAGTGCAACCACTTGGCGTTGGACCAAAGGTTCGCGAATGAAGCAAAATCGATACTAGTCCCTAAGGGTGCTCCTAGCGATCAAAATGATAAATAAAGCGGAAAATAAATGACGTACATGAAATAGGGGATGGATACAAAATAAATTACACAGGATTACACGAAATAAAAGGGTTCGTTGTATTTGCCCAAGAGGAAGCGTGTGTGAAATGTCCTATACTATACAAAAGCGCTGGACCTTGAAATTTAATCGAACGTCGAAATTTGGCTCTTTAACTATCTTAGAATAGATTCAATGTTAGAATCATTCTATGAGAAGTCGAGCGTCGTTTTATGAATCCATGTGGATTTCGAAAATTAAATTGAATTTTAATTACGATTTCACAATGCAAAAGGCAACCGATTAATGGTCCCGTCTTAACCAAGATTTATGATAATCATGATTTTTAGACTTTCATCGACCAAATCCTAATAATAAAATAAAGTGCAATAAAATAAATTTCCAAAAGGGAAGTAAAATGGTTTCATCATTTAATCGAGATTTCAAGTCGGCTTACGACGAATCTCAAGATCTAGATGTTCATCGACCATATAATCGAAAATAAAGCAATAAATAAAATAAACTAAACTACTTTGACCTTATATTGATTAAATTTGACTGATTTAATGAAATCAAGCATATTTGATTGTTTGTTATATCATCGGCCCAATAAAATAAACTAAGAAATTATTAACATATTATTTTACTTTATAAGACATTTTTAATCAAAGAAATAAAAAGGAAGTGACGTAAATAATTTTGTCATTAAAAAAAAAGAAAGAATAAAAGAGAATATGGGCCAACCATCCATGGGAGATTAGCCCAAATAACCCACCAGACTCGAACTGACTGGACTCAGGTACAGTGACCCATCTGAGCCACAAATGTCCAAAAAATTTCCAGCCAGCAACATAAAACTTAACTCGGTCAACTCCCAAAAACTCATTACTGCTACATGACAAATGGCAATTGGAAAACAATGCAGTAGGCTAATTGGAAAAAGAACGGTCACAAAGACCTTTGACTTTCAAAACTAATAAAAACATAGCATCAACAACAACAAGGCATGCATTTTTAAAAAATGAAGAAAGAAGAACGAGTCTTCTTCTTCAAAGCAAAAATAGAGTGAACAATGAAAACAGGAAAAAAAACCCACCCTCAAAACTTGTCAGCGGCGACATTCCGATTTCAAATTGAATCACCGTCTCTCACTCTTTTTCAGGTTTCGATCCAGTTCTTTGCGATTTCTTCTCAGCTATCTCTCTCACGTTACAGTTTTGTGGCTCAATATCTCTGCTTTCTCACTCTCAGATCTCTCGTTTGCTAATCATCTCTATTTTTTTGTGGTTTGTTTTTTCAGTGTTTTTGTGGTGGTTGAAAAAAACAGGGGCGATGACTTTGATGGATGAGATTTAGTTTATGGTGTTTTTACAATGGGGTGGTGTTTACGATTTATGTGATTCGGTGATGAATGGTGAGGTTTGAGTGATTCAGAGAAATTTGAAGGGTGGTGGAGAGTTTTGAGTTCTGTGAGTTAAGGTCTGAATTTTGTGTTTTAAATTTAATGGCGGCGAAGGTGGTGAGTGATGGTTTATGAAGAGATTTTTCTGGGTGTTGTGTTTATTTACGGGGGATTTATGTTTATGAATTTTTTTGAAGCTTGGTTGTAAATTTGGTGAGGTTTTTCGATTTTAACATGTTCGAGGGCGGTGTGTACTGATTTTTGTTTTGTGGAATTGATGCGTGTTATGTGTGGGGCGTGAGAATCATGGGAAAAGAAGTGGTAGGCAAGGTGGGGTACTGATATGTGTGGAATGATATTGTATGATGCATTTTTATACTGGCTGAAAGGAGTAGCATGACCTATTTTGGAGTGTTCTTCAGATAGTTTGTTATTTTTTCAATTTGTATAATAATGGGCATGTATTGTAAATATGCATGAAGCTATTTTTTAAAAATATTTTTTTTTCAATGCAAGGCATATCACCTGAAGTAGTAGATAATAAAACTTGGATGAGAAATATTGTGATGTTTTTTTTTAAATTTTTTTTTATTTGGAAAAGTGTGGCATTGGACTTGAAAAATGAATATAAGGGGTTTATGACTAAATATGAGAAATGAATATGGTTTGAAGTGGATAAAAAAACTATAAAAAAATATTGAAAACTAAATTTGTCAATATAAATGAATTTTTTGAATGGGTAATAAAATGGTTAACGAATAAGCGGATATGGATAGAAAAAGAGAAATTCAAAATTTGGTAATGATAAAAATGAGAATTAAATTTGGAATATGGATTTATAAAAGTAAAAATGATTTAATAATCTTATTTAAAAGAAATGATATGGATACATACGGGTATTGGAAATGGTAAAAAAAATGATGAGTGAGTAATATGAATCAGATCGGGTGAAAGCATGGAGGATTGTGAATTGCCATTACACACAACCCCTGGTTAAGAACAAGTTGACCCTTGATGATTTCCTAACATAAAACACTTGACCTGATAACTTGATAATGAAGTAATTCCACTTTGATGATTTTGAAGCACACTACACATACATACCTTGATAAACCTTAACGAAACCAAACTCTACCTCGTGTCACAACAAACTGAAACATTTATTTTTTGGATTTTTGAATAATGGTTAATGGACAGAAGAAAATGATATACAGGTAGGACAAATTTGGGGTATTACAGTTTCCCCTATCGAATTGGCTTAGACCGAGTAAGATGAAACGGCTCACGTTCATACTTCCAAGGTATAAGACAATTAGATACTAAAAGAATCCGAATTTGTCTGAAAAAGAAAAAAAAATGTACTGGAAGATTAATGACAAAAGCTGACGATTTAAAACTAGAAGGATTTCTGATACCAAAAGGACGACAGACCTATCACCAAAAGGATGATAGTAAACACACATAACTCATTATCACCAAAAGGATGATAAGGCGATTTCGGACATAAAAAAAATGAAGGTAAATTGAAAACTAAATAAATCGCTATCACCAAAAGGATGATAAGGCAATTCCCGACACCAAAATGATGTAGGTAAACTGAAAAATTAAATAAATTGATACCACCAAAAGGATGATAAGACGATCCCCACACCAAAAGGATGCAGGTAGACTGAAAATTAAATAAACCGCTATCACCAAAAGGATGATAAGGCGATCCCCGACACCAAAAGGATGCAGGTAGACTGAAAATTAAATAAATCACTTCCACCAAAAGGATGATAACGTGATTCCCGGCACCAAAAGGATACAAGTAGACTGAAAATTAAATAAATCGCTACCACCAAAAGGATGCAGGTAGACTAAAAATTAAATAAATCGCTACCACCAAAAGATGATAAGGCGATCCCTGACACCAAAAGAATGCAGGTACACTAAAAATTAAATAAATTGCTATCACCAAAATGATGATAAGGTGACTCCCGACAGCAAAAGGATGCAGGTAGGTTGAAAATTAAATAAATTGCTACCACCAAAAGGATGATAAGGCGATTCCCGACACCAAAAGGGTGCAGGTAGACTGAAAATTAAATAAATCGCTACCACCAAAAGGATGATAAGGCAACCCCCGACACCAAAAGGTTGCAGGTAGACTGAAAATTGAATAAAATTTTCTATCACCAAAAGGATGATAGAAAATTGGTTGAGGAATATTGGTATATTGAGTGAGATTGCTTGGGGAGATCAACAAAAGGTTGAAGAGAATTATCCAATAGGGAATTCCCGCTGAATAACACTTGGTAAGAACTTTGTTTAGAGAAATACTAACTGAAGCTTCATCAACAAAAGGTTGAAAAGAACAGTTCCATGGGGAACACCCACTGGACTTGCTGAGGAGAATAACTTGATTAACAAAAGGTTGAAGAGAATGACTCCATAGGGAACGCCCACCGGTTTGATGAGGATCAGCCTGTAATCTTCGATTGATCCTGGATCCTGACTTATGCATGTATGCATGCTTGTTTTAGAAATGGTATCCCATTATGATGGAAATACAATGTAAATGCTTATGCAATGAGTCGTAAATAGAAATGTAAATGTTATGGATATGAAAACTATGATTCGTTTATGAATGTGTATGATGCGTATAATGTTGATTATGTGCAATGATGCACGTGAAGTATTGATGTAAATGATGCATAATGATGCATATGAGTTATTAGAATATGTTTGATGTAAGATGCTAGCATGGTGGACTTTAAGTCTGGTAGTTGCCAATAATAATTGGACTTTATATGGGTTAAAGGGTTCGATTCCCCGATACTCGATCTTAGATAGTGTATGGTCAAAAGATGGATCTGGATGCTCAAAGTTTGCTTGCTGATGAGCGTAGCGACTTGATCGACGCATGAAGATTGCTCTTGCTTTGAATTGTTGCCAACGTCTAGCAAGACCTACTTATTCAGTTGGGGAATAGAGATAGGAAGACATGATCCTTGTTTTCTTGCCCCTATCTGTAGGGTGTTTGAAAGAATTCTGATGGGGAAGCTTTGAGAGTGACCATGACATGATCTGCCCATGTGTCTAGATTTGGTAGTAGTTTGCCCCTGATTGAGCTTTGGAAAATGATTTGCCTCTGATTGAGCTATTGAGTGAGGGTTTTGCCTATGATTGAAATATTTTGAGGAAGTCTTGATTCGGGTCAGCAATAATGAAGTTCAATTTTCTCTTTGATTTCCCCTTGTTGGGAATGTTTTTATGTTAAGCACTGAATTGCAATTAAATTGTTTATGCACAAATGGTAGTGTTAATGGAACGTTCATGCAAGTTTTAAAAAAGTCAGTTATTTGAATGATAGTGATAGTGTGACGAATGGACCGTTAGTCCAAACGTGGTGTTGATTTAGCAATTGTGTGAAAGATGAAGCAAGAAAAATATGCTCTCAAGATTGAGGATTAGCAAATCTCTAGGAGTCAGTTTACACAACCTTGTTGGTAGCATGCATTCAGAATAAACCTTGCCTCAATTAGGTATTTTGTGGGTTGTAATGTGGTCTGGTTCATGGTTTGAGAGCATAACCACCGCTCTTCGTAATGATCTCCAGTCCTACGTTCAGTTAAGATATTTGTCTTCCAAAAGGGATTAGATGTTGTAAGCGTGAAGATGAAGCTTCAAGGTTCGCTTAGAAGTGGCAGTCATCTTATTTTCTTGGATGTTGGTGAACCTTTGATTTTTGATGTGGTGGTCACATGATCCTTGTTTTGTTTTTGTTGAGGATTTGAGCCCCTATTTTGCTTTGTCTTTGATCTGGATTCGCATGGACTGCTTTATGAAGCGCTTGGTCCTCTGGGATTTTCTACGATTATTTTTTTACTAAGTCTCCCTTTGGGTGCTCAACTTAGCGGGTTTCTTTGATTTTATTTTTTTGTTTGACTTTGTTGAATGTTGTGACTGCCAAGTCATTTGTTGATGGTCCTCCGACGGGATGTCTCATCTTGCGATTTGAAGGTGTATTCAGATCAACTGAGCAACTACCCAGCCCCGGGTTAAGCGTAAGGGTTTGTATCCGAAGGAAACTCCAGTGTTTGGGGATTTGAAAATGCATGTACATTATTGAAGAGGTTTTATCCGAAATTATACCACAACAGTTATGGGTATTTAATTTTCATCATACTCCCTCAAATCTTTGCTAAAGTGAAGCTTGATAACAAAGTGAAGTGATGAAATATTTTTTTATTATGATTTTTGTGATAAATGATGAGCGAATGCGAATAAACTAATTCAAAACATGCATAAACATAACATCAACAAAACCAAATACAAATGACAATGTTCAAAGCAAATATGACTTAGACAAACAATACAAAAATACAAGGATGCAAAATGATAAAGGGCATATGATGGCCTTCATCTGAGGAATGAACTTTTCTTTATTTGATTGGCTTCTTCAACGTTGGAGACTACTTAGCTTGGTCTTCAGTCATATCTTCAAAAAGTATTCATTAACAAACCACTTGCGGCTACATGGTCTTTGTTGAATATGATCCATTACTCATCTGACGTTGGCTTGAGCAGCGCGTGAGTGTCGAGGAATCAACTTAATGATCTTGTTTTGGGTTTTTGGGATGAAATTCAAAATGCATAGTTGATGCAAAAATTAAGTGATATGCATATGGATTCAATGTCATAACCCAGGATAATTAGACCAGGGTCTTAGTTTAATCCAAAAAATTTAATCACGGGAATTCATGAGTCTGAGGCAAGGATAAAGGAGAATGTTTGCTCTCCTCACAAGGATCTCACAAGGTTGAATATAGAGTTTGAAGGAACCCCAAAGTTGTCAATTCATATGGTTGTACATCACACACGCCATCAGCATGACAGTTGATTGACTCCATCATATGAATCTCATTAGGATGAGATCTTCTTATCGACAATCCACGAGAGAAAATTTCTCGGGAGCCCATACTATACGACCATCGACACAGGTTTTAAAACAAAGGTCTCAGAGTTATGGACTTTTCTCAACTATTTGTTGCACATGTCAGCTTTTGACAGTCAATCAACTCCATCGAGAAAGTCTATCATAAGTGAGATCTTCGTATCGACAACCTACGAGAGCAAATTTCTCGGGAGCCCATACTATGCGACCATCAATCTTTGTTTTGTCCAAATGGTTCAAGGTTCTAAAGGCCCTTTGAGTTGATGATCCTAATGAAAACAACTTAGCACACATGCCAATAGCTTGATGATCATCAACATTCTCATTAGAATATACTCTAAGCAAGGTTTTCATATCGACAGCCCACGAGAGAAAATTTCTCGGGAGCCCATACTACGCAACCTCTCCTGACTTATGTTTATACTCGTAAGCTCAAGTATATAGTCTTTCCCTCAAGTTTCTTTTGCAATAAAAGTATTGATCCAATACCATAGTACCAAGGAACCATAAGATATATAATATGGAAAGCGATAAAGAAAGCAATAAAAATAAACAAGTAACAAATAAATGCATACATCAAACAAGCGTAGAATAACCTATACTATGCTCGACTTGCATAGGGGTGAACCAGTCCCCAACAGAGTCTCCAGTTGTCGCACCCCAAAAAATATGACCTTGCGATAAAAGATCGCGTGTTGGGCTGACATGAGAGTCACCACCTAATTCTGATTTATTCCGAAAAGGGGAAAGGGAAGAATAAATAAAACTCGTCTAAAAAAGGATAAAGACAAAAGGTCATCACAACCATTCCCTGGGTTCAGAAGTCGGTTATGCAAGGGGAAGATATTAGCACCCTCTACATCCAACATACTCGATGGGAACCATCTAAGTTGTCATGCACGAAAGGTGTCCCAGCCTAATGGGTTACTTGCTAAGGGAAAATAGCTTAATTATAAGTTTGTTTGATCCTAGATGCTCGACAAGGATTGAGATCCCCGTGCCTACATACTCCCAAGTGCAATGGGAAATTCAGAGCCTCGTAGTTTGACCTACTATGGGTGGTTGGCTGTTGATTTTATTACCTTTCTTTCAAAAAAGGATTTAGGAGTCAAATTTCTCTAAAGACTATGGGTAGAGGTGATTATTCTGCCCAAAAAGCCAAGCATCGTGCGTTGAAATAATCGGAGCGAGTAACATGATTCCCATTATCCTCCTTATACCACTTAAGGCTCGTGACATACAATTCTTCTCATATTATTAAAGTGTTTTATTACCTATGACCGTTTGATGTTGCATCAAGGGTCTGGGTCTAAAAGATACATTTTGGTTTTTTTGAGGTTTAATGGCGATGCATGAGGCACTCGACTTACGGGTGAATGCAAATGAATGTTTATTTGTTTATTTTGATATCGAGGCACAATGCGCTCAGCTCGCAAGGTTAGGTGAAAACGAGTCCTAGTACCTAAGGGTGCTCCTAGAAAACGAAACCATAACCGAAAAATAAAGTGCAAGTGCAAGTGTGTGTGAGTGAAACCACTTGGCATTGGACCAAGGGTTCACAAATGAAGCGAAATCGATACTAGTCCATAAGGGTTCTCCTAGCAATCGAAACGATAAATAACATAGAAAATAAATGACGTACATGAAATGAGGGAGAGATACAAAATAAATTACACGGAATTGCACGAAATAAAAGGGTTTGTTGTATTTTGATAAGTGCATATTAGTGTTATTATTTAGTAGATTTTTTGGCACTTTTCAAGGGTTATTTTGATCTCTAATTCTTTTTCCCCTTTGTTTCTTATACTTATTCATAGTTTAGTTTTAGCATTTTCAAAGCATCATTTATTTAACTTTTGTTTTTGTAATTTTAGGTTACACTGTGGAAATATGGAGCAAATTTCATCAAGACCTTCTTTGGGAAGTTTTGGAAGAAATTAAAGGATTCTTGCTCGCTTCAAGCTCGCTCAGCGAGCTCCAAGGTGAAGTTTCCAGAGATATTTTCGCTTAGCGATGCCTTTTGTCGCTCAGCAAGCTGTGACTTTTAATGAATTCTCGCTCAACGAAACCTGCAATTTCAACTTCTTTATAAGCATTTGTTTCACAATTTTCTTGGGATGTAACTTTTGACATTAGACCTAAATATACCTTAAACACTTTTTTACCTTGTTCTAAGAAGATTGGGTGCATTTAAAGTCAAGCGATTGTCATTAATACTCCATCTTCTTCATCTTCATCTTTTGTTGGAAGCTCCCATGGAAATGGAGAGATAAACCCATAGTATGTCAAGGTTAGAAGGTAGATAGGTTCTATTTTTTATTTATAGGCCTTGATCATTTTGTATAAACTCTTGATGATGAATATATGATGAAAGCTTTGATTTTTATGACAAGCCCTTTGTGTTGCTTCATGATTGAGAGATATGACCAACATTTGACCTAGGTTTTCATCACCCAAATACCATAAGCTAGAGATAGTTATGGGCTTTGGAGTTCACTTTTTATTGAACCTAAATGTTACCATTTTGATAGATTGAGTGAGAAAGCATCAATGGATCAAAATGGTAAATCTCACATTTTGTGTTAGAAATAAACATAATGAGAGGATATTGTGAATGTGTTCATTGTTGAAATGAGTTTATCTTTTGATCAAAACTATATATGCAAATAAACCTATCAAACCCTAACTTTGACATATGTTTTTTAAGAATCTTTTATAAACCAATACTTTTAACTCTTAGAATTTATTTGAATGAAAAAGTATATTTTCGATACAAACACTAAAACCCCCTTTTGTCACCATTAAGTCTAAAACTTAAGCAATTGTATAACGACATAAATATCATAAAACAATCTATGTGGTTCGACAATCAACCCTTACTCATTTGTGCTTTCAATAAATTGGTGTCGTTGTCGGGGATTGTTATTTGATATTTAAAGCATAACAATAGTTGCTAAGTTTTTGACTTGTTTTATTTGTTACTTTGTTACTATCACTCTTGTTTTTCACTTGGTTTGCTAGTTTTGTAGATTCTAGTGTATGCGTGACAAGGCTACTGAGGAGCAATTTCAATTCGACCCCGAAATTGAAAGAACACTTCGAAAGCTCAATAGAAAAACACGAAGAAGGAAGAAACTAGCCGAAGAGAGGAACCGGAGAGAAGAATAAGATACTTCTTCACTTGTTCACATTGAAGGAGTGAGGGTAGAAACTTTTGAAGGTAACATGGCGGAAGGAGTCCGTACGAAGATGTCCGCTAATAGTCCTAGACAGACTGCTCAATTTTCTCGTGGTGGAAGAAACATGGAAATGAAGACCGGAATCCTCCAACTCCTTTATGCTAATCCATTCACCGGAATGGACCATGAAGATCTGTATACCCATCTCACCAAATTCTATGAGATTGCGGGATCCACGGGAATAGAGGAAGCGGAAGAGGAAGGTTTATTCAAAAGAATGTTCCCACACTCTTTAGTGGAAAGGAAAAGGAGTGGTACCTAGACCAAGCTCCTAGGGTGATGACAAATTGGAACTTGTTGGAAGAGAAATTTCTTGAAAGATATTTTCCTCAATCCCGATTCATGGGAGCAAAGACGTCAATTGCGGTTTTCAATCAAGGAAGCAACAAGTCTTTAAACGAGGCTTGGGAGAGATATAAATCAATGTTGAGAAAATGAAAAGGCCATGGATTTGATGATCTTACTCAAATCCACATTTTTTTCAATGGGCTTCAATCGCAACGCAAGACACTTTTGGATGCTACCGCGGGTGGTTCTCTCATATCAAAGACCGCAGATGAGGCTATAGTCATTATTGACCGTATGGATCTCAATGATCTTCAAAGTCAACATGATCGTAGTCATTCACTAAGGAAGCCGAGAGTTCTTGAATTAAATACAAATGATGCTCTCCTTTCCCAAAACAAGGTGCTTTCTCAACAAGTGGAGTTGCTAACTCAACAAATGGCCAAGCTTCCACAACAAATGAAAGAGATTCAAGGCTCTCAATCAAGACATCAAGTGGTAAAGTGTGAATTGTGCCAAGGAGATCATCCTACCAGTTATTGTCCTCCTTTTGAAGAAATAAGTTATATGAACAACAATAATAAAGGTTATCAAAGCCCCCCTCAATAATACAACAATTCTTATCCAAGGAACAACCAAGGTTACCAACAACAATCAAAATTCAACAACAACAATTTTCAACACCAAAATCCTTATCAAAACCCCAATCCTCAAGTCCAACAACCACAAGGTGGAAGTTCAAATTTAGAGGACACCCTTACTCAATTCATGCAAGCCTCCATGGCTAATCAAAAGAGTAATGAGGCCGCCATCAAAAACCTCGAAAATCAAGTTGGGCAACTTGCTAAGCAACTAACCGAAAATCAAGCGGGACCGTATTTTTCTGCAAACACTCATGTTAATCTGAAGGAGCATTGCAAGGCCGTTGTTCTTAGAAGCAGGAAGGAGATGAGTCAACCAAAAGAGAAGAAAGATGGTGTTGTGGAGGAATGTAGTGATGAAGAGGAGGTTGTGACGAAGAAAAAAATAGAGTAAGTAGTTGAAAAGGAGTTCGATAATTTGGAAGTAGATGAAAATACACAAGTGGGGGATGAGAAAAGAAAAGATGGGAGTAAAAGAGTGAGGAAGGGAAAAGAACTGATGACACAAATTCCTACCAACATGCCTTATCCTCATGTGCCATCAAAGAGGGATAATGAGAGGCAATATGCTCGGTTCATGGACATTTTCAAACAACTTCAAATTAATTTGCCATTTTCCGAAGCACTTGAGCAAATGCCCAAATATACAAAGTTTTTGAAAGATATTCTCTCAAAGAGACGGAAGTACACGGAACTGGAAACAATTATTCTAGCGACAAATTGTAGTGCTATCATCCAACGCACTCTTCCTAAGAAAGAAGCCCATCCTATACGTGTCACTTTTCCGATCACCATTGGTAACATGTTTGTCGGGAATGGTCTAATTGATTTGGGCTCAAGCATTAACCTTATCCCTCTCTCCATTGTTAAAAGGCTTGACAACATTGATATCAAAGGAATAAGAATGACTCTACAACTAGCCGACAAATCTACCACTCACCCAATTGGGGTAGCTAGAGATGTTTTGGTAAAAGTGGACAAATTCTTCTTTCCGGTTGATTTTATTGTTATTGATATGGAAGAGGATGATGACTCTCCTTTGATTCTTGGCCGCCCATTCATGAAAACGGCTCGTATGATGATTGATGTGGTTGATGTTCTCATGAAAGTGAGGGTGTTAAATGAAGAAGTTACTTTCAACTTGTTTGAAGCAATGAAGCATTCAAAAGAAAAACATGATAGCTTTTGAATTGATGCTTCCGATATGGCTATTTTGGAGGTCGCAACACATATTCATGTGGACACTTCATTAGAGATAGCCTTAAGTGAAGGAGTTAACACACTCACCAGTGAAGAAGAAAGTGAGCTTGAGTAGTGTTTGAAGGAGTTAGAAGTTTTAAAGGAGTTACAACCTTGGGAGGTGGCCATTGAAGAATTGACAAGAGAGAAAAATGATAATAAAGTTGAAGTTGAATTGAAGGTGCTACCTTTGAACCTAAAATATGCCTTCTTGGATGATAGTGGAAGAAAACCGATGATTATTAGCAATGAATTGTCTTCCGATGAAGAATCTCGTTTGGTAGAGGTGCTCAAGAAAAATCAAGAGGCTTTGGGGTGGGTTCTTTCTGATTTAAAGGGAATAAACCCATCTTATTATATGCACAAGATCCTTATGGAAGATGACTTCAAAGTGGTGGCACAACCTCAATGCCGGTTAAACCCAACAATGAAAGAGGTGGTTAGGAAGGAAGTAGTAAAACTACTTGATGTGGGGATGATTTACCCGATTTCGGATAGCCCTTGGGTGAGTCCCGTTCATGTAGTACCAAAGAAAGGAGGCATAACCGTTGTTAGAAATGAAAAGAATGAGCTCATACCAACAAAAGCTATGACGGGATGACATATGTGTATAGACTATAGGCGTTTGAACACGGCTACTAGAAAAGATAGTTTCCCACTACCGTTCATGGATCAAATTCTTGAGAGGTTATCCAGGAAAAAGTACTATTGTTTTTTGGATGGGTATTCGGGCTACAACCAAATTGAGGTTGACCCGGCGGACCACGAGAAGACGACATTCACATGTCCGTTTGGAATTTTTGCGTATAGGAAAATGTCCTTTGGGTTGTGTAATGCGTCGACAACTTTCCAATGGTGTGTAAAAGCTATCTTTTTTGATTTGATTGAAAAGACAATGGAAGTTTTTATGGATGATTTTTCGGTGTTTGGAGCGTCATTCTATTTGTTCTTGAGGATTTTAGAAGAAGTGCTTGAGAGGTGTGTGAAGACGAACTTGGTCCTAAATTGGGAAAAATGCCATTTTATGGTGAAATAAGGGACTGTGCTTGGACACAATGTGTCTTCGAGAGGTTTAGAGGTAGACAAGACAAAGGTGGAATTTATCTCAAAGTTGCCGCCTCCAATAAATGTGAAAGGAATACGGAGCTTTTTGGGTCATGTGGGGTTCTATAGGAGATTTATCAAAGACTTTGCTAAAGTGGCCAAGCCACTTAACAATTGTTGAACAAAGACCAGGTATTTCTCTTTAACGAACCTTGTCTTTTATCATTCCAAATTTTGAAAGAAAACCTAGTGACCGCTCCAATAATCATAGCACCTAATTGGACTTGTGATTTTGAACTTATGTGTGATGCTAGTGATTATGCTATTGGAGAGGTACTTCGGCAAAGAAAAGAAAAAAGTTTTCCATGCTTATGCTAGAAAAGTGCTTAATGAAGCACAAGTGAATTATGCCACAACTGAAAAAGAATTGCTAGCGATAGTGTATGCGCTTGAAAAATTCCGTTCATACTTGATCGGTTCAAAGGTTGTTGTTTACACCGACCATGCCGCAATAAAGTTTCTGCTCAACAAACCAGATTCTAAGCAAGGGCTTATCCGATGGATCCTCCTCCTTCAAGAATTTGATTTAGAAATAAAAGATAAGAAGGGATCGGAAATTTTGGTGGCAGATCACTTGTCGCGGCTAGTCAATGTGGACATAACCAAGAAGTAAAATGAGATCCGAGAAGAATTTCCGGATGAAAAACTGTATATGGTGCAAGTTAGGCCTTGGTATGTCGATTTTGCTAATCATAAGGCAACGGGCTGGATACCCGAAGACCTAACTTGGAACCAAAAGAGGAAATTCTTGGCGGATGCCCAATACTACGTATGGGATGAACCGTATCTTTTCAAGGTTTATAGGGATAATTTGTTGAGGAGGTGTGTGACTAGCGATGAGGCTAACAATATACTTTGGCATTGTCATAATTCTCCGTATGGAGGGTGTAACACCCCAAAATTTTCCCTCTAAATTATTACTATCTAACTGGATTTATGCTTCACATTCGTCTACACTTACGATCATACATTTGCATCAAATTCCTAAGGTGCGGGACCAAGGGTTGCCCAGTGATTCAAGTTTTCCGTAGCCAAAGGATCCAGTCGAGTATTGCATCCAAGATAAAGTAAGAGATGAATCAAGGTCTTGTTTCCTATGATGGTTTCGCTAATATTCATTAAAGATGGTGATTAGGGCTCTCATGACAAGGACATATTGGTATTCATGATATAAGGAACTCGGTACTTAATGTTTTTTTTAGATTGAAGCTGAGGATTCATTAAGAATATAGGTTTAATTTGGATGTGAAGGTCAATATGATTTAGACATGTTAATGTTTGGTCAGATGGATTTATCGGAATTCAAACTATACTTCATACCCTTCTTCTAATTCCACATTGGGATTTCTCTTTATTATTTTTTCGTGTCATGAATAATTTTTCCTGATCAAGTTAACAAAACCCATTCATTCATTTCTACCAATCCAAAGGCCAACCCATACCATGTTTTTTGGAGTTCAATTAATCCTAAACTTTGTCCAATATCCAAGGCCCACGTTGTTATCCAAAGAAAAAAAAACATCTGCATCCACACATTATTAACCATTTCTCTAAAAACTTCTAAAGTCCATTTTTATAGCCCAAATTCACTTTCAATTACCACTTCAAAACCATTAACCAATTCCTAAACCCACCTTTTCTCATCCAAAATTCATTATTACTTCTTAACATCTAATTCCAAATTCAGTCCAATTTCATACTTAAATTCATCTTTATAATTAAACCCAAGTCCCATTGTAAACCCAAACTTTTTTTTTCATTACATTTTTTATTTTAGTAATTACCCAAGAACCTATTGTTAAAAAAACATTACACATAAGGCTTATAGAAAATTCTGTTTCTTAATAAAAAAAATGGCAGCAAAGAATTCTAACAAAAATAAACATTTATTACAAAAGTTCAAGAGAAAATCAGAAGAAAAAAAACTCCAACTGATAACAGGTTTACAAACTCAAATAATCAGTTACAACAAAAAACTTCCTAACAGAAGAAACCAAAATTCAGTTACAAGTAAAAATAATTACATACAAATTGACATCAGAAAATTCTGCAAAAGAATACAAGAAGATTCTACAAGAACTCTCTAACAAAAGTTATTTCTCATCAATCTTTCTTCTTCTGCAACAATCTCCACCACTTCCACCATATTCTTCACTCCTCCATTCTTCAATCTCTCTGCATCATTCATCACCTTCTTTTCAACTCTTCAACCAGAATCATCTCCAACTCTAAACTTCTTGTTCTTCATCTTCCACCCTCACGAATCTTCAACAACCTGCAACAGGAAACGACTTCATCAATCGTCCTCAACCAACTATCCACCACAACAAAGAACAAGATCAGAAAACAAGCAAATGAAATAACAGAATGAGAAAATCATCCATCTCTTCCTCTCTCTCGAGGTATTCTTCAGCTTCAGGGATTATCAATCCTCAAAACCTCCAATCTTCAAATAGTCAACATCTTTATCGACTTCTTCTTCATGATCAGAAGAAAACTATCTTCAATCTTCTTCATTGATCCCATTAACCTTCAAAATACTTAAATTTGCAAACTTACCATAACATCAGTATCACTTCAAGAAAAGAAAACTCAGAATTTCAGAAAGAGGAAAGATGAGGAGATCGAGAAATCGTACCTGAGCGGAGTTCTAATCGGAGTTCTTCATGGTCCTCAATCTTTCATATGCGAGAACCTGCAACTCTCCGTGACACAACCCTATTCATACCTTCGTAAATCACTGACACACCGTCGATCTCCAACATTCAACATCACCTTCAATATAACCAGCAAGATAAAGAACGAATCAACAATCAACCTCAAATTCACATTGAGGCAGAAGAGAGTCGACGAACGAATCCTCTTCAATCTCCCTTAAGTCGAAATCTACAGAATGTATGGTTTCACAACAAACATACACTACGAACACACAGAAGTGAATAAGTATTATAATAAACAAATTGCAAGAAAACCGAACCTTCATCAATCCAACATAATAAGGATTTCAGATCAAAAGAAGATCGAAGGGGCAAACGGAATCGAAGAAGCTGAAGGATTCACACCAAATATTGTGGCGGTGTCTTCAAGGTAGTACGTAGCATTTCCTTTGGAGTTCGATTGAGGAACAACGAGATGGACATGGAGTTTAACGAATGAGGGAAGAGGAACAACGTCGACGAAGGTTTCCTTGTGCCCGGCGATGTGAAACGGCCATGGCTGAGAGAAGAGTATCCGATAATGAGAAAGGCGAACGGAGATTCCATCGAAGCAACATAGGCTAAGGTTTTTGTAGTCGGTGTGGTGGTGCGACAACGTTCCAACGATGCGATTCACAATGAAGTGGAGGTTGAAGGTGGCGTCGGTTTGAACGGAGGAGGTCCAACGGGGGTCTGCTAGGGTTTGTGAAGAAGAGGAAGAACGTGTTTTGGAGGTTTGAAATTTTCTCTTTTTCTTAATTTATAAACTTTTGATTTCTGGGTTTTTATTATTGAGAGAATTAATGGGAATTCATAAAAGCTAACTAAGGCCACCGTTAAAAAATTAAAATCTCATTAATCAACCATTTTTGGTGTTTTTTTGAGGAGATAATGATAAGATTCTTGTTTTGGTGGTCCACTCCGGCAGTGACACTTGTCACCGTCCGGTAGGACCACCGAATTTTATTCCCACATGCGCCTGATCACCATAACAATCTTGTATCGCCACCTTACAACTCATTATCATATCATTGTTATCACTCTTGTTATCAGACAACCAAGAATGAGTCAAAAAAATTGACTGAGGGCCTATGCAATACACTCTCAGCTCCCAGCACATTGGGCCTAGACGAACGTTATTCGCACCCCCATTGTTAAGCCCACCCATTATTTTAACTAGAAAAAGTCTTTATTCTCACCCCCCTCTATTTTCTTTCTTTTTATTTTTTCTGTTTCATGCCTTTTCAATTTAAATCCATAAAAAATACTAAAATTCATAATAAAATTCTCCAAAAATTATAGTAGCCTTTTAACTCATTTTAGAAATTTTTTAAATTTTTACATTCTGAGTTTTGTCCTTTTTCAATTTAATTTCGATTTTCTATTTAATTAGTGTTATATTGAATTCTTTCATGAACACTTTATTTTGTACATTTTAGTTCTCCTACTTCCTGTTTGATTTTTGTCCCATTATTTTTGCTAGGATTAGAGGACTAATAGTAGAACTCGGAATAATTTTTGTTATATTTTTAGGCCATTTTATCCACTGTTTTGATAGTGTTGTTTATGAAAAATGGTGATTAGATCTTAGGTAGATTTAAGTGACCATTTCACATAGTTAGATTATGAATTTTAGGATATTTTTTAACACAACATTATAGTCAGGTTAGGGACCTTAGGGAATTAATTTCACATTTTTCTAGGACTTTTACTATTTTTTTAGTGCATTGATTTTAGTCAATTTTTCCATTGTAAATCCACCTAGTTTAGCTTAGGATTTTATGGTGCATTAAGACTTAGATTAATTAAACTTGATCTTAGAATATTAGAAGGTCTTAGTGTGGTTTAGCTACTGATTTTAGAATGTTGATATCATGCAAGATCCTTTAGTTTTAGGACTTAGGCTTAGAAACCGTTCAAGTGTGTTTAGATGAAGCGATTAGCCTTTATATTTGTTTTATGTGCTTTATGTGCATTTTAGAAATTCTTGCAAATTTTTACACCTTAATTCATTTTGGCCATATTTTTGCATCCTCATCTTCATTTCATTTACTAACAATTTTCTTTTTGTGCAAGGTATTTTTCGAGGATTCGCTTATGGATTTGGATTACATTCTTTTCATTTTGCTTTGATATTCTTTATGGTTTATACTTTGTGATGTAATAGTTATAACTTTATATGTGATACCTATAATTAGGATAGAAAAGATAAAATGAAGCGTTAGATAACCAATTTCCAAAAATAAAGAAAAGGAGTTATTCGACCCAAAATCTAAGAATTTCAAATGAATAAATAAATATATTTTCATCTGACATTAAGATCCCTCGATTATCACTGCTCCATTCCAATACACCCAAAAGCAAGCCTTTTATGTTGCACACCATAAGTCGTGCGTCTCAGCACCACGCAACCGACCCACCCGATCCATCGTTTCATCTCGTTTTTAGTCTAATATCAGCTTAGGTAGCTTTAAATCTTCAAGCTTCACTAACCATAGTTCACCATTAAAACTCAATTAACTTAGGGTAAAGTCTAGTTTCCCTTAGAGTTTTTCCTTTCTCAATTTGAGTCTCACTTCTCACCTTTAAAGAAAAAGCAAAAACATTTAAAAGGAAAGTAGGTACAATACACCAAGAGTCTTAAGCTATATGAGAAATGATTAGTAGAGGTCTCCTCCACTCTTCTAGAATGCTTTACAAACGTTCCATTGGGGGCGATCTTGGAAAGTATTATCTCCTGTATCATAGCCTTTAGTGTTGTACCCGCGACAAACAATAAATTCAAAACACTTCTCATAAAAGACAACAAACCAACAAGACATCACGTCTTCTCTTCTCATCTTATTCTTTGCGGACGAATGCGACTTTCCTCAACAGTTCAAATAGAAATACGGTAAACATCCTCGAGTCAGAGTCGGTAACACCTGAGCTAGAGCTATGGCAACGTCATCTTAAAAAACACAAGCAAATTTCTGCCTTAGTTAGACGAACTACGGCGACTCTGATCCTCATTTTCCCGATGAGGTACGTAGACAGTGGGGTAGGGCCCATTCGAGCACAATTTAATTTTCCCTACAATTCCCTCTTTCTTTCCATTTCTCTTTCCCAGATCCTTTTCTCATTTCAGTACCAGTTCCAGTTAGCAACTCTTTCGTTCAAACAACATCTTATTTCTCACCCTTTGAAACAGACTTACAAGCGTGGATCCCATCGGGTATGGCGGACGAATTGGGGTGCTAATACATTCCCAATTCATAACCGACTTCCGGACCTAGATCTTTGGTTCGCAGGGCCTCGTCCTTTCCTTCTTCCTTAGGTTTGTGCAACATTACCTTTCCCATTCCTTCGGGATAAAAATGCCTGGCTGGCGACTCTACCTTTTCCGCGCCACTTTCGCGTTTGTACTAGGATGAAAATCCCGGGAGCGACAGCTGGCGACTCTGCTGGGGATCGAACCCAGAATCTCTGGTTTCCCCTTTGAGAGTCAACCCTAGCGCTTGTCTATTTCTGTTTTCTTTGGGTGTTTATTCGTTTGTTGTTGTGTTTTAGTTTAGCTTTACTGTTTTGTTTACAGTTTATCGCTTTACTTTACAACTTTATTTACAGCTTTTTACACTTTACTATTAATGTTACATATACTGGCATACACTGTACTGGTTGTTCTGGTTTTCCTTGGCGGGATGGGATTATAGTGAGATAAGACAAATACTCGGCTTGAGTATAGACATAGGATTAAGAGTGGGCAGTCGTGTGGCTTGCGTGGTCTTGAGCACGTGTAGTTTTCACGAGTCCCATGCCCAGATCAGGCTCTCTTGGGATATGTTCTATACTGCCTAGGAATACCATAGAATGTTCCCACCTGAGCTGCTAACACTGGGAACCGATCATCGAGGACCTTAGTGGAAACTACCCTCTCCAGTGGTGACAGTGGCAGACCACATTTTGTGGAAAACCCATTCGCACCCGAGGGCCCACTGGGAAGTTACAGAGGATAACCATGTTCTCTCATAGGAACCCGATTAAAGAAAATTGTCGTATGACGGTAGTATTGTACCCTTCAGGATAAATGTACTATTGTTTCTCGACTTCAGTGCTTAAAGCCGGGAACTTATGAGGGATGCTTGTTTTCGCTGACTTAGCTGAGACCTCCCTGAGTAGTACATAATGCCAAACCAATTCCCTGATTTGGTCATGAGCCGTTTCTCAGAAATGGCGAACTTATTATTGATGCTCATCTTTGAGAGTCCGTGATGTTGACCCGTAGTAGCACACTCGTGAGATTGGAAGGGGTTTACAGGTTTTCAGGACAATTAACCTTCAACCTACCTTGTTCCTGATACTTGGGTTTTATTTTGACACATACTTGTGATCTGGTATTCTTGACAATCGATATTCAGGCCAATCAGAAGGCAGTACAATAATGCTCAGTATATGCCACAGTGATCACATGCCATTGCATTGCATCACATTTTCAGCATACTTGCATTCCTAACGCATGTTTATTCATTTGCAGGGTTGCATATCACATCCTTGATTCCAGTTGTGGGTATTGTTCCACGAGCATGGAGTCCAAGAAAAAGACCAAGTGTATTATCTCCTACAAGGTTTATCAGCCTATTATGAAGGAAATCCTCAAAGTGAAAGCCTTAGCTCCTCCAGAAGTTCTCAATGTCTTCAAGTAGGATTACTGGTGGATTTTGTATTTCATAGAGCCCATCAGTGACTACGCTTTCAGAGGGAGGCACACCTTGCTACAGTTTTATGATCCATACCTTAGATGTTTCATACTTTCTGACTTCGTATTGGCACCTACATTAGCGGAGTACTCGAGCATCCTGAGAGTTTCCGTGAAGGACTGTGCACCATTCTTTGGGTCCAAGATTGACCCCGACTTCAAAGATGTAGCAACTGCTCTTTATTTGAGCAAGTCATTATTGGAAGACCGGATTGATAGCAAAGGAGGCTTCCATATCATTTGAGTTTCTTGTTAGATGAGGCTACTAAAGCAGCTGAAGCAAAAAGTTGGAGTACCTTCAATGCGATCCTAGCTTTGTGTATCTATGGAATCACTTTGTTCCCGAACATGCCGAACTTTGTGGATGTTGATGCTATTCACATTTTCATAGCAAAGAATATTGTTCCTACTCTCTTAGGAGATCTCTACCACTCTGTGCATTATAAGAATGAGAAGCAAAGGGGTGGAATGTTGAATTGTTGTGCGACTGTATTCTATAAGTGGTTCACATGCTTTCTTCCATAATCAGGGGCTTTTGAGAGGACGAAGAACTCACTTGAATGGTCGGAGAGACTGATGGGCTTGCAAGCAAAGGACATTGTCTAGGTTAATCAGGGTTTGCGGTGAATTGACATTCTTCATAGTTGCGGAGGATTCCCTAATGTTCCATTGATCGGGAGGAAATGGGAAATTAATTATAACCCTTCCCTCACGGTTAGATAGTTCGGGTACGCCTTGAAGGAACCACCAACGGCTGTGGACATCACAGAGTCCTTATACTTCCAATCAATAGATGGGTTCGAGATTGCTCAGAAAGCTTCCAATGCTTGGCATAGTCGAAAAACAAAAGGGAAGAAGACTTTGGGAGTGGGGGATTGCCGAATCTATCCACCGTTTGCATGATGGCTAAGAGAACGGGTTGAACTGTTACTGTTGCCATTTGGGCCTGTGCCTCTTCTATATCCCATGGTCATTGAACAACCTACCATAGTTAGCATTGAAGAGTTCAACAAGGTGAAGACGGAAAGAGACAGGTTGTTAAAGGATAATGCACAGTTGAGTCAAGAGCTTGCTAAGGCTAATCACGCCAAACTTAAGATTAAGTGGAAAGCTCAAGAAGATGCTGAGAAGTATGCTATCGCAAGGAAGCAGTGTGAAGTTGAGTTAGCTCGGTATGCGAGGTTCGAGTTTGCTACTAGGAGTTCTTCCAAGGAACATATTGACACTAGAAGGCAACTGGATCAAAAGACCTTGATGTTCGAGAACATGAAGAAGATGCATGCTGCTTACAGGATCAAAATAGAGGTACAAGATAAGGTTCAAGCTGAAAGGATCACGAGTAAGCTAAAGGAGAAAGATGAAGAGATGGCCGGTAAGTTGAAAGAAAAGGATGCAGAACTTGCTAGGGACCAAGAGGAAGCTGCTTATTACAAGCGGATGATGATCTACTATCAGAAGAAGCTGAAGAGGGTTGAGGACAACCAGGTGCAGACGAAGGAATTGGTAGAAGTTCCAAAGGCCAGACCGATCGTTGAATCAGACTTAGATAGAGGATCACATTGACAAAAACATCTTTATGTTTGCTTGTATGTTGTGGGATTACCATCAGGACTGTTGATGGAATCTTTTTATCATTTCACTTATGTTTAAGGTCCATGTTTTGTGTGTTTTGACTATATCAACAAGTGCTTATCATTAAAAGATCTCTTTACTATCATTCGGTGTGCTCTCGCTTTGTGATCACCGACACATCTGGCACGTTTTCAAAACACGTTGGTCTTCATATTCTTGGAATTGTTTGTCACGTTTTCTACCACACACACACACCTTATATTATCAACACTTCTTGTTATTTGCAGCAAACGGAGCTTTTGTCTTCATCAAACCCACAAAACTGGAATCAGGGGTGGAATGCCCTAAGAATGAATAGACATGCCAGAAGCATTCATTTCCTACATATCATATTCTTGTGTTTTTGCAGGTTATCCAGACTTTCTAACTTATTCAACCGCAGGCAATATAGCTGGTCAACGCATTCATCAATATCCGACTAAAAGAAATCGAGTAAGAATGGTTGAACGAATGCAGATTGACCTCAATAAGCTCCGGAAGAGGATGGATCAGTTCATGGAAATGATGACTGGCATGGCCCAAAACCAGGGGCGTCTTAGGTTGATGGTTGAGCAACCCAATGTGAATGCTAATACCGGAACACCGACTGAGAATGTGGATCCTAATGTTGCCCGTAACGAAGGGCCAAATCTAAATGGGACTGCGGCCCGTAATGAAGACACGCAAGAGGACCAGTTCACTCTATTGGATGTTGATATGGGTAATATGAATGAGATCAATGACCACAGGTATGAAGAGCTGGCAGAGAATATCAAGGCCATGGAATGTAAGAATTCTCTGGGCATCGATGTAACCAGTCTTGGGTTAGTGCCAGGAGTCAGAATCCCTCCTAAGTTCAAGGCGCTATCATTCGACAAGTACAACGGCAACACGTGCCCTAGAACTCACATTCATGCATATTTTGGAAGAATCTCGGCTCACACCGATGACGAGAAGCTTTAGATGCATTTCTTCCAAGATAGCTTATCTGGAACTTCATTGAGCTGGTACATGAAGCTAAGTCGGGTCTCTATTCGAAGCTGGAAAGATTTAGCTTAAGCTTTTCTCAAGCAGTATCAATATAATATTGATATGGCTCCAAACCGCACTCAGTTGTAGAACTTGTCTCAAGGACCTAAGGAAAGTTTTAAGCAGTATGCCCAGAGGTGGCGTGAGCTGGATGCACAAGTTTAACCCCCGTTGCTGGATCGGGAAATGGACGAAATGTTTATGGGCACCTTGATAGGTGTTTACTTGGATCGTCTGGCCACTTGCCCGTCCATCGGTTTTGCTGATATCTTCATCGCTGGAGAAAGGATAGAAAACTTCCTGAAATTAGGAAAGATTCAGGATGGAAGCAGTGCTAGTTCTTCTGGTGTGAAAAAGCCTTTTAGCTATGGTCAAAGACGAAGAGAAGGCGAGACAAATGATGTGTATAGAGGCCGAGACAGAGGTCATTCTCAAGGTTACTACCAAGCAGCTGCAGTGACTATTACGCCACAGGTTCAACAACATCCTCAAGGTCAGCAACAACGGGCACAAAGACCATTTCAGGAAAGAACAAGAGCGAGGAACCGCAAACTCGATCCTATCCCATGCCCATATACTGTATTGCTTCCATAGCTGTCGAAGTTAAACATGGTCGAGCTTCGTACCATGAGAGCTCCTTCTCCTGACAATTTGCCTCTGAATTTTGATGCAAATGCCAGATGCGAGTTCCATTCGGGTGCTCAGGGGCACAATATTGAGAAGTCTTAGGCTTTTCAGAACAAGGTACATGACCTAATTAACTCCAAGGCGATCAATTTCGCTCCTCGCCCAAATTTACTCCAAAATCCAATGCCTAATCACGGTGGAGCCGGAACAAATAAGGATGTCACGCTTGTTTTACTAGATGGTCTGCGTTAAGTTGAAATCTTCGAGTTAATCACCCAGGACGCCAAGGTATTCATGAAGTAAATAAAGCCAACAGTATTCAAATACTTGTAGTCGTGGAAACAATTTGTCTTCCCTTTTTGCTTTTTCATCCCTATTGATGGGAACTACGTTGCTCTGATTCTTCATTGGTATTGAATTAATGAAGATACGTAGGCAGAAGATCGTCAGGTCTTTCTGAGCAACCTTATAAGACAACTTTACTCTCCAGCTTCACTATTTCCTTCAGACATCTTGTATCAGGGTCAGAATAACTAGAAGAAGAGGTATAATTGCCATGGTTGGGTATACGGCTGCAACTTGAAGATTTCAAGTCTGTGAAAGAGCAATTGATCACTGAAAGTATCCAAGACTGACAGGTCCAGACGGAGACAAGCCTCCTCAACTACGGTAATATTCAGTTTCTTTATTGCATTTTCATTTGTAGTTTCTTTTATGTGCTAAACATTTGTCTACACGTATGAAATTTGTTTGCTTTTGAATGTTAGTAATAATAAAACTCACATGTTTCTTTTGAAGTAATTCATTCTCATTCACTTATGATTTTGCATGTTTACATCGCAATACCAATTGTCGTGCTTAAACTCTATGAAGGAGAATGACGAAACAAAAACGCAAAAATATCTAATTGTGTGCTCTCGAATAAGACCTTGTTGACGATGTACATGCTTTGTTTCAAATCCTTAAACACTGGAGATATAAGGGAGATAGACCCTCGCTAAACCCCTTGAGCCTTGAAGTAGGAGTTTCTTCTCGCACGAAAAACCCTAACATGTAACCCAGGGGCAGGGTATGTATCAGCTAGTTTGACCAAACGTTCAGTCTTTCATAAAGGAGTGCATTTGAGGATCCATTACATTCCATCATGATAATCAAGATGTCCAAAGACCGAACACCACAATGGTTATCCAAATCAAGAGGTCCAAAAACTGGAAGCCACAATGGTTATCCTTCATCGACCAAAGAATGAGGCAGTCACAACCCTCGCAAAGCAATCAATACAAACAGTGTCACACGATTTTTTCAAAAAGAAAAAAGCAAAGAGAAGTGAAAAAGCCCGCTAAGTCGAAACTTGAAAACAAACGACTTACGCAAAAGTTAGGGCATCCCTCTAGACTTCACAATCAAAGATTCACAAGAATCAGTCCAGGCAAAAGTTAAGGATAAACAAAAGAATGAAAGTGAAAAATGCAAAAAGGATTACACAAGAAAGATCCTTAAGCAAGAACAAAGTCGTGTGGCACAGACACGAAAGACCAAAGAGTGACTGACTCCAAACAATAACCTGATTGGTGCTTGAACCGATAGTAGTAATGGTTCCTCAACCAACACGAAAACCTTATGAAAGGTGAGTGCTTGTGAAAATTAGCTGAACATGGGAATGGAGAACATCACGAAGAGTGGGTGGGCACAAATAAACTTTGAGCCTATATCCTTTGTTTCTATAACCGTGAACAAGGCCACGATACAAAAGTCCTAACTGAAATAGGGTTACGTTGAGAGCATACTACCATGAGGTCGCGTTCCTGACTCCTATGAGTTGTGCTAAAAGATCCTTGTTGGTATTGCATGTACATACTTTCATTCAAAAATAATGTTGTATCTTAACCAGTGATTCGCTATAAAGGTTTGCGACCCCTTTTCAAAACTTCAAGATTTACATGTGTGTTGCATTAGAATTTCCATTCTTAGTATAAACATTTTATGCTTGCATACATTTGTTTGACATCATAAATGGTTCACATGCGGAAATTCAGTCCAGAAGCTTAAGCTTGCCAAGTTGAGAAGTCTAAAACTTCTGAAAGACATTCACGTCGAGGTGCACTTTTCCGAGAAAGCTTCATTGAGTAAAGACTTTCCCAACCAGTCATGGCAAAAGCTAGCTAATCTGGGGCAGTTACGTCGAGCAATCTCTTCAAAATTCAGCCGAACTGGGGCAATCACCTCGAGATTCAAATCCCCCAAGAAAGATTAGTCAGTCAAGTGCAAAACTATTCAGATACTCGTACTGGGGAAGGCCACCCCAAAAGCACGAGAATTCATTCTTTCCCAAAGACAGACGATCGAAAGCATTTACTTGGAGTTCAGAATACCGGTACAGTTATACTCTCAAAGAATTTCTATGGCACCCTCTTATCATAACTCTTACTGATTGAGTCTATTACCCATCTAGCAGTTGCTCGTCAAGCCAATTATCTCGTTCAGCATTTCTGACGGCTACAAACTCATCTGTGTTGACAACGGTTACCTCCTCAGCAAGGTTATTACGCCAATTCAGACAATCACAACGATACCTAAGAGTTTAAAGACACCAAGTCTTTTGTAAATCCTCTTAAAGTAAAGTCCAGGCAAAAGCAAATTATTCCCAGCACGAGATGACTTGAAATCTTTCCTCCTCAGTAGGACATGTTTCGATTTTGTTATCCCCAGCAGACAGATGGAAGTTATCCCCAATAAAGTTGCCAAACTTTTTCTCTTCAACAAGTTTCCTTGATCCTGTTCCTCAGCAGATCTAGGATGGTTCTTATTCCCCAACAGATCTCAGACAAATTTCTCTTCCCCAACAGATCTCAGAAGGTTTCATTGCTCCAGCATAGCAATAAGGATTGATAATCCCCAA
Organism: Lathyrus aphaca; assembly: GCA_963966055.1. Lineage (NCBI taxonomy): Eukaryota > Viridiplantae > Streptophyta > Magnoliopsida > Fabales > Fabaceae > Lathyrus > Lathyrus aphaca. The sequence goes on from OZ014522.1 coordinate 516,486,686, forward strand.
ACAAAGAGTTATCTTCCCACGGTGAAGTATTTCTTACAAGAGTTCACGTATTCCCAGCAACCAGCTAAACGGTCCCCTTCCCCACAGAGGTTTGAAAAATTCAGATAGACATAGAGTTCTCCTCAACAGAGCATCGACAAGACCTTTCCCCAGCTAAGTCAGAAAGTCGTCGATCCCCCAGCGGGGTTATGGGTGAGATTCAATCCCTTAGTAGTTGTGATATCCCCAAACAGATTCCTCAAATCTAAAGTCCAATTTATTTTGGCAAAGGTGATAATTCGGGACAGATGAATTATTCACACTCTTCTCCAGCAGAGATGTTATCCCCGCTGGGCTTCTCGAGATCGAATTCGCGATCATTGCATTCTAAGACAAATCAGCAGGGACTTATTATTTCCGCATCAGAAACTCCCTTTGCACTTGCGTCATTTCATTGACATGTTGAAGACATATCATCCCTAGTGTCATGGGGCATCATGTTGTGCAATTCAACGTATGCGTACCCAGCATAATCCAAGTTTGATATCTTGTAAAGTCCAGCCACAGACTGGCCAAAGTCCATCTTTGGGTAGCAAATTCTAAAAGTCCAGCCACAGACTGACCAAAGTCCATCTTCCGGTGGCAAATTTCTAAAGTCCCCGCAGTGGACAAAAGTATCCCACAGTGAGCAAAACTCTAGCCACAGACTAGCCAAAGTCCATCTTCGGGTGGCAAATTTCTAAAGTTCTCCGCAGTGGGCAAAAGTCTCCCACAGTGAGCAAAAGTCCAGCCACAGACTGGCCAAAGTCCATCTTCGGGTGGCAAATTTCTAAAGTCCCCCGCAGTGGGCAAAAGTCTCCCACAGTGAGCAAAAGTCCAGACACAGACTGACCAAAGTCCATTTTCGGGTGGAAAATTTCTTAAGTCCCCCGCAGTGGGCAAAAGTCTCCCGTAGTGAGCAAAAGTCCAGCCACAGACTGGCCAAAGTCCATCTTCGGGTGGCAAATTCTTAAAGTCCACCCGCAGTGTGGTGAAGTAGCTGAAGTCCAACCGCAGATTGGCAAAAGTCCGTCCTCAGGGTGGAAAATTTCCAAAAGTCTCCCGAAGTGAGCAAAGGTCCACCCACAGTGTGGCAGAATATCCAAAGTCCACCCGTAGTGTGGCAAATTATCCAAAGTCCACTCACAGTGTGGCAAATTATCCAAAGTCCACCCGCAGTGTGGCGAAGTATTTAAAGTCCAACCATAGATTGGCAAAAGTCCGTCCTCAGGGTGGCAAATCGTATCATGAATTCCAACCGTAGATTGGCAAAAGTCCATCCTCAGGGTGGCAAAATATCTTAAAATTCGATCGCAAATTGGTGAAAGTCCACCCGCAGTCGGGCAAGTCGTTAGTCGCCTGACTCCATCCGATAATACACTATTAAGGCATAGTTACAGCCTATCAAAGTCCACCCGCAGTGTGGCAAGTCAGTAGCCATCTGAAATTACTCAAAAGGCATCCCTTGTTTACTATTCTTCCCATCATAATTATATTCAAGCAGAGTTCATTCGGTTGAGTTTATTTCCTTGTTCTTCTGCCACAAAGTGCAAATTTTCTGGTTGTTTCTGGGGTTCAATCCCTGCATACCTCAAATGTCTGAAAGCTACTGCTATCATCCATTCACGTCCACAGTGATTGAATAGGGGCAGCTGTAACACCCCAAAATTTACCCTCTAAATTATTACTATCAAACTGGATTTATGATTCACATTCGTCTACACTTACGATCGTACATTTGCATCAAATTCCTAAGGCGCGGGACCAAGGGTTTCCTGGTGATTCAAGTTTTCCGTAGCCAAAGGATCCAGTCGAGTATTGCATTCAAGATAAAGTAAGAGATGATTCAAGGTCTTGTTTCCTATGCTGGTTTCGCTAATATTCATTAAAGATGGTGATTAGGGCTCTCATGACAAGGACATATTGGTATTCATGATATAAGGAACTGGATACTTCTTAATGTTTTTTTTAGATTGAAGTTGAGGATTCATTAAGAATATAACTTTAATTTGGATGGGAAGGTCGATGTGATTTAGGCATGTTAATGTTTGGTCAGATGGATTTATCGGAATTCAGATTATACTTCATACCCTTCTTCTAATGCCACATTGGGATTTCTCTTTATTATTTTTTCGTGTCATGAATAATTTTTCCTGATCAAGTTATCAAAACCCATTCATTCATTTCTACCAATCCAAAGGCCAACCCATACCATTATTTTTGGAGTTCAATTAATCCTAAACTTTGTCCAATATCCAAGGCCCACGTTGTTATCCAAAAACCAATCCAAAGAAGAAGAAAAACATTTGCATCCACACATTATTAACCATTTCTCTAAAAAATTCTAAAGTCCATTTTTATAGCCCAAATTCACTTTCAATTACCACTTCAAAACCATTAACCAATTTCTAAACCCACCTTTTCTCATCCAAAATTCATTATTACTTCTTAACATCTAATTCCAAATTCAGTCCAATTTCATACTTAAATTCATCTTTATAATTAAACCCAAGTCCCATTGTAAACCCAAACTTTTTTTTCATTACATTTTTCATTTTAGTAATTACCCAAGAACCTATTGTTAAAAAAACATTACACATAAGGCTTATAGAAAATTTTGTTTCTTAATAAAAAATGGCAGCAAAGAATTCTAACAAAAAGAAACATTTATTACAAAAGTTCAAGAGGAAATCAGAAGAATAAAAACTCCAACTGATAACAGGTTTACAAACTCAAATAATCAGTTACAACAAAAAACTTCCTAACAGAAGAAACTAGAATTCAGTTACAAGCAAAAATAATTACATACAAATTGACATCAGAAAATTCTGCAAAAGAATACAAGAAGATTCTACAAGAACTCTCTAACAAAAGTTATTTCTCATCAATCTTTCTTCTTCTGCAACAATCTCCACCACTTCCACCATATTCTTCACTCCTCCATTCTTCAATCTCTCTGCATCATTCATCACCTTCTTTTCAACTCTTCAACCAGAATCGTCTCCAACTCTAAACTTCTTTTTCTTCATCTTCCACCCTCACGAATCTTCGACAACCTGCAACAGGAAACAACTTCATCAATCGTCCACAACCAACTATCCACCACAACAAAGAAAAAGCTCAGAAAACAAGCAAATGAAATAACAGAATGAGAAAATCATCCATGTCTTCCTCTCTCTCTCTCTCTCTCTCTCTCTCTCTCGAGGTATTCTCAATCCGCAAAACCTCTAATCTTCAAACAATCAACATCTTTATCGGCTTCTTCTTCATGATCAGAAGAAAAGTATCTTCAATCTTCCTCATTGATCCCATTCACCTTCAAAATACTTAAATCTGCAAACTTACCACAACATCAGTATCACTTCAAGAAAAGAAAACTCATAATTGCAGAAAAAGGAAAGATGAGGAGATCGAGAAATTGTACCTGAGCGGAGCTCAAATCGGAGTTCTTCATGGTCCTTAATCTTTCATATGCGAGAACCTGCAACTCTCCGTGACACAACCCTCTTCATACCTTCGTAAATCACTGACACACCATCGATCTCCAACATTCAACATCACCTTCAATATAACCAGCAAGATAAAGAACGAATCAACAATTAAACTCAAGTTCACATTGAGGCAGAAGAGAGTCGAAGAACGAATCCTCTTCAATCTCCCTCAAGTCGAAATATACAGAATGTATGGTTTCACAACAAACACACACTACGAACACACAAAAGTGAATAAGTATTAGAATAAACAAATTGCAAGAACATTGAACCTTCATCAATCCAACATAATAAGGATTTCAGATCAAAAGAAGATCGAAGGGGCAAACGGAATCGAAGAAGCTGAAGGATTCACACCAAAAATTGTGGCGGTGTCTTCAAGGTAGTACATAGAATTTCCTTTGGAGTTCGATTGAGGAACAACGAGATGGACATGGAGTTTCACGATTGAGGGAAGAGGAACAACGTCAACGAAGGTTTCCTTGTGTCCGACAATGTGAAAAGGCCATGGCTGAGAGAAGAGTATCCGATAATGAGAAATGCGAACAGAGATTCCGTTGAAGCAACATAGGCCAAGGTTTCTGTAGTCTGTGTCGTGGTGCGACGGCATTCCAACGATACGATTCACAATGAAGTGGAGGTTGAAGGTGGCGCCGGTTTGAACGGAGGAGGTCAAACGGGGGTCTGCTAGGGTTTGTGAAGAAGAGGAAGAACGTGTTTTTGAGGTTTGAAATTTTCTCTTTTTCTTAATTTATAAACTTGTGATTTATGGGTTTTTATTATTGAGAGAATTAATGGGAATTCATAAAATCTAACTAATGTCACCGTTAAAAAAATTAAAATCTCATTAATCCCTCATTAATCAACCATTTTTGGCGTTTTTTTGAGGAGATAAGGATAAGATTATTATTTTGGTGGTCCACTCCGGCGTTGATACTTGTCACCGTCCGGTAGGACCACCAGATTTCATTCCCACATGCGCCTCCTCACCATAACAATCATGTATCGCCACCTTACAACTCATTATCATATCATTGTTATCACTCTTGTTATCAGACGGCCAAGAATGAGTCAAAAAAATTGACTGAGGGCCTATGCAATACACTCTCAGCTCCCAGCACATTGGGCCTAGACGAACGTTATCCGCACCCCCATTTGTTAAGCCCATACATTATTTTAACTAGAAAAAGTCTCTATTCTCACCCCCTCTATTTTCTTTCTTTTTATTTTTTTTGTTTCATGCCTTTTCAATTTAAATCCATAAAAAATACTAAAATTCATAATAAAATTCTCCAAAAATTATAGTAGCCTTTTAACTCATTTTAGAAATTTTCTACATTTTTACTTTCTGATTTTTGTCATTTTTCAATTTAATTTCGATTTTCCATTTAATTAGTGTTATATTGAATTCTTCCATGAACATTTTATTTTATACATTTTAGTTCTCCCACTTCCTTTTTGATTTTTGTCTCATTATTTTTGCTAGGATTAGAGGACTAATAGTAGAACCCGGAATAATTTTTGTTATATTTTTTAGGCCATTTTATCCACTGTTTTGATATTGTTGTTTATGAAAAATTGTGATTAGATCTTAGGTAGATTTAAGTGACCATTTGACATAGTTAGGTTATGAATTTTTAGGATATTTTTTAACACAACATTATAGTCAGGTTAGGGACCTTAGGGAATTAATTTCACATTTATTCCAGGATTTTACTATTTTTTAGTGCATTGATTTTAGCCAATTTTTCCATTATAAATCCACCTAGTTTAGCTTAGGAATTTATGGTGCATTAAGACTTAGATTAATTAAACTTGATCTTAGAATATTAGAAGGCCTTAGTGTGGTTTAGCTATTGATTTTAGAATGTTGATATCATGCAAGATCCTTTAGTTTTAGGACTTAGGCTTAGAAATCGTTCAAGTGTGTTTACATGAAGCGATTAACCTTTATATTTGTTTTATGTGCTTTATGTGCATTTTAGAAATTCTTGCAAATTTTTACACCTTAATTCATTTTGGCCATATTTTTGCATCCTCATCTTCATTTCATTTACTAACAATTTTCTTTTTGTGCAAGGTATTTTTCGAGGATTCGCTTATGGATTTGGATTATATTCTTTTCACTTTGCTTTGATATTCTTTATGGTTTATACTTTGTGATGTAATAGTTAGAACTTTATATGTGATACCTATAATTAGGATAGAAAAGATAAAATGAAGCATTAGATAACCAATTTCCAAAAATAAAGAAAATGAGTTATTCGACCCAAAATCGAAGAATTTCAAATAAATAAATAAATATATTTTCATGTGACATTAGGATCCCTCGATTATCATCGCTCCATTCCAATACACCCAAAATCAAGCCTTGTATGTTGCACACCATAAGTCGTGCGTCTCAGCACCATGCAACTGACCCACTCGATCCATTGTTTCATCTCATTTACGATTCATACACGTTTTCACCCACCATGACGTAGGAGGACCGCATTATCTACTATTAATTTTTGTACTCACGTTTCTAGTCTAATATCAGCTTAGGTAGATTTAATTATTTCAAGCTTCACTAACCATAGGTCACCATTAAAACTCAATTAACTTAGGGTAAAGTCTAGTTTCCCTTAGAGTTTTTCCTTTCTCAATTTGAGTCTCACTTTTCACCTTTAAAGAAAAAGCAAAAACATTTAAAAGAAAAGTAGGTACAATACTTTTGCACCCCAAAATTTGCCCTCACAAGATAAGACTTTGTGTACTAAGAGGTTCACAAGGTTCACAAGATTCACAAAACATTTCATGAGGTTCACAAGGTTCACAATTGGTTGACAAGTTTGACAATTCCCTCAGACAATGCATCCTCCTAAGCAATGCATCCTAAACTAGGGTTTTGACTTTCATCAGGCTAAATGGACTTATAAGACTTCAAGTGAGCTTCATAGCATCCTATATGTATTCAAGAATCCCCATGTCAAGTTTCAGAACTTTCCCAAAAGATTTGCTCAGTCAGATGATCAGATAGGTCAAAATCAGTCAAAGTAGTTAAAAAGTCAAACTGAGGTCAACTGTGGTCAAACCAAAGTCAAACTTCATGATTTTTTGCCAACATCAAGTATATGAAGTAAAATTCATCATTTGATCAAGGTTTGATCATGATTCATCAAGGAGATTTCAGATCATCAAGAATCAGGAGTTTCTAAATTAGGGTTTTCACATGAAAAGTCAACTAAACTTTGACCAGCCATAACTTTCAAATGCTTCATCAAAAATTTTCCATCCAAAGCCCATTTTGAAGGAAATTGAATTCTCTACAACTTTATGTCTCACAAGCCAAACCCAAAGATGCTTCATTTGGAAGGTATGAGCTAAGACATTATAGGTCCTTTTAAAAGTCAACAAAAAGTCAACAACTTCCAAAGAGCATAACTTGAGAATGGTAAAAGATATGGACATGAAACCAAAGAGGTTGGTTAGAGGACTCTTTAAGCTTTCCAAAAGGTCCAAGAACACCTTCATAACATTAAAATTGAAGGATTTGTGTCCTTGCAAAGTTGGGAAATTTTTGGGAAGTTTATGAAGCAAATAAGGCCTTAAAACCAATTTTTGCTAAATGAGCCCACCAAATTGCCATCCAATCTTTACAAAAACACCAAGCACAACCCAACCCATACAATTTCTGATTTTTTACATTTTATTTAATATTTATTTGAATTTTATTCATTAAAATACATATTAAATCAAAATAAAATCAAAAAATCAATATTTAAACATGATTCTTCTTCTAGAAAATCATCAAAGCCATTTAACATGATTAGATGTTGTCCAAATTCGTGTAAGACAAAAATAGAAAGAGAATATTGGATTTTTGGACAATTATGGTGATGAGATTTCTTCCATATCAAGCAACTTTAAATCCATGAATAAGGCCCAACTTTTCTGACCTAATTAGACCTCTCATATATACCTAAGAGTGCAACATTCAAAAGGGGACGAATCCAGAGGCAAGAGAGGCACTTTCACATTCAAAATTTTGGAAGAAAATTGATTTTCGGTTTTACTATTTTAAGAGGTTTTCACAGGTTTGAAAAGCTTCATTGTGTTCCTTGAGACTTCATAAACGCATTGCAATCATCACCATAGTCTCATTTGTCCAAAATTACACATACTGATTCTGTTTTGTTCTTGTTTTTCTTGGATTTCGATTTCGGTTATATAGGTGTTTTAACTCCAATTTGATTATACAATGTTGTTTAGAATGATGAATGGAACGTTTCTGGATTAGTTAATTGCATTTTTGGTACAGGAATGGTGTTTCGCCATTATTAGGGTTCTAAGGTTCGAAATTGGGAATCTCTGTTAGACATGATTTCAGAACAAATTGAAGGTTTAAATGGATTCATGGCACGGTTTACATGTGATACGTACCCATAGGACTAATTTATTTGATGTGTTTGAAGTTTTTAAATTTGCAGGACATCTAGTGACGGAATAAAACCGTCACTAAAACCTTTAGTGACGACGCACTGTAGGTAAAAGCTAAGTGGACGGTTCAGTGGAGAAGATGACTTGCGCGCGTTTTTCATAATTTGAATTTTAGTTATATTTTATAATAAACCTGTTTTGTTTATATGTCACACACAAGCGTGTGTCCCAGTGGTTGAGACTCTGTGTTTGTAAACTTGGGGGAGCGAGTTCGATCCCCAGGTTATGTTTATTTTGCTTGGAAATTTTCTTATTTTGCAGGTTGTTCTCAAAAGGATTATTACCTGGAGGTTATCACAAACGCGTGCGCAGCCTGGTGGTAACCTTGTACGTCTAAGGGTGGCAAAGCCTAGGGCATGGGTTCGATCCCTGCCCCAGGTAAGTTTTGAATTCTTTTTTTTAATTATTTTGTTTTACTATTTATGTTTTATAATTAATTTTAATTATTTATTTAAATCATTATATGTAAATATATATATATATATATATATATATATATATATATATATATATATATATATATATATATATATATATATATATATATATATATATATATATGTGTAAATTCATATTTTTCTATAAAAAAAAAAACTTCTAATTTATTTTTAATTCTAAACCTAGTTTTTTTTATTATATATTTAAATCAAAATATGTATATATTTATTTAGTTATTAAGTTAATATTGTAAATTAAATTTTCTAACCCTAACATATTTATTTAAACCCTAATATTTTTGTATATAATCCTAACCCTAAATTCTAAAACCTAATTTCTTTTAAAAAAAAACTTTAATTTATTACTTTAATTATTTTTGTTTAAATATTATACTTAATAAATATTTCTAATATATATAATTAATTCATCAATTATGTCTTATTTTGTAAATAAATTAATATATGATCTTTATTATTCAATTTTATATCAAAAAAATTCTAAAAAAAATGTTTATTTAATTTTAATTAGCTTGTATATACTTTATATTTTGTGCTAACCTTTTTCTATTTTATTTTATCACTAACCCTTTTATTTATTACTTATGTTAATTATTTTATTTTATTATTATTATTTAATTTGTTCTTACTATAATGTAACTGTACAAGCTATGTAATAATCGTAGTATTTTTGTTGTTTATTTATTTAAATTGCTATGGTTAGTAAAATAGGGAGTGAAAACATGTTTTGTATTTTAAAATCAATTTAGATCACTAATTATAAGATAAATATTTGAACTTGTACACGCACACACGTAAGTCGATCTTTGATCGTCATCTCACTTCTTAAGGATACCTCTCATGTTGCCTAAATAAAAAGGTCAAGTAAGGTGTATAAAGCAATGTCCCTTCTTCTAAAAATATCATCAAGTCCCTTTATGATTATAAGATCAAGTCCCTTCGAATGTTGCCTTCGTGAATGATCTTGTCCCTTTCGAATAAAAGATGATAAGTCCCTTCGAATTGCTAAAATACCTTACAGTTGCCTAATCACAGATGACCCTTCATATGTCCCATAAAACATCCAAGGTAATGACTACCTATTCCTTAATAATAGGGATAGTCTTACCATCGAAAGAACATTTAAGAACAATAAAGATTTAACATAGGGTAGGTTCCTCTTAAGTACTTGCTCACTCATTCAAAAACATTTAAAAAAACACTTCACATCTTCAAACAATTTTCAAAACAAAGTCTTTATATATATCCGTACAAGGATCATTATAAAGTACTTAAGAAAATTTTTAATCACACACTACACTTCTCAAAACAGTTTAAAGTGAGCTAAGTAATTAAGAGCCCATGGATAACCATGGATGTAAAGGGTGCTAACACCTTCCCTTTACATAACCTACCCCCCGAACTCAAAAATCTTTTAAGGTCTTTCCTGTTCTTTTATGCCCTTTCCTTTGGATAAAATAAAAGTCGGTGGCGACTCTTGCTATCCGCAACATAACTAAAGTCAGTTCTCCCACCGTGTTACAGAACTGGCGACTCTACTGGGGACTTAATAAAAAGAGGGGTACCCTTAGGAATTAGATCACTTTAAAATTGTTTGCCTTGTTTGCTTTACTTTACTTGTTGGGTGTTCTTATGTGTTAAAGATCCTAACCCGGATCTAGTGTACCTTAGGTAAATGGCAATAGACCAAGGAAACTGTACGGCGTATACCGATATGGTTGATCTGGTGGCCATAGTTAGTGTGACTTCTTGGTTGGTGCTTATGTTCCTTAAGTCTGGTTGAGGATAATATGAGGCTGCCATATATTGTCAATGCACTAACTAACTTTTAGAACCCTAGTTACCCCATCTTGGCCTTTAGAAAAGTAGTGAGATAACTTGCTTTGGTGAAGACTGAAGTTGGTTGATACTCGATGCTACGCTCATTGAGATTCTAAACTTGGAGGGTTTTGGTTGGCAAGTAAGTTGCCTACTGAACAACCACCCTTGTGAAGGATCAATGATATTGAGATCCCTTAGAACCTGGTTACTTTATAGGACAGGATGAACCAACTAATCTTCAGGGGAAGGTATTTACCTTTAAACCTCATGCAAGCCTTCAAACCTAGGGCTATTGTGTGACTTGTTTGTGTGTGCCACATGTTTGTGATTGAGCATAACATCATAGCATCATCATGCATCATAAGCATAACATTTTCACTAACCATTTCAAGGACCAAAGGATTTATCTTTGTTCTTTGTTGCAGGTCATGGCTTCTGCTCGTAGGAATACTATCCGGATCAACTTTGTAGGAATACCTTCTAAGCTTAAAGAATTGGTCTCTCAAGTTTCTGAAAACTCCCAGTTTATCAAGAGGCATGGTTATCTATTGGATCTAGTTACTTTAGGGTTCAATGAAGACATGATGAGTGTTCTGTTTCAGTTCTTTGATCCTAAACATCATTGTTTCACGTTCCCCGACTATCAGTTGGTTCCTACAATGGAAGAGTTCTCCAAACTTCTGGGTATACCTATCCTTGATCAGAAACCCTTCACAGGCTTGGAAAAAGAGCCTAAACCTGAAGTCATTGATGCAGCCTTACATTTGAAGAAATCAGACATTGTCCTAGAAACGAGGAGTGGAGTTAAGGGTATTCTTGCTAAGGTGTTGATAGAGAAGGCTAAAGTGTTCTTGAAGGCTATGAGTTATGATGCTTTTGAGGAGATCTTAGCCTTGTTGATTTATGGCTTAGTGTTGTTCCCCAATCCAGACCAGTTCATAGACGTTCACGCCATCAACATATTTCTGACTCACAATCCAGTGCCTACATTACTTGGGGACATCCTGCATTCTCTTCATACTCATACTACGAAGGCACGAGGAACTCTGATGTGCTGCATACCTTTGCTATCTAGGTGGTTTATTTCTCACCTTCCTCGATCACTGATGAAGAATGAACAAGGGTTCAGGTGGTCTAAAAGAATCATGTTACTCTCTCATTCAGATATTCATTGGTGCTCTAAATCTATAGAGAGTGTTACTATCATTGACTGTTGTGGGAGTTCCCTAATATGCCACTCCTGGGCATAAGAGGGGGCATTACCTACAACCCTTCCTTAGCTTTACGACAGTTTGGTTACGCTCGGAGTGATGGTCCTCATGACATGTTGATTCAGGGTATTGTGTTTGACTACGACAACGATCTGCAAGGTTATCGTCAAAGGTTTATATGATCATGGGGAAAAGTGAACAAAGTTGACAGCAAGACTCTGGAGCCCAAGTACACTATTCCTATGGAAGCTTATCTCAGATGGGTGCGATCTCGTGCTCAGACTCTTATGATGCCATATCCTGCCATCCTGCCAGTTACTATGGAGCCTGTTGCTGAAGGAGATACTTCTTATACCATCCTTCATCTAGACATGCCCACTGACATGGAAGAGCTACAGAGATCCTGGATCCAGTTGAAGGAGCAAAGGGATACTTTTGAGACTCATTACAAAGCAATTCAAGAAAGAATCCTGGAGCTAACAAAGCAACTTCACGAGGAGCGGAATCTCAACTCATACCTCAACACAAATAGGAAACGTCCATGGGAGACTTAAAACCCCATCTTTTGTATTCATTTCATTTTTTATTGTAAGCCCAAAGGGCAAACAAATTTATTACTAATAAAAGTTTACTTTTTGGTTGTTTAAACAAATTTAAATCCTGTGGTCCTTGAAAACATTGCATACGCATTTATACACCATATCATTGCATCACAGGTTTCTTATGTACAGGTATCTTATCTTCTCGCTGTTTATTTCAGCAGAAATGGCTCTTGAACAAACAGTCAAAGATCTCCAGGCACATAATGCACAATTTCAAGAGCTGATCCTGAACTTGTCCAAGGGACAAGATGAATTGAAGACACTGTTGGCCAAGAAGACTAAGAAGACTAGAAGGTCAGGAGGCCTCATCAATATGGGAAGAAGGTTCAGAGGTCCTGTCAAGACCAAGGAACAGGTTGAAGATTATGAGTTTGAAGAGTCTGAGAAAGAGGGAGGCAGTCTCCATAATACAATGGGGGACTCTGATTCTGAAGCAAATTATTATCATGATCCTAATGAAGATAAGTTCAAGATGCTGGTGGATAGAATGGATGCTATGGAATTGCAAAAGTCTTCTGGGCTGGAATTTGAAGACCTGAGTTTGATATCTGGAGTGGTTATACCCATTGGTTTCAAGGTTCCTGCTTTTGTAGTATATGATGATGTTTCCTACCCCAAGCTGCATCTGAGGTCCTATGTCCGGAGGATCCAACCCCATACTGCTGATAAGAAGTTATGGATCCATTTCTTCCAAGAGAGCTTGTCTGGAGCTTAATTGGAATGGTACTATCAATTGGAGAGTGTCAACATCCGTGATTGGAATGATCTTGCTGAGGCCTTCTACAGGCAATATCAGTACAATGCTGATCTAGCCCCTACTCGCATGCAACTACAAAGCATGTTTATGGGTGCTAAAGAGAATTTCAAGGAGTATGCCCAGAAGTGGAGAGACTTGGCTGGTAGAGTACAACCTCCTCTAATTGACAGGGAGTTAGTGGATATGTTCATGTGTACGTTGAATGGTCCTTTCTATAGTCATCTCATTGGAAGCTCATCATCTGGCTTCACTGAGTTGATAATGACGGGAGAGCGTGTAGAAAGTGGTATAAGGAGTGGCAAGATACAAGTGGGTGCTTCTTCATCAAGTACTGCAAAGAAGCCCCCTAGTGGGAAGAAAGAGTCAAATGTTGTTTATGGCCAACCTGGTCGTAATAGGAGTCATCAATCTGTGAGTGCAGTTCACATCTCCAATCCTACTCCTGCAGCACCAGAGCCACCACAGGGCAATCAGCAGAGGCCTAGAAGACAGTTCACCAAGATCAACATGTCATTGACCCAAGCCTTGCAACACTTGTTGAAGGGTGAGCTCATTACTTTGAAGGACCCTCCTCAGAATCCTAATGTTACCTCTCCCAGATACAATCCTAATGCACGATGTGCATATCATTCTAATTGTCAGGGACATGATACCAATAATTGCTGGATATTGAAGAACAAGATTCAGGATATGATTGATGCTGGAGAGATTGAGTTTGACCCTCTGGGTACTCCAAATGTGATTACTGCTCCCATGCCAAATCATGAAAAGACTGTTAATGCCATTGATGAAGTTTCACATATTTCCTCAGTTGCAGATGTGACTACACCATTGTCTGTTATTAAGAAGAAGTTGGTATAAGTTGGGTTCTTTCCAGGTTGTAATGAAGATTGTTTCTATTGTGCTTATAAACCGGATAGCTGCTGGAAGTTAAAGGACGGTATTCAACGCCTCATGGACAATTATACCATATTGTTTGAAAGGACACCTTCTGTAGAGAGTATGGTTGAACATATAACTCAAAGTGCGAAGGTTGAAGAGGTATATATGGTTGATAAAGTGCCAGTGAGGATCACTTCCAAGGGCCCTGTCAAAATCACTCATAAGGGTCCAATTAAGATTATTACTGAAGGCCCTGTGAGGACTGTTGCTGAAGCTAGAGTGGCTCCTATGATTATTACCACTCATGGTCCTATTCCGTATACTTCTGATAAAGATGTACCTTGGCATTATGGTTCCGATGTTTATATCCATGGTGTTAAACAGGAACCCTTAGCTGATACACCTGTTGCTGATGAAAACCTTGTTGTTGATAATATTGTTGGATCTAGTAAGATCACAAGAAGTGGAAGAATTTTCTCTCCTCCGGCTACCTCCAAGAATACTACTACCTCCACTGCTGCAACAAATACTGATGCCCGGGGCAAAGGTCCTGTTATTGAACCCGTACAAGCTGATGCACCAACTGCTGATGATCTTTCTAAGCAAATGGAAGAAGTACTAAAGATCATTCGTAAGAGTGATTATGATATTGTTGATCAATTGGGGCATACTCCCTCCAAGATTTCCATGTTGTCTTTGTTGCTGTGTTCTGAGGCTCATGCCAAAGCCTTTATTAAATTCTTGAAGACTGCTCATGTACCAAATGAAATTTCCGTAGATCAATTTGAGAATTGTGTTGCACACCTGACCTATGATAATGGGTTAGGCTTTTCTGATGCTGATTTGACTCCTGCCAAGAGGGATCATAACAGGGCTTTACATATCTCTATTGAATGTAAGGGCACTACCCTGTCACATGTGTTAATAGACAATGGTTCTTCACTGAATGTACTTCCAAAAGAGGTTCTGAACAAGCTTAGTCCTGAAGATGATGTGTTGAGACCAAGTAATATATTGGTGAAGGCCTTTGATGGCTCAAGAAGAGTGGTGCACGGAGAAATAGATCTCCCAATCAAAGTGGGTTCTCAAGTATTCAATGCTACCTTTTATGTAATGGATATTCGTCCTTCGTACTCTTGTTTACTTGGGCGCCCCTGGATCCATGGGGCAGGTGTTGTAACATCCACCTTACATCAGAAGCTGAGATATCCAGTAAAGGGAAAGGTTGTCACTGTTTACGGAGAGGTAGGATATATGATTAGCCATGTGAACACATTTAAATATCTTGAAGTGGAAGGTGAATATGTTGAGACTCCGTGCCAGACGTTTGAAGTAGTTCCTTGGGTTGTTCCTAATGTTGAAGCTCCTCCTGTTGTCAAGAGAGTTCATGTGGTCACCAGAGTGCCTCCTACAGTAGCCTCCCTCAAAGATGCTAGAGCTGTGGTGGATGAAGGTGGTTGTACTATTTGGGGTCAGCTTCCTGACATTCCTTACAAGTCTGACAAGTTTGGTTTGGGTTTCACTGCAGAGTCCCAGAAGGCTGTTCGTCGTGCTTGTGCTGTTCGTATCACCAATCAAGGGATTATGAAAGATCAAATCAATGTTGTGGGTGACTATGATGAAGACTACAACCTGGATGCTTGGATTTTTCCTACTGTGGGTGACGGTTTCAATAACTGGAAAGCTGAAGATGTTATTCCTATCTCCTTTAGTCAGGAGTAAATACTATTACTGTGTTGTTATTTTAAGTTTGTAATTTTTTTTTGAACAATTGAACTCTTAAGCCTTGTGCCTCACCCGGGGCACAATGGTATGCTTGTTTCGGGATGTCATTTCATTTGCATACTTCATTCAATAAAAATCAGTGGACGTTTCGTTTTCGTAAATATTGTGTTCCTTGTCTTTCTTTTATTTTATTTTTCTTTATCAGCTATGTGTTCTTACACACACCCACATCACTAAAATGCAGATCCTCATCCACTCTGGATCCTATTGATAACAGTTCTACTATTGCCAATTATAATTTCGAGAATCCAATCTATCAAGCTGAAGATGGAAATGAGGAGGATTGTGAAGTACCTGTAGAGCTTGCTAGGTTGTTACAACAAGAAGAGAAAGCTATACAGCCACATGAAGATCCAATCGAAGTTGTGAATTTGGGAACTGAAGAAAACAGGAAAGAAGTCAAGATAGGGGCTGAATTGGAGGATGGTGTTAAGAGAAGATTGATTCAGATGTTACATGATTATGTGGAGATCTTTGCTTGGTCCTATGAAGATATGCCAGGGTTGGATATAGACATTGTGGTTCACCGTTTACCGGTAAAAGAAGATTGTCGTCCAAAGAAGCAGAAGGTTCGTCGCATGCGTCCTGAAATGTCAGAGAAGATTAAGGCAGAGGTGATGAAACAGTTTGATGCAGGGTTCTTAGCTGTGACTTCTTATGCTCAATGGGTTGCAAATGTGGTATCGGTACCTAAGAAAGATGGTAAGGTACGTATGTGTGTAGATTACAGGGATTTGAACAAGGCCAGCCCCAAAGATGACTTTCCACTTCCTCATATTGATGTTCTGGTAGACAACACTGCTCAGCATAAGGTATTCTCTTTCATGGATGGTTTCTCTGGTTACAATCAAATCAAGATGGCACCTGAAGATATGGAGAAGACTACATTTGTTACACAGTGGGGCACTTTTTGCTATAACCATTTGGTTTGAAGAATGTCGGGGCAACATATCAACGTGCTATGGTGGCTTTGTTTCATGATATGATTCATCATGAGATAGAGGTATATGTGGATGATATGATAGCCAGGTCCCAAAATGAAGAGCAACACCTTGATCACCTGCATAAGTTGTTTGAGAGGTTGAAGAAATACAAGTTGAGATTGAACCCAAACAAGTGTACTTTTGGAGTTAGATCTGGTAAACTCCTGGGTTTCATTGTCAGTGAAAAAGGTATTGAAGTAGACCCTGCAAAAGTAAAAGATATACAAGAAATGCCAGCTCCTCGTACTGAGAAGGAAGTTAGAGGTTTCTTGGGACGATTGAATTACATTGCAAGATTTATTTCCCAGTTAACTGCTACCTGTGAGCTAATCTTCAAGTTATTGAAGAAAGATCAGGTAATGGAGTGGAATGATGAGTGCCAGACTGCCTTTGATGAGATTAAGAAATATCTTATAGAACCTCCAATCTTGATGCCACCAGTTGAAGGAAGACCCTTGATTATGTACTTAACAGTGTTAGACAACTCAATGGGGTGTGTTTTGGGGCAACATGACGAGTCTGGTCGAAAAGAGCAGGCAATATACTACCTTAGCAAAAAGTTTACCGACTGTGAAAGAAGATACTCACTGCTCGAGAAAACTTGCTGCGCTTTGGCATGGGCTGCTCGCCGACTAAGACAGTATATGTTGACTCATACTACCTTATTGATTTCGAAGATGGATCCAATCAAGTACATATTCGAGAATCCTGCTCTCTCCGGACGAATAGCAAGATGGCAAATGATCTTAACAGAATATGATATACAGTACACTACTCAGAAGGCCATTAAAGGAAGTGTTGTAGCTGATCATTTGGCTCATCAAGCAGTGGATGATTATCAGTCAATGAATTTTGAGTTCCCTGATGAAGACATTATGATTATTACTAAAGAACCTGGAAAATATGACGGACCTAAACAAGGATCCCGATGGACTATGATTTTTGATGGAGCTTCTAATGCACTTGGTAACGGTGTTGGTGTTGTGATCAGTTCCCCTGAAGGTTGTCATACCCCAATTACTGCCAGACTTTGTTTCTATTGTACCAATAACATGGATGAGTATGAGGCATGTATCCTGGGTATCAAAGCTGCCATTGATATGAAGATTCAGTTCCTAGACGTGTATGGAGATTCAACCCTGGTAGTGAGTCAGATCAAAGGAGATTGGGATACCAAGCATGATAATCTCATTCCTTATAGAGAGCATGTGTTGTCTTTGATCCCATATTTTAAAGAGATTACCTTTGGACATATTCCACGAAGAGAAAATCAGTTGGCAGATGCATTAGCCACCATGGCATCTATGTTTGAGATTAGCTGGGATGATGAAGCTCCCAAGATTACTATTGACAGATTTAAGAAGCCTGCATACTGCAATGAGATTGACACTGAAGGAGGAGAGGAAAAGCCTTGGTTCTATGAAGTGAAAAGATATCTTGAAACTCAGGAGTTCCCTGAAGGGGCATCTGTCAAAGATAAGAAGTTTTTAAGGAGATTTTCTGCTAAGTTCTTCTTGAGTAGTGGAATTTTGTACAAGCGCAATCATGATTCAACTTTGCTTTGTTGTGTGGATAAGAAAGAAGCTACAGAGATTATGGAAGACATGCATGATGGGATCTTTGGCACTCATTCTAGTGGTCATACTATGGCAAAAAAGATATTAAGAGCAGGTTACTATTGGTCTACCATGGAAGCTGACTGCTATCAACATTCCAGAACATGTCACAAGTGTCAAATCTATGCTGATAAAGTACATATACCTCCATCTCCATTGAATATGTTGACTGCTCCTTGGCCTTTTGCCATGTGGGGCATTGATATGATTGGCGAGATCAAACTTACTGCTTCTAATGGGCATCGTTTCATCCTGGTTGTTATTGATTAATTTACTAAGTGGGTGGAGGCAGCTTCATTTGCATCTGTTACTAAGAATGTGGTGGCCTGATTCATTAAGAATAATCTCATATGTAGGTATGGCATCCCTGAAAGAATTATTACTGACAATGGCTCTAATCTGAACAACACCATGATTACCGATCTCTGCATGCAGTTCAAGATTAAGCATCACAACTCTTCTCCGTATCGTCCAAAGATGAATGGGGCAGTAGAAGCTGCTAATAAGAACATTAAGAAGATTCTACAGAAAATGACTGTTACTTATAAGGATTGGCACGAGATGTTACCATTTGCTCTTCATGGTTATCGTACTACAATACGTACTTCAACAGGGGCAACCCTATTCTCCTTAGTCTATGGTATGGAAGCAGTTCTTCCCATTGAAGTTCAGATACCCTCCTTAAGAATCATGAAGGATGCAGGCTTGGATGAAGATGAGTGGATTCAGACTCGACTTGACCAGATAAATTTGATTGATGAGAAAAGGTTAGCAGCTGTTTGTCATGGCCAGATGTACCAGAAACGGATGATCAAAGCTTTTAATAAGAAGGTCAAGCCAAAGGTATATCAGGTTGGTGACTTGGTAATCAAGCGTATCATATTACCACAGGGTGATCCTAGGGGCAAGTGGACTCCTACATATGAAGGACCATTTGTGCTCAAAACAGTATTCTCAGGAGGTGCCATGATGCTTACTACTATGGATGGTGAAGACTTCCCACAGCCTGTAAACGCAGACATAGTTAAAAAATACTACGCACAAAAAAGAGACCCGCTAGGTTGACTGGCCTAGGAAAAAATAAGGGCATCCCGGCGAACCAAAAGGGTTCGGGCAAAAATTAGGGATATATATATATAAAAAATGTACACCCGGCAAGTTGAAAACCTGAAAGGGCGGCTTAGGCAAAAAAGGGTATCCCGGTGGATTGAAAACCTGAAAAGGCAATCCAGGCAAAAGTTAGGGATTAAAGCGTATGACTATATCTCGTATGGATCACCCATGCAAACTCCAACCAGTTGTACTACTTAATTCAAGCTCGAACAGATAAAGCTCAATCCAATTGTTTCCGTCTCAACAGCAGAAGATGAGATACTTGAAGATAATGGCAATAGTAGAATTGAAACTCAATATGATTATTTCCTACATAGCTGATTTTCTTTGTTTTGTAAAAAATTTATGGCGAATTCCTCTTACTATGATTTATGTTTCCTTGTACCAACTTGCCCATGTATAGGTCACTTTGTGATATAAATAAAATTTCATCTTTGTATCCAGATTTACTTTTACCCTATTTACATAAGCGAAACGTCCATTGGTTGTGTTTGAATGTATGTATGCTTTTGAATATGATTGATGTTTACCAGAAATGCATAAAATGATTGAATATGATTGATGTTTACCAGAAATGCATAAAAATGCAGTAATAGTATTTACTATGAACGAAGGGAGATATGAATTCAACGAAGCTTCGCCGGTTCATCCCCATAAGACAGCTACAAATCCCCAATAGGGCAAATCTATCATCATAGATACTTCGAGTTACATCTCCCCTTGAATTTATGTTCATCTCTTTTATCCACAGTCGGGATACTCGGGAACTTATTCCTTTAATAGAAGTACGACGAATGAAGACGGGAGGTTATGAATATTATACTATCAAGCGAAACGGGAACAAGTTCCTCATATTCTTCAGCAACAAATCGGGATTTATTTTCCCTAGCCAGCAGTTGTTATACGAAGATATCCAGACGCTTCAGGCTGCATGATTCATACATACATCATTTACATCATATCATACCATAACATATCCATAAATACATAATACATTTACTTAGGTGCATCATACTATGCATGCATACATACTGCATAAACTAACATTCTCCTTACAGGAAAGTTATATGCAGATAAAACAGTATCAACAATTCACAACAGGTCAGAAATGATCCATACATTACTCAAGATGTCCTCGAGAGTAGGCAAACGGTCTGTAAGAAGATCCATTCCCTAATCCAGGAATTTCCAGAAGATTTCATCTATCTGGCCTTGAATAGCAGGCAAACGATCTGTACAAAGATCCATTCCCTGGTTCAAGATATTTTTCAGAAGAACTAATCCTGATGTTCTTTTGGCACTTGAATAGCAGGCAAACGATCTGTACAAAGATCCATTCCCTGGTTCAAGATATTTTTCAGAAGAACTAATCCTGACGTTCTTTTGGCCCTTGAATATCAGGCAAACGATCTGTACAAAGATCCATTCCCTGGTTCAAGATATTTTTTAGAAGAACTAATCCTGACGTTCTTTTGGCCCTTGAATATCAGGAAAACGGTCTGTACAAAGATCCATTCCCTGGTTCAAGATATTTTTCAGAAGAACTAATCCTGACGTTCTTTTAACCTTGGAGAGTAGGAAAACGGTCTGTACAAAGATCCATTCCCTAATCCAAGATATTTCTAGAAGAGATAATCGCCACGAAGATTTATTTCTACTGGTCCATTCAACAATTCAAACTATGTTGCATAAACGATTCAGAGACGGCCTATACAAAGACCTAGTACTGATATCCAGTATCAACATAAAGACATCATCACATCCTGATACTTTAGATGGCATCTCTAAGCCCATCACCAGTTCTTCCAAGTGGCATCTTTAAGCCCACTCAAGCATATACAACTAATCATCAGTGTTATTTTACGAACCGGTGAGTGCAAATTTTTGGTCTTTTGTGTTCAATCCCCTTCAACCTTCCAGGTCACGACTGGCACATATACCAATCTAACCCCTCAGGTTTCAGAAAATTGAATAGGGGCAGCTGTTGCACCCCAAAATTTGCCCTCACAAGATAATACTTTGTGTACTAAGAGGTTCACAAGGTTCACAATATTCACAAAACATTTCATGAGGTTCACAAGGTTCACAAGGTTCACAATTGGTTGACAAGTTTGACAATTCCCTCAGACAATGCATCCTCCTAAGCAATGCATCCTAAACTAGGGTTTTGACTTTCATCAGGCTAAATGGACTTATAAGACTTCAAGTGAGCTTCATATCATCCTATATGTGTTCAAGAATCCCCATGTCAAGTTTCAAAACTTTCCCAAAAGATTTGCTCAGTCAGATGATCAGATAGGTCAAAATCAGTCAAAGCAGTTAAAAAGTCAAACCGAGGTCAACTGTGGTCAAACCAAAGTCAAACTTCATGATTTTTTGCCAACATCAAGTATATGAAGTAAAATTCATCATTTGATCAAGGTTTGATCATGATTCATCAAGGAGATTTCAGATCATCAAGAATCAGGAGTTTCTAAATTAGGGTTTTCACAGGAAAAGTCAACTGAACTTTGACCAGCCATAACTTTCACATGCTTCATCAAAATGTTTCCATCCAAAGCTAATTTTGAAGGAAATTGAATTCTCTACAACATTGTGTCTCACAAGCCAAGCCCAAAAATGCTTCATTTGGAAGGTATGAGCTAAGACATTATAGCTCCTTTTAAAAATCAACAAAAAGTCAACAACTTCCAAAGAGCATAACTTGAGAATGGTAAAAGATATGGACATGAGACAAAAGAGGTTGGTTAGAGGACTCTTTAAGCTTTCCAAAAGGTCCAAGAACACCTTCATAACATTAAAATTGAAGGATTTGTGCCCTTGCAAAGTTGGGAAATTTTTGGGAAGTTTATGAAGCAAATAAGGCCTTAAAACCAATTTTTGCTAAATGAGCCCACCAAATTGCCATCCAATCTTTGCAAAAACACCAAGCACGACCCAACCCATACAATTTCTGATTTTTTACATTTTATTTAATATTTATTTGAATTTTATTCATTAAAATACATATTAAATCAAAATAAAATCAAAAAATCAATATTTAAACATGATTCTTCTTCTAGAAAATCATCAAAGCCATTTAACATGATTAGATGTTGTCCAAATTCGTGTAAGACAAAAATTGCAAGAGAATATTGGATTTTTGGACAATTATGGTGATGAGATTTCTTCCATATCAAGCAACTTCAAATCCATGAATAAGGCCCAACTTTTCTGACCTAATTAGACCTCTCATATATACCTAAGAGTGCAGCATTCAAAAGGGGACGAATCCAGAGGCAAGAGAGGCACTTTCACATTCAAAATTTTGGAAGAAAATTGATTTTCGGTTTTACTATTTTAAGAGGTTTTCACAGGTTTGAAAAGCTTCATTGTGTTCCTTGAGACTTCATAAACGCATTGCAATCATCACCATAGTCTCATTTGTCCAAAATTACACATACCAATTCTGTTTTGTTCTTGTTTTTCTTGGATTTCGATTTCGGTTATACAGGTGTTTTAACTCCAATTTGATTATACAATGTTGTTTAGAATGATGAATGGAACGTTTTTGGATTAGTTAATTGCATTTTTGGTACAGGAATGGTGTTTCGCCATTATTAGGGTTCTAAGGTTCGAAATTGGGAATCTCTGTTAGACATGATTTCAGAACAAATTGAAGGTTTAAATGGATTCATGGGACAATTTACATGTGATATGTACCCATAGGACTAATTTATTTGATGTGTTTGAAGTTTTTGAATTTGCAGGACATCTAGTGACGGAATAAAACCGTCACTAAAACCTTTAGTGACGACGCACTGTAGGTAAAAGCTAAGTGGACGGTTCAGTGGAGAAGATGACTTGCGCGCGTTTTTCATAATTTGAATTTTAGTTATATTTTATAATAAACCTGTTTTGTTTATATGTCACACACAAGCGTGTGTCCCAGTGGTTGAGACTCTGTGTTTGTAAACTTGGGGAGGCGAGTTCGATCCCCAGGTTATGTTTTTTTTGCTTGGAAATTTTCTTATTTTGCAGGTTGTTCTCAAAAGGATTATTACCTGGAGGTTATCACAAACGCGTGCGTAGCCTGGTGGTAACCTTGTACGTCTAAGGGTGGCAAAGCCTAGGGCATGGGTTCGATCCCTGCCCCAGGTAAGTTTTGAATTCTTTTTTTTTAATAATTTTGTTTTACTATTTATGTTTTATAATTAATTTTAATTATTTATTTAAATCATTATATGTAAATATATATATGTAAATTCATATTTTTCTAAAAAAAAACTTCTAATTTATTTTTAATTCTAAACCTAGTTCTTTTTATTATATATTTAAATCAAAATATGTATATATTTATTTAGTTATTAAGTTAATATTGTAAATTAAATTTTCTAACCCTAATATTTTTATTTAAACCCTAATATTTTTGTATATAATCCTAACCCTAAATTCTAAAATCTAATTTCTTTTTTAACAAAAAACTTTAATTTATTACTTTAATTATTTTTGTTTAAATATTATACTTAATAAATATTTCTAATATATATAATTAAATCATCAATTATGTCTTATTTTGTAAATAAATTAATATATGATCTTTATTATTCAATTTTATATCAAAAAAATTCTAAAAATAATGTTTATTTAATTTTAATTAGCTTGTATATACTTTATATTTTGTGCTAACCTTTTTTTATTTTATTTTATCACTAAGCCTTTTATTTATTACTTATGTTTATTATTTTATTTTATTATTATTATTTAATTTGTTCTTACTATAATGTAACTGTACAAGTTATGTAATAAAGGTAGTATTTTTGTTGTTTATTTATTTAAATTGCTATGGTTAGTAAAATAGGGAGTGAAAACATGTTTGTATTTTAAAATCAATTTAGATCACTAATTATAAGATAAATATTTGAACTTGTACACGCACACACGTAAGTCGATCTTTGATCGTCATCTCACTTCTTAAGGATACCTCTCATGTTGCCTAAATAAAAAGGTCAAGTAAGGTGTATAAAGCAATGTCCCTTTTTCTAAAAATATCATCAAGTCCCTTTATGATTATAAGATCAAGTCCCTTCGAATGTTGCCTTCGTGAATGATCTTGTCCCTTTCGAATAAAAGATGATAAGTCCATTCGAATTGCTAAAACACCTTACAGTTGCCTAATCACAGATGACCCTTCATATGTCCCATAAAACATCCAAGGTAATGACTACCTATTCCTTAATAATAGGGATAGTCTTGCCATTGAAAGAACATTTAAGAACAGTAAAGATTTAACATAGGGTAGGTTCCTCTTAAGTACTTGCTCACTCATTCAAAAACATTTCAAAAAAAACACTTCACATCTTCAAACAACTTTCAAAACAAAGTCTTTATATATATCCGTACAAGGATCATTATAAAGTACTTAAGAAAATTTTTAATCACACACTACACTTCTCAAAACAGTTTAAAGTGAGCTAAGTAATTAAGAGCCCATGGATAACCATGGAAGTAAAGGGTGCTAACACCTTCCCTTTACATAACCTACCCCCCGAACTCAAAAATCTTTTAAGGTCTTTCCTGTTCTTTTATGCCCTTTCCTTTGGATAAAATAAAAGTCGGTGGCGACTCTTGCTATCCGCAACATAACTAAAGTCAGTTCTCCCACCGTGTTACAAATACGCCAAGAGCCTTAAGCTAAATGGGAAATGATTAGTATAGGTCTCCTCCATTCTTCTAGAATGCTTTACAAACGTTCCATTGGGGGCGATCTTGGAGATTATTCGCCCCTGTATCATAGTCTTTAGTGTTGTACCCGCGACAAACAATAAATTCAAAACACATATCATAAAAGACAACAAACCAACAAGACATCACGTGTTCTTTTCTCATCTTATTCTTTGCGGACGAATGCAACTTTCCTCGACAGTTCGAACAACAATACGATAAACACCCTCGAGTCAAAGCCGGTAACACCTGAGCTAGAGCTATGACAACGTCATCTTAAAAAACACAAGCAAATTTCCGCCTTAGTTAGACGAACTACAACGACTTTGATCCTCATTTTCCCGATGAGGTACGTAGGCAGTGGGGTAGGGCCCATTCGAGCACAATCTTTATTTTCCCTACAATTCCCTCTTTTTTCCATTTCTCTTTCCCAGATCCTTTTCTCATTTCAGTACCAGTTCCAGTTAGCAATTCTTTCGTTCAAACAGCATCTTATTTTTCACCCTTTGAAACAAACTTACAAGCATGGATCCCGTCGGGTACGGCGGACAGATTGGAGTGCTAATACCTTCCCAATTCATAACCGACTTCCGGACCCACATCTTTGGTTCGCAAGGCCTCGTCATTTCCTTCTTCCTTAGGTTTGTGCAGTATTACCATTCCCATTCCTTCGGGATAAAAATGCCTGGCTGGCGACTCTACCTTTTCCGCGCCACTTTCGCGTTTGTACTAGGATGAAAATCCCAGGAGCGACAGAGGGCACTTTAACGGACCGAGAACGGCCACAAAAATCCTCCAATCGGGATTTTATTGGCCGACAATTTTCAAGGATGCCAACCTCCATGCGAGGAGTTGTGATGAGTGCCAAAGGTCCGGTGGAATAGGAAATCAGGACAAAATGCCCCTCCAAAATATTCAGGAGGTTGAGGTTTTTGATTGTCGGAGCATTGATTTCGTCGGCCCATTTCCACCATCTTTTACCAATGAATACATTTTGGTTGATGTGGACTATGTTTCTAAGTGGGTGGAAGCAATTGCTTCACCGAAGGCGGATGACAAAATGGTGATTAAGTTCTTAAAGAAAAACATTTTTACCGTTTTGGCACGCCTCGTATGTTGATTAGCGATGGAGGGTCGCACTTTTGTAATGCACCGTTAGAAAACATTTTGAAACATTACGGTGTATCGCATAAAGTAGCAATTCCCTACCACCCCCAATCAAACGGGCAAGCCAAAGTGTCGAATCGATAAGTGAAAAGGATTTTAGAAAAAACTATTTCGGGATCACGGAAGGATTGGTCTCAAAAATTGGACGAAGCTTTGTGGGCACATCGCACCGCATACAAAGCACCGATTAGCTTAACTCTATTCCAAATGGTTTATGGCAAAACATGTCATTTACCGGTTGAAATAGAGCACAAAGCTCCATGGGCTTTGAAGTTTCTTAATTTTGATCCTACCAAGGCCGGAACGAAAAGAAAAGTTCAATTGAGTGAATTGCAAGAAATGAGAGAAGCGGCTTACCATTCAAGTTTGCTCTACAAAGAAAAAACAAAGAAATACCTTGACAAGAAGATCAAGATTAAAGAGTTTGAAGAGGGTCAACTTGTATTGCTTTTCAACTCCCCGTTGAAGCTTTTTCCAGGAAAATTGAAAAGTAAGTGGTCGGGACCGTTTTGTGTGAAAGAGGTTAAAGAGTATGGTGCTATAGTGATCGAGGATTTGGAAAAGAAGGATAGTTGAACCGTTAACGGCCAACGCCTTAAAATCTACCTTGGAGGTAATTTCGATCGAGAAAGAAAATCTGTCGCCCTAGATGATCGTTGATCATTGTGGACCGTCGAGCTTATCCAACGTTAAACAAGCGCTCGTTGGGAGGCACCCCAATTTTGTAAGTTTTTACTGCTTTTTATGTTGAAAATGTGTTGTGGGCGTATTTTAGAAGTTGTTTGTGGAGTTACATTGCTGCTGAAAGTGTTTG
Organism: Lathyrus aphaca; assembly: GCA_963966055.1. Classification (NCBI taxonomy): domain Eukaryota; kingdom Viridiplantae; phylum Streptophyta; class Magnoliopsida; order Fabales; family Fabaceae; genus Lathyrus; species Lathyrus aphaca. The sequence goes on from OZ014522.1 coordinate 516,513,583, forward strand.
TTGATTTCCTGCACTCGCTGAGCAAAGGATTGCTCGCTGAGCGAGGTTTTGCAGAATGAAGCTCGCTAAGCGAGGGTTGCGAATTATTTTAAAAAATGGACTGAACTGGGCCTATTAAGGTAGAGCCAGTCCAGTCAGAATGAGTAAGAGTAGGGATTGAATTAGGGTTGCCTCTTTTGCTCCCTTTTTCATAACAACTCAGGTTTTTCAAAACTTCTTCTTTGTTATTCCCATAATTTTTGCTAATTCTCATTTGTGTGCCTCAAAGCTTCAAATTTTTGCAACCTCAAACATCAAGGTAACCATGTTCTTCATTTTTGTTCTTTTTAATTTTGTAGTTTTTAGTTTTGTAAGTTTTAATTCCTCTAAAAAACATTTTCCCTAAGAAAATTCTTATCCCAATATCACAAGTTTGTTATTCATTGTTTAAATTGAAAATGAGGTTTTGGTTTAAAAATTTATGTCTTAGGGCAATGATTTTGAAATTATAAGTAAATGTTAAGGAATTAATTGTTGTGGTTAGGTTTTAGGAATTGTTTAGCCTCTATTTTGTTAAATATGTGTTGTTGGATTAATTTTTAAGTAAGGAATTGACCCTGCTATCTAGTTCTTGAGCGAAGGAATGTTTGGTCGGATAGGATTGTTGATTTGAATCTGGAGGGGAGTATAGGTTTGTCCAGCACACTATGGATGAATGGACTTATGTGAGGCTTTGCGAGCCGCATCCGGAGTATCACCTTGAGATTGTAAGGGAGTTTTTCGCAAACGCCCTTCCGATCGGTCTTGAGGGAACTGCCTTTCAGTATAAGACCTGGGTAAGAGGCAAACACATTGATTTTTCGGAAGCTAGCCTTAATGAATATTTGGGCAGCAATGCTCAGCTGCCACAAGACGGTCTTTGTGATTTTGTTAGGATGAAGAAAAGAAAAACTTTGGATGTTGAGCTCATAAGGGAGCACATTTGTACCCGAGATCAAACTTATGAGGTTAGTGCTGCTGGAGTTCCTGTGTGCTTCAAGCGGAGCTCTCTGAACAGCAAGGCTAGGGTGATAATGACCATTATGCTGCATAACCTTATTCCTCGGAGCCATGTTTCGGATGTTACACTTGATGTGGCTGCTCTGTTTTTTTGCATTCCGAAGAACAAAGTGGTGGATCTTGCCTCGATTTTTTCTAAGGAGCTTATGAGAGTGGCTACCAGTGGGACTGAATATGGTTCTCGTGCTTCATGTGTTATTTCTCATCCGGGCTTGGTTATGGCTTTGTGCAAGAAAGCGGGTGTAGTTCTTCCTTCCCATGGAAATGCGAGGTTGAAGAAAATTGATAATGATTATTGCCGTACCTTCTGTGAGCCACCACTTCACCCACCTTCGGTTGCTTCAGCTCCTCCGCGTAGTTTGGGTTTTGATGCTGCCACCAACATGGCAATGCATGCTTCTCACCACCGCTCTTTGGACTTCGTCTATGAGAGCATGCTTCAGCTTCAGCTGATGATTAAGGAGCCTCAGGCGGGGCATTCTCTGCGGAGTATGGATGTCTTTAGGGCTTATTCTGCATGGCCTGGGGACATGCCATCGTCTTCGGGGGGTGCAGGGGTAGATGCATGTGTTGATGTAGGTGCTGGTGCCGAAGATGCAGTTGATGACGATGATGACAGCTCGAGCTCCTTTGAGTGATGTCTACTAGACGGTTTGATGGACCGGTTTATGTTGTTTTAGTATTTTTTTTCTTTCTTTTATGTTTTTTTCCTTTATGTTGAGATATTTTGAATTTTGAACATTCGGGTGGATGTGCTATTACTTTTTATTTTGAATATTTGACCATCCAGGAGGACGTGTCTTGTTTTAATTGTTGGTTTGAATTTGTTGCCCATCCGGGCGGATGGTGTACTTTAACATTTTGGATTAATGAACATCCGAGCGGATGCATTTTGGTTTTAAAATTTTTGTCTTAGTTAACATCTGGGTGGATGCATTGTTATTATTACTTGGTGTACAAAATTTTTGTGTTTGTCTTATCTTTAAGGTGGAATTTTGATGGAAGCGAGTGCATTTTCGTGATCTAAGCATGTAGCTTCACCTTCTTGGATGGTGATGATAAAATTCTGTAAGTTGCACGAGAAAGGTACTCCGTTCACACCTTTTAGAAAATAACATGTTTATGAACTAGTTGCTTTTCACAAATTTATAGTTTACTTCACTTTGCATAAATGTTCATTTGAGAATCAATTAGGACAAAACCACATAGTGAGTGACTTTCATTGTTCACAAATTTTAGTGTGATTGTAATTATTGTGAACTCGTTCGATTCATGCTTGTATTGTGTATTCTTTGGTTAATTTTGGAAACCTTGAAATGATCTAGGCATTGCTTGAAATTGAGAAAAACCATCCATTCCTTTAGGCTTTAGTCGCCGGTGAGTAGTGCGAGAATTTGTTAGCCGACTTTGAGCCTTCACACAACTAGAATGAATCATAATTGTCGGTAAAAAAGCCGAATTATCATCTTTTGGTAATCTTTGTCTTGTTGAAAAGAAAAATTCATTGCAATTCATTCTAGTTTGTTTTTTTTTTGTTTACACTTTCACACCCTTGCTTGAACACTTTTTGAGAAGAACATTGTCCAATTTTATAGTGTCATTTAAAGTTGGGGAGAGTTGTTGGTGGAAAATTGGATGGATGATATTGGTGCCTATTGTGAAAAGATAGAAAAAATTGATGAATGAATGAATTGAGAATTTAATTGCACTCGTTATTAGAGTTGCGTGAAAATGAAAGAAAATATTCATTTGATTATGAGGAAAACTCTTGAATAGGGGCACCACATATAAAAAAAATTAGAGGAAAAAGAAAAAGAGAAGAAGAAAAAAATGTGTATAGGAGAAGTTAGGGGGAACCAAAATTTTTTGGTTGTTATGATTTTGGCGTGTTCTTTATTTTTCAAAAACCTATGAACCCATTTTTGAATCATTGGCCTTAAAAATTTATCCCTTTCTTTGTAACCCTTGCCTCATTATAACATTGAAAAGCCCTTTTGATCTTGGTTTCCCTTATGTTTCCTTGTGAATTTGAAGATACTTGCATGAATTGTTCTGGATGTTAGCAATATTAAAAATGAGAGTGATTTGTCCCTTTTTGATATTGATGCTTGACTTAGTTAAGTATTTAGGTGATTCTCTTATGAACATTCCATTGCATTTGTTGATAGCTTGTCATTTGTGTTTAGAAATTAGTTCATGATTATGTTGTAGTTCTTTGAGAAGCTGGTTGTTACTCGTAAGCAAGACCTTCGGTTTGAACCATTTTGTTTGGTGTGTTTCACTTGTTTAGTATGTGCTCGTTTATTTTAAAAGAATTCACTTTTGTTTGAGGACAAACAAAGAAGCAAGTTGGGGAGAGTTGATAAGTGCATATTAGTGTTATTATTTAGTAGATTTTTTGGCACTTTTCAAGGGTTATTTTGATATCTAATGCTTTTTCCCCTTTGTTTCTTATACTTATTCATAGTTTAGTTTTAGCATTTTCAAAGCATCATTTATTTAACTTTCGTTTTTGTAATTTTAGGTTACGTTGTGGAAATATGGAGCAAATTTCATCAAGACCTTCTTTGGGAAGTTTTGGAAGAAATTGAAGGATTCTTGCTCGCTTCAAGCTCGCTCAGCGAGCTCCCAGCGAAGTTTCCAGTGATATTTTCGCTCAGCGAGCTGTGAGTTTTAATGAATTCTCGCTCAGCGAGACCTGCGATTTCAGCTTCTTTATAAGCATTTGTTTCACAATTTTCTTGGGATGTAACTTTTGACATTAGACCTAAATATACCTTAAACACTTTTTCACCTTGTTCTAAGAAGATTGGGTGCATTTAAAGTCAAGAGATTGTCATTAATGCTCCATCTTCTTCATCTTTTGTTGGAAGCTCCCATGGAAATGGAGAGCTAAACCCATAGTATGTCAAGGTTAGAAGGTAGATATGTTTTATTTTGTATGTATAGGCCTTGATCATTTTGTATAAACTCTTGATGATGAATATATGATGAAAGCTTTGATTTTTATGACAAACCCTTTGTGTTGCTTCATGATTGAGAGATATGACCAACATTTGACCTAGGTTTTCATCACCCAAATACCATAAGCTAGAGATAGTTATGGGCTTTGGAGTTCACTTTGTATTGAACCTAAATGTTACCATTTTGATAGATTGAGTGAGAAATCATCAATGGATCAAAATGGTAAAGCTCACATTTTGTGTTAGAAATAAACATTATGAGAGGATATTGTGAATGTGTTCATTGTTGAAATGAGTTTATCTTTTGATCAAAACTATATCTGCAAATAAACCTATCAAACCCTAACTTTGACATATGCTTTTTAAGAATCTTTTACAATCCAATACTTTTAACTCTTAGAATTTATTTGAATGAAAAAGTCTATTTTCGATACAAACACTAAAACCCCCTTTTGTTACCATTAAGTCTAAAACTTAAGCAACTGTAGAACGACATAAATATCATAAAACAATCTTTGTGGTTCGGCAATCAACCCTTACTCATTTTTGCTTTCAACATATATGCCCAAAAGGAAGCGTGTGTGAAGTGTCTTAAACTATACAAAGGCGTTGGACCTTGAAATTTAATTGAAAGCATCAAAATTTGGCTCTTTAACTATCTTAGAATCGATTCAATGTTAGAATCATTCTATGAGAAGTCGAGCGTCGATTTATGAATCCATGTGGATTTCGAAAATTAAATTGAATTTTAATTTTGATTTCACAATGCAAAAGGCAACTGATTAATGATCTCGTCTTAACCAAGATTTGTGATAATCTTGATTTTTAGAATTTCATCGACCAAATGCTAAAAATAAAATAAAGTGCAATAAAATAAATTTCCAAAAGGAAAATATAATGGTCTCATAATTTAATCGAGATTTTAAGTCGGCTTGCGACGAATCTCAAGATCTAGATGTTCATCAACCATATAATCGGAAATAAAGCGATAAATAAAATAAACTAAACTACTTTGCCCTAATATTGATCAAACTTGACCGATTTAATAAAATCGAACATATTTGATCGTTTGTTATAGCATCGGCCCAATAAAATAAACTAAGAAATTATTAACATATTAGTTTACTTTATAAGACATTTTTAATCAAAGAAATAAAAAGGAAATGACATAAATAATTTTGTCATTAAAAAACAAAGAAATAATAAAAGAGAATATGGGTCAGCCATCCATGGGCGATTAGCCCAAATAACCCACCAGACTCGCACTGACTGGACTCGGGTACTAGTGACACATCTGATCCACAAATGTCCAAAAAAGATCCAGCCAACAACAGAAAACCTAACTCGGTCAGCTCCCAAAAACTCATTACTGCTACATGACAAATGACAATTGGAAAACCATGCAGTAGGCTAAGTGGAAAAAGAACGGTTATAAAGACCTTTGATTTTAAAAAATAATAAAAACATAGCATCAACAACAACAAGCACGCTTTTTAAAAAAATGTAGAAAAAAGAACGAGTCTTCTTCTTCAAAGCGAAAACAGAGTGAACAACAAAAACAGAAAAAAAACACCCTCAAAACTTGTTAGCGGCGACATTCCGATTTCAAATCGAATCACCGTCTCTCACTCTTTTCTGGGTTTCGATCTAGTTCTGTGTGATTTCGTCTCAGCTATCTCTCTCACGTTACGACAATTTTGTGGCCCGCGATCCCTGCTTTCTCACTCTCGGATCACTCGTTCGCAAATCATCTCTATTTTTTGTAGTTTTTTTTCCAGTGTGTTTGTAGTGGTTGAAAAAAACAAGGGCAATGGCTTTGATGGATGAGATTTCAGTTTTTGGTGTTTTTACAGTGGGTTGGTGTTTATGGTTTATTTGATTTGGTGATGAATGGTGAAGTTTGAGTGATTCAGAGAAATTTGTGGAATTGATGCGTGTTGTGTGTGGGGCGTGAGAATCATGGGAGAAGAAGTGGTAGGCAAGGTGGGGTATTGATATGTGTGGAATGATATTGTACGATGTGTTTTGATAATGGCTGGAAGGAGTAACACAACCTATTTTGGAGTGTTCTTCACATGGTTTATTATTTTTTCAATTTGTATAGTAATGGTCCTGTAAGGTAAATATGCATGAAGCTATTTATTTTTTATTTTTTTCAATGCAAGGTATATCAGTTAAGGTAGTAGATAATAAAACTTTGATGAGAAAATATTGTGACTTTTTTTTGTTGCAATTTTTTTCTTTGGAAAAGTGTGGCATTGGACTTGAAAAATGAATATAAGGGGTTTATGACTAAAAATGAGAAATGGATGTGGTTTGAAGTGGATAAAAAAACTAAAAAAAACTATTGAAAAATAAATTATTCAATATAAATGAACTATTTAAATGAGTAATAAAATGGTTAACGAATAAACGGATATGGATAAAACAAGAGAAATTCAAAATTTGGTAATGATAGAAATGATAATTAAATTTGGAATATGGACTATAAAAATAAAAATGATTTAATAATCGAATTTAAAAGAAATGATATGCATACGGGTGGGTATTGGAAATGGTAAAAAACTTATGGGTGATTAATATGAATCAGATCAGGTGAAAACATGAATGATTGTGAATTGCCATTACACAAAAACTATGGTTAAGAACGAGTTGACCCCTGGTGATTTTCTGACACAAAACACTTGACCTGATAACTTGATAATGAAGTAATTACATTTGATGATTTTGAAGCACACTGCACACACATACCTTGATAAACCTGAACGAAACCAAACTCAACCTCGTGTCACAACAAACTGAAACATATATTTTTTGGATTTTTTGAATAATGGTTAATGGACAGAAGAAAATGATATACATATAGGATAAATTTGGGGTATGACACCAGGCGTTCACCACACGGTGACGAGGGTACCAGCAGTATACCATAGATTTTTTAGGTTACTCTTGCCTTACCTTATTTCAAAACATTGGGGACAATGTTCGATTCAAGTGTGGGAGGAGATTTTATTTTCTTGTATTTCCTTTCTTTTTACCTTTTTATCGCTTTCTAGTTTGTTTTCCTTGTTTTATTATTTTTTCTAGCGAATACATGTGCCTGATGAGTCATTTGTGTGGTCACTACAACATTTTTATCCTACGGCAACGCCTACTTTTTGGAAGGTAAAAAAATTGTTCTCGTAGAGAGTAATAGGAAACAAATTTAATATTTCGTTGCGGTAGAGTATATATTTCTTGCAAACATTTTGCAACGGCTCAAAGTCGTTCTTATACATAACAAATAGAACGGTTCTTAAAAGCAACATATTAAAACTATTCTCATATATTTTTTAATAATTTTAATAAAATAATTATTATAAGAGACCGTTCTCATATGTTTTAATTAAACTTTTTTTTAAAAATCTCCATCTGGAATCGAACCAAAACATGTATATCAATAGCCTATTATTTTTTAATAATTTGTTTTCCTTAACCTTTTATAAATTAAACTTCTATTTTATTAAATAATAAAAAAAAATTTTTGACTAAGAGATAAATGAAAAGGGAAAATTGTTCCCCCAATTCATAAAAACCCTTAATCGACTTCTCCAACGTGAAATTCTACTGCGTGAAATTTGTTCTTTCTCAAATCATCAAAACCCCTTTAATATGTTCTGAGAATGGATTTGCAGGTGGATCTCATATCGATTTGAGAATGGATTTGTCGGTGGTCTTAGAACAAAATTTGGGTTAGGTATCGATCTCATACTCTCTCATTCTACGTTTTCAATACTTATAATTTTTGTTTCTGCTATTTTTATTCTATATACTTGGTTGTCACCTTTTGTAATAATTTCATTAATTGAATCATTTTTCTTTTCAACTTCGATAGTTTTTTTTACCCAATTTCTTTATCATTTTTCTTCTAATGTTTTGTTCTTAAGATGTGTAGCTGAAATTGATTTGTTTTTCAATACACTGGATTAGTTGCAGTGTTTTGGGGCTGCAACTATGTTATTTTGTTTGTTGTGGTTTATCCTTTGGAAAAAAATAGGACTAAGTAATTGCTAATTAAGTTATGTCTATATGCATTTATCTTTATAAAACTTAATGCACATACATTTTAATTTTGTTTAAAGTAATTGTGGTTCAAGTTTGAACAGTATGATGATAAATATGACACCTTTACTAATCCAAAATCAGTCATAACTTTTTCAGAAATATTGTTTATCTTTTTAAGACCACAACCACTACATCTTAAAACTAACTATATTTGTTTTATATAAAACCACATTGGGCTGATTATATTTTTACTTTTATAATTGATGGTTGAGTACCATTACTTTCAAAAGTTATGCAAAAACTAACACTATTTTTTTATGTTTATTACTTATTGTTTTTAGTTATGAATAGAAAATGGTATCCATGCATCTTAGTGTTGTGAAAAAGAGTCTAAAAATGGAAGCTTAAAGAAAATGAAGGTGAGAACTTGTTGTTCTACTACCTTTTTAAGGCCTTTTTTATTTTCTTGTTTAATGTTGAAAACAATTTTTTTCTAGACTATGGTTGTATGAAATAGTGAGTTGGTTCTATCTTCTATAGACAATTCAATAATGTCATATCACAAAGTTTGGGAGAAAATGCTATTGACTTTTTGTTGATTATAGATACACTTTAATAAGAGTTTTTCTAGTGTGAATAACCCTGGGAGTAATTCTTGCTAAATCTTATGAGTCATTAATCAAAATTAAATTCCTTAGTTTTGAGGACTTCTAAACTAAAAATAACTAGTTTGCAATGTGTTTTCTCTGCTATTTGCCAAATATAAGTACTCTCATGAAAGATAGAATTATCAATACATACTCCAAATACTAATCAAATAAAATTGAATTATTGTATATTTTACATTCTTTTTAGTTTAATTATATATATTTTTTATTTTGTAGATTATTATGAGTAATGATATCAATGAAGGTTTTTAGTATTTTGAAGATGAAAAGATACTTAAGTTTTAAGTTTTTTTTTTAATGTATGTTGATGTAGAGATGTTTATGTTTTTTGAATAGATGTTGAATAAATGATGACATTAGAATATACATTGAAGATGTTATTTTGATTGTATATTGAAGATGTTATTTTGATTGTATATATAAAGGATGTTATTTTGTTAAGTAATTTTTAAAATTTTAAATCATATTAAAATTTATTTGAATAATAATTTATTAAAATTAGTATTATTTAATTCTAATAATAATTATGATTATTATTATTATTTATAAAGTTCATATAATAAATTGATTTTAATGTTCATACAATGAAAAAAAAATAGTTGCAACAATAAAACACTGTTGTTGTAGCCACTGAAGAAGAAACTAAGTTGTGCATCTACTAGAACGGTTTTACATGTATTACAGTTAAAAATTGTTGTTATATATATATCCTAAAATAGATGTTCCCAAAAATACCTCAATTGCAATGGTTTTTATCTAAAAACGGAGTGCACCCGTTGTTGTTGAAAACTGTTCTTAAAAAAAAACGACAACAACGGTTCCGTACAAGGCGTTGCCGTTGGTTAAAAAAACCGTTCTGAAAGGCTAACGCGACGCCTCAGTTTGGCGCGGCTAGAAAACCGTTCTTATATGTAAAGGAAACGATTTTTCTAGATTTCACAACGGTTTTCATGCGTTGTTGTATAGTTTAAATGTTGTAGTGGGTGTATCTTTAGTTCCCCATTTCTTTAGCCTTACCAAAAAAAATTGAAAAAGAAAAACGGTATTATTTCGAAAAATTTGAGCTTTGAGACAAGTTTGAGATAGGATGTAGTTGACTTGGGAAAACTTTTTGAAACATCAATATTGTTTTAACACCATAGGCTTCATGATTATAGGAATCGATCTTGTGGCCTTAATATCATTTTAGAATAGGTCCTTTAGTAGTTTATCCTAGCAGTCAACTCCGGCTTAAGCATGCTCTATATGGGGGACCGGTGAATATAAGTGATTTATGTCTATTGTGTTGTTATAATTGATAAAAAGACAACTCGGGATAGGTGACCCTCACAAGGTCATTTAACCCCAAAAGTTGTGACAATTTGCAAAAAGAATAAAAAAAGAACAAAAAGAATAAAATTTGCCCATTGTTTGTTGGTTCAGAGGTATCTAGTGCTGGACTTGGTAGGGCGGTTTACGATCCGATCCCCCACAACTACAATTGGGTCAATAAAATGGGTTACAACAATTTGTATATCAGAGCCCCATTGATTGATAACAGGATCATTAACCGGTCACTTTATTATGAGTATGTACGAATAACGGGTTTAATGTGTTTGCACTGGAATGAAAAGGACCCAAAAGAGATGAAAAAGTAGGTCATGGATTGGTTTATATAAGAATGAAGTTTATGTTCGTATTTGCAGAAAATTATTATTATGATACCCTTGGTTCGCTTAGTTAGTACATATAACTTCATCCTGGTTCGAACTTAGAAGCCCTTTTAGCCTAAATCGTTCACTGATACCAATTTTTCTTTCATGAGCTATAAATTGTTTTGCTTGAGGACAAGCAAAGGTTTAAGTGTGGGAGAATTTGATAACACTGAATCGCATTGCATATTTGACTCGGATTTGTATGTGTTCATTAGGACTTTATTGTTATTTTCTTTTGTTATGCTTGCTTTTTGTTTTGTTTTGTTTTCAGGTTACTAGTCTATCCAGAACTCCGCGTGGAAAATTGAAGAAAAACGAGCAGAAAAACCAATTTTTGAGCAAAGTGTTCACATGGCATCCACCATGGAGGCTTCCACTGGGTAGGCCATGACAAGGGTGGTTTCAAACTGATGTCAATTGATACGTTCTCCATAAACTTCCTCCCTTAGTTCATATGGCAGGCACCATATGAGGGTGGTGGGCGCCACCTTTGTATTTCATCATCCCGTCCAAAAGGAGTTAAGGGGCATATTAGTCTTTCCATTTCATTTTCCTTTGGCTATATATAGAGTAGTTCACAATTTATTTTCATCATACAAGCTTAGTTACAACTTTAGTCATATATTTTCCAATCTTGTAAGTGATAATCCATTCACATCGAAGAGTTATCACACTATTGATAGTGTCTGTAATCGAGTTTGGAGCACTCTGGTAGAAGTTAATCCTGCCACCATTTTCATTTTCAGTTGTCTTTATTTCCAGTTATACCTGATTTAAAGTCTCCGATTTAGAGTAGGTTTCTATTTTACTGCAATTGACTTTTACTTCGTTTATTTCATCGCGTTTGCCTTTACTTTACTTTATTTTCTCGCACTCGCTTTTATTTCATTTTATTTTCTCGCACTCGCTTTACTTTACTTTATTTTTTCGCACTCACTTTTATTTCATTTTATTTTCTCTCACTTGCTTTACTTTTCTCGCACTCGCTTTTAACTTACTTTTAACATGGTCCATTTTAATATGTTCATTTACATTTCCATGTCTATCTAAATTTTAAGGTTAGAATGTAATGATCATGGTAAAATAATATTTCATATAATGTGTTTATAGGAATGCTTAGGGGCTATTTTGGTTTATAACACAAGTTTTTTGTACTCTATTTCTATTGCGTAAGATGAAAGTCGTCCAACCTTTGGTTAAACTTGGTTAATCTTAACTGTTCAAAGGAAGCGAAAGCGCTCTGTACAGTTAAGTATGAGTTTTTAATATTATAGAAAAACGATTTTAAAACGATTTTAGGACACGTTCATGTGTTTAGAGTCTGGTTCGCATGAACCTTTATTGATAGTAAGTTCCAAGTCAAAATACTTTTCAACTGAGTCAAGAAACTATATTTCTTAAAAATAGGTTTATTACTTTAACGCAATGCACGCCTTTTTATAAGTGACAATAAGAGAGTTTGATTAAGGGATAAACCCAGTTCTGAATACACGAAAGCGATAATTCTCGTTAAATTAGTTTTTTTCATAAGTAGAGAACACTGCCCCATAAGTAGTTCTATTTATAAGCATTTGGAATATTATCAAACTGTGTGAATTACATTCGAGCAAGTTGATTTCATTTTAATTTACATCTCCGTACTTTATTTTCATTGTACACTCTTTACTCCTGTTTTTTTATTTTTCTTGGATAAACATCATAACAATAGATATCGATAGATTGACATTTGACCTTTGTGGCATCGATAATCATTTATATTACTCTGAAGCAATTCGTATACTTGCAAAAATACCACATCAAACGCCTAAAAATATCCATATAATAACAAAAGCATCTTATAAGAGTGTAAGTTCAGTGTTTTTGGATTGGTAGAAATTTTGTTAAAACAAATACACTGCAAAATGTTAAGCAATATGTCTTGACATATTGCTCATACATCATTGATGATCAACACGATGTTGTGACATGATTTCATGACATGTTATACCAAAAGATTAGGGTTTTATGGATTTGGAAAAAAAATTGTCACACCCCTAGATGAGTCCAACGCTCTTGCGTTTCCCAATCAAAATGAAATTTTTTCGAATCAGAACTTTCAAAGTAAGGGAAGCTTAATCAATCTTGATAAAGGCATTGGATATGGAAGGTTTAATGGTGGAAGAGGAAGAGGCATCAAAATTTTCACTCATTGTGGGATGACTAACCACACAATTGATTCATGTTTAAAGAAGTGTGTATTTCCTCTTCATTGGAAGTAAGATGAATCAATAATTTTGTAACTATATCTGGCAAAGTTGATAAATCTTAATATGAAATTAATGAAGGATGCGAGTAAGATCACAATATTTTAGTTTTCACACCAGATCAAAATAAATATTTGTTAGCACTTATTCAACTCCTATAGAATAACATAATTCAAACCACTTAACTTCTAAACTTTAGTTTGGAACATGTATCATTTTCACCATTCTAAATACGTCGATACCTCAAACATTAATTTTGGAAATTGGTGAAATTTACCATGTGTGTTATACAAGAAATTTATTTCAATTCTTGAAGAGAATCAATCAAATAAATATCAAATTACCAAATGGATCCCTAGTAACCACTTATTTTGTAGGATCTATTATCTTTGATCAATATTTTTAAATCATTGATGTGTTATATTTTCTTGGATTTACTTTCAACCATATTTATATTCCAAAATTAAATCAAACACTTAAATGCCAACTCATTTTTAATGATATCAATTGTATAATATAGGACACATACTCCAAGAAGATGACCATTACAACTAAATTGAGAGTGCAATTGTATCTACTAGTTTATCCTTTAGTTAGATTGACACATACTACACCAACCCATTACATAAATTCCATACTATTGCAATGCAAAAAACAACCGGCGAAAAATGAACAGAAGAGTCGCCATTGAACGTTATTTATCCCAACAGGGAAAGGAAACGATCAAAGAAAACCCGGAGGAAAGGAAAGACGATGTCATCACAACCAAGTCGTGGCTCGGGAGTCGGTTACACGAAGAAAAGATATTAGCACCCCTTCGTGTCCATTGTACTCGATGGGATCCACGTTAGTTGTTCGGCTCAAAGGATGTAGTCATATGAAGCTTCATCTACTAACTGGAAAGGAATGAACATGAACAAGAAGAAACAAAGGAGAGAAAGAAAGAAGTTGACTCATTAGGATATTTCATCCCAACCTACGTATCTCATCGGGAATGAGAATCAGAGTCGACGCAGTTCTAACCAGAACAGGGACAATTGTGCTCGCCAATACACCACATATCGTGCCTACGTATTGTATAAGGAATGAAAATCAGAGTTCCCTAGTTCGGCTCACTACGGGTAATAAACAACTATTTTGGTGTTTTTTAAGTTGACAGTGTCAATGTTTGCGTCCTAGCAGTTAAGTGTTGTCGCTCGTTGAATCGAGTCTTATGCGTATACCTATTTGTAATAGAACACACTTGACACGTTGTATCGTCTACAACACAGTGAGATGAGAAGAGAAAAGATGAATTATTTGTTTATTATATTTTATGAGAATTTTTTTGATTGGTTGATTTGTTGTATGTATAGTGCTAAAGACTATGACATAGGAGCGAATACTTCACACATCGCCCCGAGATGGGACATTCATGAAGCATCTTTCCAATTTACTTAAGGCTCAGGAAACACCATACACACTTTAGTCTTTACGTGTTTTCTCTTTTTTATTTGAAGAGGAGAAGACAAGGACTCAAGGTTTGAAAAGAAAAGCCTAAGGGAGACTAACATTTTCCTAATGTTATCTTACAAAGTTATTCCTATAGTTAGGTTTCAAAGGGAATGATCTACCTAAGTTAGCATACAAAATATTATCCTAATCTCTATCCTAATCTAAGCTTAATAAAATACCAATTTGGAGTAGGTACCTAACATCTATCTTACTTCAAACTTAATTGGGATTTAAGTTGAAATAAGTGTTTCCTAAGAAAGCATAAAAAGAAATGACACAAGAGATGAGATGAAAAGGAAATGTAAAAGTAAACACCATGTCAAAGATACTTACCTCACACACAATATCAACTCATGGAAGATTGAAAGTTTATGCAAACAAGCTCAACTAACTATATAGTTGAAAGGTTATGCAAATTATGTCCTATAACTAATGCAAATGCCCTACCATGGCTCTAAATGTCAAACCATTCAAACAAGCAAGGAGAAATAGGTATTAGGAGGGTAACATACCATATGGTTCAGTAGCTAACCTAAAATTGATCCTATAAATGTCAAAGTCCTAAAGAAGTTCAAACAAAATCAAACTAGTTCCTAAGTTAGCACACAATCAAAGTTATTCACAAGCTATGCAACATTGACCTTGAGGAGTCACGTGAAATGAATTAAGGCATACACATGAGATGAGGTCAATAGTGTACATCATGATAAATTAGGTTTTAAATGTTCACAAATGATCATGTCATTCATACTACATCACATTCAAAAGATTGAACAAACTTACACAAAGAACTTCCACTTAGGATGCAACAAACATTCAAGGATGTATGATGTACAAACAAGTATGAAATGAACATGTAAGTGTCATGGATCAGAACTTAATCATGTATACAAGGTATTAGAGTGGCCCTAAGTTGTCATAAAAGTTCCATGTTAAAGCATCTTCACGAATCATACAAGTATATGCACAAGTAGTTCACTTACGATGCAACAAACATGTTTGATCAAGCAAGGCATAAGTAATTATGGAAGCTTACATGTGAAATGTATGGTTCATAAGTGAATGTGAATTGTTATGTGTAATAATGACCTATAATTGTCATGAAAGTTTTATGTTGATGCACATTTTAGAAGTCAAAACAAGTAAGACACAAAACAAGTTCAAACATCTCCTAAAAGACTTGTAATTTGTAAGCCAAGCAAGAAGTGATAGACATAAGGCATATGCACACATTTGAGTACATAAGTCAGTAGATAAATACCTATAATTCAACATGATTAAGTTACAAAAGTGTTTCACAATTATAATATGTAAGTGACCTCAAAAGGTTTCAACAAAAGGGCATAAACATACATGTTCAAAGTTGTCCACAAAAGTAGTATTAAATGAAGTGTGTAAATGACCTATAAACACAAAAAAGAGACTATACCTCATGTTCAATAAAATTTATATAAGCAAGCACAATTACAATCCTCATTTTAGGTCTCACAAAGTAATCATGGTCATGTAATGTCAAGACTAGCAAGCCACGAGTCAAAAGTCACCCTACTTTCAATTCTATTGACTTGTATGACAATGATCATGCAAAGGAATGATAATAAAAATTCAAGTTGACACTTATGTATATAGGGAGTAGGAGTAGGATTGGAAATGGGAACTGCTCCCATAGATTGGTGATTCCTGCTACGACTAGGTTGACCATACACAACATTAGACTCCTTCTTTCCACTAGGGGGCTTCTTTGCAGTGCTTGATGAAGAGGCACCCACCTGTATTTTACCACTTCTTATACCAATCTCCACACGCTCTCCAGTCATTATCAGCTCAGTGGAACCGAATGATGAGCTTCCAATGAGGTAACTATAGAAAGGACCATTCAGCGTACTCGTAAACATATCTACTAGCTCCCTGTCAGTCAGAGGAGGTTGAACTCTGCCAGCCAAGTCTCTCCACTTCTGGGCATACTCCTTGAAATTCTCCTTAGCACCCATGGACATGCTCTGGAGTTGCATGTGAGTAGGTGCTAAATCAGCATTGTATTGGTATTTCCTGTAGAAGGCCTCAGCAAGATCATTCCAATCACGGATATTGACACTCTCCAATTGATAGTACCATTCCAGTTGAGCTCCAGACAAGCTCTCTTGAAAGAAATGAATCCATAATTTCTTATCAGTAGTATATGGTTGTATCCTCCGGACATAGGACCTTAGATGCAGCTTGGGACATGAGAAACCATCATACACCACAAAAGCAGGAACCTTGAAACCAATAGGTATAACCACTCCAGATATTAAGCTCAGATCTTCAAAATCAAGCCCAGAAGATTTTTGTAACTCCATGGCATTCATCCTGTCTACCGGCATCTTGTACTTATCTTGATTAGGATCATGATAATAATTTGCTTCAGAATCAGAATCTCCCACAGTGTCATGGAGACTGCCTCCCTCTTTCTCAAAATTTTCAGACTCATAATCATCAACCTGTTCCTTGGTCTTGATAGGACCTCTGAACCTTCTTCCCATATTGATAAGGCCTCCTGATCTTCTAGTCTTCTTATTCTTCTTAGCCAGCAGTGTCTTCAGCTCATCTTGTCCCTTGGACAAGTTCAGAATCAACTCTTGGAATTGTGCATTCTGAGCCTGGAGATCTTTGACAGTCTGTTCAAGAGCCATTTCTGCTGAAATAAACAGCAAGAAGATAAGACACCTGTACATAAGAAACCTGTGATGCAATGATATGGTGTATAAATGCGTATGCAATGTTTTCAAGGACCGCAGGATTTAAATTTGTTTAAACAACCAAAAAGTAAACTTTTATTAGTAATAAATTTGTTTGCCCCTTGGGCTTACAATAAAAATGAAATGAATACAAAAAATGGGGTTTTAAGTCTCCCGTGGACGTTTCCTCTTTGTGTTGAGGTATGAGTTGAGATTCCGCTCCTTGTGAAGTTGTTTTGTTAGCTTCAAGATTCTTTCTTGACTTGCTTTGTAATGAGTCTCAAAAGTATCTCTTTGCTCCTTTAACTGGATCCAGGACCTCTGTAACTCCTCCATATCAGTGGGCATGTCTAGGTGAAGAATGATATAAGAAGTATCTCCTTCGGCAACAGGCTCTATAGTAACTGGCAGGATGGAAGGATATGGCATCATAAGAGTCTGAGCACGAGATCGCACCCATCTGAGATAAGCTTCCATAGGAATAGTGTACTTTGGTTCCAGAGTCTTGCTGTCAACCTTGTTCACTTTACCCCGTTCTCGTATGAACCTTTGATGGTAACCTTGAAGATCGTTGTCGTAGTCAAACACAATATCCTGAATAAGCATATCATGAGGACCATCACTCCGAGCGTAACTAAACTGACGTAGAGCTAATGAAGGATTGTAGGTAATGCCCCCTCTTATGCCAAAGAGTGGCACATTAGGGAACTCCCCACAACGATCAATGATAGTAACATTCTCCATAGATCTAGAGCATCGATGAATATCTGAATGAGAAAGTGACATAATCCTCTTGGACCACCTTAACCCTTGTTCATTCTTCATCACTGATCGAGGAAGGTGAGAAATAAACCACCTAGACAGTAAAGGTATGCAACACATCAGAGTTCCTCGTGCCTTCGTAGTACGGGTATGAAGAGAGTGTAAGATGTCTCCAAGTAATGTAGGCACTGGATTATGAGTCAGAAATATGTTGATGGCGTGCACGTCTATGAACTGGTCTGGATTGGGGAACAGTACTAAGCCATAGATCAATAGGGCTAAGATCTCCTCAAAAGCATCATAACTCATAGCTTTCAGGAACAGTTGAGCTTTCTCCATCAATACCTTAGCAAGAATACCCTTAACTTCACTCCTTGTTTCTAGGACAATGTCTGATTTCTTCAGATGTAGGGCTGCAACAATGACTTTAGGTTTAGGCTCTCTTTCCAAGCCTGTGAAGGGTTTCTGATCAAGAATAGGTATACCCAGAAGCTTGGAGAACTCCTCAATTGTAGGAACCAGCTGATAGTCGGGGAATGTGAAGCAATGATGTTTAGGATCAAAGAACTGAAACAGAAAACTCATCATGTCTTCATTGAACCCTGAAGTGACTAGATCCAGTAAGTGACCATGCCTCTTGATGAATTGGGAATTTTCAGAAACTTGAGAGACCAATTCTTTAAGCTTAGGAGGTATTCCTACAAAGTTGATCCTGATAGTATTCCTACGAGCAGAAGCCATGACCTGCAACAAAGAACAAAGATAAATCCTTTGGCCCTTGAAATGGTTAGGGAAAATGCTATGCTTATGATGCATGATGATGCTATGATGTTATGCTCAATCACAAACATGTGGCACACACAAACAAGTCACACAATAGCCCTAGGTTTGAAGGCTTGCATGAGGTTTAAAGGTAAGTACCCTCCCCTGAAGTTTAGTTGGTTCATCCTGTCCTATAAAGTAACCAGGTTCTAAGGGATCTCAATATCATTGATCCTTCACAAGGGTGGTTGTTCAGTAGGCAACTTACTTGCCAACCAAAACCCTACAAGTTTAGGATCTCAATGAGCGTAGTATCGAGTATCAACCAACTTCAGTCTTCACCAAAGTCAGTTATCTCACTACTTTCTAAAGGCCAAGATGGGATGACTAGGGTTCTAAAAGTTAGTTAGTGTATTGACAACATATGGCAGCCTCATATTATCCTCAACTTTACTTAAGGAACATAAGCACCAACCAAGAAGTCACACTAACTATGGCCACCAGATCAACCATATCGGTATACGCCGTACAGTTTCCTTGGTCTATTGCCATTTACCTAAGGTACACTAGATCCGGGTTAGGATCTTTCACACATAAGAGCACCCAACAAGTAAAGTAAAGCAAACAAAGCAAACAAATTAAGTGATCTAATTCCTAAGGGTACCCCTCTTTTATTAAATCCCCAGTAGAGTCGCCAGTTCTGTAACACGGTGGGAGAACTGACTTTAGTTATGTTGCGGATAGCAAGAGTCGCCACCGACTTTTATTTTATCCAAAGGAAAGGGCATAAAAGAACAGGAAAGACCTTAAAAGATTTTTGAGTTCGGGGGGTAGGTTATACAAAGGGAAGGTGTTAGCACCCTTTATATCCATGGTTATCCATGGGCTCTTAGTTACTTAGCTCACTTTAAACTGTTTCTGAGAAGTGTAGTGTGTGATTGAAAATTTTCTTAAGTACTTTATAATGATCCTTGTATGGATATATATAAAGACTTTGTTTTGAAAATTTGTTTGAAATGTGAAGTGTAATGAAGTATTTTTGAAGAAAAGTGAGCAAGTACTTAAGAGGAACCTACCCTATGTTAAATCTTTACTGTTATTATATGTTCTTTCAATGGTAAGACTATCCCTATTATTAAGGAATAGGTAGTCATTACCTTGGATGTTATAAGGGACATATGAAGGGTCATCTGTGTTTAGGCAACTGTAAGGTGTCTTAGCAATACGAAGGGACTTATCATCTTTTATTCGAAAGGGACAAGATCATTTACCGTAGGCAACATCGAAGGGACTTGATGATATTTTATGAAAGGGACTTTGCTTTAAGACACCTTACTTGATCTTTTGATTTAGGCAACATGAGGGATAACCTTAGGAAGTGAGAGATGGCGATCGAGGATCGACTTACGTGTGTGAGTGTCCATATTCATATATTTATCTTATTAAATTAGTGATTCTAAATTAATTTTAAAGTACAAACATGTTATCACTCCCTATATTTACTAACCATGGCAAGGATATTTATAAACAAATAAACGAAAAAACTACGACTATTACAATGCTTTTGCAGTTACATTATAATAATAAAAATAATTAAATAATAACTATATAATAAAATAAGCAATTTAAATAAAAGGTTAGTGATAAGATAATTATAAGAAAGAAAGGTTAGCACAAATATAAAATATATACAAGTGAAGATAATATTTTTAAACTAAATAAACATTTTTGAAGAATTTTTGAGATGAAAATAAAATAATATGAATAATAGTAATAAACTATAAAATAAATAAAAATCATGATTAATTATTTAATTACATATATTAGAAAAATTTATCAAGTTTAATATTTAAGTTAAATAAAAATTAAGATTAGCAATTAGGGTTACATATTTAGAAAATAGAATTAGGGTTAGAATATTTAATTAATATATTAATCAATTTATTCACAAAATAAACTATATAGAATAATAATATGACCATAAAAATAAAAATAAATTATATTTGAGAAAATAAAAATATTGATTTAAAAAAATATAAAATTTTATTTTATGAAAACATATTATATTATTATTTAAAATTAACTTATTAGATAATATATAATTAAATAAAAACAAAAAGGAAGAAAAAAATAGAAAAAGAAATTAGGTTAAAAAATAATGGGGAGGCCTGGATTTGAACCCAGGACCTCCCCCTTACTTGGATAAAGGATTACCACTGGGCTGCACTGCGTTTGGTGACGTCTAAGAGTCACAAATGATTATATGAAAAACCTGTAAAAATAGAACAAAGTAAACAAAAATAAAGCAAGACCTGGGAATCGAACCCAGGCCTTTTGGCTTGCACGCGCGTTCTCTTACCACTACACCATCAACATCATTCATGAATTATAATACAAACAAAAATATATAATATATATTCAAATTTGAATTTTGAATTCGCGCGCAACTTCTTCTTCCTCCTGACCTGCGAAATTTCCTACGAGCTTTCCTGCGAACTGGTTTTCGCAGGGATTCCTATGATCCTTCAACGGCCATGAAACCTGTAATTTCTTTCAAAATTGAACACACCAATTCAGTCCTCACATCAATTACAGTCAAACTACGTTGTCAAAATTCATTTATGTTAGCTTAATCGTTAAACCCTAATTTCATCCTTAAAACCCTAACCATGGCGTTTGAGCATCCGTGTATCAAAACTTCAATTCACCTGCCCATAAATCATCCTCATGCAATAACAAACAAGATTATAGGCACAAAAACAGTTTATAATGAACGGATGAATGAAATCGAAAATAACAAAAAACAAGAACAATGTCCATTCGGTTTATGCGAATGAGAGTGTTTATGATGCTTTTGAGAGTTGGGATAGGTTTAGTGATGTCCAATGATCCTCTCCATGTCTTTAAAATACCTTTGATTGACTTGCAAGGGTGAATCTGAATTTGAGTTTTTTGAAGAATTTTGTGAAGTTTGAATATGGTTTTTTAGGCTGTGAATTCGTCCCCCTATGCTTGCAATGTGTTTATGTATATATATGGATTGAATTAGGTCAAAAAGAATGGGTTTTCTTCATGGATTTGGAGTTGCTTGATGTGGAAGAAATCTCATCACCATAATTGTCCAAAAATCAAATATTCTTTTGCTGTTTTTGCCTTACACGAATTTGGACAGCATCTAATCATGTTAAATGGCTTTGATGATTTTCTAGAAGAAGAATCATGTCTAAATATTGATTTTTTTGATTTTATTTTGATTTAATATGTATTTTAATGAATAAAATTCAAATAAATATTAAATAAAATATAAAAAAATAAGAAAAGGTGTGGGTTGGGTCGTGCTTGGTGATTTTGTAAAGATTGGATGGCAATTTGGTGGGCTCATTTAGCAAAAATTGGTTTTAAGGCCTTATTTGCTTCATAAACTTCCCAAAAATTTCCCAACTTTGCAAGGGCAAAAATCCTTAAATTTTAATGCTATGAAGGTGTTCTTGGACATTTTGGAAAGCTTAAATAGTCCTCTAACCAACCTCTTTGTTATCATGTCCATATCTTTTACCATTCTCAAGTTATGCTCTTTGGAAGTTGTTGACTTTTTGTTGACTTTTAAAAGGACCTATAATGTCTTAGCTCATACCTTCCAAATGAAGCATTTTTGGGATTGGCTTGTGAGACACAAAGTTGTAGAGAATTAAATTTCCTTCAAAATGAGCTTTGGATGGAAATTTTTTTGATGAAGCATGTGAAAGTTATGGCTGGTCAAAGTTCAGTTGACTTTTCCTATGAAAACCCTAATTTAGAAACTCCTGATTCTTGATGATCGGAAATCTCCTTGATGAATCATGATCAAACCTTGATCAAATGATGAATTTTACTTCATATACTTGATGTTGGCAAAAAATCATGAATTTTTACTTTGGTTTAACCACAGTTGACCTCAGTTTGACTTTTTGATTGCCTTGACTGATTTTAACCTATTTGATCATCTGACTGAGCAAATCTTTTGGGAAAGTCTTGAAATTTGACGTGGGGATTATTGAACACATATAGGATGATATAAAGCCCACTTGAAGTATTGGAAGTCCATTTAGCCTGATGAAAATCAAAACCCTAGTTTAAGATGCATTGCTTAGGAGGATGCATTGTCTGAGGGAATTGTCAAACTTTCTGACTAATTGTGAACTTTGTGAACCTTGTGAACCTCATGAAATGTATTGTGAACCTTGTGAAACTCTTAATACACAATGTATTGTCTTTTGGATGGCAAATTTTGGGGTGCAACATACCCGTCTGTATAGAAACGAGTGAAGGAAAGAGTGTATCTGATGAGATCACCACCTTATTTCATATTAATGCAATTTATATTCAAGTTTTTACTTTGAAGTCTTTTTATATTGCATTTTCTTTACTTTCGAGCAAGTTCATTATTAAGTCTTTTATTGTCTTTTTAATTGCTTTCTTTATATTTCCTTGCCATTTACACTTTATTGCACTTTACTTTCGACTTCTATTGTTTTTTAGTCTTGTTTGTTTTATTTTCTCTTTTTACCAAAATACATCATAAAGTTTGTCGAAGAGTTTACGACACTATTTCTGAAAAACCAATTAAAACAAATTTATAACACATGTCCTAGGATCAATTCTGGTCGATCCTGTGAGTGACTGCAAATATTGTGTTGTTTTTAGAGGACCAATGGTTGTTTACAATTTTCAGGGCAAACAAATTGGCACACCCAATGGGACAGTCCTATAAGTAAACAACGTTTGGGAGTTTTATTAACTTCCTTCGAGATAACCAACTTTTAGAAGTTTATAACTTCCTTTTCTTTACGTGTTCGATTGATCAAAGTGTGGTATAATTTATTTTTGCATGCATTTGAGAAGTGGAAAGGTAGCCACCACAGACAAATACATACCAAAGAAAAGAAATACGAGGAAAATGACATTTAGTCAAGGGAATACAAGTAATCCCAATCCCCATGTGGCTGGGTAGAATCCTCAACCAAGCAGTCCGACTTCTCCAAGCACCAACGTCACTCCACAAGATATTCCTAGGAATGATGTGGTGCCTTCCCTAATTCCTTCGAATGGAGGATCTACAGTTCCAACCATGGCGTCAGAACCGGTTCCTTTGATGGCAGGAACAGGGGGAATGCTATTTAGACCTTATACTCAACTATTGTTGGAATAAATTGGAAAAACTCCTCAAAATCCACCACCAAACACATCAATGTTTAGGTATTTCCATCCCCTTAGGGTTTTACAACCTTTTCCTAGGAACCACCCTATGGCATGTCAATGACGGTGATACAAACCCTACACAACGCGCCTGCAGTATTTTCAGAAAATGTGATGGCTTCGCCTTTGCAAGAATCGGAGTTTGGAGTGAACATGGGTAGAAATAACCAAACCATAGGGTTGGGGTATTCTGCCAAGGGTCTTGGCTTGATAAATGAATTTGCAAACTATTTGAGGCAGCAAATGGATTAAAGCAATATGCAAATGGTACACACTTTGTCTCAAACTATGGGGGAAGACTTTTAACCCCTGATTCAAAGTACCACTCAAACTAATCAGCAATTAGCATCCCAGATGGCTCAAATAGTAGAATTCATGGGGGTACCTTCCCCTCATCGACACCTAACTAGACAATATATGAGAGAAAATAATGGTGTCGAATTCAGGGAGAACATCCAACAGGCGAACCCAGAACATCAAGGGATAGTCGACCCACCCAAGGTTGAACCCCTAGAAATCAATTTCTTATTGTTGAAGAAGAAGAACCAAGGGTGATAATGGTAAATAGGAAACAAAATGCAGATAATATCTTGCAGCAGGTTTGACATAATAATATGGCTGCGAAGAATAATATTGCAACCATTGTCAAAAAGATAATGGCTCGAAATGGAATGAATACAGGTTTCGCCAGACCAAATTTTACCTCACCCATAGTAGACTCCATACTCAAATCTTAATTACCTCCCAGGACGAAGGTCCCAAAATTCTCCAAGTTCTCAGGTAATACAACTGAATCAAACATGTGGCTCGATACCTGATCGAAGTTGGGGAAATTGAAAACGATGAGAGTCTAAGGATTAAATACTTCCTTAGTTATCTCACTAAAAATGCTTTTACATGGTTTACTACCTTATCACCTAGTTCGATTTATAATTGGACTCAGTTGGAACGTTTATTCCATGAGGAATTATACATGGGTCAGACTAAAATTAGTTTGAAAGAGTTGGCTAGCATTAAGAGAAAGTTTAATGATCCAATTGATGATTATTTGAATAGGTTTCGACTCCTCAAGGCTATATGTTTTACACATGTGGCTGAGAGAGAGCTTGTCAAAATGGTCGATGGTGGCCTTGATTACTCTATTAGGAAGAAACTTGACACTCAGTACTTGAGAGATATGGCCTAATTGGCTGATAAAGTTTGACAAGTAGAGCGTCTAAGAGACGGAAAGGCTAGGGCAAATAAAAATAAAAGAATAGCCTACATTGGATTTCATGAGGGGGTCGAAGAAATATATGATGAACCCATAGATTTCGATGAAAGCGAAATAAACCTGGCTGAATTGAAGCAGGGTCCCCCTATTCATGTAAATTGCTAGTTCCTTCAAATGGAAAACCCCCGTCAAAACTGAAAAGAATGATAGATTTCCAAAGAAAATATACACTTTTGACATCACTAAATGTGACGAAATATTTGATTTGTTTGTTAAGGATGGGCGGATATTGGTGCCTCCAGGTTCTAAATTTTCACCTTTAGAACAAAGGAAAAAAAAGAGGTTTTTGCAAATACCATAAACGTTTGGGACATAAAACTTCTCAATGTTTTCTTTTAAGGGATTTGGTGCAGAACTCAATTCAGGAAGGGAGACTCAAGCTCAACGAGAAGCCTAAGAACCAAATGAAGATCGACTCAGATCCTTTTCATGTTGTAGAGGGTAACTTCATTGAACTTTGTGAGTTTAACTTGCTCAAAGTAGCAGAGCATTCTGACAGCAACGTGAGCAGCGTCGACACCGATGAAGTTATGGGTCAAAATGTTGTACAGAGCGAAATCACTGAAGAGTTCATCGATGATGTTGTGTTCTATAGTTTCATAGAATAAATTGATGGCTTTCCGATGGAGCACTTCGTCTGCATGGCTGCTGAATACTACTTCAAGATGTCACCAGATGTCGAGATGTTTGGTGTGGGAACAACTGTCGAAACTCACGAGGATGTTCAAGGGTCGAATCTCCAGCTGGTAACTAAGGAAACTGTTGTTGGTTTCATTAGGATGGACAAGGCCACTGAAGGCCTTGGAATTGACTTGTCTAAAATGAATTTGAAGGATGAGGTCGATATAAACATGGTCGAAATCAAGAATGAACAGACCATAACTGTTGAGGACTTAGGTCGTCAGGAGAAATACAACAAGGTGGCATATCCTAAGGAGGACGATACTATTTTTGAATTCCTACAAAGATGCCAGATGAAAAACTTCAAAGTGATGATGTGCCCTAGGTGCAGTTCCATCTTCAACAAAAAGGCTGCCCACAACATTCAGGGAGTGAGGGAAGCTAAAGCTAACCAAGAGCGAAGAAATGCTCAAAAAACAAGGGGTTTCGACCCAAGGCGAACCACTAAAGGGCAACACGTTGCTGCAAAGCCCCGGGTTCCTAAAGCAAGGCAACCCACTTTCAAGCCTAATGGCGAAGTGCCCAAAGACAAATGGATCAAATTTGTCGATGCCAAAGTAAAAGGGAAGTTAAAGTGGACCAACTTCTATGTAGAGAGTGGTTCTATAATGGACTACATGAAGGAGTATAGGTCATCCAAAAAGGCTTATGTCTCTGATAATTACAAGGATACGAATCCTATGTCGAGGTCACAATGGCGAAGGGAACAAAGGCGAAGAAAGGCACAAATGCCTTAGTGAAAGATGAAGCTCAATCCAGCACAAACATACTGGTGTGTACTGTTGGAGGTTATGAAGACAAGACAGATAAATAGGTACTTGTGGGGCGAAAATTGTTCAACCAGGAAATGGATAAGTCAAAATTTGAAGATGAAAACATGACATATAACTTCGACTCAAATTCAGAAGCCTCCCTCGATGTGATAGTAAATGTGGTTTCAGTCATTCCAAAAGAGTACTACAGGATATCTGAGGTCAAAAACTTGGATGCTAACACTAAATCTGAGATGGCAGCACACAAACGAGTGTGCTACTATGTGATGAATAATGGTTGTGTCGAAGAACAAAATGCTTTCTTTGAATGGCCAACTGATGCCATTAGGGGACATCTAAAACCTCTTTATATCCCTGGAAAAGTGGAAAATGTGGTTGTTAACAAGATATTAGTAGATTGTGGTACAACCGTTAACTTGATACCACATTACTTGCTTGCAAAGATTGGAAAGTTCGACACTGATCTGAAGCCTCATAATATGGTTCGTTCCAATTATGAAGGGAAAATTGGAACTACTTTGGGACTCCTACAAGTCGATTTGACTGTTGGGACAATGACTAGCCCTACCTTATTTATGGTGGTCGAAAGCAAGGCCAATTACAATCTTCTGTTGGGAAGGGAGTGGATCCATGGAATTGGGGCAGTGCCTTCCTCCATGCACCAAAGGGTAACCATATGGAGGCCTGATGGGATAGTTGAGAACATCGAAGGTGATCAAGGGTACTTAAAAGTACCTGTGAATCATATAGATGGAGTTGAATTCGACAAGAACTTGGCACATATTGTGCCATGTACCCCAACAGAATTTGAATTTACCCCTGATGACCATGCATTCTGCTCATTGTACCTGCATCTTGTGGAGGGCTTTCGATGTGATAGAGAGGTTGTATGGGGACAAAGGCAATTTTCCACCTTACTTTGGGGAGCCACAGATGCGCTCCACGGGTTGGGGAAGTGAGGGAAGTAATAATGACTGAACTTGAAGCACTACAAAGAATTTTGGCCTATGTGGCTGAAACAAAGTTACAAATGGCCTTAGAGGTTGCGTAAAAGCACATGGTTGTCGAAGCCAATAAGGAGTTTATCGAAGGAGGTCTTGGTAAAGACTTTTACCCCGAACCACCTAATAAAGCTCTGGTCAAAGAATAAGACTAAAGGCTTGATGCCATCTATGACAATGAGCCTTTAGGTTTTAAGAAGGATCCTTTGTCGAACAACATCAAAATGCTAGCTCAAGATCCTTTGGAAGAAATAGACTTAGAAAAAGCTGAGGTTAAAAGGCATACATACATCAGTGCCAACAGTCTAGTTATTGAAGGAGTTCAAAGATTGCTTCACGTAGGACTGTGACAAAATGCCTAGTTTGAAAAGAGAGTTTTTCGAACACAAGTTGCCAATCAAACATGGGAAGAAGTCTGTCAAGCAAAATCCAAAAAATTTCGCCACAACAATCCTCTCCAAAATAAAGGAGGAAATTGAAAGGCTGCTTCGATGCAAGTTCATCCGTACGCCCAGGTATATCGAATGGTTGGCTAATATTGTACCCGTTATAAAAAAGAAAAGGCTCTTTAAGGGTTTGTATTGATTTTATAGATTTAAATTCTACAAACCATAAAGATGAGTATTTGATGCATGTAGCAGAAATGCTAGTCGAATCTGCTGCAGGACATGAATATATTAGCATGTTGGATGGTTATTCTAGGTACAATCAAATATTTATTGCTGAAGAAGATGTTCCAAAGACTTCTTTTCGATGTTCAAGAGCCTTAGGCACTTAAGAATGGGTAGTAGTGCCTTTTGGTTTAAAAAATGTTGGGAAAACTTATCAAAGAGCAATTAATTGGATCTCCCATGATTTTATAGACACTTTTATGCAAATATATATTGATGATATTGTTGTTAAGTCTATTACAAAGAAAGATCACATAAACCATCTGTCATACCCTAAATTTTGACCAGAAATTTTCAAATTTTCATTCATCTGACGCATTTTAATCGATTTATTCATGGATTTCTTTAATCACCGTTATAGTCTCATGACATTTTCATTTTTAATTCTAGAATTTTTTTGTTTAGAATTTTGTCTCTTTTATATCTTTTTGTTTTATTAAGTTTTAATATTAGATTTTTAGAATTTTATTTTATGGTTTAATTTAAGAGTGACTAATATACTTTTATTTAGTTCATTTTAAAAAGGGGTAATTTGATTTAGTATAATTTTTATAGTTAATCTAGCATTTTTAATCTAATTGGTGTATTTTAATCTAGTTTAATTTTTCATTTAGTTTATATTTTAATTAATCTTTTATCGGTTTATATTATATTTGAGTTAATCTTTTATTTTATTTTATATATTTTTATTTATTTTTTATTATTATTTTCAATTTATATTATATTTCAATTAATCTTTTATTTATTTTTATTTCAGTTTATATTAGTTTATACTGTTATATTATTATTTTTAGTTACTTATATTGGTTTGGTTTCTATTTTGGTTTCTATTGGTTGATTTATAATGATTTAGTTACAAAGTTTCAAAATCCACTTTTCCTGCTCCTCTCTGCACTCCTATATAGTCAATATAGCCCTGCTTTACTGCTCCAAGACTTACCTGAAAATGGAAAAAATAACACAGCTCTACATAAAAGGGAAAAGCGGAACAACAGAGTGAGAAACGAAAAAACAAAAGATAAAGGCTCCTTCACAGTATAGACCTGAACACCCAAAAAGGAGAACACATAGGGATCTGTCAAAAAAACACATTAAAAAAACACACAAAGGAGGACCACGGGGGGAGGTATCACGTTCCCTCTGCCCCCCCCCCCCCTTTCTCAAGCAGCAAAAGGCAGAACCTCATTTTCTTCCCAGATCACGCACAACCAACACTCTCATTTTGTCATTTTTCTACAAGAACCAGCAACCTTTAATCTTCTTCATGACAACAACTTAGTAACAACTCTCCTCAACCTTCATTCTGAAAACTCGGCTTTTCTTCATAACAACAATATACCTAAATTTCATCACGCATCAACAATAAACACAACTCCATTTCAAACCCAGAATATACAACACCTTCATTCTTCCTTCAAATCATCGCTCAACTCTCTACTCTCACTCTTCATCAGCGTTTCACAACAATAACAACGTCATAACCTTCAAGACTCATACACAACACAAATAAAACCACTCTTCATTCATAAACCAGAACTCCTTCACTCATCATCAATCCATCATTCGTCGTCCTCTGTTTTCAACCTTCAGCCATCACCACCATCTCTCGCCAACTTTCAAAGGTTTCACACCAAACCTAAACATCAACACAAAACAGACAGAACCAGGCCTTCACCTCCGAACTGAGACTGTGAAAGCCATCACAAAACTTAACTGCAAAAACCCAGCCAAACTCGTCCACCATCCTTCCAAACAACCAACCGCAAGAACTCAAACAAAACCTGCGAATCGCAAAGCCATTACCATCGTTGCACCACCCTCAAAACAAATCAACCGCAATCCACGCTCTTCCGCGTAATCATGTTCAATCGGAAAACCGTGATTTGAGAGGAGAGAAACCAAATCGAGAAAGAGAGAAGATGAAGAGTCGAAGCGGACTTGAGACGGAGGCGGCGGTGAAAACAAGCGGAAGTTTGTAAAAAGGGGAGCGGGTGATACGTTGTTTGCTGAGGTTGTGTTTCCATTCTTTTAGTTCGTTTTCTTTTTTTCCTTTCTTTTTTTTAATATATGAAAAATGTTTTAACTTTTGTTTGTTTGTTCCTTTGGAATAAAAGTTCTAGGGTTGTATCGATGGGCTTTGTGAGCCCCAACTCAATTAGTATTTGTATTTCAGGCGACCCCTCCCCCTCCCCTTTTGTTATCTATTTCTTTTTTGCTTAATTCAATTTCTTCCTTTTATCTTATTTATATTATATGTAGTTTTTTTTAAATAAAAAATATAATAAAAAACAATAATCTAATTTAGAGTTTTGATAAAGTTTGAATCTCACTTTTGTCATACTTTTTTTTTGAAATTTTATTGTTGATTAACTGTTAGGTTTTATTTTATTTAAGTTTGATTGTTGGTCAGAGTCTGAATCTTGAGTAGAGTTTGATATTACATACTTGAGGACTAATTGAAGTTTGATCGTTGGAAGTTTATTCTCGATGTTTATTCTTGAGATAGTCTATGTGTATAGAAGAGGCAACGGACCTTCTCCGTTAGGTACCACTAAAACTCGATGTTATCTCTTTTGCACCTTGTTATTAGACTTGATAGCACGCGTGCGTTTGTCTGATTATTCGTTCCTCATCACTGATTTTAAATCCTAATTCTCTTGTACCAAAAATGCGATTTTCATCCAAACTTTCAAACTAATTAATTTGCGAAAGAACTGAACTCCGGAGTCTAGCACTCCGCACGTTCTTGAATGCAATCACTCATGGGCTAGCCCCACGCGTTGTGTATTCATTCGCTCTTTCGTTCAAAATATCTTAATTTACAAATCAAATAACAAGTAACTGAACTCCAGAGTCTAGCACTCCGCACGTTCTTAAATGAATCACTCCTGGGCTAGCCCCACGCGTTGTGTATTCATTCGCTCTTTCGTTTTCAAAATATATTAATTTACAAATCAAATAACAAGTAACTGAACTTCGGAGTCTAGCACTCCGCACGTTCTTGAATGAATCACTCATGGGCTAGCCCCACGCGCTGTGGTTCATTCCCCTTTCGCATTTAAAGCACTCAATCCACGTAATCAATTAAACAATTCATTCACTTTTTCGTATTCAAAACAATTCAACAACCTTAAAAGATTAGACATGATTCATCTCTTTAGGAAAGATATTCCTCCTATCCCCACAAACACAAACAAAAATTCTCACAAATAATTACTCTCAAAGGAAGAATGTGGCATTGCTTGTCGATACTTATATCCAAGTTTAAAGCTTCTTCCAATTTTATTTCTCAAAGAAAGAATGTGGCATTGCTTGTCTTTCCTCGTATCCAAGTTTAAAGCTGCTTTTAATTTTCTCTTCCTCAAATGTTTGTGGTGAATTAGGCGAGATACCTCCCTTAAAGATGACGACATGTCTCTTTCTTTTTCAAATACAATTTAAAACTTACCAACCAATACAAACTATTTTCCATAATTAATCAGCGAGTAACTAAACTCCGGAGTCTAGCACTCCGCACGTTCTTGAATGCAATCACTCCTAGGCTAGCCCCACGCGACGTGGTTCATTCGCCCTCTCGTTTTAAAACACCTTAACAAAGATCAAACATCTTTTCTCAAAACGAACGTCGTTTAAATCTTTCTATCTCGCAAACAAGCTAGCGCTTCAGCCTCCAATCGCGAGCAGATAAGCCAACGCTTAGTAGTAGAATTCATTTTCAAACAATCGTTCAATAAAAAACACAAACCGTAGTTGCACGAACTATGAAGCTCTGACTTTCCCATTGCACAAGGGAATACGTAGGAACGGGGATTTTAATCCTTCGTGAGCACAATAATAAAAACTTAATCATTTCTCCGTCATAAATCACAATAATAAAAAATTTCAATCTTTTCTCCGTCACAATAACTTAACATTTCTCTGTAATAAATAATAATTTTCTTTTCCCTTTAATAAGCAATCTTAACCAAAAGAAGACAATAAAATAAGTTAACATTTAAGCGCAAATTAGACTAAGAGGTTCCCGTTGAGTACAACGGACTTGAAGGGTGCTTAATACCTTCCTTTTGCGTAACTGACTCCCGAACTTAGATTAGTGGTTTCGTTAACCATTTCTTATCTGATTTAGGTTGTGTCTACATCTCCCTTTTATTTAGTTAGAATAAATAGAATTAGGTGGCGACTCTGTTGTTTGTTTTAGGATCGTATTTTTCGAGGTACGACACCATCTTTGACATTCCTTTGAAAGGATGAGAAAACATGGTATTAAAATGAATCCTTTTAAGTGTGCTTTTTGTGTACAAGTTGGGGACTTTTTAGGCTTTGTGATCCACAAGAAGGGGGTCGAAATCAACCAAAATAAAACCAAGGCCATTATGGAAGAAAAAACGCCATAACCGAAGAAGGAACCGCAATCGCTACTAGGGAAGATTCATTTCTTGAGGAGATTCATATCCAACTTAAGTGGAAAAACGCAAGCCTTCTCACCTTTGCTTCGAATCAACAAAGAAGGGTTTGACTGGGGGCAAGCACAACAGGAAGCTATCGACAAGATCAAGGAATACCTGAGCCATCCTCCTATTCTCTCACCACCTTGTAGGAGGAAGAGTATGAGGTTGTACATATCAGCATCAGATAAGACTTTAGGGAGCATGTTGGCTCAAGAGGATGATGATGGCGTCGAAAAGGACATTTATTACCTTAGTAGAGTTTTAAATGATGAAGAAACTAGGTATAGCACAATAGAAAAATTATGTTTATGCTTATACTATTCATGTACAAAATTGAAGCAATATATAAAACCAGTTGATGTTTATGTTTCCTCTCGTTTCGACGTTATTAAACATATGTTATCTAAACCTATTTTGTATAGTCGAATTGGTAAATAAGCATTGTCATTAACTTAGTATTCTTTAACATATAGGCCTTTAAATTCAATTAAACGACAAGTAGTGGCGGACTTTATAGTCGACCAATCCATTAATGAAAATGCATTGAACTATCTTGAGGTCGAACCCTGGAAGCTATACTTCGATGGCTCTAGCCATAAAGATGGAACAAGCATAAGGGTACTTGTTATTTCTCCTTACAAAATTCCAACAACAATCAAGTATAAAATGGAAGGTTGTTGTTCAAACAATGAGGATGAATATGAGGCTTTAATAGTTGGACTTAAGTTATTGTTGGAATTGGGGGCAACTCATGTCGAAATAACGGGAGATTCCGAGTTGGTTATAAAACAAGTTACCAAAGAATACAAGTGCATAAAAGAAAATCTAATCATGTACTTCGTAGTGGTAAATCGTCTGCTTAAGAATTTTGAAGCAGATAGCTTTTGACACATACCAAGATTGGAAAACCAAGTTGCAAATTACTTAGGTAAGATTGCATCAGGGTACAAAATTTCGAAGGAGAATTGGAAAATGCAATCGTATTCAGATGGAAATTAGTATCAGTTGGGTTAGCCCTATTAGACTTAGAAGAAACAAATCTTGGATATACTAACAAAGACAACTTTTCCATTCTAGCAGTCGACGCTCTAACAGACAAGGATTGGAGGAAACCTATAGTAGAATATCTCCAAAATCCAACATCCTCGACATATTGAAAGGTTAGGTATCAAGCTTTAAGTTATGTCTTACTAGGTAATAAATTTTTCAAAAAGACTTTTGAGGGAGTATTGCTCAAGTGCCTTAGTGAGTCAGAGGCATATTTGGCTCTCTCAACTATACATAGTGGGGCTAGTGAGGCACACAAAGTAAGTCACAAAATGAAATGGCTTTTGTTTCAAAAAGGCTTGTATTGGCCTCCTATGTTAAAGAACTGTATTGAATTTGCTAAGGGTTGTCAAGAGTTCTGAATTCATGCTGGCATCCAGCATGTCCCTGCAAGGAAACTACATTCTATTGTGAAACCATAACCTTTTAGAGGATGGACTTTGGATTTGGTTGGAGAAATTCGACCAGCATCTTCTAAGAACGAAAAATACATTTTGGTAGGTATTGACTATTTCACCAAATGGGTTGAAGCAATACCTTTGCCAAATGTTGACCAGGAAGAGGTAATTGAGTTTATTCAAAAACATATCATTTATAGGTTTGGAATCCCAAAAACTATTACAACAGATCAGAGGTCAGTTTTCACTGGTCGAAAGATGCAAGAATTTGCTAAGGAAACGAGTTTCAATTTTCTAACTTATATGCCTTATTATGCTCAGGTAAATGGCCAAGTCGAAGCAGCAAATAAGGTGGTTATTGGATTGATAAAAAAGTATGTGGGAAAAAAGCCAAAGAATTGGCATAAGGCATTGAACCAAATTATGTGGGCATGTCGAACCTCCCCTAAGGCAACCACCACCCCATTTCGACTTACATTTGGCCATGATGTTGTTCTGCCTGTAGAGATCCATCTTCAGTCCACAAGGGTTAAAAGACATCATGAGATTCCTTCTGAAACTTATTGGAACATGATTTTGGATGAATTATTAGACTTAGACGAGGAAAGGCTCCATGCTTTGGAGTTGCTTAAAAGGCAAAAGAAAAGGGTAGAGAAGTCTTACAATAAAAAGATGAAGGTCAAAACCTTTTCGATTGGGGAATTGGTATGGAAAGTCATCTTACTTATGGATCAAAAGACCAAGTCTATAAGGAAATGGTCCCCAAAATGGGAAGGTCCTTTTGAGGTTATCAACACCTTTACCAATAATGCATGTGATATTCAGGAAATTGATGTTGATCAAAGAGTCTTAAAAGAAAATGGAAAATATTTGAAGAAATACAGGCATATCTTACAAGAGATTCAGGTTAAAGCATAACTTTATTATTGGAAGAAGCCAAAATAGGCTGAAATGACCAAAATGGCATAGATAAGCTTCAAAGAAATAAAGATGCATAAAATACATAGAGAGGATAAATTATTCATGTCTCTTCCAGTATCTTGAACAAAGATAATTCATCCAATCCTCATCAGGCTCACCATAGGTGTGCTCTTTTTTGACATGAGAGCCTTCTTTTTTGACACGACTCTTATAAGTCCCTATTCTTTTACCAGGTTTCTTGCTGGTTTTTGTAGACTCCATGGACGTGTTTGTCCTGGAAGATGAAATAATTGAGGCGTTAACACTTTCCTCATTTTCTTCCACTTTCACATAAGTTTGGCTGAGAGAGGATTGTTAAAACCTGGCAGGAATATGAAAGGGAGATCGAAGTTTGAGAACATAAATATAAGGGCAAGTAAATAAAAGGTACAAATGGCGCCAATATTTTCATAATTACATAAAGACCACTAGACTTAGTTGCCATCGACCAAGCTGAAGGCTCAAGTCCACAAGTTGCCTCGATGGTTTTTTCAATGTTGGTCAGCTCTTAAGGTCTTCAGTCAGTTGATTCACAACTAAGGTTAGCTCCAGCAGGAAGCTAGAAATGGTGGATGCAAGAGTTGAGAGGTCGAACTTCTGAAGGGTGTCCTTCAGGAAAAGATGGGCTTTTTGATCAGACTCAATGTTTTTGACAATGTCCCCCTTAAAGAATTTCTTCTTGATAGTTTGAAGGATGGGGCTAACAGAGTCATCAGAAGTTGGAGCCTCATAATTGGTCGAACCACTCACATTCTTCTCTGAAGAGCTCCCCCTCCTTTCAAACATCAATCTTATAAATTCTCTGGGATTGGATATCTAAGGTTTTCCAACTGAGCATCAGTCATGGTGGCTGCAAAGGTGGGAATTATATCATTTCTCAGGGGAGTGGTTTCCTTGGCATGTTCGACTTCCACATCCTCAAGAGGAGTTTTATTATCCTCTTCAGCACCACTTTCATCCTCTTCATCTTCCTCCTAATTCTCAGCATCCTCTCCTTGATCACCTGCAAGTTCAGACTGAAGTTAAGGTCCTCCTTCACCATCCATGAAATCTGCCAGAGGCTGATTGACAAGGAGATCGTGAGGGGAGTGTTCATCCTCAATAAGAGCTTGTTCTTGTTCCATGTGGGCGGGCTCTTTGACCAAGGGGTCTTGCTTATTTTGGAGAGTTTCCCCTTCATGGTCAGACCCAGCTATGTGGGACTGTTCGGTGGCAGTCTTGGCAGGTGAGCCTCAATGCACCGCTTGGGGAGAGGTAACTGATCAGTGATATTTAGTGGTAATATTCAAGCCGGTTTTCAGTGTCTTTTGAGTCTAATTTGATTTGTTTGTAGTGTCTCGTTCATGTTTTGTCTTAGTTTTCTCATTATTGCGTGCAAGTTAGTGTTTATCGTTTTACTTTGTTTTTATCAGTGGAATGGGTTATGTGGTTGTTTTCTTTGTGGTGTTTCAGGTAAAGATGTAATCGGTTGTTCGAGGCGTCCGAAAGATGGTCCAAGCGTTTAAAAAACGACAGAAAATGGGAGTTCAGAGATACAACACGGGTGCCAGTGTTGTACAACACGGCCCGTGTTGTAAATACCAGAAGAGACAAAGATTTTTCTCAGAAAAGAAGAAGTCAGAGTTGTGACACGGGCACCCGTGTTGTACAACACGGCCCGTGTCATGGCAGCTGGTGGAAAAGTTGTTTGTGGTGATCCAGAGGCACAACACGGGTGCCCGTGTTGCACAACACGGCCCGTGTTGCACAACACGACCCGTGTTGTGAAGACCAGAGGGAATTTTATGTTTTGCTGCTTCAAGGGTATTCCGGACATTTCGCGGTGCTTTTTGAAGACTGATTTATATTTGACCATTATGACTGTGAGAAGACTACTTTTTGATTTGGGGATTTTTGGGATAGAACGAACACTGGAGAAGAAGGATTGATCAAGAGCGGAAGCAATTGACGATCCGACAAATCCAACGTTAATTGTAATGTCTCAATTTTCTTGCTCTGTTTTTATTTCCAGTTTGAACATGAGTGGCTAAACCCCCCAATGCCAGGGGGTGTCCCTGATTTGTTTTTTGTAATGACTTTTTGAATTCTTCAATTTGGGATTATGTTTTTAGTTTCGTTTCTTTATTTTATCGCAACGTCCTTAATGCTTTATCGTTATTGGAAAATGAGATAATTGATCGTGGTTAGGATTTGGTCTGACCAACCATCCTAACCTTGTTGCATAATTTTATCGTAAAAAATATTACTGAGGAATTGGGATATTTTTATGAGAACCTTTTTTATGTCAGAATTATTGCTTGATATTCTTCTTTGACCATTGAGGAATCACGGTCAATGAAGAATACCAAAGGTTTTTCTTTAAAGGAATTTTGGAAAAACATTATAAACTTAGGAAAGACACGTTCTAAAGCATATCTCTAAAATTAAGGAACTTATGAGTCATTGCATTGCGAATCATACACCGTACCTGGCATTACTTTCATATTAGTGAAATTATTTGTTTTAAATATACGTTTTATTCTCTTTAGTTTATATAAGTTAATCTCAAACCTTTAAACCATGAATTTTGTCCAATTGAAATTAATCACTAAGAACTTATTTTAATACGCAGTCCTTGAGATCGATATTTGGGGTTAATCCCTTTTATTACTACATCGGTAAAAATAGTACACTTGATATTTTCCGATCAAGTTTTTGGCGCCGTTGCCGGGGACTGCCAAAGAATTAAGTTGTTTGTGTTATATCAATTGGAATTTTGTTGCTCTGCGACTAAAATTTTACTTTACTCTCTGTATATCATTTTAGTGTTATTGAAATTTTGTTTTCTAACTCGTGTCTAACTGTTTATGCGAGGTCAGGCCTCAGCTAAATTTTCTTTTGACACAGAACCAGAAAGAGCTTTGCACGAGAGACGCCGCAAGGCAAGAATTGATAGTCTGGCTAAGACTGGTTCAAGTGTCCCGTATCAGGAAACTGAGGACTATATTTCTGTTCACTCAGAGCACAGTGGCTCTGATTCAAACAGAGAAACTGACCCTGAATTCAACAACATGGCAGGAAATCAACCTGCTGCAGAGAGGCTCTTAGGTGATTACGGAGGGGCAAATGCTCAACCTAACAGGATGACGATTGTTAATCAACCGGTGAATGTAGCACACTTCCAGTTGCATCCATCTACTATCCGCCAGTTAGAGAGCAAGCCTTTCTCTGGAAGAATTAATGAGGATGCAAATAAGCATCTACAGAGATTTCTTACTACTACCACTTCTTTGAAGATCGAAGGTCATTCAGAGGAGGCAAAACGACTGGTGATGTTTCCATTCACACTTACTGACGATGCTGAAGAGTGGTTCTATTCTCTTCCCGCAGCAAGTATCACAACCTGGCAAGAGATGGAAACAACTTTCCTAAACGAATACTTTCCTGCTTCAGTGTTCATCCGGAAAAGATATGATATAGTCAATTTTAAACAAAAAGAGGGTGAATCACTTGGAGATGCTTATAAAAGATTCAAAAGGTGTTTGACTTTGTGTCCTACTCATAACATGGACGCAACAGAGCAAATGCAAAACTTTGTGAATGGGTTGCGACTCAAGACAAAGCAACTTATTGATACTGCTGCAGGTGGCTCAAAAAACTTTTCAACAGCCACAGGTATTAAAAGAATCATAGAAGCTATTGCTGCCAATGAACACCTTGAGTTATATGATCGAACCGTGAGTCAACCAGACGGGAAAATCGATCTTAAGCTGACAGAACAGGTTGTAAAAATGGAAGATCAAATTGCCGCAGAAGTTGAAAGAAGGTTAAAGAAGATGAATCTGGGAACTCACACAGTTGCTCAGGTTGAA
Source organism: Lathyrus aphaca (assembly GCA_963966055.1). Lineage (NCBI taxonomy): Eukaryota > Viridiplantae > Streptophyta > Magnoliopsida > Fabales > Fabaceae > Lathyrus > Lathyrus aphaca. The sequence goes on from OZ014522.1 coordinate 516,552,306, forward strand.
CCCGTTCAAGCGGTGATCTGCGAGATATGTTGTGGTCCTCACTTTGCCATGCACTGTTTGGCAACTCAAGAGCAGGTTGAGCAGATTAATATGTTGAGGCAAAACAATCCTTATGCCAACACATATAATCCGGGGTGGAAAAATCACCCAAATTTCTCTTGGAAAGATCATCAAGGGAACATCCAAAAACCGGTTCAAGGCCAACAACAGTATCAGCCCCAGCAACAACCTTATCAGCCTCCAGTGTCAAGAAAAGCTGATTGGGAGATTGCCATTGAAAACATGGCAGCTCACAATTGTCAATTTCAAGAAGAAACAAGAAGTAATTTCAAGAACACTGGAGCCTCTATAAAGAATCTTGAGGTGCAAATGAGCCAAATTGTTCAACACCTTGCTATTCCACAAACTCCTGGGACTCTTCCTAGTGCTACTGTAACAAATCCTAGAGATAATCACAAAGTAAATGCAGTCACAACGCGAAGAGGTAAAGTTAGTGAAGAGGTTCAAGAAAATTCTGAAGTTGAAAGTCAATTGATTGAGGTTGAGCTTGAAATCAAAGAAAATGAAGAAGTTGACAACGAAAAAGAAGTTACCCCAACACCGGTCATCAAAGAAAAAGCGGTTGAACCAAAACCGGTGGTCAAACTTCCGTATCCTACAAGAAACAAGAAGAAAGGGTAGCAAGAGAAGAATTTTGAGAAATTTCTTGACTTGTTCAAAAAGCTGGAATTGAATATCCCATTGCTTGAAGCTCTTGAACAAATGCCCACTTATGCCAAGTTCATGAAAGATATAATTGCTAAAAAGAGGACTATGGGAGCTGAACCTATTATTCTAACCGAAACTTGTAGTGCTATTTTGCAGGGACTAAAGATTCCGGTGAAGAAAAAAGATAGAGGAGCTGTCACCATTCCTTGCACTATTGGTGACCGATCGTTCAAGAGAGCTCTCATTGACTTGGGAGCGAGCATCAGTTTAATGCCTTTATCTATCTACAAAAAGTTGGGTATTGGTGTTGTACAAGACACTAGGATGACTCTCCAATTCGCGGACCATTCTGTGAAGCGACCGTATGGAGTTGTCCATGATGTCTTGGTTAGAGTGGACAAATTTGTGTTCCCAGTTGACTTTGTGATCCTTGAAATGCCAGAAGATGAAGAAATTCCCTTGATTTTGGGAAGACCTTTCCTAGAAACCGGGAGAGTAATGATAGACATGGAAGGTGGAACACTAACGTTGAAGGTGTATGATGAAGAGTTAAAAATTGATGTTAGGAACACTTTAAAGTATAAAGATGATGTGGGCACTAGTAGTAACATACAAGTGTTAGAACAAATGGAAGCTAGTGAGCATTTAGAAAGTGTGTCCAAATTACCTTTAGAGAGGGTGTTGAGTATGTCCATTTTTGAAGGTGATAAGGAAGTTGGAGATAATGATATGGAAGTGGTTGCGATGCTTGAAACTCAACCTATCTTTAAAAGAGTTAGAATGCACCGGTGGGAAGAGTTGCGACAGCCTATAACGGTTGATGAAGGCAAAGACAAGCCAAAAATATCCGAATTGAAGCAACTTCCCGAGAATCTCAAATATGTCTTTCTTGACACGGAAGAAAAATGTCCCGCTATTATTAGCGCTAATTTGAAAGACATGCAAGAAGGCAAGTTAATTGAAGTTCTTAAAAAATTCAAGGGAGCAATTGGGTGGAAGATTGAAGACCTAAAGGGTATAAGTCCCACGGTGTGTATGCATAAAATACTGATGGAAGAAGATCACAAACCGGTTGTGCAACCACAAAGGAGATTGAATCCGGTGATGAAGGAAGTAGTGCGAAAAGAAGTTGTTAAGCTATTGGATGCGGGATTAATTTATCCTATATCCGATAGTGCTTGGGTGAGTCCGGTGCATGTGGTGCCCAAAAAGGGGGGAACAACTGTTATAACAAATGAAAAAAATGAGTTGATTCCTACTAGAACCGTTACTGGGTGGAGAGTGTGCATTGATTATAGAAGATTGAATTTGGCTACGAGAAAGGACCATTTTCCGTTGCCATTCATTGACCAAATGCTGGAAAGACTAGCGGGACATGATTACTATTGTTTTCTTGATGGCTATTCCGGGTACAATCAAATTGCTGTTGCACCGGAAGACCAAGAGAAAACGGCGTTTACATGCCCCTATGGCATTTTTGCTTATAGAAGGATGCCATTTGGGCTATGTAATGCCCCCGCTACATTCCAAAGATGCATGACATCCATTTTTGCGGATATGCTAGAAAAACACATGGAGGTGTTCATGGACGATTTTTCCGTGTTCGGATCCTCATTTGATCATTGTTTATCTAACCTTTCACTTGTTTTGCAGCGATGTCAGGAAAGCAACTTAATATTGAACTGGGAAAAATGCCATTTCATGGTGCGAGAAGGCATTGTTCTTGGTCACAAGATCTCACAAAAAGGGATCGAAGTTGATCAAGCCAAAGTGGAAGTGATCTCTAAGTTACCTCCGCCAATCAACGAAAAGGGCATAAGAAGTTTTTTGGGACATGCGGGATTTTACCGCAGGTTCATAAGAGATTTCTCGAAGATAGCCAAACCTTTAACTACTCTGTTGGTTAAAGATAAGGCTTTTGTTTTCAATAAGGAATGCAGCGACGCTTTTGAAACACTAAAAAAAGAATTAGTGTCTGCACCTATTGTTATCGCCCCTGATTGGTCCCTACCCTTTGAGATTATGTGCGATGCTAGTGACATTGCGGTGGGGGCTGTTCTTGGACAGCGGAGAGGAAAATTGCTTCATGTGATTTACTATGCTAGTCATGTTTTGAACCCTGCACAGATAAACTATGCAACTACCGAGAAGGAGTTGTTAGCGGTTGTGTATGCCTTCGATAAATTCAGGCAATATCTGTTGGGTTCAAAAGTGATTGTTTATACTGACCATGCTGCTTTGAAATATCTTTTTGCTAAGCAGGATTCAAAGCCCAGGTTGTTGAGGTGGATTTTACTCCTCCAGGAATTTGATGTGGAGATCCGTGACAAGAAAGGGTGTGAAAACACTGTTGCAGATCATCTTTCTCGAATGTCACCAATTGAGGAGACGGAAGAGCAACGCCCTATAAAGGATGAGTTCACTGACGAACACATCCTAGCTGTTATAGGGGTGCCTTGGTTTGCAGATTATGCAAACTATCTCGTTGGCGGTATTATACCCGACGATTTTGATTCTAACAAGAAAAAAAAGTTTGTTCATGACTGCAGGTTTTATTTATGGGACGATCCGTTTCTCTACAAAAGAGGGGTGGACGGCCTTGTGAGAAGATGTGTACCTGAAGAAGAACAAAAAGATGTGCTGAAAGCATGTCACGACTCTGAGTATGGGGGACATTTCAGTGGTGATCGAACAGCTGCTAAAGTCCTACAATCAGGACTTTATTGGCCATCTTTATTCAAGGATGCGCAAGAGGTAGTGAAAGAGTGTGACAGATGTCAGAGGACTGGGAATATATCAAAAAGAAACCAGATGCCCCAAAACTCTATGCTCGAGGTTGAGTTATTTGATGTATGGGGGATAGACTTCATGGGGCCGTTTCCACCGTCGTTCGGAAAAAACTATATTTTGGTGGCTGTGGATTATGTGTCCAAATGGGTGGAAGCTGTTGCATTACCCACCAATGATGCTAAGGTTATGGTAAGATTCCTAAAAGAGAACATCTTCGCAAGGTTCGGTGTCCCGGGAGCATTAATAAGCGACGAAGGGACACATTTCTTGAATCACCTTATGGAGAAGCTGCTGCAAAAGTATAATGTTAAACACCGGATAGCTACTCCATACCACCCCCAAACGAGCGGCCAAGTTGAGGTATCCAATAGGCAACTGAAACAAATCTTGGAAAAGACAGTGAATTCATCCAGGAAGGATTGGTCTATTAAGTTGGATGACGCTTTATGGGCGTACCGAACAGCTTTCAAAACGCCTATCGGTATGTCACCATATCAACTGGTTTACGGAAAGGCATGTCACTTACCTTTGGAACTTGAACATAAAGCTTTTTGGGCATCTAAGTATCTTAATATGGATTTGTCAAAAGCTGGAAGTTCGAGGATTCTTCAACTTCATGAGTTAGAAGAATTCAGGAATCGGGCGTATGAGAATGCCAAGGTTTACAAAGAGCAAACGAAAAAATGGCATGATAAAAGGATTCAAAGAAAAGAGTTTTGGGAAGGACAAATGGTCCTTCTGTACAATTCAAGGCTGAAGCTATTCCCAGGCAAATTAAGGTCTAAATGGTCGGGACCTTTTGTTATTCACAAGGTATTTCCTCACGGAGTTGTTGAGATTAAAAATCAGACCAACGGAGATATTTTCAAAGTGAACGGGCAGAGATTAAAGCATTATTTCAAAGGCCAGACCACTGGTGATGTACATGTCACTCGTCTTACTCAGTAGTACGACGGACCGTCGAGCCATGCGACGTTAAACGCAGCGCTACGTGGGAGGCAACCCACGAGTTTTTCATTCTTACTTTTGTTTGTTTCTGTTTTGTAGGTTTTGTTTATCACTGATTATAATAAGGAATGAATGAGGTTTGAAGTCGGGGTAGGAAGATCAGAAAAGCAAGAAAAACTGAAAATCAGAGGTGCAACACGGGTGCCCGTGTTGAGCAACACGGCCCGTGTTGCATGGTGCAGAAAGATGTGTTTTTTTTAGTGAATATTTAAGGGAATCCATGGATGCAACACGGCCGCCCGTGTTGTGCAACACGGCCCGTGTTGCAATGTCTGGAGATGTGTTTGGTTCAAGGCATTTTGAGAAGGAAACCAGGGATGCAACACGGCCGCCCGTGTTGTGCAACACGGCCCGTGTTGCAAGTGCTGTAGGAGAGTATTTTTGGAGTTGATAAATTGGAACATCCAGGGGTGCAACAGGGGTGCCCGTGTTGCGCAACACGGCCCGTGTTGCTCATGCGGGAATCTGAAAATTCAATTTTTTTTAGTTTCCCAACTTTATTCTGTGGGCCCCACGTGTTTATTTTCATAATTTTTAATTAAGTGCTCATTAACCTAGCAATTATCATTTTTCCTTCATCTTCTCCAACCTCATTTCTCTCTCAAAAACCCTAACACCATTTTTATACTTCACAAAACCTCCATTTTCTCAAGCACCCACTCACCGAAACCTACTACTCCGTTCACGAGAATTGTTCCCCATCACTTTCTTGTCACTTCTACGGTGACCGATTTCTCTAATCTTTCAATTTTTTTTTCGTGTGCTTCATTTGTGCAGGTTGGAACAATGCCTCCTCGAAGGGATACCGGTAAGAATGTTGCTGAATCTTCTCGTCCTCGCAAGAGAGCACACCGGATGCCGAATGCTCATGGCATTTTGTTCGAGGACCCGGAGCATCAAGCCAAGTATGCAAAGTTGGTAAGGCGTAAGTTGATACCGGCCCGGTACATGTGCAATGAAACTCTTGAAAATCTAGGGCTCAAATTTGAAGTCCATAGAATGTTTCACAGTATCGGGATGTTAAATTTTATGCAATATGAAGCGCCAACTTTTGAGCGCATAACCTTGGAATTTTTGAGTTCTTTACAGTTTCAGCTCAAGCATACCTGGACCGGATCCGACACTGAGTACTTTGGTACTTTGAAGTTCTGCCTATTTGACAATGATCATGTGATGTCGGTGGCTGATCTGGGGAAGATTTTAGATCTCCCAGTTTATGGGCCTGGTGCACCGCCGAGTACATTCGACGCAGGATCATTCTGGAAGGATATCACCGGCAATACCGAGTATGCCGCGTCTGCTGCAAAAGCCTCATGCATCCATAACCCGTCCTTCCGGTACGCTCAAAAAGGGTTAGCTTATACCCTTTTCTGCCGAGGCGATAGCACAGGAGTCGCAACTCTGCGAGAGTTATACTTCCTGAATGGAATGGCAAACAATGAGCTGATTAATGTTGCGGCCTTCGCAGCAGACCACCTGAAGCGGGTAGCCAATGCTGCCTCGGGTGAGATTTCTGTTGGAGGAATGATTACACAGATTGCTCAGCATCTTGGGTATGATGAGAGGTTGCTTGAAGTGCCCGCAGTGGCAGGTAAGACCAAAATTGATCTTGAAACATTGATCAACCAAGGTATGATTAAAACCGCTCATAATTATTATGCTGTGATGTCTCGTAACAAGCATTTGATTTCGTTGCCTGCGCCTAATATGATTACTATAGATAATAGAGCTAACTGGCTGTATGAGGACCCTATGCTGGGTGGTTCCGATCAGTTTGATGAGTATTTTTCAGATGAGGAGGATGCAGGGAACCAAGCTGAAGAGGTCCCGGTGCAAACTGCTGGTGGTTCATCTAACCAAGCAACCGGTCAGTGGAATGTGTCCAAGGACCAGTGGGACGAAATGATCAGAGAGCAGACCCGGCAAGGGGACCTAATCGATGAGCTGCATGCATGGATGCAGCAGATGAAGCTTCATGGATTTCCTCCCGAGGAGTGATAGTTGTGAGTCCCCTCCGACATTGGTTCTTCAACAGTGAGGACACTGTTGAGTTCAAGTGTGGGGGGTTTAGTTTTTATGTTTTCGTTTGTTTTATGTTAATCTTTGTTTATTTTTAATAGTATCGTTGTGTCGGCTTGAAGATTATAGCTATGTGTTATCTGAAAAAACACCCCTGAGTTAACCTGTTGTGTGTTACAAGTGAATTATGAGAAAGTATATAGGATGCGAGTGAAAAAGAAACCCGATGAGAAAATATGGAAAATTTTGATGTATAGGTACTACATGAGCACACTGAGTCTTCGGAATTAGGAACGAGTTCGACATGTAGATTCGTGCCATGGTACTTTGATTTGAGAAGTAAACCCGAAGTAGTTTCTATTGATATATCTGGATTTATCTATAATAATTGTGTGTACAAAGTTGATCCAAAAGAAAAAAAAGAAGCTTGAAGGCACCGAAAAAAATAAGGAATAAAAACATTAGAACGATCGATCCTTCTAAGTTGGGTAACCCTCACAAGGTTATTCAACCTAACGGCGGTTGAACATAAATGTTTCCCGAAGGGACAAAAATCGGTGCCAACGATAAAAAGAAGAATCAATCTTGTACACATAGTGAAAATCATTAAAAGCCTTAAAAGTGATTGTCCGAATGAAAAGGGTTGAAAATCGGAAAAAAAATAAGACCTAAGCACGAAGCATAGTCAGAGAGGTTACCGAAAAGGGAGATTCGGATCCGTGGTTTTCCACGGTGTAGTGTTTGTGTGATATCTATACTGAGAGAAAAGTACAAAAAAGAACTTATTGGGTGAATTGGAATGAAGGATCCACGTATGAGTATCATAATTCATATTGCTAGTTTTTAAGGTGTAAATACAGGATTTTTGCTTGAGGGCAAGCAAGAATTCAAGTTTGGGGGAGTTTGATCAGTGATATTTAGTGGTAATATTCAAGCCGGTTTTCAGTGTCTTTTGAGTCTAATTTGATTTGTTTGTAGTGTCTCGTTCATGTTTTGTCTTAGTTTTCTCATTATTGTGTGCAAGTTAGTGTTTATCGTTTTACTTTGTTTTTATCAGTGGAATGGGTTATGTGGTTGTTTTCTTTGTGGTGTTTCAGGTAAAGATGTAATCGGTTGTTCGAGGCGTCCGAAAGATGGTCCAAGCATTTAAAAAACGACAGAAAATGGGAGTTCAGAGATACAACACGGGTGCCAGTGTTGTACAACACGGCCCGTGTTGTAAATACCAAAAGAGACAAAGATTTTGCTCAGAAAAGAAGAAGTCAGAGTTGTGACACGGGCACCCGTGTTGTACAACACGGCCCGTGTCATGGCAGCTGGTGGAAAAGTTGTTTGTGGTGATCCAGAGGCACAACACGGGTGCCCGTGTTGCACAACACGGCCCGTGTTGTGAAGACCAGAGGGAATTTTATGTTTTGCTGCTTCAAGGGTATTCCGGACATTTTGCGGTGCTTTTTGAAGACTGATTTATATTTGACCATTATGACTGTGAGAAGACTACTTTTTGATTTGGGGATTTTTGGGATAGAACGAACACTGGAGAAGAAGGATTGATCAAGAGCGGAAGCAATTGACGATCCGACAAATCCAACGTTAATTGTAATGTCTCAATTTTCTTGCTCTGTTTTTATTTCCAGTTTGAACATGAGTGGCTAAACCCCCCAATGCCAGGGGGGTGTCCCTGATTTGCTTTTTGTAATGACTTTTTGAATTCTTCAATTTGGGATTATGTTTTTAGTTTCGTTTCTTTATTTTATCGCAACGTCCTTAATGCTTTATCGTTATTGGAAAATGAGATAATTGATCGTGGTTAGGATTTGGTCTGACCAACCATCCTAACCTTGTTGCATAATTTTATCGTAAAAAATATTACTGAGGAATTGGGATATTTTTATGAGATCCTTTTTTATGTCAGAATTATTGCTTGATATTCTTCTTTGACCATTGAGGAATCACGGTCAATGAAGAATACCAAAGGTTTTTCTTTAAAGGAATTTTGGAAAAACATTATAAACTTAGGAAAGACACGTTCTAAAGCATATCTCTAAAATTAAGGAACTTATGAGTCATTGCATTGCGAATCATACACCATACCTGGCATTACTTTCATATTAGTGAAATTATTTGTTTTAAATATACGTTTTATTCTCTTTAGTTTATATAAGTTAATCTCAAACCTTTAAACCATGAATTTTGTCCAATTGAAATTAATCACTAACAACTTATTTTAATACGCAGTCCTTGAGATCGATATTTGGGGTTAATCCCTTTTATTACTACATCGGTAAAAATAGTACACTTGATATTTTCCGATCAGTAACTGTAACAAAATCAAGTTTGTTAATCTCACTCAAAGAGCTTTGCCCAAAACCTGGATCAGATGTAGGGTGACAAGTAGGCCTACCTCTGTTGTTCAGAAGAACAATTGGAGTAGTATTTGTTGGTTCTGATGGAGTAGAGCCACCAATATTGGCCTGAAATAGTAAACCAAATGATTAGGCCAATGAATAGTCAACCAAAGAGTTCATATGCAAAGTAACTCAAGAGAAAAATTTACTTGAGTGCCATCAACATCAGGGCTTGAGTTATTGCATTCTTTTGGGCCAACAGTCACCTTCGACGTGGCCAAAGGAGTTTTTCTTTTGACACCATGAGGAGAGGGTGTCTTCTCCAAAACCTCGGCCATCTTCGAGGAATATTGGGCAGTAGTGGTCAGTTGGGCACCCCTCATTGGCTTTCTTGTTGGAGTGGGATGAGGCTTTCGAGTTGCCTGAGGAGTCTCAGAAGTAACCTTCGCAACGGTGCTCTTCGATGAGCCAGTTTTCTTAGGCACTGCTGAATTTAAAACATAAATACGTATTAGTAAAGAAATGGTTAGGTTAAGATCATTCAATCGAAGGCCCTAAACCTTCATATATTTTGGATTTGATGTGAACATTTTTTATCCCTATATGAATGCAGTTGTCCTTTGAAACTGCCCAACGTTTGTTTAGTCACAACAACCCTTTGAGCTTTGGGTTGAGACTAGTGTTGAAGGATTTTAAAGGAATCCCCACAGACAAACCGGTCTAGAAATGGAGGGGCAAGAGCCACTCCAAACTCAGCAGTAGGAAGTCGAGGAACTTTGGGAGGAAAGAGTTTAAAGGATAGTTCATAGCATTTCTCAGGAGCAATATTGGAAGGAAGTTTTAATTTCTCCATTTTCCGTAAAAATTTCTCCTTCAAAGTGACAACAACCTCACTAACAGTTCGACTAAGATCATCTGGTTGATATACAGTTTCAAAGTATTTTTAGAAAGCTTGAATCTCTTTAACATGAGGAGAGTTACCTTTCTTGATCTTTTCCTTCACATTAACGAAATATTGGTTAAGTAATTGGGAAAAGGTGGAAGCATCAAAGAATTGCTCTTGGTAGTACTTCGAGCACCATTGATGGAATTCTTGCGTGCAAAGGAAGTTGAGGTCGAAGTGGACCAAAGAAAGCTGGCTTTGACTAACAATCCGAGTAAGTCGAAGAGAGGTGGCCTCTTCTTCAAAGATAACATTAAAGTGGTTGATATGTATTTTCTTGTCATATAGACACTTAGGATAGCTTTGAGCCAACCCAAATTGTCTAGAGACTAGATTGGGCTGGTAGGAAATTAAAGATGTTGTTTCTCTTTGATGGTTCAGTTTGTGGACCAGCAACCTAGGAACTAAAAAGGTTTCCCAAATTGCTTTCGAATCTTCTTGGTGATTTTTAGATGTTGAGGGAAACAACCTAGTGAACCATTATGGTCCATACTTTCTCCTAGCAAAGGGAGCCATGGTGGGACTGAAGTCGTATCTCTTGGAAAACAACATAATATAGCCAGAGAAGGATTCTTGAAGGGATCTTCCCTCATCATAAGGGGATAGTTGTTCTAGGCGAGTTCCTTCAACTCTCATATTCTTAATTTCCTCATAGTTTTCATTAATAACTCCATTGATGGGTAGGTTTTCCTCGAAAGTGGCATTGAGCCATAATTGAAGTAGCCAGAGAGGTATGTAACACCCATTTTTCCCATTTTCAAAAAATAACCTAAATTTCCACGAAAATCAGAGTTCAATTAACAAAGTGAGTGATTACACTTCAAAAACTTTAATAATTCGATTCATTTTATCATAAGTAGCGGCATAACAATCCAACAATACAAAACGGTTATCTAGTTCATTAACCAAATATGTAACTTAACAAAGTCGAAAAACAACGTAAAATAACATAATTCAAAAATCCCCATTCCAGTGTTACGTATCAGAGCGCCCTAGGACTCGGACAAGCAACACCATAGCACTTCTCAGGTACCTGGGTTATCTGTACTTTCGAAGAAGCATAGACACAACAACCCAAACAAAGGGGTGATAAACAATTTCATATCATAACGGTGCAAACAAAATATTGGAAGGAGTAATCACACACCAACCATAACATACAACACCAACCATACATTCAATTATATATATATATATATATATATATATATATATATACAATGTGACTCTATACACAATGCAAATGCGGTACCGACTTCAACAAATGTCCATTGATTCGGACTGGATGCATCGCTTACGCTCCTACTGAGACACGGTCATCCCCCACCAAATGAGTCCTAATGAATCCGAATAACCACTTACGCTCCGTCCGAGACATGGTTATTCCCCTTTATGTATGCGTATGCAAAACTCGATTCACACATACAATATCATCAACATGCATATATATAATTATGCTCACGCGATCATCTTGATCCTCATCATTCATCAATCATTATATAAACACAAAGCGTACATTTCCATAATCAACACAAGTCAATGGTCTTTAAAAATTGTTTACTAAATGGTGGTTGTCAGGTCCTATGGTTGCTACTAAACATTATCCTCAACATCTTAAGCTAATAGTACGAACCTTAACTAGAAGAATGGGACGAAACCGACTCAAAATATAGTAATTTTCCAAATGCAGAGGCTTGACACCCCCCCCCCCCCTATGTCCCCTGACACGGCCCGTGTCAGGTGGCCTGAAGCGCACTCCTGAAAACTCAACTTTTAATGAAAGTCAGGGATCTGACATGGTCGCTCGTGTCGTGTGACACGACCCATGTCACACCTCCTCAAGGCCCCCTCCCCAAAACCCATTCAAATATCATGTTCCCGTGGCCTGACATGGCCACCCGTGTCCTATGACATGGCCCGTGTCAGGGAGCCTGCGCCAAGAATTGCTTTTTCACCCAAAAATCACTTTTCCTCCATCTTTGATACCAGTCCGATTTCAGTTCTTTTTACATGTATTTTTCACTCTCAAACACTTCTATCATGGTTCTTTGGATCAAATTATACCTATAACATCATCTAAATTATTAGCCTAACTTTTACTAATCAAATTAGGAAAAATCATAGTTCTCTTCATCTTTCCCAATCATCTAACATCATCAACAACCATAACCCAATTCACATATCACAATACATACACAAACAATTCAATCAACCTCAAATATATATCAACAATCATCATATTATTCATAAACATATATAAATCCATCAATTTCAATCCAAATTCATAAATCCCTAAGGGACTAAGGAACTCCCAATTACCCTTCTATGTTAGGTTACCAATATAAAACCCTTTCTCCCTCCTTACCTCAGATTCAACTAATCCTTGGAGAAATCTTGATCTTCAAATCCTACGATTCTTGATCTCCCTCTTCTTCTCCCTTTTCTCCAGAGCCCTCTGTTCTTCGTCAAAAAGCACGATGATGAGAAATGTATCGTGTTCTCCCTTTTTCACAATATAACCAAATTACCACCTTACCCCTTAGACTTCCAACTTACTCTTTTATTTTATTTTATTAAATAATAATACACATCATCATATTATCATTATTTAAATAAAATACCTTCTCCCCTATAATTCCAAATATCTCACCATAATCTTAATATTTATTTTATAAAAATAATTTATAAAATCGGGGCGTTACAACTCACCCCAACTTAATTTATTTTCGTCCTCGAAAATGTACCTAAATGGAATAATTTTGGATATGATTCCCGCATCTTGCTCTCCAATTCCCAGGTAACACTTCCACCAGCTGCTCCTCCCCACGCTACTCTCACAAGAGGTATTTCCTTGCCTCGTAGTCGCTTCATCTTGCGATCCTCAATCCTCAAAGGTAAGGTCTCCACTGTAAGGTTGTCATGAATTTGCACCTCATCCTTCTGGATAACATGTGACGGATCAGGTACATACTTCCTGAGCTGCGACACATGAAACACTTCGTGTAGATTCGAAAGTTCCGGTGGTAACGCCACTCTGTAGCAACTTTACCTACTCTATGTATAATCTGATATGGTCTAATAAACTTAGGATCCAACTTCTTAGATTTTAAGGTTCGTCCCACACCGGTCATCGGGTTGACCCTCAAGAATACATGGTCCCCCTCACTGAACTCTAAGTCCTTCCTTCTATTATCATGGTAGCTTTTCTGTCGACTCTGAGATGCTTTCATTTTCTCTTTGATCATCTGAATAGTCTCGGTAGTTTGTTGAATAATCTCAGGTCCAAGCATAACATTTTCGCCCGTCTCATACCAACACAGAGGCGTCCTACATCTTCTACCATATAAAGCTTCAAACGGTGCCATTCCAATACTCGAATGGTAACTATTATTATATGTGAACTTAATTAGTGACAAATGAGTATCCCATGCACCACCTTTTTCTAACACGCATGTCCTTAACAAGTCTTCCAATGACTGAATAGTCCTTTCGGATTGTCCATCCATCTGTGGGTGGTAAGTCGAACTCAATTTCAACTTAGAACCCAAAGCTTCATGCAAACTTTTCCAAAATTCAGAAGTGAACCGCGGATCTCTATCTGATACTATACTCGACGGTACACCATGTAACTTCACAACAACCCGAATATAAATCTCCGCCTACTTAGTTAACGGAAAATTGATGTTGATCGGAATAAAATGTGCAGACTTAGTCCAACAGTCTACAACTACCCAAATAGCATCAAAACCTCTCGCCGTATTCGGTAAACCCGTCACGAAATCCATAACAATACTATACCATTTCCACTCCGGAATCTCTAATGGTTGCATCAGCCCCGAAGGCTTCTGATGTTCCACTTTAGATTTCTGACACACCAAGCAAGCATAAACAAAATGCGCAATATCTCTCTTCATACCATGCCACCAAAATAACTTCTTTAAATCATGGTACATCTTTGTAGCTCCTGGGTGAATACTCAAGCTACTTCGATGACTTTCTTCCAAAATTGCTTTCTTTAACTCAGCATTGTCAGGTATACAAATTCTTCCTCAGAATCTCAAAATACCATCATTATCCAAACTAAAATCACTGCCTTGTTCATTTCCTTCGGTAAGCATTAAGTCCACCAATTTCACATCTTGCCTTTGGCTCTCCTTAATCACATCAAGGAACTCATTATTTATCCGCAACATACCCAACTTGACGCTTTCCGGTGTCATTTCACAAACCATGCTAAAATCTCTAAATTGCTCAATTAATTCCATTTCGTTAATTATCATAGTCGACATATGAATTGTCTTCCGGCTTAAAGCATCTGCTACCACATTCGCTTTTCCTGGGTGGTAACTCAAATTAAAGTCATAATCTTTCAAAAATTCTAACCACCTCCTCTGCCTCATATTAAGTTCCTTCTTATCAAATAAGTATTTTAAGCTTTTATGGTCACTAAAGACCTCAAACCGCGAACCATAAAGGTAATGCCTCCAAATTTTCAATACAAATACCACCGCAGCCAATTCTAGATCATGGGTAGGATAATTCCTCTCATGTACCCTCAATTGTCTTGAAGCATATGTCAATACCTTACAAACTTGCATTAACACACCACCTAAACCCATTTTAGATGCATCACAATAAACCACAAAAGCTTCACTCAGATTCGGTAAAATCAATATCGGTGCCGAAGTTAATTTCTTCTTCAACTCTTCAAAACTTTTCTCACAAGCTGCATCCCAAATAAAGGCTTGACTCTTCCGGGTCAACTGAGTCAATGGAAACACCAAATTAGAAAATCCTTCTATGAATCTTCGGTAATAACCAGCTAGACCAAGAAAACTTCTAATTTTGGTTACCGTCTTCGGAGGTTCCCACTCAAGCACATCACTGACCTTTGAAGGGTCTACTTCTATACCTTCACCAGATATCACATTGTTGCACCCCAAAATTTGCCCTCCATAAGACAAGTCATTGTGTACTAAGAGGCTCAAGAGGTTCACAAGGTTCACAAGACATCTCATGAGGTTCACAAGGTTCACAAGGTTCACAATTGGTTGACAAGTTTGACAATTCCCTCAGACAATGCATCCTCCTAAGCAATGCATCTTAAACTAGGGTTTTGACTTTCATCAGGCTAAATGAACTTCCAAGACTTCAAGTGAGCTTCATAGCATCCTATATGTGTTAAAGAATCCCCATGTCAAGTTTCAATACTTTCCTAAAAGATTTGCTCAGTCAGATGATCAGATAGGTTAAAATCAGTTAAGGCAGTTAAAAAGTCAAACTAAGGTCAACTGTGGTCAAACCAAAGTCAAACTTCATGATTTTTTGCCAACATCAATTATATGAGGTAAAATTCATCATTTGATCAAGGGTTGATCATGATTCATCAAGGAGGTTTCAGATCATCAAGAATCAGGAGTTTCTAAATTAGGGTTTTTATAGGAAAAGTCAATTGAACTTTGACCAGCCATAACTTTCACATGCTTCATCAAATTTTTTCCATCCAAAGCTCATTTTGAAGGAAATTGAATTCTGTACAACTTTGTGTCTCACAAGCCAAGCCCAAAAATGCTTCATTTGGAAGGTATGAGCTAAGACATTATAGGTCCTTTTAAAAGTCAACAAAAAGTCAACAACTTCCAAAGAGCATAACTTGAGAATGGTAAAAGATATGGACATGAGACCAAATAGGTAGGTTAGAGGAGTCTTTAAGCTTTCCAAAATGTCCAAGAAAACCCTCATAGCATTAAAATTGAAGGATTTGTGCCCTTTCAAAGTTGGGAAATTTTTGAGTGGTTTATGAAGTAAATGGGGTCTTAAAACCATAATTCCTCAAATGGGCTGACCTTTTTGTGACCCAATGTGTTCCATGACATCATGCACGAAATTTATTTAATATTTTCATAATTTTATTCATTTTATTTTATTTATTATGATTTTTTATATTAAAAATCATTTTAAATTCAAATAAAATATGAAATAGTGAAGATTTAAAATTATTTTGTTTCTAGAAAGTCATAAAAGTCATTTGGATCTAATTGATACAAGAGTTATGAAGATTATCCCAAAATAGAAATGTTGGATCAAAGAAAAATCAAGTTTTATGACAAATCTTTTTCAATCTTCAATCATCCAAAAAGTCCAAAGAGCTATAACTTTTCTTGACCTAATCTCATTCACATATATACATAGAACCTTTAGCAGCCTCAAGGACGAATTTTCAGAGCCTCTCACATCCTTTTCAAACTTCACAAAAACCATCCAAATTCAATTTTCGGTTTCCCTATTACAAGTGGTTTTAAGGTATTTTAAAGACACAAGAAGGTTCCTTGAGCTTCATTGAGTCGAAACCAACTATTAAACGCATTCAATCCATGCTCATACACACAATCCGAATGCATCTTGTTCATGTTTAAATTTTTTTCGATTTGAATGATTTGTGTATTAATAATGAAAACTAACTATGAATTTGTGTTTGTTGTGATGTTTAGAAACTTCCTGGATGATTTAATTCAATTCTTATGGATTGTATCGAAATCCACCATTACTAGGGTTTGAAGCTCCAATTCGGGAACCTAGCATTTAGGGCCTCTAAATGAAATCTAAGAACATGGTTGTGACCTATGAGACTCTTATAATTGATCTGGGCTTCGAATTTGAATTGATATTATGATTTGCTTGGTGTTTGAAAAACATAGGATTCTGGTTTTAAAAACTTGCAGGAAAATTCGCAGGGATATTCAAAGGAAAATTCACAGGTAATTTGAATGAGGAAGATGAAGTCTGGCGCCAAAATTCATATTTCAAAATTGGATATTATATTTTATGATATTGTTGTTATTATTATCTCAGAAGAACAACTTGGCTCAGTTGGCATGCGCATTTGTTGGTAAAGGAATGGTTCTGGGATCGAAACCTCCCCAGGCCATTTTGGTTTTGTATTGTTTTTCAATATTTTTGCAGGACAAGAACAAAAGCAAGTGGATGCAACATGTTATCAGCCAGCGCGCGCTAGCCCAGTGGTCATGCTGTTGATTTTCCAGGTAAAGGACCTGGGTTCAAATCCCAGGTCCTGTTATTATTTGTTTTGATTTTTCTTGTTTTATTTTCTTTTATAATTTCTTTATATTATTCTCTAAACTAATTTAAATAATTTTCTAAACAAAATATGTGAATCATTTTTCTTTTAAAACTTATATTATATTTTTTTTATAGTCATATGTATATATTATTTAATAATTAAATAGATATTGTATATTAAAAATTCTAATATGTTTATATAAAACCTAATTATTTTCTTTATGAACCCTAATTCATTTTAAAACCCTAATTATATTATAAACCCTAATTTATTTTTCTAAACAATTCAAAAACCTAATTTTCTTTTATGATTTTAATTTCTTATTTTTATTATGTTTTGTTTAATTATAATTAATAAATATTTTTAATATGTATATATAATTAAATCATTAAACTATTTAGCATGTTTATTAGTATATAATTATTATGGTTTATTCTTCTTAAAAATTCTTAAAAAATGATTATTTATTTAAATTTGAACTTTTAATTTGTTTTCTATATTATATTATTATGCTAACCTCTTTTTTCTCTTATATTTATTTTATTTATTATTACTAACCCTTTTATTTATTTATTCAATATATGCTTATTATTTAAATTATTTTATTATGATGTAATTGTGCAAATTATGTAATAATGGTAGAATTTTTAGTTATTTATTTAAATTGCTATGGTTAGTAAAATAGGGCGTGAAAACATGTTTGTGTTTAAAATTGAATTTAGATCACTAATTTTAAGATAAATATATGAACTTGTACATGCACACACGTAAGTCGATCTTGGATCGCCATCTCACTTCTTAAGGGTTACCTCTCATGTTGCTTAAATAAAAGGTTAAGTAAGGTGTATAAAGCAAAGTCCCTTATATTATTAAATATCATCTTGTCCCTTTAAAGAATTATAAGATCAAGTCCCTTCATGGTTGCCTTCGTAAATGATTTTGTCCCTTTCGAAATAAAAGATGATAAGTCCCTTCGAATTGCTAAGTACGCCTTACAGTTGCCTAATCACAGATGTCCCTTCATATGTCCCTTAAACATCCAAAGTAATGACTACCTATTCCTTAATAATAGGGATAGTCTTAACATTGAAAGAACATTCAAGAACAGTAAAGATCTAAACATAGGGTAGGTTCCTCTTAAGTACTAGATCACTTATTCAAAAATACTTCATTACACTTCACATTTTCAAACAAATTTTCAAAACAAAGTCTTTATATATATCCATACAAGGATCATTATAAAGTAATTAAGAAAATTTTTAATCACACATTACACTTCTCAAAACAGTTTAAAGTGAGCTAAGTAACTAAGAGCCCATGGATAACCATGGATGTAAAGGGTGCTAACACATTCCCTTTACATAACCTACCCCCCGAACCCAAAAATCTTTTAAGGTCTTTCCTGTTCTTTTATGCCCTTTCCTTTGGATAAAATAAAAGTCGGTGGCGACTCTTGCTATCCGCAACATTTAACTAAAGTCATTTCTCCCACCGCGTTACAGAACTGGCGACTCTGCTGGGGAATTAATAAAAGAGAGGTACCCTTAGGAATTAGATCACTTTAAACATGTTTGCTTTGTTTGCTTTACTTTACTTGTTGGGTGCTCTTATGTGTGAGAGATCCTAACCCGGATCTAGTGTACCTTAGGTAAATGGCAATAGACCAAGGAAACTGTACGACATATACCGATATGGTTGATCTGGTGGCCATAGTTAGTGTGACTTCTTGGTTGGTGCTTATGTTCCTTAAGTCAAGTTGAGGATAATATGAGGCTGCCATATGTTGTCAACGCACTAACTAACATCTAGAACCCTAGTTATCCCATCCTGGCCTTTAGAAAAGTAGTGAGATAACCGGCTTTGGTGCAGACTGAAGTTGGTTGATACTCGATGCTACACTCATTGAGATTCTAAACTTGGAGGGTTTTGGTTGGCAAGTAAGTTGCCTACTGAACAACCACCCTTGTGAAGGATCAATGGTATTGAGATCCCTTAGAACCTGGTTACTTTATAGGACAGGATGAACCATCTAAACTTCAGGGGAGGGTACTTACCTTTAAACCTCATGCAAGCCTTCAAACCTAGGGCTATTGTGTGACTTGTTTGTGTGTGCCACATGTTTGTGATTGAGCATAACATCATAGAATCATCATGCATCATAAGCATAACATTTTCGCTAACCATTTCAAGGACCAAAGGATTTATCTTTGTTCTTTGTTGCAGGTCATGGCTTCTGCTCGTAGGAATACTACCAGGATCAACTTTGTAGGAATACCTCCTAAGCTTAAGGAATTGGTTTCTAGAGTTTCTGAAAACTCTCAGTTCATCAAGAGACATGTTCACCTATTGGATCTGATTACTTTAGGGTTCAATGAAGACATGATGAGTGTTCTGTTTCAGTTCTTTGATCCTAAGCACCATTGCTTCACATTCCCTGACTATCAACTAGTTCCTACAATGGAAGAGTTCTCCAAACTTCTGGGTATACCTGTACTTGATCAGAAACCATTCACAGGATTGGAAAAAGAGCCTAAACCTGAAGTCATTGCTGCAGCCTTACATTTGAAGAAATCAGACATTGTCCTAGAAACGAGGAGTGGAGTTAAGGGTATTCTTCCTAAGGTGTTGATAGAGAAGGCTCAAGTATTCTTGGAAGCTATGAGCTATGATGCTTTTGAGGAGATCTTGGCCCTATTGATTTATGGCTTAGTATTGTTCCCCAATCCAGATTAGTTCATAGATGTTCATGCCATCAACATATTTCTGAGTCACAATCCAGTGCCTACATTACTTGGAGATATTCTGCATTCTCTCCATACTCGTACTACAAAGGCACGAGGAACTCTGATGTACTGCATACCTTTGCTATCTAGGTGGTTTATTTCTCACCTTCCTCGATCGGTGATGAAGAATGAACAAGGGTTCAGGTGGTCCAAGAGGATTATGTCACTTTCTCATTCAGATATTCATTGGTGCTCTCGATCTATGGAGAATGTTACTATCATTGACCGTTGTGGGAAGTTCCCTAATGTGCCACTCCTTGGCATAAGAGGGGGCATTACTTACAACCCTTCCTTAGCTTTACGTCATTTTGGTTATGCTCGGAGTGATGGTCCTCATGACATGTTGATTCAGGGTATTGTGTTTGACTACAACAACGATCTTCAAGGTTACCGTCAAAGGTTTATACGAGCATGGGGGAAAGTGAACAAGGTTGACAGCAAGACTCTGGAGCCCAAGTACATTATTCCTATGGAAGCTTATCTCAGATGGGTGCGATCTCGTGCTCAGACTCTTATGATGCCATATCCTGCCATCCTGCCAGTTACTATGGAGCCTGTTGTTGAAGGAGATACTTATTATACCATTCTTCACCCAGACATGGCCACTGACATGGAAGACTTACAGAGGTCCTGGATCCAGTTGAAGGAGCAAAGGGATACTTTTGAGACTCATTACAAAGCAAGTCAAGAAAGAATCCTGGAGCTAACAAAGCAACTTCACGAGGAGCGGAATCTCAACTCATACCTCAACACAAAGAGGAAACGTCCATGGGAGACTTAAAACCCCATTTTCTGTACTTATTTCATTTTATTGTAAGCCCAAGGGGCAAACAAATTTATTACTAATAAAAGTTTACCTTTTTGATTGTTTAAACAAATTTAAATCATGCGGTCCTTGAAAACATTGCATACGCATTTACACACCATATCATTGCATCACAGGTTTCTTGTACACAGGTATCTTATCTTCTCGCTGTTTATTTCAGCAACGGCTCTTGAAAAAACAGTCAAAGATCTCCAGGCACAAAATGCACAGTTCCAAGAGCTGATCCTGAACTTGTCCAAGAGACAGGATGAATTGAAGACACTGCTGGCCAAGAAGACTAAGAAGACTAGAAGGTCAGGAGGCCTTATCAATATGGGAAGAAGGTTCAGAGGTCCTCTCAATACCAAGGAACAGGTTGAAGATTATGAGTCTGAAGAGTCTGAGAAAGAGGGAGGCAGTCTCCATAATACAATGAGGGATTCTGATTCTGAAGCTAACTACTATCATGATCCTAATAAAGATAAGTTCAAGATGCTGGTGGATAGAATGGATGCTATGGAATTGCAAAAGTCTTCTGGGCTGGATTTTGAAGACCTGAGTTTGATATCTGGGGTGGTTATACCCATTGGTTTCAAGGTCCCTGATTTTGTAGTGTATGATGGTGTTTCTTGTCCCAAACTGCATCTGAGGTCTTATGTCCGGAGAATCCAACCCCATACTGTTGATAAAAAGTTGTGGATCCATTTCTTCCAAGAGAGTTTATCTGGAGCTCAATTGGAATGGTACTATCAGTTGGAGAGTGTCAACATCCGTGATTGGAATGATCTTGCTGAGGCCTTTTATAAGCAATATCAATACAATGCTGATCTAGCCCCTACTCGCATGCAACTACAGAGCATGTTTATGGGTGCTAAAGAAAATTTCAAGGAGTATGCCAAGAAGTGGAGAGATTTGGCTGGTAGGGTACAACCTCCTCTAACTGACAGGGAGTTAGTGGATATGTTCATGTGTACGTTGAATGGTCCTTTTTATAGTCATCTCATTGGAAGCTCATCATCTGGCTTCACTGAGTTGATAATGACAGGAGAGCGTGTAGAAAGTGGTAAAGGGAGTGGCAAGATCCAAGTGGGTACTTCTTCATCCAGTACTGCAAAGAAGCCCCCTAGTGGGAAGAAAGAGTCAAATGTTGTTTATGGTCAACCTGATCGTAATAGGAGACACCAATCTGTAAGTGCAGTTCATATCTCCAATCCTACTCCTGCAACACTAGAACAACCACAGAACAATCAGCAGAGGCCTAGAAGACAGTTCACCAAGTTCAACATGTCACTGGCCCAAGCCTTGCAACACTTTTTGAAGGGTGAACTCATCACTTTGAAAGACCCTCCTCAGAACCCCAATGTTACCTCTCCCAGGTACAATCCTAATGCACGATGTGCATATCATTCTAATTGCCCAGGACATGATACCAATAATTGCTGGATATTGAAGAATAAGATTCAGGATATGATTGATGCTGGAGAGATCGAGTTTGACCCTCCGGGTACTCCAAATGTGATTACTGCTCCCATGCCAAATCATGAGAAGACTGTCAATGCCATTAATGAAGTTTCACATATTTCCTCAGTTGCAGATGTGACTACACTATTGTCTTTTATTAAGAAGAAGTTGGTACAAGCTGGGTTCTTTCCAGGTTGTAATGAAGATTGTTAAACTGGATAGTTGTTGGAAGTTAAAGGACGGTATTCAACGCCTCATGGACAATTACACAATATTGTTTGAGAGGACACCTTCTGTAGAGAGCATGGTTGAACATATAACTCAAGGTGCGAAGGTTGAAGAGGTGGATATGGTTGATAAAGTGCCAGTGAGGATTAGTTCCAAGGGCCCTGTCAAAATCACTCATAAGGGTCCAATTAAGATTACTGCTGAAGGCCTTGTGAAGATTATTGCTGAAACTAGAGTGGCTCCTATGATTATTACCACTCCTGGTCCTATTCCGTATACTTCTGATAAAGCGGTGCCTTGGCATTATGGCTCCGATGTTTATATTCATGGTGTTAAGCAGGAACCCTTATCTGAGACACCTGTTGCTGATGAAAACCTTGATGTTGACAATATTGCTGGATCTAGTAAGATCACACGAAGTGGAAGAGTTTTCTCTCCTCCGGCTGCTTCCAAGAATACAGTTACTCCAACTACTACCTCCACTGCTGATGCTCGGGGCAAAGGTCCTGTTATTGAACATGTGCAAACTGATGTACCAACTGCTGATGACCTTTCTAAGCAGATGGAAGAAGTACTGAAAATCATTCGCAAGAGTGATTATGACATTGTTGATCAATTGGGGCATACTCCCTCCAAGATTTCCATGTTGTCTTTATTGTTGTGTTCTGAGGCTCATGCTAAAGCCTTGATTAAATTTTTGAAGACTGCTCACGTACCAAATGAGATTTCTGTAGACCAGTTTGAAAATTGTGTTGCACACTTGACCTATGATAATGGGTTAGGTTTCTCCGATGCTGATTTGACTCCTGCCAAGAGGGATCATAACAGGGCTCTACATATCTCTATTGAATGTAAGGGCACTACCCTGTCACATGTGTTAATAGACAATGGTTCCTCGCTGAATGTGTTGCCCAAAGAAGTTCTAAATAAGCTTAGTCCTGAAGATGTTGTGTTGAAGCCCAGTAATATAGTGGTAAAAGCTTTTGATAGTTCAAGAAGAGTGGTGCACGGAGAAATAGATCTCCCAATCAAAGTAGGTTCCCAGGTCTTCAATGCTACCTTTTATGTAATGGATATTCGTCCTTCATATTCTTGTTTGCTTGGACGCCCCTGGATCCATGGGGCAGGTGTTGTGACTTCCACCTTACATCAGAAGCTGAGATATCCAGTAGAGGGAAAGGTTGTCACTGTTTACAGAGAGGAAGGACATATGATTAGCCATGTGAACACATTTAAATATCTCGAAATGGAAGGTGAATATGTTGAAACTCCATGCCAGACGTTTGAAGTAGTTCTTTGGGTTGTTAATAATTTTGAAGCTCCTCCTGTTGTCAAGAAAGTTCCTGTGGTCACCAGAGTACCTCCTACAATGGCCTCCCTAAAAGATGCTAGAGCTGTGGTGGATGAAGGTGGTTGTACTATTTGGGGTCAGCTTCCTGACATTCCTTACAAGTCTGACAAGTTTGGTTTGGGTTTCACTGCAGAGTCCCAGAAGGCTGTTCGTCGTGCTCGTGCTGTTCGTATCACCAATCAAGGGATTATGAAAGATCAGATCAATGTTGTGGGTGACTATGATGAAGATTACAACTTGGATGCTTGGATTTTTCCTACTGTGGGTGATGGGCTCAATAACTGGAAAGCTGAAGATGTTATCTCTATCTCCTTTAGTTAGGAGTAAATACTATTACTGTGTTGTTACTTTTAAGTTTGTAATTTTTGAACAATTAAACTCTTAAGCCTTGTGCCTTACTGTTGCACCCCAAAATTTGCCCTCACAAAACAGGACTTTGTGTACTATGAGGTTCACAAGGTTCACAAGACACCTTATGAGGTTCACAAGGTTCACAAGACCTCTCATGAGGTTCATAAGGTTCACAAGACCTCTCATGAGGTTCACAAGGTTCACAAGACACCTTATGAGGTTCACAAGGTTCACAAGACCTCATGAGGTTCACAAGCTTTACAAGACAGCTTATGAGGTTCACAAGGTTCACAAGACATCTTATGAGGTTCACAAGGTTCACAAAGTTCACAATTAGTCAGAAGATTTGACAATTCCCTCAGACAATGCATCCTCCTAAGCAGTGCATCCAAAACTAGGGTTTTGACTTTAATCAGGCTAAATGGACTTACAAGACTTCAAGTGAGCTTCATAACATCCCATATGTTTTTAAGAATCCCCATGACAAGTTTCAAGACTTTTCTCAAAAGGTTTGCTCAGTCAAATGATCAGATAAGTCAAAATCAGTCAAAGCAGTTAAAAAGTCAAACTGTGGTCAAACCAAAGTCAAACTTCATGATTTTTTGCCAACATCAAGTATATGAAGTAAAATTCATCATTTGATCAAGGGTTGATCATGATTCATCAAGGATATTTAAGATCATCAAGAATCAGAGGTTTCTAAATTAGGGTTTCCTCAGGAAAAGTCAACTGAACTTTGACCAGCCATAACTTTCACATGCTTCATCAATTTTTTCCCATCCAAAGCTTATTTTTGAAGGAAATTTAATTCTCTAAAACTTTGTGTCTCACAAGCCAAGCCCAAAAATGCTTCATTTGGAAGGTATGAGCTAAGACATTATAGGTCCTTTTGAAAGTCAACAAAAAGTCAACAACTTCAAAAGGGCATAACTTGAGAATGGTAAATGATATGGACATGAAACCAATGGGGTTGGTTAGAGGACTCTCTAAGCTTTCCAAAATGTCCAATAACACCCTCATAGCATTAAAATTGAAGGATTTGTGCCCTTGCAAAGTTGGGAAATTTTTGGGTGGTTTATGAAGAAAATAGGGTCTTAAAACCAAATTCTTCCAAATGGGCTGAACTTTTTGTGACCCAATGTGTTCCATGACATCATGCACGAAATTTATTTAATATTTTCATAATTTTATTTTATTTATTATGATTTTTTATATTAAAAATCATTTTAAATTCAAATAAAATATAAAATATGAAGATTTAAAATATATTTTGATTCTAGAAAGTCATAAACCTTGATTGAATTAGATTGATATGAAAATTATGGTGATTATCTTAAAATAGCAATGTTATATTAAAAAATATTTGAATTTTAAGACATTATCTTTTTCAATCTTAAAAAATCAAAAAGTCCAAACAATGATCCAATTTTTTGACCTAGCTTCATTCAACTATAAGTATACAAACCTAACACAATGCCAAGGGACGAATTTTCTGCCTCAAGGATAAGTTTCATAAGTTCAAAGTTCATCAAAATTTGAAATTCAGTTTCTGACTTTTTGTGGTTTTTCAGGTGAAATAAGGACATCAATCCCTTCCTTGAACATCTCTGAGCATATACCAATGGTCATATGCATCTAAAAGCCCGTGAATTGGCCAAACCGAATCAAATTATCTTGACATTCATGAGTTTTTCGTTTTCATATATTGGTGTAAAATAAATTGTATTTGATCATTGATTCTTGTTTGTGATGAACTAACCATTGTTTCTGGATGCTTTGATTTGGATTTTGATACAGAATGAGCAATCCACCATTTTTAGGGTTTCGGCCAAGCTTTTAGGGCTTCACACTAAACCTAATATAAATGAATTTGAAAAACATAGGATGATTGTGTAAGTTCTGGGAATCACAAAGCCCTAATCAATTGAAGAAAATTGTACCGTTTGCTTGCTGTTTGAAATTCGCAGGTTCTGGATATCAAGAACTCGCAGGAAAATGCGTAGATGAATTCGCAACAAAATTCGAAGGTAGCCAGGAGGAAGACGAAGACCTTTGGCGCGCGTTCTGGAATTCAAATATTACTCTTAATATTTTATGAAATTGTTTCTGATTTGTTTCACAAACGTATGCCTGGCCCAGTGGTAAGGGACGCGCGCATATTACTTCAAGGCTTGGGTTCGATTCCTGGAGGCAGCATTATTTTTGTTACATTTTCTTGTCTATTCATAGAACTTAATATATTATTAGTTGTTGTGGATTATACATCAGATGCGCCCTTCTGGCTGGATGGTAAGAGTGTTTGCTTGTTGTGTGAGGGTCCTGGGTTCGAAACCCCCCAGGCCCTTTTTGTGCTATTTTTTGTTTTTGTTATGATTTTCACAGGATAGCAACAAAACCAAGGGGATGTGGATTCATACCAGCTGCGCATGCTAGCCCAGTGGATAGGCCCTCGTGATTCCAGGTAAAGGACCTGGGTTCAAATCCCAGGTCCTGTTTTTTTTATTTTTCTTTCTTTTTAGATTTATTTGTTTTTTATTAATTCCTTATAATTGTTTTTTTAATTAATTCCTAAAATGTTTTCTAATTAAACTTTATTTTCACAAAAATTTATAATTTCTCTAAAAAATAATTTGTTAATTATTTGAGTTAAAATATGTATATATTTATTTAAATAATTAAATTAGTATTAGGTATTAAATTAAAATATTTTAGTTTTTTCATAAAACCCTAAATTATTTATGTTAACCTAATATTTTCTAAAACCCTAAAAATATTTTTATAAAACCTAATTATTTTTGTAAACCCTAATTGTAAATATTAATTTATTTGTTTATTTTAATTTCATAATTTTTGTTTATATTTTAATTAAGAAGTAAATCCTAATGTATTTTTCTAAATAATCAAACCCTAATTTTCTTTTACATAAAATCTAATTATATTATAACTTCTAATTTATTTATTTATAAACCTTAATTATGTACATATTTCTATAATTTGTTTATAATTATTATTTAATATAATTCTTGCATATAAATAATTTTAGATTATGCTTAAAATAATTAAAAACTCCTAATTTAATTTTGTAAATATAATTTATTTTTATTATATGTTTATTTAATCATAATTAACCATTATTTTTCATAACATGTATATAAATTTAAATTTTTTATAATAATTAGTATATAGCATGAATTGTTTATTTTTCTTCTTAAAAAATCTTAAAAATAATCATTTATTAAAAATTGAACTTTTAAATTTATTATTCATTATTATGTTAACTTCTTTATTTTATTCTTATTAATTTTTGTTATTACTAACCCCATTTATTTATTATATGATTTTCATTATTATTATTGTTACTAACCCAATTATTTATTATTATTTATTTGCTAATTTATTTTTTATTATTATAATGTAATTGTATCCCTTATGTAATATTTGTAGTAGTAATTCTTATTATTTATTTTAAATGCTATGGTTAGTAATATAGGGAGTGCAAGATATGTTTGTATTTAAAAATTAAAATTAGATAATTTAATCTTAAAGAAAAATATTTGAATCGGCACACTCACACACGTAAGTCGATCCTGGATCGCCATCTCACTTCTTAAGGGTTACCTCTCAAGTTGCCTAAACAAAAGGTCAAGTAGGGTGTATAAAGCAAAGTCCCTCATCTCACATCATCTAGTCCCTTAACAGATAAAAAGATCAAGTCCCTTCGGATGTTGCCTTCGTAATGATCTTGTCCCTTTCGAATAAAGATGATAAGTCCCTTCAAATTGCTTATACACCCCACAGTTGCCTGAATAACAGATGTCCCTTTACTTGTCCCACACATCCAAGGTAATGACTACCTATTCCTTAATAATAGGGATAGTCTTACCACTTAAAGGATATTCAAGAACAGAAAAGACTTAACTTAGGGTAGGTTCCTCTTATGTACTTGCTCACTCTTCAAAAATATTTCAAACACTTCATATTTTCAAACAAATTTTTAAAACAAAGGTTTTATATATATCCGTACATGGATCATTATAAAACACTTAAGAAAATTTCTATTCACACACTTCACATTTCAAAAACATTTTAAAGTGAGCTAAGTAACTAAGAGCCCATGGATAACCATGGATGTAAAGGGTGCTAACACCTTCCCTTTACATAACCTACCCCCCGGACCCAAAAATCTTTTAAAAAGGTCTTTCCTGTTCTTTTATGCCTTTCCTTTGGATAAAATAAAAGTCGGTGGCGACTCTTGCTATCCGCAACATAACTAAAAGTCAGTTCTCCCACCGTGTTACACTTACCCGGGGCACAATGGTATGCTTGTTTCGGGATGTCATTTCATTTGCATACTTCATTCAATAAAAATCAGTGGATGTTTCGTTTTCGTAAATATTGTGTTCCTTGTCTTTCTTTTATTTTATTTTTGTTTTATCAGCTATGTGTTCTTACACACACCCACATCACTAAAATGCATATCCTCATCCACTCTGGATCCTGTTGATAACAGTTCTACTATTGCCAATTATAATTTCGAGAATCCAATCTATCAAGATGAAGATGGAAATGAGGACGATTGTGAAGTACCTGTAGAGCTTGCTAGGTTGTTACAACAAGAAGAGAAAGCTATACAGCCACATGAAGAGCCAACCGAAGTTGTGAATCTGGGGACTGAAGAAATCAGGAAAGAGGTCAAGATAGGGGCTGAATTAGAGGATGGTGTTAAGAGCAGATTGATTCAGATGTTACATGATAATGTGGAGATCTTTGCTTGGTCCTATGAAGATATGCCAGGGTTGGATACAGACATTGTGGTTCACCGTTTACCGGTAAAAGAAGATTGTCGTCCAAAGAAGCAGAAGGTTCGTCGCATGTGTCCTGAGATGTCAGAGAAGATTAAAGCAGAGGTAATGAAACAGTTTGATGCAGGGTTCTTAGCTGTGACTTCTTATCCTCAATGGTTTGCAAATTTGGTGCCGGTACCTAAGAAAGATGGTAAGGTACGTATGTGTGTAGATTACAGGGATTTGAACAAGGCCAGCCCCAAAGATGACTTTCCACTTCCTCATATTGATGTTCTGGTAGACAACACTGCTCAGCATAAAGTATTCTCTTTTATGGATGGTTTCTCTGGTTACAATCAAATCAAGATGGCACCTGAAGATATGGAGAAGACAACATTTGTTACACAGTGGGGCACTTTTTGCTATAAAGTAATGCCATTTGGTTTGAAGAATGTCGGGGCAACATATCAGCGTGTTATGGTGGCTTTGTTTCACGATATGATTCATCATGAGATAGAGGTATATGTGGATGATATGATAGCCAGGTCCCAGAATGAAGAGCAAAACCTTGATCATCTGCATAAGTTGTTTGAGAGGTTGAAGAAATACAAGTTGAGATTGAACCCAAACAAGTGTACTTTTGGAGTTAGATCTGGTAAACTCCTGGGTTTCATTGTTAGTGGAAAAGGTATTGAAGTGGATCCTGCAAAGGTGAAAGCTATACAAGAGATGCCAGCTCCCCGTACTGAGAAGGAAGTTATAGGTTTCTTGGGACGATTGAATTACATTGCAAGATTTATTTCCCAATTAACTGCTACCTGTGAGCCAATCTTCAAGTTGTTGAAGAAAGATCAGGTAATGGAATGGAATGATGAGTGCCAGACAACATTTGATGAAATCAAGAAGTATCTTCTAGAACCACCAATTTTGATACCACCAGTTGATGGAAGACCCTTGATTATGTACTTAACAGTGTTAGACAACTCAATGGGGTGTGTGTTGAGGCAACATGACGAGTCTGGTCGAAAAGAGAAGGCAATATACTACCTTAGCAAAAAGTTTACCGACTCTAAAACAAGATACTCACTGCTCGAGAAAACTTGTTGCGCTTTGGCATGGGCTGCTCGCCGACTAAGACATTATATGTTGACTCATACTACCTTATTGATTTCGAAGATGGATCCAATCAAGTACATATTCGAGAAACCTTCTTGTAAACACCCCAAATTTGCCCTCACCCATTCACACCATGGCTTGTGATCATTCTCATATGCATAAACACAATCATGTCATCTCACATCTCATTTTTTATCCACTGCATAGTTTCTAAGGCATCTGCACCTAGGGTTTGTGATCTGAGCAACCCCAAAGCATCTTGAGCCATTCCAAAGGAAACTAATCAACTCAAAGTGGTCCATGTGTGTTCTTATATCATATTTCATCTCCTCAAAGTCAAAAATGCAGAGGAATCACAAGAACTAGGGTTTGAGTGGATGCAGAGCCAGGTTGAACTGCACAGTTGACTGAAAATTAGGGTTTTGGTTTCAGAGGCCATAACCCCATTTTTTTTGGTCATTCTTGTTTCCATTGATCTCTATATGGTATAGGGAGTATGCATATCAATTTTCATGAAGAAATTCCATGGGGAAGTCATCTGATCAAGGGTTGACTTTTCAGACAAGTCAGTGCAAAATCAGGGCATCTGAGGCCCCCAATGACCCAACCAATGGTTGATCTTCATCATTTTGAGTGTATATGGTCTTTATTTGATCATGGAAGAAGATTGAAGTTCATAGAAATCAAGAATTTAGGGTTTTTGCAAATGTTGACTTTTTGGGCATAGTTGACTTTTCAAGAATGCATCATTTTATGTCATTTTTCAAGCCTTGATTCATGATCCAAAAATGCTTCAAATGGAAAAACTTTGGTCATGAAAGTTGTAGATCTCATCTTTCCCTTTTCAAAAAGTACAAGAACATGATCAAATTCATCTTGGATCAAAAGTTATGGTTTGTTAAAGTTGGCAAAAATCACTAAAATTCAAGTTATGCACCAAATGGAAATTTTGCAAAACCTTGAACCAATGCATCATGTGACCTCTAATTCATTTCAAACCATTACATAAACATTCTCTAAGTCATAAAAATCAGAATTGGATCAAGTTTGCTCATGGTTTGGTTTGTGTAACAAGGCATTTTTCATGAAAATCCATAAAGTAACCAAGTTGCAAAACTCATGATCATGCTTCACCAACTTGCTGCATTGGTCCTTGAATCAAGCCAGCCTCACATACTCACCATGATGCGCCAGACCTAGCCCTTGTACTTGCCTAGTATCAAGCCCATGCTTCTCTTACAAGATTTTTGACTTTTGGCAAAAGCAAACTTACCAATCACAAAAGCACAAGTCACATCAAGAAGCCAATCAGATTTGTTTATGTCAACAATTTGCAAGCTAGCCATAACATAAGCAAGGCTGAAACCAACACATTCACCACATACACAAAAACTCACCATCTTGCAACTTGCTTCGAATTTCTCTATACAGCCTACAAACACTCAAACCTTTTCCTCCATTCAACTCACCATGTATCACTGAGTAGAAACCACCCAAAGCACAAGCCTAAAACATCCAGAACACCTCATTGCCATCTCTCACTCCATTCTGCAGATTCATTCGAATCCCCCTCCCTAGCCCACAAACAGCCAAACAAACCTTGCAAAGCTTCTCCATACATCATCTGGACCACAAGCAATCACTCACCATGGCCTGAATCAGTCAGAATCACCATAACCATTGTTGACTGAGCTTGAAGCAGTTCCTTTCGAAACTCATTATCCAGCCAGCACAAACTCATTTTGAGCATTCAAACATCATCAAGGGGTTCTAAGGAGTAGATTGCACATAAAGAGAAGGCCAGAAAGTCCTCAAGTGGAAAGCTTCAAATCTCAGGTAGCCTGAAATTTATTTTTCCAGAAATGATTTTGCTTGTTACAAACTTGTTCTTCATGTCTTGCTGATCATCCTGGTACCATTAGTTTTGAAAATGGTTGTGATTTGAGCATTTAATTTGACTCTGAAACTGGTTTGCCCTAAAAATGTTTGCCTTCGATTCATGTGATTGATGAAGAATAAATTTGTTTGGGGTTAGGGTTTTGATTCAGGAGATCATGGGGTTCATTTCTATGTGCTTAGTTTTCATTTTAGTTACGATTTGAGTGATTTGGAGTTTTCTCAGGTGAGTTGCTGGCCGGAGAAGACGACCGGAGGTCTTCTCCGGCCACCTGAAAGTCATTAGGGCAAATCCCTGTAATTAATGAGCGTTTGAATGGTGAGCGTTGGATGGGTTGACTTGGTCCATTCCCGCGGAGATCAAGGGCCCAGATTCGTTCATTAAACCCTAATCAGCTTTATTTATTTAATTAATTAAAATTAAGCCTGTTTGAATTGAGACCCTTGGATGAAGCGCGCAGTCAACCTTTTCAAACTCTGGATCAATCTCAGCCTTCCATTGTGCATACTTCAGTTTTATTTAATTTTTATTCATTTTCTTTTCATTTAATTTGCACATTTATTTTAAAATAGCAAAAAATCCTTAAAAATTATGAAACTTTTTCTTTAAAGTTTTATTAATTTTTAAGACCCAAAAATATTTTTATTTTATTTTTCATCATTAAAAAAGTATTTTTAAATATTTAAAAGATTATTTTTAATTGATTAATGGGAATTAATTAATTAAAAATACTTTTAGGTATTTAAAAATTACAAAAAAATTCATGAAATGTTCTAAGACATTTAGAAACATTGTCCAACCTTCAAACCAAATTTCTTTTTTGATCTTGATGCATCTTAAGAATTTTTCATTGAATTAAATCATTTTTTATGCATTATTTTGATCATGGATTCAAAAATTCATTTCTGCCTATTGGTGAAGGTTGAGACATTGATTCTTCTTGCATTGTCTTTTGTTTAGCATGTATTTTCAAGGATAAAAAGGCCATGATTTGTTCTTGCATTTTCTAATTGATTGGCATTTGTTTTGTTAAGAACCCTAAAAAACCCTAATAACTTAGAAAAATCATAACTTGAGATTGGTTGAGAGTTGAGACCTCCCCTTTGGACCTTGGTTTAGTATAGGTTTAGGGTTTCTTTGGGTACCATTTTCCATTTTTTATCTTAGGGTTTGCTTCTGTTTTTGGTTTTTGTTTGTTGTTTGATCCATAAACCCTAATTTGGGCTTTCATTTGCATCCCTCTTGCATTTCCTTGCATAACATGACTTGTCTTTGCATTTTGTGCATTCTTGTGATCCATTTGACATCTTAAGATATGTATAAAGCATCTTTGATCATTGCATCCCATATTTTCCATGTCATTTGTCTTGTATGATTCATAACTTTTCATGTTCATTCATGCTCCTTAGCTTGCACCATTTGCATTCATAATCTTGTATGAACATCTCCATGCCTTGTCTCATGTTTGCAGCACCTCATAACATCATTATCATCATCAACATGCTTCTGGTTTGGTCTAGCATCATGTCATTTCATTTCATTTAGCATTGCATTGCATTTCTTTCCTAACATTTCAGGTGGTAAGTAACTTGAGAAGTGAATTTGCCTTCACTTCTCATAACTTTTCTTTTCATCTCTCTTGCATCCATTGCTGCATTCTTATATGTGCTTGAGATTGAGCTTGCTCATTCTTCCTCTTCCTACTTTCTTTCTTCAAGTGACTTGACTTCTTGAATGAAGCAAGTCACTTTGATTTTCTTGATCCTTTCATCTGCTCCCTGGTGGCTCCTCTGAAGATTGTTCTTGAAAACCTCACAAACCTTAGGATCATCCAAGCATGACAATGAATTAGGGTTTTGTTTAGTCTCCCCCCATAGTTTTTACCTTTGTGTCTCTCTTTGAGTCTCCTCTTCTCACCTCATAATCAGGGACTAAACCCTAAAGGCTTTAAGACTTTGTGATTGAGTTTATGCCTGCATCCTTCTCTTAGGATGGAGTGTATAACTTTAATCCTAAGTATTAAACCCTTAAGGTGTTTAGATCTCTTAATCAATTCATCTAATAAATATCAAGACATCACACTTGTAACTTGGGCCTTGCATTAGGGTTCTAATTCTTCCTTAAGTGGTTAAGAAGGACTAACCCTAGTGTTAATGGACAAGTCCCCCTCAAGTTGTCTTACAAATCATAAAATTCACTTCATCATCATACCATTAAATAAAATCCACTTAATCAAAGGCTTGTTTTGTCATGGGTTTAATCCCTAATCGTGGATTAAGTTGAGGAGTTTTCCTCAGCTTAAACATTCTCATCTATTATCCTTCTTTTAGGATGGTGTAATGAGTCTGTTTAATCCTTGATTATGGCTTAACCTCATTACTTAACACTAAACAAAATCACAAAAACATCTAAATAATCACAAGTAGGTCAATGATCTTAATCCTACACCAAAGGTGATTAAGTGTGAGAATCTGACTTCACACTTAAGGTATTCTCATTACCCCTGATCAGAGGGAAGATGTGATGAGTTTACTAAATCCATTGGTTTAGGCTTAAGCTCATTATCTTATGACAAAATCCAAAAAGAAATAAAAGACTGAAAACTCAAAAACAAATAATAATCGTCTCCTTCGGGATTCTTTTCTCATCACACTCACTCACAATCGAGAACTTGCTTCTTCCGTCTAATGCAAGACAGTAAGCACCTGAGCCAGACAGGTCATACACTTGAGCATAGACAAGCAAGCAGTTCAAAAGTCAATTCACCTTTCAGTCTCTTTGGGTCGAACTACGGTGTTCTGACTTCCTCATTGCACGAGAGGATACGTAGGCATAACTTAACAGTTATCGAACAAAAGTCTCTGTATATTCCCCCTCCTTCCAGCATCTTTCTCTTAGCCTCATTATCATGAGCAATGCATTCTCATTCTTACACTGACACATCATTATACACTTCACTTCTCTTACACTGACACCTGTACATCCTTTTCCAGCTATTTTATACACAGATTGCACTGACACTACCCCTTTAAAACACAAATCTTTCAAGCGTGGATCCCGTCGAGTACGGCGGACAATCTGGGTGCTAATACCTTCCCAGGTTGTAACCAACCCCCTTTCTCAGTCTCTCTGGTTCGCAAACCGTCTTATCCATCTTTTTCTAGGCTTATGCAGCATTGCCTTTCCTCCGGGATAAAAATGCCTAGCTGGCGACTCTATTCATCTCCAGTGAGTTCACGGCTGTGTGTTCTCACTGTTCCCTTCGCCGACCGTTCGCGTCTGTACCTTCATCTG
This sequence comes from Lathyrus aphaca, assembly GCA_963966055.1. Taxonomy (NCBI): domain Eukaryota; kingdom Viridiplantae; phylum Streptophyta; class Magnoliopsida; order Fabales; family Fabaceae; genus Lathyrus; species Lathyrus aphaca. The sequence continues at coordinate 516,587,273 of OZ014522.1, forward strand.
ATCCATTCTCATTTGTCGGGAGCGACAGCTTGGCGACTCTGCTGGGGACCCTTATACTGCAACCAGGGCTTCTGGTTCTTTTTGTGGGTTCCTCCTAGCGCTTGTTTGATTTGTGTTTACTGGGGTGTTATGTGCTTGTTTGTGCTTGTATTTATTTGTGTTTATTGCTTTATTATACAGTTGCTTTACTGCTTTCTTTATTGCTTTTGTATATATCATGCTGTCATTGTTGCTGGTTGGATCTGGTTTTTGTTTTGGTGGGTGGGTGTTCCATTGAGAGTTAAGGTCCTATACCTGGGACCTGAGTGACACCTAGGCTAGAGTGAATCATATTCTTTCCCATTCCATTTCGGTCTGGTGCGGGAATATGAAACACGGTTCAGATATGGGTTTCTTCTTGAGAACTCTGTGTTGCAGATTTCCTGCAATGCTAGGGCTATCTGGGAAGCCTGCTAAGTCTGGATGACCTTTTAATATTGACCTTCAGAAACTGAGGTGAATTAGAGGAGGAATTGTTATGGTTATTGTAAACACTGTACCTCCGGGTTAGAAGTGTTTACACTTCTCATAATTGATCCAAGTCTGAGGATCCTTGTTCTAGATCACCACCTGTGAGGGGGTTGGGCTGTTTACAGGTTTGCAGGTACCTTGACCTCAGAATACCCTGTTACTTTGACTTTGTTAAGAATGCTCCATGTTGGATAGTTCTTGTGATTCTAAACCCTGGACATGTGGCTCTTTATTTGAGTCCCCTACCCTGGTTACTGGATTTTTAGACCTCCACCTGGAATTCTTGAACACACATGGATCTATACCAAGGCAGTTAATCAGATTCAGCTCAGTCACAGACCCTTGCATATCATTTGCATACATACTCATTGCATCATATTAACATGTGCTTATTTGTGTTTCAGGGTATCCATTTCTCATCTGGTTTTGGTTTTGACCCCATCTGCAGTTTTGACCTATCTCCACCAGCACTTGCTTCAGCTTGTCAGTCATATACTTCAGTTACTTGCACCAGCCAATCAGTGGCTCATTCTTTCAGCATCTTCATCAGCACTCTACTCAGTCTTCAGCATCATGGCTCCAAAGAAAAGTAACATCACCTATCATTTCTTCCAACCAGACTTGTCAGACATCAGGAGGATCCAAACCCTGATCACTCCAGAGCACATACCCTTGTTCAGGGAGAGTTATGGGGATATACTGGACATGGTCATGGATCTGGACCCATCTCAGAGAAGCCTCATCCACACCTGCATTCAGTTTTATGATCCTCCATTGAGATGTTTCACCTTTCAAGACTTTCAGTTGGGTCCTCTTTTGGAAGAATACTCACATTTGGTTGGTTTGCCTATCAAAAGAGAAATCCCATTCAACCCTGAAATGGTCTTTCCCAGCAATGGAGAAGTAGCCAAAGCTTTGTATCTGGAGCTTGTTTTGATTGAACAGCATATGACCTCTAAAGCTGGGATCCCTGGATTTCATCTGGACTTCCTGATTTCTCAAGCTAGTTTGAAGGCCTCCTTGGGGGAGTGGAAAGCTGTTTGTGCTCTGTTGGCCTTAAGTGTATATGGAATTGTGTTGTTTGCAGATGAGCCTCGATTCATTAGCAAAAATGCAATCCATCTGTTCATCCTGAAGAACCCTGTGCCAACTTTACTGGGTGATCTCTATTACTCAGTCCATCAGAGAAATGAGAAGCAGAGGGGAAGGTTAGTGAGGATTTGTGCTCCATTATTCCATGCTTGGCTTCTCAGGCATCTACCCAGGACAGACACATTTCTCAATCCTCATCAGCAAAGCAACTGGGCAAAGAGGCTCACTACTCTCACTTCAGCAGACATCAGATGGTGTACTCAGAGCACCAAGGGCAGAGATATGATCACCAGCTGTGGGCACTTTCCCAATGTGCCTCTGATAGGAGTTAAGGGAAGTATCAACTACAACCCTCTGCTGTTCAGGAGGCAGTTAGGCTATGCACTGGTTCATACTCCTAGGGAACAAGATTTGGTGGAGACCCTCTACTGTGAGAACAAGATTAGTTTGACTGTTGTTAGGCAGGCTGCCTGGGCCTGGGATCATGTTCAAACCAAGGGAATCACCATTCTGGGGAAGTGCAATAATGTGGCATCAGTCCAATATTATGAGTGGTCCCATGCTAGGGCCCAATTCTCTGGAATGCCCTTTACCATAGAAGACATGCCTGAGTCATCTTCAGCACCACCCCCTGCCACTATCAGTTTGGAAGAGTTTGAAAGCTTGAAGGAAATAAATGAGAAGTTAACCCAGGCTTTGCAGAAGACCCTCCGGGAGAGGAGTGAAGGTGTGAGGGAGATTGAGAGATTGGAGAAATTGAGGGTAGAACACTTGACCAAGATTGAAAAGTCTGGAGATTATATCAACAAGTCCAAAGCTGGTGAGCAGATTCTGAAGAATGCTTGTAAAGAAGCCCAGTTTCAGAGAGCAAGAACAGACTTGTATTTAAAGGAGAGTCAGGCCAGATGGGTCCGAATCACTGAGGCCCGTACTCTAGAAGACAAGAGAGCTCAAGACAAGATGGAGCAGATAGAAAAAGCCCTGGCAGCAGCCCAGGAGGAGATATCAGAGCTGAAAATCAAAGCAGGATTGAAGAGGTCTAAGGACCAAAGTCAGAACAAGAAATTGGCTGCAGCTGTTGCAACAAGAAACCTTCTCATCAGAAGTCTCACGGAGCATCCGGCTGATCCTGTGACCGAAGCACTTCTCAAGGAAGTTCGTGAGGATGAGTTTGGCCTTGGAGTTTGATCATTTGCTTGTTGTTATTCCTTTTCCATGTACTTTTGCTTTTGTGATGTATTTTGGCCCCTTTAAGGGTTTGTGTTGTAAAATGAACAAATTGTATTATTTCACCTTTGTAATATATTTGTGTTCACATCAAAAGCAACTTCAACAGCATCATCTTCAAGGGTCTGGAAGGGTCAAAACTGAAAACCAAACCGGATACCTTGAGAACAAATAAGCATAACTGCATTGCATACTAACCCTCTGTTTGTTTTGTAGGTTTTTGTTTTGTTGTTGCTAACCTCTGTTGTGTTGCTCAGGCAGTATTGCTCGCCGCCGGGTATTTCCTCTCAACAGGCATCACAGGTATCCAACTAGAAACAACCTTCCGGGAATTCAGATGGATCAGATGCAGCAAGACCTTACGGAGGTCAGAAACCAGATGGCAAACGAAATGATAGAGATGAGAACGCAGATGACGCAGTTCATGGAAGTTATGAACAACATGGCTCAGAGCCAGGAGAGACTAAGGGCCATGGTGGAGAGGCAAAATCAAGAGGAGCCTCATGTAGGAACTGCAGGCACCAGTAATAATGAAAGGGTGCAACCACATGTTAATCCCCCTGTGTTTGGTCCACATCTACATCCTGAGGCCAACATCCCAGTCAACATTCAAGGGACAGCCACTGCAGCCAGAGTACTTCAAGAAGATCCTCAGGAGGACCAATATACAGTAATGGGTGCCGGAGAGGAAACTTATGATAGACGGTTGGAAGAAATAGCTGAGAAGTTGAGATCACTGGAGTCTCAAAACTCTTTGGGGTTCGACGTCATGGACATGGGTTTGGTAGAAGGGGTCAGGATCCCCCACAAGTTCAAGCCTCCTTGTTTCGAAAAGTATAATGGGACTTCATGCCCCCGAACTCATTTGCAATCATTTCTGGGAAGGCTGAAGGCCTATACAATGGATGAGAAATTGTGGATGTTCTATTTTGAAGATAGCTTGACTGGAGCATCGAGGGAATGGTATTCCCATTTGACAAGGGCAACTATTAGATGCTGGAAGGACCTGGCAGAGGCCTTCATCAGACAGTATCAGTATAATCTAGATATGGCACCCAACAGGACCCTCCTAATGGGAATGTCACAGTCTTCAAGGGAGAGCTTCAGAGAATATGCTCAAAGGTGGAGGCAACTGGCTGCTGCCGTTCAACCACCAATGTCTGAGAGAGAAATGGCAGACATGTTTATGAACACTCTCCAGGGAACGTATATTGACAGGTTGGCTGCTTTCTCTTCCACCAGCTTCGTAGATGTTGTCATAGCTGGGGAGAGAATTGAAAGCCTGTTGAAAATGGGAAAGATCTCTGATAATGGTGCCAGCTCGTCCAGTGGTACAAGAAAGCCCTTTGCGGGCCCGAGAAGAACTGGCGAGACTAATGCCATTCACACCAACAGGGGTAGGCCCCAATATGTTCCAAGGACAATAGCAGCAGTCACTATCCCTGATCCAGTTCATCCACAGCCAGTCTATCAACCTCCTCAACAAAACTTCCAACAACAACCCCAATATCATCAGAATCAGTATCCTCCGAGGAACTTCAACAACAACTCCAACAACAACAATCAACAGAGGCCATTCCAACAGAGGCCATCCCAAGCTAACCGAGTGATCGACCCGATCCCAATGCCGTATGCTGCCTTGCTGCCACAGCTTCTGAAACTCAACCTGGTTGAGCTAAGAACGTTGGCACCTCCGGATCCCAACAGTCTACCAAGAAACTATGACTCCAATGCTAGGTGTGCTTTTCACTCGAACGCACCTGGTCACAGTACAGAAAAATGCAGGGCTCTGCATATGAAGGTACAAGACTTGGTAGACTCCAAGGCTCTGAATTTTGCACCTCCGCCCAATGTCAATAAAAACCCTATGCCAAACCATGGAGGTCCCCGAATTAATGCTATTGAAGAAGACCAACCGTCTTATTTAATAACTAGTGTGGATCAGATCAGGACACCATTGGTGGAAATCAAAGCTCAACTCCGTGAAAACCAAATATTTCCGGGGTGTGAACTAGGGTGCCCCTATTGCAATATTTCATGGAATGGGTGCGAGGACCTGAGGAATGGCATTGACAGCCTTATTCAGAGTGGCCTGCTACAGATCACTACATCATTTCCGACAAATCCGGCAACTTCATCAACAACGGTTTCAGACCCTCCTACAACTGCAGCAACTATTGTTCCCAACAATTCATCAGCACCATCAACAAGTACTTCACCTGTCCTTCCAAATGATCAGTTTACAACAGTTTCTCCTGCTACAACTTCAGCTTCATTCCATTTCGAACCTCCATCAACAACAACAACAGCCCTTCCAACAGAACCTCCTACAACACCAGCAATCAATCATGAAGATGTCTCTACCGTCACCATATTCTACGATCCTGAAAATAATTCCGCTTACCATTCAGAAGGTGCTGCTCCCACTAGAGCACCAGTTACAATCTTTTATGATCCACAAACAATAACAGTCCCTTCAGCAGCAGCAATCAGTCCAGTCACTGTCACGGTGCCTGGACCAGTACCATATGAAAGCAATAGGGCCATCCCTTGGCACTATGGCTCTGACATATACTGCGAAGGAAAAAGAATCACTCTTGAAACATCAACACCTGCACCACAAGTAGATAATGTGGGGGGAGGCGGAGGCTTCACTCGAAGCGGACGTCTCTTTGCTTCACAAGTTCAAAGACCCACAGCCGAAGCAGAAGCTGCTGCCAAGGCAAAGGGTAAAGGCCCGGTGCAGGAAGATCCAGCTGCCAAAGAAGCCCTGAAGACTCCATTTGATCAGGAAGTTGATGAGTTTATGCGGATCATCAAAAAGAGTGACTACAAAATTGTGGATCAGCTTCACCAGACGCCATCCAAAATCTCCATCCTCTCACTGCTTATGTGCTCCGAAGCCCATCGGAATGCACTACTTAAAGTCCTGCACGCAGCTTACGTGCCTGAGGAGATTACTGTCAACCAATTGGAAACCGTGGTTGGAAATGTTACTGCTAGCAATGGGCTAGGGTTTACCAATTCTGACTTGACAGCGGATGGCCGCAACCACAACAAAGCCTTGCACATAACCCTGGAATGCAAAGGAGCTGTCCTTTCTCATGTGCTGGTGGACACAAGTTCTTCCCTGAATGTCTTGCCAAAGAAGGCTTTGGTAAAGCTTGAATATGATGGACTGGCATTGAGACCCAGCAACCTGGTAGTAAGAGCCTTTGATGGTTCTAAGAGATCGGTTCTGGGAGAGATTGAGCTGCCTGTGACAATTGGCCCGCAGACCTTTAAAACTATCTTTTATGTGATGGACATTCAGCCCGCCTACAGCTGTTTGTTGGGTAGACCCTGGATTCACGCCGCTGGCGCAATAACGTCTACCCTTCACCAAAAGTTAAAATTTGAGTGGGAAGGCCAAGTTGTCACAATCTGTGGAGAGGAGGACATTTTTGTCAGCCACCTGGCAACCTATAAGTACATTGAAATGGATGGGGAGATCCATGAAACAATGAGCCAGGGGTTTGAAGCTTTGAATGTGAATGAGGCATCTGCTGTATCTGGTACTCCAATGTCATCTTACCAACAAGCCCGGAAGGTTGTTGAAGAAGGAACTGCCCAAGGCTGGGGCAGGGTCTTAGCTGTGGAGGAGAAGAAGGACAAGTTTGGGTTGGGTTACAGACCGACTCAACATCAAGCAAAGGCTACTGCAGAGCCAGGTTTTGTCAGTGGGGGGATGCTCACCCCCGATGCTATCAACTGTCTGGAAGACGAGCTGGAAGAGGAGCGCAATCTGGAGAATTGGATTCGTCCGAAGATCCCGGGGAGCAGTGTCTCGAACTGGTCTTCCCAGGAAATTATAAGAGTTACTCATGCAGAGTAATTATTATTTCCTGTATTTTTTATAGCATGCATCCAAGTCTTGCATCTTGCCCAAGATGACAAGACTCATTTTGTAACCAGGGCCATCTGTACTTTTGTGCAAACAAGATTAAATTAATGAAATATCAGACATCTTTTTGCAAACGAGTCTTTTTCTTTTATGCTCACTGTTTTTCCATTTTTCTTTTTGTACAAAAATAAATGGCGGTGTTTTCAAAATGATAACTTCATTTCACTTTTTCTAAAGCAAGATTAAAATCAATCACTAAAATGAACAAAACTTAACCCTTGCAGAGAGTGCCTTCCTGACAGCACCGACAACAGCACGGCTATGACATCGTATGACTTTGACAATCCGATCAATCAAGCTGATGAAGGGGTTGATGAAGAGTATGAGCTTCCTGAAGAGCTAGCCAGGCTGTTGAGACAAGAGGAAAAGGTCATCACTCCTCACCAGGAGGAGATTGAAGTGATTAATCTTGGTACTGACGAAGACGTGAAAGAAGTTAAAATCGGGGCCTGCCTGCAAGACTCAGTGAAGAGACAACTGATAGATCTGCTTCAAGAGTATGTTGATGTGTTTGCTTGGTCGTATCAAGATATGCCAGGGTTGGATACTGATATAGTTGTGCACAAGCTGCCCCTGAGGGAAGAATGCCCACCAGTGAAACAGAAGCTGCGCCGAACTCGCCCAGACATGGCTATGAAAATCAAGGAAGAGGTACAAAAGCAATGGGACGCCGGGTTCCTTGCTGTGACTAGCTACCCGCCGTGGGTTGCTAACATAGTACCTGTGCCTAAGAAGGATGGCAAAGTAAGAATGTGTGTTGACTACCGGGATCTGAACAGAGCCAGCCCGAAAGATGACTTCCCATTACCTCACATTGATGTATTGGTGGATAACACGGCTCAGTTCTCGGTATTCTCCTTCATGGATGGATTTTCAGGATATAATCAGATCAAGATGTCACCTGAAGACATGGAGAAGACAACATTCATCACACCTTGGGGCACGTTCTGTTACAAGGTAATGCCATTCGGACTGAAGAATGCTGGTGCAACATATCAACGGGCTATGGTGACATTGTTCCACGATATGATCCACAAAGAAATAGAATGTTATGTGGATGATATGATCGCCAAGTCCCTTACAGAGGAAGATCACCTGGTGAATCTGCTGAAGTTGTTCAAGCGCCTGAGGAAGTACCAGCTGAAGTTGAACCCCAACAAATGCACATTCGGGGTGCGATCCGGTAAATTGCTGGGCTTTATTGTAAGCGAGAAGGGGATTGAGGTTGACCCTGATAAAGTCAAGGCTATACAAGAAATGCCTGCACCGAAAACTGAGAAAGAAGTTCGAGGGTTCTTAGGTCGATTGAACTACATTTCAAGGTTCATATCTCACCATACAGCAACCTGTGAACCCTTGTTCAAGCTGTTAAGAAAGGAACAGACGGTCAGGTGGAATGAAGACTGCCAAAAGGCTTTTGACAAGATCAAGGAATATCTGCAAGAACCTCCAATCCTCTTGCCTCCAGTTGAAGGAAGACCTCTGATCATGTACTTGACAGTATTAGAAGAGTCAATGGGGTGTGTGCTGGGCCAGCATGACGAGTCTGGTCGAAAAGAGTATGCAATATACTACCTAAGCAAAAAGTTTACCGACTGTGAACAGCGTTATTCACTGCTCGAGAAAACTTGCTGTGCTTTAGCGTGGGCTGCTCGCCGACTGAGACAGTATATGTTGACCCACACTACCTTATTAATCTCAAAAATGGATCCAGTCAAGTACATATTTGAGAAGCCAGCTCTTACCGGACGGGTTGCAAGATGGCAGATGATTCTCACAGAATACGACATACAGTACACATCTCAGAAAGCCATCAAGGGCAGTGTACTATCTGAATATCTTGCTGAGCAACCCATTGATGACTACCAGCCTATGAGGTTTGACTTCCCTGATGAAGACATCATGTTCATTAAAGCAAAAGATCACGAAGAGCCTATTCACACTGAAGGGCCTAACCCAGAAGAAGAATGGACTATGATGTTTGATGGGGCTGTTAACATGAATGGCCGTGGTGTTGGTGCTGTACTCATTACACCAAAAGGAGTTCACATGCCTTTCTCGGCGAAACTCACTTTCAACTGCACTAACAACGAAGCTGAATACGAAGCTTGCATTATGGGTCTTGAGGAAGCCATTGACCTCAGGATCAAGACATTGACCGTATTCGGAGATTCAGCTTTGGTAGTCAATCAAACCAACGGGAAATGGTACACCCACCAAGATCATCTGATACCTTACAGGGATTATACAAGGAGGTTATTGACTTTCTTCACAACAGTCAAGCTTGAGTATATCCCTCGAGACGAGAATCAGTTTGCAGATGCTCTTGCCACCATTTCATCCATGATCAAAGTTCAAGCTGCTAACTTTGTACCTCAGATTTCAGTGTCAAGACTTGATAGACCAGCATATGTATTTGCAGCAGATGTTGTAAAAGATGACAAGCCTTGGTTCCATGACATTAAGTGCTTCTTGGAGGATCAAACATACCCACCTGGGGCATCTTCCAATGATAAGAAGACTTTGAGAAGGCTTGCTGGTAGTTTCTTCCTGAATGCTGATGGGTCTTTATACAAGAGGAACTTTGACATGGTACTCCTCAGATGTGTTGACAAGACGGAAGCGGATTTGCTGATGCATGAAGTGCACGAAGGATCTTTTGGTACCCATGTCGGAGGGCATGCCATGGCTAAAAAGTTGTTAAGATCAGGTTATTACTGGATCACAATGGATGCAGACTGTTGTACCTACGCCAGAAAATGCCATAAATGCCAGATCTATGCAGATAAGGTGCATGTGCCTCCTAATCCTTTGAACATAATGTCTTCACCCTGGCCCTTTGCCATGTGGGGCATTGATATGATTGGCAAGATTGAGCCAACTGCGTCAAACGGCCACAGATTCATCCTGGTCGCTATCGACTATTTCACCAAGTGGGTTGAAGCAGCCTCATATGCTAATGTTACAAGGCAAGTGGTAGCCAGATTTCTGAAGAGAGATATCATCTGTCGGTATGGAGTGCCCGAGCGAATCATTACTGATAATGGTTCCAATTTAAACAACAAAATGATGGCAGAACTGTGCCGGGACTTCAAGATCCAACATCACAATTCTTCTCCTTACAGGCCAAAGATGAACGGCGCTGTTGAGGCGGCAAATAAGAATATCAAGAAGATTGTGCAGAAGATGGTAATCACCTACAAAGACTGGCACGAAATGCTACCATTTGCCTTGCATGGGTACCGCACATCAATCAGAACATCCACTGGGGCAACACCGTATCAGCTTGTATATGGTATGGAAGCAGTCCTGCCTGTTGAAGTTGAATTACCCTCCTTGCGGGTATTGATGGATGTTAAACTGAGTGAAGCAGAATGGGTTCGGTCCCGATACGAGCAACTAAGTCTGATCGAAGAGAAAAGATTGGCTGCAATCTGCCATGGGCAGTTATATCAGAAGAGAATGAAGAAAGCCTTCGATCAGAAAGTCAGGCACCGAGAGTACCAAGTGGGAGATCTTGTGCTGAAAAGAATCCTCCCTCCTCATACAGACCACAGGGGCAAATGGACTCCAAACTATGAAGGACCATTTGTTGTAAAGAAAGTTTTCTCTGGTGGAGCACTGATGCTCAGCACCATGGATGGTGAAGATTTCCCGTCCCCTGTGAATTCAGATGCAGTTAAAAAATACTTCGCATAAAATGACCCGCTGGACATAAAAACAGAATGTAAGTCCAGGCAAAAATAGGGCATCCCGGCGAGTCAAAAACAGAATAAAAGACTCGGGCAAAAGTAAGGGAAATAAATGAAAAATGTACACCCGCTGAGTTGAAAAGCCGCATTGGACAGCTCAGGCAAAAATGGGTATCCCGATGGATTGGAAACCCGAAAGGGCGATCCATGCAAAATAAGGGAATAAGCGAACAACTGCATTCTGAATTCGTCTGTATCACCTACGACTTGGTAAGCTTCCAAAGGATCAAGCTTCAATCAGAATCAACTCTCTCCAGAAAGCAAGACGAGAAGAACGTCATTGTCATACGAGTCATAGCAGGAGAGGAAGCTCCTCAAAGCGTCGTCAACACCGCCAGCACTTTATTTCTCAATTTGTAACAATCTCCTCATTTCAGGAGATATGTTTCTTTGACTGTATCTTGCCAATTCAGGGCACATGAATTAATAAAATCAGATTTTTCAGTCATGTTTCGTTTTCACATTTATGTGTTGCAAAGAGCTGTCTGATATCTCTAAAATACAATTGCATAAGTACAGATGCCTTTCTATAAAAATAAAAACACATGCTTACAGGAAATCTGATTATTCTCGAAAGTACTTAACTCCTATGACGGAATCCAGTAGGGGATACCTCGGGACCTCTTGTACGTTCCATTATCTTTGCAGGATTGCAGGTATCCAGAACGCAACCTGGGGCATGCAGGTTACGTCTCAGCAAGTAGGCGAATCATCATCAACTTGGTCTATCTCCCACATGGCATTAGAAGGTGCCCATTTCCCCAGCGAAGTTGCCAAATCAACAAACAGGCTTAACACTCAGGATGCTATATCCCCAGCTGAGTTGCCTCTTGTTGCTCTCCCCAGCTGAGTTGCCTCTCACTTCCCCAGCCGAGTTGCCATTCATCCTCAGTTGAATACAGAAGACAGGAAATCATCTCCCCACAGAGTTCCAGCCTCTATCCAGAAGAGCAACGCATGAAGAGATCACAACAGAGTGAAGAAAGCTTCTACAAACCCCAGCTGGGTCCCGTATTACAAGGATATGTCAACCAGTGGCCTATATTCCCCAAGCAGATATATCATTAGATCTATCAATGATCTCATCCCCAGCTGGGATGTTCACTTCAAGCAGATCAACCAGAGATCTTCGCAACAACGGGATCCAAATCCTGGATCGGTGCCTCTTTGCATAATCATGGCATCCGCATCATATTCACCCCCCAGAGCGTAGCATTCCGTCTAATACGGAGCATTACGGCAAAAATCAAATGCATAACATAATCATAAGTCATGTTGTGAATTAAACGCTTGTGAATACAGATTACTTTCCCCCAAAATCCCCATCAGAATCCCAGCAAAAGCAGTTGCCCCACAATTACAGACACCAGTATATACACCTCTTGGCACCCGTCCGTGTCATCTTTCCCCAGTAAAGTCGCCTGAACACCCTTTACAAACAAATCACCCTCATTACAGATACATTCTGGCACCTGTCCGTGTCATATCCCAGCAGAAAGCCAAAGTCATCCTCTTTGCACTCACATATATACACCCTTTTGACACCCGTCCGTGTCGTATCCCCAGCGCAGTCGCTTACACCTTTATCGACTCATACTTGTTAATATTATACTTTTCTCTCTTGGCACCCGTCCGTGTCACTCTCCCCAGCAGATAAACACTCATCTATACAATACAATACTCACTACTCATGGTACGCTTATACAGATACTCGTCCGTATCTTGTATACATCATCACTCATATCCCCACAGATTCGACAGTAGTCCTTGTTCTTTGTTAACCAGTTGGTACTCGTCCGTACCATCATCTCAGAACATTGCGTCTAGTGTTTGTTTCTACATGATACTCGTCCGTATCATAGTCTTAGGGATGCTCGTCCGCATCTTTAATCCATACACCATGTCAAACACCTATGTCTTTTTGAATATGGACACTCGTCCGTGTCTATTATTCCCCAGAAGAATTCTTTCAGATGCAACACTCGTCCGTGTTCTTTGTTAACCAGTTGATACTCGTCCGTATCATCATCTCTGAACATGTGTCAGTTTGTTTCTACGTGATACTCGTCCGTATCATTGTCTTAAGGATGCTCGTCCGCATCTTTAATCTATACACAATACCAAACACTTATACCTTTTGTTTCTTGGATGTAAACGCTCGTCCGTGTTTACTATCTCCCCAGTAGATCACCAACAAATTTCCTTTTTATTTAACACTCGTCCTGTGTTATGATAACTCTGAGAGCAGCCGTACCCTGCTGAGTGGTCGTCCTCCACTTCTTGATGGTCGTCCTCCATCATGCTCATCCGATGGCCGTCCCCATCGTTGATTTAGCAGCCGTCCCCTGCTAGGTGGTCGTCCTCCACCCTCTTGATGATCGTCCTTCATCACGTTATCCAATGGCCGTCCCCATTGTTGATTTTGGTTATCTGACATTCGTCCTATGTCATGACAAACCTCGAGAGCAGCCGTCCCCTGCTGAGTGGTCGTCCTCCACTTCTTGATGGTCGTCCTCCATCTTGCTCGTCCGATGGCCGTCCCCATCGTTGACCTTTTCTATCCGATGGCCATCCCCATCGTTGATATTTTCGGCAGCCGTACCCTGCCAGGTGGTCGTCCTCCACCTTTGATGGCCGTCCCCATCATATTTCTCTTATACCCAACAGAGCAGCCGTACCCTGCCAGGTGGTCGTCCTCCACCTTTGATGGCCGTCCCCATCATATTTCTCTTATACCCAACAGAGCAGCCGTCCCCTGCTAGGTGATCGTCCTTCACCTTTGATGGCCGTACCCCATCATCTGTTTATTTCATTTATTCTTTAACCCGATGGCCGTCCCCGTCGTGGTCCCTTTTCCTTTTTAGCCCGATGGCCGTCCCCATCATATTTCTCTTATACCCAACAGAGCAGCCGTCCCCTGCTAGGTGATCGTCCTTCACCTTTGATGGCCGTACCCCATCATCTGTTTATTTCATTTATTCTTTAACCCGATGGCCGTCCCCGTCGTGGTCCCTTTTCCTTTTTAGCCCGATGGCCGTCCCCATCGTTGGTTACTTGACCTTTATGAACTTGATGGCCGTCCCCGTCATGTTTCATTAATCCCCAGAGAACTTTGCAGCTTTATCTTGATGGCCGTCCCCATCATAATATACTTGTTTTTCCCCAGCTAGTCGGCCGTCCCCGTCTTAGCTTTACCTTTTATCCCCAGCATGTCGGCCGTACCCGTCATTGCTTTATTTTCATACACTCTCCCCAGCATGTCGGCCGTCCCCGTCATTGCTCCTTGCCCAGCAGTCGTCCTCTGCTCGACGGTCGTCCTCCGTCGCCCATACTTTACAATATACCTTCTTTTCCTTTACAATCTATATCCCTTTTCTTTTTCATTCTGTGAGTGCAAATTTTGGACTGTCTTTGGTATTCAACCACAAGTTATCTTGTTTGCCTGTTAAGCCGTCGCTTACACCCTGCACAGCTAACTCATGTTTGAATAGGGGCAGCTGTAAACACCCCAAATTTTCCCTCACCCATTCACACCATGGCTTGTGATCATTCTCATATGCATAAACACAATCATGTCATCTCACATCTCATTTTTTATCCACTGCATAGTTTCTAAGGCATCTGCACCTAGGGTTTGTGATCTGAGCAACCCCAAAGCATCTTGAGCCATTCCAAAGGAAACTAATCAACTCAAAGTGGTCCATGTGTGTTCTTATATCATATTTCATCTCCTCAAAGTCAAAAATGCAGAGGAATCACAAGAACTAGGGTTTGAGTGGATGCAGAGCCAGGTTGAACTGCACAGTTGACTGAAAATTAGGGTTTTGGTTTCAGAGGCCATAACCCCATTTTTTTTGGTCATTCTTGTTTCCATTGATCTCTATATGGTATAGGGAGTATGCATATCAATTTTCATGAAGAAATTCCATGGGGAAGTCATCTGATCAAGGGTTGACTTTTCAGACAAGTCAGTGCAAAATCAGGGCATCTGAGGCCCCCAATGACCCAACCAATGGTTGATCTTCATCATTTTGAGTGTATATGGTCTTTATTTGATCATGGAAGAAGATTGAAGTTCATAGAAATCAAGAATTTAGGGTTTTTGCAAATGTTGACTTTTTGGGCATAGTTGACTTTTCAAGAATGCATCATTTTATGTCATTTTTCAAGCCTTGATTCATGATCCAAAAATGCTTCAAATGGAAAAACTTTGGTCATGAAAGTTGTAGATCTCATCTTTCCCTTTTCAAAAAGTACAAGAACATGATCAAATTCATCTTGGATCAAAAGTTATGGTTTGTTAAAGTTGGCAAAAATCACTAAAATTCAAGTTATGCACCAAATGGAAATTTTGCAAAACCTTGAACCAATGCATCATGTGACCTCTAATTCATTTCAAACCATTACATAAACATTCTCTAAGTCATAAAAATCAGAATTGGATCAAGTTTGCTCATGGTTTGGTTTGTGTAACAAGGCATTTTTCATGAAAATCCATAAAGTAACCAAGTTGCAAAACTCATGATCATGCTTCACCAACTTGCTGCATTGGTCCTTGAATCAAGCCAGCCTCACATACTCACCATGATGCGCCAGACCTAGCCCTTGTACTTGCCTAGTATCAAGCCCATGCTTCTCTTACAAGATTTTTGACTTTTGGCAAAAGCAAACTTACCAATCACAAAAGCACAAGTCACATCAAGAAGCCAATCAGATTTGTTTATGTCAACAATTTGCAAGCTAGCCATAACATAAGCAAGGCTGAAACCAACACATTCACCACATACACAAAAACTCACCATCTTGCAACTTGCTTCGAATTTCTCTATACAGCCTACAAACACTCAAACCTTTTCCTCCATTCAACTCACCATGTATCACTGAGTAGAAACCACCCAAAGCACAAGCCTAAAACATCCAGAACACCTCATTGCCATCTCTCACTCCATTCTGCAGATTCATTCGAATCCCCCTCCCTAGCCCACAAACAGCCAAACAAACCTTGCAAAGCTTCTCCATACATCATCTGGACCACAAGCAATCACTCACCATGGCCTGAATCAGTCAGAATCACCATAACCATTGTTGACTGAGCTTGAAGCAGTTCCTTTCGAAACTCATTATCCAGCCAGCACAAACTCATTTTGAGCATTCAAACATCATCAAGGGGTTCTAAGGAGTAGATTGCACATAAAGAGAAGGCCAGAAAGTCCTCAAGTGGAAAGCTTCAAATCTCAGGTAGCCTGAAATTTATTTTTCCAGAAATGATTTTGCTTGTTACAAACTTGTTCTTCATGTCTTGCTGATCATCCTGGTACCATTAGTTTTGAAAATGGTTGTGATTTGAGCATTTAATTTGACTCTGAAACTGGTTTGCCCTAAAAATGTTTGCCTTCGATTCATGTGATTGATGAAGAATAAATTTGTTTGGGGTTAGGGTTTTGATTCAGGAGATCATGGGGTTCATTTCTATGTGCTTAGTTTTCATTTTAGTTACGATTTGAGTGATTTGGAGTTTTCTCAGGTGAGTTGCTGGCCGGAGAAGACGACCGGAGGTCTTCTCCGGCCACCTGAAAGTCATTAGGGCAAATCCCTGTAATTAATGAGCGTTTGAATGGTGAGCGTTGGATGGGTTGACTTGGTCCATTCCCGCGCGTGATCAAGGGCCCAGATTCGTTCATTAAACCCTAATCAGCTTTATTTATTTAATTAATTAAAATTAAGCCTGTTTGAATTGAGACCCTTGGATGAAGCGCGCAGTCAACCTTTTCAAACTCTGGATCAATCTCAGCCTTCCATTGTGCATACTTCAGTTTTATTTAATTTTTATTCATTTTCTTTTCATTTAATTTGCACATTTATTTTAAATAGCAAAAAATCCTTAAAAATTATGAAACTTTTTCTTTAAAGTTTTATTAATTTTTAAGACCCAAAAATATTTTTATTTTATTTTTCATCATTAAAAAAGTATTTTTAAATATTTAAAAGATTATTTTTAATTGATTAATGGGAATTAATTAATTAAAAATACTTTTAGGTATTTAAAAATTACAAAAAAATTCATGAAATGTTCTAAGACATTTAGAAACATTGTCCAACCTTCAAACCAAATTTCTTTTTTGATCTTGATGCATCTTAAGAATTTTTCATTGAATTAAATCATTTTTTATGCATTATTTTGATCATGGATTCAAAAATTCATTTCTGCCTATTGGTGAAGGTTGAGACATTGATTCTTCTTGCATTGTCTTTTGTTTAGCATGTATTTTCAAGGATAAAAAGGCCATGATTTGTTCTTGCATTTTCTAATTGATTGGCATTTGTTTTGTTAAGAACCCTAAAAAACCCTAATAACTTAGAAAAATCATAACTTGAGATTGGTTGAGAGTTGAGACCTCCCCTTTGGACCTTGGTTTAGTATAGGTTTAGGGTTTCTTTGGGTACCATTTTCCATTTTTTATCTTAGGGTTTGCTTCTGTTTTTGGTTTTTGTTTGTTGTTTGATCCATAAACCCTAATTTGGGCTTTCATTTGCATCCCTCTTGCATTTCCTTGCATAACATGACTTGTCTTTGCATTTTGTGCATTCTTGTGATCCATTTGACATCTTAAGATATGTATAAAGCATCTTTGATCATTGCATCCCATATTTTCCATGTCATTTGTCTTGTATGATTCATAACTTTTCATGTTCATTCATGCTCCTTAGCTTGCACCATTTGCATTCATAATCTTGTATGAACATCTCCATGCCTTGTCTCATGTTTGCAGCACCTCATAACATCATTATCATCATCAACATGCTTCTGGTTTGGTCTAGCATCATGTCATTTCATTTCATTTAGCATTGCATTGCATTTCTTTCCTAACATTTCAGGTGGTAAGTAACTTGAGAAGTGAATTTGCCTTCACTTCTCATAACTTTTCTTTTCATCTCTCTTGCATCCATTGCTGCATTCTTATATGTGCTTGAGATTGAGCTTGCTCATTCTTCCTCTTCCTACTTTCTTTCTTCAAGTGACTTGACTTCTTGAATGAAGCAAGTCACTTTGCTTTTCTTGATCCTTTCATCTGCTCCCTGGTGGCTCCTCTGAAGATTGTTCTTGAAAACCTCACAAACCTTAGGATCATCCAAGCATGACAATGAATTAGGGTTTTGTTTAGTCTCCCCCCATAGTTTTTACCTTTGTGTCTCTCTTTGAGTCTCCTCTTCTCACCTCATAATCAGGGACTAAACCCTAAAGGCTTTAAGACTTTGTGATTGAGTTTATGCCTGCATCCTTCTCTTAGGATGGAGTGTATAACTTTAATCCTAAGTATTAAACCCTTAAGGTGTTTAGATCTCTTAATCAATTCATCTAATAAATATCAAGACATCACACTTGTAACTTGGGCCTTGCATTAGGGTTCTAATTCTTCCTTAAGTGGTTAAGAAGGACTAACCCTAGTGTTAATGGACAAGTCCCCCTCAAGTTGTCTTACAAATCATAAAATTCACTTCATCATCATACCATTAAATAAAATCCACTTAATCAAAGGCTTGTTTTGTCATGGGTTTAATCCCTAATCGTGGATTAAGTTGAGGAGTTTTCCTCAGCTTAAACATTCTCATCTATTATCCTTCTTTTAGGATGGTGTAATGAGTCTGTTTAATCCTTGATTATGGCTTAACCTCATTACTTAACACTAAACAAAATCACAAAAACATCTAAATAATCACAAGTAGGTCAATGATCTTAATCCTACACCAAAGGTGATTAAGTGTGAGAATCTGACTTCACACTTAAGGTATTCTCATTACCCCTGATCAGAGGGAAGATGTGATGAGTTTACTAAATCCATTGGTTTAGGCTTAAGCTCATTATCTTATGACAAAATCCAAAAAGAAATAAAAGACTGAAAACTCAAAAACAAATAATAATCGTCTCCTTCGGGATTCTTTTCTCATCACACTCACTCACAATCGAGAACTTGCTTCTTCCGTCTAATGCAAGACAGTAAGCACCTGAGCCAGACAGGTCATACACTTGAGCATAGACAAGCAAGCAGTTCAAAAGTCAATTCACCTTTCAGTCTCTTTGGGTCGAACTACGGTGTTCTGACTTCCTCATTGCACGAGAGGATACGTAGGCATAACTTAACAGTTATCGAACAAAAGTCTCTGTATATTCCCCCTCCTTCCAGCATCTTTCTCTTAGCCTCATTATCATGAGCAATGCATTCTCATTCTTACACTGACACATCATTATACACTTCACTTCTCTTACACTGACACCTGTACATCCTTTTCCAGCTATTTTATACACAGATTGCACTGACACTACCCCTTTAAAACACAAATCTTTCAAGCGTGGATCCCGTCGAGTACGGCGGACAATCTGGGTGCTAATACCTTCCCAGGTTGTAACCAACCCCCTTTCTCAGTCTCTCTGGTTCGCAAACCGTCTTATCCATCTTTTTCTAGGCTTATGCAGCATTGCCTTTCCTCCGGGATAAAAATGCCTAGCTGGCGACTCTATTCATCTCCAGTGAGTTCACGGCTGTGTGTTCTCACTGTTCCCTTCGCCGACCGTTCGCGTCTGTACCTTCATCTGATCCATTCTCATTTGTCGGGAGCGACACTTCTCTCTCCGGAAGAATAGCGAGATGGAAAATGATCTTAACAAAATATGATATACAGTATACTACTCAGAAGGCCATTAAAGGAAGTGTTGTAGCTGATCATTTGGCTCATCAAGCAGTGGATGATTATCAGTCAATGAGTTTTGAGTTCCCTGATGAAGACATTATGATTATTACCGAAGAACCTGGACAATATGACGGACCTGAACAAGGATCCCGATGGACTATGGTTTTTGATGGAGCTTCTAATGCACTTGGTAATGGTGTTGGTGTTGTGATTAGTTCCCCTGAAGGTTGTCATACCCCGATTACTGCAAGACTTTGTTTCTATTATATCAATAACATGGCTGAGTATGAGGCATGTATCCTGGGTATCAAAGTTGATATTGATATGAAGATTCAGTTCCTTGACGTGTATGGAGATTCAGCCCTGGTAGTAAGTCAGATCAAAGGAGATTGGGATACCAAGCATGATAATCTCATTCCTTACAGAGAATATGTGTTGTCTTTGATCCTACATTTCAAAGAGATTACCTTTGGACATATTCCACGAAGAGAGAATCAGTTGGCAGATGCTTTAGCCACCATGGCATTCATGTTTGAGATCAGCTGGGATGATGAAGCTCCCAAGATTACTATTGATAGATTTGAAAAGCCTGCATACTGCAATGAGATTGACACTGAAGAAGCAGAGGAGAAGCCTTGGTTCTATGAAGTGAAAAGATATCTTGAAACTCAAGAGTTCCCTGAAGGGGCATCTGTCAAAGATAAGAAGTTTCTGAGAAGGTTTGCTGCTAAGTTCTTCTTGAGTAATGGAATTTTGTACAAGCGCAATCATGATTCAACTTTGCTTCGTTGTGTGGATAAGAAGGAAGCAACAGAGATTATGGAAGATATGCATGATGGGATCTTTGACACTCATTCTAGTAGGCATACCATGGCAAAGAAGATATTGAGAGCAGGTTACTATTGGTCTACCATGGAAGCTGACTGCTATCAACATTCCAGAACATGTCACGAGTGTCAAATCTATGCTGATAAAGTACATATACCTCCATCACCATTGAATGTGTTGACTGCTCCTTGGCCTTTTGCCATGTGGGGCATTGATATGATTGGTGAGATCAAGCCTACTGCTTCTAATGGACATCGTTTCATCCTGGTTGCTATTGATTACTTTACAAAATGGGTGGAGGCAGCTTCATTTGCATCTGTTACTAAGAATGTGGTGGCTCGATTCATTAAGAATAATCTCATCTGCAGGTATGGCATTCCTGAAAGGATTATTACTGACAATGGCTCTAATCTGAACAACACTATGATTACTGATCTCTGCACGCAGTTCAAGATTAAGCATCACAACTCTTCTCCGTATCGTCCGAAGATGAATGGGGCAGTAGAAGCTGCTAATAAGAACATTAAGAAGATTCTACAGAAGATGACTATCACTTATAAGGATTGGCATGAGATGTTACCATTTGCTCTTCATGGTTATCGTACTACAATACGTACTTCAACAGGGGCAACCCCATTCTCCTTAGTCTATGGTATGGAAGCAGTTCTGCCCATTGAAGTTCAGATCCCCTCCTTAAGAATTATGAAGGATGCAGGCTTGGATGAAGATGAGTGGATTCAGACCCGACTTGACCAGATAAATTTGATTGATGAGAAGAGGTTGGCAGCTATTTGTCATGGCCAGATGTATCATAAACGGATGATCAAAGCTTTTAATAAGAAGGTTAAGCCAAAGGTATATCAGGCTGGTGACTTGGTAATCAAGCGTATCATACTACTACAGGGTGATCCTAGGGGCAAGTGGACTCCTACTTATGAAGGTCCATTTGTAGTTAAAACAGTATTCTCAGGAGGTGCCATGATGCTTACTACTATGGATGGTGAAGACTTCCCACAGCCTGTAAACGCAGACATAGTTAAAAAATACTACGCATAAAAAGAGACCCGGTAGGTTGACTGGCCTAGGCAAAAATAAGGGCATCCCGGCGAACCAAAAGGGTTCGGGCAAAAATTAGGGATATATATAAAAAAAAATGTACACCCGGCAAGTCGAAAACCTGAAAAGGCGGCTTGGGCAAAAAAGGGTATCCCGGTGGATTGAAAACCTGAAAGGGCAATCCAGGCAAAAGTTAGGGATTAAAGCGTATGACTATGTCTCGTTTGGATCACCCATGTAAACTCCAACCAGTTGTGCTGCTTAAACCAAGCTCGAACATATAAAGCTCAATCCAATCATTTCCGTCTCAACAGTAGAAGATGGGATACTTAAAGATAATGGCAATAGTAAAATTGAAACTCAATAAGGATTATTTCCCACATAGCTGTTTTCTTTGTTTTATAAAATTTTATGACAAAGTCCTCTTACTAGGATTTCTATCTCCTTGTACAAACTTGCCTATGTATAGGTCGTTTTGTGATATAAATAAAATTCCATTTTTGAATCCAGATTTACTTTTACCCTATTTACATAAGCGAAACGTCCATTGGTTGTGTTTGAATGAATGTATGCTTTTGAATATGATTGATGTTTACCAGAAATGCATAACTGCTTGAATAAGATTGATGTTTACCAGAAATGCATAAAAATGCAGTAATAGTATTTACTAAGGACGAACGAGGGAAGGGATTCAACGAAGCTTCGCCGGTTCATCCCTACAAGACAGCTACAAATCCCCAGTAGGGCAAATCTACCATCATAGATACTTCGAGTTACATCTCCCCTTGAATTTATGTCCATCTCTTTTATCCTTAGTCGGGATACTCAAGAACTTATTCCTTCAATAGAAGTACGACGAACGAAGACGGGAAGTTATGAATACTATACTATCAAACGAAGACGGGAAGTTATGAATACTATACTATCAAACGAGACGGGAACGAGTTCCTCATGTTCTTCAGCAACAAATTGAGATTTATTTTCCCTGACCAGCAGTTGTTATACGAAGATATCCAGACGCTTCAGGCTGCATGATTCATACATACATCATTTACGTCATACCATAACATACATACCATAAATGCATAATACATTTACTTAAGTGCATCATACTATGTATGCATACATATTGCATAAACTAACATTCTCCTTGCAGGATGGTTATATGCAGGTAAACCAATATCAACAACTTATAACGGGTAAGAAATGATCCATACATTTGCTCAAGATGTCCTTGAATAGCAGGAAAACGGTCTGTAAAAAGATCCATTCCCTGGTTCAAGACATTATTCAGAAGAACAAATCCTGACGTTCTTTTGGCCCTTGAATAGCAGGCAAACAGTCTGTAAAAAGATTCATTCCCTGGTTCAAGACATTATTCAGAAGAACTAATCCTGACGTTCTTTTGGCCCTTGAATAGCAGGCAAACGGTCTGTAAAAAGATCCATTCCCTGGTTCAAGACATTATTCAGAAGAACAAATCCTGACATTCTTTTGGCCCTTGAATAGCAGGCAAACGGTCTGTAAAAAGATCCATTCCCTGGTTCAAGACATTATTCAGAAGAACAAATCCTGACGTTCTTTTGGCCCTTGAATAGCAGGCAAACGGTCTGTAAAAAGATCCATTCCCTGGTTCAAGACATTATTCAGAAGAACAAATCCTGACGTTCTTTTGGCCCTTGAATAGCAGGCAAACGGTCTGTAAAAAGATCCATTCCTTGGTTCAAGATATTATTCAGAAGAACAAATCCTGTCGTTCTTTTGGCCCTTGAATAGCAGGCAAACGGTCTGTAAAAAGATCCATTCCCTGGTTCAAGATATTTTTTAGAAGAACTAATCCTGACGTTCTTTTGACCTTGGAGAGTAGGCAAACAGTCTGTACAAAGATCCATACCCTAATCCAAAATACCTCCAGAAGAGATAATCATCACAAGATTTATTTCTACTGGTCCACTCAACAATTCAAATCATGTTGCACAAATGATTCAGAGACGGCCTATACGAAGACCTAGTACTGATATCCAGTATC
This sequence comes from Lathyrus aphaca, assembly GCA_963966055.1. Taxonomy (NCBI): domain Eukaryota; kingdom Viridiplantae; phylum Streptophyta; class Magnoliopsida; order Fabales; family Fabaceae; genus Lathyrus; species Lathyrus aphaca. The sequence continues at coordinate 516,610,398 of OZ014522.1, forward strand.
AACATAAAGACATCATCACATCCTGATACTTTAGATGGCATCTCCAAGCCCATCTCCAGATGGCATCTCTAAGCCCATCTCCAATTCTTCCAAGTGGCATCTTTAAGCCCACTCAAGCATATACAACTAATCATCAGTGTTATTTTACGCACTGGTGAGTTCAAATTTTTGGGCTTTTGTGTTCAATCCCCTTCAACCTTCCAGGTCATGAATGGCGCATATACCAATCTAACCCCTCAGGTTTCAGAAAATTGAACAGGGGCAGCTGTTGCACCCCAAAATTTTCCCTCCATAAGACAAGTCATTGTGTACTAAGAGGCTTAAGAGGTTCACAAGGTTCACAAGACATCTCATGAGGTTCACAAGGTTCACAAAGTTCACAATTGGTTGACAAGTTTGACAATTCCCTCAGACAATGCATCCTCCTAAGCAATGCATCTTAAACTAGGGTTTTGACTTTCATCAGGCTAAATGAACTTCCAAGACTTCAAGTGAGCTTCATAGCATCCTATATGTGTTCAAGAATCCCCATTTCAAGTTTCAATACTTTCCCAAAAGATTTGCTCAGTCAGATGATCAGATAGGTTAAAATCAGTTAAGGCAGTTAAAAAGTCAAACTAAGGTCAACTGTGGTCAAACCAAAGTCAAACTTCATGATTTTTTGCCAACATCAAGTATATGAGGTAAAATTCATCATTTGGTCAAGGGTTGATCATGATTCATCAAGGAGGTTTCAGATCATCAAGAATCAGGAGTTTCTAAATTAGGGTTTTTACAGGAAAAGTCAACTAAACTTTGACCAGCCATAACTTTCACATGCTTCATCAAATTTTTTCCATCCAAATCTCATTTTGAAGGAAATTGAATTATCTACAACTTTGTGTATCACAAGCCAAGCCCAAAAATTCTTCATTTGGAAGGTATGAGCTAAGACATTATAGGTCCTTTTAAAAGTCAACAAAAAGTCAACAACTTCCGAAGAGCATAACTTGAGAATGGTAAAAGATATGGACATGAGACTAAAGAGGATGGCTAGAGGACTCTTTAATATTTCCAAAATGTCCAAGAACACCCTCATAGCATTAAAATTGAAGGATTTGTGCCCTTGCAAAGTTGGGAAATTTTTGAGTGGTTTATGAAGTAAATGGGGTCTTAAAACCATAATTCCTCAAATGGGCTGACCTTTTTGTGACCCAATGTGTTCCATGACATCATGCACGAAATTTATTTAATATTTCATAATTTTATTCATTTTATTTTATTTATTATGATTTTTTATATTAAAAATCATTTTAAATTCAAATAAAATATGAAATAGTGAAGATTTAAAATTATTTTGTTTCTAGAAAGTCATAAAAGTCATTTGGATCTAATTGATACAAGAGTTATGAAGATTATCCCAAAATAGCAATGTTGGATCAAAGAAAAATCAAGTTTTATGACAAATCTTTTTCAATCTTCAATCATCCAAAAAGTCCAAAGAGCTATAACTTTTCTTGACCTAATCTCACTCACATATATACATAGAACCTTTAGCAGCCTCAAGGAAGAATTTTCAGAGCCTCTCACATCCTTTTCAAACTTCACAAAAACCATCCAAATTCAATTTTCGGTTTCCCTATTAAAAGAGGTTTTAAGGTATTTTAAAGACACAAGTAGGTTCCTTGAGCTTCATTGAGTCGAAACCAACTCTTAAACGCATCCAATCCATGCTCATACACACAATCCGAATGAATCTTGTTCATGTTTAATTTTTTTTCGATTTGAATGATTTGTGTATTAATAATGAAAACTAACTATGGATTTTTGTTTGTTGTGATGTTTAGAAACTTTCTGGATGATTTAATTCAATTCTTATGGACTGTATCGAAATCCACCATTACTAGGGGTTGAAGCTCCAATTCGGGAACCTAGCATTTAGGGCCTCTAAATGAAATCTAAGAACATGGTTGTGACCTATGAGACTCTTATAATTGATCTGGGCTTCGAATTTGAATTGATATTATGATTTGCTTGGTGTTTGAAAAACATAGGATTCTGGTTTTAAAAACTTGCAGGAAAATTCGCAGGGATATTCAAAGGAAAATTCGCAGGTAATTTGAATGAGGAAGATGAAGTCTGGCGCCAAAATTCATATTTCAAAATTGGATATTATATTTTATGATATTATTGTTATTATTATCTCAGAAGAACAACTTGGCTCAGTTGGCATGCGCGTTTGTTGGTAAAGGAATGGTCTTGGGATCGAAACCTCCCAGGCCATTTTGGTTTTGTTTTGTTTTTCAATATTTTTGCAGGACAAGAACAAAAGCAAGTGGATGCAACATGTTATCAGCCAGCGCGCGCTAGCCCAGTGGTCGTGCTGTTGATTTTCCAGGTAAAGGACCTGGGTTCAAATCCCAGGTCCTGTTTTTTTTGGTTTTGATTTTTCTTGTGTTATTTTCTTTTATTATTTCTTTATATTATTCTCTAAACTAATTTAAATAATTTTCTAAACAAAATATGTGAATCATTTTTCTTTTAAAACTTATATTATATATTTTTTTATAGTCATATGTATATATTATTTAATAATTAAATAGATATTGTATATTAAAAATTCTAATATGTTTATATAAAACCTAATTATTTTCTTTATGAACCCTAATTTATTTTAAAACCCTAATTATATTATAAACCCTAATTTATTTTTCTAAACAATTCAAAAACCTAATTTTCTTTTATGATTTTAATTTCTTATTTTTATTATGTTTTGCTTAATTATAATTAATAAATATTTCTAATATGTATATATAATTAAATCATTAAACTATTTAGCATGTTTATTAGTATATAATTATTATGGTTTATTCTTCTTCTTAAAAATTCTTAAAAAATGATTATTTATTTAAATTTGAACTTTTAATTTGTTTTCTATATTATATTATTATGGTAACCTCTTTTTTCTCTTATATTTATTTTATTTATTATTACTAACCCTTTTATTTATTTATTCAATATATGCTTATTATTTAAATTATTTTATTATGATGTAATTGTGCAAATTATGTAATAATGGTAGAATTTTTAGTTATTTATTTAAATTGCTATGGTTAGTAAAATAGGGCGTGAAAAACATGTTTGTGTTTAAAATTGAATTTAGATCACTAATTTTAAGATAAATATATGAACTTGTACACGCACACACGTAAGTCGATCTTGGATCGCCATCTCACTTCTTAAGGGTTACCTCTCATGTTGCTTAAATAAAAGGTTAAGTAAGGTGTATAAAGCAAAGTCCCTTATCTTATTAAATATCATCTTGTGCCTTTAAAGAATTATAAGATCAAGTCCCTTCATGGTTGCCTTCGTAAATGATCTTGTCCCTTTCGAAATAAAAGATGATAAGTCCCTTCGAATTGCTAAGTACGCCTTACAGTTGCCTAACCACAAATGTCCCTTCATATGTCCCTTAAACATCCAAGGTAATGACTACCTATTCCTTAATAATAGGGATAGTCTTACCATTGAAAGAACATTCAAGAACAGTAAAGATCTAAACATAGGGTAGGTTCCTCTTAAGTACTTGCTCACTTATTCAAAAATACTTCATTACACTTCACATTTTCAAACAAATTTTCAAAACAAAGTCTTTATATATATCCATACAAGGATCATTATAAAGTACTTAAGAAAATTTTTAATCACACACTACATTTCTCAAAATAGTTTAAAGTGAGCTTAGTAACTAAGAGCCCATGGATAACCATGGATGTAAAGGGTGTTAACACCTTCCCTTTACATAACCTACCCCCCGAACCCAAAAATCTTTTAAGGTCTTTCCTATTCTTTTATGCCCTTTCCTTTGGATAAAATAAAAGTCAGTGGCGACTCTTGCTATCCGCAACATTTAACTAAAGTCAGTTCTCCTACCGTGTTACACACATGCCCCAAAAAGCTTACCGTGTTCAACCAGAATTCACATTTGGAGAACTTAGCGAATAATTTGTTATCTTTCAACACCTGCAATGCAATTCTCAAATGCTTCGCATGATCCTTTTTAGACTTCAAATATATCAGTATATCATCAATGAATACTATAATAAACTGATCCAAGTAAGAGTTAAATATATGGTTCATATATTCCATAAACACTCCTGGCGCATTAGACAATCCGAAAGGCATCACTGCATATTCATAATGACCATATCGAGTTCTAAACGCCGTCTTCTGAATATCTTCCTCTTTTACTCTAATCTGATGATATCCCGACCTCAAGTCAATTTTACTAAAACCACAAGCTCCAACAAGTTGATCCATTTAGTCATCAATTCTCGGAAGCAGATATTTATTCTTAATGGTCACTTTATTCAGCCGTCGGTAATCAATGCATAAACTCATACTACCATCCTTCTTCTTAACCAATAACACTGGCGCTCCCCACGGCAACATACTGGGTCTAATAAATTTCTTATCAAGCAATTCACCAATTTGAGATTTCAACTCAGCTAACTCTGTTGCAGACATCCTGTACAGCGCCATAGAAATAGGCCTCGTACCAGGAACTAAATCAATATTCAAATTCACTAGGAAACACTTCCAGAAACGCATTAACCACTGGCAACTCTTCAATACCAACAGTTTCTTCAACAGATAACGAAGCGAGCACTGCAAACATCTTCGCTTCTTCTTCCAATAAGGTCCTCAGTTCCTTCGTGGAAATTGAATTGACCAAAGCCTCTTCCTCCGGAGTCAAAAACAATAATCTCTTCCTAAAACAATCAATATATACTCGGTTGAATTCCAACCAGTTCATACCCAAAATCACATCAAGATTACTGAGTGGAAGACATATAAGATCCACTCCAAACTCTTTACAAAAGATAATTAAAGGGTAGTTACGACACACCAAGGTGGTAGTCACATAACCTATGGATAGAGTGTCAATAACCATTCCTCGACTCAATTGGGAAGGTTACAATCCTAGCTTCTGTACACATTCCAAAGAAATAAACGAGTGTGTTGCACCCGTATCAATAATCACAAATAAAGTAACATTATTGATAAAGCAAGTACCTTTGACCAATAGGTCCTCACTAGTAGGCTAAGCTCCTACTAATGCAAATACTTTTCCACCCGACTGCTGCTTCTTTGATTTCTGGCAATTAGTGCTGATATAACCCTGCTCTCCACAATTATAACAAGTAGGTGCAGTCGCCCTGCAATCAGCCATCATATGACCCGACTTCCCACACTTGAAGCACTTCTTCACTTCATTGGGACATTCATTGGCACGATGTCCCATACCATGGCATTTGTAGCATTTGAGTGGACCGGGAGTACTCCCTCCACAACTCGGCTTCTTCTCACTACTAGCTTTCCGCTTCCCCTTATCAGCTGGAAACACTGTAAGGAGTACCACCATATCTCTGATTTCCCCTATTGTCATTTACAGCTTTATAGTGCGCAATTCTATCTCTATTATCATTATCATATATCCTACTTCTACTTACCAGCTCTGGATAGTTCCTAATCTTATGGAAAGCAATGCCCAGTTTGATCTCAGGACGCAAACCATTCTCATACTTCAGACACTTCAAGGTCATAGCTTCCTCAGTGTTTTAGTGTGCACAATACTGCACTAACTCTTCAAACTTGGCAGCATACTCAGCTACCGTCATATTACCCTGCTTGAGTTCTAGGAACTCTACCTCTCTAGCACTGCAGACATCTTTAGGGAAATACTTCTCCAAGAATTCTCTGCGAAACACAACCCAAGTGAATGCATTACCTGCAGCTTCCAACCTCTAGCGACTGTTGTCCCACCAGATTTCAGCTTCACCTTCCAGCATGTGAGGGCCAAACCTCACCTTCTGATCATCAGTGCACCCCATGGTCCTGAAGATTTTCTCAATAGCTTTTAACCACTTATGCGCAGCCTCTGGATCTAGGATTCCACCTTCATACTTAGGCGGCTTGTTGCTCCGGAATTGATCCAATGCACGAGACTGAGCATCACCTCCAACCTGAACCACCTGAACAATGTTCTTGACCGTCTGAGCCATGGCTTGCATAGCCGCAGCAAGAGCAACATCATTCCTTCCCTCAATACTGATACAACAAACAATATCAGGTTAGGACACACAACAACTCCTATTCTAAGGACTGACTCGACTCTACACGTGGCCGGTTGGACCGACCTGCTCTGATACCAATTGTAACACCCACTTTTTCCATTTTCAAAAAATAACCTAAATTTCCACGAAAGTCAAAGTTCAATTAACAAAGTGAGTGATTACACTTCAAAAACTTTTAATAATTCGATTCATTTTATCATAAGCAGCGGAAATATATTTTCAATAACAATTGTGCCCAACGACATAACAATCCAACAATACAAAACGGTTCTCTAGTTCATTAACCCAATACGTAACTTAACAAAGTCAAAAAACAACTTAAAATAACATAATTCAAAAATCCCCATTCTCGTGTTACGTATCAGAGCGCCCTAGGACTCGGACAAGCAATACCATAGAACTTCTCAAGTACCTGGGTTATTTGTACTTCCAAAGACGCACAAACACAACAACACAAACAAAAGGGTGAGAAACAATTTCATATCATAACGGTGCAAACAACATATTGGAAGGAGTAATCACACACCAACCATAGCATACAACACCAATCATACATTCAATTATATATATATATATATATATATATATATATATATATATATATATATATATATGCAATGTGACTCTATACACAATGCAAATGCGGTACCGACTTCAACAAATGTCCATCGATTCGGACCGGATGCATCGCTTACGCTCCTACTGAGACACGATCATCCCTCACCCATTGATTCCCAATGAATCCAAATAATCACTTACGCTCCGTCTGAGACATGGTTATTCCCCTGTTATATATGCGTATGCAAAACTCGATTCACACATACAATATCATCAACATGCATAGATATAATTATGCTCACGCGATCCTCTTGATCCTCATCATTCATCAATCATCATATAAACACAAAGTGTACATTTCCATAATCAACACAAGTCAATGGTCTTTAAAACTTGTTTACTAAATGGTGGTTGTCAGGTCCTATGGTTGCTATTAAACATTATCCTCAACACCTTAAATTAATAGTATGAACCTTAACTAGAAGAATGGGAAGAAACCGACTCAAAATATCACAATTTTTTAAATGCAGAGGCCTGACACGCCCCCCCCCCCCCCCCATGTCCCCTGACTCGGCCCGTGTCAGGTGGCCTGAAGTGCACTCCTGAAAACTCAACTTTTAATGAAAGACAGGGGGCTGACACGGTCGCCCGTGTCGTGTGACACGAACCGTGTCACACCTCCTGAAGGCCCCCTCCCCAAAACCCATTCAAATATCATGTTCCCGTGGCCTGACACGGCCACCCGTTTCCTGTGACACGGCCCGTGTCAGGGAGCCTGCGCTAAGAATTGCTTTTTCACCCAAAAATCACTTTTCCTCCATCTTTGATACCAGTCTGATTTCAGTTCTTTTTACATGGATTTTTCACTCTCAAACAGTCCCATCATGGTTCTTAGGATCAAATTATACGTATAACATCATCTAAATTATTAGCCTAACTTTTACTAATCAAATTAGGAAAAATCATAGTTCTCTTCATCTTTCCCAATCATCTAACATCATCAACAACCATAACCCAATTCACATATCACAATACATACACAAACAATTCAATCAACCTCAAACATATATCAACAATCAACATATTATTCATAAACATATCATAAATCCATCAATTTCAATCCAAATTCATAAATACCTAAGGGAGTAAGGAACTCCCAATTACCCTTCTATATTAGGTCACCAATATAAAACCCTTTCTCCCCCTTACCTCAGATTCAATTTATTCTTGGAGAAATCTTGATCTTCAAATCCTACGATTCATGATCTCCCTCTTCTTCTCCCTTTTCTCCAGAGCCCTCTGTTCTTCGTCAAAAAGCACGATAATGAGAAATGTATCGTGTTCTCCCTTTTTCACAATATAACCAAATTACCACCTTACCCCTTAGACTTCCAACTTACTCTTTTATTTTATTTTATTAAATAATAATATTATAATAATAATAATACACATCATCATATTATCATTATTTAAATAAAATACATTCTCCCTATAATTCCAAATATCTCACCATAGTTTTAATATTTATTTTATAAAAATAATTTATAAAATCGGGGCGTTACAAGGTCCATCCAATTGGAGAGCCCCAGTCGAATCCACGTTCTTTAGGCCAACAACACTCTCACTGATTGATTCATAAAGTGAGTCAAAGATAACCTCACTGATTCACACTCTCGTGTTCTTATGTAGCTTGCTAAGCAAGTAGCCCCTCGCTAAGCGAACAACACGAAACCAACAGAAAACCCTGCGATTTCTGCTCTCCTCCTCTGCAATTCTCACCCTAAATTAGTGTAAAATACCAGTCCTAATCTCTGTTTTTCACCAGAATTTTCACAATTATCAATACCAACACAAACATACTAATCATACTTCATAAACCCCTCAATTTTGTATCATATTCATCGATTATGTAATCATCCAATCCTACTAACATACCTAAGGACATCTACCCTAAAATTCATATCATAATACCCTTAAAAGATGAAAGAGATCTCACCCTTACCTTAATTCGATGGAAAATCCTGTCCTTCTTCGTGAATTCTTCCTTCTAGCCTTTCTCATTTTCCCTCCTTTTCACGCTCTTCCCAGAATTCATGATCAGTTTCTACGAACTGAATTCTCTTTTCTCCCAAATTCCCGACATAACCCTTGAACCCCTAATAATGCAATTCCCATCTTGCCCTCACTAACCTCTCTTATAATTACCATAATGCCCTTTCCAATTAATATTCCACTAATTAAATTATTAAACTTATATTAATTCCAATAATATAATTCTTCTTACTCGACACATTTTCCTTCATCTCAACACCTCCTCCCTTCACTAAGGACATGCAACCTCCAATAAAGTACAACAACACCTAACAATTACTATTAATCAAATAAATAATTAAACAATTAAATTGGGGCGTTACAAACATCCACAACAACCACTCACTACACAAATCTGCCACTAACACCACTACAATTCCCTCTACCACTCAACCGCATCACCATCCACCACCTTCAAACTCCTCTTCGACCCAAAAGAGTCCGCTGCCTCAAGCCTAAAAAACTTTCATCACTCTCATCACTATCTCACCACCGCCTTTCATCCTCATCCAACAAAAACCCATATCAACATCCACCATTTACAAATCCATCACTATAAACGCAGCCATATCACCTTCATCTTCATCAACACTCATTTCAGACATGCACTCACCAACTCTAAAACTTTCTGTGATCAACACTTTCATTCATCATCTACCGATCTGCACTTTTTTTTCATCTTACACTTTTTTACTTTTTTTCATCTTTCATACCTTTCTTTTTTTAAATTCTTTATTTTTTCCATCTCTTAGTTTTAGTTATTATTCTTTAACAGACAATTAGGCATAGTAAAATAGATATTATAAGAGGTTTTCGTAGAGTACTACGTATACTTAGGATGCTAGCACCTTCCTTAGGTATAAATAACCCGTGTACCTTCGATCTCTGATTGCTTAGCTTTTAGCCTCGCCATTTAGCTTTGCATATTTTTAGGGTTTATTCGATCTTTTCCCCTTCCCTTGGAAAAATTAAAGTTCGGTGGTAAATTTAAAAATTTTGTGATTCAAATGAATCAATAGCTTGAAATCCAATTCTCATTGCGACATGATGACTTAACATCAGCAACACCACTCATAGCCTTATCATGATCTACTGCTAGATCAACTGCTCTACCATCAATGGTACAGTCCCGACCTCTGGATTTCACTGCAAACAAAGGTTAAAAAACAATAAGACAAGAAACACAAAAGGAAACAACTACCGAAAATATAAATTCCCGGAATAAAACAAAAACTTTATTACCATCGGGAATTTGAAATTCTCGACATAAAATAAATTTTTTAATACCACCAGAAATTTGAAATTTCCGGTATAAAACCTTCCGGGAATTATGAAATTCCCGATTCACATCAAAACAAATTCGTAGAAGTCATCTGAAATTTCAACATTCACGGTATTTATTATCGGAAAATCATGAAATTTCAGGTAAATAATATCAGAAGTTATGAAATTCCTGGTAATATCTATCAAAAATTTTAGAATTCACGGTACAACTTAATTGTAAATTGAAATTCCTGGTAGTTGTCTCAAAATCTTCAGTATCGCCCTTAACTTTTGAATTATTTGTTTTTAATATTAATTTTGTCTTTCCATTTTATTTGAGGGATGTCAGATATAAATGAGAGGTGATAAATAGAATTCTCATGATATTGACACAAATGGTGTCCCTAAATTTTTGATAGAAAATAACCCATAATCCATTTGGATCATGAAAAACCATATTATTCACTTGTTTTTATCGACTAAACCACTTCTTTTGGGGAGAGGAGAAATGTTTTCTAATATCAATTTGCATTTCTTATAGAGCTTGTTCTTGATTGTCATGTTTATTATATGAAAATTGAGTGGGTTGTTTAAAGTAAATTGTTCTTAAAGAAATTTGTTAACACTTGTTGGATCTCTTTTGCTTCTTAAATGATACCACCATTTGGTTTATTAATAGAACAATCCACTTTCTTTGCTTCTTTGGCTTAACTTTTATGTAATATTTTTGTATTTTGATCCTTTTCTAACAACCAACGAACTTTGGCTCTTTGATACCAACATAATTTTAGCGTTTTGGATCCGTTTGTTTTGATTTTTTTTAAAAAAAGATTTTTATAGTCTAACATAATTTTGTGAAAACAAATTTAGAAATAAACTTTTCATAAAAGCTTCAAATAAAAATTTTGGTTTGAATAAGTATTATTAAAATATTATTTTAGATATTTCATCATTTTATCGGAAAAAATTTTGGATATCAAAATTTCAAAAAATCACTTAATTTTGAAGCCGTTTCAAATAGATTTTCATGAAAATCATTTTTGAGATCCAACTTTTTTCAAAAATTACGATTTTGATTATTTTTTATCATCAATAATATATATTTATGTTGTACGATGTCAAAATTAATCATACAATTTAAATAAAATATAAAAAAACTTGTAATATTTTTAAAAACGGTTTTATAAAATCTTTTTTTGAAAATATAAAGAAAAAATTCATTTTTTTAAAACTAAAACAAACAGGTACAAAATTCTTCTTAATAGAGATTGCTGTCCAGTTTAAGTTGTAGAGATTGAATGTAGTATTTATTATCATTGTTGAGATTATTTATTTGTTCTTTAATAAACTTTTCTATAATATAATCTCTTTTCTTTTTTCTATTTACAAAATGGTTTTTACAAGGGGTGATAAAATTGATGGATTAGATGAATTTGGATTAGATTGTTAATAGGCGGATCAAAACAATTCATTAATCCATTAATAATCCTCTAAACCATTCTTCAAAAAATCCAATCAAATTCATCCATTAAGAGATATAATCCATTCAATTCATCCATTAAAATATTTTTAATGGATGAATATCCATCCATCCACAAAATTAACTTCATTTTTTTTTAATTTTATGTAATTTTACAAAAAACAATTTTTTTATGAATGTTTTTTAAATTTTTTTAGTTATAAATATCTACCTATCTTATGTCTAATCAACTAACAACTTGATTAATTTTACTTAGATTAACTTTCAAATTATAATCAAATAACTACTTTGTTAATTAATTTTATCCTTTATTTGAAGAAAATCAAAATTCAACATGTATCAATTAATCCATTTTAACGTGAATAGTAAATCAAATATACACAGATTCATTTAAGTCTGAGCAAATTAATTTTTCGATGGAGTAAACATACCACTCTGCATATTAAATTAAGTATTGACAAGTGTTATAGTATTGTTTCTAAAAGAAGCAATTTATTGTTTATTGGTTTTTTAATAAGTAATAAACTAAAATCCATTGGATTTATAAAATAAGATGGATGAATTGAATCCATCCATTTAGTTTGATGGATGGATTAGACCAATCCATTAAGTTTGTTTTTTATTTAATGGATGAATTAGATGGATAAATTCTTGGATGAATTTGATGGATTTTATTGTCACCCCTAATTCTTACCCCATTTTCTAAGAAGAAAAATGAGTGTTTGAATTTATCATTGTTGTCTCGTGTGCTTTGGATAATTGCTTGAATCTTAAGAGTATACTTGTATATTTTCCATCCGAGTTGTAGGGCACTATTGAGTTAAAGTTAAGCGAAATTGGATTATGATCAAATTTGGGATGAATAAGGTGATTGTTAGTATACTAATGAAACAAATTAATCCAGATATTGTTAGCAAAGTAGTGGTTTAGTCTAACAACAACATATTGATTGTTCAATTGGTTATTAAACCAAGTATCCCCCATACCCTTAACGCCTAAGTCATGCAAATTGCAAATACGAATAGTGTTTCTAAATTTATTTGGAATTATCCTTCATTTTTATATCAATGATAGATTTGATAATATTCTGATAATGTTGATGAGAAAAAACGAAAACAAGTGAAAAACCATCACAAAAATTTGAAATTGAATCCTGTAGTGTTGTAGAGAAAGAAAAATATCACAGTTTTTTTTCTATAAGTAATATTGAAAATAATAGGAGATTAAGGGGATCTCTTACCTCAATTAACAATTACAAAAGAAGCAAAAAAAGTTCATAAAAAAGAGATTACAAGAAATCAAAAGGAAAATTTGTCCACTCGTATAAGGAACACCGAGTCGAACTCTTCATCCCAATACCCAGTTATTTTCAAGATGTCAATACAATATTATAGAAAATGTCGTCAACATTACAAAAAATGTCCTTACAAATTATATTATTCCTTGACTTCCAAATGGTCCAATATGTGACAAACCAAATGAAACATTCCGCATTGGACTTTGTTCTACCGACCAAACTCAAGAACCACCTTAGCGTGTGATCACAACAGATACTTTCAACAAAAACCGGCAACCTGATCCAACAAAAAATCTTCCTCCAAAGCAAAATAGACTTGGGACAATTAAAAAAGAGGTGGAAAATATCATCTTCAACCATGAAGCAAAACACACACACGCACATTCTCATGATTATTAATAACAATACCTCTTTCTGTCAAATTATCTCGACTAGACAATCTATTTAACAACATATGCCAAGCAATTTTTTTAACCTTAAGCGGGATACTACATTTCCAAACAATATTAAGAACTAGAGACAAAGTTTCCTCCAACTGTATTTGTTACCCAAAACTCATCATGTGTTCATAAAAATACTTGACAAAAAAGATTTTGCAAGCCTCTAATTTCCACTTCCAATCATTTTCCATAACAGTATCCAGATGGACATTAAGCAACAACATTTCCAAATTAATAAAATTGTTTCTAGGTTATTGAAAGATTCAAAAAGAGGAATCATAATATTCCAATTCCAACTATCATTTACCAATTCTCCCATATCTCTTACAACTCATTTTTTTTTATTTTGCAGCCTCAAACAAATCCGAGAATTCTTCGCACAGGACAATGTCCCCTAGCCAGTTACACAACCAGAACGGGATTGAACATCCCTGTCCTAACTTAATTGCAACAAAATTGGTAAAGCTTACCTCAGGAGCAGGATGTCTAGCCGATAAAATATCTCGCCACCATACTGACTTACCACTTTATTTCCCCGTATCGAAAGGGTTTGTGATTCTCGTTGCCAGATTCCCATACATGTTTGAGTAACCCGCCACATAACATTAGTTTCTTTCAACACTCTCCAATTCCACTTTACCAAAAAAGACAGATTGAACTTGCCGACATGTTTTACTCCTAGACCTTCATCATCCTTAGACTTGCACACTGATTTCCAACTGATCCAAGCAATGCCATTTTTTGTCCAATGAGCCCAACCAAAGGAACCTTATTTGAATATCAATAATTTCCTTCACATTTCTTTTTGGAGCCTTAAAACAAGTTAAGCGGTGAATAAGCAGATTCATAAGAACTGAATTCAACAATGTTACTTGATCGTACCTGGAGATCAGGATCCGATATGGCTGGCTTCGAGCGTTGTTGAAAGACGGTTGATGAGGATAGGGGGGGTGTACCTGCAAGGCACTCCGATGCTGAAGTAAGACACTGAGCAAAGAGTGAGCAAGTACAAGAATTAAGGTCATAGAATCGAATACTTGACCCTCTCAAATGAGAGGGTTTATATAATGGGCCAAGTGGAAGATTATTGGTCCACACCGTTGGGCGTGGATCGCGGAATCCGTAAAGATAGGTAACGGCCAGAACTAGCCGTTGGAAGACTTCGTCTTGGTCGGTACAACTTTGGTCGGCAGAGACCATGATTCTCAATATTGCTCGACGTTGAGCGTTCCGTGGAGCTGGTTTGCCTGGCCCAATTATGGGAATTGGGCCTGCCCAGAACAGGAGCCCCCAAGTCGTTGCTCGTGCGGAGGAGCGATGACTTAGTAATGGTTTCGTGCTCAAGGATACACAGTGTGCGGGCCAGGAAGCTATCGCTGACGATCATCGGTAGACGAGCAATCATTACGTCGCTCGACAGGAGGATATGAAACGAAAAGTTGGCGTCTTTGGGAATTCGCGCCTATTAATGCTCTGACGGCTAGCCTAGGGGCTAATGCGTAGGTAATAATTGGCTAGGGGTAGGGGTCACGTGCGTCTGCACGTGTTCCCTTCCCTATAAGTAGGATCTCAGAGCTTTATTTCAAACTTTTTCGTTTCATCTTCTTCTCTGTTGCTCTGCTTGTTCACACACAGCCATTCTCAGCCGCCGACCACCATTTCCCACCGTCGACCACCGTTTCCAGAATCAACCTCTTCTACAAATGGCTTCTCAGGCTCAAGGTACGGTTTATTTTTCGTGTTTATGGTAGTCATAGGCTAGATATCATAGAAATGTATGTGGTTTAGGGTAGATTTTCCGGTAGTTTTAGATTTAAACTAGTGAGTATTAGAATTTCTGCCATCGTTATTGGTCGGCTACAAACCCTAGCTCGTGGTCGACATAGGTGTTGGTTGACCCTGACTTAGGATCTGATAAGTATTTAGGCTTAGATTCCGTCATTTCTGAAATTGGGCGTTAGCCATCGCCTTGAGCGATGGTCAGCCAGGGCTATAGCTCGGGACCCTGTTCCTGGGTCGATGTGCGCCCTTTCACTTGTCGAGCGGTGGAAGGGTGGATTTGATATTCCTAATCGAATTTACTGACGCCTTTCCTCTGCTTTTCAGGTGAAAACTCGCTCATGGACCCGCTGGAGGTCTCCTCGGAAGAAACGTCCTCGGAAGACTCTGGCTCTTCTGCATCAGTTCCCTCCGACTCCGGGAGTTCTTCGGGAGAATCAGACGCGAGAACCATGGAGGAGGGGGCTTCAACAGATTCGCCTCGCTGCCCTGAAAAAATAAGGACCTCGCCCGAAGAATGGGTGGTGGAGGATCTGCTGGATAAAGTGTCTTCGTTTTCGAGGCCTCGCGCGGACCCGCCTCCCGCTGTTGGTGACCCTGCTGACTAGATTGTTACTTGCCCAGGGGATGACGACCGCATCTTCTTGGACTTTGGCGGTCGAAAATTTTCTATGTATGAGTACGCGACTTCGGTCCTGGGGGTAACTTTGCCCTTCAGTGACTTGGTTTGTGCTGTGATCGGGCATCTGGGTGTTGCCCCGTCTCAACTACATCCCAACTCCTACGCGTTTCTGAAGGCGTTTGAGGTGACATGCGCCCATCTGGGTGTTGGAGCCACGCTTCCTCTGTTCTTCCGTTTATTCTCCCTACAACGTCAAGTCGGGCGAGGGACTGATCGGAAGGGATTCGTCTCTTTTAAACAGAGGACCAACATTTTTAAGGCTCACTCGGAGTCCATCCGGGCTTTCAAGACGGATTATTTTTTGATAAAACCCGCGAGCGCGGAGGCTGTGAGGGTGCTAAGTTTCGTGGGGATAGATATTGACGAGAACGACGAGCATAAGCTTGACGACCAAGGACAAGTGATTCCGAGGAGGCTTTGGCTATTCCCCTTCACCTGGAGCTACACTCACTATGAGCAGCCGGTCAGCGAGTTCGTCCAGGTGGGGGATTCTCTGAATGAGGATGATGCGGCCAGTTTTGAGGACTTTAGGAAATTAATAGCGTCTTTTACCCCGACTCCCCTGCTGGATGGAGAAGGGAAAGTCATGCTGGATCAAGACGGGGGGGAAGCTGTGGAGCGTCCTTTGATCGACGTCACAAACTTGTTGGCGTGCAATACCGGGCAGGAAGTGTCTGAGTTTTTTGGTATCTGTTTTATTTCTGCTTATTATGTCTTTGATAATATTCTGTCGCCCGTGATTAGTCTAATTCTCTTTTCTCTTTTTCAGGCTCCCTGTCGAACCCGCTCAACAAAATTCAAGAACGCTTGCGTCAACAACAGCAGAAAAAGAGGTCACGGGTTGTTCAAACCAAGATGATCGAAACAAGCGGCTCTGGGTCAGGCCCCCTTGTCCAGGGTTCTCCAAGTGCTTCAATTGGCTCTCTGATGAAAAAGCACAAGTCCGCAACGACTGTGGATCTGACAGCCAACGCTCCTCCCAAGCCGAAGCATATGTTGCCGCCGTGCTTCATGAAACGTAACTTCTTTGAAGGGACGAGCATGGAGGTGGACCGTGCAGACTCCCTATATCTAGAGGCGATGGATCGTCCTGCCCGGCGACTGTCTTTGGCCCAGGATGCGAGTGTTGTGATGCGGGTCCTGTCGTTGGCCTTGCAGACGGCTGAAGGAAATCCCGAGCAAGAGAGGGAGATAGTGAAGCTGAAGAAGCCACTGCCACGGCCAAAGAGCTGACCGAGCGGGGCAATATTATTGCCAAACTAGAGGTTGATAAGAGGAGAGTTCTGGAGCAGAGCAAAAAGTTTAAGGATGCCTTCTTCCCGAAGGAGGATGAAGATGCTGAAACCAAGATTATGGTGACTAGGACACAGTTCCTTGCTCGGATCGACCAAGATATGGAAGATCTGAACTCGTCGACTGAGCTCAGTTTCCAGAATGTTGTGGATCAAATAAGGGCTTTTCATCCTGACCTAGCCTTGGACACCAGCCGGATCAGCTACCTCTACAAAGTCGAGGATGGCCAGATTGTGGTTCCCTCGGACTTGGTCGTGGAGGATTCTCAGCCTGGGGCGACTGTTCAGCCCGGTTAACCAGAAGTGCAGCCGGACCAGGGTGAGGCTCGACAAGGAGAGGGTCACCCTGATGGCGAGGATAATTAGTTTTTGACCTGCATGCCTTGTAATTTATTATGTTTCTTTTTGGGGGCGTGGTCCCCTTTGTAAGTAATTATGAACAAGTCGGCCCTTCGAGGTCGCATTTTTGTAGCGAAAATTGGTGTTATTAATGTTCGTTTATTTTACAATATTTTATGTTTAACTGCTCGTCCGTCGGATGACTGTTTTCTTTGTGTTTTAAACGCTAAGTGTTTGGCGTGCATCTTTGCATTAATTGGATGTGATCGAATAAATACGGGGTGTGTCTGTGATCTATTGGTTTGGGGGACCAATCAGATTTTGGAGTTTTACTCCTGGTCAGTGCCCGGGCCAAGGGAATGGCCCGGGCTCCGTGGCTTGAGCGTCCCATCACGAGTTAGGGTTCTGCCTGGTCGTGGTACTTAGGCGACGTCGGACTCGTTTGAGTATCCGCCCGTGCAACAGTTTTCTCCTTCTCTTGGAGGGAGACCCTGATGATCATGTTATTTTGGGCTGTCATGCTTGTACCTGGGCACGCAGTTCTTAGTTAGTCCTATCGCTCCTCGCTTGAGAGTTGAGCAAGGTGACTTTGTGAGTTAGCTGTAATATTGCTTGAGCTTCTCGGCATTCCATGGCCGAGCAAGTTCTTCCCCGTGTAGATTTTCTAAATAATAGGCTCCGTTTTCGGTTTTTGCTCGGACGCGATACGGGTCCTCCCAATTGGGTGTAAGTTTTCCCTCGCGGGGGCCCCTGTGATTTCTTCTGAGAACAAGACTGCCTACCTCGAACGATCGTCTTATGACTTTAGAATCGTATCGAGCGGCTATTTTTTGTTTGAGCATGGCCTCCCAGAGAGCAGCTTCTGATGGACTTCTTCGACCAGATCAAGCTCGTCTCTCAAGGCTTCGGAGTTGGTGTCCTGGTCCATTGGGGACTCTGTTCGTCTGGACCAGATGTGCATTTCGACAGGGATCACTGCCTCGGTCCCATATGCCAACCGGAATGGGGACTCCCCGGTTGTTGAGTGGGGGTGGTCCTATACGCCCACAGCACGCTGTGTAACTTCTCGACCCAGTGCTTCTTGTGCTCGTCCAGTCTTCGTTTCAGGCCTCTTAGGATTACCCTATTCGCGGCCTCTGCTTGCCCGTTAGTTCGGGGGTGCTCCACCGAAGCGAAGTGTTGTTTTGTTCCTACTGATGCAACAAATTCTTTGAAGTGTTTATCTGTAAACTGAGTGCCGTTGTCGGTCACAATGGCGAGCGGTACCCCGAACTGGGCGAGGATGTTCCTCTTGAAGAAGCGTAGTATGTTGAGTGCAGTGATTTTGGCTAAGGCCTCAGATTCTATCCACTTGGTGAAATAATCGACGCCTACAATTAGGTATTTATTTTGGCCGGATCCGACGACGAATGGCCCTAAGATATCCATTCCCCACCACGCGAATGGCTAGGGCGACGATAGTGATTTCAGCTCAGTAGGGGGTGCTACGTGTACTTCCCCATGTCATTGGCACTTGTCACGCCTTTTCACGTGTTCCTTCATGTTGTGTTGGAGTCTAGGCCAATAGTATCCTGCTCGGAGAATCTTTCGGGTCAACGACCGTCCGCCTGGATGTTGCGCATTAATTCCTTCATGGACTTCTCTTAGTACGTGTGGGATGTTCTCCTCTTCTACGCATCTGAGGAGAGGTGTAGAGAATCCTCGACGATACATACGTCCACCCACTAGAGAATATGAGCATGATCTTCGTCGCACGATGTGTCCGTTTTCGGGTCGGCCGGTAACTCCCCTTTGGTCAGGTAGTTAAACACTGGGGTCATCCAGCAGTTCGTGTCGCCCACGAGATTAACGTCTAGGTGGATTGATGATTGCCCAATGCTTGGTCAGGGAAGTGTTTTCTGTATGACGAATTTGTTGTTTCCCTTCCTTTTAGTGCTTGCCAACTTGGAAAGGACGTCAGCTCTGGTATTGTTTTCTCGCGGGACGCGTTTGACTTCCACGCTTCTGAATCGCTTTAGTTCGCCTTTTACGAGGGCTAGGTATTCATCCATGTTATCGTTTTTGGCTTGGAAATCTCCTCGGATTTGGCTAGCGACCAGCTGAGAATCCGTGCAGATTGTGATTTCCTCTGCCTCTAGGTCGGTCGCGAGCCGTATGCCTGCTAGGAAGGCCTCATATTCTGCCTGGTTGTTGGAAGTGGGGAAAGATAAGGTTAAGGATACTTCGATGATGTTCCCTTCCTCGTTTTCTAAAATAACCCCAGCTCCGCTACTGTTGCACCCCAAAATTTGCCCTCACAATACAAGACTTTGTGTGCTAAGAAGGTTCACAAGGTTCGCAAGCTTCCCAATGCTTTCAATACCTTTCATGAGGTTCATGATGTCTACAAGTCACTTCATGAAGATTCACAAGGTTCACAAGTCTCAATGCTTGCAAGACCCTTCCTGAGGTTCATAAGGTATACAAGTCACTTTATGAAGGTTCAAAAGGTTCACAAGGTTTACAATACCTCCCATGAGTATCACAAGACATTTTATGAAGATTCACAAGGTTCACAAAGTTCACAATTGGTCAAAAGAGTTGACAATTCCCTCAGACAGTGCACCTCCTAAGCAGTGCATCCAAAACTAGGGTTTTGACTTTAATCAGGCTAAATGGACTTCCAAGACTTCAAGTGAGCTTCATAACATCTTATATGTGTGTAAGAATCCCCATGACAAGTTTCAAGACTTTTCTCAGAAGTTTGCTCAGTCAGATGATCAGATAAGTCAAAATCAGTCAATGCAGTTAAAAAGTCAAACTGAGGTCAACTGTGGTCAAACCAAAGTCAAACTTCATGATTTTTTTTACAACATCAAGTATATGAAGTAAAATTCATCATTTTATCAAGGGTTGATCATGATTCATCAAGGAGATTCCAGATCATCAATAATCAGGAGTTTCTAAATTAGGGTTTCCTCAGTAAAAGTCAACTGAACTTTGACCAACCATAACTTTCACATACTTCATCACCAAGTCTCCACTCAAATCTCATTTTTAAGGAAATTGAATTCTCTACAACTTTGTGTCTCACAAGCCAAGCCCAAAAATGCTTCATTTGGAAGGTATGAGCTAAGACATTATAGGTCCTTTTGAAAGTCAACAAAAAGTCAACAACTTCAAAAGGGCATAACTTGAGATTGGTAAATGATATGGACATGAAACCAGTGGGGTTGTTTAGAGGACTCTTCAAGCTTTCCAAAATGTCCAATAACACCCTCATAGCATTAAAATTGAAGTATGTGTGCCCTTGCAAAGTTGGGAAATTTTGAGTTGGTTTATGATGAAAAAGGAGGTCTAAAACCAATTTCTTCCAAATGGGCTTGCCAAATAATGACCCAACCCATACACCAACTTCATGCACGACCCAAACCATTAAAAATCAGAATTTTTATTATTTTATTTTTATTTATTTTGATTTAATTCATTAAAAATCATTTTAAATAAAAATAAAATATGAAAATATAAGATTTGATGGAGATTAAGCTTCTAGAAAGTCTTAAATATTGATTTGAATTGAAGAGGAAAGAAATCATGAGATTTGGCCAAAAATAGCAAGCATTCACACATGAATATTTGATTTTTAAGGCATGATCAATTTGGATCTTTTCATATCAAAATCTTCACATGATCAATCAGTTTTTTAACCTAAAATCAATCACCTATAAGTACTAAACACAACCCTATTGCAAAGACACGAATTCAGCAGCCTCAAGAGTAAGTTCCATTGTTCAAAAATCCTCCACAAAACTCACATTCGGTTTTTGATTTCCAGGGCTCTAGAAGGTAAAACAAGAACATAGCAAGACTCTTTGGACTTCCCTGATCATGAATCATCATTCATATGCATCAAAATAGTGCCATATTGCTCAACCCGAAGCTTGCTTGTTCTTAAAATATATTTTTTCGATTCCATTAATTTATGGTTTTTCATTGAATTTTATTTGCATAATCTTGTTTGTGATGATATGTAGAACGTTTCTGGATCATTAAACCAAAGCTTCACTGCCTAGAATGGATTCGGCCATGATTAGGGTTTGGACCTTCAAATTAGGGTTCTTCAATTCACTAAATATAAATGAATTTGAAGAACATGGGGATGTTGTGTGAATCATAAGGATCATAAAACACTAATTAATTTCATGAATCGATACTGTTTTGTGGATGTTTCATTTTCGCAGGTTTGAAACAATGAAGAACACGCAGCAAATTTCGCAGGAAACATGGCAGGAATTTTCGCAGGAAATTTGGAGAAGAAGAAGCTGTTTGGCGCGTCCTGGGAAATTCAAATTTTGTTCAAAATATTTTATGTTTTGTTGCTGGTTTGTTACCACAAGCACACGCTTGTCCTGGTGGTAAGACGCGCATGCATGTTGTTCATGAACCTGGGTTCGAATCCTGGTTCTCCAACTTTTGTTTATTTCTTAGTTTATTTACTAGGTATTATATATTATGCATTGTTGTTAGTTTGTAAACAGAATTGCTCATCTAGCTGGATTGGTCTTGTGTATGCGTGTTAGCTTCAAAGGTCCTGGGTTCAATCCTCCCCCAGGCCTTTTGTTTTTTTTCATTTATTTTTCTGATTATTGGTTTGAAAGAACAAAACAACTTGGAGGTCATCATTCTTGCACTATCAGCGCATGGCCCAGTGGTAGGGCACGGATATTGTGAACAAAGCCTCCTGGGTTCAAATCCCAGTCAGGTTTGTTTTGTTTTGTTTTTTTATTTTTTATTTTGTTTAATTAATTTAGGTTTTATTAATAATGATATATAATAAAATAATTCTATAAAATAATTCTATTCAATGTTTCAAATATTCAAAAATCATATTTTTTAATTTAAAAATTATTTCTTTTATTATGTAATTATAATATATGTATATTAATTAAAATAATTTTGTATATTAAATTAAAAAACCTTAAATATTTTTCTAAACAAAACCCTAATTTTAGAAACCCTAGTTTATTCTTTTCTAAACAATTAACTTAATTTTATGTTCTAATTATTTTTGTAAACATAATATTTAGTATAATTAAATTTTATAATTACTATGTATATATTCATTTAATATAATCAAGTTTTGTGAATATAATTATAACTTATGTAAATATTTTTAAAATTTGTTTGTAATCTAAATTATATAAATAATTTTTAATATGTGTTCATAAATACTTGAATTTTTGTAATATGTTTAAAAATAATTTAATAATTTGTACATAAATTAAAATGTTCCTCTTATTTATAAATAATTGTCTATATTAAAAATCTAATCTTTTGTTTATTATTTTAATTATGATTCTTATAATATTTTTGTTAATTCCATTTATTTTAATTATTGTTATTATTACTAACCATATTATTACTAATCTATTTATTTTATGCTTATTATTACTATTTCACTAACCTTATTTCTTTTTTTATTTTTATTATTACTAACCCCTTATTATATTTATTTATTGCCTATTTGTTTATTTTGCTTATTATTTATATTTTGCTTATATATTTATTTTTTGCTATTTATTATTTTAAATGCTTATTAATTATTATTGTAATTGCTCCTTGGATGTAATTTTTGTAAATATTTAAAATATTTAATTTGCTTGCTATGGTTAGTAAAATAGGGAGTGTAAACATGTATTCTATTTTAAAATTGAATTTAGATCATTTTAATTATAAGATAAATTAAATTAAACACTCACACACGTAAGTCGATTTTTAATCGCCATCTCACTTTCTAGGGTTATCCCTCAAGGTTGCCTAATCATAAGGTCAAGTGGGGTATAAAGCAAGTCCCTTAAAAGAAAAGTCATCAAGTCCCTAATGGTTGCCTTTCATAAAGATCAAGTCCCTTTCGAATAATGATGACAGTCCCTCCTAAGTGCTTAATACACCCCACAGTTGCCTTCATAAAACAGATGTCCCTCATATGTCCCTTACATCCAAGGTAATGACTACCTATTCCTTAATAATAGGGATAGTCTTACCATTTAAAGGATAAAGAACAGAAAGACTTAAACTTTAGGGTAGGTTCCTCTTATGTACTTGCTCACCATTTCAAAAACTTTTCAAAACACTTCACAATTTCAAACAATTTTCAAAGTACAAGTTTTTTACGCATCCGTACATGGATCATTATCAAACTCTTATGAAAATTTCTATTCACACACTTCACCTTTTCAAAAACAATTTAAAGTGAGCTAAGTAACTAAGAGCCCATGGATAACCATGGATGTAAAGGGTGCTAACACCTTCCCTTTACATAACCTACCCCCCGGACCCAAAAATCTTTTAAAAGGTCTTTCCTGTTCTTTTATACCTTTCCTTTGGATAAAATAAAAGTCGGTGGCGACTCTTGCTATCCGCAACATAACTAAAGTCAGTTCTCCCACCGTGTTACATAACTGGCGACTCTGCTGGGGATTTAAATTAAAGAGGGGTACCCTTAGGAATTAGATCACTTTAAATTGTTTGCCTTGTTTGCTTTATATTATCTTGTTGGGCTCTTATGTGTGAAAGATCCTAACCCGGATCTAGTGTACCTTAGGTAAATGGCAATAGACCAAGGAAACTGTACGACGTATATCGATATGGTTGATCTGGTGGCCATAGTTAGTGTGACTTCTTGGTTGGTGCTTATGTTCCTTAAGTCAAGTTGAGGATAATATGAGGCTGTCATATGTTGTCAATGCACTAACTAACTTTTAGAACCCTAGTCATCCCATCTTGGCCTTTAGAAAGTAGTGAGGTAACCGGCTTTGGTGCAGACTGAAGTTGGTTGACACTCGATACTACGCTCATTGAGATCTTAAACTTGGAGGGTTTTGGTTGGCAAGTAAGTTGCCTTCTGAACAACCACCCTTGTGAAGGATCAGTGATATTGAGATCCCTTAGAACCTGGTTACTTTTGTAGGACAGGATGAACCATCTAGCTTCAGGGGAGGGTACTTACCTTTGAACCTCATGCAAGCCTTTAAACCTAGGGCTATGGTGTGACTTGTTTGTGTGTGCCACATGTTTGTGATTGAACATAACATCATGACATCATCATGCATCATAAGCATAGCATTTTCACTAACCATTTCAAGGACCAAAGGATTTATCTTTGTTCTTTGTTGCAGGTCATGGCTTCTGCTCGTAGAAACACCATCAGGATCAACTTTGTGGGCATACCTGCTAAGCTTAAAGAGTTGGTTTCTCAAGTGTCTGATCATTCCCAGTTCATCAAGAGACATGGTCACCTATTGGATCTAGTCACCTCAGGGTTCAATGAGGACATGATGAGTGTCCTGTTTCAGTTCTTTGATCCTAAACACCATTGCTTCACATTCCCCGACTATCAGCTGGTTCCTACAATGGAAGAGTTCTCTAAACTTCTGGGTATACCTGTTCTTGATCAAAGACCCTTCACAGGCTTGGAGAAGGAACTTAAACCAGAGGTTATTGCTGCAGCATTACATCTGAAGAAGTCTGACATTGTTCTAGAAACGAGAAGCGGAGTCAAAGGTGTTCTAGCTAAGGTGTTGATAGAGAAGGCTCAGTTGTTCTTGAAGGCCATGAGCTACGATGCTTTTGAGGAGATCTTAGCCTTGCTGATATATGGCTTAGTATTGTTCCCCAATCCAGATCAGTTCATAGACGTTCATGCCATCAACATATTCCTGAGTCACAACCCAGTGCCTACTTTACTTGGAGACATCCTACATTCTCTTCACACCCGTACTACAAGGGCAAGAGGAACTTTGATGTGCTGCATACCTTTGCTTTCTAGGTGGTTTATTTCTCACCTTCCTCGCTCAGTAATGAAGAATGAGCAAGGGTTCAGATGGTCCAAGAGGATCATGTCACTTTCTCACTCAGATATCCATTGGTGCTCCAGATCTATGGAGAACGTCACCATCATTGACCGTTGTGGGGAGTTTCCTAATGTGCCACTTCTAGGAATAAGAGGAGGCATCACCTACAACCCCTCTTTAGCTTTACGACAGTTTGGTTACGCTCGGAGCGATGGTCCACATGACATGTTGATTCAGGGCATTGTGTTTGATTACGACAACGATCTTCAAGGTTACCGTCAGAGATTCATACGAGCATGGGGAAAAGTAAACAGGGTTGACAGCAAGACACTGGAGCCTAAGTACACTA
The DNA here is from genome assembly GCA_963966055.1 of Lathyrus aphaca. NCBI lineage: Eukaryota > Viridiplantae > Streptophyta > Magnoliopsida > Fabales > Fabaceae > Lathyrus > Lathyrus aphaca. Next base: position 516,635,916 of record OZ014522.1, read on the forward strand.
TTCCTATGGAGGCTTATCTCAGATGGGTACGATCTCGTGCTCAGACTCTCATGATGCCATATCCTGCCGTCCTACCAGTTACCATGGAACCTGTTGCTGAAGGAGACACAGCTTATACCATCCTTCACCCAGACATGCCTATTGATATGGAAGACTTGCAGAGATCATGGATCCAACTGAAGGAGCAAAGGGATACTTTCGAAGCTCATTACAAAGCAAGCCAAGAAAGAATCCTGGAACTAACAAAGCAACTTCATGAGGAACGAAACCTCAACTCATACCTCAATACAAAGAGGAAACGTCCATGGGAGACTTAAAACCCCATCTTTTGTACTTATTTCATTTCATTTTTTGTAAGCCTAAAAGGCAAAACAAAGTTATTACTAATAAAAGTTTACTTTCGTGTTTGTCTAAGCAAATTTAAATCCTGCGATCCTTGAAAACATTGCATATGCATTCCCATATCATTTCTCGCTGTTTATTTCAGCAATGGCTCTTGAACAATCAGTTAAGGATCTCCAGGCACAAAATGCACAGTTCCAAGAGCTAATCTTGAACCTGTCCAAGGGGCAGGATGAATTGAAGGCACTGCTGGCCAAGAAGACCAAGAAGACTAGAAGGTCAGCTGGTTTGATCAACATGGGAAGAAGGTTCAAAGGTCTTGCCAAGACCAAAGAACCAGCTGAAGACTATGAATCTGAGGAATCTGAAAAAGAGGGAGGCAGTCTCCACAATACTATGGGGGACTCTGATTCTGAGGCTAATTACTACCATGATCCCAATGAAGACAAATTCAAGATGCTGGTGGATAGGATGGATGCCATGGAGTTGCAGAAGTCATCTGGGCTGGTGTAGACACCCTAAATTTGCCCTCTGGCTTTTCTATTTTTGTGAGCTTTTCGTTTTGCATTCATACGCATTTCGCATATCATTTGCATACGATCCTAAGACATGGGATCGAGATCATCAGAGAATTAGGGTTTCGCGTCCTATTTGTGGTTATCAGATAAATTCAGAAGTTTCGGTTTTGCAGCCATTAGTGGCATCATCCTCTCTTTTCTCCTGTCACTAATTAGGGTTTATTTCCCTAGTTTGATAATGTTCAAGGATTTCACGTCTGAAGAATATTCACTGATTCATCTTGCCCATCATCAGTAATTAAGGGTGAATAAAGAGGTCTTCTCTTTGTCAAGTTACAAGGCCATTATGCTCTTCTCAGCATCTCAGGAGTTTGCTTCAATTCAAGTTATTGGTTTCGGTGGATTATTTGTTAGTCAAAGTGTGCCCAATGTCAAGTTGTTGTGAGGAATTTATCAGGGTCTTAAGCAGTGATTCATGATTTGTTTAGTCAGAAATTCAGAAGAACGTTTGACCCAATTTGGTCAAACTATCAAGAGTCTACTTCAGTCACGGGCTATCCGCCTCAGAGGCCCTTTTCTCAGGGAATGTATGTCCGAAGTCAAGATGTGATGTGTTGAATTCGCTAGGTCGTCAAGTTGGCTCACGAGGAGTTTTGGGCCATTTTATTTGTTTAGTTGTTCATTTGTGAATTTATCTTCCAAGTGATTGATCGTGACAGATTCAAGGTGATTCAAGATTTATTTGGCCACGAATTCAGAGGATGATTAGCTCAGATGGTTGTTTGCTTCGGTTACGGATTGTTCAGTTGTTAGTGTGCTTCATTGCTTTTACCTGAAGTGTGTGGAATAGTGCAAGTGTTTTCGTGGTTGTGTGCATGTTGGTGGTTGTCGGTCCATTCCATAGAAGATCAATTCATACCCATTTCTTCCTTATCCATTTCTCAAGTTCATCCATTATCTGAATTTTCTCATTATTCATATTCCATCCGATTAATTCTTTTATCCAATAACCATTACCTTTATTTTCCAATATCCATAAATAACTCAATGATCCATTTTAATTTAATTTATTTTTTTCGTTATCCATTTCTTTTTATTATTTTCCAATATTCATAAGCCCTTTTTCTTCTTTCATTTATTTATTTTTTATATACAAGTTATTTTATTAGCCATTTTTCATTTTCCCATATTCAAATTTCAATCCTAAACATTTCAAAGTTTCATCTTTTTACCATTAAAACTCATCCCATGGATCCATTACTACACAAAAATTCACCAAGGCCCATTTGTTCTAAGCCCATGTCAATATAATCAAAAGTCTCAAGTTGACCTAAGTATAAAAAGATGAGAATGCTATCCCAAAAGAGAGAGGGAAGGTGGCGCCCCTTTCTGATATTTCTTTTCAGTTTTTTTTTCACAAACTTTTTCTTAACTCACTTCTCTTCAACAAATAAACACTCCTCCATTCAATACTCACACACACATTTTCCTTCACTCGCTACACACACATGCACCGCATTTCTTCAGCTTTTTTTGTCATGAATACAAGCTCAGCAACAACATACTTTCACGCCAATAATTGCAACCCTTTTTATCCATCCCTCACTCCCATCATCGCAGCCACAACCTAAACTCACCGCACCACATCCTTTTCATATCAACAACAACATGAACCTTCCGAAAAACTGTTAACAAATTTCAAAACCATCACTTACAAACCTATCCGCCATCCGTAACACAACCGACATTTCATCCTTCACCCATCCTCGCCACCCTTCACCAAATCAACACACACAAACTTCTACACCAAACGCACTCTCTACTCACCGCGCAAAAAATCGCACAACTGAGAAACACCAAACAAACAATCGCGCGGAACCGAGTCCAAAAACCAAATAGCTACACCTTCCAATAACACAGCAAAGCAAAACCTGAAATCCACCGCAAAATCACCTTACCGCTGGCCTCACACAAAACCCTTTCACGAACGCAGCTCCTTCATCTACCTTTCTTCACTTTCAAAACCCTTCATAGCCGTTAGCCGCCGCGAACAATCACCTCAATCCGCCGTCAAACCCTCTCGCCGCGAGCATCCGTCGTTCCAAATCCAACGCAGAACACAGAAGCTGAAGAAACTCAAACCAAACTTCAAACCACAACAACTATTTTCCTTCAGACCGCGACCAATATCCCCATTGCCGCCGCCGTTTCCGCGTTAACTCTTACAACCCTTCATTCACTATAGCAACAACAGAAAACAACAAAAAAAAAAGAAGAGAGATGAAGAGAAACTTCCGATATGAAAGGGATAGAAGCCGAAGACAAATTGAAACGATCCATGATCAGAGCTAAAACAGATATGAAACAGAGAGGTTCGCGAGAGATTTATCACCAAGGACACCATCGCGAGGGTGAGAGGCGGAAGGTTCGCGGCGGCACGATCTTCAGTGGTGCGCCGATTTGAAGAAGAAGGTGAACCGAGATCACCGATGGCGCACGGTGTTGAATGAAAAAAAAACTGATTTGAACAGGGGACAGGCTCGTGTTCGGCGAAGAGGGATTTCTTTCCTCTATTTTGTTTCCTTTTTATTCACCCTAATCTGATAGTTTTTTTTATAGTTGACATTTTCTTGTTGTTGTTTTGTGAAGGAGACAGGCCTCATGCTTGGGCTTCAGATTGGAATCCCCAGGCCCAGTCGAAATCCCTCTCAACACCCCTGTATCCCCGCGAACCCCATCCTTGTTGTTGTTGAGCCTAAAAGGCCATGAGCCCACTGAATCTCTCTCTCTCACCACCAAGACCTGCGCACCTTCCCTTTTTATTTTTTTTCAGTTTATTTATTTATGTATCTATTTTAAAAACTTATTAAATATAGTTTTGTTTTTTCTAATTAAATTTGATATACAGTTTTGTTAGGATAACAGTTAATTTTTGTTTAATATTTGTTAGAAGTTTAATTTGAAACTTTATTAAATTCTATTTTGTTTTAGTTTTGTTTTGTTTACCTTAATATATTTAAGTTCATATTTAATTATAATTTTGTTTAATTGTCTTCAATTTTAACTTTTTAATTTTGGTTTGACTTGGTTCTAGTTTGACAACTTTGATTAATTATGATAGGATTTTTGGGTTAGTTTCTTGGTTTAGATTTATAATTTCTTGTTAATGTTAGAGTGATTAATCGTATCTTGTGACTTGTTTTCATAATCTTGTTTAGACTGATGAGATCCTTGATGCAGATGAAGTTTAACACTTGATTTTATTTAGACTTGTTCTTGGTATTAATTCTGTTTGGCTTATGAATCTGTTTCTTGAGTTTTGTGCGCGCCTTGAAGAGGCAACGGACCTTCTCCGTTAGGTAACGCTATGGCCCGATTTTAATTACTGCACGTTATTGCATCTGGAAGTCCTACTGGTGTAGGTTCTGTTTGCTCATTTTTCATCTCATCTCCATATCGCATTCTCATCTTATTTCTCCTTATCTTATTTATATTTCACCCAACTCATCCTATTTCATTCTTCATTCTTCTTTATCTTAATTCATTTTCCTCATCTTCTTCTGTTATTCATTTTCCTATTTTAAGGTGTGCCTAGGCCACCTTGGTGCTTCTCCTTTCTCTTCTTATTTCTTCTCCTCCTTTAGGATAGTAGACCACACTAACCCTTAGGACATCCAAGCATGTGAATATTAGGACTAGACTTTTCCCGCTTAGTTTTTACCTTTGTGTCTCTTCGAGTCATCTCTCCTCACCTCATAATCAGAGACTAAACCCTAAAGGTCTTAAGACTTTGTGATTAGGGTTATGCCTGCATCCTTCTCTTAGGATGGAGTGTATAACTTTGATCCTAAGTATTAAACCCTTAAGGTGTTTAAATCTCTTAATCAATTCACCTAATAATCATCAAGACAATACACTTGTAACTTGGGCCTTGCATTAGGGTTCTAATTCTTCCTTAAGTGGTTAAGAAGGACTAACCCTAGTGTTAATGGACAAGTCCCCCTCAAGTTGTCTTACAAATCATAAAACTCACTTCATCATCATACCATCAAATAAAATCCACTTAATCAAAGGCTTGTTTTGTCATGGGTTTAATCCCTAATCATGGATTAAGTTGAGGAGCTTTCCTCAGCTTAAACACCCTCATCTATTATCCTTCTTTTAGGATGGTGTAATGAGTCTGTTTAATCCTTGATTATGGCTTAACCTCATTACTCAACACTAAACAAAAACACCAAAAACATTTAAATAATCACAAGTAGGTTAATGATCTTAATCCTACACCAAAGGTGATTAAGTGTGAGAATCTGACTTCACACTTAAGGTAATTCTCATTACCCCTAATCAGAGGGAAGATGTGATGAGTTTACCAACCCATTGGTTTAGGCTTAAGCTCATCAACTTATGACAAACTTTCAAAAGCAATAAAAGACTGAAAACTCAAAAACAAACAATAATCGTCTCCTCCGGGATTCTTTTCTCATCACCTTCACTCACAATCGAGAACTCGCTTCTTCCGTCTAATGCAAGACAGTTAGCATCTGTGCCAGACAAATCATACACTTAAGCATAGGCTAGTAAGCAGTTCACAAGTCAATTTATCTATCAGTCTCTTTGGGTCGAACTACGGTGTTCTGACTTCCTCATTGCACGAGAGGATACGTAGGCATAACTTAACGGTTATCGAACAAAAGTCTCTGTATATTCCCCCTCTTTCCGGCTTCATTCTTTCAGCCTCATGATCTTGAGCATATTCTTTTCCTTACACTGACACATCATTTATACACTTCACTATTCTTACACTGACACCTGTACACATTCTTTTCCAGCTATTGTACACACAGATTGCACTGACACTACCCCTTTAAAACACGAATCTTTCAAGCGTGGATCCCGTCGAGTACGACGGACAATCTGGGTGCTAATACCTTCCCAGGTTGTAACCAACCCCCTTTCTCAGTCTCTCTGGTTCGCAAACCGTCTTATCCATCCTTTCCTAGGTCTATGCAGCATTACCTTTCCTCCGGGATAAAAATGCCTAGCTGGCGACTCTATTCATTCTCCAGTGAGTTCACGGCTGTGTGTTCTCATTGTCCCTCTCGCCGACCGTTCGCGTCTGTACCCTTATATGACCCCCGTGTCACTTATCGGGAGCGACAGCTTGGCGACTCTGCTGGGGACCCTTATACTGCAACCAGGGCTTCTGGTTCTTTTTGTGGGTTCCTCCTAGCGCTTGATTGATTTGTGTTTATTGGGGTGTTATGTGCCATCTGTGCTTGTATATTTATTTTTGTCTGTTTGCTTTATGTACAGTTGTTTATCGCTTTCTTTATAGCTTTACATATATCATACTGTCATGCTGTCTGGCTGGATCTGTTTTGCTTGCTTTGGTGGGTGGGGTTCTATTGAGAGTTAAGGTCCTATACCTGGGACCTGAGTGACACCTAGGCTAGAGTGGTTCATATTCTTTCCCATTCCATCTCGGTCTGGTGCGGGAATATGAAACACGGTTCAGATATGGGTTTCTTCTTGAGAACTCTGTGTTGCAGATTTCCTGCAGTGCTAGGGCTATCTGGGAAGCCTGCTAAGTCTGGATGACCTTGTAGTACTGACCTTCAGAAACTGAGGAGAATTAGAGGAGGAACTTTTATGCTTATTGTAAACACTGTACCTCCGGGTTGGAAGTGTTTACACTTCCCATAACTGATCCAAGTCTGAGGATCTTTGTTTTAGAACACTACCTGTGAGAGGGTTGGGCTGTTTACAGGTTTGCAGGTACCCTTGACCTCAACATACCCTCATTACCAGCACAACTGTTTGATCCGGTCACTATGATCCTGAAGTTACTGACCTCTGGTTTTCAGTTACTATTTCGGGTTACTATACAGAGATCTTGTGGTTACAGACACTCGATTCTTGGTTCAGTATTCCAGATTTCAGGCAGTTTCCAGCTGTGATCCCATGTCTTTGCATCTTTTGCATCATCATATTGCATTTTGCATTTGCATCTGCATTGCATTTTCCTCCTCCAGAGAGCTTATCCTTCCTCTTTTGTCCATGACCAGCCAGCTGATTTCCCGGTACTCAGTTTGAACAAGTGGTAACAGTTAGAAGACGACAGAGTGTGTGAAGCTAGATTGAGCAGTGTCAAGAGGTAAAGGGTCAGATTGGAAGCCATCAGTAGCCATGTCAGAGAGCAACAGTCAGAATGTTGAGTTTCCACCTGGTTTCACTTCGATGACCAATCCTCTGTATGGTCTATCTCCTGATGAAGATCTTCCACAAGTGGACAATCTTGTTCAAGCTCAGCCTGCACAGACCCCGATCGTGAATCAGAATATACCTGAACCATCTGCTGTCCGAGGTGGACCTTCATCTTCGACTGATACTACGAATTATCAGAGTTTTGCCTTCCCTATGCCAGACTTCCAAGGGGCAATCCCTCTTGTGAAAACCAAGGATCCACGAGCTATTGATCCTACTGAAAGATTCCGTGTGTTGGACGAGCGACTCAAAGCCTTAGCGGATCCTGATGCCTTCGGTTTTGATGCTCTAACCATGTGTTTGGTGCCTGGTCTTGTCATTCCTCCAGATTTCAAAACTCCGAAGTTCGAGAAGTACACTGGTGCCAGTTGCCCGAAGCGTCATTTGGTGATGTTCTGTAGAAAAATGACTTCTCATGCCTGCAATGATAAGATGATGATTCACTGTTTTCAGGACAGTTTAAGTGGGGCATCTTTAAGTTGGTACATGGATTTGGAAAGCAGTCATATCCGATCTTGGAATGATTTATCCAGAGCTTTCGTAAAGCAATACCAGTACAATGTGGACGTGGCGCCCAATCGCACGCACTTGCAGAGCCTATCCCAGAGGAGTGGTGAATCTTTCAGAGAATATGCACAGCGGTGGAGAGAATTGGCAGCCCAAGTGCAACCACCACTTTCAGACAGAGAATTAATTGACCTATTCCTGGGCACCTTGCAGGGTCCATACTTGGAAAGAATGAGTAGCATTGGGATGACAAGCTTCTCTGATTTGATGATAGTTGGAGTACGCATTGAGAGCCTGCTCAAAAGTGGAAAGATCCGGGACTTTTCGAATATCCCAGCTAGTGAAGGTGAATCTGCTGTTAGCTCCCAAGAGGAAGAATGGTATGACATCAGTGCAGTCACGGCAAATATCAAATATTCTGGACCAGCATCTTCTCAGAGATCATCTATTCCCATGTCAGGTCACTCTTATGGGCATTCGGCAATGCTCAGAGCACCATATCGGAAACCCTGGGTTCCTCCTCGTCCAAATCTTCAATCTCATGGTCGAAGACCTCAGAATCAACTTCAGAGCCAGCCTAGGCCTCGTAACAATCTGGAAAGAAGGAATGCTCCTCTTCATCCAGTCCCCATGGCATACAGTGAACTCTTGCCACATCTAGTTCAGAGCTCTTTGGTGGTTCCTAAGCCTCTCAAGTCGTTGTCAGAGCCGTACCCTCCAGGGTACAATCCTCATGAGCAGTGTGGGTATCATGGTGGATCAATGGGGCATTCGACTGAAGATTGCAAAGCTTTTCAAGCCAAAGTACAACAATTAATCGACAAGGGCTACATTTCCTTTCCAGAAGGAAGCTTGGTTGTGCATGTCAACCTTTCACCTGATTGAGTTCAAAGACTTCAGAAGAAGCGTATCTTGATTTCAGTGGCTCAGACAACAGTATGTCATCAAAGTTGGTGATCGCTGTATCCTTTTATCATTTGCATTGTAGTTTCTTTCATGTTAGCAGCTACTTGTCTTTTAAGCATTGTTATTTTAAATGGTAATGTTAATGTAGTGATCTTGCACTTTTGAATCAATTATGTCGCATTCGCTCATTTTTCTTTCCTTGCATCAAAAACGAAAAATAAAAAAATTGCATCCATATACCTCCCATTTATTTCACTGTTGTTTAGCAGGTTTGAGGGAGGATGATGACAACTGAATACCCATAATTGTTGAAGGTATGCTTTTCAGAGTAGAACCTGCTGACGATGTACAGGCATTGCTTCAATTCCCAAACACCGGAGATATAAGGGAGATAGACCCTCGTCAACCCCTTTGAGCCTTGAAGTAGGAGTTTCTTTTCTGAACAGATAAACCCTCACATTCAACCCGGGGCAGGGTAGTCATCAGTTAATTTGATCGAGCGTTCAAATTTCCAAAGGAGTGAGCATCCGAGGATCCATTACCTTTTCTTCAGTACACCTCAAAAGGTCAAGAGACGTGAAACCACAATGGTTATCCCTCCACAACAAAGGAATGAGGCAGTCAACCCTTTCAGCAAGTCATGACAAGTCAGTGTCACACGATTTGTTCAACAAAAATATAAAAAAAAGAAATAAAGCCCGCTAAGTCGGAAAAAAAAAGTGTGAAAACAAATGACTTAGGCAAAAGTTAGGGCATCCCGTTGGACTTCAAAATTTCAAAAAAAAAATTCAGAAAGAATCAGTCCAGGCAAAAGTTAGGGAGTAAAAGAAAATGAAAGAGAATCTTCCATGAGAACAAAGTCGTGTGACCAGACACAAAGTCAGAATGGGTGACTGTTACTCCGAGAAACCTCATTGGTGCGTAAACCATCAACGTCATTGGTTCCTCAATCATTACAAAACCCTTGTGAGAAGCGAGCGCTTAAGTCGAAGTAGCTGAACATAGGACTGGAGAACATCAAGGAGAATGGGTGGGCACAGATAAACTTTGAGCCATAAATCTTTCTTTCTAAAAACCGTGAACCAGACTACGTCATAACCCTTGAAAGTCCTAATTGAATCAGGTTCAATTCTGAAAGCATACTACGACAAGGTTGCGTAAACTGACTCCTAACGATTTGCTAACTCAACACTACGTTTGGACTAATCGTCCATTCGTCACACACTGTCACAGCATCAAAATAAATAAATTTTCAAAAAAACTTGCATGTGTACTGCATTAAAATTACCATTTGTGAATGAACAGTTTTAATTGCAAGTCAGTCTGTGACATCAAGGAAGTTCCTACAAAGGGCAATCAGAGGAAAACTTGATTATTCAACAATGATGACCAGAATCGAGAGCATCATGTTAGCCTATGGATCAGGGGCATGTTATCCAGTGGTTTTGTTGACCAAGGAATCTGTCAGGGTAAAGAGAGTTCCCAAGCATCAGTTGATCGAGGAACGTCATTCAAAGTCAGTTGATCAGAGCTGAATCAGCCAAACAGGGGCAGGCCACCCGCAATTTCTGTTGTCCAAAGATATATTCTTCCAATCCTCAGTCAGAATGAGTCAATTCGCTTCCACGCTCATACCGGGGCAGGACACCTCCAGAGATCACTAAGTGCAACTCTCTTCGAGAGAACATCCAAGTCTGCTATTCCAGGAATTGGATAATCAGAGGCAGTTTGTTCAGAGACTCGCCCAACAGGGGCAAATTTTAGCTACACAGAGCAATTTGTATCAGTAATCTCAGAGTTCAAGACGAGTATCGGGAAATCATGCTACCCACCGTCGCCTTGTCACCCTTTTCAACCAGAAGCCTTGTCACATAAGACCTATCTTCCCATCCTTGGGAGTTTTTCTAGCTTTTCATAATCATTGCATAAATCATTTGCATACGTTATTCATGTCGCATATAAAGCATATGCATCATCATTGCATTGAGCATAACCCCCACAACATCAATCTCACATCCAGGGCCTCGTAACCCCAACTTCTTGACCGTTCAAAGTCCAGTTCTCGTCTGGAAAACCGTTTCAAAGTCCAGTTCTCGTCTGGCAAACCAATTCAAAGTCCAGTTCTCGTCTGGCAAAACTTTTCAAAGTCTAGTCCTCGTCCGGCAGACAAACCCAAAGTCCAGTTCTCGTCTGGCAAACCAATTTCAAATACCAGTTCTCGTCTGGTAGGCGAATCCTTTAACCAGTTCTCGTCTGGTCACCTTTTCATTAACCTTTTGGACGCCAGTTCCCGTCTGGTATTCATTCTTTTTTCGGAGTCAATTCTCGTTTGACAACGAACACCCTAAGGAGTCAGTTCTCGTCTGACGACTTATTCTTTGCCCATCAGTTCTCGTCTGTTGGCCTACCTTTAATAAACCAGTTCTCGTCTGGTAATTCACCTTCAAAAGTCCAATTGCTTGGCAACCAAAAATATATCTATCAACCTGGCCCTAGCGCCCAACCATCCTTGTTTCTTATCTTTGGTTATGAGCATATGTCTGCATTGTACATCATTTGCATTGCATCTTCATACCGCATGGTTTCTGTTTTAGCTCTGATGTGGGGCAAGAATCGTTTCAAGACGTAATCTGGGGCAGTTATCTCAAGACTTGTTGAATTTCTGCGAGAGTTTGAAGACACTGGGGCAATTCTGGATGCCAAGTCTTCTGTAAAATCCTCTGAAGACGATCTTTTTATGGATGATGCAGTATGGTATAATTGAGGAATTAAGGGAATGTTTGGTCATTCTGGATGATCAGTATGCAGTTTGTTGAGCTCAGAAGTTTGAAGCACTGTGTTAATTCTCAGGGAATACCTGGTGTTTATTTTACCAGCAGGGCATTGGAAGTTTATTTCTTCCCCGAGTATAAAGATCTTCTTTCAGCCGACAAGATTCCCTCATGAGGATTTGGTTATTCGCATTCAGTCAAAGCCAATTTTCATTGGCATATCTTCCCAACACAGCTGTTATGCTATACTTGGGGCATATTTTGATTCTCCAGCAAAGTCTCTCCTCAGCAGAGCACTGCCAAATCTTTTCTCAACCAGGCCAGAAGGTTGACATCCCCAGCTGAGTTAGAGCAGACGATAACCCCAACAGAACTTCAAGGCTAGTTGAATCGTTCTCGTCCCCAAGTGGACTTATCCTTCCACAGTGAAGTTTTCCCAACAGGCAACCGAAGGCCTTGTTTCCCCACAAGGTTAGAATTCCCTCCTCAGCAGGATTGTGTGATCAAGCATCTTCCCTAGCCAAGTCTAAAGATGATCTTTCCCCATAGAATCATCGGGATTCTCATTTCCAAGGGATTTCCTCAGCAGAACAAGAAGAAATTCTCCCCAGTGGAGTCAGAGTAGGATGACCAGATTCTCAGCAGATGTTCAAAGTGGTTAAACGAAGTATACCTCACACAGAGTCGTCTTTCCTCCAGTGAAAACCTCTCCAACAAGCATCAGGTTTCCAACACTTCGTTCCCATCAGAGTTAAAAGCTTTCAACCCGTCAGCAGTATACAGATTGCTCCCTAAATTCCCCAACGGAGAGTTAAAGCTAAAGCAGTTGCCTTACACTCCCAAATATCAGTATATACTCCTTGTGGCACCCGTCCGTGTCATATCCCCAGCAGAAAGCCAAAGCATCCCCTTTGCACTCACAGATACATATATACAACTTTCTTGACATCCGTCCGTGTCACTTTCCCCAGCACAGTAACCTAAACACTTTGTATATCAGATACTTGTTGATATTATACTCTTTTCCCTCGTGACGCTCGTCCGTGTCACTCTCCCCAGCAGATAAACACTCATCTACACAAATACAGTACTCACTACTCATTGGTACACTTCTACAGATACTCGTCCGTATCTTTTATACCTCACTTATATCCCCACAGATTCGACAGCAGTCCTTGTTCTTTGTTAACCAGTTGGTACTCGTCCGTACCATCATCTCAGAACATTGCGTCTAGTGTTTGTTTCTACATGATACTCGTCTGTATCATCGTCTTAAGGATGCTCGTCCGCATCTTTAATCCATACACTGTGTCAAACACTTATGTCCTCTTGAATATAGATACTCGTCTGTGTCTATTATTCCCCAGAAAAATTCTTTCAGATTCAACGCTTGTCCGTGTTCGTTGTTAACCCGTTGATACTCGTCCGTATCATCATCTCTGAACATATGTCAGTTTGTTTCTACCTGATACTCGTCTGTATCATAGTCTTAAGGATGCTCGTCCGCGTCTTTAATCTATACACAAACATCTAAACACTTATACTTTCTTTTCTTGGATATAAACACTCGTCCGTGTTTACTATTCCCCAGTAGATCGACAACAAAGCAATTTTCCTTTATCTGACATTCGTCCTGTGTCACGATAAACCCTGAGAGCAGCCGTACCCTGCTAGGTGGTCGTCCTCCACCTCTTGATGGTCGTCCTCCATCATGCTCATCCGATGGCCGTCCCCATCGTTGATTTTTAGCAGCCGTCTCCTGCTAGGTGGTCGTCCTCCACCTTTTGATGATCGTCCTTCATCATTTTATCCAATGGCCGTCCCCATTGGGTATTTTGGTTATCTGGCATTCGTCCTATGTCATGACAAACCTTCAGAGCAGCCGTCCCCTGCTAGGTGATCGTCCTTCACCTTTGATGACCGTACCTCATCATCGTTATTTCATTTATTCTTTAACCCGATGGCCGTCCCCGTCGTGGTCCCTTTTCTTTTTAGCCCGATGGCCGTCCCCATCGTTGGTTACTTTGCTTTATGAACTTGATGGCCGTCCCCGTCATGTTTCATTCGATCCCCAGAGAATGTTACAACTTTATCTTGATGGCCGTCCCCATCATGATATCTTATTTTCCCAGCTAGTCGGCCGTCCCCGTCTTGGCTTTACCTTTTATCCCCAGCATGTCGGCTGTCCCCGTCATTAATATTTACCCAGCAGTCGTCCTCTGCTCGACGGTCGTCCTCCGTCGCCCACACTTTACAATATACTTTGTTTCTTTTACAATCTATATCCCTTTTCTTTTTCATTCTGTGAGTGCAAATTTCGGGGTCTTTTTGATATTCAATCACTGTTTATCTTGAACGTCTAATAGCCGTTGCTCTCATCCTTTTCAGATTAACAGCTGCTTGAATAGGGGCAGCTGTAGACACCCTAAATTTTCCCTCTGGCTTTTCTATTTTTGTGAGCTTTTCGTTTTGCATTCATACGCATTTCGCATATCATTTGCATACGATCCTAAGACATGGGATCGAGATCATCAGAGAATTAGGGTTTCGCGTCCTATTTGTGGTTATCAGATAAATTCAGAAGTTTCGGTTTTGCAGCCATTAGTGGCATCATCCTCTCTTTTCTCCTGTCACTAATTAGGGTTTATTTCCCTAGTTTGATAATGTTCAAGGATTTCACGTCTGAAGAATATTCACTGATTCATCTTGCCCATCATCAGTAATTAAGGGTGAATAAAGAGGTCTTCTCTTTGTCAAGTTACAAGGCCATTATGCTCTTCTCAGCATCTCAGGAGTTTGCTTCAATTCAAGTTATTGGTTTCGGTGGATTATTTGTTAGTCAAAGTGTGCCCAATGTCAAGTTGTTGTGAGGAATTTATCAGGGTCTTAAGCAGTGATTCATGATTTGTTTAGTCAGAAATTCAGAAGAACGTTTGACCCAATTTGGTCAAACTATCAAGAGTCTACTTCAGTCACGGGCTATCCGCCTCAGAGGCCCTTTTCTCAGGGAATGTATGTCCGAAGTCAAGATGTGATGTGTTGAATTCGCTAGGTCGTCAAGTTGGCTCACGAGGAGTTTTGGGCCATTTTATTTGTTTAGTTGTTCATTTGTGAATTTATCTTCCAAGTGATTGATCGTGATAGATTCAAGGTGATTCAAGATTTATTTGGCCACGAATTCAGAGGATGATTAGCTCAGATGGTTGTTTGCTTCGGTTACGGATTGTTCAGTTGTTAGTGTGCTTCATTGCTTTTACCTGAAGTGTGTGGAATAGTGCAAGTGTTTTCGTGGTTGTGTGCATGTTGGTGGTTGTCGGTCCATTCCATAGAAGATCAATTCATACCCATTTCTTTCTTATCCATTTCTCAAGTTCATCCATTATCTGAATTTTCTCATTATTCATATTCCATCCGATTAATTCTTTTATCCAATAACCATTACCTTTATTTTCCAATATCCATAAATAACTCAATGATCCATTTTAATTTAATTTATTTTTTTCGTTATCCATTTCTTTTTATTATTTTCCAATATTCATAAGCCCTTTTTCTTCTTTCATTTATTTATTTTTTATATACAAGTTATTTTATTAGCCATTTTTCATTTTCCCATATTCAAATTTCAATCCTAAACATTTCAAAGTTTCATCTTTTTACCATTAAAACTCATCCCATGGATCCATTACTACACAAAAATTCACCAAGGCCCATTTGTTCTAAGCCCATGTCAATATAATCAAAAGTCTCAAGTTGACCTAAGTATAAAAAGATGAGAATGCTATCCCAAAAGAGAGAGGGAAGGTGGCGCCCCTTTCTGATATTTCTTTTCAGTTTTTTTTTCACAAACTTTTTCTTAACTCACTTCTCTTCAACAAATAAACACTCCTCCATTCAATACTCACACACACATTTTCCTTCACTCGCTACACACACATGCACCGCATTTCTTCAGCTTTTTTTGTCATGAATACAAGCTCAGCAACAACATACTTTCACGCCAATAATTGCAACCCTTTTTATCCATCCCTCACTCCCATCATCGCAGCCACAACCTAAACTCACCGCACCACATCCTTTTCATATCAACAACAACATGAACCTTCCGAAAAACTGTTAACAAATTTCAAAACCATCACTTACAAACCTATCCGCCATCCGTAACACAACCGACATTTCATCCTTCACCCATCCTCGCCACCCTTCACCAAATCAACACACACAAACTTCTACACCAAACGCACTCTCTACTCACCGCGCAAAAAATCGCACAACTGAGAAACACCAAACAAACAATCGCGCGGAACCGAGTTCAAAAACCAAATAGCTACACCTTCCAATAACACAGCAAAGCAAAACCTGAAATCCACCGCAAAATCACCTTACCGCTGGCCTCACACAAAACCCTTTCACGAACGCAGCTCCTTCATCTACCTTTCTTCACTTTCAAAACCCTTCATAGCCGTTAGCCGCCGCGAACAATCACCTCAATCCGCCGTCAAACCCTCTCGCCGCGAGCATCCGTCGTTCCAAATCCAACGCAGAACACAGAAGCTGAAGAAACTCAAACCAAACTTCAAACCACAACAACTATTTTCCTTCAGACCGCGACCAATATCCCCATTGCCGCCGCCGTTTCCGCGTTAACTCTTACAACCCTTCATTCACTATAGCAACAACAGAAAACAAAAAAAAAAAAAGAAGAGAGATGAAGAGAAACTTCCGATATGAAAGGGATAGAAGCCGAAGACAAATTGAAACGATCCATGATCAGAGCTAAAACAGATATGAAACAGAGAGGTTCGCGAGAGATTTATCACCAAGGACACCATCGCGAGGGTGAGAGGCGGAAGGTTCGCGGCGGCACGATCTTCAGTGGTGCGCCGATTTGAAGAAGAAGGTGAACCGAGATCACCGATGGCGCACGGTGTTGAATGAAAAAAAAACTGATTTGAACAGGGGACAGGCTCGTGTTCGGCGAAGAGGGATTTCTTTCCTCTATTTTGTTTCCTTTTTATTCACCCTAATCTGATAGTTTTTTTTATAGTTGACATTTTCTTGTTGTTGTTTTGTGAAGGAGACAGGCCTCATGCTTGGGCTTCAGATTGGAATCCCCAGGCCCAGTCGAAATCCCTCTCAACACCCCTGTATCCCCGCGAACCCCATCCTTGTTGTTGTTGAGCCTAAAAGGCCATGAGCCCACTGAATCTCTCTCTCTCACCACCAAGACCTGCGCACCTTCCCTTTTTATTTTTTTTCAGTTTATTTATTTATGTATCTATTTTAAAAACTTATTAAATATAGTTTTGTTTTTTCTAATTAAATTTGATATACAGTTTTGTTAGGATAACAGTTAATTTTTGTTTAATATTTGTTAGAAGTTTAATTTGAAACTTTATTAAATTCTATTTTGTTTTAGTTTTGTTTTGTTTACCTTAATATATTTAAGTTCATATTTAATTATAATTTTGTTTAATTGTCTTCAATTTTAACTTTTTAATTTTGGTTTGACTTGGTTCTAGTTTGACAACTTTGATTAATTATGATAGGATTTTTGGGTTAGTTTCTTGGTTTAGATTTATAATTTCTTGTTAATGTTAGAGTGATTAATCGTATCTTGTGACTTGTTTTCATAATCTTGTTTAGACTGATGAGATCCTTGATGCAGATGAAGTTTAACACTTGATTTTATTTAGACTTGTTCTTGGTATTAATTCTGTTTGGCTTATGAATCTGTTTCTTGAGTTTTGTGCGCGCCTTGAAGAGGCAACGGACCTTCTCCGTTAGGTAACGCTATGGCCCGATTTTAATTACTGCACGTTATTGCATCTGGAAGTCCTACTGGTGTAGGTTCTGTTTGCTCATTTTTCATCTCATCTCCATATCGCATTCTCATCTTATTTCTCCTTATCTTATTTATATTTCACCCAACTCATCCTATTTCATTCTTCATTCTTCTTTATCTTAATTCATTTTCCTCATCTTCTTCTGTTATTCATTTTCCTATTTTAAGGTGTGCCTAGGCCACCTTGGTGCTTCTCCTTTCTCTTCTTATTTCTTCTCCTCCTTTAGGATAGTAGACCACACTAACCCTTAGGACATCCAAGCATGTGAATATTAGGACTAGACTTTTCCCGCTTAGTTTTTACCTTTGTGTCTCTTCGAGTCATCTCTCCTCACCTCATAATCAGAGACTAAACCCTAAAGGTCTTAAGACTTTGTGATTAGGGTTATGCCTGCATCCTTCTCTTAGGATGGAGTGTATAACTTTGATCCTAAGTATTAAACCCTTAAGGTGTTTAAATCTCTTAATCAATTCACCTAATAATCATCAAGACAATACACTTGTAACTTGGGCCTTGCATTAGGGTTCTAATTCTTCCTTAAGTGGTTAAGAAGGACTAACCCTAGTGTTAATGGACAAGTCCCCCTCAAGTTGTCTTACAAATCATAAAACTCACTTCATCATCATACCATCAAATAAAATCCACTTAATCAAAGGCTTGTTTTGTCATGGGTTTAATCCTTAATCATGGATTAAGTTGAGGAGCTTTCCTCAGCTTAAACACCCTCATCTATTATCCTTCTTTTAGGATGGTGTAATGAGTCTGTTTAATCCTTGATTATGGCTTAACCTCATTACTCAACACTAAACAAAAACACCAAAAACATTTAAATAATCACAAGTAGGTTAATGATCTTAATCCTACACCAAAGGTGATTAAGTGTGAGAATCTGACTTCACACTTAAGGTAATTCTCATTACCCCTAATCAGAGGGAAGATGTGATGAGTTTACCAACCCATTGGTTTAAGTTTAAGCTCATCAACTTATGACAAACTTTCAAAAGCAATAAAAGACTGAAAACTCAAAAACAAACAATAATCGTCTCCTCCGGGATTCTTTTCTCATCACCTTCACTCACAATCGAGAACTCGCTTCTTCCGTCTAATGCAAGACAGTTAGCATCTGTGCCAGACAGATCATACACTTGAGCATAGGCTAGTAAGCAGTTCACAAGTCAATTTATCTATCAGTCTCTTTGGGTCGAACTACGGTGTTCTGACTTCCTCATTGCACGAGAGGATACGTAGGCATAACTTAACGGTTATCGAACAAAAGTCTCTGTATATTCCCCCTCTTTCCGGCTTCATTCTTTCAGCCTCATGATCTTGAGCATATTCTTTTCCTTACACTGACACATCATTTATACACTTCACTATTCTTACACTGACACCTGTACACATTCTTTTCCAGCTATTGTACACACAGATTGCACTGACACTACCCCTTTAAAACACGAATCTTTCAAGCGTGGATCCCGTCGAGTACGACGGACAATCTGGGTGCTAATACCTTCCCAGGTTGTAACCAACCCCCTTTCTCAGTCTCTCTGGTTCGCAAACCGTCTTATCCATCCTTTCCTAGGTCTATGCAGCATTACCTTTCCTCCGGGATAAAAATGCCTAGCTGGCGACTCTATTCATTCTCCAGTGAGTTCACGGCTGTGTGTTCTCATTGTCCCTCTCGCCGACCGTTCGCGTCTGTACCCTTATATGACCCCCGTGTCACTTATCGGGAGCGACAGCTGGATTTTGAGGATTTGAGTTTGATATCTGGGGTAGTCATACCCATTGGTTTCAAGGTTCCTACATTTGTTGTTTATGATGGGGTCTCTTGTCCCAAGCTGCATCTGAGGTCTTATGTCAGAAGAATTCAACCCCACACTGCTGATAAGAAACTGTGGATCCATTTCTTTCAAGAGAGCTTATCTGGAGCTCAGTTGGAGTGGTATTATCAGTTGGAGAGTGTCAACATCAGGGACTGGAATGATCTTGCTGAAGCTTTCTATAAGCAGTATCAATACAATGCTGACTTAGCCCCCACTTGCATGCAGCTTCAGAGCATGTCAATGGGTGCCAAAGAAAGTTTCAAAGAGTATGCTCAAAAGTGGAGAGATTTAGCTGGAAGAGTTCAACCCCCTTTAACTGATAGGGAATTGGTTGATATGTTCATGTGCACGCTGAATGGTCCGTTTTATAGTCATCTCATTGGAAGCTCATCATCTGGCTTCACTGAGTTGATAATGACAGGAGAGCGAGTAGAAAATGGTATAAAGAATGGTAAGATCCAAGTGGGTACTTCCTCATCAGGTACTGCAAAGAAGCCTCCCACTAGGAAGAAAGAATCCAATGCTGTTTATAGTCAACCTGATCGTAACAGAAGGCATCAGTCTGTTAGTGCAGTTCATATTTCAAATCCAACTCCTGCAACAACAGAGCAGCCACAGGGCAACCAACAGAGGGCTGGAAGGCAGTTCACGAAGATCAACATGTCAATGGCTCAGGCATTGCAACACTTGTTGAAGGCTGAACTCATTACCTTGAAAGAGGCTCCTCAGAATCCCAATGTTACCTCTCCCAGGTACAATCCCAATGCACGGTGTGCATACCATTCAAATTGCCAGGGACATGATACTAATAATTGCTGGGTCTTGAAGAACAAAATTCAAGATATGATTGATGCTGGAGAAATTGAGTTTGATCCTCCGGGTACTCCAAATGTGATTACTGCTCCAATGCCAAATCACGAGAAGACTGTCAATGCCATTGAGGAAGATCTGCATATCTATTCAGTTGATGAATTGACCACACCATTGTCTGTCATCAGAAAGAAGTTAGTACAAGCTGGGTTCTTTCCGGGTTGTCGTGAAGATTGTGTTTATTGTGAGTATAATCCAGAAAAGTGTTGGAGGTTGAAGGACGGAATTCAACGTCTCATGAATAATTACACCATAGTGTTTGAAAGGATATCGTCTTCTGTGGAGAGTATGGTGGAACATATTACTAGAGGTAAGAAGATTGAAGAGGTTGACATGGTTGACAAAGTACCGGGGAGGATCACTTCAAAGGGACCTATTAAAATCACTCATCAGGGCCCAATCAAAATTACTGCTGAAGGTCCCGTGAAAGTTGTTGCTGAAGCCAGAGTTGCTCCTGTGGTCATTACTACTCCTGGTCCTATTCCGTATACGTCTGACAAAGCTGTGCCTTGGCATTATGGATCTGATGTTTACATCCATGGTGTTAAGCAAGAGCCCTTAGCTGATGTGCCTGTTGATGTTGACAATATTGCTGGATCTAGTAAGGTCACACGTAGTGGAAGAGTCTTCTCTCCTCCAGTTACTTCCAAGAATGCAGTTACTCCTGCTGCTACTTCCACCACTGATGCTCGGGGCAAGGGTCCTGTTATTGAACCTGTATCTACTGATGTGCCAGCTGCTGATGATCTCTCTAAGCAGATGGAAGAAGTATTGAAAATCATTCGCAAGAGTGATTATAACATAGTTGATCAGTTCGGGCATACTCCCTCAAAGATTTCTATACTGTCCTTGTTGTTATGTTCTGAAGCTCATGCAAAAGCTTTGATCAAGTTTCTGAAGACTGCTCATGTACCCAGTGCAATTTCTGTGGATCAATTTGAGAATTGTGTTGCCCACCTGACCTATGACAATGGGTTAGGATTTTCTGATGCTGATTTGACCCCAGCCAAGAGGGATCATAACAGGGCCTTGCATATCTCCATTGAATGCAGGGGCACTACCCTGTCACACGTACTGATAGATAATGGTTCCTCTCTGAATGTGTTGCCCAAGGAAGTCCTGAATAAACTGAGTCCTGAAGATGTTGTGTTGAAGCCCAGTAATATTGTGGTAAAGGCTTTTGATGGTTCCAGAAGAGTAGTGCATTGGGAAATTAATCTTCCAATCAAAGTTGGCTCCCAGGTTTTTACTGCTACATTTTATGTGATGGATATTCGTCCTTCATAATCTTGTCTGCTTGGTCGTCCCTGGATCCATGGGGCAGGTGCTGTAACCTCCACATTACACCAGAAGTTGAGATATCCGGTAGAAGGAAGGGTTGTCACTGTCTATGGAGAAGAAGAATACTTTGTCAGCCATGTGAATACTTTCAAGTATCTGGAAATGGAAGGTGAATACATTGAGACTCCGTGTCAGATGTTTGAAGTGGTTCCTTGGGTTGTTAACGATTATGTAGCTCCTCCTGTTGCGAAGAAAGTTCCTGTGGTCACCAGAAAACCTCCAACAATGGCAATGGCCTCCCTCAATGATGCTAGAGCTGTGGTGGATGAAGGTGGTTGTACTATTTGGGGTCAGCTTCCTGATATTCCATACAAGTCTGACAAGTTTGGTTTGGGTTTCACTGCAGAGTCCCAGAAGGCTGTTCGTCGTGCTCGTGCTGTTCGTATCACCAATCAATGGGTTATGAAAGATCAGGTCAATGCTGTGGGAGACTATGATGAAGACTACAACTTGGATGCTTGGATTTTTCCTACTGTGGGTGCTGGACTCAACAATTGGAAAGCTGAAGATGTTGTCCCTATCTCCTTTAGTCAGGAGTAAATACTATTACTGTGTTGTTTTTTTAAGTTTGTAATTTCTGAACAATTAAAACTCTCAAGCCTTGTGCCTTACCCGGGGCACAATGGTGTGCTTGTTAAGGGCTGTCATTTCATTTGCATACTTCATTCAATAAAATCAGTGGACGTTTCGTTTTCATAAATATTGTGTTCCTTGTCTTTCTTTTCTTTTATTTTTGTTTTATCAGCTATGTGATCTTACACACACCCACATCACTAAAATGCAGATCCTCATCCACTCTGGATCCTGTTGATAACAGTTCTACTATTGCCAATTATAATTTCGAGAATCCGATCTATCAAACTGAAGACGGAAATGAGGACGATTGTGAAGTACCTGTAGAGCTTGCTAGGTTGTTACAACAAGAAGAGAAAGTTATACAGCCACATGAAGAGCCAGTCGAAGTTGTTAATCTGGGAACTGAAGAAAACAGGAAAGAGGTCAAGATAGGGGCTGATTTAGAGGACAGTGTCAAGAGCAGGTTGATTCAGATGTTACGTGACTATGTGGAGATCTTTGCTTGGTCTTATGAAGATATGCCAGGGTTGGATACAAACATTGTGGTTCACCGTTTACCAGTAAAAGAAGATTGTCGTCCAAAGAAGCAGAAGGTTCGTCGTATGCGTCCTGAGATGTCAGAAAAGATCAAAGCAGAGGTAATGAAACAGTTTGATGCAGGGTTCTTAGCAGTGACTTCTTATCCTCAGTGGGTTGCAAATGTGGTACCAGTTCCTAAGAAAGATGGTAAGGTACGTATGTGTGTGGACTACAGAGATTTGAACAAGGCTAGCCCCAAAGATGACTTTCCACTTCCTCATATTGATGTTCTGGTTGACAACACTGCTCAGCACAAGGTATTCTCTTTTATGGATGGTTTCTCTGGTTACAATCAAATCAAGATGGCTCCTGAAGATATGGAGAAGACAACATTTGTTACACAGTGGGGCACTTTTTGTTATAAAGTGATGCCATTTGGTTTGAAGAATGTAGGGGCAACATATCAGCGTGCTATGGTGGCTTTGTTTCATGATATGATTCATCATGAGATAGAGGTATATGTGGATGATATGATAGCCAGGTCCCAGAATGAAGAACAACATCTTGATCATTTGCATAAATTGTTTGAGAGGTTGAAGAAATACAAGTTGAGATTGAATCCAAACAAGTGTACTTTTGGAGTTAGATCTGGAAAGCTCCTGGGTTTTATTGTCAGTGGAAAAGGTATTGAAGTGGATCCTGCAAAAGTGAAAGCCATACGAGAGATGCCAGCTCCCCGTACTGAGAAAGAGGTTAGAGGTTTCTTGGGACGATTAAACTACATTGCAAGATTCATTTCCCAATTAACCGCCATCTGTGAGCCAATTTTCAAGTTGTTGAAGAAAGATCAGGTGATGGAATGGAATGATGAGTGCCAGACTGCCTTTGATGAAATCAAGAGATATCTGCTAGAACCTCCGATTTTGATGCCACCAGTTGATGGAAGACCCTTGATTATGTACTTAACAGTGTTAGACAACTCAATGGGGTGTGTATTGGGGCAACATGACGAGTCTGGTCGAAAAGAGCAGGCAATATACTACCTTAGCAAAAAGTTTACCGACTGTGAAACAAGATACTCACTGCTCGAGAAAACTTGTTGCGCTTTGGCATGGGCTGCTCGCCGACTAAGACAGTATATGTTGACTCATACTACCTTGTTGATTTCGAAGATGGATCCAATCAAGTACATATTTGAGAAACCTGCTCTCTCCGGAAGAATTGCAAGATGGCAAATGATCTTGACAGAATATGACATACAGTACACTACTCAGAAGGCTATTAAGGGAAGTGTTATTGCTGATCATTTGGCTCATCAAGCAGTGGATGATTACCAATCAATGAATTTTGAGTTCCCTGATGAAGACATTATGATTATTACCAAAGAACCTGGACAATATGACGGACCTGAACAAGGATCCCGATGGACTATGGTTTTTGATGGTGCCTCTAATGCACTTGGTAATGGTGTTGGTGTTGTGATTAGTTCCCCTGAAGGTTGTCATACCCCAATTACTGCCAGACTTTGTTTCTATTGTACCAATAACATGGCTGAGTATGAAGCATGTATCCTGGGTATTAAAGCTGCTATTGATATGAAGATTCAGTTCCTTGACGTGTATGGAGATTCAGCTTTGGTAGTTAGTCAGATCAAAGGAGATTGGGATACTAAAAATGATAACCTCATTCCTTACAGAGAGCATGTGTTGTCTTTGATACCATATTTCAAAGAGATTACCTTTGGACATATTCCACGAAGAGAAAATCAGCTGGCAGATGCATTAGCCACCATGGCATCTATGTTTGAGATCAGTTGGGATGATGAAGCTCCCAAGATTACTATTGATAGATTTGAAAAGCCTGCATACTGCAATGAGATTGACACTGAAGGGGCAGAGGAGAAGCCTTGGTTCTATGAAGTGAAAAGATATCTTGAAGCTCAGGAGTTCCCTGAAGGGGCATCTGTCAAAGATAGGAAGTTTCTGAGAAGGTTCTCTGCTAAGTTCTTTTTGAGCAATGGCATTTTGTACAAGCGCAATCATGATTCAACTTTGCTTCGTTGTGTGGATAAAAAGGAAGCAACTGAGATTATGGAGGATATGCATGATGGGATCTTTGGCACTCATTCTAGTGGTCATACTATGGCAAAGAAGATATTGAGAGCAGGTTACTATTGGTCTACCATGGAAGCTGATTGTTATCAACACTCCAGAACTTGTCATAAGTGTCAAATCTATGCTGATAAAGTCCATGTACCACCATCACCATTGAATGTGTTGACTGCTCCTTGGCCCTTTGCCATGTGGAGCATTGATATGATTGGTGAGATCAAGCCTACTGCTTCTAATGGGCATCGTTTCATCCTGGTTGCTATTGATTACTTCACGAAGTGGGTAGAGGCAGCTTCATTTGCATCTGTTACTAAGAATGTTGTGGCTCGATTCATTAAGAATAATCTCATATGTAGGTATGGCATCCCTGAAAGGATTATCACTGACAATGGCTCTAATCTGAACAACACTATGATTACTGATCTCTGCATGCATTTCAAGATTAAGCATCATAACTCTTCTCCGTATCGTCCGAAGATGAATGGGGCAGTTGAAGCTGCTAATAAGAACATTAAGAAGATTGTACAGAAGATGACTGTTACTTACAAAGATTGGCATGAGATGTTACCATTTGCTCTTCATGGTTATCGTACCACAATACGTACTTCAACAGGGGCAACCCCATTATCCTTAGTCTATGGTATGGAAGCAGTTCTGCCCATTGAAGTTCAGATTCCCTCCTTAAGAATTATGAAGGATGCAGGCTTGGATGAAGATGAGTGGATTCAGACTCGACTTGACCAGATAAATTTGATTGATGAGAAAAGGTTAGCAGCAGTTTTTCATGGCCAGATGTACCAAAAACGAATGATCAAAGCTTTTAACAAGAAGGTTAAGCCAAAGGTATATCAGGCTGGTGACTTGGTAATCAAGCGTATCATATTACCACAGGGTGATCCTAGGGGCAAGTGGACTCCAACATATGAAGGACCATTTGTAGTCAAGACAGTGTTCTCAGGAGGTGCCATGATACTCACTACAATGGATGGTGAAGACTTTCCACAGCCTGTAAACGCAGACATAGTTAAAAAATACTACGCATGAAAAGAGACCCGCTAGGTTGACAGGCCTAGGCAAAAATAAGGGCATCCCGGCAAACCAAAAGGGTTTGGGCAAAAATTAGGGATATATATAAAAAGATGTACACCCGGCAAGTCGAAAACCTGAAAAGGCGACTTGGGCAAAAAAGGGTATCCCGGTGGATTGAAAACCTGAAAGGGCAATCCAGGCAAAAGTTAGGGATTAAAGCGTATGACTATGTCTCGTTTGGATCACCCATGAAACTGCAACCAGTTGTACTACTTACTCAAGCTCGAACAGATAAAGCTCAATCCAATCATTTCCGTTTCAACAGCAGAAGATGAGATACTTGAAGATAATGGCAATAGTAGAATTGAAACTCAATAGGATTATTTCTCACATAGCTGATTCTCTTTGTTTTGTAAAAACTTTATGACAAAATCCTCTTACTAGGGTTTATGTTTCCTTGTACAAGCTTACCCGCGTATGGGTCACTTTTTGATATAAATAAATTCCATCTTTTGAATCCAGATTTACTTTTACCCTATTTACATAAGCGAAACGTCCATTGGTTGTGTTTGAATGTGTGTATGCTTTTGAATATGATTGATGTTTACCAAAAATG
This sequence comes from Lathyrus aphaca, assembly GCA_963966055.1. Lineage (NCBI taxonomy): Eukaryota > Viridiplantae > Streptophyta > Magnoliopsida > Fabales > Fabaceae > Lathyrus > Lathyrus aphaca. Next base: position 516,661,955 of record OZ014522.1, read on the forward strand.
CATGAATGCTTAATATGATTGATGTTTACCAGAAATGCATGAAAATGCAGTAATAGTATTTACTAAGGACGAACGAGGGAAGGATTTCAACAAAGCTTCGCCGGTTCATCTTTACAAGACAGTTACAAACCCTCAGTAGGACGAATCCATCTTCATAAAGTCTCATCTCCCCTGGAATTTATATCCATCTCTTTTATCCTCATACGGATATATGGGAATTTACTTTCCAATAAGGGTACGACGAACGAAGACGGAAGGTTATGTATACCTTAATATCCCCAGTGTACCGAAGGTTATGTATACCTTACTATCCCCAGCAGACGGGAAGTTATATGTACCTTATCATCCCCCAGCAGACGGGAGGTTCTATACACCTTATTATCTCCAGCAGACGGGAGGTTGTATATACCTTGCTATCCCTAGCAGACGGGAGGTTATCTATACCTTACCATCCTCAGCATATAGAAGGTTATGTATAATATATTCTTCAACAACTAATCGGGATTTATTTTCCCTGGCCAGCAGTTATTATACGAAGATATCCAGGCGCTTCTGGCAGCATCATATCATACATACATCATTTACATCATACCATAACATGCATATCCATAGATGCATAATACATTTACTTAGGTGCATCATACTATGCATGCATACATATTACATAAACTAACATTCTCTCTGCAGGATGGTTATATACAGATAAAACAATATATCAATTCACAACAGGTCAGAGATGATCCATACATTACTCAAGATGTCCTCGGAGAGTAGGCAAACGGTCTGTAAGAAGATCCATTCCCTAATCCAGGATATTTCCAGAAGATTTCATCTATCTGGTCTTGAATAGCAGGCAAACGGTCTGTACAAAGATCCATTCCCTGGTTCAAGATATTTTCAGAAGATTTAATCTATTTCCTCGGAGAGTAGGCAAACGGTCTGTACAAAGATCCATTCCCTAATCCAGGATATTTTCAGGAGACTTGATCCTGACACTTTTGTCCTCGGAGAGTAGGCAAACGGTCTGTACAAAGATCCATTCCCTAATCCAGGATATTTTCAGGAGACTTGATCCTAACACTTTTTTGTCCTCGGAGAGTAGGCAAACGGTCTGTACAAAGATCCATTCCCTAATCCAGGATATTTTCAGGAGACTTGATCCTGACACTTTTTTGTCCTCGGAGAGTAGGCAAACGGTCTGTAAGAAGATCCATTCCCTAATCCAGGATATTTTCAGAAGATTTCATCTAGCTGATCTTGAATAGCAGGCAAACGATCTGTACAAAGATCCATTCCCTGGTTCAAGATACTTTCAGAAGATCTAATCTAGTGGCCCTTGAATAGCAGGCAAACGGTCTGTACAAAGATCCATTCCCTGGTTCAAGATATTTTTCAGAAGAACAAATCCTGACGTTCTTTTGACCTTGGAGAGTAGGCAAACGGTCTGTAAAAAGATCTATTCCCTAATCCAAGATATTTCCAGAAGAGATAATCGTCACGAAGATTTATTTCTACTGGTCTATTCAACAAATTCAAAGGATAAACGATTCAGAGACGGCCTATACGAAGACCTAGTACTGAGATCCAGTATCAACACAAAAGCTATCATCACATCCAGTTCTTTAGATGGCATCTCTAAGCCCATCTCCAATTCTTCCAAGTGGCATCTTTAAGCCCACTCAAGCATATACAGCCAAACATCAATATCATTCTATGCACTGGTGAGTGCAAATTTTTGGGCTTTTATGTTCAATCCCCTTCAACCTTCCAGGTCACGATTGGCAAACATACCAATCTAACCCCTCAGGTTTCAGAAAATTGAACAGGGGCAGCTGTTGCACCCCAAAATTTGCCCTCACAATACAAGACTTTGTGTGCTAAGAAGGTTCACAAGGTTCACAAGCTTCCCAATGCTTTCAATACCTTTCATGAGGTTCATGATGTCTACAAGTCACTTCATGAAGATTCACAAGGTTCACAAGTCTCAATGCTTGCAAGACCCTTCCTGAGGTTCATAAGGTCTACAAGTCACTTTATGAAGGTTCACAAGGTTCACAAGGTTTACAATACCTCCCATGAGTATCACAAGACATTTTATGAAGATTCACAAGGTTCACAAAGTTCACAATTGGTCAAAAGAGTTGACAATTCCCTCAGACAGTGCACCTCCTAAGCAGTGCATCCAAAACTAGGGTTTTGACTTTAATCAGGCTAAATGGACTTCCAAGACTTCAAGTGAGCTTCATAACATCTTATATGTGTGTAATAATCCCCATGACAAGTTTCAAGACTTTTCTCAGAAGTTTGCTCAGTCAGATGATCAGATAAGTCAAAATCAGTCAATGCAGTTAAAAAGTCAAACTGAGGTCAACTGTGGTCAAACCAAAGTCAAACTTCATGATTGTTTTTACAACATCAAGTATATGAAGTAAAATTCATCATTTGATCAAGGGTTGATCATGATTCATCAAGGAGATTCCAGATCATCAATAATCAGGAGTTTCTAAATTAGGGTTTCCTCAGTAAAAGTCAACTGAACTTTGACCAACCATAACTTTCACATACTTCATCACCAAGTCTCCACTCAAAGCTCATTTTGAAGGAAATTGAATTCTCTACAACTTTGTGTCTCACAATCCAAGCCCAAAAATGCTTCATTTGGAAGGTATGAGCTAAGACATTATAGGTCATTTTGAAAGTCAACAAAAAGTCAACAACTTCAAAAGGGCATAACTTGAGATTGGTAAATGATATGGACATGAAACCAGTGGGGTTGTTTAGAGGACTCTTCAAGCTTTCCAAAATGTCCAAGAACACCCTCATAGCATTAAAATTGAAGGATGTGTGCCCTTGCAAATTTGGGAAATTTTGAGTTGGTTTATGATGAAAAAGGAGGTCTAAAGCCAATTTCTTCCAAATGGGCTTGCCAAATAATGACCCAACCCATACACCAACTTCATGCACGACCCAAACCATTAAAAATCAGAATTTTTATTATTTTATTTTTATTTATTTTGATTTAATTCATTAAAAATCATTTTAAATAAAAATAAAATATGAAAATATAAGATTTGATGGAGATTAAGCTTCTAGAAAGTCTTAAATATTGATTTGAATTGAAGAGGAAAGAAATCATGAGATTTGGCCAAAAATAGCAAGCATTCACACATGAATATTTGATTTTTAAGGCATGATCAATTTGGATCTTTTCATATCAAAATCTTCACATGATCAATCAGTTTTTTAACCTAAAATCAATCACCTATAAGTACTAAACACAACCCTATTGCAAAGACACGAATTCAGCAGCCTCAAGAGTAAGTTCCATTGTTCAAAAATCCTCCACAAAACTCACATTCGGTTTTTGATTTCCAGGGCTCTAGAAGGTAAAACAAGAACATAGCAAGACTCTTTGGACTTCCCTGATCATGAATCATCATTCATATGCATCAAAATAGTGCCATATTGCTCAACCCGAAGCTTGCTTGTTCTTAAAATATATTTTTTCGATTCCATTAATTTATGGTTTTTCATTGAATTTTATTTGCATAATCTTGTTTGTGATGATATGTAGAACGTTTCTGGATCATTAAACCAAAGCTTCACTGCCTAGAATGGATTCGGCCATGATTAGGGTTTGGACCTTCAAATTAGGGTTCTTCAATTCACTAAATATAAATGAATTTGAAGAACATGGGGATGTTGTGTGAATCATAAGGATCATAAAACACTAATTAATTTCATGAATCGATACTGTTTTGTGGATGTTTCATTTTCGCAGGTTTGAAACAATGAAGAACACGCAGCAAATTTCGCAGGAAACATGGCAGGAATTTTCGCAGGAAATTTGGAGAAGAAGAAGTTGTTTGGCGCGTCCTGGGAAATTCAAATTTTGTTCAAAATATTTTATGTTTTGTTGCTGGTTTGTTACCACAAGCACACGCTTGTCCTGGTGGTAAGACGTGCATGCATGTTGTTCATGAACCTGGGTTCGAATCCTGGTTCTCCAACTTTTGTTTATTTCTTAGTTTATTTACTAGGTATTATATATTATGCATTGTTGTTAGTTTGTAAACAGAATTGCTCATCTAGCTGGATTGGTCTTGTGTATGCGTGTTAGCTTCAAAGGTCCTGGGTTCAATCCTCCCCCAGGCCTTTTGTTTTTTTTCATTTATTTTTCTGATTATTGGTTTGAAAGAACAAAACAACTTGGAGGTCATCATTCTTGCACTATCAGCGCATGGCCCAGTGGTAGGGCACGAATATTGTGAACAAAGCCTCCTGGGTTCAAATCCCAGCCAGGTTTTTTTATTTTTTTATTTTTATTTTGTTTAATTAATTTAGGTTTTATTAATAATGATATATAATAAAATAATTCTATAAAATAATTCTATTCAATGTTTCAAATATTCAAAAATCATATTTTTTAATTTAAAAATTATTTCTTTTATTATGTAATTATAATATATGTATATTAATTAAAATAATTTTGTATATTAAATTAAAAAACCTTAAATATTTTTCTAAACAAAACCCTAATTTTAGAAACCCTAGTTTATTCTTTTCTAAACAATTAACTTAATTTTATGTTCTAATTATTTTTGTAAACATAATATTTAGTATAATTAAATTTTATAATTACTATGTATATATTCATTTAATATAATCAAGTTTTGTGAATATAATTATAACTTATGTAAATATTTTTAAAATTTGTTTGTAATCTAAATTATATAAATAATTTTTAATATGTGTTCATAAATACTTGAATTTTTGTAATATGTTTAAAAATAATTTAATAATTTGTACATAAATTAAAATGTTCCTCTTATTTATAAATAATTGTCTATATTAAAAATCTAATCTTTTGTTTATTATTTTAATTATGATTCTTATAATATTTTTGTTAATTCCATTTATTTTAATTATTGTTATTATTACTAACCATATTATTACTAATCTATTTATTTTATGCTTATTATTACTATTTCACTAACCTTATTTCTTTTTTTATTTTTATTATTACTAACCCCTTATTATATTTATTTATTGCCTATTTGTTTATTTTGCTTATTATTTATATTTTGCTTATATATTTATTTTTTGCTATTTATTATTTTAAATGCTTATTAATTATTATTGTAATTGCTCCTTGGATGTAATTTTTGTAAATATTTAAAATATTTAATTTGCTTGCTATGGTTAGTAAAATAGGGAGTGTAAACATGTATTCTATTTTAAAATTGAATTTAGATCATTTTAATTATAAGATAAATTAAATTAAACACTCACACACGTAAATCGATTTTTAATCGCCATCTCACTTTCTAGGGTTATCCCTCAAGGTTGCCTAATCATAAGGTCAAGTGGGGTATAAAGCAAGTCCCTTAAAAGAAAAGTCATCAAGTCCCTAATGGTTGCCTTTGATAAAGATCAAGTCCCTTTCGAATAATGATGACAGTCCCTCCTAAGTGCTTAATACACCCCACAGTTGCCTTCATAAAACAGATGTCCCTCATATGTCCCTTACATCCAAGGTAATGACTACCTATTCCTTAATAATAGGGATAGTCTTACCATTTAAAGGATAAAGAACAGAAAGACTTAAACTTTAGGGTAGGTTCCTCTTATGTACTTGCTCACCATTTCAAAAACTTTTCAAAACACTTCACAATTTCAAACAATTTTCAAAGTACAAGTTTTTTACGCATCCGTACATGGATCATTATCAAACTCTTATGAAAATTTCTATTCACACACTTCACCTTTTCAAAAACAATTTAAAGTGAGCTAAGTAACTAAGAGCCCATGGATAACCATGGATGTAAAGGGTGCTAACACCTTCCCTTTACATAACCTACCCCCCGGACCCAAAAATCTTTTAAAAGGTCTTTCCTGTTCTTTTATACATTTCCTTTGGATATAATAAAAGTCGGTGGCGACTCTTGCTATCCGCAACATAACTAAAGTCAGTTCTCCCACCGTGTTACAGCTACCCACTGGACCGGATGCTCCGTCCACGAAGATAGTCCATCTGGAGGAAGATTTTGGCTCCTGCTCAGTGAAAGTGAGTTCTGCCACAAAGTCGGCCAGAGTTTGAGCTTTGAGAGCTTGTCTTCCCTCGAATTTGATGTCGAATTCGGATAGTTCCAACGACCATTTTAACATTCGCCCGACCATGTCTGGTCGACCGAGCAATTATCTTATGGGTTGGTCTGTTCTTACGATGATGGTGTGGGCCAAGAAATAATGGCGTAGTCTCCTGGATGCAAAAAGGAGGGCCAGGGCCACCTTTTCTACCTGGAGGTATCAAATTTCAGGGCCATGGAGTGCCTTTCTTGTAAAATAGACAGGCTTCTGCCCCTCGGGTAAGTCGCGTATGAGGGCCGCGCTCACGGCTTCTTTTGCAACAGCGAGATAGAGGTAAAGTGTTTCCCCTTCTTCAGGTCTGGACAAAACTGGGGGTTCAGATAGTGCCTTCTTCAGGTGGGACAATGCTTGCTCGCTGTAACACCCCAAATTTGCCCTCTTCATTTTAAGCATCATATCGCATCATAGTCATCATAACATATCATATATCTTTAGCATTTTGGCATAGAAAAATGAGGCATAACACTCACATGTTCTAGCATAAGGCATATGACCAACCATCTGGAAGGTTTGAAGCACCGCAAGTAAAAAAATCGAGAGCATGGTGACCAGGCAAAAATTTCACAGGATCACTCTGCACAAGCTCTGTATCATGTTCAAAGCTTAAAAAGAATGAAAGGATCAAAATCAGCTTGAAACGGCGGGCGCCGGCATCATTTTTGAAGTTTCCCACCAAAAGGGGGGAAATTCAAATTTTGCATGCGTTAACCGGTTAACGCATATGGTTAACCGGTTAACAGCTGCGAAATTTGAATTTCCAGCAGCAAATTTCAGCATGTGGTTTTGGCTCCATTTTCCAATTTTCTGATTTTTATTCATTTGAATTGCATTTGAATTTGAGAAGGATCTAGAGCATGTATCCAAACCTCTTTCCAACCCTAAATCCAAATCACATTACCAAGCCATATTTTTTGGATCCCAAACCAAAATTTTGGGCCCCAACCCTAAACCATATATATTCCATTTCCCTCCAAACCAAAGGGAGCTCTCTCTCATTTTCACTCTCATTTCTGAATTTTCATTGCTCTCACTCACAATTCTCTCACTTTTCTCTCCCAATTTTCCAAATTACTCAAAGTTCCTCTTTGAAGATTACATAACCTTGCATTGAGGTGTGTAGATCTTGGAACTAGACCTCCATCCATAGCTTCATTGCATCTTTTTGCTGGTTTAGTTGAAGATTCAGATCTGGTTTGAGATCTAGAAGTGCTTTTGGATCCAAAATTCTGCATCAAGAGCTTGATCTTGCATTTATTTTGCATGGAGTGTGGAGCTTAGCATCGGATCTTCAAAGTTTTGCGCGAGATCTATCATTTTCAGCATAATCAACAATTACCAAAGCATACCTCCGCTTTGTAGGTTGGTTAATTCCAGATCTAACTCTGTTTTTAGCTTATTTGCATTGCTTGTGCTTTAGATCCACCATGTGTTTGTGTAATTGATTGTGTTGCTTGATTTGATTGGTTGATTGGTATCCGGATCCGATTGTTATTGTTCATGAGCATAATGTTATGGATTGATGTGCATTGATCTATTTTTCCATGTGTAATTGAGTGCTGGTCTGGTGCAGCTTATTTGAATAAGTTGTTTTTGAGCTGCTGTTTTCTGCAGGTTTTTGCTGCTGTTTTTACAGTGTTAACCGGTTAACGCATATGGTTAACCGGTTAACGCCCTGTTTTTCTGCGTGTTTTGTGCAGGTTTTGACTGGTTAACTGGTTAACGCATATGGTTAACCGGTTAACACTGAGGCAGAATGGTTTTTTAGGGCTGTTTTGAGTTTGTTTGATCCCTTTGCTTGTTCTAATTGCCATGAATCATTGTATGATCATTGGACATGATGTTTAGGGTGATTTGCTTGCTGGTTGAAGTATGCTCTCATGTTTCCGACGCATAAGTCGTGTGTTTGCTATGCTTGGCATGATGATTGATTTTCATTTTCAAGAACCTTTGAGCATGTTTAATTCCATGTTTGTGGTGATTGATTTGCTGGATTTTGCTAACATTTCAGGGGCTCATGGTAAGAGAAGTGTGGATGTTTACCCACATTTCAACTTTTTCATCTTTCCTCTTTAGTTATTTGAACTAACCCTTTGTTGTTGGGCTTAGGCCTTTCTCATCCCTTCTTCTATCCTCTTCTTCCTCCTTCATTAGGATAGTAGACCTCACAAACCTAGGACCATCCATGCATGTTAACACTTAGGATTATTTTAGTTCCCCTTTAGAATTTTACCTTTATGATCCTTTTTGGTTCTTCTTCTCTTCTCATCTCAAAAACTCTAAAAAAAAAAAAAACACTTTAATAAATGTGAAGCGATACATTGATCCATAGCCTTATTCCATGAGGTATGCTTGTAGTCTTCCCATCTTGGGATAGTACATTTTTATCTTGTGACGCACAAGTCTGATCAAGGTATCTTCTTCATAAAAGAAAAGTCTAAAAAACACTTCTTCATGTAAATAATCAAAACACTTAATAATTAAACAAGTTAGTGAGCCTAGGCCCTAATCGTTGGGTTCGAGTTTTGGGGATCTTCTCCTTACTTGAGTGTGCTTGTTCTATTATTCCATCTTGGAATGTAGCAACAAGTGCACATTCCATTGATGAGAGCTTGAGTTCACTTCCTTGTGACACACTCATAAAAGCTTCTAAAAAACACCAAACAAACAATAAGCGTCTTTCCTTCGGGAATTCTTTTCTCATCTCCTTCGCTCCGTCCGCGAACTTGCTCCTACTTGTCATATTGCAAGACGGTTACGCACTCGTCGTCCGAGCCTGCAACACCTGAGCAATGACATAGGCAGTTCAAGCCTTAATTCACAAGCAATTTCCTTTTAGTACCCCTAGTTAGGGGAACTACGGCGTCTCTGATCCTCATTATCCCGATGAGGTACGTAGGCAGCGGGGTAGGGCCCGTTCGAGCACAATCTTTATTTTCCCTACATTTTTCCCTTTGTTTCTTATTTCATTTCTTTTCTCAGTTTATTTTCCAGTCCATTTCTTTTCTTTTGCTGCAGCTTTCATACCCTCACCCTTTGAAACGGTTTCTTTTGCAAGCGTGGATCCCGTCGGGTACGGCGGACGATCTGGGTGCTAATACCTTCCCAGGTCGTAACCGACTCCCGAGCCCAGTTTCTTTGGTTCGCAGGACCCGTGTCCTTCCTTTCTTTTCTTTTGGTTTGTGCAGCATTACCATTCCCTTTCTTCGGGATAAAAATGCCTGGCTGGCGACTCTATTCTTCTTTCCGCGCCACTTTCGCGTTTGTACCAGGATGGAAATCCTCGGGAGCGACAGCTTGGCGACTCTGCTGGGGACTGCACACCAGATGATTTCTGGTTCCCCTGAGAGTCTCTCCTAGCGCTTGTGTGTTGCTGTTTCATTGGGTGATGTTTGTTTGATGTGGCTTGTTGTATTATATTGCTGTTTGTTTACTGCTTTATTTACAGCTTTATTTACAGCTTTATTTACAGTTTTCAGTATTTATTTTCTGCATCATATATATCATACTGGACTGTCTGGACTGGTTTTCTTTGGCGGGATGGGTGTTACTTGTTATTGAGAGATATGAGCCAAGTACCCGGCTCGAGTGCACCATAGGACTTAGAGTGGTTCCACTTTGGCCTCATGAGATCTTGTCATGGGGGTAGTAGTGAGTTCCACACCCAGGTTGCGATTGTCTTGGAAATGTCTTGATTTGGGGATCTTCCTCTCTCATTACATAACCCTGACAGTTATGTGCAGCTGGGGACCGATCATTGAGAACCTTTGTGGAAACAACCCTCTCCAGTGGTGACAGTGGCAGACCACATTTTGTGGCAAACCCATTCGCACCCGAGGGTCCACTGGGAACTCGCATAGGATGGCCTGGTTCTCTTATAAGAACTCAGTCAAAGCATCTGGTCGTATGACATTAGTACTGTATCCTACGGGCTGAATGTATTATTGTTTCTCGATTTCAGCGCTTGAAGCTGGGGACTTATAAGGGATGCTTGTTTTTCCCGGACTCAGCTGAGGCCTCCCTGCGTAGTACATAATGCCAAACCGATTCCCTGATTTGGTCATGAGCCATTTCTCGGAGATGGTGACAGTATTATTGCTATGTGGCTTTGAGAGTCCGTGATGTCTGACCCGGAGCCTTTTACCAGTGAGATTGGGGGGTGTTTACAGGTGTGCAGGAACCCATGACCTCAACATACACTCATTTGTTCAGTTATGATCTTTGGTCCGGTGAATAAGATTTGTGGTTCCGAAGTTATGGTCCTGGAATTCTGGATTTCTTGATACTGTGATTCTGATCAGAGGGTTGTGATTATCAGAGGGTGTGACTCAGTGAACTGTTGAGATTGCCAGTTATTCAGAGGGCTTTGTCAGTGGGCCAGTTCAGATGGTCCCAGTTGGTCATATGTTTGCATTGCATTACATTTGCATCATTCTTTGCATTAACCGTTTATGTTTCCCATTTTTCAGGTCATTGCTCGCATTTGTTCCCAGTGCTGGTATTCTTATCTCTATGGCAGAAATCAGAAGCGATCCAAGAAAAAAGAATGTGCATTATACTTTTCTTCAGCCGGAAGTTAAAAGTGTTCAGAGGTTAGCAGGTCTGATGAACGATCAAGTCTTAGGAAACTTCAAGAAAAGATATGGCCAGATACTGAAGTTTGTGGACAAGCCTACTGCAGACCAAAAGGACAGCTTGCATACCTTGTTGCAATTTTATGATCCCATGCTGCGTTGCTTTGTTCTTTCAGGTTACATTTTAGCTCCGACATTGGAGGAGATCTCCAGCATGCTGAGTATTCCGATCAGAGAGACATTGCCGTTCTACGGATCAGAGGTTGTGCTCAAAGATGAAGACATAGCCAAGGTTTGTAGGTTGCCAGTTGTTTCAGTCAGAAAGGCTTTGCAAGAGAGTAAAGGCAGAGGTCTACCCTGGAGTGTGATTATTCCGGAGGCTGAGAAGTGTGCTACAGAAGCTAGGTGGAATGACTTTGGAGCTTTGCTTGCATTAATGGTATATGGGTCTAGCTTGTTTCCCGGAGAGAAAGAGTTTGTCAGCTTAGAAGTAATCTCAATCTTTGCAAAAGGCAATCCAGTGCCTACTTTATTGGGTGACTTTTATTTTAGTGTCCACTACAGAAACGAGAAGGGTAGAGGTGGTCCAGTGGTCTGCTGTGCTCCTTTGTTTGCTGAATGGTTCGCTAGACAGTTACCTAAATCAGGTGCCTTCAAGGATATACGAGACGAATGGAGATGGTCCAGAAGGCTGATGGGATTAACTGAAGAAGACATTGCTTGGGGTTATGACAGGGATTTGCTAGGAAGGGAGTTGATGGTTAGTTGCGGAAAGTTTGCGGGAGTACCTTTGCTGGGAAGGAAAGGTGTCATCAGTTACTACCCGACACTAGCCAAAAGGCAGTTTGGCTACCCTTTGAAGGATCCTCCCCAGATGGAGATGTTTGCTGAATCCTTGTATTTTCCTGCTGACGGAAACAGGGAGCTAGTCCAACAAGCCGTTCAATCTTGGGATCACAGGAAAAGGAAAGGGAAGAAAGACTTCGGCCGAGTTGATCCCAAGGCATATCCACCATACGCTGAGTGGCTGCAAAGGCATATCGAGTCAGTTCTCATGCCTTTTTCAGTCGAAGCTCCACTTTATCCCCGAGAGGTACCAAGTCCGAGCAGTACGGTTTCCTTGGAGGAGTACAAGAAGCTAGAAGCTCAGCTGCAAGCGGTCAGAGTAGAGAATGTTGAGATGGTAAGCTTATACCACCAGGCTAATAGAGCTAAGAAGGAAGTCGAAGACAAGCTGCAGAAGCTCCAAGCATCCTTGGAAGACAAAGAGAAAGATTTTGCCGGAAGAGAAGCCCATTTCCACCGATTGGGTATGATGGAAGCGCAAAGAGAAGCCAAGCACAAGGAGACTTTAAAAACTCTCAAGAGCGCTCGACAGTCCATTGTTTGGTTGAAAGGCCAAAGGGATGAAGACCAAAAGAAATTCAAAGAGAAGGAAGAGTTCTTTGAGGTTCAGATGGCTTTCAAGAAAGAGGAAGTGGAACAAGCCCACGCCATTCGGAGAGAGAGGACCCAACAGCTGGTCCAAAGTCAATTAGCTCTGGAGGAAGCCAGGAAAGAGATTGAAGAGCTCAAGCTGAGAGCAAGTGTCAAGAAAAGCAGGGTGGAGGTGGCGGAGCCGGGGTCCTTAGTTTAGTTTATTTTCAGACTACCTACAGGCTTGTTGTAGGAGTCTTGCTTATTTTCTTTGTCTTTATGTATTAATTTGTAACCCTTCGGGGAATATTTTCGGATGTATTCTGACTTTTAGACTATAGTGGTTGTCCATACTCAGTATTAATGTGCAAGTTATCGTTTTGAATGTGCAAGACTCGGTTGTCTGGATACTGCTAATATCTGAACGCTTATCAAAAAGAAAGTTTGAAAGATAAAAAGTGATTGCCGAGATAGATGCCAGAACTGGGGCATGCCAAATGCTTAAAATTGGGAACATGAACAGTTGCATTGCATTGCATATAACCTGTTTGTCTGTTTTGCAGGTGTCGCATCAATTACTAACGGGTCTTGTGTTTCAGGCACTATAGCTCCTCGAAAAGTTCGAGGTCAACCAACAGCGCACAGATACCCAACTAAGGTTAACAGAGAGCGAGTCATGGATCAAATGCAGGCAGATTTGGCAGATCTAAGGCAGAGGATGGACAACTTCATGACGTTAATGGCCGGTATGGGGCAGAATCAAGAACGTCTGCGAGAGATGGTGGAGAATCAGAACAGAAATGCTGCTGCTGCTGCTAATGCTGATAATCATACCGGTGCGGGCGCACGACAGGCTGGACCTCAGGTTATACAACCAGGGGCGACCGTAGTCAATGACGGGATGCATAACAGTCATGTGGATCATCAGGAGGACCAGTTCACTTTGCTTGATGAAGCCGAGGGTCAAGGGGTCGAAATGAACAAGAGATTTGAAGAGATGGCCGAGCAAATCAAGGCTATTCAGTCCCAGAGTTCTTTGGGATTCGATATAACAGACTTGGGCTTGGTTCCTGGAGTCAGGATTCCGTATAAGTTCAAAGTTCCTACTTTCGAGAAGTACAACGGCACTGCTTGCCCAAAAACCCATCTGCAATCATATGTGGGGAGAATTGCTGCGCATACAGACGACGAAAAACTGTGGATGTATTACTTTCAGGACAGCTTAGTGGGAGCTTCCCTTGAGTGGTACATGAAGCTCAGCAGGGTCAATGTCAAGAGCTGGAAAGATCTCGCTGAGGCTTTCGTGAAGCAGTACCAGTATAACATGGACATGGCTCCAAATCGCACCCAGTTGCAACATATGGCTCAGACAGCAAAAGAAGGCTTCAAAGAATACGCTCAGAGATGGCGTCAGTTAGCAGCCAGGGTGCAGCCACCCTTGTTAGAGAATGAAATGGCCGACATGTTTATGGGTACCCTCCAGGGAGTATTTCTTGAAAGACTGGCGTCGAGTTCTGCTACAAAGTTCAACGATATTGTCATTGCGGGAGAAAGGGTTGAAACGCTGTTGAAGATGGGGAAGATACAAGACCCCAGTGCTAGTAGCTCAAGTGGAGCGAGGAAAGCTTTTAGCGGACCTCCGAGAAGGCGAGAAGGCGAGACCAACGCTGTATTCGGCCGAAGTCAGGGTCGTGGTTACAGGAGACCTTTTGAGCACGTGGCTGCTGTCACCATTCCTGCAGTTCCTGTACAACAAACGCTACCTCCACAACAACAGCAGCAACAACAGCAACCTCGAGCTAACTACCAGCAAAGACCTTATCAGCCGAGGCAGGCTCGCTCAGCTAACAGAGTGATTGAGGCTATTCCAATGACATATGCTGCCTTGTTGCCGAGACTGCTAGATTTGAACCTTATTCAATTGAGGACTTTGGCACCACCACCTCCTGGAGAGCTTCCAGCTGGTTACGATGTCAACGCGCGATGCGCTTTTCATTCAGGGGCACCCGGGCACTCAACCGAGAAGTGCAGGGCGCTACATCACAAAGTTCAAGATCTCGTAGATTCCAAGGCAATCAACTTTGCGCCACCACCGAATATCAACTCAAACCCTATACCTCACCATAGAGGGGCAAGGGTTAATGCTATTGAGGGTGATGACAAGTTGAGTTTGGTACTGAGTATTGATGAAGTCAAGACGCCGTTGAAGGTGGTGAAAGAGAGATTGTTGAAGGGTCAAGTATTTCCTGGTTGTTCTCTCGATTGTGAAGACTGTGCAAGTGCTGTGAATGGCTGCGAGAAATTGAAGACGGGCTTGCAAGGATTAATTGATGATGGGTCTCTGCAATTTAGCAAGATTAGTAACGAAGAGGCTGATGATGTGTCAACCATTACTATCTTCTATGACGAAGCTGATATGCCCGTCAGGCAAAGGCCGGTTACCGTTTACACTCCTCAGATTAGTCCTGTGACTATAACTGTACCTGGGCCAGTGCCGTATAATGATGATAGAGCCATTCCGTGGCATTATGGTTCTGATGTCTATGTGGCGGGACAGAAGATGGAGAGTAGACCTGTTGCTGACTCGACTATTGAGAATGTGGGAGGTGTTGGAGGTTTTACTCGAAGTGGCCGTCTATTTGCTCCCCCTGCACTGAGAAGGGATTCCGAGGCCGAAGCTTCATCAAAAGACAAAGGCAAGCAGATTGTGAATGATGAGTCGAATACCCCTGTGGCTGGACAGGGGACTTTTGAAAAAGAGGTAGAGGAATTTATGAAGATCATCAAAAGGAGTGACTATAAGGTGGTTGAGCAACTGAATCAGACGCCTTCAAAGATTTCTATCTTGTCGCTGTTGATGTGCTCTCCCGCGCACCGAGAGGCCTTGCTGAAAGTACTTCAAATGGCGTACGTTCCTCAAGAGATTACGGTCAATCAACTTGAAGCTGTTGTTGGAAGTGTCAATGCTAGCCATGGCTTGGGCTTCACGGACAGAGATCTCACTTTGGAGGGAAGGAATCACAATAAAGCACTGCATATCACGATGGAATGCAGGGGCGCTGTGTTGTCCCATGTTCTTGTGGACACAGGCTCTTCTTTGAACGTGCTCCCGAAGAAGGCGTTGATGAAGCTTGACATTGATGGGGTTATCTTGACACCAAGTGATCTGGTGGTCAAAGCTTTCGATGGTTCAAGAAGATCAGTTTTCGGAGAGGTTGAGTTGCCCGTCAAAATAGGCTCTCAAGTCTTCAAGAGTGTCTTCTATGTCATGGATATCCAGCCTGCGTATAGTTGCTTGTTGGGCAGACCGTGGATACACGCAGCTGGAGCTGTCACCTCAACCCTGCACCAGAAGCTTAAGTATGTGGTGGACGGCCAAGTCATCACCGTTTGCGGGGAAGAAGATATATTTGTCAGTCACCTGTCGACATTCAAATATGTAGAAATGGACGGAGAAATTCACGAGACTTTGTGCCAAGCGTTTGAGGCAGACGTCAGTATTTTGACTCCGGTGAAGAAAAACAACGAAGGCACGTCAATTCATTCCTACCGGGAAGCAAAAGAGGCTGTCCAATCAGGCAATGCCCAGGGCTAGGGCAAGCTACTGGAGGTGGAAAAGAAGGACGGTAAATTCGGCGTAGGATATCAGCCTGGGGGGTCTACTCGGAGTGGTAAGGCCGTTGCATTCACAAGTGCTGGGTTGCTCAACCGTGATCAAATCTGTATGGCAAGTCCAGACGGAGATAGTGACCGAGACTGGGACAACAATTGGATCCGCCCGTGTGCACCCGGCGAGGAGCTAGGAAATTGGTCTGCTGAGGACATTGTTCAAGTCACCTGGCTCTCAAAGTAATTGTTTTGTTTCCTTTTATTAGCATACTGCATTGTCAAATCCAGCATTCTGCCCAAGATGCTTGGATCCATTGTATTGGGCCACCATGTTGTGTATCGCATTGTTGTTTTGCCATGAAATAAGAGGACATTTTCAGACAAACTGTGTTCTCTTTCTTCGTTTTAAACTTTTTCACAAAAAATAATATAAAAATGGCAATGTGTTTTCTTTTTTGCTTTGTGTTAGCGTCTCTTTTCAAAATAAGCAGATTCTGAATAAGCACATCATTTGTGCAGTGCTGATCATCCGGATTCCACGGATAACGTTCCTGCTATGACTATGCATGACTTTGATAATCCAGTCTACCAAGCTGATGAGGGGTTTGAGGAAGACCGTGACCTCCCTGAAGAGTTGGTCAGATTGTTGAAACAAGAGGAACGAGTTATTCAGCCTCATCAAGAAGAGATTGAGACCATCAACATTGGCAGTGAAGATGCAAAGAAAGAGATCAAGATAGGGGCCAATCTGCAGGCCGACGTCAAACAAGAACTGATCAGTATGCTGAGAGAGTATGTAGATATCTTCGCTTGGTCATATCAAGATATGCCAGGATTGGATACCGACATCGTGATGCATAAGCTACCCCTGAGAGAAGACTGTCCTCCTGTGAAGCAAAAGTTGAGAAGAACTCGCCCGGACATGGCGATGAAGATCAAAGAGGAGGTGCAGAAACAGTGGGATGCCGGGTTCCTTGCCGTGACTAGCTACCCGCCTTGGGTAGCTAACATCGTACCAGTACCTAAGAAGGACGGCAAGGTCCGAATGTGCGTTGACTATAGAGATTTGAACAGAGCAAGCCCGAAGGATGATTTTCCGTTGCCACACATCGACGTGTTGGTCGACAATACTGCTCAATTCTCAGTGTTCTCCTTCATGGATGGATTCTCCGGTTATAATCAGATAAAAATGGCGCCGGAGGACATGGAGAAGACAACGTTCATTACCCCGTGGGGAACATTCTGCTATAAGGTCATGCCCTTTGGTCTGAAGAATGCAGGGGCAACTTATCAGCGGGCAATGGTCACATTGTTCCATGACATGATCCACAAGGAGATCGAATGTTATGTGGATGATATGATTGCAAAGTCCAAAGACGAAGAGGAGCATTTGGTTAATTTGAAGAAGCTGTTTGATAGATTGATCAAGTACAAGCTGAGGTTGAATCCGAGCAAGTGCACCTTCGGGGTGCGTTCCGGAAAGTTGCTGGGTTTCATTGTAAGTCAAAGGGGAATTGAGGTAGACCCTGCTAAAGTGAAAGCTATTCAAGATATGCCTGCACCAAAGACAGAAAAAGAAGTGCGTGGGTTCTTAGGTAGATTGAACTACATTTCTCGGTTCATATCTCACCTAACTGCCACGTGCGAACCGATATTCAAACTGCTAAGAAAAGAGCAGACGGTCAGGTGGAATGATGATTGCCAAAGAGCTTTCGACAAAATAAAGGAATATTTGCAGGAACCTCCAATTCTGATGCCACCGGTGGAGGGGAGACCATTAATCATGTACTTGACCGTGCTAGAAGGGTCGATGGGGTGTGTGCTCGGCCAACATGACGAGTCTGGTCGAAAAGAGTACGCCATTTATTACCTTAGCAAAAAGTTTACCGACTGTGAATCCCGATACTCACTGCTCGAGAAAACTTGCTGCGCTTTGGTATGGGCTGCTCGCCGACTGAGGCAGTACATGTTGACCCATACTACACTTCTTATTTCCAAGATGGACCCCGTCAAGTACATCTTTGAGAAACCAGCATTGACCGGAAGGGTTGCTAGGTGGCAGATGATTTTAACTGAATACGACATCCAGTACACTTCTCAGAAAGCCATCAAAGGAAGTGTATTGTCGGATTACCTTGCTCAGCAACCTCTTGAGGATGACTATCAGCCGATGAGATTTGATTTCCCTGATGAGGACATCATGTACCTCAAAACAAACGATTATGAGGAACCACTTCCGGAGGAGGGGCCTGACCCTGAATCCAAATGGAAGTTGATGTTTGATGGGGCTGTCAATATCAATGGTCGTGGAGTTGGTGCCGTACTCATTACTCCTGAAGGTGTTCACTTACCCTTCGCTGCCAGAATTACTTTTGGCTGCACCAACAATGAAGCGGAATACGAGGCGTGTATAATGGGAATAGAGGAGGCAATTGATCTTCGGATTAAGAACCTCGACATATTCGGAGATTCAGCCCTCGTCATTAACCAAATTACCGGCAAGTGGTATACACATCAAGAGCATCTAGTTCCGTACAGGGATTATGCTAGAAAACTGTTGACATTCTTCACAACAGTTGAACTCAAATACATACCACGCGACGAAAATCAATTTGCCGATGCTTTGGCCACTCTCTCTTCGTCGATTAAAGTCATGTGTTGGAACTTTGTACCCAGAATTGACATCTCCAGGCTCGACTCTCCAGCTTATGCTTTCTCTGTAGACGCCGTGTCTGACGAGAAACCTTGGTATTTCGACATCAAGTTATTCCTGGAGAAGCAAGAGTACCCAACAGGGGCGTCTTCTAAAGACAAAAAGACCTTGAGACGACTTGCTGCTAGTTTCTTCTTAAACACAGACGGGGTTTTGTACAAGAGGAATTTCGACATGGTTTTGCTCAGATGCGTGGATAGACACGAAGCAAGCCTGTTGATGCAGGAAGTCCATGAAGGATCTTTTGGTACCCATGCAGGAGGGCATGCTATGGCAAAGAAACTACTGAGATCAGGGTATTACTGGATGACAATGGATGCAGACTGTTGTTCATTCGCCCGAAAGTGCCACAAGTGCCAAATATATGCAGATAAAGTGCATGTTCCTCCTAACCCGCTCAACGTCATGTCATCTCCTTGGCCTTTCTCTATGTGGGGCATTGACATGATCGGGAAGATTGAGCCAACTGCTTCAAACGGTCATCGCTTCATTCTGGTCGCGATTGATTACTTTACCAAATGGGTAGAAGCAGCGTCTTATGCCAATGTCACTCGTCAAGTGGTGGCAAGATTTCTGAAAAGAGATATCATATGCAGATATGGAGTGCCCGAAAGGATCATTACTGATAATGGTTCTAATCTCAACAACAAGATGATGGCAGACTTATGTCGGGACTTCAAAATACAGCATCACAATTCTTCTCCTTACCGACCAAAGATGAATGGTGCGGTAGAGGCAGCTAACAAGAATATCAAGAAGATTGTGCAGAAAATGGTTGTCACCTACAAGGATTGGCATGAGATGTTACCGTTTGCTTTGCATGGGTACCGAACGTCGGTCAGGACGTCGACAGGGGCAACTCCCTTCTCTCTAGTGTATGGCATGGAAGCAGTCCTGCCTGTTGAAGTAGAGATTCCTTCACTGCGTGTGATGCTGGACGTCAAACTGGATGAGGCTGAATGGGTGCGTGCTCGTTACAATCAGCTATGTCTAATTGAGGAAAAGAGATTAGCGGCTATCTGTCATGGTCAACTTTATCAGAGGAGAATGAAGCGGGCATTTGATCAACGAGTACGTACTCGAGAGTATCAAGTGGGAGAGCTTGTATTGAAGAGGATCGTTCCTCCCGGTTCAGATAACAGGGGCAAGTGGACCCCGAACTACGAAGGACCATTCATAGTGAAGAAAGTATTCTCAGGAGGAGCACTGATGCTCACCACTATGGATGGAGAAGACTTCCCATCTCCTGTTAACTCGGACGCAGTTAAAAAATACTTCGCATAAAGAGACCCGCTGGACACAAAAACAGAATGTAAGTCCAGGCAAGAAAAGGGCATCCCGGCGAGCTAAAAACAGAATAAAAAGCTCGGGCAAAAATTAGGGAAATAAAAATAAAAAAAATGTGTACACCCGCTGAGTTGAAAAGCCGCATTGGACAGCTCAGGCAAAAAAAAGGGTATCCCGGTGGATTGAAAACCCGAGAGGGCGATCCACGCAAAATAAGGGAACAAGCGAACAACTGCGATCCGAGTCATCTGAACCACGTCATCGTTTTGTACAGTTTGACAATATCGGAAGGATAGGAAACAGTCCCCTCGTCCTCTCAGAAAGCCGAAACAGAATGGAGAGTCTTGAAGACATGCAGGTCATAGCAGAAATGGAATTCCTTGGAATGCCGTGTACATTGCCATTAGGATAGTTTCTTTTCTCAATTTTTATAGTGGCTACCTCTTTCCCGGTGGTTGCTTCCTGATGTAAATCTTTGCCTATTCAGAGGCCATTCAATAAAAATAATATTCAGTCAAAAAGCTGTGTGTGTTTATTTTTGTTTGCAAAATGTCCTGAATTTTTCGGCAAAAATAGCATTGCATCCAAACATGGTGATAATTTTGAAATGAAAACTGACATGCAGGGAAACTGTAACCCTCTTTGAGCGACGGGTGACGATGGATGAACCGATCATTCCATGCAAGTCCCTGGGGCACGCGTGTGTGTTCTGTTGTTGCAGGTTGCAGGTTGGCGTCACATCCTCTCAAGCGATTTAATACTCCCCAGCAGAGTACTTCCCCAGCAGAGTACTTCCCCAGTAGAGTATCTCCCCAAGCAGAGATTCCCTCTCCCAGCAGGTATCTGAAGCCTGGCATCTCCAGCAGAGATTTTCCTCCAAGCAAGCCTTGGCAGCAGCCCAAGCAAGCTTTTCTTCCCCAGTGCAGTAGTAGTCCATTCTTCCCCAGCGGAGTATATCCCAGCAGGTGCCCGAAGGCCTAACATCATCAGAGATAGAATTAGTAGTCCATTATCCCCATCAGAGTATGCCTATCAGGTACCTGAAAGCCTGATATCCCCTCAGAGTCTTGAGTTATCAGATGCTCTCTCCAATCAGAGTATTTGCCCAAGAAGCTTCTCCCGCCAAGTCTGAAGATGTTCCTGTCCCCACAGCGTTCATATTCGATTATCACTGCCGGTAATGAAATATTCCCCAATAAAGTCGCCGTACTTTGGGTATTTGATGATACAGCCAGGTATTCATCACCTCAGTCAGAATGCGTGTCCAGACCTCGTAACTCGTATTCCCCTGCAGAGTCGTATCTCTTATTGCCGATCAGGCATTCGTCTGTTGCTCGTCCGCAATTTTCAATACTCGTATGTGTTATCTCTAAGCAGAGTTATCCCAGCGGTAATGTATCATGTTTTAGGGCTGCTCGTCTGCATCTTTCAGCACTCGTTCGTGTTAGTGGTATTGCTCGTCTGCTTTTCCCCAGTAGAGTCTGTATCTACTAGCACTCGTCTGTGCCCGCATCTTTATTTGATGCTCATCCTCTTTCAGCACTCGTCCGTGCCTTTTCCCCAGCAGTTTCCTCTTTATTTGAGGTACTCTCCAGCAATCTTCTGTGCTAGCATCTTTGTGTGATGACCATTCGCAGCTCTCGGCACTCGTCCGTGCTTGTTAGTCTTTGAAGTTTTCTCTCCCCAGCGAAGTTGCCTGTACTCGTTGGTGCGCGTATCTTCATTTGGTGCTCGTCCGCATCCCAGCAGCACTCGCCCGTGCATGTCGTTCCTCTTTATTTGAGGCATATCCCCCAGTAATCGTCCGTGCTCGCATCTTTATTTGATGCTCGACCGCATCTTTTAGCACTCGTATGTGCTTGTTACTCTTTTGAAGGTTGCTCGGCGCCCGTCCGTGCCTGTTGCTCATCTGTTGCTCGTCCGCAACTCCTCAGCACTCGTCTGTGTTTGATCGTATCAATTGTTGATTGCTCGTCTGCAAATTCCAGCATTCGTCTGTGCTTGGAGATGTCCCCAGCATCGTCCGCAACCTCCCAGCACTCGTCTGTGTTCGGTATGGGATCCTTCGCTGCACTCGTCTGTGCCTTGATATGTATTCTCCGCTGTTGCTCGTCTGCAACGACCCAGCACTCGTCTGTGTTTGGTTAAAGCTCGTCTGCTTTTATTCCCCAAAAGTCGTTTGTGTTTCGAAGCTCGTCTGCTTTGCCTGGATACTCGTCTGTATCATCCTCGGCACTCGTCTGTGCTAGCTTGCACCTGAATGTGAAGATATCTCTGTGACTACTTCAAATGCTCGTCTGTGTTTGAACCTCTGGTATTCGTCTATACCAGTGGCTGATACTCGTCTGTATCATCGCCTGAAACGCTCGTCTGCGTTTCTCAGATCATCGTCTGATACTCGTCTGTATCATTGACTTATGACACTCGTCTGTGTTGTCTCGATGATCGTCCAATACTCGTCTGTATTGAAGAGGTTTCGAATCCTGACAGTGGGAATTAAATGTCGAAATGATTACCGGTCCTGGCGTAACAGGTAAGTCCGAAGGAGGCTCGTCTGTCTCAAGCACCAATTATGGTTGCTGCACCTGGCGTAACAGGTTCGCTCAGAAGACTCGTCTGTCTTGTACCATATATCAGCGGATAATATATGAAGAAGGTTCGTCTACCTTGATTGCATGTCTATCCCACAGACTTATATGCATTCCCGGAGCCTGCGTAAGGGTTATCCGAAGAAGACTCGTCCGTCTTATTCCACTTATCTGCGTAAGGATTAGTGAAGGAGATTCGTCTATCTCAGGCTATTTTGAAGATCCTAAAGGGCCCGTCCGCTCTCTGCACCTGGCGTCACAGGTCATTCAAAGACTCGTCTGTCTCAGATTGTTGTATTGCAGTATTTTGAGGACTCGTATGTCCAGCTCCTGGCGTCACAGGATTGTTTGAAGACTCGTCTGTCAACATGTTCTTATTCCAGATATCAGTTTCAGCTTGGAAGAAGCTCGTCCGTTTCTTTCTCCCCTGCAGTCCCCAGAGCGTCATCTGGTCAGGTTTATTTCCCAGTGTTGCATTCTTCGTCAGAGTGCAAATTTCTGGTCTTCTTGGTATTCAATCACAGTTTATCTCGAATGTCCGATAGTCCGTACTATCGTTCCTTTTCAGATTAACTGATGATTGAATAGGGGCAGCTGTAACACCCCAAATTTGCCCTCTTCATTTTAAGCATCATATCGCATCATAGTCATCATAACATATCATATATCTTTAGCATTTTGGCATAGAAAAATGAGGCATAACACTCACATGTTCTAGCATAAGGCATATGACCAACCATCTGGAAGGTTTGAAGCACCGCAAGTAAAAAAATCGAGAGCATGGTGACCAGGCAAAAATTTCACAGGATCACTCTGCACAAGCTCTGTATCATGTTCAAAGCTTAAAAAGAATGAAAGGATCAAAATCAGCTTGAAACGGCGGGCGCCGGCATCATTTTTGAAGTTTCCCACCAAAAGGGGGGAAATTCAAATTTTGCATGCGTTAACCGGTTAACGCATATGGTTAACCGGTTAACAGCTGCGAAATTTGAATTTCCAGCAGCAAATTTCAGCATGTGGTTTTGGCTCCATTTTCCAATTTTCTGATTTTTATTCATTTGAATTGCATTTGAATTTGAGAAGGATCTAGAGCATGTATCCAAACCTCTTTCCAACCCTAAATCCAAATCACATTACCAAGCCATATTTTTTGGATCCCAAACCAAAATTTTGGGCCCCAACCCTAAACCATATATATTCCATTTCCCTCCAAACCAAAGGGAGCTCTCTCTCATTTTCACTCTCATTTCTGAATTTTCATTGCTCTCACTCACAATTCTCTCACTTTTCTCTCCCAATTTTCCAAATTACTCAAAGTTCCTCTTTGAAGATTACATAACCTTGCATTGAGGTGTGTAGATCTTGGAACTAGACCTCCATCCATAGCTTCATTGCATCTTTTTGCTGGTTTAGTTGAAGATTCAGATCTGGTTTGAGATCTAGAAGTGCTTTTGGATCCAAAATTCTGCATCAAGAGCTTGATCTTGCATTTATTTTGCATGGAGTGTGGAGCTTAGCATCGGATCTTCAAAGTTTTGCGCGAGATCTATCATTTTCAGCATAATCAACAATTACCAAAGCATACCTCCGCTTTGTAGGTTGGTTAATTCCAGATCTAACTCTGTTTTTAGCTTATTTGCATTGCTTGTGCTTTAGATCCACCATGTGTTTGTGTAATTGATTGTGTTGCTTGATTTGATTGGTTGATTGGTATCCGGATCCGATTGTTATTGTTCATGAGCATAATGTTATGGATTGATGTGCATTGATCTATTTTTCCATGTGTAATTGAGTGCTGGTCTGGTGCAGCTTATTTGAATAAGTTGTTTTTGAGCTGCTGTTTTCTGCAGGTTTTTGCTGCTGTTTTTACAGTGTTAACCGGTTAACGCATATGGTTAACCGGTTAACGCCCTGTTTTTCTGCGTGTTTTGTGCAGGTTTTGACTGGTTAACCGGTTAACGCATATGGTTAACCGGTTAACACTGAGGCAGAATGGTTTTTTAGGGCTGTTTTGAGTTTGTTTGATCCCTTTGCTTGTTCTAATTGCCATGAATCATTGTATGATCATTGGACATGATGTTTAGGGTGATTTGCTTGCTGGTTGAAGTATGCTCTCATGTTTCCGACGCATAAGTCGTGTGTTTGCTATGCTTGGCATGATGATTGATTTTCATTTTCAAGAACCTTTGAGCATGTTTAATTCCATGTTTGTGGTGATTGATTTGCTGGATTTTGCTAACATTTCAGGGGCTCATGGTAAGAGAAGTGTGGATGTTTACCCACATTTCAACTTTTTCATCTTTCCTCTTTAGTTATTTGAACTAACCCTTTGTTGTTGGGCTTAGGCCTTTCTCATCCCTTCTTCTATCCTCTTCTTCCTCCTTCATTAGGATAGTAGACCTCACAAACCTAGGACCATCCATGCATGTTAACACTTAGGATTATTTTAGTTCCCCTTTAGAATTTTACCTTTATGATCCTTTTTGGTTCTTCTTCTCTTCTCATCTCAAAAACTCTAAAAAAAAAAAAACACTTTAATAAATGTGAAGCGATACATTGATCCATAGCCTTATTCCATGAGGTATGCTTGTAGTCTTCCCATCTTGGGATAGTACATTTTTATCTTGTGACGCACAAGTCTGATCAAGGTATCTTCTTCATAAAAGAAAAGTCTAAAAAACACTTCTTCATGTAAATAATCAAAACACTTAATAATTAAACAAGTTAGTGAGCCTAGGCCCTAATCGTTGGGTTCGAGTTTTGGGGATCTTCTCCTTACTTGAGTGTGCTTGTTCTATTATTCCATCTTGGAATGTAGCAACAAGTGCACATTCCATTGATGAGAGCTTGAGTTCACTTCCTTGTGACACACTCATAAAAGCTTCTAAAAAACACCAAACAAACAATAAGCGTCTTTCCTTCGGGAATTCTTTTCTCATCTCCTTCGCTCCGTCCGCGAACTTGCTCCTACTTGTCATATTGCAAGACGGTTACGCACTCGTCGTCCGAGCCTGCAACACCTGAGCAATGACATAGGCAGTTCAAGCCTTAATTCACAAGCAATTTCCTTTTAGTACCCCTAGTTAGGGGAACTACGGCGTCTCTGATCCTCATTATCCCGATGAGGTACATAGGCAGCGGGGTAGGGCCCGTTCGAGCACAATCTTTATTTTCCCTACATTTTTCCCTTTGTTTCTTATTTCATTTCTTTTCTCAGTTTATTTTCCAGTCCATTTCTTTTCTTTTGCTGCAGCTTTCATACCCTCACCCTTTGAAACGGTTTCTTTTGCAAGCGTGGATCCCGTCGGGTACGGCGGACGATCTGGGTGCTAATACCTTCCCAGGTCGTAACCGACTCCCGAGCCCAGTCTCTTTGGTTCGCAGGACCCGTGTCCTTCCTTTCTTTTCTTTTGGTTTGTGCAGCATTACCATTCCCTTTCTTCGGGATAAAAATGCCTGGCTGGCGACTCTATTCTTCTTTCCGCGCCACTTTCGCGTTTGTACCAGGATGGAAATCCTCGGGAGCGACACTCGCATTCCTCCGTCCATTCAAAAGTAGCCTCTTTGCGGAGGAGCTTGTAAAAGGGGAGAGCGTGTTGAGCGGATTTTGCTATAAACCGAGCGAGGGAAGTGAGGACCCCGTTTAGTGATTGTATGGATTTTTTAGAATTAGGAGTTGGAAGTTCCGCGAATGCCCGACATTTGTCGGGATTGGCCTCGATGCCTCGTTCGGTCAGATAGAATCCAAGGAACTTCCCTGCTCGGACCCCAAATGTGCACTTCTCGGGATTGAAACGCATTTTGCATTTCTGTGCCTGATTAACACTTTTCGTAAGTGGGACGCGTGGTCCGTTTCTTGTTGAGATTTGACGATCATGTCGTCCATATATACTTCGAGCATGTCTCCGATTTCTGCCCGGAATACTTTAGTCATCATGCGCTGATATGTCGCGCCTGCGTTTTTTAGACCAAAGGGCATAACGTTATAATAATAGTTGCTCGATTCGGTCATGAAGGCCGTGTATTTTTTGTCGGACACGGCCATGGGTATTTGATTATACCCTGAGTAGGCGTCCATGAAGGACAATAGTTTGAAGCCGGACGAATTGTCGACCAATTTATTAATGTTAGGTAAAGGGTATGCGTCTTTCGGTCACGCCCGGTTGTGATCAGTATAATCAACACACATCCTCCACTTTCCATTAGATTTCTTGACAAGTACGACATTTGAGAGCCAGGTTGTGTACCTGGCTTCGATTACAAATTTTGCCTCTAGGAGGTCTTTAACAGCAGATTCAGCTGCCTCAGTTTTTTCGGTCGACTGCTTCCTCCTGCGCTGGGCAACCGCTTTGTGTGTTGGGTCGATGGAGAGGTGATGGCAGGCTGTCTCGGGGTCGAGTCCTGGCATCTCTGCAGCGCTCCAGACGAATAGATCCGCGTTGCCTTTGAGGAAAGCTTCCAACTATCGTTTTGCCAAGTCGGGCATATGTGCTCCGACCTTAACGCACCGGGTCGGGTCATCCCCTAGAGGAATTAGCTCGAACTCTCTGTCTGGGACTGGCCGGGATAGTGAATCGGTTGGTTTTTGAATGCCCTCGTTGTCGTCTGAAAATCTGCAGTCCAGATCAATCGAGTCTACCTGAGGAAAGGTCCTGGATGTTTGTGGAGTATCTGGTGAAGTCAACACTGAAGGGTTTGGTTGGTAGGATATTGAGCTAAGACCTTTAGAAGCCGCTTCGAAACACCGCAGAGCAACATTGACGTCCCCGTGCAGTGTAGCAACCTTGCCCGAAGTAGTATAGTATTTCATTTTAAGGTGGACAGTGGATAGAACATCGATCAACTTGGCTAGTGTTGATCGTCCCAGAATACACTGGTATAGCGACAGGCAATCCACGACTAGGAACTGGACTCAGACCGTCCTGGCTGTTTCGGCTGCTCCGAAGGTGACAAACAGATCGACGTAGCCCCATGGTCGAGAGACCGCCCCGTTGAAACCTTACAAGTCCGACCCGACGTATGGAGTCAGGTGTGTTTCGTTTAACTGGAGTGTTGAAAACAACTGGGAGTATATAATGTCGCAGGAGCTGCCTTGGTCCACCAAGATTCTTCTCACATCAAAATTCGCCATTCGCGCTCGGATGAGTAGCGGGATGCTGGCGTTTGGCGCCCCTCCCAAGAGTTCTTCTCGGTAAAAGGCAAGGGGTACCGAGCCTTCTCTTGGTGGGTTCAGGGTTGCGTTCTGCGCAGGGCCCTTCGCAATCAACTTGTCGAATTTTCGCTTTACGGATCCGACCGTGATTTTGTCGAACCCTCCCCCTGAGATGACCATCGCGGATGGAAAGGTTTCCCATGGGCTATGGGAGGAAAGGTACCCCGGGCTCCCAGTGTGATCGGGTAGGAAGAAATCTTTCGGGCGATAGATGCTCAGGGCAACTTGCATGTTTGCATCTGCAGGAACGAGTACAGCCTCCTCGATCTTTTGAGTCTCCTGTGCTTCTTGTCGAGGAGTGTCCCTGGATTTGGTGAATTATTTAAGGTGTCCGTCCTTGATAAGAATTTCGATTGCGTCCTTGAGATGGATGAAGTCTTCTGTATTGTGGCCATGACTTTTGTGGAATCTGCAATATTTTGTTTTGTCCGTGCCCGGTTTGCTAGGTTGCTGCTTCGGAAAACGTACCCCTGCTTACCTGAATTCTGAGTTGGCACATTCAGACAAGATTTTCTCCCTGGAAGCCAGGAGTGGACTATATTCATGAAATCGGCCGACGGGTCCTCTGTGCTCCCGCGGTTCACGGGATCGGTCATCCTTTCTTTTGTCTCCTCCCCGACGAGATGTCGAGGGTTCATCGACTCGGTGGGGCTTCGTATCCTCGCGACGTCGAGCGTCTCGTACGGAGCTGGCTGCCTGCTTTTCCTCATACTGGATATAAGCTTGGGCTTTCAGCAAGAATGCATCAAGGGTGGTAGGGGTCTCGATGCCGACTGCCCGGTGAAAATCTGTTGACGGGCGCAGTCCTCGTTCCAACAAATACTTCTTCATATTGTCGGTTGTGAACACCTGGACTGCCTCTTTGTTGAACCTTTCGATGTAAGTTCGCAAAGGCTCGTCTTTTCCTTGGATGATCGCTTCGAGCGAAGCCTCTGTCTTTGGGTGCTGCCTTGAGGCGGTGAAGTGCCTGGAAAACGTGCGTCCAAGTTGTTTCCAGGAAGTGATGGATTCAGCTTCGAGGCTTTTATACCACGTCATCGCTCCTTTCCTCAGTGTTGTAGGAAAGAGGCAACATTTGATCGCTCCTCGTACTCCTTGGTAGTCGAGCAGCGCATCGATATTCTCGATATGCTCGTCCGGATCTGTGGTTCCGTCATACGACCCTAGCGGTGGGGGTTTCTCTAAACCTCTTGGAAGTTTAGCCGCCATGATTTCCGACGAGAGGGGGCCTCGAGCGTCCTCGTCATCGCTGGAGTTGAACGAAGGGGATCTGGGAGCGCGCTTATTCGTTCGCCGGGGAGATGCAGATCTTGATCTGCTCCTTCTTGACTTTCTTGGAGGGGAAGACCGCGGAGGAGACTGGCGAGGTCGTTTGTCGCCAGTAGATTCGTCGATGTGTCCCTTCCTCTTTCTCTTGGGAGGAGAGGGACTGCGCCTTCTCTGGTGTCTCGCGGGAGACTGGGGTCGACAGTAATTGTCCTTGAGACGGGCAATTTTCTCGCCATGGGCGAGGAGCAGCAGATTTGTCTGATTCAGGATTTTGGCCAGTGCGGCGAAGTCAGATCCTAAAGGAGAAGAGGGAAAGAGGACTTCCGGGAGACTCTCCAGAGGTTGATCGCGGTCGGGAGAAGGCGAGGCCGTCTTCTCGTCTGGGTGATCTTGCACGGTTTCTTCGTGCGGAGGATGGTGAATGTTGCTCTCACGTTGCGTAAGGATCATGCCGTCATTTGATCGGTTATCTGGATTGTCTCGAGCAGCCATGGATCTTGGTAAAAACTTTGGTTCTTTGAAGACATTGAGAGAGAAGAACGGGGAAATCAGGTTCCCACAGACGGCGCCACCTGATCGTACCTGGAGATCAGGATCCGATACGGATGGCTTCGAGCGTTGTTGAAAGACGGTTGATGAGGAGAGGAGGGGGGTGTACCTGCAAGGTACTCCGATGCTGAAGTAAGACACTGAGCAAAGAGTGAGCAAGTACAAGAATTCAGGTTAGAGAATTGAATACCTGACCCTCTCAAATGAGAGGATTTATATAATGGGCCAAGTGGAAGATTATTGGTCCACACCGTTGGGCACGGATCACGGAATCCGTAAAGATAGGTAACGGCCAGAACTAGTCGTTGGAAGACTTCGTCTTGGTCGGTACAACTTTGGTCGGCAGAGACCATGATTCTCAATATTGCTCGACGTCGAGTGTTCCGTGGAGCTGGTTTGCCTGGCCCAATTATGGGAATTGGGCCTGCCCAGAACATTACTCTTCCCCCGATTGAAAGTAATATACCAAACCATGAAGATAATTTAGCTCTGAAGCACGCCAAAATAGGTTTCCAAAAATTAAGCCTACGGTGATTTCCGCAAACAACCAATCCAAGGAATTTGAAAGGGATATTTCTTGTTCTGCATTGTAGAAAAACCGATGTAGCCTGCAAAAACTCAGCATCTAAACCAATTCCAAATAGGCTACTTTTTGCAAAGTTAATTGTCAAACTGGATGCCAACTCAAATCCACAAAGAATAGACTTGATAGCCCAAAGATTAGAGTGTTAACCGTCACAAATTAACAACATATCATCGACAAATTGGAGCACACTGTAACACGGTGGGAGAACTGACTTTAGTTATGTTGCGGATAGCAAGAGTCGCCACCGACTTTTATTTTATCCAAAGGAAAGGCATAAAAGAACAGGAAAGACCTTTTAAAAGATTTTTGGGTCCGGGGGGTAGGTTATGTAAAGGGAAGGTGTTAGCACCCTTTACATCCATGGTTATCCATGGGCTCTTAGTTACTTAGCTCACTTTAAATTGTTTTGAGAAGTGTAGTGTGTGATTAAAAATTTTCTTAAGTACTTTATAATGACCCTTGTACGGATATATATAAAGACTTTGTTTTGAAAATTGTTTAAAATGTAAAGTGTAATGAAGTAATTTGATGAAAAAAGTGAGCAAGTACTTAAGAGGAACCTACCCTAAGTTAAATCTTTACTGTTCTTAAATGTTCTTTCAATGGTAAGACTATCCCTATTATTAAGGAATAGGTAGTCATTACCTTGGATGTTAAGGGACAAACGTAGGGTCATCGTATGGTCATAGAAAGCAACTTTGAGGGGTGTCTTTAGCAATTCGTAGGGACTATCATCATTTATTCGAAGGGACAAGATCATTATTCTGTAGGCAACCTCGAAGGGACTTGATCTTTTAAACTGTAGGGACTTGATGATTTTTATGAAGGGACTTTGCTTAAGACATCCCTATATTCGAGGGACTTGACCATTTAAAGAAAGCAACCAAGAGGAATACCCTAGGAAGTACAGATGGCGATCAAAGATCGACTTACGTGTGTGAGTGTTATTTTTCAGATATTTGTCTTGAATTTAATTTTCTAAGTTCAATTATTTACAGTTAGTTTTTTGCATTCCCTAAATTACTAACCACGCAGTTAAATATTTACAAAGAAAATAAAGACGGAAAAATAAATCTACAAATTATTACAAGGCTTTGGCAGATACATAATAGTCGGATAAGAATAAATTATAAAGCAAGAATAATAGATATAATAAAATAATAAATAAGCAATAATAATAATAATGAAGCAAAAATAATAAAGCAATATTAACAATAAAGCAATAATAATAATAATAATAATAAAATTATAATAATAATAAAGTTAAAATAAATTAAAGAAATAACAATTAAACATTTAATTAAAAAAGAAAAATTTTAGGTTAGACAAGTTAGATTTTTTAGAAGTTATTAGAATTAATGAAAAAAAGGAATTAAGTTTAGAGAAAAACAATTAAAGATTATTGAGAAAACTTTTAACTATTTACACTATATGATTATTACTATTATAATAAAATACTATTAATATATAAAATATTATTGACAAAATGTTATTGAGAAATTTTTTAGAAAAAAAAAAAATTAATTTAATATGTACAAAATAATAAAAGAGTTAGTATTCACAAAATAATGATTTATTGTTATAAATAAGTAATAAAATAAGTTTATAAATATAATTAGCGTTTATTTACACAAAATATAAATATTATGGAAAAATATTAAATGAGTAATTCATTGGTTTTCACGCCCTACATTACTAAACCACGCAGTTAATATAGGATCAATGGTAGAAATTTAAATGGCAGAAAAATAAAATGGCAGAAAATAAATGGCAGAAAAATAAAATGGCAGAAAAATAAAATGGCAGAAAATAAATGGCTAACTATTACAACGCTTTGGGACAGTTACATCATTATAAGGCGAAAAATAAAAGTAAACCCAAAAATATTACAGATGAGAAATAGGTTTGTTAAGGCTTGAGAAAATGTTTATGGTTTAGAGGAAATAACACGGTTAAAGTTTGTTAAGGTTTGAAATTTAGAGTTTGTGGCGAAGTTATCAAGGTTTATGAAAAAATCAGGGTAGTTAGTTATGATAAACCTAATTAATTAAATAAAAGAAATAAATAAGAACGATGTTGCTAACGCAAGAATTACGATCATCGCAACTAGATCGGATCAACACTAGTGTCACACTTCATACACACAAATGTGCGAACAATGTATCGACACGATCCGATCCGAACAATTTAATCCAAATATATATATATATATATATATATATATATATATATATATATATATATATATATATATATATATATATATATATATATATATATATATATAACTTGTACAAACAGAACATAGAAACAAGACAACAATGATAACTTCAACCAAACACTTATATTTGAAACATCACTTGTTATCAATAACAAGACTACCGCTCCCAGTATTGTTGTTTTTACCTATTCGATTTCTCTTATTGACGAGAATCATTCTAACTGAGACAACAAAGAGAAACAATAAAACAAGAGTTAGATTCATACATATATATATATATATATAAGAAAACAGTATAGAAACAATTAAAGCACATAGTATATAGAAACAATAAAACAAACCCTGTATCATATACAATATATATATGTTTATGTAAGTTCTTTGAACCAAATAATAAACAAAAGCCAGTATATCACCCGTATCAAGTAGGCGCCGCTTCTAATACTCTCTTTTTTTTTCGGTCCTCTCTCGGTTCCTTAATAGTAAGTATATATAGGGGGCTAATTAGGGTTAATATAAATGGGCCTAAACATTTATTTTGGAACCCAATAAAATATTAATATAAATAATTAAATAAAGTTTAATAAAAATAGTTAAAATTAAAATTAAAACTAATTAACCTATTTATTTATTCTAGACCCAATATAAAAATAAATAGACTCAAAAAAATAAAAGTTGGGCACCAAAATGCTCGAAAAAATAAAATGAACACGTCAAAATAATCAGCGCGAAATAAATGACTCGGAAAAATACAGCGTTTGGTCGGATTTTGAAATAAAAATTATGACCGTTTAAACTGCTCAGACTGATCAACATATGACCAAAAATAGTCGTAAAAATATTTTTAGCATGTCAAATTAAACCACGTGAACCGCAGATTAATGTTACCGACATTTGCAAACTTAAACTTGACATTTTTTCGTCGACTAATTTTAGACATAGTTTAATTTGACCAGTCTGTTTGTAAATTCCGAGAAATTATTCCGGCTAATATTAAGACAGAAAAAAAAATGTTATGCTATGGTGATGATGCAAATGAATGTGAAACAAAAAAAAATTGGTTAGAGTTAAAATAGAGGGCAAATTTTGGGGTGCAACAGCTGCCCCTGTTCAATTTTCTGAAACCTGAGGGGTTAGATTGGTATATTTGCCAGTCGTAACCTGGAAGGTTGAAGGGGATTGAACACAAAAGCCCAAAAATTTGCACTCACCAGTGCATAGAGTGATATTGATGGTTGGTTGAATATGATTGAGTGGGCTTAAAGATGCCACTAGGGGAAAGTTCTTCAGATATATTTCTTGGAAGATAAAGCAGTCCAAAATATGGAGGTATAATGAAAGCTGTCAGGAGTCTGGAGCAGTCCTGAGGTATTAATGATATGCGTTCAGGATATTGGAGTAATACTGATGTAACAGCATGTCTTCATGAGGATAGAGCAATCAATAATGATGACCCTAAAGCAGTCTTGAAGTAATGATTTCAGGAGGATAGAACCAAATGATAACTCTAAAGCAGTCTTGAAGTAGTAATATGATTTCAGGAGGATAGAGCAATCAATAGCTCTAAAGCAGTCTTGAAGTAATGATTTCAGGAGGATAGAGCCATCAATAATGATAACTCTAAAGCAGTCTTGAAGTAGTAATGTGATTTCAGGAGGATAGAGCAATCAATAACTCTAAAGCAGTCTTAAAGTCACGAGAATTTATCAGGAGGATAAAGTAACCCTGAGGTGACAATAAAGCAGTCCTAAAGTAATAAGAAGCTTATCAGGAGGATAAAGTAACCCTGAGGTTACGATAAAGCAGTCCCAAAGTAATAAGAAGCTTATCAGGAGGATAAAGTAACTCTGAGGTTACGATAAAGCAGTCCCAAAGTAATAAGAAGCTTATCAGGAGGATAAAGTAACCCTGAGGTTACGATAAAGCAGTCCCGAAGATCATAAGAAGCTTATCAGGAGGATAAAGTAACTCTGAGGTTACGATAAAGCAGTCCCAAAGTAATAAGAAGCTTATCAGGAGGATAAAGTAACCCTGAGGTTACGATAAAGCAGTCCCGAAGATCATAAGTTTGTTTGTTGGATAATTAACCTGAAAACAAGGTAGCATTCTGTATAATAACATTAGTTTATGCTTTATGTATGCATGTATAACATGATGTGCTCAAGTAATGTACTATATGTTTATGGATATATGTGTTATGGTATGATGTAAATGATGTATGTATGATATGATACTTCCGGAAGCGTCTGGATACCTTTGTATAACAACTGCTGGCCAGGGAAAATAAATCCTGATTCGTTGTTTGAAGAATATATAACCCTCTGTCTGCTGGGGGTAACAGGGTATAGATAACTTCCCGTATGATGGGGATAGTAAGGATAGATATCACCTCCCGTCTTCGTTCGTCGTACTCTTATTGGAAAGTAAATTCCCGAATATCCGTATGAGGATAAAAGAGATGGATATAAATTCCAAGGGAGACATGACTTTATGAAGATGGATTTGTCCTACTGAGAGTTTTGTAACTGTCTTGTAGAGATGAACCGGCGAAGCTTCGTTGAAATCCTTCCCTCGTTCGTCCTTAGTAAATACTATTACTGCATTTTCATGCATTTCTGGTAAACATCAATCATATTAAGCACGCATGCATTCAAGCCCAACTAATGGACGTTTCGCTTATGAAAAATAGGGTAAAAGTAAATCTGGATTCAGAGGGAAAAGTAAAGCTGAACTTGAGAACAGAAACGTTTCCACTTCGAGAGTGTATAACCAATTGGATTCGGAGCTCCTGAAATTTTTAACTTTCCTGAATACCTTCCCCGAAATCCTCATAGCTGGATCTGAAGACATGATACTGACACCATCTGATACTACTGGCGTAGACAATTAATTTCCATCATGGTTTCAGCTGAGAATCCAATATCAAGGTAATACAACGAGAGGAATGTGTCTTCAAATTGTGATGGACCATATGCGCTCCGGGTATTAGATTTGAAGAGAAAGCATTGCCCCTTGGTTGAGGATGAATTGCCTTATAATGGAAGTATCTGAATGTAGTTACCTCAAGAGAAACAAGCAGAATGCCCCATAAGCATATGCCCCTGGCATTGTGGACTCTGTAATGTCACCTTTGGTAATTCAACTGTATGAGGAAAAATGCCCCTGGCTATTAAGCACAGTTGAGTCTGGACCTAATTGCCCCAACTGAATTGAACAGTAACTTGGTATGCCTCTTGACTGGGAAACAGTGACTATGCCCTTGGCATTATGAACTTTGTAATGTTACCCTTGGCACTTCAGATAGATGGGGAGATCTGCCTCTGGCTGCTTAAACATAGTTGAATCTTGTCCTGATTGCCCTAAATGAGTTAGGAAGTAATGACCATGCCCCTGGCATTATGACTTCTGTAATGTTACCCTTGGCACTTCAGATAGATGAGGAGATCTACCTCTGGCTGCTTAAACATAGTTGAATCTTGTCCTGATTGCCCCAAATGAATTAGGCAGTATCATGGTCTGCCCCCTTGATTGGGAGATAATGATTATGCCCCTTTGTATATATGGACTTTGATCCAGGAAACAACTTTGTTTATCGGAAGGACTTTGGTTCATTGAACATTCATCCTGTAAGCTTCTCCATTTGTCAAACACTCAGGTATATGCAAACAAATATATTCAAAAATGCAATGCTTATGTCTGTCTTGAAGTTTTGAAACAAGTTGTTTTAGAAAAACTTTTTTTTTTTTTTTGTGAAAACTGTGATATTAACTCAAGTTTTATAACAAGCCCTAAAGGAGTCAGGATACCTTTTTGTAGCAGTACACTTTCGAACTAACCATGCTTCAGTTAGGACTTTTAACGGGTTATAACGTGGCCTGGTTCATGGTTTAAGAAACAAAGGATATAGGCTCAAATTTTATTTGTCCCCAACCCAATCTCCATGATGTTCTTCAGTCCTATGCTCGGTTAACTTATGCATTGAAGTTCCAAAGAGTTTTGGTATTGTAACACTGATATTTGTGATGGTTCAGAAACCAAAAATTTATTTGAACATTCAGTCATCTTTCTTTGTTGAGGATTCATAGTGACCTCTTTTTTCTTTTGACTTTGTTATCCCTTCTTTTTGCCTGAACTGTTTATTTCAAGGTTACAGTCAGCGGGATGTCTTAATTTTTATATTAAGTCTCCTTCATAGGTTTTGACTTAGTGAGCTTTTTTTTTTTGTTGCTAGATATTGACTGTCAGGTTTAATGATTACAGAGAACCATCATTAGTTGTGTACAACACAAACAATTGACATAGTTGAGTTAACCGAGTAACTACCCTGCCCCAGGTTATGAATAAGGGTTTTAATTTGCATGAGAATAAAAACTCCTACTTCATAGGCTCAAAAGGGTTGACTAGGGATTAACTTCCTTATATCTCCAATATTTAGGAATTAAAACAATGCCTGTACATCGTCAGCATAGTCTGTTCAAAAGCATACTGCATAAGATTATGGTATTGTTTTCGTCATCCTCCCTCTACAGGTTTATAGCTTTATCAGGAATTAAATATCACAGGATAGAAATAAGAAGCATAATTCAAAATATAGTGGAACGAATGGATTAATTCAAGACAAACATATGCAATGCATTAATGAAAACAAAAGTTTAACATAATAGCAAGTGTTCAAACAAATAAAAGAAATTACAAATGAAAATTCAAATGTTCTCAAAGTCTCTTCCTCTAAACTTGTCACTCCAGTTATCTGGAAACTTTGATGCTTGATGGACGATAGAAGAACTCAACCTGGCCTTCTAGAGTAACCTCGAGTATTCCTTCGTCAATTAGGTCTTGAATCTTATTCTTCAGCATCCAGCAGTTATTAGTATCATGTCCAGGACTGTTGGAGTGATACCCACACCTTGCCTTGGAATTATAGTGAGGAGAGGCAGTTTTAGGATTTTGAGGAGGACTTTTCAAAGAAACTAGTTTCATCTCCAACAAGCATTGCAGAACTTGTGACATTGGAGTGCTGAACTTGATAAACTGCCTTCTGCATTCCTTGTTTTGAGGTGGATTAACCTTATCAGGTCTTTTTTCTTCAACTAAAGAATAATCAGTGGCAACCTGTTTCTTACCTTCTTTTATCCTCATCTTCCTTTCAACCAAATCGGCTTGTTTTAATAGAGGTTCGCTGACAATCAGATCCCTGACTCTATTACTTTGAAGTTTTCGGACAAAGGTTCTCAGCTCTTCTTGCCCCTGAACTAAACTTTGAATAAGGACCAACTGGTCGTTCATCTGGATCCTCATTTCTGTCATCTCAGCTTGTAGTTGTTTCAGCTGATCATCCTTGTTGTCCTCAGGATTCTTTTTCTTAGCCAGCAGTATCTTCAATTCATCCTGCCCCTTGGTCAGGTTCAGGATCAACTCTTGGAACTGTGCATTTTGTGCCTGGAGATCCTTAACTGATTGTTCAAGAGCCATTGCTGAAATAAACAGCGAGAAGATGAGAAACCTGTGCACAATTATAAACCTGTGATGCAATGAAATGATATGTGAATGCATATGCAATGTTTTCAAGGACCGCAAGATTTAAATTTGCTTAAACAAACAAGAAAGTAAACTTTTATTAGTAATAACTTGTTTTGCCTTTTAGGCTTACAAAAATGAAAATGAAATAAGTACAAAAGATGGGGTTTTATGTCTCCCATGGACGTTTCCTCTTTGTATTGAGGTATGAGTTGAGGTTTCGTTCCTCGTAAAGTAGCTTTGTTAGCTCCAGGATCTTTTCTTGGATTGCTTTGTAATGAGCCTCGAAAGTATCCCTTTGCTCTTTCAGTTGGATCCATGATCTCTGCAAGTCTTCCATATCAGTAGGCATGTCTGGGTGAAGGATGGTATAAGCTGTGTCTCCTTCAGCAACAGGTTCCATGGTAACTGGTAGGACGGCAGGCTATGGCATCATGAGTGTCTGAGCACGAGATCGTACCCATCTGAGATAAGCCTCCATAGGAATAGTGTACTTAGGCTCCAGTGTCTTGCTGTCAACCTTGTTTACCTTTCCCCAAGCTCGTATGAATCTCTGACGGTAACCCTGAAGATCGTTGTCCTAGTCAAACACAATGCCCTGAATCAACATGTCATGTGGGCCATCGCTTCGAGCGTAACCAAACTGTCGTAAAGCTAGAGAGGGGTTGTAGGTGATGCCTCCTCTTATGCCTAGTAGTGGCACATTAGGAAACTCCCCACAACGGTCAATGATAGTGATGTTCTCCATAGATCTGGAGCACCAATGGATGTCTGAGTGAGAAAGTGACATGATCCTCTTGGACCATCTGAACCCTTGCTCGTTCTTCATTACTGAGCGAGGAAGGTGAGAAATAAACCACCTAGAAAGCAAAGGCATGCAGCACATCAAAGTTCCTCTTGCCCTTGTAGTACGGGTGTGAAGAGAATGCAGGATGTCTCCAAGCAATGTAGGCACTGGATTGTGACTCAGGAAAATGTTGATGGCATGGACATCTATGAACTGATCTGGATTGGGGAACAACACTAAGCCATATATCAGCAAGGCTAAGATCTCCTCAAAAGCATCATAGCTCATGGCCTTCAAGAACATTTGAGCCTTATCCATTAGCACCTTGGCAAGAATACCCTTGACTCCACTTCTCGTCTCTAGCACAATGTCAGACTTCTTCAGATGTAGAGCTGCAGCAATAACCTCTGGTTTAAGCTCCTTCTCTAAGCCTGTGAAGGGTCTTTGATCAAGAACAGGTATACCCAGAAGTTTAGAGAACTCCTCCATGGTTGGAACCAGCTGATAATCAGGGAATGTAAAGCAATGGTGCATAGGGTCAAAGAACTGAAACAGGACACTCATCATGTCTTCGTTGAACCCTGAAGTGACTAGATCCAATAGGTGACCATGTCTCTTGATGAACTGGGAATGATCAGACACTTGAGCAACCAACTCTTTAAGCTTAGCAGGTATGCCTACAAAGTTGATCCTGATGGTGTTTCTACGAGCAGAAGCCATGACCTGCAACAAAGAACAAAGATAAATCCCTTGGTCCTTGAAATGGTTAGGGAAAATGCTATGTTTATGATGCATGATGATGTCATGATGTTATGCTCAATCACAAACATGTGGCACACACAAGCAAGTCACACAATAGCCCTAGGTTTAAAGGCTCGCATGAGGTTCAAAGGTAAGTACCCTCCCCTGAAGTTAGTTGGTTCATCCTGTCCTATGAAAGTAACCAGGTTCTAAGGGATCTCAATATCATTGATACTTCACAAGGGTGGTTGTTCAGTAGGCAACTTACTTGCCAACCAAAACCCTCCAAGTTTAGAATCTCAATGAGCGTAGTATCGAGTGTCAACCAACTTCAGTCTGCACCAAAGCCGGTTACCTCACTACCTTCTAAAGGCCAAGATGAGTTAACTAGGGTTCTAAAAGTTAGTTAGTGCATTGACAACATATGGCAGCCTCATATTATCCTCAACTTGACTTAAGGAACATAAGCACCAACCAAGAAGTCGCACTAACTATGGCCACCAGATCAACCATATCGATATACGTCGTACAGTTTCCTTGGTCTATTGCCATTTACCTAAGGTACACTAGATCCGGGTTAGGACCTTTCACACATAAGAGCACCCCAACAATATAATAATAAAGCAAACAAATCAAACAATATTAAAGTGATCTTAATTCCTAAGGGTACCCCTCTTAAATTTAAATCCCCAGCAGAGTCGCCAGTTCTGTAACACGGTGGGAGAACTGACTTTAGTTATGTTGCGGATAGCAAGAGTCGCCACCGACTTTTATTTTATCCAAAGGAAAGGCATAAAAGAACAGGAAAGACCTTTTAAAAGATTTTTGGGTCCGGGGGGTAGGTTATGTAAAGGGAAGGTGTTAGCACCCTTTACATCCATGGTTATCCATGGGCTCTTAGTTACTTAGCTCACTTTAAATTGTTTTGAGAAGTGTAGTGTGTGATTAAAAATTTTCTTAAGTACTTTATAATGACCCTTGTACGGATATATATAAAGACTTTGTTTTGAAAATTGTTTAAAATGTAAAGTGTAATGAAGTAATTTGATGAAAAAAGTGAGCAAGTACTTAAGAGGAACCTACCCTAAGTTAAATCTTTACTGTTCTTAAATGTTCTTTCAATGGTAAGACTATCCCTATTATTAAGGAATAGGTAGTCATTACCTTGGATGTTAAGGGACAAACGTAGGGTCATCGTATGGTCATAGAAAGCAACTTTGAGGGGTGTCTTTAGCAATTCGTAGGGACTATCATCATTTATTCGAAGGGACAAGATCATTATTCTGTAGGCAACCTCGAAGGGACTTGATCTTTTAAACTGTAGGGACTTGATGATTTTTATGAAGGGACTTTGCTTAAGACATCCCTATATTCGAGGGACTTGACCATTTAAAGAAAGCAACCAAGAGGAATACCCTAGGAAGTACAGATGGCGATCAAAGATCGACTTACGTGTGTGAGTGTTATTTTTCAGATATTTGTCTTGAATTTAATTTTCTAAGTTCAATTATTTACAGTTAGTTTTTTGCATTCCCTAAATTACTAACCACGCAGTTAAATATTTACAAAGAAAATAAAGACGGAAAAATAAATCTACAAATTATTACAAGGCTTTGGCAGATACATAATAGTCGGATAAGAATAAATTATAAAGCAAGAATAATAGATATAATAAAATAATAAATAAACAATAATAATAATAATGAAGCAAAAATAATAAAGCAATATTAACAATAAAGCAATAATAATAATAATAATAATAAAATTATAATAATAATAAAGTTAAAATAAATTAAAGAAATAACAATTAAACATTTAATTAAAAAAGAAAAATTTTAGGTTAGACAAGTTAGATTTTTTAGAAGTTATTAGAATTAATGAAAAAAAGGAATTAAGTTTAGAGAAAAACAATTAAAGATTATTGAGAAAACTTTTAACTATTTACACTATATGATTATTACTATTATAATAAAATACTATTAATATATAAAATATTATTGACAAAATGTTATTGAGAAATTTTTTAGAAAAAAAAAAAAATTAATTTAATATGTACAAAATAATAAAAGAGTTAGTATTCACAAAATAATGATTTATTGTTATAAATAAGTAATAAAATAAGTTTATAAATATAATTAGCGTTTATTTACACAAAATATAAATATTATGGAAAAATATTAAATGAGTAATTCATTGGTTTTCACGCCCTACATTACTAAACCACGCAGTTAATATAGGATCAATGGTAGAAATTTAAATGGCAGAAAAATAAAATGGCAGAAAATAAATGGCAGAAAAATAAAATGGCAGAAAAATAAAATGGCAGAAAATAAATGGCTAACTATTACAACGCTTTGGGACAGTTACATCATTATAAGGCGAAAAATAAAAGTAAACCCAAAAATATTACAGATGAGAAATAGGTTTGTTAAGGCTTGAGAAAATGTTTATGGTTTAGAGGAAATAACACGGTTAAAGTTTGTTAAGGTTTGAAATTTAGAGTTTGTGGCGAAGTTATCAAGGTTTATGAAAAAATCAGGGTAGTTAGTTATGATAAACCTAATTAATTAAATAAAAGAAATAAATAAGAACGATGTTGCTAACGCAAGAATTACGATCATCGCAACTAGATCGGATCAACACTAGTGTCACACTTCATACACACAAATGTGCGAACAATGTATCGACACGATCCGATCCGAACAATTTAATCCAAATATATATATATATATATATATATATATAAATATATATATATATATATATATATATATATATATATATATATATATATATATATATATATATATATATATATATATATATATATATATATATATATATATATATATATATATATATATTAATCATATTAACATGCAATATATATATATATATATATATATATATATATATATATATATATATATATATATATATATATATATATATATATATATATATATATATATATAACTTGTACAAACAGAACATAGAAACAAGACAACAATGATAACTTCAACCAAACACTTATATTTGAAACATCACTTGTTATCAATAACAAGACTACCGCTCCCAGTATCGTTGTTTTTACCTATTCGATTTCTCTTATTGACGAGAATCATTCTAACTGAGACAACAAAGAGAAACAATAAAACAAGAGTTAGATTCATACATATATATATATATATATATAAGAAAACAGTATAGAAACAATTAAAGCACATAGTATATAGAAACAATAAAACAAACCCTGTATCATATACAATATATATATGTTTATGTAAGTTCTTTGAACCAAATAATAAACAAAAGCCAGTATATCACCCGTATCAAGTAGGCGCCGCTTCTAATACTCTCTTTTTTTTCCGGTCCTCTCTCGGTTCCTTAATAGTAAGTATATATAGGGGGCTAATTAGGGTTAATATAAATGGGCCTAAACATTTATTTTGGAACCCAATAAAATATTAATATAAATAATTAAATAAAGTTTAATAAAAATAGTTAAAATTAAAATTAAAACTAATTAACCTATTTATTTATTCTAGACCCAATATAAAAATAAATAGACTCAAAAAAATAAAAATTGGGCACCAAAATGCTCGAAAAAATAAAATGAACACGTCAAAATAATCAGCGCGAAATAAATGACTCGGAAAAATACAGCGTTTGGTCGGATTTTGAAATAAAAATTATGACCGTTTAAACTGCTCAGACTGATCAACATATGACCAAAAATAGTCGTAAAAATATTTTTAGCATGTCAAATTAAACCACGTGAACCGCAGATTAATGTTACCGACATTTGCAAACTTAAACTTGACATTTTTTCGTCGACTAATTTTAGACATAGTTTAATTTGACCAGTCTGTTTGTAAATTCCGAGAAATTATTCCGGCTAATATTAAGACAGAAAAAAAAATGTTATGCTATGGTGATGATGCAAATGAATGTGAAACAAAAAAAAATTGGTTAGAGTTAAAATAGAGGGCAAATTTTGGGGTGCAACACACACTAGTTGAGGTTTTACCGTTAATGCTGAACTCGATAAGAATACCCGACGAAATAACCCTCCTGATCAAAATAGACAATCCCTCAGCCACAATAGCAATTAGAAGAGGGGATAGCGGGTCGCCCAATTTCAATCCCCTCGTAGCCTGGAATTCTTTTACAGACTCCCATTTATCAAAACTGAAATATAGCTTGTATAAACTGCCCCTTTCATCCAACACATCCACTTATGACCAAATCCCATAACAACTAGCATTTAATCGAGAAATTCCCAATCTAAACAATTGTATGCTTGCGCGAAGTCAACTTTAAATAATAAACATTTTTTCTTCCTCCTTTTTGCATAATACATAATTTCGTTAGCCACAAGGACTCCATTGTGCAATTTCCTCCAAGGTATGAAAGTCGTTTGGGTATGTGAAACCAACTTATCAATAACACGGGTTGACCGTTTAGACATAA
The DNA here is from genome assembly GCA_963966055.1 of Lathyrus aphaca. Taxonomy (NCBI): domain Eukaryota; kingdom Viridiplantae; phylum Streptophyta; class Magnoliopsida; order Fabales; family Fabaceae; genus Lathyrus; species Lathyrus aphaca. The sequence goes on from OZ014522.1 coordinate 516,705,644, forward strand.
GTTTAGTAATTACCTTCAGCACACACCAATAAGTCTTATTGGCCTAAAATCCTCAAATCTTTGGGGATTATCAACCTTGGGTACCAAAGTTATAAATGACGACACGAAAGATTTAAGAAGCTTAACGGAGATGAAGAATTCTCTAACACAATTGGTAACATCCCTTCCCACCACCTGCCAACATTTTTTAAGGAAATTAAAATGGTACCCATCCGGCCCTAGGCATTTGTTTCCGTCACACTTGTATATAGCTTCATGAATCTCTTCCTTTGTGAATTTCTCCTCTAACTTATCCATCTCTTCAACACTAAACTTATTCGCATAAAATAACCCAAGAGTAGGATGAACGAAGCACGACCTAATCATACCATTCCCCACCTGTCTGCATAGATAGAATCCACTATAATACGATTTTTCAAAGATGCGTGGAAAAATCCCGTATTCAAATACCCTTCCAATGTCCATTTAGTTTTCTCCTTTTGATGGATCATGCTTTCTTTTATCCTAAGAAATCTCAAAACCTTCTCCTACGCATCATACCTATTAGTTCTGCCCAATTGAGATTGACGGTAATTTTAGTAAAACAACCTTTATTGGTCATGTTGGACAAGGTTTCTTGACATGTTAAATATCAGGTTCTGTTTTGAGGAAAAACAGGTTTTTGGAAGATGTCGGAGGATATGTCCCAGCAAAGGTTACTCGACATCTGTATTAGTAACAATTTTAGTAATTGTTATATTTGAAGAAAATCATAGAATATTCAGAAGAATATTTGTGATTACAGATGGCGTCTAAGTGAAAATATTTTTAGAGATTGAAAGCTTGAATATCGCAAATCAGGGAGGATTTGATTTAGAAACTAAAGATTGAAGAGTTTCTATTTTCTTGGAGATATTTTGCATATTTTGTGGGATCAGGATGCTACGAGTTTAAAACCCAAATCCAGTGTATTCTTTTGTTATAAATAAGTTAGTTTAGACCTAGGTTGATAACAAGAAAGAGAGAAAGGATTGAGTTGAAAAGTATTAGGGTTTGTGTTTTTGTGAGCCTTTCTTAGATCAAGTGGATGCTAAGAATAAGAGAACTTTATAGAGTTGTAAAGTGTGTACTCTAAAGATTTTAAGCATATAGTGTGTTGTAGATCACATAGTAATTATTAAGGAATTGAGGAGGGCCAAAACCTAGAAAGTGTCTTAGGTAGAAATATAGCACGGATAGTGATTAAGTGACAAGTTGGAAACCAGAGGTTGTTTCATTTCGAATTAATACTATTTAGTGGATTTTATTCCTGGATTGGTATTCCCCAGAGTAGGTGTGTTAGACTTAACTGGGTAAACAATTGATTGCATGTTATTTACATTCTGCATATTTAATTGTCCATATTGTTCATTGTTTGAGAAAGTAGAGATCATTTGTTCTGACATCTCATAGGACATCTGTGATTTGTTAAACCAGAATTTCAATTGGCATCAAGAGTTGGCACCCTACTAGTTTTGGGTGAGATTCAAGGACAATACTTTCTGGTAAAATGAACAATGACGAAGTAATGGTAGGAATACCACTTGTTCTAGATGGAACAAACTATGATTATTGGAAATCTCTTATGGTTTCCTTTCTTAAATCCATAAACGACAAGGCCTGGAAAGCTGTGGTGAAAGGATGAGACCCATCAATGGCCATAAACAAGGATGGTGTAATCACTGATATGGTGAAAGTGGAAGGAGATTGTGATGATGAAGATGAAAAACAAGCTGAAGAGAAATCCAAAGCATTTAATTCTTTATTCAATGGAGTTAACAAAAACATCTTCAAACTAATCATCAAGTGTATTGTTGCAAAACAATTGTGGGAAATTCTGAAGACTGCTCATGAAGGGACATCTAGAGTGAAGATGTAAAGACTTCAACTTCTTGCAACAAATTTCGAGAACTTGAAGACGAAGGAGAACGATAGTATTTAGGATTATCATATGACGATTGTGGATTTAGCTAATCAGTCAGATGCTTTAGGAGAAAAGATCTCAGAAGCCAAACTGGTTCAAAAAATTCTAAGGTCTCTCCCAAAGAGATTCGATATGAAGGTGACTGCTATTGAAGAAGCTCATGATATCAACACCTTGAAATTTGATGAGCTTATTGGGTCACTTCAAACCTTTGAAGTTGGAATCAGAAGTGATAGGCTTGAAAAGAAAAGGGACCTAACCTTTGCATCCAATGAAGATGATGGAGAACTGTACGCAAATGAGAGTCTGTCTAAAAGTGATAGGGCTCGGGGAAAACAATTTAAGTAGACAATAAATACCTGAAGACCTAGACAAGAAGTCAAGAACATACCATTTTACATAAGACAAATCGATAGGAGAAGAACCATAATTAAAGACAAACATGGAAATGGAATCAAATGTTATGAATGTGAATGGCTTGGTCATGTAAGGTCTGAATCTCCTACTTTTCTAAAAAGGGAGAAAAAAGGTCTAGCTGCATCCTGGTCAGAAGATAACTCTGGCAGTAAGGTAGAATCTGCCAAACAAGTTGTTGCCTTCACAGGGGTCTATCAAGAAGCTAAGGTTGATGAGTTCACTCTTAAGGAAATTATCAATGCTTTTAAATTATTGTGGTTCAAAAGTTCATAAGTAGTGTGAATAAGAATAGAAAAACTTAAACTCATTGACAAACTTCAATAGGACAAGATTCAACACTTGAATAATATCTTTGATCTTGAAACTGAAATTGCTTCACTCAACTCTGACCTTGAGTTTATGATAAGTTCAATGAGAATGATTAATAATAGTTCTAACATACTAGATCATTCAAAGTGGAAAGAACGTTGGGGATGTTACAAGTCTAGGCTATCAGAATGGTAAGAAAAACAAATGGCCTGCAAGAATATCGAAGAAAATCTTCCAACATCCTAGAGGCCAGCCATGAAGCAAGTCAAAAAGAAAGAATAAATAGTCGATATGTCATTATTATGTTAAATTGGGTCACATAAAACTCTACTGCTATAAAATACATGGTTATCCTAAGTTTGATGGTCAACCTATAAGGAAACAATGTTCTCCCAAAGGCAAGAAGGATGTTGTTGAAGAAATAATTAATGCCTTCATGACTCACACCTCCCTGAATGACAATACTAGACAAAATTGGTATTTTTATAGTGGTTGTTCCATACACATGGCTGGTGTCAAGAAGCATCTAAAGAATCTTAAAACTCAATCCTCTGACTACGTCACTTTTGGGGATGGTTCAAAAGGTGAAATCAAGGGAGTTGGAGATATGAGGCATACTGGAACGCCCAAGCTGGATGATGTCCTTCTTGTGAAAGGGTTAACTATAAATCTGATAAGAATCAACCAACTATGTGATCAAGAGCTCCAAGTAAATTTTACCAAGGTAGAATGTCTGGTAACTAACTGATCATACCTGATCAGAAGGACCTTCTAGTGACTTGATGTAACGGCCAATGAATGAGAGAAGGAAGGGGGTGTACCTGCAAGGCACTCTAATGCTTAAGTGAGAAGAGGTACAGTGAAGAATAGGTTAATTTAGAGTGAATCAGAATACCTGACCCTTTAATGAAAAAGGGTATTTATAGTGTGCCCCCAGCACTGGGCCAAGGTCCCTCTATGGGCCTAGATCAGTAGGCCCAAGGAGGAACTGCCAAGGAACGCGTGAGAAGCGTGAGGACCTAGCTAAAAGGTCTGGTCCTTGGTCCAACTACCCCTATCTTTCAGGAGATAATAAAGGGCAGTTGGGTGACGTGGTAAGTGAGTTGGCAGACATGCTCTTTGCTCGTCCCTAGTGTATGCCCGTCGCATAAGCAGCTGGTTTGACCAAGAGGTGCCCCTGCTCGAGTATATGGGCCTCTGCTCGACCTGTTGGGCCGTGACCTTATACATTCTTGAGGCCCAGTCCAGAACAGGAGCCCCCCAAGTCGAGTCTCCGAGTCGGAGCGATGAATTGTAATGCAGTCGGGCGTAGGCGTCAGGGACAGAGCGGCGGGCATATGGTCGGGTCAAACATGATGCTTACAGAGTTGACTGTAGTATTCTTTTCTGTCGGACAGGTGATGCCCAACAGTGTCGAGGATGTTCGCGGGGTCGAGGACGGCTCGTAGATTCGAATATGAAAGTCCTCGACGGATACGTGATGTTTAAGAGAGTCGATGACGTCTTACGGGGTCGAGGATGTTTCGTAGAGTCGGGGAGGTGTATGGTTGCTCGACGTCGTTCCAAATTCTTTATGGATTGACGTGTTTCAGCATTAATGGTGTGTCGCTTCATTTACTGTGCAAACGACAGCGTAGGCAGTAGGTAATGATGACTTGACGCGTCAATCCACGCGCATGTGGCTATAAAAAGGGGTTGAGTGATTTCATTTGAACTTTTTCGCTCAGACGTTCACCGGAAGCTCTGAAGAAATTTCTTATCTCTGCCCGTCGCATCACCTGAACCGCCGATGATGCCCGAGCGTCGTCGTCTCCTTCTCTAACTTTCACTATGTCAGGTACTGATTCTGCCTTTAACTCTCTATTTTTCATGTTTTTCTGCGTTTAGTAGCTAGGATTGCATGATTTATTCGTATAGAATGGGTAAATTTAGCCTAGAAACAGTTTAATAGGTTATAAATGTGAAAAATAGAGTTAGGGTTGGACTATCCCTGGTAGAAATTCCATATGCATATGAATGGACCAGGCAGAAATTTCATATGCATATATGAACTTTTTTCCCGGGGTAAAAAATTCATGTGTCTATGACTGCTGCGAGCATGTATGAAATTTCCCAATTGGGGCCTGGTGGCAGTTGGTAGAGTCTGCGTCGGTGTCGCTTCGCGGGCCAGGGTTTCATTTGCTCGCGAAGGTCGCCCCTACTCCCTTTCACCTTACCTGCGGTGGAAGGGTGGATTTGATATGATGTCGAATTCACTCTTTCTGTCCGCGTTTCAGGTGCAACCGGGAATCTTCGACCCAGAGGAGAAGAAACTGAACCGCGGCCCGTGGAAGCGGATATCGCGCGCTTAAATGTCGAGGAAGGAAGTGTCGGGGGTGGCACCGAACACGTCTCCTCGTCTGGGAAAAATGACCTTTCTTGGGTTGCGGACGAACCCTTGGACGAGGAATCTTATTTCTGCGACGAGTCGACCCGCGCTCATGCCGTGGTGGAAGATCGGGGTCCCGAGGATCCTGAAAAATGGCAGTGTCGGGCTCCTAAAGAGGCGGACCGGATATGTCATCGCTTCCCGGGGAAGCAATTCGCCATGTACGAGTTCGCTTTTCGAGAGGCGGGGGTTAGGCTGCCCTTCAACTCCTTCCAAATGTCGATCTTCAAATGGCTTCGGCTGGCGCCGTCACAGTTACACCCCAACGCCATTGCTTTCATGCAGGCGTACGAGAAGGTTTGCCGCTTCCTCGGCATTGGGTGTACTCGGGCCCTCTTCTTCCATATTCTCCATCTCCAGCGGTCTGGTCTTCGGGGGCGTCATAGTTGGGTCTCCTTCAAGCAGCCAGTGAGGCTGTTCAAGACGTATGTGGATTCTGCCCGCCACTTCAAAGGGCGATGGTATATAGTGAGGCCGATCACCCATGCCGCCCTGCATTCTCTTTATTATTACAAGCGAGATGCGGACGGGGAGGAGAAGCTCATGTCGAAGATACCGTTGATGTGGCATCCCGACCACTTTGACCTTTCCACCAGCCATTACCGGGTCAAGTTCTTGAGCCTAGGTGTTGAGGATATACTCGCTTACAAGAGGCTGGTGGAGTACGTGCAGAGTTTCAACCTGGCGGTCTGGGTTGACCGAAAGAGTGTGCCTTATCTTGATGAGGTCGGGATGCCGCTCTGCGAGCCTCGTCTTATCAATACCAAGGCATTGCTCGGATGTAATACCGAGGATCAAGCCATGGAATTATTGAGTAGGTGTTTCTTTTATTCTTATGCTGTTTTGTTTTATGTTTCCGCCCGCTGATGTTTGTGTCTCCGTTTTGTAGGTGCTATGCCCACTGCTCGCGACCGGGTTCTCAAGTTGGCCAACCAGGCAGGTTCCCCGGACAGGGTCCCCAAAAAGATGAAGAAGACCGCTCCTCGTATCCAGGAGGTAGCTGGTGATTCAGGGGTTGGGACCTCTAACACAGCGAGCCCAGTGCCCTGTTCTCCTCCGCGCGCCTCTCCGATCGACATCCTGGACAGTCCGCCTCCATCAACCTCCCCTCTCCACAAGCGGAAGCGCCCGGATGGGACACTCTCCAGATCAACTTTGGCGGGGAGCAACAGTCCGGGTGGCCCCGAAAGCTATTTACTGCCCCCCTGCTACATAGAGCAGGATTTGTTTAAGGCTGAGGACGCCATTGCTGTGCCAGCGCCCGAGGCGAAGGCTATTCTGAACCAGGAGGCTGGTGTCCGGCGCAAAGAGTTGGCTAAGGATCTGGCTGCTGTCATCAGGGTGATGGAAACGACCATGGTTCTGACCGACACCTCTGTGTCCACGGCTTCTTTGGAGGACGCCCTTCTGAAGGTCCGTTCCGAAAAAGACAAGCTGTCAAGGGACCTGTCGGACTACAAGGAGGAGCATCAGCTACAAGAGGGGATGAAGAAAGAGTTGGACGAAGTTAAGGGGGAGCGGGACGTGTTGAAGGCGGAAAAGGCGAGCCTGGAGGAGCAAGCCGCTGAGCACAAGAAGATGACCGAGGAAAATGCTGCGCTCCGTGCTCGTCTTGCTCTGCTCGAGGATAATGTTCGTCCCTTGGCTGATGAGAGTGAAGAGGAGCTCGCTCTCCGTTCCCGGGGTGAGCTGGTAGGACACATCCGTTCGCTCAACCAGGACCCGGTAGCTGTGTTCAAAGAGGGGTTTGACAACGCTGTCGAGCAGCTGAGGATACTGAATCCTGAGTTGGTGACGGAGGGGTCAGCCCATAATTATTGCGTCCAGGACGGGGAGATCGTGTGTCCTTTCGAAGCGGAGGAGGAGCTGGGGGAAGAGGAAGAAGAGGAAAATATGGAAGAGTAACTCTGGGCGAAGACTTATGTATTTTTATTTTGCTTTATTTGTATGGCCTGCGTGCCTGGTTTGTATGGAATGTGTGCCTAGTTTGTACGAATATTGGCCTTCGGGCATACTTGTCTTTTTCTTTGGCTACGACCACATATGAATGAATTTTTTGTTTATAACTGTTCACCTTGCTCGAATTTATTTAGTTTATATCTTGTATTTTTATGAACTGTTTTATGCTTGACCATGTTTGTCTCGTCGGTTTAGGGAACCGACGAGGTAGCGGGTGTTGTGCCCGTCTAAGATCGAAGCCGAGTTCGTGGTCTGGAAACTCTGACCTCGGGGCTTGGGCTTTCCCATCGCGAGCTGGGTGCTCTGCCGATCTTGGTACTACAACGCCGGGGCTCGATCGAGGTCCCAAATGTCAAGGAGGGTTGTGTCCGCTATAGTTTTGGAGGTGAAGAGCATGGTTGTACCTCCCATGTCTCCCCGTGACATATTCAGCTGTAATATTGTCTAAGTTTATCTGTGTTCCATGGTCGAGCGAGTTCTTCACCTTGTAGGTTTTCTAGATAGTAGGCTCCGTTGCTCATCTTGTCGCGGACGCGGTAGGGACCTTCCCAGTTGGCGGCCAGTTTACCCTCTCTTGGGTTTTTTTGGTTTCTTCTGAGGACCAGGCTTCCCACCTGGAACTCTCTTTTTATGACCTTCGCGTCGTGGCGCAAGGCTATTTTTTTTTTTAGGGATATTTCTCTAAGGGCTGCTTCGGAGCGGATCTTGTCGACGAGATCCAGCTCGGCTCTAAGTGCCTCGTCGTTCATCTCCTCGTCTAGGGGTTCCTCTACGCGTCTCGTCGACTCCCGTATTTCTATTGGGATGACTGCTTCGGTGCCGAATGTTAGTCGGAATGGGGTTTCCCCGGTCGTGGAGTGAGGTATCGTGCGGTAAGCCCACAGGACGCTATGTAATTCCTCGACCCATGCCCTTTTTGCCTCGCCGAGTCTGCGTTTCAGCCCGCGCAGGATTACCCTGTTGGCCGCTTCTGTTTGCCCGTTGGTTTAAGGGTGTTCGACAGATGTGCAATGTTGTTTAGTACCTAAGCCGGCCACGAAGTCCTGGAATCCTCCGTCTGTGAATTGCATCCCATTGTCCGTGATGAGGACCTGAGGTACGCCGATCCGAGCGAGGATATTTCGTTTAAAAAATCGAAGAATGTTCTGTGCTGTTATTTTAGCCAACGCCTCTGCTTCGATCCATTTGGTAAAATAGTCTACCCCTACGATGAGGTATTTATTCTGGTACGATTCGGTTACGAAGGGTCCGAGGATGTCCATGCCCCACCATGCGAAGGGCCAAGGAGAGGAGAGTGTTTTTAGTTCGTTCGGGGGGTGCGAGGTGCATGTCGGCGTGCCGTTGGCATTTGTCGCATTTTTTGACGTGTTCCTTGGAGTCGTGTTGCATAGTCGGCCAATAATAGCCTGCTCGAAGAGCCTTTCGTGCGAGTGACCGTCCGCCGGGATGTTGGGCGTTGATTCCTCGGTGCATTTCCCCCAATATGTCGGGAACTTTCTCTTCCTCGACGCATTTGAGTAATGGGATGGAAAACCCCCTACGGTAGAGTTTCCCTTCGAGGAGGACGTACGAGCACGCCTTACGTTTGGTGACGCTCGCCTCTTTAGGGTCGGCGGGGAGTTCGCCCTTCGTGAGGTAATTATAGATGGGCGTCATCCAACAATGAGTATCCCTGATCACGTTAACCTCAAGTGGACGAGGCGGCTTTTCGATACTAGGTCGAGGAAGGATTTCCTGGATTACTGATTTGTTTCCGCCCTTCTTTTTCGTGCTAGCTAGTTTTGACAAGATGTATGCTCGTGTGTTGTGCTCGCGAGGTACGCGTTGAACTTCCCACTTCTCGAAATTTTCAAGTCTTTCTTTGACCAATGCCAGGTACTCGATGAGGTTGTCATTCTTGGTTTGGTACTCTCCCCGTACTTGTGATGCCACGAGCTGGGAGTCTGTTGATATTTTTACTTCCTTTGCTCCTAGTTCTTCGGCCAATCTCAGACCGGCGATGAAAGCCTCATATTCGACTTGGTTGTTTGATGTTGGGAAAGCTAATGCTAATGAGACTTCAATCAGGATCCCGTCCTCATTTTCGAGGATAATTCCGGCCCCGCTGCCCGTCGTGCTGGAGACGCCGTCGACGAAGATCGTCCATTTATGGGCGCCGTCCGTCGGTATCGGGCTGTGGGTCATTTCTGTGACAAAGTCGGCCAGGGCTTGAGCCTTTAGGGCCTTCCTGTTCTCATATTGTATATCGAATTCGGAAAGTTCCAGCGACCATTTTAGCATTCTGCCGGCCACGTCTGATCGCCTGAGGTATTGTTTTATTGGTTGATCGGTTATTACCTTGACCGTGTGGGCGAGGAAGTAATGACGTAACCTCCTTGCTGCATTTATGAGAGCCAAGGCGACCTTTTCGATTTGTTGGTATCTGAGTTCGGGGCCTTGGAGCGTTTTGCTTGTGAAATAGATGGGGTTTTGTCCCTCGTCGGTTTCTCTTATTAGGACGGCACTGACGGCCTCGGTTGCCACGGACAGATACATGTATAAGGTCTCCCTTTCCAATGGTCGTGATAGGACCGGGGGTTCGGAGAGGACCTTCTTCAAATGGAGTAGCGCCCGTTCACATTCGTCGGTCCATTCGAAGCTGGCTTCTTTACGAAGGAGTCTGAAGAAAGGTAACGCGTGCTGGGCAGATTTGGCGATGAAACGGGAGAGTGAGGCGAGCACCCCGTTGAAGGATTGGATGGATTTTTTGGTTTTCGGGGTCGGAAATTCAGAAAATGCTCGACATTTGTCGGGGTTGGCCTTGATTCCCCTCTCGGTGAGGTAGAAACCTAGGAATTTTCCTGCCCGGACGCCGAACGTGCATTTTTCAGGGTTAAACCTCATTTTGCACTGTCTCGCCTGCTCGAAAACTTTGTAGAGGTGTCGAGCATGGTCGGTCTCCTCGTGTTATTTAATGATCATGTCGTCCATATATACCTCGAGCATATCCCATATTTCTCCCCTGAAAACTTTGTTCATCATGCGCTGGTATGTGGCCCCATCGTTCTTGAGTCCGAAGGGCATTACGTTGTAGTAGTAATTGTCGGTCGGGGTCATGAACGCCGTGTGTCTCTTGTCCGTGTCCGACATAGGGATTTGATTATATCCGCTGTATGCATCCATGAAGGACAAGAGTCTGAAACCTGCAGAATTGTCAACGAGTTTATCTATGTTAGGGAGAGGGAAAGCATCTTTGGGACAAGCCCTATTAAGATCAGTATAATTAACACACATGCGCCATTTTCCATTATTTTTCTTAACGAGGACTACATTAGAGAGCCAGGTTGTGTACTGGGCTTCAGAAATAAAATTTGCCTCTAAAAGGTCTTTTACAGCTCGCTCGGCAGCCTCCGCTTTCTCGGGGGACTGCTTGCACCTACGCTGTGCTACAGGTTTAACTACCCGGTCCAAAGCTAATTGGTGACATGCGACCTCAGGGTCTAGACCGGGCATTTCTGCGGCGTTCCACGCAAAGAGATCGGAGTTCTCCCTGAGGCATATCGCGAGTTGCTTCCTCGTTTCTTCGGGCAATCCTTTGCCTATTTTTACTGCTCTGTCAGGGTTGTCGCCCAGGGGGACGAGCTCGAACTCTCTGTCCAGGATCAGGCGGAACGGGTGAGCGGGAGTCTGCTCCTTGGTAGGTTTCCATTCTTCAGTTTCGCCCTGGCCGATGTGGCAATCAAGGTCGATGGCATTGATTCCCTGGAGGGGAGGATCCTCGGCCCTGGGCTTTTTGTTGCTCTTTGTATTGACTGTGGCCTGTCCTTTTACTGCGGCATCATAACACCTTCGGGCAGCTTCGATGTCGCCGTGGACGGTGACCACGCGACCTAGTTTGGTGTAGTATTTGATCTTCAGATGGACGGTAGACGGGACCGCGGTCAGCTCGGCTAAGGTCGGGCGACCAAGAATGTAGTTGTAAAGAGAGGGACATTCTATGACCAGGAACTGGATCTTGATTTCTCTGGCCGTCTCTTGCTCTCCGAAGGTGACGAGGAGTTCGACGTAACCCTAAGGCTTCGTCGTGGCTCCGTTGAATCCTTGGAGGTCGGACCCGACGTAGGGAGATAAGTTGGTCTTGTCTAACTTTAGAGTCTTGAAAAGGTGGACGTACATGATGTCTACCGAATTGCCTTGATTGACCAGGATGCGTCTGACGTCAAATTGAGCCATCTTGGCACTAATCAACAATGGGATGCCCGAATTTGGGGAACCACCCGGAAGCTCCTCCAAAAAGAAAGATATTGGGTTGGATTTGCCCCGGTACTTTGTCAGCGTTGCTTTTTGCTCGGGTGCGGTCAGAAGGAGCTCGTCGAACTTGCGTGTTACAAAAAGGGTGGCGGCCTCGCCGTTCATCCCTCCGCCTGATATGACGAGGGCAGTCGGAAAGTCTTCCCAGGGGCTGAGAGCAGTGATCCTCCCTTCGGGTGGTGTCCCGGGGAAGCTGAAATCTTCTGGTCGTGATATGCAAAGGGCCACCTGATAAGGAGACTCGTCGGGGGGAGTGTCTTCCCGGGGTCTCTTCTTTTCTGGCTCTTCGTGTTTGGAGGTTTCATTCCTCCTAGTGTATTGCTTAAGATGCCCTTCTTGGATCAAGATCTCTATTGCGTCTTTCAAGTGAACGCAGTCTTCAGTCACATGCCCGTGGCTTCTGTAGAACCTGCAGTACTTGGACTTGTCGGTGTGAAGCTTAGGGGCAGACGGGTTTGGGAACCTTACCCTGCCCTGTTTGAACTTGGAGTTGATGCATTCGGCGAGGATGCACTCGCGGGGAGCTGTCAGTAATGTATACTCGCTGTATCGACCCGCGGGGCCCCTTCCTTCCCGGGGTTCACGGGGTTTCTCTTCCCTTCGTCTGTCTCCGTTGCGACGGGTAATGTTCAGATCTTCGCGCTTGGGGTGATCAGTGTCCCCGGTACTATGGCTGCTGCGAGCGTTGTGAGCTACCTGCTTTTCCTCGTATCTGATGTAAGCCTGGGCTTTATGCAGGAGGTCATTCAGAGTGCGGGGAGGTTCTATCCCAACGGCTCGGCTAAGCTCGCTCTCGGGCAAGAGTCCCCTCTCGAGGAGATATTTCTTCATGTGTTCCGTGGTGTCCACCTCGATAGCCTCTTGGTTGAATCGTTCGATGTACGAGCGCAAAGTCTCATTTTTCTTCTGCATTATGGCTTCAAGAGTCGCCTCTGTCTTGGGATGGCGTCGGGAGGCCGTGAAATGCCTCGTGAACATGGATCTCATGACTCTCCAGGATGTGATGGATTCTAGGGCCAAGATTTTTTACCAGGCCATGACCCCTTTCCTGAGGTTCGTTGAGAACAACCTGCACTTGAGATGCACGGTGATGTCGTTGCGATAGTCGAGCATTGCGTTGACGTTGTCGACGTGATCGTCGGGGTCGGTAGTCCCGTCGTATACGGCCAGATTTGGGGGCCTCTCCATGCCTTTGGGGAGTGGAGCTTCCATTATTGCCCGTGATAGGGGGCAATGCAGGTCTTCTTCATCACTCCTTGGTGGGGAGAGCTTGTTGTGGTCGGGACTTCGATCGCGCCTTGGTGAGGTTCCCGATCGACCGGAGTCATGGCGGGCACGTGCCCTACTGACGTTAGGCTCTGGGGAGCGACGTCCTCGTTTCTTTGTCGCTTCCGGACGTTGTTGCGTCCTTCTTTCTTGCTGAGGTCGGACCTCCTGCCGATCAGCTTCTAGGGCCATGATTCTCTCATGCTGTTGGTAGAGCATGGAGCTAGCCTGGTTAAGGGCATTCACCATAGCAATCATGGTGGCGTCCCCTTCGACGGGAACGAGGATGGGCTGAAACGCCTTTGTCCCCTGGTTTTGAACTTGAGGTGGGTTCCCATTGTTCTCGGGTTCAGGAGACGGGGTGGCCGGGCGCCCATCTCGGGCGTCAGCCTCATGGTATTGCAGATTGTTCTCCATCGTGTATTCGACAAGGGGACGGTTGCGTTTGTTGAGTTGTTCTCCGGACATGCTGGAAGGATGGTGTTTGAGCTTTGATCTTCTGTTGTAGAAGAAGGGGAAGATAGTTTCTCACAGACGGCGCCACTGATCTTACCTGATCAGAAGGACCTTCCAGTGACTTGATGTAACGACCAATGAATGAGAGAAGGAAGGGGGTGGACCTGCAAGGCACTCCAATGCTTAAGTGAGAAGAGGTACAGTGAAGAATAGGTTAATTTAGAGTGAATCAGAATGCCTGACCCTTTAATGAAAAAGGGTATTTATAGTGTGCCCCTAGCGCTGGGCCAAGGTCCCTATATGGGCCTAGATCAGCTAGGCCCAATGAGGAACCGCCAAGGAACGCGTGAGAAGCGTGAGGACCTAGCTAAAAGGTCTGGTCGTTGGTCCAACTGCCCCTATCTTTCAGGAGATAATAAAGGGCAGTTGGGTGACGTGGTAAGTGAGCTGGCAGACATGCTCTTTTCCCGTCCCTAGTGTATGCCCATCGCATAAGCAGCTGGTTTGACCAAGAGGTGCCCTTGCTCGAGTATATGGGCCTCTGCTCGACCTGTTGGGCCGTGACCTTATACATTCTTGAGGCCCAGTCCAGAACACTAACCAAGAGAAAAATGTCATTATGAAAGGAGTAAGATCAAGAAGCAACTGCTACATATGGGTTCCTCAAATCAAAGGGTCTCTGAAAGATTATAGTGTTGAGATAATATGGAGGTTTGATTAGTCTCTCCTGAATAAGATGAAGGAAACCATATAAAAATGAGTTATTACAGGAAGAAGTAATAAACTCTTTATTCCACCACGAAAGGTATGTTGAAGTCTGACACTCATGATGAAGTCAAAGAGAATGGTTCAACCTTGAAAGGAAACACGAAGATTAATTTCTTCCATTAAGGGAAATGTATGGTGAGAGTGAAAGGATAAACTAGCCAATCTGAGAGGAACTGGACAAATGTCAGACCCAATGCTAGAACATCATTGTTCGACAACTGGAACACATTGGGGTTTTGTCCTTTTGAAGTATTATAACAATTGATGAATTATAGGAATAGTCATATATATACTTATTCCCAAGTGGGGCTTCAAGGCCGGTACTTTCAAACTCTACCAAACCACCATCACATCCTTGTAATTTGTTCTCCCTGTGACTCTGAAAGGATAAATCATCAGCGGAGTGCTCATTTAAAGTTGTATAAGATGTCTCATCTTCACTCGATCAAGGATGCATAAAAAAAGGATACTGATTCCTAAAAAATTAGGGCACAATCTGTGAAAATCTCATTTGATGAAGCCATTAGTTTTTCTCCATTAAACATGATTCCTTACTCGTCTCATCAATCACCAAAGCTAAGCAAACTTGAAGTAAAAAAGGCCAAAGCTCTTGGATCTGGTAATATGTCTAAAACCTCTGAAGCTTCTCCTAACCATAGGATTGAGAAAGAAATCCTTAAAACTCATAAGAACATTTCAAAAATGGTTGTTGAAACTCTTAATGAGGAAAGGAATAAATATGTTTCTATGAACCTGAGGTCTAGACCTCCCAGAATTAGGGCTCAACATGAACCAGAAAAGGAAAAAACTTATGATTTCGATCAAGGTACTGAATCCAAGGAAGAAGAATTTTCCATGAATCATCAAGTTACTACAGATTCAGAATCTAGGAGTACTGAAAAAGATGTTGAGACATCTTTAAATGAGAACGGAAGAAGTCATGGATGCATAAATGTTGATGAATTTCCCTCAGGTTATGAGGTTGTTACTAAGAGCCTTAATCCTAGTATTGCAAAGAGACTCAAACATAGATGTGATAATGGCCTGATCAGTGAGAGAAACTCAAGAAATACTATTGTGGTTGGGCATTCTAAGGCATTGAGTAAAGTGGATATTCAGTAAAAAAAAAAGGAAAATAACATCTAAGTCAGATAGTAATGCTGAAGAAGATGCTCAAGGCATCATTCCTGCTAAGAAATATAAAAGGAAGTCTGACACTATTCCTAAAGCATCCCTTGACAATGTGTCCTTTAACAGTGTCGAAAATGCTGCAAAGTGGCAATATATTTATTACAAAAAGATTGCCCTTGAAATAGGTTTGGGAAAAAATGTCTTGAAATGTAAGGATGTCATGAAGCTAATAGAAGATATTGGATTGATGAAGACTGTTTCTAATTTTGGTTCTTTCTATGATAAGCTTGTCAAGGAATTCGTAGTAAATATCCATGAGGATTGTGATAATGAGAGAAGTGAATAGTACATAAAGATCTATGTTAGAGAAAAATGGTGAATTTTTCTCCTACTATCATAAACAAATTTTTGGGAAGAATTGAAGACCCTCAACCTGAGTTTGAGGACACTGATGATCAAGTTTGTAGGATATCACATGTAACACGGTAAAAAGTTGGCATGTTAAAAAGAAGTTGTCAGTAGAGAAGTTCAGTGTCAAGTATGCGATTTTTCATAGAATTAGTACTATTAATTGGGTACCAACCAATAACACCCCCACATTTTCAACAGGCCTTGGAAGATTTATCTGCATTATTGGAAAAGGAATGAAGTATGATTTTCGAGCTTATATCTATGATCAAATCCTAAAGAAGACCTTATCCACAACTATAAATCTTCCTATATGCTTTCCCTTGATCAATTGTGGGGTTAATTCTTGATCAATATCCTGACATTATTATGACAAATGACAAGATTATGAAGTGGGAATCTCCCCTGGCTCTACATTATAAACTCTTTTCTGGTGACCATGTCTACGATGTTGTCACAACATCAGTTAAACAACAGGCTCATAGGATTTCTAAAAAGCATATTATTGTTCAGTTAAAGAAAACCTGCAAGGAACTTGAATATCCAATCAAAGTAAATACTGCAAGAAAGCGGAATCTTGAGAAGTTGTTTCAAGCATTAATAGCTAGCAAAGACCAAGAGGGAGACATATCCAGGGATGCTGAGGAGGATGAAGTCATGGCTGGTGAAACTAATGAAAACAATGAACAAGAGGGATATGATGAGACTACTGAGAGTGATGCTTGATAGTAGTGTTTTTTGTGTGGTTTTGTAAGGTTTAATACCCAGGATTTTATTTGGCACTTTGTGTGTTTATTATTTTATCTTTTAAAGTACTATTTGATATTTTTTAGTTGTTTAGTATGTTAATCAACCTTTGTCAAATCTGGCTAAAAAGGGGGAGTAATATTGACTTAACGAACTAACTTATTTATTAACTACTGACTTTTGAATGGGAAAGCTATTGAGGGGGAAAACAACTATGTGTTTCGCTGCTAACCTCTGAAGGAGTGTTATAGTTGTTATTGTGGTTGTTTTAGCTAAACTTTTCCAAAGGGGGATTGTTAGTTTTTCCCAATTGAGGTTGAGAGTAATTTTGGTAAAATAACCTTTATTGGTCATGTTGGACAAGATGTCTTAACATGTTAAAGATCAAGTTCTGTTTTGAGGAAAAATAAGTTTTTGGTAGATGTCGGAGGAGATGTTCCAGCAAAGGTTACTCGACATCTATATCAGTAACAATTTTAGTAAATTTTATATTTGAAGAAAATCACAGAATATTCAGGAGAATATTTGTGATTACAACTGGCGTCTGAGGGAGAAGATTTTCAGATATTGAAGGCTTAGAGATTGCAAATCAGGGAGGATTTGATTTAGAAACTAAAGATTGAAGAGTTTATATTTTCTTGGAGATATTTAGCAGATTTCGTGGGATCAGAATGCTGCGAGTTTAAAGCCCAAATCCAGTGTATTCTTTTGTTATAAATAGGTTAGTTTAAACCTAGGTTGATAACGAGAAAGAGAGAAATACTTGAGTAGAAAAGTATTAGGGTTTGTGTTTTTGTGATCCTTTCTTAGGTCAAGTGGATGCTAAGAATAGGAGAACTTTACTGAGTTGTAAAGTGAGTACTCTAAAGCTTTTAAGCATAAAGTGTGTTGTAGATCATGTAGTAATTGTTAAGGAATTGTGGAGGGCCTCGACCTAGGAAGTGTCTTAGGTAGAAATATAGCACGGTTAGTGATTAAGTGACAAGTTGGAAACCAGAGGTTATTTCAATTTGAATTAATACTATTTAGTGGATTTCATTCCTGGATTGGTATTTCCCAGAGTAGCTGTGTTAGACCGAACTAGGAAAACAATTGATTGCATGTTATTTACTTTCTGCATATTTAATTGTTCGTATTGTTCATTGTTTGAGAAAGTAGAGATCAATTGTTCCGACATCTCATAGAACATCTATGATCTATTAAACCAGAATTTCAATACCTATTAGAGATGTCCTCCAAAGATTGAGATAAATCACCCATTGAGTTATCTTCAATAACATTCAACCTGACCACTTCTTCATTAACTCTTAGATTAATCCATCCAAATACATTTGCATTCCACCATCTTAACTTATGTTTAAGGGCTTTGAGTTTTTCCTTAAGGATGAAAGAGGGAGAGCCAAAAACTACAACAGTCTGCCAACAACATTTAAAAAAATCATGGAACTCCAAATGATCCATCCAACAATTGAATACCCTAAAGGGCCTTGAGCCCCAATTTATATTATTATATTTCAGCCATACGGAGCGGTGATCCGATACATCGCGATCCCCAACAAATTAAGCCTTCAAGTTTCAAACAAAAATTAGATTTTCAAACATAAGGGTTTTATCAATCCTGCTTCTACAAGAGCCACTTGTATTAAACCAGGTAAATATGTTACCCACAACAGGTAAATCTACAAGAAACATGCCATAAATAAAATCTTGGAACTCCCCTACTCTTCCTCTCTCCCGGTGTTTTAATGACATTAAAGTCACCACCTACGATCCAACCTCTTAGCAAATGACGATTCTTGAACATAATGAGCTCCGACCACAATAATCTTTTACCAGCTAAATTATATGGCACATAAATATTCACCACATAATAGTTAATACCATTCCAATTAACATTTACTCCAAGATAGCCAATACCCTTAAAGCTCGAAACATAGTTAAAAAACTCCTTTTTCCAAATAGTTATCATACCACCAAATTGCCCCACAAAATTACTAGCAGACCACTCAAACTCACCATCTCCCCATAAACTTCTAATTAACCCTACCTCCATAGTTTGAATTTTAGTTTGTTGGGGCAATTCAGGGGGTCAACGAGGGAGAATTTTAACTTGAGATACACCTTTGTGAGACACACACCATATATCCACATAAAACCTTAAGGTGATAGATGTATGTGTTCTCTCACTTATATAGTATTCAATCTTTCTTTTTCTAATCAATGTGAGGTTTTTTTCTCACACTTAATTCGCAACATAG
The DNA here is from genome assembly GCA_963966055.1 of Lathyrus aphaca. NCBI lineage: Eukaryota > Viridiplantae > Streptophyta > Magnoliopsida > Fabales > Fabaceae > Lathyrus > Lathyrus aphaca. Next base: position 516,724,023 of record OZ014522.1, read on the forward strand.
TTTCCTGAATCATACAAATGTCAGTCATACCTTTATTAACAATTCGATTTATCCTTTTTCTTTTGAGGGATTAACCACACCCACAAACATTATACAAAACTAGATTCATGGAACCCTAGTTTTATGATATACTCACACAAATGTCGAACAAAACAATCTAAAACAATAGATATATATCCTTCCAAAAAGTAAAATAAATTGCTTAAATGTACGTGTGGAAATTCCAAAAAGTTAAATAAATTGCTTAAATGTATGTGTGGAAATTTCTTATCCTATCAATATAAATAAATTGGATAAACATTCTATAATAACAATTTTTTGATCACAATTTTTTATCATTTATAACCTATTTCCTAATCATATTTCATTTATTTACTTACTATATTCCCAATCTTTGTCAGACCTAACATAAAATTTTAAAAAAAATCATTGGTTATATATATTTAGATAATTTCTTAATATACCCCATGAGTTACTTAGGCACCACATGAAATTCTATTTATGCCCCCTGATTTCGAATGTGCAAATCAGGATGCACCACTGCATTTTAAAAAAAAACTTTCGGATGTGCATATACGGAAGGTCTCTGGATATGCAGATTCGGAAGAAAATTTAATATATTTGAAACTGCATGATCACTCCCCCCATTCTCAACATTTCTTCTTCCACACTCACCCTCACCAACCTAAAAAAACCTACTTAATCAATACCATTCTCTTTCAAAAACTCCAATTTTTTGGTAAAACAAATCAAAGGGAGCAAGAGATCATTGAATTTCAAGTAAATATTAAACTTCATCCACTACATTGCTCACATTATGAATATACTTTTGCTGAAAATGAGGTTACGCGACTTCCGGATGTGCACATCCGGTAGCTATTTAGATGAACATGTCCGGATGTGCACATCCGGAATAATGCATGATAGTAATTATTTTTAATTTTCAGAATTTAGTATTTGGATCTAGTTATATATATTTATTGTTATATTATTCTTTATAAATAGATATGGTGTACCCCGATAACATCTCAAAGGAGTTAGTTTCAACGATTTCTCCAAAATTTGATGGGATTATCGTAAAGTCGGTTGATGTTGGTGGTGACTTTAATAACAAGCAAGATTTTGACGATTGTGAAAGCATGCTCGCATATATTTGTAGGACGAATATTGGCCTTGGTTTTCTTGTGAATATCAGATGATCGGATAATGGTTCAGATAGAAGAAATGCTTTTGTAAGTTTGGGGTGCGAAAGAAGCGGTAAATATCAGGCTCCTCTACGGAATAATAGAATATGTGAGTGCCCTTTTAAGATTCATTGTTACACTTTAGCTTCCAAAAAATGGAGATTCAGTGTTGTTTGTGGTATACATAATCACGAACTGTCCTCAAAGTTTCAAGGCCATCCTAGTGTATGTCGACTCAATTTGGAAGAGAAAACATGTATTGCCGACATGACTTCGAATCTTGTCCAACTGAAAAATATACTTGCCATGTTGAAACGGAAGGAACCCGACAATGTAGCAAACATAAAGCAAGTGTATAACATTCGATAGCAAACGAACAAAAAAATTAGGGGAGATATAAGTGTGATGCAACAACCATTGAAACTTTTGGAGGATAACAATTATGTGTCTCAATACAGATATTACGATGATGGAGTTACAGTCCGATATAATTTTTGGACATATCCGGATTTCGTGAAGTTGTTCAACACTTTCTTGACATTGCTCATTCTCGATTGTACCTACAAGACCAATAAGTATCGACTTCCACTATTTGAGATGGTGGGTGTAACGTCTACGGATAAGACATATGCCGTTGGTTTTGCATTTTTGGAGTGCGAGAAAGAGGACAATTATACATGGGCATTGGAGATGTGTTAGTCACTTTTGAAGAAACATGTTTCAATGCCTAAAGCGATTGTTACGAATCGCAATACCACTTTGGTGAATGTGGTTGCAAAGGTGTATTTCCTTCTTCTAATGCATTACTTTGTCGATATCACATAACAAAGAATGTGAGAAGTCGGGTTAAATATGCGGTGGGTGTGAAACAAGTAGAGTCAGAAGATGGAAAATTAGTTAAGCCTGATCTCATTGTAGAAAAAATAGCGTATGCATGAAATCATATTATAAATTTTTCAATAAAAGAATTATATGCCGATTCGGTCATGAAATTCCGAAAAGTGTGCGAAAAGTACCTGACTTTGTTGAAATATGTTGAAAGCATTATTCTTGATCAAGTTAAGGAGAATATAATATGTGCTTGGACGAATAATGTTCGACACCTTGTAAATAGAACAACCAATAGAGTTGAGTCGACACATGCTACTTTGAAAAATTGGTTGGGTAATAGCCAGGGCGATTTATGTCGAGATTGGGACTCCGTGGATCTCATGATTAAAAACCAACATAACGAGATACAAACCATTTTTGGTCGGAGTATCACTGTTTTGGAACATCGGTTTAAAGGTAATGTTCTTTACTCTAAACTGATCGGCAATATGTCTCGGGCGGGATTGAACTATATTTTTCATGAGCACGTTGAAGTCTACACCGAATGACAACTCGACAACTCGGTCTCCTTCATATTGTGAACATGTTGACAAACTCTTTTCGGAATCACCGACTCCAAAATCTCTAAAAAGTTCTATGAAAGAAGCTCGGATTTCCAAACCGGCTTCGACACCGATTCCACGGGTTCAGACACTGAATGCACTGATAATTTCCTTCATCAAAGAGATGCTTGTTTTTATGCACAAGCATATCGACGATATCATCGACGTTGAAATTCCATTTTTCTGGTTTTCTTCCTGATTTGCACATGCGAACTGTTTCCGGATGTGCACATTCGAAAAAAACTAAAAAAAATGTGCGTTCAGATTTCCACATCCGAAAACTAGATATATTTTTATAAACACGCAAGATGCCTAAATGACTAATGTGTATTATGATATCCAATGTATTTATTACCACATTACACTTTCATCCTCCTTTCTTTTTGTTTGAATGCATTTACCTTTTCACATTGTTTGATTCTAATGTTGTGAGTGGATAGAAAGTTAGAAGGAAATTTTTGTGTGTTGAAATACATGTTTCCATTGTTTGGATGCAATGTGAGAGAGGAAAGAAAGTTGCACGAGAAGAAAGTATAAATTATTCATTCGATTTTGTGAAAAATACAAAAGTACCCTTCACTTTTTTTTCTTAAAAAAATTCTCATTGCTTACATATATTTTATACTTCACAAATAAATTTACTTTTCATTTACTTCTCATTGCTTACATATGACTTCAAAAAAAGTTATTTAAGTTATTCTATATTAGTAGTATATCTTTATTTCCCCTCACTTTCTTTTTATTTTCACTCATAACAAACAACTAAAAAAATCATTCCGCTTTCTTGTTATTTTCTCATCATTTTCATTCTTTCAATATTCTTTCCTCTTACTTTATTTTCTCATCCAAACAAAAGATTTGTGTTTACGGTGATTCCGTCCCTTACTTTTCAATTTTGTTCTCTTCCCAATTCACCTCACCTCTTCCTTTTTCACTGTCACACACTCATTCCTAATTCCCTCGATTTGCAATTTTGCACATAAAAGTTTAAATATTGAATAAACTGAGGGTAATTTAGCAATAGTGTAAAAAAAAGTTTGAAGTTGGGTTCGGTGGTGTGATTGGACTCTTGTTGTTGTTATTGTGACGATTGTGTTTGTTTTGTTTATGAATAATGAGTTAACAAAACAAACACATTTTAACATTAAAAACATCATAACATGTCCCATCGTTTATTCTCTTCAATCGAGGAACCAAAACTTTCAGCTTACACACATCACTACCATTCATCCATTCTCATCATGAATCATTATTCATCTTCAAAATCCTCTCTTTCTTCCTCTATCTAGTCTACTCTTCTTTCACTCTCTCAACACAACTCCCACAAATCAGGTTTCTTGCTCTTTCTCATCACTAACTCACCTTGTATTTTATCTTAATTCTTCTTCTTCTTATGTATTAAAGTTTTTTTTTTATTATTTATTTTAATTTTGAAATTTTATAGCTGGTTTGGTGAGGATCTTGTGAGTACAATATCTTTAATGGTTCCTTAAGTAGTTGAGCTTGCTTTTTATCTTTTTTTTCTTTTTTTTCTTTTTCTTTCTATCTATCTATACACCCCAGATCTCAGTTTTTCCCACCCATTATTCATGTTGCTGTAAAGTTTCAAAATTTGTCTTCTTCATTAGTGGCTTTTTAGTTTCTAGATTTTACTTTGATTTGCAGAAAGTTGTTAAGTTTAAGATGAGCTTGTTCTGGCTTTGTTTTTGGAACAGTGTATCCTCAATTATTGTTTCTGGTTTGGAGTTTGCCAAGATTCAAACAAATGTACTCAATTCTGTCATCTCTTGTGGAACTAATTGATACATAGTTGTTAGATCTGGCTAGGTTCTTGTTCTCAAAACATATCCTTAAATATCATATTTTTAATTGTATCTATTTTGATTATCCTCAATTTCTTTGACACATGTCCTTGTTCATAGAGTGTTGTTTTAATGTTTTTCTCTCTTGATCTTGCATAAGATTTTATTAAATTGACTTAATGATTTCATAGGATTTGATTTTGAGCTTTAAAGTATTGGAAGGTTTTTATTCTATGAACTGATTTGGATAAGTTGGATTGGATGCAGGTGTTATAGGTTAGGCTTGTAGCATTGCCACAATGATAAAGCAAATTCTTAGCAAATTGCCTAAGAAGTTACCGAAATCGGATTCGTCAGATTCTGCAAAGAGTGATTCTGGCAATAGTACCACGAGTTTTGGAAACGTGTTTCAGTGCACGAATGTTGGAAGTACAATTTCGAGTAAATTAAATGTTGTGAAAAGGGTATCTTCTGTTGTTTTTCCTGCAAGTGTGAATTCCGGAGTGGAAGCGGTTGATCCTTCTCTACCGTTCAAAGATGTTTCCAATACGCAGAAACAAAATCTTTTTATCAGTAAGTTGAACCTTTGCTGCAAAGTTTATGATATGAGTGATCCTGATAAGAACTGTAGTGAGCAAGATGTTAAACGGCAAACGTTGTTAGACCTTGTTGATTTTGTTTCATCTGGTTCTGTTAAGTTTACGGAACCAGCAATTGCCGCATTGTGTAAAATGTGTGCGGCAAATTTGTTCAGGGTTTTTCCACCTAAATTTCGTTCGAGTAGTGGTGGTGGAGAAACAGAAGACGAAGAACCAATGTTTGATCCTGCTTGGTCTCACCTTCAAGTTGTTTATGATCTACTCCTCCAGTTCATCAATTACAATTCTCTTGATGTGAAGCTTGCGAAATCGCACGTAGATCATGCATTTGTTTTAAGATTACTTGACCTTTTTGATTCCGAGGACCCTAGAGAAAGAGATTGTTTGAAAACAGTTCTGCATAGAATCTACGGGAAATTCATGGTTCATAGGCCGTTTATAAGGAAATCGGTTAGCAATATTATCTACCGGTTTGTTTTTGAAACCGAGCGGCATAGTGGAATTGCCGAGCTCTTGGAGATTTTCGGGAGTGTTATTAGTGGATTTGCCATGCCGTTGAAGGAAGAACACAAAATATTTTTGTGGAAGGCTTTAATTCCTTTGCACAAACCGAAATCTATCGGAATTTACCATCAGCAGTTAACATATTGCATTGTACAGTTCATAGATAAGGATCAAAGATTGGTTAGCTCCGTGATAAAAGGACTATTGAAGTACTGGCCGGTTACAAATAGCCAAAAGGAGCTCATGTTCATGAGTGAATTGGAAGAGGTTTTGGAAATGACTAGCATGGATGAATTCAAGAAGATTATGGTGCCGCTGTTTCGACGACTGGCATGCTGCCTCACTAGCTCACATTACCAGGTTGTTTTTCTACGCCGATCATCTTTCTAGTTTGCTTATATTTGCGTGTTTATTGATTCACGTATGAGGAACATCAATTATAGCTTATACTGATGTATTTATTGATTCAGGTGGCGGAACGAGCTCATTTGCTATGGAACAACGAGCACATTCTGAATCTTATAACTCAAAACCGACAAGTAATTCTGCCTCTTGTCTTCTCAGCACTTGTACATAACTCGCAGAATCACTGGAATCAAGCAGTGCTGAACCTAACTCAAAACATAAAGAAAATGCTATCTCAGATGGACGAGGAACTCGTACTCGCCTGCCAACGCAAGATCGAAGAGGAAGATTCCAAGTCAAGCGACGTAGCCGAGAGACGAAGAATAACATGGGAACGTCTAGAAGAAGCCGCTACCGGCGTCCAATCCATAAGCGGCGCCGATATCTTACTCCAAGTAAAACCAGCTACTGCTACATGCTCAGTGGCATGCTAATTGAAACTTCTGAGTTATGTTGTTGAATGATTTGTAAGAGGCTGTTGGTTCTAATTTACATAGTGGTGTTTGTTTTTCTTACTTGGCAATAGAGTATGCAATGCATAAAACATATCATGATATCAACATCATCATCATCTAGTAGAAACAACAAACAACACAACATGTTCAAAACTTGTGTTGTTTTTGCTTAGGTGTTGCTGAGTATGTGATATTTTGTTTTGTTTTGGAGGATTCATGAGGAAACATGTTACAGTGAATGTGGGGGGGTCTTTATGTGTCGGTGGTTCATTCGTGCATGGAATGCAATTATATGAAGCAGTGTCAGAAACAACAACTGTTTCATCTTTTGTTACCTTATGGCCCACATTTTCCTTGCCAATGTACAAGAGTTTCATTGCTATTATGCTATTACATTCATTGGCCACTATATGCTATGTGAATGTTTTATGCATCTAAATGCCAAGTCAAATTTTATGTGTATTTTCATTCATTCATTCCTTGTCTGTTTTATTACCTACTATATTCATGTAAGAGCCTTTTGTGGTTCATTCCGGATTTTCAGGTTGGTAAAAGAAATGGAAAAAGAATGAGAGAAGGGACAATTATTTGGTTAAAGGGTATTGGTGTACTATTTCACTTTATCTTTTCTTTCCAATAACAGTCAAAATTTAAATTCCCATAAAAGCGGATTAAAGAATGAGGTTTAAGACAGTAAAAGTTAATTATGAATGCACATAATGATAATACTCACCTTTGTTGAGTTCTTATGAGTGTTTATAAAGTAGCTTTAGTTTTGATTCTTAAGCAAGGTGATTTTCTTTTTTGGTATATCAAAACAGTAATTCTCAGTTATGAGTAGCGCTGATTTTGGTCCGGTCTGGATATTTATTATCCCGAGAACTGAAACGAAATAATAATCGGGTAAATTGAGACCAGATTAAAATAATGGACAGTTTTTTTGGATCAAAATTGAGCTAATACTTCGGGTATCCAACACATAACCGATAAAAGTATCCGATATAATATTCATTTTCGGTATTGGATACAAAAATTTATCCATTCCCGAACCGAGTAGCATTTCAGTCAATCCGTTGATTCGATTCTATTGGGGCCGGTTTGCAGGAGGATCTTGGATAAATCAGACCCAAAACAACCCTAGTCATGAGACTAAAGGGTCTACAACCCTCTAAGAGTTGCTCACCCAAAACAACCCTAGTCATGAGACTAAAGGGTCTACAACCCTCTAAGAGTTGCTCAGTTGCTTAGGTGGATCTTGGATAAATCGGTCCAAAAATAACCTTAGTCACGAGGCTAAAGGGTCTACAACCCTCTAAGAGTTGCTCAATTGCTTAGGTTCAAATTTATTTGACCTTTCAATGTTTATGTTACGAATTTGAGATCTATCAAACTACCAACCATTTATGTTCATGCTTTAGATATCTAATTTTGGATGTGAAGAGGAATGTTAAGAGTCTTATATTGGACAATATAATCTGATCATATATTTATGAATGGAGAATAATTTTCACCTTACAAGTTGATTTTTATAAGAATGAGTAGATCCAACCATCATTCTAAGGTTCAAGTTTAAGTATGAGTGTTGTCATATGCTTATAATTGAGAGACAATCTTCACCTTACAACTTAGTTTTGTAAGATTGAATTAGACCCACCAATCACAATTCTATCAGAGTTGATTCAACTTCTGATGGACAATCTGCTATTAGATTTTTGTTATCGACTATCAATCATTTATGTTCATGCTCTAGATATTTAATCTTAGATGTGAGGAGATATATTAAAAGTCTTAAATTGGATAATATATATGACCTAATCATATATTTATGAATGGGGAATAATTTTCATCTTACAAACTAATTTTACGATGAATAGATCTAACCACCATTCTGAGATTCACCATCCGTTAAATTAAATAGTACAATGTTTCTATAAATTATATTTTTTTATTTATGAATTACTTTTGGTCTCATGTGGTTGATGAGTCAGTGTTATTTATAAATTATTTTTGGCTTGTTTCTATTCTCAATGAATATAGATTTTCTTTATGTAAACAAATTTTATTATTATTTTCTATTAGCAATCTAAAGTCCAAGCAACCCTCCATTCAAACATAGTAAAAAAAAGAAACAAAAAAAGTGTAGAATGGTAGAGAAGAAATTTAGTTGATAAAAGATATTATATGACTTGGGTGTTGGCCACAAAACCCAGCCACAAATATAATTACATGGCTCAACATACCACATAACTTGCAAGAAATTAAAATTTCACCCTCTATATATTGTGTATGTTTATACACCAATTTATTATTCCTCACTAATATAGTTATTCAATTATTCCCAAGAAAAAGAATGGATGAACCTCTTGTACCCCAAGAGATGAGTTATGTGGAACAGGTTCACAAACGCCATGAAGAAAAAGGCTGTCTTTATGCTTGGTTTGTATACTTAGCAATTAACATTGTTGCTTTTGTTCTTTTATTAACTATTTTTTGTTATTATTGTTGTCGCCACTTACCAAATACAACATCATTTTGGCCTCTTTCTTCTCAACATTAATAATTGTTTCATTTTTCACAGCTTGTTTGCCTTATGTTGCTGCTTTTGTTGCTACGAGACATGTGAATGTTGCTTGGATGCGGCATGTTGTTGTTGCTCCTAGAAGGATACAAATTTGATTCTATGTAATAGATTATAGATATGAATAAAGATTAGATGCATTTTCAGTGTGTTACTTTTGACTTATGGTTTTGGTTTTTTGTTACTTTATGATCAAGGAGACATAAGCCTAATTTACTAGGATTCTTTTTTGTTGTTGGAATGTTTTTTACTTGGTGTGATGATAATTAGTAACGGTGTGAATGTGAAATGAACAATGTGCATGAACATTTGTTGAAACTTTTTTGATTTGTGTCGGCTAAAGGTTAGCTGATTTTTCTGCAGGCTTATCAGATGGAGCCCTCTCTTGGTCCAGATGCGATAGTTTCTGTAAATTCAACTTTATTTTATGTGGTTAATTTATACCACTCAATTTTTTTAGTGGGTGTGCAAGTTGATAAGTCATTTCTTTTAAAAACAAAATACTCAGAAAATGAGGAAGGGTAAGAATAAGAACAAAGGACACATGATTCAATAAAATAAGGTTTAATAGCTTCTTTTTTTCCTTGCCATTTATACCATTTTTAAAAAATGCCACTGTAAAAAAAATTGGATTCCTCCCATAATTTTTTTCAGATTCCTCTCTTTTTCACCTTCATTAAACTCAGATAGCTTAAAAGCTGATGTATCATTGAAATGTATGACTTTTTATTTTTAAATATTTTCACGCGTATATATATATATATATATATATATATATATATATATATATATATATATATATATATATATATATATATATATATATATATATATATATATATATATATATATATATATATATATAATCTCATGTGAAATTGAGAAATGAAAATCAGAATCCCTAAATCTAGTTTTCTTTATTCTTCTCGTTGTATCCTTTATTTCTCTTGTCTTTTCCTTTATTCTTCTTTATTTTCAAAGTCAAACCATCATATCTATTCAACCATCGAGAATGAAAAAGTCAGAAAGTTCAAAGTCAAGCATGTCTTTAAATGGAATAACTCCTTCGTGCTACTATATTGTTGCTACGAAGATGTTTGTTTCCAAGTCAACTGCAAATCCAAGGAGAAAATATTGGAAGTGCAAGTATTGGGGAAAAGAAGAAGATTGTGATGTATTTCACTAGGGTGATGAAATTTTTGGTCAAAAAGTAAGAGAAACAAGTCAAAATGAAGGGGAAATGATACCACCGTTGAGGAATTTCTAGAAGGAATTTGGGAAAGAAGTTGAGAAAGAGATTGAGTCTCAACTATGTTCAAAAGAATTGGAAGAGTTGAAGAAAAATCTTGAGAGCTTAAGGAAGAAGATGAACATTGTAATAGTAGTTGTAATTTGTTTTTGGTTTATTTTTTCTTAATTTTTTTGGAGCATGTAATAGAATATGATGTAATAAAATTGATGTGTAGCAGTGTTGAAGTTAATGTATTTTTATTTTGAATGAATGATGTTGAAGTGTTTCTGGTATTAAAAATTGACATTAGTGGTTTATTGTGCTACAGTAACTTTGGACATAATTTTTGTTGTAGTGATTTGATTTATTTTGTTATAGTAAGTTTGTGACATAGTTTGCACATAACTTCTGTTTGGACATAACTTTTGATAACAATAAACATATTAAATTGATGACAGTAAACATACTAAATTGATGACAGTAAACACAATTCCATGATAACATAACATAAATTCCATTACATGTTGATCTAAATTTATCACATATTGTGCATTACAAAAGATTACAAAATGAGCACATATTGTGCATTTCAAAAGGTTCCAAAATGAGCACATAATATGCATAAAATGGATTTTTTTTAAGCATTACAAACTATATCATAATAATCATTATTGAGTCAGGTGTCTTGAAATTTCATCTACGTCTTCATTTTCTTTACACAAGTACCAATTTTGGGGTATTCATTTTCTTCATCGATTTGCAATGGTGCACCTGAAGTTGATCTAGACCCAACATTATTTTTAGACCTCCAAACAATTTTCAACATATCACTACTCCTCTTAGGTGCTTGAACTGGTTGTGCTTCTTAGCCTGTTTCTTCTACTTAACATGTTTCTTCTACTCAGTAGGTTCTTTCTTCTTATGAGCTTGTTTCTTCTTCTCATCTAGTTTGTTATTCACATTTTTTTGAGTGTTGGGGTTGAGAATAACCTGTTCAACAATAGGTATAAAATCACACACTTGAGATTGTGGATCTTGGGATGACCGATCTTCAAATTCTGTCATCATCTCCTCAACCGGAACATCTAAATCCGCATCATCATTAGCATTTGATGACACCCCTTCAACAACACTTGGTGACACCCCTTTAGCAACAGTTGATGGGACCTTTGTCCTTGGTGTTTTTCTCTATAATGCATACAGTCAAAACAATACTAAACAATCAACTATAAGACTAAATAATCAACAACAATAATAAACAATCAACCACAATACTAAACAATCAACAACGAGTACCTTTCTTTTCAATGTGTTGGGATCATGTTCAGGGCTATTGCATTTTCTTGAGTTATGGCCAAATTCGTCACGCTTGGTGCATCTATAAGCCACACTAGGCTTCACCATCCTTGAACTTGTCTCATCATGCTCTCTAAACCTCAATATCTTGGGCCTACATGGACCTTTCTTATACTGTGGTGGTAACATATCTTCAACATCAACTTCTGGCCACATGTCCATACCATTGATTGACTTACATTTTTCTCACAACACAATTTATAAGCCTGCCTCATATAATATGAACCAACATAATCTTCTGGGTTTAAATTATGATATTGCATAGCAGGCACAACATGTCTACTAGATATCTCTACTAGGTCACAAACATAACATAAACATGTTTTTCCAAGATCTAAAACAAACTGAAGTCCATTATATGGATGATAAACTTGCCAAATGTTACCAATACTCCATGTTGGCAGCCACCGACCAGTCGATATAATTTCTTTATCAAGTGTTTTCCTAGGAATGGGCATGACATTATGTTTCCATTTGTCAAGCTTAACTAAACTACTAGCAACCCTACTCATTAGATAGTTCCTAATTATTGGGGAAAACCCAAGTCCCACATTGGCTAAATATATAACTCGCAAAGGGTTTAAATAGAGTGACACTCCTCACCTTACCAACTGATTTTGTAGAGTTGAGTTAGGTCAAACTCTAATTCTAACATGATATCAAGAGCCTATCGATTCGGGCCACCCATCATTTAATATACGCACCAAGCCCAAAAATATGTTGGACGCACGTGGGTGTATTGAAAAAAACATGTCCCATATATTTTGATACTTTGGACCACCCACCGTTTATATCCATGCACCAAGCCCAATAGTGTTGGGCGTGAGGGGGTGTATTGGGAAAAACCCAAGTCCCACATTGGCTAAATATATAACTCGTAAAAAAAGGTTTAAATAGAGTGACATTCATCACCTTACCAACCTATTTTGTAGGATTGAGTTAGGTCAAACTCTAATTCTAACACTAATCCACTCACACATTTTGAGTATGTGTTTATCCCTAGCTTGTAAAATGGCACTATTATATGAATCACTCAAGTTGTTCATCAAGACATCACATTTTAGATAAAAGCTAAAAGAATGATTACACCATAACTTTGTAGGTTTTCCCATCAACCATTCCCATGCCTTCTTGTCTAGTTGTTTTAACTCATTCATATTTTTTTCCAAGCATGCAAATATGTAGCAGTTGCAACCCCCATCAAGAGGTCCCTAATTGCAACACCACCACCAAACTTCTTCTTGAAATTGGCATACAAATGTCATAGATAAATTCTGTGCTCAATTTGTTCAAACATCTCATCAAATACACTCACACGTCCCTGATAATTGCATAAACATAAAATCAGTCAACAAATGATCATGTTTACCACATACATAAACAAGAAACTAATTGTAAGATTGTACCTTTTGCTGATATGAGATGAAAACATAATTTTTGTCTACACAATATCTTCATAAGTAATTGTAAAAACCATTACCAATTATCCCTTGTTTCAGTCTCCACTACACCAAAAGCCAAAGGATAGTATTGGTCATTTGGATCTCTAGCTACAACCACCAATAAATACCCACCATATTATGTTTTTATGTGACACCCATCTACTCCAATGAAAGGTCTACATCCTTTAGGAAAACCTTTCTTACAACCTTCAAAGCAAAAATAGAATTTCCCAAATCTTGGTGGAAAAGTTGGTAATGGCCTCTCAATGTTAATTTTCACAGTATTTCCATGGCACTGCTTTCATAACTTAGTTGCATATCTCCACAACATGGTATACTGTTTTGTTGCATCTCTCTCAATAATTTCTCCCACAATAAACCTAGCTTTCCATGCCTTCCCTTTGGTTATTGTCACACCTCAAAAAATATGACCTCGCGAGAAAAGCATGTGGATGGGCTGAACAGAGTCGTAACCGAATTTTAATTTATTCCCATAGGGGAAAGGGAAAATATCGAAAAAACTCACTAAATGGAAATGAAATTCTGTGATCAGGTATGAGATGTCCTATGAGATGTCCCAACACTTGACAGATTTAACCAAAACTTAAAGTGCAAGAAAATTAAACAACACAGAAGTTTGTTAACCCAGTTCAGTGTATAACCACACTTACATCTGGAGGCTACCAAGCCAGGAGGAAATCCACTATAAGTAATATTAATTCTAGACTTAAACAACCCAGTTTAATCTTTCACTTAATATCTACCCAATGCAATTTCTACCTAAGACACAACTTAGATATGAGTACCAACTCACTCCCCCTCAATCACACAGTGATCAAGTTTACAAGTTTAATAAAATTGAAGACATTCTTCAAACAATACAGCTTGATCTTACTTCACAGTTTCAATCAAGTCACAAATGCACTTTTGCTTAAAAGCTCATAAAGTGGTACAATTAAAAACAACCTGCTATTAAAGACACAACACCCTATTTTTTCTTCTGAAATTCGTACTCAATTCTGTGAGTTTATGTTGATTAAATAGGTGTTTGTAATTTGGGCTTTTTGTAGGTTAATCCAGTCCTAAAAGCATGCAGCTTCCACCTTGAATTAGGGTTTGTTACTTCCTAGATTCTAGGTGATTTAGTTCTTCTGAATAATCTGAATCCTCAATATAAAACTCCCTACAGATGCGCCTTATTCTGTTTTTATCCATCCATAATTAATTCCAGATAGCACTCCTTAAATATCTCAGATCAGTTAGTTATTAATTAATTCTGGTAGCAGGTTTGAGATGTCTCAACATCTGTTGGGACATCCTGAAAAACTGAACTTAAGTCATTTACACAATGTCCCAACATCTGGTGTGACATCCTGAATTAAGTTCTTATACTCTGTTTGATAATGTCCCAACATCTGATAGGACATTCTGAACTGAATTCAATATTTCTTGTTGGTCAAAAATTCTGCCAATTCTAGACATCTACAAACTCCCCCTTTGGCTAATTTTTGGCTAACATTCTTTTCTGATTTTTCAGAGTGCAGCAGAAGATCTTTTATCAGAGTATAGCATTACTTTTCTGTTGAATCATATTTGAGATTACTCCCCCTCAAACATACATGTATCCAGTCTTGTTGCAACAGAAGTTTAAAAAAAACACTTATTCAGTTCAGAAGCAAACAAAATTTTCATTCATAATCAAACAGCATTACACATTGTTGTTGTTGTTGTTCTCCCCCTTGTTAGACACAAATTTTGGGGCCAAAGAGACTAATTCTAAATTACAATGCAGCTGTCATTACATTTGTCCTCACATACAGTTATTCACTCAGACTCCTCACATTCAGTTTCTTCATCATCATCAGTTTCTTCATCAGAAGCAGCTTTCTGATCACCTTCACTCTCCAGCCTTTGGATAATTTCCTCAAGCTTCTGCTTCCTTGCTTCAAGTTCTTTGCAAGTGCTCTTCAGTTCAGCAATCAATGCAGCCTTGGAGATTGGAGTCTTGGCAGTTGAAGGACCTGCAGATGTCCCAGAGGGTGCTTCAACATCTGCTGCATGATGACTTAGGAACAATTTGTAGTGAAAGGCCAGAGGGCTTTCTCTTTTGCAGACTGTGTCCTTCTCAGTGAGGATCCCAGGGTACTGACTTAGCACTATACCACACAGCAAGGAAGGAAAAGCTATTGGCAGCTTTGTTGCAAATGAGCTAGCATGCTTCAAGGTCTGATCAAATATGTAGGCACCATAATCCAGCTTAGTTTGAGTGCCCACAACATAAATAAACCTGCCCAAGCCAGTGGATATTGAAGATGTGTGATTGGTAGGCACTCAGTTTGTTGTACCAATCCTGTTCAGCATGGCATATTTTCTTGTCAGCATGCTCACTGAGAGCTTTCCTTTAACTGGCCAAGCCTTGACCTGGTTTGCAGTGATAACCTTGCAGACCTGCTTATCAATCTTCCCTAGTTCATTTGGACCATCAGATTCTCTTCCAAGGAATTCGTTGATGATCTGAGGAGAGAACTCTACACACCTGCCTCTAACAAAAACTTTTCTAAATTCAGCAGACTTACCATTGGCACAATCTTCCTGAAGATTGACTATGAATTCTTTGACAAGTAGCTCATAGCAGGGAGAGAGATTGGAGACTGTTTTGAAGAGGCCAACAGCAGATATGAGGTCAATTAATTCAGTGCACTCAAGTGCATTACTGCTCAGCTCTCTTTCAAGTGCTACCCTTCTTTGGTACACAAACTTCCATCTGTTAACACTTGAAACATGATGAAATGAGATGTTGTTCAAAGGAGCTTCTGGAACAGCAGTTGATGCCCTAGAGGGTGCTGTTTTCTTCTTTGGAGGAGATGTTGGGACATCTGCTTCAACATCTGAGTCTGGAGGAGTGACAGCTTTCGTCTTCTGTGTTTGCACCTTGCTTCATTGTTTGGTAGGACCAAAGACAACTTTAGCTTTGTCTTTCTTTGGGGTAGCTTGCTTCTTCTCAGGAATTGCATGTCCTGCTTGCATCTTTTCTTTCCTAGTCCTGAGCCTTTTGGCTATGCTAGGTCTTACAGAGGCAATGATCTCTGTATCAGAATCCTGCTCTAGATTCACCACAGGAGGAGATTGAGCAGTCTCTTCTTCAGCTGGTTGATCAGCAGAGATATGCTCTTCAGTTGAGGCTTTGGTCTGATCCTCAGATTCTTCTTCATCACTTTCATTTGAGGCCTTTTTCTGGTCCTCAGATTCTTCTACAGCAGCATCAGATGAGGCCTTTTGTTCATCCTCAGATGTTTCAACATCTATTGGGACATCCTGTTGAGCAGGAGTGTCCTTTGCAGCTTGAGTTTGTTGATCTTCTTGTGGAGCTGGCATGGTGTTCAGAAGGATAGATATGCCACTAACCACTCTTTGTTCAAAAAGAATCTTGTTTACTAACTCCTTTATGGAAGCATCCACATATTCAGAAGATTTTGGAGGCATGTTTGCTGGTGAGGGAATGCCTTTGGATTTGCTGCAGACTTGATCTTTTGCTCTTTTTGGAGTTCTTGGCTTTTTAGCATGAGGAACACTTCCTCTGATTTCGTCCAATGGGGTTGACTTCATGGGTACCACAGAAATGGGGGTTGCATGAACCACATCTTCTTTGTTGAGAATTTCTTCAGGAGTGTTAGGGTTTTGAGACATTTTCAAAGAAGATGGATGAAGAGTTTTAGGGTTGATGATTTCTGAAGAACAGCTAGATAATGCAATTCGCTTTTGATAGTATGATGAGAATATGGATATCTGAATGCAAGCTGTTATTATATAAGTATCCGTTACATTGAAAATGATTAGGAATGGAATACCCAAGGTTCTTGACCAGACTGGTGTTGCCATCTGGTACTTATGCCACACAATGTCATATGACATGTTGGCACATCTCCTTAACTGCTAAATCTCACATAAGCAGATTCCCAATTTGCCCCTCAAGTTCTCAAATTGTGTAGCATCCAATGCTTTGGTAAAGATATCAGCCAACTGCAGATTTGTAGCTACATGTTCCAATGAAATCACTTTTTCTTCTACAAGATCTCTGATGAAATGATGTCTGATATCAATATGCTTGGTCCTGCTATGTTGGATAGGATTCTTTGATATGTTAATTGCACTTAAGTTGTCACAGTACAATGTCATGACATCTTGTGGGACATTGTACTCAGTGAGCATTTGCTTCATCCAAACCAACTGAGAACAACTGCTTCCAGCTGCTATATATTCAGCTTCAGCTGTAGATAAGGATACACAATTTTGTTTCTTACTGAACCAAGAAATCAAATTATTTCCTAGAAAGAAGCATCCTCCTGAAGTGCTTTTTCTGTCATCAGCACTTCCAGCCCAATCAGCATCACAGAAGCCAGTGAGAATTGGTTTACATCCATGAAAGTACATTATGCCATAGTCACAAGTACCATTAACATATTTCAGAATTCTCTTAACTTGATTAAGATGACTGACTTTTGGATCAGCTTGATATCTTGCACATACACCCACTGCAAATGCTATGTCTGGTCTGCTAGCAGTCAGATATAACAAGCTTCCAATCATACTTCTGTACATGCTTTGATCTACATTCTCACCCTTTTCATCTTTAGTCAGCTTTAAATGTGTAGGGGCAGGAGTTCTCTTATGAGTAGCACTGTCCATTCCAAATTTCTTGACTATGTTCTTAGCATACTTGCTTTGAGAAATGAACATGGAGTCCTCCATTTGTTTTATTTGCAGTCCAAGAAAGTAGGTTAGTTCTCCTACTAGGCTCATTTCAAATTCAGATTCCATTTGGTTGACAAAATGTTTTACCATCCTATCAGACATCCCACCAAAGACAATGTCATCTACATATATTTGAGCAATCATGACATTTCCTTCTTCATCTTTGACAAACAAGGTTTTGTCAATTCCACATTTCCTGTACCCTTGCTTGATAAGAAAAGTAGTCAGTCTTTCATACCATGCCCTTGGAGCTTGCTTCTGACCATAAAGAGCCTTCTTTAGTTTGTATACATGATTTGGACAACTTGGATCAACAAATCCTTTAGGCTGTTCTACATATACCTCTTCATTAAGATTACCATTTAAAAAGGCACTTTTCACATCCATTTGAAATAGCTTGAACTTTAAGATACAAGCAATTCCCAAAAGTAGTCTGATTGATTCAAGCCTTGCTACTGGTGCAAAGGTTTCATCAAAGTCTACTCCTTCAATTTGTGTGTATCCTTGAGCTACAAGTCTAGCTTTGTTCTTTGTAACAACTCCTTGTTCATTTGACTTATTCTTATACACCCATTTTGTTCCAATCACATTTATGTCATCAGGTCTAGGAACAAGATTCCACACTTCATTCCTTGTGAATTGACCTAATTCCTCTTGCATAGCACAAATCCAGTATTCATCAGTAAGAGCTTCCTTGATGTTTTTAGGTTCTATTTTAGAAACAAAACAGGAACCTGAAATCACTTCTCTTGATCTAGTGCTCACACCTCTGTTGGGATCACCAATTATCAAATCTTTGGGATGATCCTTCTGTATTCTGATGGAGGGAGGTTTGCTGGATTGTTCTGTCCTTGCATCAGTTTGAGTGAAGTCATAATGATCACTCTTTTCTTCAGCTTCAATCTTGATATCAGCAGATGTTCCAACATCTTCTGGGACATCTGTAGGAGCATCATCAATTATCACATTTATAGACTCCATGATAACCTTGGTTCTAGAATTAAATACTCTATATGCTCTGCTGTTTATAGAGTATCCAAGAAAAATCCCTTCATCACTTTTAGGATCCATTTTTCTCCTTTGCTCCCTATCTGCCAGAATATAACAGTTACTTCCAAACACATGGAAGTACTTAACTGTGGGTTTTCTGCCCTTCCAGACTTCATAGATTGTGGACAAAGTTCCTTTCCTTAGAGTAACTCTGTTGTGGATGTAACAAGTTGTGTTCATAGCTTCAGCCCAGAAGTACAAAGGTAACTTTTTAGCATGGATCATAGCTCTTGCTGATTCTTGAATAGTTCTATTCTTCCTCTCAACAATCCCATTCTGTTGAGGAGTGATTGGTGAAGAATATTCATGATTGATTCCTTCTGAAGAGCAGAAATCTAAGAACTTTTGGTTCTCAAATTCTTTTCCATGATCACTTCTTATTCTGATCACACAGCTGACTTTTTCCCTTTGTATTCTTTGGCATAAGTCTTTGAATACATCAAATACATCAGACTTTTCCTTGATAAAATTTATCCATGTATATCTTGAAAAGTCATCAACCACCACATAGGCATACCTCTTGCCACCAAGGCTTTCAACCTGCATAGGTCCCATAAGATCCATATGTAATAGTTCCAAAACTTTGGAAGTTGTCAGATGTTGGAGCTTTGGATGGGACATCTTGGTTTGCTTGCCTATTTGACATTCACCACATATTTTGCCATCATCAATCTTCAGTTTAGGAATACCTCTTACAGCATCCATAGATATTATCTTCTTTATGCCTCTGAAATGAAGATGACCTAGTCTTTGGTGCCATAGTTTCACTTCTTCTTCTTTAGCTAAGGAGCAAGTTGAAGTAAGACTGAAGTCTTGAGATTCCCACATGTAACAGTTGTCTTTAGATCTGGCTCCTTTCATGACAACCTCTTGTTCTTTGTTAGTCACTATGCATTCAGTTTTGGTAAAGTTTACATTGTACCCTTGATCACATAATTGACTTATGCTGATCAGGTTAGCAGTTAAACCTTTAACTAGCAGAACATCATCTAGTCTTGGAACATCTTGACAGTCCAAGGTCCCAACTCCCTTGATTTCTCCTTTAGCTCCATCTCCAAAGGTTACATACCTGGATGAATGTGACTTTAAGTTTACTAGCAGATTCTTCAATCCAGTCATGTGTCTTGAACATCCACTGTCAAAGTACCAGTCTTCTTTAGCTGATACTCTTAGTGATGTATGTGATATATATGCAACACTTTTCTTTGACCATTTGAGTTGAGATTTCTTTTGATGCCTCTGCCCTGTGTGTTGTTCATCAGTAGATCTCCAAGATTGATTGTTGATCTTGTTCTTGGGTATGTAGCTTTGATCAGCCTGAATGCTAGCTTTTGGTCTCCATACCTTCTTGATGACCTCTGTCTTCTGCTTAGGAGGTTGCTGATTTCTTTGATGTCTATGCAGCACTTTCTTGGTAACTTCTATTTTCTGCTTAGAAGGTTGCTGATACATCTGATTTGGATATCCATGCAGCTTATAACAATGAGGTTTGATATGTCCAAATCTTCCACAATGATGACATCTCCATCTTTGATACTTCTTCTTCATTTTGTTCTTTTCAGAATGTTGAGACATCTGTTGGAACATTATGTTTGACTTTGTGTTCTTTTCCTGATGTTGAAGCATCTGTTGGGACATCTTGTTTGACTGTATGGATTTTGAAGTAGTTTTTCTAGAGCTAGCTTCATCTTTATGTACTCTGTTAAATCCCAGTCCACTTTTATCCCCTGAATGCTTATTGTTGTTGAGAATAACATCCAGTGTATTTGAGTTGTTGTTCAACATTCTAACAGATTTGGACATGTGTTCCAATTTGGAGTTGAGAAGACTTACTTCACTTTTCAAGGTGTCAATGATTTCTTGATCACTTGCTTTTTCATCTTCTAGTGCCTCATTCTGCTTCTTTAGCTTTATAACCTCACTGCATATTTCAGTGCTTCTATTGTATAGATCTTTGTATGCTTGTTCAAGTTCTTCAAAAGTAAGCTCCCCATCACTGGATTCACTTTCAGAATCACATAATCCAGCTAGAGCAGTGATATGCTTAGCTGATTCTTCTTCTGAATCACCTCCTGAGTCTTCATCAGACCAGGTTACAGAGAGTCCTTTCTTTTGCCTTTTTAAGTAGGTAGGACATTCATTCCTGATGTGTCCATATCCTTCACATCTATGTCATTTAATTCCTTTTTCTTGACTGGTCTTTTCATCATAATTTGATCTTCTGTTAGCATCATAAGATCTTTTGTTCTCAGAAGAGTTTGTGTATCTTCCACTGGGTTTGGATTTGCCTTCCATTCCTCTGAGAATCTTTTTGAATTGTCTTCCAAGCATAGAAATGTTGTCTGATAAGCTTTCACCAGTTTCTGATTTATCATCTTCTTCTTCATCAGTATTTGTCACCAAGGCTATGCTTTTGTTCTTATTTACATTTGTGTCATTCATTCCCATCTCAAATGTTTGAAGGGAACCAATGAGCTCTTCAACTTTCATTGTG
This sequence comes from Lathyrus aphaca, assembly GCA_963966055.1. Classification (NCBI taxonomy): domain Eukaryota; kingdom Viridiplantae; phylum Streptophyta; class Magnoliopsida; order Fabales; family Fabaceae; genus Lathyrus; species Lathyrus aphaca. Next base: position 516,745,308 of record OZ014522.1, read on the forward strand.
CAAATGTCTTGAGCTTCTTCTATTGTTGTGACTTTCATGTCAAATCTTTTTGGCAAAGATCTGAGAATCTTTCTTACAAGCTTTTCATCAGTCATCTTTTCTCCCAAGGCTCCAGAAGTATTGGCTATATCCAAGATGTTCATGTTTCCAGAATTTGTATTCCCTAGATCTCACCCAGTATAAACAGGCAGGGTGCCTGCTCTGATGCCAATTGAAATTCTGTGATCAGGTATGAGATGTCCTATGAGATGTCCCAACACTTGACAGATTTAACCAAAACTTAAAGTGCAAGAAAATTAAACAACACAGAAGTTTGTTAACCCAGTTCAGTGTATAACCACACTTACATCTGGAGGCTACCAAGCCAGGAGGAAATCCACTATAAGTAATATTAATTCTAGACTTAAACAACCCAGTTTAATCTTTCACTTAATATCTACCCAATGCAATTTCTACCTAAGACACAACTTAGATATGAGTACCAACTCACTCCCCCTCAATCACACAGTGATCAAGTTTACAAGTTTAATAAAATTGAAGACATTCTTCAAACAATACAGCTTGATCTTACTTCACAGTTTCAATCAAGTCACAAATGCACTTTTGCTTAAAAGCTCATAAAGTGGTACAATTAAAAACAACCTGCTATTAAAGACACAACACCCTATTTTTTCTTCTGAAATTCGTACTCAATTCTGTGAGTTTCTGTTGATTAAATAGGTGTTTGTAATTTGGGCTTTCTGTAGGTTAATCCAGTCCTAAAAGCATGCAGCTTCCACCTTGAATTAGGGTTTGTTACTTCCTAGATTCTAGGTGATTTAGTTCTTCTGAATAATCTGAATCCTCAATATAAAACTCCCTACAGATGCGCCTTATTCTGTTTTTATCCATCCATAATTAATTCTAGATAGCTCTCCTTAAATATCTCAGATCAGTTAGTTATTAATTAATTCTGGTAGCAGGTTTGAGATGTCTTAACATCTGTTGGGACATCCTGAAAAACTGAACTTAAGTCATTTACACAATGTCCCAACATCTGGTGTGACATCCTGAATTAAGTTCTTATACTCTGTTTGATAATGTCCCAACATCTAATAGGACATTCTGAACTGAATTCAATATTTCTTGTTGGTCAAAAATTCTGCCAATTCTAGACATCTACAGGAAAAGAATATGACACAGTCATCACAACCAATGTTGGGTTTCGAGAGTCGGTTACATAAGGGAAAGGTATAAGCACCCCTCATGTTCATCGTACTCGATGGAAACCATTTGGTTAATTCATATGTTAGTGTTTGCTTAAAAATGCTAGTCTTCTCGATTAAAAGGTAAAGGACAAAACAAGTTTATTTACATTAGTGATGAAACAAATATTCCTCCTCGAACCAATAGACCACCAAGCGTTGTTAGACGGAGCGAGAACCTCATGCTTGAAACTAGACCAAATGGAGGAAGATATATGAAGAGAAATAAAACCATGAGGACGACAAATCTGCATCTTCAGAAGCTTCGCCTAACCAACATTAGAACTCATCATATCCCAAAGCAACTTAAGATTGGTAGCTTCATTCAAAAAAAGAAGAGACCTAATGCCTAATCCACTCTTAGCAAAAGGAAGACAGGTTTTGTGCCACACAACTGTACAACTTTTTCTATTATTAATGGAGCCAGTCCATATGAAACTGCGACTAGCTGCATCAAGAGATTTCAAAATAGCAGTAGGCCATGAATACACATTGATGGAATACAAAACCATGCTATGAATAATAGATTTAACAAGAATAACTCTACCCACCATGAAAAAACACGAGCCTTTCCAAGTTGCAAGTGTGGAGAACATTTTGTCCGTAATATGAGTAATGTTTGATTTCCTGACTTTTCCTTTGAACAAAGGCGCACCCATATATGTGAAAGTTAACATCCCAATTTGAAACTCGGAGATACGCAAAAACTTCTGTTTCCTCCTTGGGGAGACATTAGCAAAATAAATGCAGGATTTAAAAGCATTAAAACTTAAACCCGAGGCAACAAAGTAAGCATTGGAAATTGCAAAAATATTCTTGATATTAGAGAGTCTAGCTGTGAGAAACAAGAGAATATCATCAACATACATAATATGAGACATGACAAGATTATTCCTAAAAGCTTTGATAAGTTGAAGGGAACCATCCGAAACAACTCTAGAAATCATTATACTTAACATGTATTCAGCAAGAATAAACATAAGTGGAGATAAAGGGTCCCCTTGACGAATCCCATTGCTACAATTTAAATAACTATAAGCTTACCCGTTGAAGTTTACAAAAAGAGAGGCTGAGTGCATAATGTTGCGGATCCAATAACAAAAGATGGGGAAAAACCGAAGCCCTGTAAAACTATGATAATGAAATTCTAGTTGATTGTGTCAAAAGCTTTTGAAATGTCCATTTTGAGTGCGAAGTTTCCAATCTTGCTATTCTTATCTAATACGTTAATAGCTTCTGAAGCCAAGTAAATGCAATACTTTATATTACGACCGCAAATGAACCCGTTTTGCTCAGGAGAGGCTAGGAAAGGCATGATCTATGACAACCTTTGAGCAAAAAAATTTCTAATAATTTTAAACTTGAAATTACTCAATGCAATTGGTCTAAAAGAATCCATAGTCATATCATTTTGAATCTTCGAGATGGGAGAAATCGAGCTAACATTGAAGTTGGGGACTATCCAACCATCCTTGAAGAATTTCCAAAGTGTTGCACAAACCTCATCTCTAATAATATCCCAATAAATCAGGTAGAAAACGCCGCCAAAACCGTCAGAATCTAGAGCACTATTCTCATTTAGACTGAAAAACGCATCCTGAATTTCCTCAATAGAGGGAATACTGACTAAAATATTACTTATGGAGTTCGTGACAATTAAAGAGATATCATCCTCCATTATTGTCCTATCCAGGTGATCACTTGCAAAACAAAAAAAGTTAGTGTAATAATTCACGGTAATGTGAGTCATACCCACAGTTTAGTGGCATTCCTTCAAAGAATAAACATTTTTTCAAAACTAGAACACATAGCCAATGTTTGGTATGAGAGTGATGTTACTAGATTAGGAGAGTAGCATCAACTTCCAACATTTTAAATGAGGCAAGTACAACCCACGGTCAAATTTGAAACTTCATTTTTGGAAACAATGAAAGAGACTCAACTCAAGTATACATTTCCCATCAATTTAGGCACTAGATAATTAATAGTATAATAACTCTATTATAGACTATAAAACGTTCGCCACTTTTAATTTATTTTAGTTCTTTAACAAATAAAAAATAGTAATTTAGATGATAGTAGTCAATTAGATACATCACCCTTTTTGTATTTTACTTCAATCGTCAAGAATGTTGAGCTAGCTGTTCAAACTTGAAATGCACAAGAGGTATATGACTCACTGAAGACAAGTCTTTGTCTCAAAGATGTTATACACTGACCATAGTCTAAACACATATAAAATAAACACAAATATTGTTTTTTTAATTATTAAACACATTTCCAGTAAAATGTCACATTTTTTGGAGGAGGTTCGAACAACTATCCGATAAACCTAGTTTTTTGGTCTAGATGTTTATTTTCTTAATAAAGTTTGGAACATCGGTAAATAAATGTCTAAAGTCATGTGTGATTAAGATTGGAACCGTACGTAGTTATATGGCGTAGGCTTTCTAATTTTGTGGCTTTTATTTATTTATTTATTTATTTTATTTATTTTTTGTCTATTCTTGTCCCATTCCATGAGTTTAAGAGGACATTGTTTGAGTGAGTTTTAGATGAATACATAAAAAAATAGATTTTATTTACTTTGATTTTATGCAATTTAATTTGGATGAGTTTTTGGTTATCTAAATTATAAATATTTTTTTTATTAATTTTAAAATTCTAAAATAATTATAAAATAAGGGGTATATAAAGCAATACTTTTTTTTAAAATCTAACAAATATTTGCATGAAATATGACGGTTTTAAAATGACGTTTAATAAACCTGTCACTATTTATACTAAAATATGACGCTTTTATAAACTCGCGTAATATTAATAAAAAAATGATAATTTTTATTGGATTTATTTTGACACGTCAGTTGCTTTACGGTGAATTTTGTTTTTATCATTTTTTTTAAATCGAATATTTTCTTTTATAATTGGGGAAATTGATCTATAGAATTGTATAAAGTCCTAATATATATTTTATATTATTTTAGGATAAAATTTATTCTTTTCTTCTTTTTTTCACAACACTGTACATGTTTTTATTTTATTTTATTTTAGTAATTGCTTGTTTTATGTTGATTTTTATTTCTTCTAAGTATTTGTTTTTAATTTTTTGTTAATTTGGTCCTAAATTATAATTTTATTCTTTATTTCAATTTTTGCACCTTTCGTAATGTAGTTGGATTTTTTTTTTGTAAGCAATGAAGTTGCTCATGCCGTTAGTTTTCACAATTTTACTTATATTCCAACATATATCCAAACTCTTATTATCAATGAAATGGATTAAATTTTCTCTTGTAAAAAAAATTAGTTATGCAAAATCTTGTATTTTACATTTTATTTTATTTAATATTTATCGAATAAATTAAAAAATTTACATGTGCGGACGCACGAGTCTTCTACTAATTTTGTAATGTAGTTGAATATAAATATTATAATATCAAAAGATTTTATATAATGTATGCTTAATTGCATAAAAGTTTTTCTTTCTTCATAATTTATAATTTTTTGATTTAAACTTGTATATTTATGTAATTTTATGCATACAAATATAATTTTTTTGGTTTAAACCATAATTTATAACATTATACATATATATATATATATATATATATATATATATATATATATATATATATATATATATATATATATATATATATATATATATATATATATATATATATATATATATATATATATATATATATATATATATATATATATATATATATATATATATATATATATATATATATATTCTTTTTCTTAATTTATAATTTAATATTTGGATTAAATTTAATTTTTTCGTGTAATTTTGTTAATTCTTGCGGTTTAAACCACCGTAATAGTTTAAATTTGTAATTTTCTAGATTTTCGTTATTTGTGGCGGTTTAAACCGCCGTAATAGCGCTTTTATAATTAAATTTTAAACTTAAATTTGTATTTTTCCGTATTTTCGTTAATTGTGGCGGAACCTCCGTAATATCTTTTTAACCACCGTAGTTTTTAAAATTGTGGTGTAAAGAAGAATTTTTTTTGGACCAGAGTCTGGGGACATGCCCAGCCTGTCTGGGCTTTAAAATCGTCCATATATATATATATATATATATATATATATATATATATATATATATATATATATATATATATATATATATATATATATATATATATATATATATATATATATATATATATATATATATATATATATATATATATATATATATATATATATATATATATATATATATATATATATATATATATATATATATATATATATATATATATATATATATATATATTTAAAATTGATAACGATCAAAAAATTTTCGATCGAATATGTTTGAAACAAATAAATGACTTGTTAGTTTTATCTTTAAAATAATTAAAATTTTCTTTGTATTTTAAAAAAAAACTTTTAAAAAGTGTTTTAATTTTTTTTTTTTATAAATTGAAAGACTAATTTTGATATAATGTAATATAAATATATATTATTAAAAATAAAAATATAGTCAAAATCATAATTTTAAAAAAATATATATTTAAAAAATGATTTTTATAAAACTGTTTAAAATAATTATAAATTTAAGTGATTTAAAAAAATTGATATAAAAAAATAGAGTAAAAAGAAAATATCTAAAAGAGTTTTAAAATAAGTATTTAAACCACTTGTTTATTTGAGTTTTTTTTTTAATTCTTTGTAAAATTATTTTAAACAAAAATATGTAACAATGTGAAAATCATTTTTTTTAAAACAATGAAACAAAATTTAATAGACTAAATTGAATGAATTAATAAAGAATTTAATTGGTATATACTGTCAGTTAATCGTGACCTTAAATTTTAATTATAATTTAACTTTGATTTTAATTATTTAAAAAATAATTTTTTTGAGTAGTTGTGATGAACTGTAAAAAAATTACACTATCAGTATATAACAATTAATCTCATTAATGATATATTTAAATACAGTTTTGATTTCTCTATATATATTTTTAACTTTTTAATTCCCTTTAAATAAATTAAAATTTTTTATCCTATATTAGATTTTTTTTTGGATTTTTTAATCCTCACTTCCCCTTCACTTTTGTGTATGTAGCAACTTAAAGCAGCGATGTGGCCTAGAGTATGTGGTGCCGCATCATTAGATGTGTTGACCCAGAATTATTTAATTTAAAAAATTCATTTTAAATGCCAATTAGAATTAAAATTTTAAAACTTGGAATGTTTAATATGATTTAAAATGAAATAAATTTAGAATGATTGAACCCTTCATTTTCTTCCCTTTTTATTATTTCTTACACCCTAGTTTTGAGCGGGAAAAATCCTCTCGGCCACTGTAATTGAATTGAAGTTCCATTTCAACCAACAAATCATCATCTGAGGTATACTAAATCATTTAAGAAAAAAACTATTATATCTCAAATATCTTATGAAAATTATGTTTAAAATATTTTTGTTTCAACCATTGAGGGATTTAGAATAGGAAACACACAATAAATTAGGGATGATAATTGTATTTATATCCAATGGATATTTGATATCCATGGATAAAAACATGTAATGAGCGAGAATATAAATAGTTATCTATTAGAATAAATAAGTATGACTGTCTCGATACATGTATAGTAGTTCTCATCCTCTCTCTCCATATAATATATATTTATATATTTTATTTTATATCAACGTATAAAAATATATGTCTATCTCTTTAGGGAAAAAAATAACACTGTCCGGGAGCCTTACATACCATGAAACCAGTATTAACTGTATCGTCATCAAATAGCCAAATATAGGCATAACACAGACCAACAATTAAAACTGAAATTTCATGATAGCAAGGACCGTAGTATGGATCAATGGTCAGATGTTTTCTGATACACAAGATCCTCATTTAGAGGCAGGTGTAGAGCATACTTGCATCTTTGAGGGGATTTATGATATGAACATAATAACTAAAGCTTTGAGAGAGAAAGAAAAGATTTTTAGAACATGTTTGTTCTTAGGCACACAAGAGAGTTTATTTGTGATTGCTTGATGAAAATATGTTACAAGGACCCTCCTTTTATAGCCAAGGAGGTACAAATAAGACAAAAGCAACACCATTTACAAGCATGACATTCTTTATACTATATAAATGCCTTTTTCAAACCACCCGACACACTTATCCATTATGGATTACATTATTGTAGTCTTATTACACAAAAGGACGAAATATCACTATTCACAAACATGCTTATGGTCTTTGAAGGACACTTGTCCATTTAGTCTTTGCAAATGGGTTCATGAGAGGGGGACATGTTCTGATCGGATAAATTTTCATCAGAAAAGCAATCTTTATACTGAGATGACTCATGCTGCCAGGTGTCATCCATCATGTAAGTGTGATCTGCTAATTTTGTATTAGCGTCTGCCACTTGTCCTTCTGAGAATTCAGCTTCCATCGGAGAATCTGGTTTCTGTTGTGTGGCTTGAGTCGAGCTTTCTCCTACTTCTGGTCTCCTGAACTTTTCATGACTGATGCAGGTTGAACTATCATCAAGGCTCTTTGGATCATACAGATTAATGAAATTAACATACTCCAATAATTCTCTTGTGATTTTTAGGCTGGGAGGATATTCATTAATAGTTTCCCAAAGATGAACATAACTCTTACAATCAAGCATCTTAGTTACAGGATATGTCATATAAGGCCTGTGTAGAAAGAAAACAGACTTGAGTTTGCTAATATCTTCAGAGGATAATCTCTGCGCTTGGACTTCGTCTATGATCGGTTTTAATTGATCTCTCCACCATTGTAATGGAGAGTACCACTCAAGAGTAGTCCAAATTAAAGACTTTTGATTCTTGGGATCCATTATGTGTTGATACATGGCCTCAGTGGGAATAAGAATAGGCATAAAATATAAACAGGTGGCACACCAGATATACCATAAATGGTTTTTTGTGAATTTAACATTTGGGTTTATTAAAATTGGTAGGAGAAAAGGTGTGTCTGGGAAATAAGGACTATGGTCAGGTAGTTTATTCCTTATGATTTTTGTCATGTAGTAGAAGAGATTGTTCCTGGCATACTGCTTGAGCTGGGACGGTGAAAAAAATATTGTTACCCCTGGAGGAAGATTTTTGGTTTTGGATGCATGGGCCGGTAATGGCTTGACCATGAGAATCAGAGGAAAAGTATGTTTGGCTGTGATGATCTGGATAGGTTTCATAGGTCGGGATAGTAGATCAGGGATTACATTTTGATTTCCTTTGATATGTTTTACAGAGAAATCATATCTAGAAAACCAATCTTTGAGCCTGAGAGTTTGAGGATCAGGAGGCATCTTATTCTTGAATTCAAGGATCTTAGGAAAAAAGGAGTTATCCATCTGTACTTCAAACTGGTAGCCTCTTAGGTGAAAGTCAAACTTTTGGATTCCCATTTTCACGGCGAGAGCTTCTTTGTAGGTGGTGTGGTAGTGTTTTTCAGCTTCTTTAAATTGACCACTGGCATGACCACAATAGTATCTTTTTCCCTCAAGTTCTTCTATTAGAACTGCTCCCCAATAGTGATCACTGGCATCGGTCTGCAGGATTCTCTTGCCATTTCCAGGAATCTTTAGGGCAGGTGGAGTTTGTGCGATTTTCTTCAACGCTTTTATTGCTTCAGTTTGCTTTTCTCCCCATGGTGGAGGTTTTTTCTTCAGCATTTGGGATAAGGGACTTGTGTATCTCGCCAACTTCGGCAGGAAATCTCGGATATAATTAATTATACCCAGAAATTGTTGGATTTGCTTAACTGTGAGATTTTCATCAGGAAAGTTTAATAGTTCCTGGGCAATATGAGGTTGGGGTTGATATTTTCCTTGGGAAAAATGAATCCCTAAGAAATCAATCTCTGTTTGCCCCACTTGGCTTTTCTTTTCAGAGAGCATCATTCCATGATGTTGGGCTATTTGAAGGAATTGGCCCAATAATTGTTTATGGGCTTTTTCATCTTTTGAGAATAATAGCACATCATCAATATAGATCAGGATATTATTGAGAATGGGTTCAAAAATTCTAGTCATGGCTTTTTGAAAGAGAGATGGAGCCACCTTAAGTCCAAATGGTAACACCGTCCATTGGTACCGGGCATTAGGAATGCAGAATGCTGTTTTGTGACGATCCTCGGGGTCAATGCCTAGTTGCCAAAAATCTGACTTGAGATCGAACTTAGAATAGATCTGGGCTTCTTTGATGAAAACATTTAATGACGAGGCCTTTGGAACCTGAAATTTATCATCTTTGAGAAAATGATTTAGAGGTTTGTAATCGATTACTAGCCTCTTCTTTCCTCTCAACTTTTCAGATCTCTTCTCCACATAAAATGCTTGGCAAGCCCATTCTGATTTAGTGGGTTCTATCAGACCTTGCTTGAGAAGCTGGTTGCATTCTTCCCTGGCTAATGTGTAATCTAATGGACTCATTCCTGGATGAGTGGCCTTGGTTGGATTAACATCTTCATTAAGCTTGAAAGGAAGTTGAACGAAGAAGTCTTTATTCTTCCATAGAGGTTTTGGGTGACGGAAATCTTCATGGTTGTCAGCACATAATTTGAGCAAGTTGGACTTTATTTCTTCATAGCCAGCAGGGATTTTGGAAAGTGAGTATAGTTTCAATATCCCAGAATAATCTTTGAATTCTCTTTTGTATTTAATTCTCGTGGGGAGAATTTGAAGTCTACTTGCTATTGAATAGACATCCATTCCTACTACAATATCTTTGTTTGGAAGATTACTGCCAATGACCCTGGTCCAGACTATGCAGTCTGGGAAGAATTTAATTCCTATTTTGTCTTTGGTCATTAAATCTGTTTTGAAAACTTTTCCATCTGCAGCTACAAAGTATGCAGCATGTGTCACCCATGATTCTGCAGGGAGAATGTTGGGATTCATCATTGTGATCTGGGCTCCAGTGTCCATGTAAGCTATGGCTTTTTTCGGACGGGAAAACTTTGTTGCAGGGATATGGGCTTCAACACAAGGAAGTGGTGTAGTAGGAAGAGAGCTGCTTATCTCTTTGAAGGAGTAAACAGGGAGATATGTGTCATCGTCATTTTCTGAAAACGAGGCTTCATCAGAGGAAGAGCCTTGAAGGGAAAAAATTGTTTCTTCATCAGCAGAGCTTTGTTCAGAATATAAAGATTCTAAGTCTCCTTCTAGAGGCTGAAGAGAATTAATCAGTTTTGCAGCTTTATGAGTGTTATTAGGACATTCTTTAGAGAAGTGCCCATTTTTTCCACAAATAAAGCATCTTTGATTTCTTCCTTTTCCTCGGAAAGGTTTTTTCCTAAAGAACTTCATATTCTTTCTTTTCTTTTCCTTGAATATCCTAGGAGATTTGGTGTATTTTTTGTGATGATGTTTCTTTGTTGTTGCACAACTACATCTTTTGTCTTTACACTTAATCTTCAGGTAGGGCTTCTTACATGCTTGGGTGAATTTGGACTTTTGTTCTATAACTTCGGAGAATTGATGATGGAAACTGCAGAGCTTTTCAAGTGCTTCTAGTGTCACCTGGTGGATTTGTCCAAGACTCATTGTTTTAATATCCCTTTGAGTTGTGGCTAACATCCTGTGAATTTCTGGTTGGAGTTCTTGTGGTAGAGAGGACACATATGTATTCTTTAGACTAGGGTCATTGTATCCATTAAGGACATAATACCTTTGTGCCATCCTATGATAGTGTTTGTCAAGATCCTTTGTTTTGAGAGAGCAGCATTTCATCTCAAAGAATTCTTGTCTGTTTTTTCTATCAAATATCTCCATGTCACCAATGAATTCACGGTGAAGCACACCAAGAACATTAGCCGTAGTTTCTAAACGATGCAGCTCATCTTGTTTGAAATCTCAAAGATTATGATACCATTCTTTCATCGTGCCGGTCATTCTACAGCAAAATTCTTCAATGATCTTATAGTTATCTGCACTTGTCTTCATCATTTGGGTGTCAAGCCAAGCTCCAAATTCCAGTAGTCTCTTTCTCCATCGGCTAGGTGGTATATCATCAAAAGTGAACCAGGGACCGCCATTTGGTCTAGTCCTTTCAGGGACTAGAGTTTCTTCAGGGGATTCCTCTTCAAAAAAGGATTCTTCCTCTTTTATATTTGTCATGAAGAGTCTTGGGATATGATGGTCTTCGGATTCTGGTATAGGTGAAAAGGATCTCGGTGTTTCATCAGAGGACGTTTCTTGATCAGAGTTGTTGTCACCATCTGAAGAAGATTCGTCTTCCTTTTGTGTTGATGATTCAGAGAGATTATTTTGGGAAGATTCATAATTTCTAGTAATTGCCAAGGCTTGAAAACCTTGATCAGGAAATTCTTCCTCCTTTTGGATTTTTGGAGGAGGTGTTTCAGGGATATCTTGAGATTCTGATGATGTGGTATTCAAACAAACAACTTTCTCTTTTTTCTTGGAGGTTGAGGTAGTGGTAGTTTTGGTGGATTTTGGTCTGTAAGCTATAGGTATGTATTTGACCAGGTTTGGTGGTGATGAAACATAGGAAGGGTAGAAAGGAGAAGGTTTTTCTGGTAGTTTGAAATATGTAGGAAAAGCAGGAGGGTCTAAGAAAGAGTTTTCAACAGGCTTGGTGTTTCTTTCATGAGAGGCCCTTAAGAAATCATCTATCTCTTTTACTTGGCCTTGTAGACTTCTGATCTTTCTTTCCTTTTGGTCAAAAGTTTGGCCAAAATTCCTCTCTTCTAACATCTTTCGCAAATCACGATCTAGTTGGGATACTTGAGCTTTCAAGCTCCTGTAGTGTTTCTGCATTTTTTGGGATAAAACCTTGAGGTACTCATCTGTTTCATCTATTTTCCCAGCAATCTTGTCTACCTTTTTGTCAAGGTTTTGGAGAATCTCATTTTGAGAAACCATGTTTTCAAATTGCCAGTTTAGAACTTCTTCAGCTTGAGTTAAAGGTTTAAGCTTCCCATCTGGCTGAACTTCACTTGGATGAATGAAGGGCTTAGATGTTCGGCCTGTGATTGGATCCATCTTTCTTTCCAAAGCAGGAAATTGTCGATCGTACTCTGAATTTGTGGATGAGTACATAAAGCAAGGAATTGGTTGGACAACATCTGAAGGATGTAGTGGTTTACAGTGGTCTGTCGGTGAACAAGTAATAAGAGTCAGATCATCAGGTGGTAGCAATCCTTCTTTCTGAAGGATCTTAAGTCCTTCTTCATAGATATTGAGAGGTTTCTTTTTACCATGGATTCCTACCCATGGACCATTGTCTGGATCAGATCTCCTTTGTGGAGGTGGAGGAGGTTTGCACTTTCCTTTTTTATTTGTTTTGGGAAGAATGATATCCCGATCGATATCATTGTCGTGCATCCAGCAGTCGCAATCTGGGTCACATCTTGTTGGATCAACATCCCAGAGGAAGTGGCCATCTATTTTGTCAGTGTAGATGGGTTTTCCCTCTGCTGTAACAGCATGGACAGGGCACCAGTCTTCTTTGAGAACTGGTTGGATCATCATTGTATGGAAGATTGGAGATATTGAGCTCGACCCTTCGTCTGGCTTCTTGAAAATCGTTTTGACGGTCTTGTCAACGGATCTTCTAAAAGTAGCCTCTTGGGATTGGATAGGTCGTCTGTCAACATGGAGTCTCTCGTAGTTGGTTATCCATTCAAGAGGAATTAGCTGAGTCAATTCTTCCCTTGTGATTCTTCTCGGAATTTGGACTATCGAGGGTATGTCTTCTTCTCTGTTGGTAACAACCAATAGGGAATCAGAAGAGCATCCTGAGATCGGAAGATGTATTGAGTGATTCTGTAAGCGGTATATTATTTGGTGATGAAGGGTAGCTGACATAACTTCTGGAACTTGGTCAGTTCCGGTGATCTGGATTTGTACTTTCAGTCTTGTAGATAAAGTATTATCATTAAGACTTACGTTATAGTTTGGAAAAATGGTGAGGACAACACTTCCTGCATGAAGTGTAGTTAGAACAGTCCCTATCACATCATTTTCATAGTGGAGGTAGCTGGAGTCCAGTAGAGCTATTTTGCAAAAGACGGGTTGGTTCTTCCTTCCATGAAGGGAAAGGATGAGCCTGACAGCCCCAAAGTGTAAGGCTGTGTATCCTTCAGTCTTCCAGTGGTTTATGAGATATTGAGGAATCTCCAGATCTACATACTGCTCCTGGTTTGTAGCTGTTAGGCTACATTGGTCTAGTCTGGATGACTGGATGTATTCTTTCATTTGAGGGTGGTTTGTAGAGATGAGATTTCAGATAGATCTGGTAACACTTCGTTGTCTCTTGAAGATGTTGTACGGACTTAATAGAGGAGGTACTATTTCGGCAATTTGAGCATCTTCTGGAACATGAGAGTACTCAATAAGGTTCTCTATTTTATGGGAATTAGTCTTTTTATAGAGTTTAGGAAGCGATAAAGAAGAAGTGGTAGTGATAGGTTGAGTGTTTGGTTCAGGTGTTTCCATGTTTAGGTGGTTTTCTCCCTTACTCACTCTCTTTATTATATTCATACCATATGCACCCCTTCTTTCTGTACAGGCTCTGATACCACACTTAAATACAATAAAATATTACACATTTAAATACAAGTGTTTGTTTATTTCACAATTCAACAATAAAATCTATAAATTTTTTTTGTTAATTTTTGTTTTAAAAGAACTAAAATGATATAATATTTTCAATTGATACTATATGATACGAGTATAAAGGTTGATCTCCGTGCAAGTATAGGTTTAAGTACGAAGATTTTTTTTCAAACTACGGATATGAAAACGAATACTATAATACCCTATCCAACCTATCCATTGTCGTCCCTATGATGAATATTCCTCAGGTGTCACCAAAATACAAGGAAGTGAAATTTTATCTGAAGTAAGTGATATTCTTCACATAAGAAGTACTTTTTTTGAATGTTAATTTGACATCTTATTGTCTTACTATTAATTTGACCTATAGTTATGTAATAAAATTGACATATAAACATGAACTATAATTATGCAGTAAATTTGGCATGTAAACATCTATATTTTTCTCGGCTGTAAAAACGACATCCTGGATTAACATCGGTCTATGGTGTCATCAATGATGCATCAAGATCACATCTATATTTTTCTCGACTAGAATAAGATTTCATTGTCTGTCATGAGGATGAGATAGGTGACGTAGTGGGTTTAATGTTTGTTTGATGTAGGCGACTTCCTAGACTTAAGGCTTCTGTGAGGTGGAACATTATGGAGTCTGAAGATGGAAAGAGAAAGATGATGCATTAGGATTTCATTTGGAATATGAATTTTATTAATAAGAATAAATAATTTTAAAAAATTAAATGATTAAAATGAATTTTTAAAATTAAACAATTCCTGATCAAAATTAATGACATAGCATTGGATCACATTACTATTTTCGATTGTCACGTATACAAAAGTGGAGGAGGGCTAAAAAAACCCAGAAGAAAAACTATTCAACAATAAAATTACTAATAAAAAAAAACATATGAAAGATCAAGGTATTGTCGGAAAAAAAAACTATGCATATACTCCAGCCAGTTTCTCCATATAAAGTACAAATTGATGTAAGGCAAGACATAAAGGGATAATTGAATCTTTCACTTCTTACTGCACAGGCCTTATAGTGCAAGATTTTTACTGTTTTTTTTCCTTTCTACTTTATATTCAGATAGAGCTGAAAATTTGCAGACAGCAAAATCATTTTGAGGTATAACAACTCATTTTGGGGTTGGCTATAGTGATATATCCCAACAATGCCATGCACTATCATTCTCTTCAAGTCATTCTAAACAGGTATATCGCTAACATCCCAAAAATTTCATTCTAATGCTGGCCTAATCTACGGTTCAAAATCTACACTGCATGATAGAACTTTAACTAGATATGGATACAAGAATTGAATCACAAGGGCCCTAAATGTGCCTTTATTTGGCTTCCTCCTATTGAGGTTGCCCTGTTGTTCTATCATTCGATTACAAATTTTGAATTCTTCTACAATTTTTTCAGCCACAGAACGGCTGCTCGTGATGAAACTAGAATATGTACAAACAAGCTATTGAAGTTAAAACTGTGGTTAACAGTATTGACACAAAGTTCACTGCATTGTTGTCAAGAATGCTGAGACCTGAAATCTTTTTAACCGTTGGTCCTGGCTTCCCAACAACCTAGAGTGAGAAATTTCAATAATCAAATATCCAATGTCATTGGATTATCCTCGACATTGTTCAAATGTAATGCGAATATGAGAGAAATGTGTATCAGAATTTACCTTCTGGCGAATAGAGCAGAATCCACTAAATTGTAATGTTGCACCCAATAGAGAGTCGATTATACTCCCACCTAGTCCTGCCGAGGTAGCGATGGGTATGACCAGTAGTTGCTTGAGAACTCTATCAGACCCGCACCTGATTGTCGAAAATTCTAAAAGAACATACGATAGTCCAATGACACTTCCACCCGCTGCAGCAGCTAGAAGTCCTGCTTTTGTCACACCACCATTTGTACCCTTCCTCACAGGCTGATAAAATATCAAAAATAACAGAATTTTAAACCATATTGTCAATTTGCCATAATCTCTGAATTTAGCAAAATTTTTCAATTGAAGTTTCTCCCAAAACCTATAAGCCACTTTTGGTAGCATATACTTCCAGGCACTGTTTCATTAACATTGGTGTCTAGCCAAACAACAACGTGATTTACGCGGATGCTCATATAGTCATATACGGCTTAGACTAAAAGACTATTTTTACCTTGAAGGTTGTGATTAGACGAGGTCGGTCATCACTGAGAACTCCAATCTCCGAAGACCATGTATCTCCATTGCAGCAGCAATAATGGCCAATAACGCCACCAAGAAGAGCGGTAATCAGAGGCGAATCCTTAGAGTTCAAGCAATAATCCTTCCCGTCAGTTAAAACCCATAAAGCTACAACCAGAACAGAGGCAATACCACTATTTGACAGAACTTGTATCCTGAAAAAAAAAAACAGTAGGCAAAATTCAGACCAAACTCACTGTAATGGTAAAAAATAATTCCTCAATCAATGGACAAGAAGACAAGGTAGTACAATGAAAAAGACCCAAGCACTGAAAATTGACACAAACCAGTTTCTTTGTCCACCAATTTTGAATTCAGGATCGATTAACCGTTTCTTATCTTGTCCCTTTTTTGTGAGTGTAGAAGAAGTGAAAAAGAAAGCAAGTAGCATCGCCGCAAACCTTGAAACGAAAACCAACAATAAACGACAAAAAGATTGTACGAGTTTGAGAACAAAAAAGGGATGATTAAGGAGTTAGTTACCTGAATCCTATAAAAATGTGAAGCGACATAACGAAGAAACCCGCGAGAGCTCCAGAAGTGCTGAGGGATTTTTTTCTGTGAGCTCTGAATGCGATGAAGGAACCGACGGAGACAGCAACCAAGGGTTGGATCCATTGAGAATGAGATGAGTCCATTTGGATTTCCAACTTGGGTGTGACTGATGCGAATGAAGATGCTGAGTTTGAGTTATAGTAAGACAGGAACCAAGGTTTGTTGTGTGATTATAAGGACATGTGACTTTGATATAATATTGTTACATTCTTACCAAACCAGACAACTAGGAATTATTAATATTCTGTTCTTTTATTCTTTGAAAGGCTAAGATTCTCTCCTTTGTTCTAAGTTCTTACCACAATAATTTATCTTTTATTCTTTAGACTTTGCCCTTT
Organism: Lathyrus aphaca; assembly: GCA_963966055.1. Lineage (NCBI taxonomy): Eukaryota > Viridiplantae > Streptophyta > Magnoliopsida > Fabales > Fabaceae > Lathyrus > Lathyrus aphaca. The sequence continues at coordinate 516,762,286 of OZ014522.1, forward strand.
TCAAAACTAAACTAAGATAGTCTTGTGACACTCAAAAATTTAAACAATGATTTATTTTTACATGATTTAGATTTGTCTAAATGTTAATACTATCTTTATTGAAATCGACACGATTTATGTGTAGACGAGGGTAACGACCTAGAAAGGGGTTGAATAAATTGTCTAATAATTTTTTTTAATTAAAATTGTGTTTTGAAAAATATTTTTCTATGATAATTGGAAGTGAATTCGGATCGACTCTCGTCTATCTGAACCATTATCGGAAGAATCGAATATGCGTACAACTGTAGTAGATGTTGAGAATCAAGTGTGAGGAAGAAATCCTACATTGATTAGAAAAGGAAAGATTGAACATTATATAAGTGAGAGAACCCACACACATATCACCTTAAAGTTTTAGGTGGATATGTGGTGTGTCTCTCACAAAGGTGTGTCCCAAATAGAAATGCTTCCTTGGTGACCCCCTGAATCGCCCTAACAGTAGAATGTATGACAAAGATGAGAAAAACCAATCAACAAGTTTTATATAATTTGTTTGAATATAAACCACACTTAAGATAAACGATTTCCAATGAAAAGTAAAATAAAATTTGACTTAGGAATTTTGTCGAACACTTAGTGGACATTAATTTTATCGAACACTAGGTGTGCAATACACCAAACTTGATTTTCTTTGTGGTGAAGTTATAACAAATCAATTACAATGATTTCACAAAAACAATTTTAAACACTTCAACGCAACCACAATTTTCAACAATTCAAATTACACATTAATTGTTCTCAAAATCGCGAGAGAGAGAGAGAACACCAAGATTTTGTTTAGGTAGTTCCCCAATTGTCCTAACAATTGGTACGTCTGCCCTAAATTTAAAATCAAATTAAGATATTGTAATTAACCTTTGCAATATCAGTTCACACAAGATCTTAAATATGATCCTACGAATACCGCTACTACTTTGACCGAACCACCGTTCTTCAAAGCTTTCACTCGGATGAATCCAAATTCCAAAATCTTACCCCACTTTTAAATTGATCATCCAGTTACCGCTACTCCGATGCAAGAACCCCCGTTCTTTAAAGCCTTCGCTCGACTGAATCCATCTTGACAAGACTTGTGCAGAAACCTCCAAATCAACCCTTGATCTTGGAGTAAAAACCCTATATGTTTTATCCTTGAATCCCCTAAAGAAAACCTCGACCCAATTTGATTACACAAACCTAAATTGGACCTTATCAATCTTGTCTTGACAACAAACAATAAAAAATGATTATGTGTAGTTGATGAGTGCGTCAAAGAAACGTTGAAGATGATGAGAATTCTTTGCATCTTTCAGGTTTCAATGTTATGGAATGATACATGAATGTGTATTTATATGTATGTGTGTGTAAAAGAAATAACAAAACAAAACAAATTTTCTTGGCAAAAAATACAAGTTTTGAAAATATTGAGTTGATACATGTATTTGCTCAAAATAGGATGTATTGACTCTAATTCTGAATGAGTCGATACATAAGGCTAATGAGTAAATACATCAAAGGCAGAAAAATATGCACACAAAAAATGCTTCAGTATGAGTCGAGTCCAAGATAGGATGAGTCGACTCATTCGTAGCTTGTATTGACTCATTCGCAGCTTGTATCGATACATACAAAGTATAGCTGATTTGGTTAAATATTTCTTTCAGATTGAGTCGACTCCAACCACGGGTGAGTTGAATAATTCATAGTATATATTGACTCATTTTCAGCTTGTGTCGATACATACAAGGCAAAATCATTTCTTTTGAAAATCAATTCTGTGTGTATCGACTCACTGACTGCTTTTTCATGAAAAATCATATTTTTATCATGTTATTACATATTAAATCTATTTTTACATGTCCTATAATGATGATGCACATCTAGACAAAGACTATAAGGTCAAACATACACAAAAAGCTAAGCTACCTAGTTTTGACATCATACAAAACCTATCTAAGAGAATATTGCACTCACATTATGATTGAGGAAGTTAAAGATCGTCGAGACGAGGTGGAACGAGTTCACTAAAGTGATCGTTCTAGATTTTAGACTTGTGCGTCTATGAAAAGGAAATTGGATGTAACAAAATAAGGAGAAACCAAACACGATGTTGAACCATTGTTGAGTCGCAACCCCTCCTTTATTTCTTAACTTACTTACCCGACCTTCATATCCAAGAAAGAGTAACCGCAATAACTACATCCATTACCTAGCAGTTCTTTGAATTCATCCATTATATTGCACCTATTATATAGAGAACACACAAACGCAATATTTAAAGTTAAATTCTACTTCATTGTGGTACTAGTACGCATTATGCATATTATTTTGTTTTCCATTCTATGCAAGTTATTTTGTTTTCCATTATATGCATCATAATTGTGTCTACCTAACTTATGTAAGAAACACTTAATTGTAAATATTACCCTTTACAAACCGAATATTTGTATTCCCTAAACGACCAAGTGAATATCATAATTTTTAAGAGGCTCATGACTATGTGTCTTGGTGCTTGCTCTGGACTATGTGTCTTGGTGCTTGAAGTCGCAATGGTTGTTATGCAATTAGTCACAATAGGTAGTCGCACAGTGGAAGTTGCATTTTTGTTCCGAAGTTAGTCACGACAGGTAGTCGTGCAAGGGAAGTCGCATTAGTTGGTTGTGCAATGTTTTAAGTCACATTAGTTGGTTGTGCAATTAGTCACATGTAGTGTTGTTACTTCTAATCATTTTGGTTATAGTATATTAATTCCTCAACTAAGGTAAAATCACCTTGACGGGTGGACAGGATTAGCTTGAGTTTTTCCAGTGCTCTTTCTCTTGTTTATGCTTTAGTTTATTTACTTATGCTTCTGCAACAAACACGAAAAATTTAACAAGAGTGAAAACTCCAATTTAAATCCACATTTCTTGTGTTTTTCTCATACCTTAGAAAGAGAGAGAGGGAGAACACCAAGATTTTTTTAGGCAGTTCCCTAATTGTCCCCTATATGGGTACGTCTACCCTTAATTCGAAATCGAATTGAGATATTATAATTAGCCTTTGCAATATCAGTTTACAAGAGAAGTAGTAGAAATTCAAACTCTCAAACCATATATTTGATGTTGATCCTAACTTATTCTCTACCCGTAATCTTAGCAACATCAAGTCACACAAGATCTTCAATATGATCCTACGGTTACCGCTACTCCTTTGACCGAACTATTGTTCTTCAAAGCTTTCACTTGGCTGAATCCAAAGTACAAAATATTGCCCCCAAAACTTTAAATTGATCCTCCGGTTACCACTACTCCTTTTCAAGAACCCCTGTTCTTCAAAGCCTTCGCTCGACTGAATCCAATTTGACAAAACTTGTGCAAAAAACATCCAAATCAACCCTTAATCTTGGAGCAAAAACCATATACGCTTTATCCTTTAATCTCCCAAAGAAAACCTCAACCCAATTTGATTACACAAACCTAAATTGGACCTTATAGATCTTGTCTTGACAACAAACAATAAAAAATTATTATGTGTAGTTGATGAATGCATCAAAGAAAGGTTGAAGATTATTTGAATTATTTGCATCTTTCAGGTTTCAATGCTATGGAATGATGCATGAATGTTTATATATATGTATGTGTGTGTAAAATAAATAACAAAACAAAACAAATTATCTTGGCCAAAAATACAAGTTTTGAAAATATTGAGTTGATACATGTATTTGCTCAAAATAGGATTTATTAACTCTAATTTTGAATGAGTCGATACATAAGGCTAATGAGTCGGTACATCAAAGGCAGAAAAATCTGCAAAAAAATTTGCTTCAGTAAGAGTCCACTCTAAGACAGGATGAGTCGACTCATTCGTAACTTGTATGGACTCATTTGCAGCTTGTATCGATACATACAAGGTAGAGCTAATTCGGTTAAAAATTTCTTTCATATTGAGTCGAATCCAACCACACGTGAGTCGACTCATTCGCAGCTTATATTGACTCATTCTCAGCTTGTATCCATACATACAAGGCATAATCATTTGTTTTGAAAATCACTTTAGTATTTATCGACTCGTCTTGGTATGTATCAACTCACTGACTACTTTTTCATGAAAAATCATATTTTTATCATGTTATGACCTATTGAATCTATTTTTACATGTTCTATAATGATGATGCACATCTAGACAAAGACTATAAGGTTTAACATACACAAAGATTTAAGCTACCTGGTTTTGACATGATACAAAACCTATCTAAGAGAATATTGCACTCACATTATGATGGTGAAAGTTAAAGTTCGTCGGGAATAGGTGGAACAAGTTCACTAAAGTGATTGCTCTGGATTTTAGACTCATGCATCCATGAAAAGGAAATTGGATAATGAGGAGAAAGTCATCAAGGTCGTCCCTAAATGCATTTATTTGCCCTCTCCTCTTGAGAACACATGGTCGTCCTCAAATCCATTTCTTCATGCATTCATTGTTGTCCTTAGCTTATTCTTCCGCTACAATGATCACTTTGCTAGAAGAAAAGAATAAGGATAAAGTTAAACAAGCATATCATGAAGTTAAATCATCAAAAATTCATGGAAAATTCATGAAAAACTCAAGAAATAAAAAGAAAATTCTTCATTTTTGCTAAGTGAAATTATGGTTTTTACAATGCATTTCAAAGCAATTCTATGACAGAAAAAATAAGAAGTTTGTTCATGAGTTTACACCATTCAAAAGTCTACTTTTCAACATGTAATAACACTTTTCAATGGTCATGGAAGAGCTTAATCCTATAACTTTCATCCATGATTAATTCATCATAGAATAGTCAAAAGAATCAAGCCAAAACATTTAAGTTCAAGTTCATTTTTCCTTACATCCTAACTTGGTACTTCTTCAAAATTCCAACACCTATACCTCTAACTACCTCATTCCTTACAAAGCTCTCAATTACTTCATTATCCCTAAATTAGCTAGGCCAAATCAATGATTTTTTTTTAAAATAACCTAGTTTTATAAAAGTATTTCCAAAATAACAATGTTTTGAATTGTTTTTACCAAAATGACATAGTTTGCCAACATATTCGTCAAACCAATGGGTGAACATGCATAAAGTATAAAGAAATTCGCTAATCCAAGTGGCTAATGGAGGTAATTTTGACACACATTCATCATACCATTTGGCGAATGTGTACTTTAGGTTTAATGAATTCGCCAATTGGTTTGGCGAATGTGTACAAATTCCTACTTTGTGATTTTTTCCCTATAAATAGATGCTCCGTAAACAAGTTATCACACATCTACACCAACCTTTCAACCCATCTCTCATTCATTCCTTTCAATCCCTCCCTCTCACAACATGGCTTCTCATCGTCCATATACATTTGCATCGACACCATCATCCTCAACATCAGAAGAACCGCTTCCAAAATTTGATATTTTGAAGAAAAATGCTTTGGTGTTTTTCTCACCAACAAAGCCTCCTTTGAAGATGCTGCTATGGAACCCGTAAAATTTGGAACATTTTCATAGAGAATTAAACCACTGATTAGAAGGAGAAATCAGGCATAAAGAAAAGATCATTAAAATTGAGAAGCGGGTTGTGGAGTTTGGTGTGATGAAATGGAGAAAAGTGGTCAATGATGCAGGTGTTCTTTCGATGATGTTAGGTCGAGATGAAGTTGTCCTGATGGTTGTGATAGGCTAGATATGTTAAATGTTCCAGTTGTTTTATTTATGTATGATCATGTTTTAAATTATGTATTTTCTTGTTTTATTTATGTATGGTCATGTTTTAAATTATGTATTTCCTTGTTTTATTTATGTATGTTCTTGTATGTGGTTGTAAGATTTTATTGGTATGAATGAAACGAATGAGACTTCTATTATAAATAGATATGGTTACAATGGTTAAATTATGTCATTGTGCTTGGTCCAACATTGGGACATTTTTTACGATTGTGCCCGGGTTGACGACATGAACTACATAGTCTCACCATTTTGTTCGCCGTATCCATTTCTGTGCGAATACGCGTGCTGTTAGGACGCCCCTTTTTCTTTCTTCGCATGTTTTCATTGTGCTAGACTATTTCCCTGTTGTATGTGGGCCAGTAGTCCTCATTTGCAACAACTAGAAAGCTTTTGTTGTAGACGTTGCAAAGATTGTGCACTTGGTAAATAGGGGACATTAAGCTTGAAGGGTCCAACCGAACCTTTGAACATGCCGCTATAACATGGGAGCAAGGCATACGAAAGGCTTGAAATTTTCCACAGTCGCACCAATTGTTATCAAGTTCTACCCGATAGGATCCCATCGGTCTCCTTTCGTGGTGATCCATTATCTCAGCAACATTGAAATGTCATTTATTGCGGTTAAACACCGTGACCACATGTGTGTTAGATTTGGAAGCTTCCTCTTTAATGAATGTCATTGAACTATTGCTGAACACTTGACCAGACTATAGGATAAAACTCCATTTTGAACGTTTGGTGTCGAAAAGTTCCCCGAGCCTAAAGTTGGTTGACCTTACCAAAGCGGTTATCGGTAGGTCACGAATGCCTTTAAAAACAGAGTTCATTGATTCCACGAGATTTATGGTCATGTGACCCCATCGTTGTCCTTTGTCGTAGGCCCCGGTCCACTTATCCAATGGAATTTAGTTGATCCATCTGAATGCATCTTCATTTGTCAGTCTGATTTCGTCACGATAGTGTTTGAATGAAGGTTTGGTTAATGAATACCCCGCATTCACAACCTTCTTCTGCAATGCCTTGTCTTTGATCTCTCTCATGAAATTTTGAGCCATGTGTCTAATGCAATATACATGTGTTGAAGGAGGATCTTGCCAGCCGTTATCAACATTCTTCCATGCCCTTTCAATTGATGCATGTCTGTCCGAAATCAAACATAAGTTAGACTGGGGAGCCACGTGAAGTCGGAGATTTTTAGGAAAAAACTCCATCCCTCAGCAGTCTCTCCCTCGACTATAGCGAATACAATTGGGAAGATGTTGCTATTTCCGTCCCGGACCACTGCCATCAATAAAGTTCCTTTGTATTTGCCGTAGAGCCATGTTCCATCAATTTGGATAATAGGCTTGCAGAAGGCAAAACCCTTTATACATGGGTCAAATGCCCAAAAGAGTCGGTGGAATATGTCATTTCCACTAACACAATGATTTTTTGGAGTATACTTCGGCAAGGTCTCAAGAATAACAACAGTCCTTGGAGCGTAGTGCTTAAGTGCCAACAAAACCTTTGGGAGTTCTTTGTACGAGTCCTCCCAATTTCCAAACACAACGGAAACAACCTTCGTTCTAGCTATCCATTCTTTCCTGTAAGACGGAGTATACATGTGTTTATGAACTATGTGCTTAATTATTGTGTTGACCTTTACCGAAGAGTCGTCACCAACTATTAATAAGATATCATTGCATATTAGCTGAGAGCTCAGTTGCCGATGATCCTGCAATGCATTAGTTATCACACAAGTATGCTCTGGACCCATAGAAGCAACCTTTCAATCCTCACTTCTCTTTCTGTACGATGTTGTTAATCGAAACAGACACATCACGTCACGACAACATATCTTATACAGTGTCGGGTTCGTTCGATCGACCTTATAATCAGCTGATAAATTCATGTGGTAATATTTGATCGCTCGGACGCAGTCTTCTTTTGTTCGAAAATGGTCGCCCTCCTTCAATGCACACTGTCTTTGACGATACGGATCGTAAAATATATCTGAAGATGGGTCATCACCTCCCAAGTTGTGGCTTGTCATGTGTTGAGGAGGACAATATACATGACTGGCCGGGACCTCAGGTTCATTGACCATTTCATCAACAATTGCCCCTTCTTCTTCCTCGTCGTCGTCAACAACATCGACTTCAGCCAAATTATTGTCAGATTTGCAAAACACTTGCGAAGGATCAATAGTTTGAGACATTTGTTGTTGGTGTAGCGTAACATAAAGCTCGATATCATTGAAACCAAAATACTCATGGCTGAGAAACATAGTATGGACACTTTCGTCATCACATATAGTTAATTGGAAAAACATGACCTGGTTATCCTCACAGAAGACTGGATTCTTATAAATGATGACGTCTACTAGGTCACGCTGTATTTTCTTTTCCAACCTCTATTTTAGATGAGCAAAATTGGACCGTCGGGTAATTGAGAACCTAGTAACCTCGGTGTCACGAAAATTGAACCCAAATAGGTTTCACTCGAATATTTCACCATTTATATGGGCGTTGATCATATATTGGGGTGATTGAGCCGTAGTTAAAATACAAAGATACTTTTACAGATGTTTAATGTTTTACAAGTTTTTGGTATATTGAAACAACGTAACATGACTATAAATAGAATTGTGTACAATTACTTTATAATATATTTTCTTTTCATCATTAAAGTTGTGTACAAGTTGTGGGATTATTTTATACAAGTTGTGGAATTACTTGGTAGGCTTATCTTATACAGTTTACCTATTCAATTAATTGCGTAGGCTTATCTTATACAGTTTACAATTCACCTACACGATTTGATTGCCTATACCATTATTGATGTTATTCACCTACACATATTCTTTTCATACAAAATTCATTACGCGTAAATGATAAAGTTGTTTTTGGTAAAGTCAACCATGAAATAAGTATAGTAGAGGAATTGATGGGTGCCCCTCTCATTGACGAGGAGCAACCAGCAAATACTCGTAGCAGGGGTTCAGGGATTAATCTAGGAGTCCTTAGAGCCCATTATGCTAGTTTAATTTTAAACGATGAATCAACTGAGTTAGAAAAAATTATTAAGACTAGGTGTTATATTATGATTTTATTTGGTCATTTTTTATTTCTTGGCGGCACCGGTAATACAATAAATATGATGTATTTACCGTTGTTACGAGACATCAACAAGGTAAACACATATAGTTGGGGTTCAACTGTTTTGGCCCATTTGTATAGTAGTCTTTGTAAGAATGCCGCAAAGGATACCTGTACATTTTTTGGTTGTGCTTTTCTGTTACAAGCATGGGGGTATTCAAGACTTCCGATGCTCGCCCCACGCAATATGAATCCATGTCCGTTCCCCTACGCCAACCAGTAAGTCTGCTTTTCTAATTCTTTTCTTAAAATATTAAATTTTAAATTTTCTCCAAATATTCTACTTAAATTTTCTACAATTATTGTAACTAATTGCTTTTAAATCTTTTCTATTTAGCTGGTCCGATCTTGGGATAGATTACAACAGGAATCCTAGAAGTTCCATAGTTCTCTATCGCAATTTGTTAGACCACGTGGGTGTTGACCAGGTATTTTAAATATTCTACTTAAAAAATTCTCTTCTAAAACTATTCATTTTCTTTTTAATGCAATTTGTATACTAAAAAAATTCTCTACTTAAAAAATTTTCTTCTAAAAATATTCTTTTCTTTTTAATGCAGTTTATCTGGATGTCATATTTAGGCCTGGACCATGAACCTAACCCCGAAGATGTTGCAGTTTGGACATCGAAAACACCAATCATCCGGTTCACTATAATTGAAATGCACCAGACAGATCGGGTGAAAATGCAGTTCGGAATAAAACAAGACATTCCCGATCCTCCGACATGTTTGGGAGAATGGCATTTGAGAAGAGTAAGTGACATGTGGAATATGAAAGATTGGAAGGACTTTGCAAGGGAGTTGCGTCAACAATGGAGAGATCGCCGCCAACGTGTCCTAAGGTGTTGTCGCTCCCACCAAATGAAGCCGGGTCAAATGGGGTACAGACGCGAACGGTCGGCGAAAGGAACAATGAGAACACACAGCCGTGAACTCACTGGAGATGAATAGAGTCGCCAGCTAGGCATTTTTATCCCGGAGGAAAGGCAATGCTGCATAGACCTAGAAAAAGATGGATAAGACGGTTGCGAACCAGAGAGACTGAGAAAGGGGGTTGGTTACAACCTGGGAAGGTATTAGCACCCAGATTGTCCGCCGTACTCGACGGGATCCACGCTTAGAAGATTTGTGTTTTAAAGGGGTAGTGTCAGTGCAATTTGTGTATAAAATAGCTGGAAAAAGATGTACAGGTGTCAGTGTAAAAGAAATGCAAAGTGTAATATATACAGTGTCAGTGTAAGAACAGGAATGAAATGCTCAAGATCATGAGGCTAAAAGAATGAGGCTAGAAAGAGGGGGAATATACAGAGACTTTTGTTCGATAACCGTTAAGTTATGCCTACGTATCCTCTCGTGCAATGAGGAAGTCAGAACACCGTAGTTCGACCCAAAGAGACTGAAAGAATGAATTGACTTGTGAACTGCTTGCTTGTCAATGCTCAAGTGTATGACCTGTCTGGCTCAGGTGCAAACTGTCTTGCATTAGACGGAAGAAGCAAGTTCTCGTTTGTGAATGAAGATGATGAGAAAAGAATCCCGAAGGAGACGATTATTGTTTGTTTTTGAGTTTTCAGTCTTTTATTGCTTTTGAAAGTTTGTCATAAGTCAATGAGCTTAAGCCTAAACCAATGGATTTAGTAAACTCATCACATCTTCCCTCTGATTAGGGGTAATGATAATACCTTAAGTGTGAAGTCAGATTCTCACACTTAATCACCTTTGGTGTAGGATTAAGATCATTAACCTACTTGTGATTATTTAGATGTTTTTGGTGCTTTTGTTTAGTGTTAAGTAATGAGGTTAAGCCATAATCAAGGATTAAACAGACCCATTACACCATCCTAATAGAAGGATAATAGATGAGAATGTTTAAGCTGAGGAAGACTCCTCAGCTTAATCCATGATTAGGGATTAACCTCATGACAAAACAAGACCTTTATTAAGTGGATTTTATTTAATGGTATGATGATGAAGTGGATTTTATAATTTTGTAAGACAACTTGAGGGGGACTTGTCCATTAACACTAGGGTTAGTCCTTCTTAACCAGTTAAGGAAGAATTAGAACCCTAATGCAAGGCCCAAGTTACAAGCTTGATGTCTTGATGATTATTAAGTGAATTGATTAAAGGAGTTAAACACATTAAGGGTTTAACACTTAGGATTAAAGTTATACACTCCATCCTAAGAGAAAGATGCAGGCATAAGCTTAATCACAAATCCTTAAAGCCTTTAGGGTTTAGTCCTTGATTATGAGGTGAGAAGAGGAGACTCAAAGAGACACAAAGGTGAAAACTAAGAGGGGGGGACTAATCAAAACCCTAATCATTGTCATGCTTGGTTGTTCCTAAGGTTTGTGAGGTTTTCAAAAGAAGATCTTCAATGGAACCACCAGGAAGCAGATGAAAGGATCAAGAGAAGCAAAGCAACTTGCTTCATTCAAAAAGTCAAGTCACTTGAAGAAAGAAAGTAAGAGGAAGAAGGATAAATGAGCAAGCTCAAACTCAAACACATATAAAAATGCAGCATGGATGCAAGAGAGAGATGAGAAGAAAGTTATGAGAAGTGAAGGCAAATTCACTTCCCAAAATTACTTACCACCTGAAAGGTTAGGAAAGAAATGCAATGCAATGCAAAAATGGGATGAGATGACATGATGAGAAACAAAACCAGAAGCATATACATGATGCTAATGATGCTATGAGATGCTACAAACATGAGGCAGCACATGGAAATGATCATACAAGCTCATGAATGCAAATGAAGCAAGTTAAGAACCAAGAACAAACATGAAAAGTTATGAAGTGTACATGACATACAACATGGCAAATACATGATGCAATGATCAAACATGCTTTCAATATGTCTTATGATGTCAAATGAATCACATGGATGCTTGAAATGTCATGGCAAGTCATGGTATGCAAGAGAATACAAGATGAATGCATATGGAAGCCCAAATTAGGGTTTATGAACAATGCAACAAACAAAAACCAAAATCAGAAGCAAACAACATTATAAAAAATTGAAAAATGCACTCAAAGGACCCCTAATCCTATACTAACCCACTGCCCAAAGGAGAGGTTTCAACTCTTAACCAAATTCAAGTTATGGTTTTCCTAAGATTTCTAGGGTTTTAGGGTTCCTAAACAAGAAAATTATCAAACAAATTGAAAATGAAAGATCAAATCATGGCCATTTAATCTCACAAACTACATGCTAAACACAATGCAATGCAAAAAGAATCAATGTCCAACTCCTCATGGATAGGCAGAAATGATTTTTGGAACTTTGGATCAAATTAATGCATAAAAATGATTTTAAATCAATGAAAAATTCTCAAAATGCATCAAGATCAAAAAATAAATTTGGTTTGAAGGTTGGACAATGTTTCTAAATGTCTTAGAACATTTCATGAATTTTTTTGTAATTTTTAAATACCTAAAAGTATTTTTAATAAATTAATTTTTATTAATCAATTAAAAATAAACTTTTAAATATTTAAAAATACTTTTTAAATGCTAAAAATGAAAATAAAAATATTTTTGTGTTTTAAAAATTATTGAAACTCTTGACAAAAAGTTTCATAATTTTTAAAACAATTTTGCTATTTTAAATAAATTATGCAAATTAAAAGAAAAGAAATGAAATAAAAATTAAAATGAACTGAAGTCAACTGAGTGGAGGGCCAGGATTCATTCTGGGGAAGGCTGTGTTGACTGCGCGCGCAGATCAAGGGCTGGAATTCAAACTTCTTAATTTTGATTTAATTAAATAAATAATGGTGATTAGGGTTTAATGACCACATCTGGACCATTCACACGCGCGGCAAGTCAACGAAGTCCACTGATCCAACGTGCCAGATTCAAACGCCCATTAATTGCAAGATTAAACCCTAATGATTTTCAGGTGGCCGGAGAAGACCTCCGGTCGTCTTCTCCGGTGGGAACCCCACCTGAAAAATCCCTAGAACTCCCAAAACGCAACTGAAATGAAATCTAAAAACATGGAAATGATTCCCACATTCCCCTGAATCAAAATCCTAAGCTAGAAACCATTTATTTTTTTCCAAACTCATGAATCGAAACCAAGAATATTTTAGGGCAAAACTTTCAGAAACAAATTAAACTCTCATCTCTCCACCATTTTCAAAACTAAAGATATCAGAGCAATCAGTGAAGCATGGAAAACAACTTTAGAACTTAAAAATCCATTTCTGGAAAAAAAGTTCTTGGGCTACCTGAGTTTCGAAGCTTTCACTCCAGCAACTTTCTGACCTCTCCCTTTGATGCAATCCACTTTACTTGGTCCCCTGATGATCCTTGAATGCTTAGGAGGAGTTTATGTTGGCTGGTTAAGGAGTTTGAACAGCTTCTGCTCAAGCTCAGTTGAAAATGGTGATGGTGATTCAGGCTGTTTCAGGCCAATGTGAGTGGTTCTTTGTGATCAGGGTGATGTTTTGAGAAGGTTTGTGGAGTTTGTTCAAGTGTTTGTGGCCTGTGGAATGAGTTTCGAAAGCTTTGGCTTTGAGAGTGAAAAATGGAAGAATGGTGTTCTTGCCTGGTTCAGGCCTAAGTCTTGCTGGTTTTGGCTCAGTGAAGCAAGGTGAGTTGATCTATGAAAATGGTTTTTGTGTTTGTGTGTTGTGTAGAGAGATTCGAAGAGAAATGCTTGAGGGAGTGTTTTTGTGAATGGTGAGTTCTTGTGTGTTTCAGCCCTGCTTCATGTATGAAATGGCTAGCATTTGCTTTGCATAAAAGACTCCTATTGGTCAGATGATGTGACCTGGCCTGCTGTGATTGGGATGTTCACTTTTGCAAAAAGTCCACTTTGTTTTAAGGAAGGCATGGGTTGAACCCTAGGCTAGCATGGTTCAGCATCCAATGTAACAAGTGGGGGAAAGTGTGATGATGATTTTGCAAGTTGTTTACTTTTGAAACTTCATGAAAATCTCTTACTTTGCCAACCATGAACATGTGATCTTTTGGTTCAAATCTGATTTTTAGGTCACATAGAATGTTTGTGCATTGGTTTGATGTGAACTAGAAGTCACAAATGGCCTTGATACATGATTTTGCAAATTTTCCAATTGGTGCATATCTTGAAAATTAGTGATTTTTGCCAACTTTGTCACACCATAACTTTTGATCCAAAATGAATTAGGTCATGTTCTTGTACTTTTTGAAAAGGGAAAAATGTATTCTACAACTTTCATGACCAAAGTTTTTCCATTTGAAGCATTTTTGGATCAAAAAGCAAGGCTTGAAAAATGGCATAAAATGACATATTCTTGAAAAGTCAACCATGCCCTAAAAAGTCAACTTTGCAAAAAACTTGTAATTCTTGAATTTTGTGAACTTCAACCTTCTTCCATGATCAAATAAAGATCATATACACTCAAAATGATGAAGATCACCCCTTGGTTAGGTCATTGGGGGCCTCAGATGCCCTGATTTTACACTAACTTGTCTGAAAAGTCAACTCTTGATCAGATGACTTCCCCATGGAATTTCTTCATGAAAATTGATATGCATACTCCCTACACCATATAGAGACCAATGGAAACAAGAATGACCAAAAAATTTGGAGTTATGGCCTCTGAAACCAAAACCCTAATTTTAGGTCAACTGTGCAGTCAAACTTGACTCTGCATCCACACCAATCCCAGTTCTTGTGATTCTTTTGCATTTTTGACTTTGAAAGGAGGATATAATATGATACTTGAACACACATGGACCCCTTTGAAGTGATTGGTGGCCTTTGGAGTGGCTTAAGAAGCTCTTGGATTGCTCAGATCACAAACCCCAGGTGCAGATGACTTAGAAACTATGCAGTGACTCAAAATTGAGATATGAGATGATATGATTGTGTTTATGCATATGAGATGATCACAAGCCATGGTGTGAATGGGTGAGGGCAAATTTGGGGTGTTTACAGGTGTCCAGTCCTGCAAAATGTTAGACCAACTAGAGAATATTTAGTTTGGTTTATGTCAGTTACTACGCAACAGTGAGTGTCTGATAACCCATATTTGATTGACCCCTGATCGCAGGCCGAAGGATACGCCCAACCACCTACCCCACACCATGACTTACCCACCCAATTCCAACCATCAACTTCAAACACCCATAGACCATTCTTCCAAACCCGTAACCCATTCATGCCACAAACCCAAGCACAACAACAAGAGCCTAACCCATTCCAATATACCCCCGACAACTCCTTCAACCCCACACCAGCCTACCATAGCCCCCACCTTTGTTTCGTTCTCAAAACGAGGCAATATCCTCATTCGGTCAAGTGTATCGTCCTCACCAAACCCAATCCAACCCAGCCCAACCAATATGATTCAACTTTGAAAACATGGGCACTCAACTGAGTTACGGGAGCGCCTTTGCCAGCAACCCTCCTGGTTATTGGGAACAAACGGTTGCAAACATAATAGAATCATCGGCTCAAGAACAACCGCCTCCACCAAACACACAAAGACATGAGGCACCTCAACCTCCCGTAGTAGAGTTCGAAGGCGGGGTCATCCCCGTGGATGTGGTACTGGGGGACAATTAGATCGGGCGAGAAATTAATCTTTGTAATACCACTGTTGAATTATCAATAATAATTTTATATTATATTTCTCTTTGTCGAATTCTTTTAATTTAATTTATTAAATTATTATTATTAAGTAAAAAATAATAATTCTTTTCATATATACTAAAAAAAATTAAAATATAAGTGTTTAACATAGAAAAATTAAATTAAGATATATATATATATATATATATATATATATATATATATATATATATATATATATATATATATATATATATATATATATATATATATATATATATATATATATATATATATATATATATATATATATATATATATATATATATATATATATATATGTGTGCAAAGAGTATAGCTTCAAGACCAATGGTCACTTCCAACATATTCGTCACATCATTTGGCGAATTGCCTTATAATTCATGCATGTTCGTCAATTGGTTTGTTGAATGTGTGATCAAATTCACACTTTAGCCACTTGGATTGGCGAATTGCTTTATACTTTATACATGCTCGCCCATTGGTTTGACGAATATGTTGGTAAACTATGTCATTTTGGTAAAAAATTTTAAAACATTATTATTTTGGAAATATTTTTATAAAACTAGGTTATTTAAAAAAAAAAATCTCAAATCAAAGCTTAACCAACCATTAACTTCAAAACTAACACAAACTGCTACTATCATTTTAGGGAGCATTCTCAACCCTTGATAAGATTCTCCCTAGAATCATTATCCTAGAGCTAGAATCATTTCATCCATAATCACGCTCTACCTTTGAAAAAACTATAAAAACCTACAATTTTTCATCATTCTTAAGCCATGAATTCACAGTAAAGTTATTATGTCAAAATTTATCACCATCACCTAAAGCTCATAAACCAAGTTGATGGAGATTCATGAGTTGAAACTCCATTTAATTGAGCATAAACTTCTACCATTTTTCCATGGCCATCTTCATTCTAAACTCATCCAAAATGCAATATTTCCATCACCATTCATAAAATTCAGCATTACATCTAGCAAGAAGTCAAGGGCTTGGATCAACATTCATCAAGGATTCATTCATCAACAAAAAAATCATCAACATATTATTCATCATCTAAAGTTTAATTTAACAAAGTTTCAAACATCATCAATATTCAACAATAATTCACTAAGGCTTTCTATTCAAGAATAAGCATTATCATCCACAATCATATGTTCATCATGAGCTTGAAAATTAATTGGATTAAAAGAGTTTACTTTGATGTTTTTCGAGTTTATCATTAGTAAATTCGTCTGCGATTCTCAACAGTAACTGGGGAAAACTTCCGCTCCTTCGGTAAGATATTTCACATATCTTTTCTGCATTTTACATTATCGCTTTCAAATTGGTTAAAACATTCTATCGAGTACCTTACATGCAATAGCAAAATCTATATCTTTCTTCAATTCCATCAACAAATTCTCATCTCATTTATCATTATAGAGTTGTATGCTTATTTTTGTTCTGCTCGAATAAAATTTTACATCAAAATCATCCCTGAATCGCATGTAATTCGAAGACCCTTAATTAAGTTGAAACCAAAACAATGCAAAACCAGAACTGAATTGAAATGCAGAAAGTTCTGCACTGCATGAGGAAAAATTATGTACGTGGAAAAATTCTGAACTGTAACAGAACCAATCGAACCATAATATGAATTGCATGTGGTTTTTGTTAGAAGTTAATTATGTTTTCTAGGATTCTTTTAGGGGATGATTTTATTTTTGTTTTGCTTGATTTTCATTAGAGTTAGTCTAGTTTTTTTTTTTTTTTTTTATAAATAAAAATAGGATATTAATTTTCTTTATTAATTAGGATTAGGCATAAATTAAAAATATGATTGCATTTTATTCATGGTTAATTAATTGGTTAGTGGATTAAATGTGATCCCTTAAGATCTTATTAAATTAGACGATTACAAGTCCCTTAATCATTTAATTTGAATTAGAAATTTTAAGACTTGAACCATGTATGATCCCTTAGGTCAAATATCAATCTTCCATTTTAAAACCCAAGAAAATAGGTAAAATCTTTGGTACCATATCACAATCATTTAATCTTTTACTTACTCTTTCTTCATTTAAGACAAAATCTTTCTTTGTAAATAAACTCAAAATACTTAAGAAATACTTTGTGAATTGTGTGCCATGAACTTTAAGAAATGGAGAAGGAATGAAATGGTGATGGAAATGTTGCAAATGAGATTAGAATTAGAATTTTATGAATGATTAGAATCATAATTTTTATTTGGTAGTTAGATTAGAATTATGAAAAACATTCTATGCACACTCCCTATAAAAATTATCATAGTCATGCACAATTATTTTCAAGACTTTAATCTAGATCATTTACTTTAATTCATGAATTGGATAATCTTGGTTATAATTTCATTTAGAAGAATAATTAGGATTAGTCTTATCATGACTTTTAATCTTGATTATTTTCTTTCATTCATGAATTTTAATCTAGATTATTATTTTTTGATTCGTGAAATGACAAACTTGAGGATTAATTTCTTTAGATTTTAACTTTGGTTACATTATTTTATTCATGACTTGGTTAAATTGTATATTGAATAATGCTTGTTTGGTCAATTCATTAATTGATTAATTCATTAATTGATTAATCTTTATCATCCTTGTTTGGTCAATTCATTAATTGATTGAACACGAAGTCTTAGGAGTTTAGCTTTGATTAATCGTTTTGGTTAGCTAGCTAGATTTCGAAACCAGGGTTTAATTTCAGATGAAATTACATGTTTTTAATATTGTTTTGGTGTTATAAATACTAACTTATAATTATTTTGACATTTCATCTACTCCTTTGCAATATTCATTCTTCCCTTTACATCATAAAAAGACTAAGTTTCTTTTTCTCAATAAAACTAAAAAAATACTGCAAATTGTGCGCCACGACCCTTGAGAAATGGAGAAGGATGATAAGGTGTATTTCAATCCATATTCTGAATATCTTTGGATACATGACACATGACCCAATTGTTCAAAATATTCACCTCCATTCATAGACTTTTGTGTAATTCAAATCAAGTTCATTTTCATAATAAAAGGAAGAAAAATGAGGAGGATGTAGATTTTATCTCCCCGAATGATTCATACACTGTTGTAGAGCTCCTTGTCTAAATATTCGTCTTTAGACTAAAATCAATCACAATCAATATCAAGAACATATCATTCTCTCTTGACTCCAATACAACTCCTCTTGGTTTTGACACCTAAATTCTAATTCTTTTTCTTGTTTGTCTTGTTAATCCCCTGGTTTAGGCAAGCCCTTATTCTCACTTGCCTTGTTAAGATCCCCTGGTTTAGGTAAACCTTTATTCTCATTTGCCTTGTTAATCCCCTAGTTCATGCAAACCCCTACAATTCTTTATCACCGCTTCAAACACCATTTCCTGGGTTTAGACACCACTTCCTTGGTTCAAACACCACTTTCTGGTTCAAACACCACTTCCTTGGTCCAGACACCATTTCCATGGTTAAGACAAAACTTCCTTGGTTTATACACCACTTTCTTGGTTCATACATAACATTTACATTCTTTATCCTTGGTTCAGACACCAAACAATAATTTATTTTCATAAAAGAATTGTTATAATCAGTTCCTTAGCAGTTAAACTAACAACTTAGAACATCTGAACTAGGATCAAACACCTGATGTCAAAATACTTCTAGGATATGATTATAACATTGTTCCCTTAAATCCACCAACAAATACTTATTTTCTACGCCCCACGAACTACTGAGCTCTGATTTTCTCCTTGCACTATGGGAACACGTAGGCACAATATTTCGAAATCTTGGCGAGCACATTAATTAAAAATTATTTTCCCTTAATTAAAACCAATCGCAAGTAACCTTTATATAATAACACCCATCCGCGCAAAGAAAAATCAAAATAGTTCCCGTCGAGTACAACAGATGTGAGGGATGCTAATACATTCCCCTTGCATTACCGACTTTCTTACCCTTTTCTCTTTCCTTTTGTGTTTTATTGATATTTTTCCTTTCTCTTAGAATAAATAAAATTTTGTGGCGACTCTGTTGTATTTCGAGCCTGCGAAGCACTGGGGTATTTTTTGCGCCGCAACAGAATGTCATTTATGTTTTTCTTTAGCATCTTTATTTGTGAGCAAACTTCTTTCATACTGGGATGCACGATCATGATAGGTGTATCAACTGCTTCTCCAGACTTGTCTTCTGTACTGGATACACTTGAAGATTCACATCTTCAAGAATACACAATCACATTGTTGGAAGTTTCTCCATTGCATTCACTATCAGAATTAGACTAAGTGATGGTTAAGCCTTTTTTCTGTTTCCTTATAAAGTTGTGGAATTTTGGTATAATGTGTCCATAGCCTCAACATTCAAAGCACTGAGTACCCTTCCCAGTGTTGGGATCTTCTTCATTCGTGTCTTTGTCTTATAGATTGATGTTAGACCTATTGTCTAGAACATTGGTCATCCACTTCCTGTCTAGATACTTCAAGTTTTTATTGAAATTTTCCCCAAAAAGAGCAATATCATCTGCCAAGTTCTCTTCTTTGACACCTTGACTTCTAGCTTTCTCAATGTTGGAAACAAAGGCTATACTTTTGTTCTTCTTTTCTGACCTTTCATTAATGGACTTTTTAAAGGTTTGTAGGAAACCAATGAGTTCATCAACCTTTATACTAGTTAGGTCCCGAGCTTCTTCAATAGCAATCATTTTCATATCAAACGTGTTGGGTAATAATCTGAGAATATTTATGGCAAGCTTTTCTTCAGACATCTTTTCTCATAAGGCAAAGGATGAGTTGGAAATGTCACACAATCTGAAGTGAAACTCACTCATAGTTTCATCTTCATTCATCCTTAGGTTCTCAAATTTTGTTGATAGGAGCTGCAACCTTGAGATAAGAACCTTGGACGTGCCTTTATATGCAATTTTTAGAATCTATCATTCTTCTTTAGCTTTTGAATATGTGTTGATTAACTTGAACATGTTATCAGGGGACAGATGTCGAACATGATGCTCCAACAATGAGTGCGACGAGATACACCAAAAATAATACACTAACTAGGAATAAATGATGGAGCAGAAAAGCAGTAAAGAACACAATCAAATTGTTTACTTATTTGGTGAAATTCACTATTAGTAGCTTGGTACAATTGGACTTACAAGCAACAACAAAACCTATGTTATTAAATGCCTTTTCTTAACTACCCAACGTCTTTCTACTTAGACTCTCCCCTAAATATGAGAGCCTACTCACTTTGTTCTCTGCCACAATCCCAGTGACAGAGGAAAACAACCAGTAAACCCTAGTGATCAACTTCAATCTTCACAATATAAAGAATGTTGAAAGTTACAACTCAACTAGATAAACCTTTTATGTCAAGTTACTGAAACATAGAGGTGTATATAAACAATATTGATTACAACTCAACTAGACAAACCTTCTATGCCAAGTTACTGAAACATAGAGATGTACATAATGATTCAACATTTATCCTCTAAGGGAATTATTGTGAATACACGACACAAAACCTAGACATTCCAAGATCTTCAATGGAAGTGCTTGTCTTCTAATTAAGGTTTTCATTCACCATTCGCCTTCATCTGGTATGTTAATGATACTATATGCGTAAAGAATTCTGAAACTGCTCATCTTCTTTCAATTGAGTCGTCTCAAATTGCTTTCACAACATTTGTAACTTCACCCTCTTCAATTTTTCATCTCTATCGTCCAATGAAGGTACTCCATCGTTCATGATTTTAGCCACATCTTGATATATGAAGATCACCTTCATCTGCACAACCCACCTTTCGTAGTTATCCCCTTTGAAAACTGATAGATTCACTGAAAATTACATTGATTTCTATTTTTGTTTGCCATTACAGATTCTCTCTTAATCGCAATTGAGCCTGTTGATATCGATTTTTTGGAATTGATGGATAATTAGGGTTTCAATAAGAAGAAGAAAAATAAGTGAGAAAGGATAAAAATATTATTGAGTAAAACTAAAGTGATTATATAAGTTGTTGTTTTAAAACTACAAAGGTATAAGTGTGTGTCTATATATATATATATATATATATATATATATATATATATATATATATATATATATATATATATATATATATATATATATATATATATATATATATATATATATATATATATATATATATATATATATATACACACACACACACACACAAATTGAAACTTAACTTTATTCAATCCCTATAGATAAGTTGATTAAATTGATTTGAAACTTTCTAAGTACTGTAAGTTTCTTCTTTTTTCTGTAGAAAATTAGTTCATCAAAGCCAACATAAGAATAAGATGAGGATCATCAATATGTATGTTATTTTGTATTTCATCTAAACAATTAAAGTTCATCAGCGAACAACAAAACTATGGATTTTTTATAAAAAAAAAATTGTTCTGATCACAATTTGGAGATGTATCTCCAAAACATCTCCCATAGATGCATCTCCGAAAAAATCTAACGTTAAGTAAAAAAAGGTGCGTCCGGAGATATTTCTCCAGAACCTGGGGGCACTTAAGGAAATACGCATGGTGGCTAATAACCCCAAGGGGTGCCATGAGAAATCCTCTAAGTTAATCGCTACAAGCATTGGAATTCAATCCCTTCTTCTTTTGTTTGCCTTCTATACAAATTGGAAAATATTTTTTAATTTTGCAACATCAATATGGGTTTCCCTTTTGTGGGTTGGACAAAAGAGATTAAGAACAACAATCAAAACCAATAATTTTTTGTTTTGATTTTGATTTTCCTTCATATTGTTGAAAGTTGAGGAGATAATGATATTAAGTGATTCTGAAATGGTGGGTATAAAATATAACCTTTATTAGAAAACAAATGAACGGGGCATAAATCTAGATAACCTGAATCGATTTTTGTGTCACTTAATTTGTCACTAAAGTTTAATTTTACTCATCACTTGTCATGTCAACGTAAATTACACGACATTTGAATGGAAAAAATGTATACCTTTTTAAAAATTAGGTAATTCAAAAATGAAATCCAATATAAGATATTTCTTCCGTCTCAAAATAAAAGTCTTTTAAAATTATTTCACACAGATTAAAAAACAATAAGTGAAAAAATAAATGCATCAATTTTATTATATTGTCCTTAATTGTTATATTAGTTATACATATATTGTCATAAATGTAGAGTGAGATTTAATGTCTTGAGAGTAATACATACAATATTAATTAAGGATAAATTTGGTATAAATGAATTTGGTATAAATAAATTTGGTATAAAAAGAAACTTATATTTAGACAGAGGAAATATAAGGTATTTAGCCTTTAATTTTTTAGACTTAATTAATCTTTTGTTCCTTGTAAATTAAGAGTTTTTTTATTTTGGTCTTTGTATCTCTTTTTTTGGCTGATTCCCTGTATCTCTCTTTTGTGTTGGCGTTAGTTTCTGACATTAAAATTCTAATAAAAAAAGTTGACTTGACTAATAATGCCCATGTGGAAATGATTTATATTTTTTAGTGGTTAATACCTGCCTTATAAAATTAATTTTTATCAGTCCACGTTAAAAATGCTTGCATCTTTGCCACTCAATCATGAGCTCCCTTTGTTTAACTCATGCATTGAAATTGTAATATATGAAAAATTGATGTTTATTTCTTGTTCTTGAGAGATATCATGCAATTGCAGACCTTGTTTACACTAATTGATGTTTTCTTGTTCTTGAGAGAGATCATGCAATTGCAGACCTTATTTACACTAATTGATGCTCATAAAACAGGAGCATGATAATGATAATGACATGCTCTAGCTTCAACTCTTCTTAAACAAACTTGACCTTGCATTTCATATCTCCCATATTTTTTTCATAAGTGTATATACATGCATGAGAGTATTTGATTTGGAGAATGCTTCACTACTATGCATACAAAAAATTACATTGGTACTTTGAGAAACCAAGAATCCAAACCTTCAAAAACAAACATGAAGATGAAATTTTAATGGAAGATTATTGTGAAGATTGTGAGAGAAAGAGTAAATAATAAAGATACATAATCAAACTATAAAAAATAATTATGGTTTGAAATGGTGGAGCACTAAATAAACATACATGAATACCTCATAAACAAACACATATGTTCTCATCGATCTGAAAAATAAATTGGGTTTGTATGAAGGCTGAGCATGAAGATATGAATTCAAACCTAGAATTATGGACTAAAACCAAAAAAAAATTACAGGGACTAAAACAAAAAATGCATCAATTTATAGGGACATAAAGAATATTTAACCCAAAACTTTGGGTTTGTGTTCATATCTTCATCCCTAACCATCATACAAACCATAGATTTTTTCAAACCAAAAATTATTCCTTGTTTTCCATTTTCATAAAAATGATTTCTCACACATCTATTAAGACCAAATACTACCATTGTACAACAAAAATCCACCACCAATTCTATTAGGTGATGAAGCTTGCAAACTCATCTCTCATCATTAAAAACAATAACTAAATTAAATAAAACAAAATAAAGTTATCAATTAAGGATTTGGAATGGAGTAAAGTTATCAACTGAATACATAGTCATAGATGAAGATTGGAGATATCAGTTTGCATCTGTTAGTGAGGATCCCCGCGGGGATTTCCCCGTTTGGGGCCCCAAAGATGGGGAATTTCCCCCAGCGGAGGCGGGGATGGGTTGAAAATTTCCCCGACAACACTTAAGGGACGGGAAATACATCCTCGCTCTGTGAAGCCCCCGCCCGTCTATTTATTTTAATATAGTTAATTTATTATATATTTTATATTTTATATTTTTTTTCATTTCCTCTATGTTTATTTTTAAAAATAAATAAATATAAATGTATAGAATATTTTTAGTTGTTTAGGCATATTGTTACTTAAAAAAGTATTATAATTTATGTTGAATTTTATAGAATTTTATTTTAAAAAAATTATTATTTTGTGTCCCATTAGTATTTTTAATTTAAAAAAATAATAAATGTGAAATACTAGTATATATTAATAACAAAATAAATATGTAAAATAATTGTAATTTTTTGATAGAAAATATAGATATTTTAAAAAATAAAATGTTAATGGATAAATGTAGGATCTGTAGGGATCTGTGGGGAACGAGGATGGGGGATAGAAATTCCCCAGTGAGAGGGATCAGGGATGGGAACAAGAAATAAATTTGATGGCGGGGATAAAGATGAGGATGTGTCCTCCGCACCCGTCCCGCTCCATTGACATACCTAATGAAGGTGTAGAGGAAGAAGAAAAAAACAAATTAGAGGAAGGAAGAAGAAGAAGTTCAAATTGCAAAATTATTTCATTTTTGGATTTAATCCACCTTCCCATTCTGTAGTATATACATATGCGTTGCAAATATAAAATAAAAAACACAAGTGGCTTAGTTGAGAGGCATATTTGCCCTAAATACAAGGTTTATGGTTTAAATCCTCTTAGGATCATTTTTTGAAAAATGTTCCTCTTATCTTTTAACATCAGAATAATTAAATAATAATAATTAGTTTACATGGAATTAAAAAAAATGTCACGTCAGCAATGTTAGCCACATCATCTTTTCCATGTGTGCACCGTTAGCCAAGTCTGTTTTTTTAAACAAAATTCTAATCTCAGAGACTAACGTCAATACAAAAGTGAGATATAAGGACTCAGACAAAAAAAAAAATACAAGGACCAGAATTAAAAATTCGCTAACTTACAGGTATCAAAAGACTATTTAAACCAATTTTTTTATTATTAAAATACTTTTTGAAATAACTTCGTTTAAACCTATAACAAACAAATTCTTTAAAGGAATAAGAAAACCCAAAAACAAAAAAACAATCGCAAAAACAAAAATAATATTATATTAAAAATATAAAAGAAAACATTTATTTTACCATAATTTTTATATTTGTATGACTCATTTTACAATGAGAGAGAGTGACTCTTGCACTTATTGATAGTAAAGTTTTAATTTTTCATTTGAATCTTAATCTTGCATCTTTAAAGTTTTAATTATTAATATAATTTTAAGTAAAATTTTCATATATATTATTGAATTTTATTTATGAATATTACTCACAAGAAAGGATGAGAATTTACTGGGTCATATTAGGCTTTACCAAATCTAAATCTGATTTGAAAAAGAAACGAAAATCTAAGTCTAATATGTAGTTTTTCATAAGCTTGTTTTTATACTTGAGTCTGATCTTTTGAAAGTTCAATTATTCTCCAGTTAACTTAAAAATCCATTTCATTTAGACATGTTCAAATAAGCAATTCAAATCATGTTTATATAGACTAACAAACTAAAAGACCATTGTCGCACCTCGAAAAATACGATCCTAAAATAAACAACAGAGTCGCCACCTAATTCTATTTATTCTACGAGAGAAAAGGGAGATATAGACACAACCTAACTAAAGGATAAGAATGGTCAACGAAACCACTAATCTAAGTTCGGGAGTCAGTTACGCAAGGGGAAGGTGTTAGGCACCCCTCACGTCCGTTGTACTCAACGGGAACCTCTTAGTCTAGTTTGCGCTTAAAATGTTAACTTGTTATTATTGTCTTCTTTTAATGATTAAGTATCGATATTTGTTTATTATTTGCAATAGGGAAAGGTTAAGTTTTTTATTATTGTGCTCGCGAAGGATTAAAATCCCCGTGCCTACGTATTCCCCTGTGCAATGGGAAAGTCAGAGCTTCGTAGTTCGTGCTACTACGATTTGTGTTTTTTTATTGAACGATTGTTTGAAATGCATTCTACTGCTAAGCGTTGGCTTATCTGCTCACGATAGGAGGCTGAAGCGCTAGCTTGTTTGCGAGATAGAAAGATCTAAACAATATTCGTTTTGAGAAAAGATGTTTGATCTTTGTTAAAGATGTTTTAAAACGAGAGGGCGAATGAACCACGCGTGGGGCTAGCCCATGTTGCGGTTGCATTCAAGAACATGTGGAGTGCGAGACTCCGGAGTTCAGTTACTCGCTAATTAATCATGAAAATGATTTGAATTGGTTGGTAAGTTTTAATTTGTATTTGAAAGAGACAAGTCGTCATCTTTAAGAGAAGTATCTCACCTATTCCACCACAAACATTGAGAAATGAGAAATCGAAAGAAGCTTTAAACTTGGATATAAGATCGACAAACAATGCCACATTCTTTCTTTGAGAATAAATAAAATCGGAAGAAGCTTTAAACTTGGATATAAGATCGACAAGCAATGCCACGTTCTTCCTTTGAAAGTAATTGTTTTGTAAGATTTTTGTTTGTGTTTGTGGGGATAGGAGGAACAACTTTCCTATGGAGATGAATCATACCCGATCCTTTAAGGTTGTTGAATTGTTTTGAATACGAATGGTGATTGAACCATCGCGTGGGGCTAGCCCATTTGCGGTTCCATCCATAACGTGCGGAATGCTAGACTCCGGAGTTCCTTTTTTCCATAAATTAATTAAGATGGATTGAATTATTTTTATACGAATGGTGATTGAACCAACGCGTGAGGCTAGCCCATTTGCGGTTCAATCCAGAACGTGCGGAATGCTAGACTCCAGAGTTCCTTTTTTCCATAAATTAATTAAGATGGATTGAATTATTTTTATACGAAAGGTGATTGAACCAATGCGTGAGGCTAGCCCATTTGCGGTTCAATCCAGAACGTGCGGAATGCTAGACTCCAGAGTTCCTTTTTTCCATAAATTAATTAAGATGGATTGAATTATTTTTATACGAATGGTGATTGAACCAACGCGTGAGGCTAGCCCATTTGCGGTTCAATCCAGAACGTGCGGAATGCTAGACTCCGGAGTTCCTTTTTTCCATAAATTAATTTAAATGAATTGGATTATTATTATTTTTCCATACGAATATCGCAAACTTTGATTTAAAGATTTAAATACGATAGTGAGGTACAAATAAACAGTCAAACGCAAATGTGGTATCAAGATTGTAATGAGGCGCAAAAGAGAGGTAACATCGAGTTTTTAGTTGTACCTAGCGGAGTTGGCCCGTTGCCTCTTCAATGCGTGCCAATCAAATTGAAAATATACTTTGGAAACTAACATCAACCAAATTAAACCCCAATTGCTTAATATCGTGCAAAACATGGTTAGCTCAAATGATATGGTAAAAAAAATAAGGTTATGTTCAAAACCAAATGATATCCATTTACAAAGTTCTATTAGAATCAAAATAAAATCTAATTAAACAAAACTTGTATTAAACAAATGAACCAGTTAAGCTAATAACATTCAACTTTAAAAAAAGATTTAAATCAACATAAAACTTTAACCATTTACTATAAAAAAAAAACAAATAAACTAAACTAAATAACAATTAATAAAAAGATTAATAATATAAGAAAGAGATTATATATATAAATTAAAAATAAGAAAAAAAACAAGACATAGGGTGCTGGTTGGCTTGTGGGTGTAGTAGCAGAAGACTAGGCGGGCCAAGTATCAGTGAGTCAAACCCAACAATCATTAACATGATAAACAGAGGAAATTCTAAATAAAAAATAAATAAAATAAAAAATAAAATAAATAACATAAATTCGGGGCAAATAATAATAAATAAGAAATAAAAGGTTTTCTTTAAATGGTTATAACGATGAACAACATTCATCAACAGCGCAAAACACCACCTACCCAAATCGGTTTCAATGGCGCGATCTACTCCAATCAAACCGTCTCAATCGCTTCCGGTTTTCGCTGCTCTTTCGGATTTCGCGGCTCCCTCCTTCACGGTCGTCACTCCCGATCTCGTCTCTCTCTGCATTTCTCCATTTCGTTCAAGGCACGCGATTGATACCTGTTGGAAGGGGTCGAGTGTGAAGGAGTAGGTTTCGCTCAGTTTTCTGAGTTTTTTGCTGTGTTGTGGTTTGAAGAGGGTGAGGGAGAAAACGGCTTCAACAGATTCGGTTTTCGAGTGGTGGCTGGGTCTTGTTGAGGGTCGGATTCGAAGATGATGCTACGGGTGTGCTGTGTGGGGTTTCGACGGTTCGAAAGGGCGTCGAAAGTGGTGGTGAGCAAGGTCTGTTTTGATAGTTTGCGTTTGGGGGTTTGCAGGTTTTATGAAGGTTCAACGAAAAGGGTTGAAGGTTGAGGGTAGTTTAGTGGGTTGTCGGCGGCGTTTGGTTGGAGGTTTGTTGTTGCTGGGTTTTCTGTTGATGAGGAAAAATGGGAGAGGCCGCGAAGATGGAGGGTGGTTTCCGTGTTTGGGTCAATTGATTTCCTCAAAGGGTGGTGATTGAAGAAGGAGTTTAAGGTATTGTTAGAATCGAATCTTAGAAGGGCGGGGTGTTCTAAGGTGAAGAGGTTCGTGAGTTGTTTCGTCTCCCCTTCTCCAAGACTTTCCCTCTGTTTTGTTTTGCGGGAAGGGTTGTTAGCTGGTGTGCGCAGGATAAGGATGATGAGAAATTTTTCGGTACGGTAGGGTGTGTTGGTTTTCTCAATTCGGAGATTTGTGTGAAAACAGGTTCTGATTTTAAGTGTGAGGGATTTTTGTCAAGGATCCGGATGATCAAGGGTGGTGTTGGTTCTAAAAGGTTTTTTTTTTTGGTTCTGTTTGATGTCCTCCCCCCTGTTTTTTTTCTGCTTTCTTTGTTTTTATCAAAAAATTGTTCAGAAAAAATCCTGTCAAGTCCCTTTCAGAGGCATGTGTATTATTCAACCTTTAACTTGGTCTGGATATTGGTTTTGTCTGCAGGTTTCTTGGATGATCTTTTTTTTGAGTGTATAGCACTTAATACATCAGTAGAGGTAATCCTTAGAATGGTGTGGAGTGTGGACTAAGAAAATAAAGTTGATGAAGACAGATTGGTATAAAAGGGGTGGCGTGTGATGTTGTTGTAACAGAAAAAGTGTGTAGCAGAAAAAGTATATAGACCAATGGTTTATGAGATGAGACCAATGTAATGTAACGTAACTATTGAAACTAACTAGTAAACTAATCAAATTAAATTTAAACTAGACTAATTAAATTAAACCTAAATAAAAATTATTCTAATAAAAAATTAAACTAAATAAATTAAATTTAAGCTAAATTAAATTAAAATATAAATTAAAATAAAATAATTAAGTTTGAATAAAATTGAACTAAATTAAATATTTAACTAATTTATTTAACTAATTAAGATTAAATTCAAATAAAGTAAACTAATAAAAATGAATTAATTTAAAAGAAAAAGAAAAACTAGTTAAACTATTTAACTAAACTTAAATTATTCTTAAATGAAAAGATATTAACTTAAGTCTAGATAATCTAATATCATTACTTAACTGGAAATTAAAGTAAAAGTTATTGAACTACAAAATGATAAAAACATAATTTTAAATCGGGAAAAAATTCTAAAATTCAGAACAAAATTAAAACGACATTGAAATGGTGAAATTAAATAGAAAATGCATGATTTATGATTAATGATATGTTTAATCTAAAAAATGCAAACATGCCTGATTTTCCATACATCGCCAAAATGCGTCAGAAAATGAACCAAAAATCTACTGTCGAGATCTTGGAAAGAAAACCAATCTGTTGAAATTTGCTGGAGATCCACTGCCGAGATTACCAGGGATTCTAAGAACGAGATACCTTCTGCCGAGGTATCAAAATGAACCAAAAATCTACTGCCGAGATCTTGGTAAGAAAACAAATTCTATCGAAATCTGCTGGAGATCTTCTGCCGAGATTACCAGAGATTCTAAGAGTGAGATACCTTCTGCCGAGGTATCAAGATAAACCAAAAATCTACTGCCGAGATCTTGGAAAGAAAAAACAAATTCTGTCGAAATCTGCTGGAGATCTACTGCCGAGATTTTCCAGAGAATCTAAGAATGAAATGCCTTCTGTCGAGGATTAACTGAGGATACACCCGTCGCCAAATCTTCTGCCGAGATTTAACTAAGGATGCCATCGTCTAGCTTACGAAAGTAAGTACCTTCTGCCGAGGTAGACTGGAAATCTTCTGTCGAGACTTGCCAGAAATAAAAGGAATCACCTGTTGTCAAATCTTCTGCCGAGATTCAACTAATGATGCCATCGTCTAGAACTCTCACCATACTTCCCTTCTTCTGAAAGAGACAGCCATATGATGGGGAAAACAAAACTTCACGCTCAAACTTCTCAACTTGTCTGGAAGAGATAGCCATTTGACGAAAATTGGAAAATTCACACCAAACTTCTCAACTTGTATGGAAGAGATAGCCATTTGTTGGAAAAAATAAAAGAGATTCATATCAAACTTCTCGACTTGTATGGAAGAGATAGCCATTTGATAGAACATTCATCATACTTCCCTTCGTCTGAAAGAGACAGCCATATGACGAAGAAAACAAAACTTCACGCTCAAACTTCTCAACTTGTATGGAAGAGATGGCCATTTGACGGAAATTGGAAAATTCACAACAAACTTCTCAACTTGTATGGAAGAGATAGCCATTTGTTGGAAAAAATAAAAGAGATTCATATCAAACTTCTCGACTTGTATGGAAGAGATAGCCATTTGATAGAACATTCATCATACTTCCCTTCTTCTGAAAGAGACAGCCATATGACGAAGAACAACTTCACGCTCAAACTTCTCAACTTGTATGGAAGAGATGGCCATTTGACGGAAATTGGAAAATTCACAACAAACTTCTCAACTTGTATGGAAGAGATAGCCATTTGTTGGAAAAAATAAAAGAGATTCATATCAAACTTCTCGACTTGTATGGAAGAGATAGCCATTTGATAGAACATTCATCATACTTCCCTTCTTCTGAAAGAGACAGCCATATGACGAAGAACAACTTCACGCTCAAACTTCTCAACTTGTCTGGAAGAGATAGCCATTTGACGGAAATTGGAAAATTCACAACAAACTTCTCAACTTGTATGGAAGAGATAGCCATTTGTTGGAAAAAATAAAAGAGATTCATATCAAACTTCTCGACTTGTATGGAAGAGATAGACATTTGATAGAACATTCATCATACTTCCCTTCTTCTGAAAGAGACAGCCATATGATGAAGAACAACTTCACGCTCAAACTTCTCAACTTGTATGGAAGAGATAGCCATTTGACGGAAATTGGAAAATTCACAACAAACTTCTCAACTTGTATGGAAGAGATAGCCATTTGTTGGAAAAAATAAAAGAGATTCATATCAAACTTCTCGACTTGTATGGAAGAGATAGCCATTTGATAGAACATTCATCATACTTCCCTTCTTCTGAAAGAGACAGCCATATGATGAAGAACAACTTCACGCTCAAACTTCTCAACTTGTATGGAAGAGATAGCCATTTGACGGAAATTGGAAAATTCACAACAAACTTCCCACCTTGTCTGGATGAGATGCCATTTGCCGAACAAACTTCTCACCTTGTCTGGATGAGATGCCATTTGCCGAACAAACTTCTCACCTTGTCTGGATGAGATGCCATTTGTTGAAAATTGGAATCACGACAAACTTCCCACCTTGTCTGGATGAGATGCCATTTGCCGAACAAACTTCTCACCTTGTCTGGATGAGATGCCATTTGTTGAAAATTAAATTCATACCAAACTTCTCCGCTGAACAGGGGAGATGCCATTTGATAGAACAGAAACCTTGCTGAGGATGAACAAACTGCTCGAAAAGAGAATGCTATCTATTGATTCACTGGGAAATCTATGGATAAGAAACAAGCTTCTCAAATAAGGAGACGGCCACTTGTTGATTCCGATTAGAGGTCCAGGGATAAGAACAAGCTTCTCCAATAAAGAGACTGCCACTTGTTGTCAGGTATAAGCATTCCAAAAGGATGTTGCAACAACACTGTTGGAAAACAAAGTTTGTCTTCAATGGAAGCCCTCAATAAATTTCTTCTGGGAAACTAAATATCCGAAGGTGCAAAATGAATCCAACTTTCCATCTGGAATTGCTGGGGATGGAACAACTGCTCGGAAAGAGACCGCCATCTGTTGATTCCACTTGGAAGTTTTAGGACAAAACAAGCTTCTCGAATAAGGAGACTGCCACTTGTTGATTCCACTTAGAAGTTCTAGGACGAAACAAGCTTCTCGAATAAAGAGACGACCACTTGTTGTCGGGTATAAGTAATCCAAGGGAATGTTGTAGTAACACTGCTGGAGAGCAAAATTTGTCTTCAAAGGAAGCCTCCAACAAATTCCTCCTGGGAAACTAAGCATCCAAAGGTGCAAAATAAATGCACTTTCCAACTGGTAGTTCAATCATAAAAAATTGCCAGCTGTTGCACCCCAAAATTTTCCCTCACAATACAAGACTTTGTGTGCTAAGAAGGTTCACAAGGTTCACAAGATTCACAATACTTACAATACCTTTCATGAGGTTCATGAAGTCTACAAGTCACTTTATGAGGTTCACAAGGTTCACAAGATTCACAATACTTACAAGACCTTTCATGAGGTTCATGAAGTCTACAAGTCACTTTATGAGGTTCACAAGGTTCACAATATTCACAATACTTACAAGACCTTTCATGAGGTTCATGAAGTCTACAAGTCACTTTATGAGGTTCACAAGGTTCACAAGATTCACAATGCTTACAAGACCTTTCATGAGGTTCATGAAGTCTATAAGCTACTTTAGGAGGTTCACAAGGTTCACAAGACCTCCCATGAGGTTCACAAGACATCTTATGATGGTTCACAAGGTTCACAAAGTTCACAATTGGTCAGAAGAGTTGACAAATCCCTCAGACAATGCACCTCCTAAGCAGTGCATCCAAAACTAGGGTTTTGACTTTAATCAGGCTAAATGAACTTCCAAGACTTCAAGTGAGCTTCATAACATCTTATATGTGTGTAAGAACCCCCATGACAAGTTTCAAGACTTTTCTCAAAAGTTTGCTCAGTCAGATGATCAGGTAAGTCAAAATCAGTCAAAGCAGTTAAAAAGTCAAACTGAGGTCAACTGTGGTCAAACCAAAGTCAAACTTCATGATTTTTTGCCAACATCAAGTATATGAAGTAAAATTCATCATTTGATCAAGGGTTGATCATGATTCATCAAGGAGATTTCAGATCATCAAGAATCAGGAGTTTCTAAATTAGGGTTTCCTCAGTAAAAGTCAACTGAACTTTGACCAGCCATAACTTTCACATGCTTCATCAACAATTTACAACAGGTCAGAAATGATCCATACACTACTCAAGATGTCCTCGAATAGCAGGCAAATGGTCTGTAAAAAGATCCATTCCCTGGTTCAAGACATCTTTCAGAAGAACAAATCCTGACGTTCTTTTGACCCTTAAGAGCAAATCCTGACGCTCTTTTGGCCCCTTGTTCAAGATACTTTTTCAGAAGAACAAATCCTGACGTTCTTTTGACCCTTAAGAGCAAATCCTGACGCTCTTTTGGCCCCTTGTTCAAGAAATTTTTCAGAGGAACAAATCCTGACGTTCTTTTGATCCTTAAGAGCAAATCCTGACGCTCTTTTGGCCCCTTGTTCAAGACATTTTTCAGAGGAACAAATCCTGACGTTCTTTTGACCCTTAAGAACAAATCCTGACGTTCTTTTGGCCCCTTGTTCAAGATTTTTTCAGAAGAACAAATCCTGACGTTCTTTTGGCCCCTTGAATAGCAGACAAATGATCCGTACAAAGATCCATTCCCTGGTTCAAGACATTTTACTCAGAAGAACAAATCCTGACGTTCTTTTGATCCTTAAGAACAAATCCTGACGTTCTTTTGGCCCTTGGAGAATAGGCAAACGGTCTGTACAAAGATCCATTCCCTAATCCAAAATATTTCCAGAAGAGATAATCATCACAAGATTTATTTCTACTGGTCCATCCAACAACTCAAATCATGTTGCATAAATGATTCAGAGACGGCCTATACAAAGACCTAGTACTGATATCCAGTATCAACATAAAGACATCATCATATTCTGATACTTTAGATGGCATCTCTAAGCCCATCACCAGTTCTTCCTGATGGCATCTCTAAGCCCATCTCCAGTTCTTCTAAGTGGCATCTTTAAGCCCACTCAAGCATATACAACCAAACATCAATATCATGCTATGCACTGGTGAGTGCAAATTTTTGGGCTTTTGTGTTCAATCCTCTTCAACCTTCCAGGTCACAACTGGAAAACATACCAATCTAACCCCTCAGGTTTCAGAAAATTGAACAGGGGCAGCTGTTGCACCCCAAAATTTGCCCTCACAATACAAGACTTTGTGTGCTAAGAAGGTTCACAAGGTTCACAAGATTCACAATGTTTTCAATACCTTTCATGAGGTTCATGAAGTCTACAAGTTACTTTATGAAGGTTCATAAGGTTCACAAGTTTCTCAATGCTTATATAACCTTTCATGAGGTTCATGAAGTCTACAAGTTACTTCTTGAAGGTTCACAAGGTTCACAAGATTCACAATGATTACAAAGCTTTCCTGAGGTTCATGAGGTCTACAAAGTCACTTTATGAGGTTCACAAGGTTCACAAGCTTCACAATACATCCCATGAGGTTCACAAGACATTTTATGATGGTTCACAAGGTTCACAAAGTTCACAATTGGTCAGAAGAGTTGACAAATCCCTCAGACAATGCACCTCCTAAGCAGTGCATCCAAAACTAGGGTTTTGACTTTAATCAGGCTAAATGAACTTCCAAGACTTCAAGTGAGCTTCATAACATCTTATATGTGTGTAAGAACCCCCATGACAAGTTTCAAGACTTTTCTCAAAAGTTTGCTCAGTCAGATGATCAGGTAAGTCAAAATCAGTCAAAGCAGTTAAAAAGTCAAACTGAGGTCAACTGTGGTCAAACCAAAGTCAAACTTCATGATTTTTTGCCAACATCAAGTATATGAAGTAAAATTCATCATTTGATCAAGGGTTGATCATGATTCATCAAGGAGATTTTAGATCATCAAGAATCAGGAGTTTCTAAATTAGGGTTTCCTCAGTAAAAGTCAACTGAACTTTGACCAGCCATAACTTTCACATGCTTCATCACCAAGTCTCCATCCAAAGCTCATTTTGAAGGAAATTGAATTCTCTACAACTTTGTGTCTCACAAGCCAAGCCCAAAAATGCTTCATTTGGAAGGTATGAGCTAAGACATTATAGGTCCTTTTGAAAGTCAACAAAAAGTCAACAACTTCAAAAGGGCATAACTTGAGAATGATAAATGATATGGACATGAAACCAGTGGGGTTGGTTAGAGGACTCTTCAAGCTTTCCAAAATGTCCAAGAACACCTTCATAGCATTAAAATTGAAGGATGTGTGCCCTTGCAAAGTTGGGAAATTTTTGGTTGGTTTATGAAGAAAATGGAGGTCTAAAACCAATTTCTTCCAAATGGGCTTGCCATATGATGACCCAATCCATACTATAACCTCATGCACGACCCAAGTCAACAAAAATCAGATTTTTTATTATTTTATTTTTATTTATTTTGATTTAATTCATTAAAAATCATTTTAAATTAAAATAAAATATAAAAGTCAAAGATTTAAATATGATTGAGCTTCTAGAAAATCATAAATTTGATTGGAATTGAAGTGGAAAGAAAATCATGATGATTGGCCTAAAATAGCAAGTGTTCATACAAGGATATTTGATTTTTAAGGCCTAATATTTTTGAATCTTTTTAGATCAAATCTTCCACACAAATATCCAATTTTTCTGACCTAATGCATTGCTCTATAAGTACTTGAGACAACCCTAACACAAGACACGAATTTTCTGCCTCCCAAGAGTAAGTTTCACAAACCAAAAAAACCTCTCCAAACTCAAATTCGGATTTCCACAAACAAGGCATTAGAAGGTAATTTGAGAACATAGCCATGACCATTAGACATCATTGAGTGGAAACCAATGCTTGGTTGCATCCAAAACCATTCACATAGCATAACCCGAAGCATTCTTGATCATGAATAATTTTTTTCCGATTGCACTAATTCAATGCGTTTTAATGAATTTTGTTTGTCTAATCATGTTTGTGGTGTTGTATAGAACGTTTCTGGGCAAAGAAATTGAAGGATGAGGACCTAAACCGCAAACGGCCATTGTTAGGGTTCTTGAACCATAATTAGGGTTCTTTGATTTAGACCATATAAATTAATTTTAAGGACATAAATGAACTGAGTGAAGTGTGGTGATCATAACCATGTGTTTAATTTGATGAATCGTTGCATATTGAGAGGTATATGAGATTGGCAGGTTTTGTGTGCATGAAAATTCGCAGGTAGTTTCATAACAAAATTCGCAGGTAAACCTACGAATTTCAGAGGAAGAAGATGATCCCTGCGCGCGCGTTTTTTGAATTTGAATTGATAAGATATATTATAATGTAATTGTTTCTATTTTGTATCACCAGTGTGTAGTTGGCCTGATGGTGAGATGCGCGTGTATATTGTATGCAAGCCTGGGTTCGAATCCTGGCTTTGTACAATTTTTCTTGTTTTTTCAGGTCAAGTATGAAGCTTCATATATTATGCATCATAGTCACCATATTAACAGATTCGCTCATCCAGCAGGAATGGTAACATGTTTGTGTGTTTGCTTGAAAGGTCCTGGGTTCGATTCCCCCCAGGCCTTTTGTTTTGTTCATTTTTTTCATGATTTTCAGGGTTAACGCACAAAAGCAATTTGACCCCATGTTTCTTCACCTGCGCACAGGCTGGCCCAGTGGTAATGCATCATCCAGGTTCTAGGGAGGTCCTGGGTTCAAAACCAGGCCTCCCCTTTTTTCTTTTTCTCATTTATTTTCTTTGATTTAATTGCTATTACTATTATTTTTATTAATTAAGAAAAGTTTTCATAAATTAAACTATATATATATTATTATTATGTATAATTTATTTATATAATTAAGTTAATAGTTAGTGGTTAATATTTTTATATAGAACTTAAATTTTTTTTTTTTGTAAACCCTAAAAAATATATATTTTTTAAAAACCTTAATTAATCATGTTAATTTTCAAAATCCTAATTTCTTTTTCTTCTATTTTTTGTCTAATATTATTATTTATATTCAATCTAATTTTTATTAAAAAACATAAATTGTTTATAATCTAAAAATTTTGTATATAAATATGTGTAAGAATGAAAATGCTCAATTTATTTGTTTTATGTAAATATTTTATAATTGTTTATAATTTAATTTTGCTTGTACATAAGTCTTAATATATGTTTTAAAATTGGTAAATTGATTTTATAATTATAATTTTATAATATGTTTAAAATTAATTTAATTTTTATAATTTGCATATAATTCAAAATTTTATAATAATTAATATAATTGTCCATATTTTCTTATTAATCTTAATTAATTGTTCATATTTTCTTATTAATCGTTTATATCAAAATTAAATCTTTTAATTATTATATTATTTTTTGCTTATTTCATTATTATTTTTAATTATGTTCTTATGACATTTATTTGATACTAACCCCATTTATTTTTAAATTATTATTATTATTATTACTAACCATATTATAATTACTTATTTATTTTGCTTACTCATTTATTTTGCTTATTTATTTATTTATTTATTTTGCTTATTATTTTAAATTGCTTTTATTATTATTGTAATTGCTCCTGGATGTAATATTTTGTAATATTTAAATTATTTATTTTTATATCATGGTTAGTAAAAATAGGGAGTGTAAACATGTATGTTATTTAAAATTAATTTAGATCACTAATTAAAAGATAAATATCAAAATTGAACACTCACACACGTAAGTCGATCTTTGATCGCCATCTCACTTTCTAGGGTTACCTCTCATTGTTGCCTAATCATAAGGTTAAGTAGGGTGTATAAAGCAAAAAGTCCCTCAAAGTAAAGTCATCTAGTCCCTTCACAATCAAAGATCAAGTCCCTTAAATGGTTGCCTTCATAGTGATCTTGTCCCTTTCGAATAATGATGACAGTCCCTCCAAAATTGCTTAATACACCCTACAGTTGCCTACATTAACAGATGACCCTTACTTGTCCCTCACATCCAAGGTAATGACTACCTATTCCTTAATAATAGGGATAGTCTTACCATTAAAAGGATTCAAGAACAGAAAAGACTTAAACTTAGGGTAGGTTCCTCATAGTTACTTGCTCACTCTTCAAACTTTTCAAACACTTCACAAATTTCAAACAATTTTCAAGCACAAGTTTTTTACGCATCCGTACATGGATCATTATCAAACTCTTATGAAAATTTCTATTCACACACTTCACATTTTCAAAAACAATTTAAAGTGAGCTAAGTAACTAAGAGCCCATGGATAACCATGGATGTAAAGGGTGCTAACACCTTCCCTTTACATAACCTACCCCCCGGACCCAAAAATCTTTTAAGGTCTTTCCTGTTCTTTTATGCCTTTCCTTTGGATAAAATAAAAGTCGGTGGCGACTCTTGCTATCCGCAACATAATTAAAGTCAGTTCTCCCACCGTGTTACAGAACTGGCGACTCTGCTGGGGATTAATATTAAAGAGGGGTACCCTTAGGAATTAGATCACTTTAAATTGTTTGCCTTGTTTGCTTTATATTATCTTGTTGGGCTCTTATGTGTGAAAGATCCTAACCCGGATCTAGTGTACCTTAGGTAAATGGCAATAGACCAAGGAAACTGTACGACGTATACCGATATGGTTGATCTGGTGGCCATAGTTAGTGTGACTTCTTGGTTGGTGCTTATGTTCCTTAAGTCAAGTTGAGGATAATATGAGGCTGCCATGTGTTGTCAATGCACTAACTAACTTTTAGAACCCTAGTTATCCCCTCTTGGCCTTTAGAAAAGTAGTGAGATAACCGGCTTTGGTGCAGACTGAAGTTGGTTGATACTCGATACTACGCTCATTGAGATTCTGAACTTGGAGGGTTTTGGTTGGCAAGTAAGTTGCCTACTGAACAACCACCCTTGTGAAGGATCAATGATATTGAGATCCCTTAGAACCTGGTTACTTTTGTAGGACAGGATGAACCAACTAACTTCAGGGGAGGGTACTTACCTTTAAACCTCATGCAAGCCTTTAAACCTAGGGCTATTGTGTGACTTGTTTGTGTGTGCCACATGTTTGTGATTGAACATAACATCATGACATCATCATGCATCATAAGCATAGCATTTTCACTAACCATTTCAAGGACCAAAGGATTTATCTTTGTTCTTTGTTGCAGGTCATGGCTTCTGTTCGTAGAAACACCATCAGGATCAACTTTGTGGGCATACCTGCTAAGCTTAAAGAGTTGGTTTCCCAAGTATTTGATCATTCCCAATTTATCAAGAGACATGGTCACATATTGGATTTAGTCACTTCAGGGTTCAATGAAGACATGATGAGTGTGCTGTTTCAGTTCTTTGACCCTAAGCACCATTGCTTTACATTCCCTGACTATCAGCTGGTCCCTACAATGGAAGAGTTCTCTAAACTTCTGGGTATACCTGTTCTTGATCAAAGACCCTTCACAGGCTTGGAGAAGGAGCTTAAACCAGAGGTTATTGCTGCAGCTCTGCATCTGAAGAAGTCTGACATTGTTCTAGAAACGAGAAGCGGAGTCAAGGGTATTCTTGCTAAAGTATTAATGGATAAAGCTCAAGTGTTCTTGAAGGACATGAGTTATGATGCTTTTGAGGAGATCTTAGCCTTGCTGATTTATGGCTTAGTATTGTTCCCCAATCCAGATCAGTTCATAGACGTTCACGCCATCAATATATTTCTGAGTCACAATCCAGTGCCTACATTGCTTGGAGACATCC
The DNA here is from genome assembly GCA_963966055.1 of Lathyrus aphaca. Classification (NCBI taxonomy): domain Eukaryota; kingdom Viridiplantae; phylum Streptophyta; class Magnoliopsida; order Fabales; family Fabaceae; genus Lathyrus; species Lathyrus aphaca. The sequence goes on from OZ014522.1 coordinate 516,802,537, forward strand.
TACATTCTCTTCATACCCGTACTACAAGAGCAAGAGGAACTTTGATGTGCTGCATACCTTTGCTTTCTAGGTGGTTTATTTCTCACCTTCCTTGCTCAGTAATGAAGAATGAGCAAGGGTTCAGGTGGTCCAAAAGGATCATGTCACTCTCGCATTCAGATATCCATTGGTGCTCCAGATCTATGGAGAATGTCACTATCATTGACCGTTGTGGGGAGTTCCCTAATGTGCCACTTCTGGGCATAAGAGGAGGCATTACCTACAACCCTTCCTTAGCTTTACGACAGTTTGGTTACGCTCGGAGTGATGGTCCACATGACATGTTAATTCAGGGTATTGTGTTTGACTACGAAAACGATCTTCAAGGTTACCGTCAGAGATTCATACGAGCATGGGGAAAAGTAAACAGGGTTGACAGCAAGACACTGGAGCCTAAGTACACTATTCCTATGGAGGCTTATCTCAGATGGGTGCGATCTCGGGCTCAGACTCTCATGATGCCATATCCTGCTATCCTGCCAGTTACCATGGAACCTGTTGCTGAAGGAGACACTGCTTATACCATCCTTCACCCAGACATGCCTACTGACATGGAAGACTTGCAGAGATCCTGGATCCAACTGAAGGAGCAAAGGGATACTTTCGAGGCTCATTACAAAGCAAGCCAAGAAAGAATCCTGGAACTAACAAAGCAACTTCACGAGGAACAGAATCTCAACTCATACCTCAACACAAAGAGGAAACGTCCATGGGAGACTTAAAACCCCATCTTTTGTACTTATTTCATTTCATTTTTTGTAAGCCCAAGAGGCAAAACAAATTTATTACTAATAAAAGTTTACCTTCTTGTTTGTTTAAACAAATTTAAATCCTGCGGTCCTTGAAAACATTGCATATGCATTCACATATCATTTCATTACATCACAGGTTTATAATTGTGCACAGGTTTCTCATCTTCTCGCTGTTTATTTCAGCAATGGCTCTTGAACAATCAGTTAAGGATCTCCAGGCACAAAATGCACAGTTCCAAGAGCTGATCCTGAACCTGACCAAGAGGCAGGATGAATTGAAGACGCTGCTGGCCAAGAAGACTAAAAAGACTAGAAGGTCAGGTGGCCTGATCAACATGGGAAGAATATTCAAAGGTCTTGCTAAGACCAAAGAACCAGTTGAAGACTATGAATCTGAAGAGTCTGAAAAAGAGGGAGGCAGTTGTAACACGGTGGGAGAACTGACTTTAGTTATGTTGCGGATAGCAAGAGTCGCCACCGACTTTTATTTTATCCAAAGGAAAGGCATAAAAGAACAGGAAAGACCTTTTTAAAAGATTTTTTGGGTCCGGGGGGTAGGTTATGTAAAGGGAAGGTGTTAGCACCCTTTACATCCATGGTTATCCATGGGCTCTTAGTTACTTAGCTCACTTTTGAATTGTTTTTGAAAATGTGAAGTGTGTGAATAGAAAATTTTCATAAGAGTTAATAATGATCCATGTACGGATGCGTAAAAACTTGTGTTTGAAAATTTGTTTGAAATTTGTTAAGTGTTTGAAAAGTTTTGAATGGAGTGAGCAAGCAACTAGGAGGTACCTACCCTAAAGTTTAAGTCTTTCTGTTCTTTATCCTTTAAGTGGTAAGACTATCCCTATTATTAAGGAATAGGTAGTCATTACCTTGGATGTAAGGGACATATGAGGGACATCTGTTTATGAAGGCAACTGTGAGGTGTATTAAGCATTTAGGAGGGACTATCATCATTATTCGAAAAGGGACTTGATCTTTAAAGGCAACCATTAGGGACCTGATGATTTTTCTTTTAAGGGACTTGCTTTATACACCCCACTTGACCTTATGATTAGGCAACATTGAGGGATAGCCTTAGAAAGTGAGATGGCGATTAAAAATCGACTTACGTGTGTGAGTGTTTAATTTAATTTATCTTATAATTTTAAATGATCTAAATTTAATTTTAAATAGAATACATGTTTTGCACTCCCTACATTACTAACCATAGCATAAAAATTAAATAAATTACATATTTACAAAATTTACACCAAGGAGCAATTACATAATTATAATAAGCAATTAAAAATAAATAGCAAAAAAAATAAAATAAATATATAAGCAAAATATAAATAAATAAGTAAAAATAAATAAATAAGCAATAATAAATATACTAGGGGTTAGTAATAAAAAAAATAGATAAAGTTAGTGAAATAATAATAATGGATTAGTAACAAAATAAAATAGCAAATAAGAATTAGACATTATTAAGAAAATATAAACAATTTAATTATAAAACTTAAAATTATATGCAACTTATTAATTCTAAACATAAAAATTATAATTATAATATTAGCATAAATTTAATTATTTTTAAACATATATATATATATATTAAAAGAATAAAAATTTAGATTATAGACAATTCATAATTACATAAAGAAAAGTTTGATTATATTTATATTTATTAAAATTAATTATACTAAATAAATATGTACAAAAATTAGAAAATAAAATTAGGTTTTTAATAGTTATTTAGAAAATAAATTAGGGTTTTTTACAAGATTAGGGTTTTGCTTAGAAAAATATTTAAGGGTTTATATAATGTACAAAAATTATTTTAATTAATATACATACATTATAATTTAATTACATAAAAGAAATAATTTTTGAATTACAAAATAATTTCTGAATATTAGAAACATTGAATATATATTTTATAGAATTATTTTTTTATGATATATAATTATTAATAAAACTTAAATCAATTAAATAAAATTAAACAAAACAAAAATAAAAAAATGACAAAACAAACCTGGCTGGGATTTGAACCCAGGAGGCTTTGTTCACAATACCCATGCCCTACCACTGGGCCATGCGCTGGTTAGTGCAAGAGGAATGAACTCCATTTGCTTTTGTTCTTTAACTACGAAAAATCAGAAAAATAGTGAAATAAAAAAGGCCTGGGGGAGGATTGAACCCAGGACCTTTGAACATTCAAGCGCACGCATCACCACCCGGCTGGAAGAGCCAATCTGTTAGAATGTTGGCTATAATTGATTATATATTAAACCTGAAAAATAAACAAAATAAAAGAACAAAATGCCACAAACGGGGAATCGAACCCCAGACCAAGCCATTGTATACGCACGCCTCCAACCACTGGGACAACACAGTTGTTGTGATTTCAAACAGCAAACAATTCATAAAATATAATACAAAATATTTGAATTCACAAACGCACGCGAAGAGGTCTTCTTCTTCCTTGAGACCTGCCAAATTTCCTGCGAATCTATCCACAAATTTTCCTGCGAAAACAGAATTGTAACAAATCCTACAAAATCCAATGATCAACAAAACTGTGAAATTTCGCAAAATTGAATACACAAACAGATTCCAATGGTCCATACGAATCTATCCATGGTCTTAGAATTTATTTATGTTCCATAAATCATGAAACCCTAATTCTTGGCCGAAACCCTAACTATGGTGAATTGCGTTTCAGGCCATGAATCTTCAATCCAATTGTCCAGAATCGTTCTAGGCATCACAACAAACACATATCAGTCATCAAAAACAATTTATAATGCATATATTATCGAATTCGAAAAATTGAATTTCAAGACAAAGTTTGATTCGGGTAGAGCATTATGGCATATATGGGATGCATATGAGTATTGGTTTATGATCAGTGATGTCTAATGAAGCTTGCCATGTCCTTGTTTTACCTTCTAAAGCCCTGGAATTCAAAATCCGAATGTGAGTTTTTGGAGGATTTTTCAATTTGTGAAGCTTACCTTGGAGGCAGAAAATTCGTCCCTTTGCAATGGCAATGAGTTATGCACTTATAGGAGAGTGAATTAGGTCAAAAAGATTGATTGATTGTGTGGAAATTTTGATATGAAAAGATCCATATTGATCATGCTTTTAAAATCCAATATTCTTGCATTAAGGCTTACTATTTTTGTACCAATCTTGTGATTTCATTCCTTTTCAATTCCAATCAGCATTGAAGATATTCTAGAAGCTCAATCTCCATCAAATATTGCATTTTCATATTTTATTTTTATTTAAAATGATTTTTTATGAATTAAATCAAAATAAATAAAAATAAAATAATAAAAATTCTGATTTTTAATCATTTGGGTCGTGCATGATGCTAGTGTATGGATTGGATCATAATTTGGCAAGCCCATTTGGAAGAAATTAGTTTTAGACCTCCTTTTTCATCATAAACCAACTCAAAATTTCCCAACTTTGCAAGGGCATATATCCTTCAATTTTAATGGTATGAGGGTGTTCTTGGACATTTTGGAAAGCTTGAAGAGTACTCTAAACAACCCCACTGATTTCATGTCCATATCATTTACCAATCTCAAGTTATGCCCTTTTGAAGTTGTTGACTTTTTGTTGACTTTTGAAATGACCTATAATGTCTTAGCTCATACCTTCCAAATGAAGCATTTTTGGGCTTGGCTTGTGAGATACAAAGTTGTAGAGAATTCAATTTCCTTCAAAATGAGCTTTGAGTGGAGACTTGGTGATGAAGTATGTGAAAGTTATGGCTGGTCAAAGTTCAGTTGACTTTTACTGAGGAAACCCTAATTTAGAAACTCCTGATTCTTGATGATCTGAAATCTCCTTGATGAATCATGATCAACCCTTGATCAAATGATGAATTTTACTTCATATACTTGATGTTGGCAAAAAATCATGAAGTTTGACTTTGGTTTGACCACAGTTGACCTCAGTTTGACTTTTTAACTGCATTGACTGATTTTGACTTATCTGATCATCTGACTGAGCAAAACTTTGAGAAAAGTCTTGAAACTTGACATAAGGGTTCTTAAACACATATAAGATGTTATGAAGCTCACTTGAAGTCTTGGAAGTTCATTTAGCCTGATTAAAGTCAAAACCCTAGTTTTGGATGCACTGCTTAGGAGGTGCATTGTCTGAGGGAATTGTCAACTCTTCTGACCAATTGTGAACTTTGTGAACCTTGTGAACCATCATAAAATGTCTTGTGAACCTCATGGGATGTATTGTGAAGCTTGTGAACCTTGTGAACCTCATAAAGTGACTTTGTAGACCTCATGAACCTCAGGAAAGCTTTGTAATCATTGTGAATCTTGTGAACCTTGTGAACCTTCAAGAAGTAACTTGTAGACTTCATGAACCTCATGAAAGGTTATATAAGCATTGAGAAACTTGTGAACCTTGTGAACCTTCATAAAGTAACTTGTAGACTTCATGAACCTCATGAAAGGTATTGAAAACATTGTGAATCTTGTGAACCTTGTGAACCTTCTTAGCACACAAAGTCTTGTATTGTGAGGGCAAATTTTGGGGTGCAACAGCTGCCCCTGTTCAATTTTCTGAAACCTGAGGGGTTAGATTGGTATGTTTTCCAGTTGTGACCTGGAAGGTTGAAGAGGATTGAACACAAAAGCCCAAAAATTTGCACTCACCAGTGCATAGCATGATATTGATGTTTGGTTGTATATGCTTGAGTGGGCTTAAAGATGCCACTTAGAAGAACTGGAGATGGGCTTAGAGATGCCATCAGGAAGAACTGGTGATGGGCTTAGAGATGCCATCTAAAGTATCAGAATATGATGATGTCTTTATGTTGATACTGGATATCAGTACTAGGTCTTTGTATAGGCCGTCTCTGAATCATTTATGCAACATGATTTGAGTTGTTGGATGGACCAGTAGAAATAAATCTTGTGATGATTATCTCTTTTGGAAATATTTTGGATTAGGGAATGGATCTTTGTACAGACCGTTTGCCTATTCTCCAAGGGCCAAAAGAACGTCAGGATTTGTTCTTAAGGATCAAAAGAACGTCAAGATTTGTTCTTCTGAGTAAAATGTCTTGAACCAGGGAATGGATCTTTGTACGGATCATTTGTCTGCTATTCAAGGGGCCAAAAGAACGTCAGGATTTGTTCTTCTGAAAAAATCTTGAACAAGGGGCCAAAAGAACGTCAGGATTTGTTCTTAAGGGTCAAAAGAACGTCAGGATTTGTTCCTCTGAAAAATGTCTTGAACAAGGGGCCAAAAGAGCGTCAGGATTTGCTCTTAAGGATCAAAAGAACGTCAGGATTTGTTCCTCTGAAAAATTTCTTGAACAAGGGGCCAAAAGAGCGTCAGGATTTGCTCTTAAGGGTCAAAAGAACGTCAGGATTTGTTCTTCTGAAAAAGTATCTTGAACAAGGGGCCAAAAGAGCGTCAGGATTTGCTCTTAAGGGTCAAAAGAACGTCAGGATTTGTTCTTCTGAAAGATGTCTTGAACCAGGGAATGGATCTTTTTACAGACCGTTTGCCTGCTATTCGAGGACATCTTGAGTAGTGTATGGATCATTTCTGACCTGTTGTAAATTGTTGATGTTGTTTTATCTGCATGTAACTATCCTGCAAGGAGAATGTTAGTTTATGTTATATGTATGCATGCATAGTATGATGCACCTAAGTAAATGTATTATGTATTTATGGATATGTATGTTATGATATTATGTAAATGATGTATGTATGATATGATACTGCCGGAAGTGTCTGGATGTCTTTGTATAACAACTGTTGGCCAGGGAAAATAAATCCCGATTCGTTGTTGAAGAATATATTATACATAACCTTCCATATGCTGAGGATGGCAAGGTATAGATAACCTCCCGGATGCTGGGGATAATAAGGTATATATCACCTCCCGTATGCTGGGGATAGCAAGGTATATATAACCTTCGTCTTCGTTTGATAGTAGGGTAGATATAGCATCCCGTCTTCGTTTGTCGTACTCTCATTGGAAAGTAATTTCCCGTATATCCGTATGAGGATAAAAGAGATGGATATAAATTCCAGGGGAGATGAGATTTTATGAAGATGGATTCGTCCTACTGAGGGTTTTGTAGTTTTCTTGTAAAGATAAACCGGCGAAGCTTCGTTGAAATCCTTCCCTCGTTCGTCCTTAGTAAATACTATTACTGCATTTTTATGCATTTCTGGTAAACATCAATCATATTAAGCATACATACATTCAAACACACCCAATGGACGTTTTGCTTATGTAAATAGGGTAAAAGTAAATCTGGATTCAGAGGGAAAAGTAAAGCTGAACTTGAGAACAGAAACGTTTCAACTTCGAGAGTGTATAACCAATTGGATTTGGAGCTCCTGAAATTTTTAACTTTCCTGAATACCTTCCCCGAAATCCTCATAGTTGGATCTGAAGACATGATACTGACACCATCTGATACTACTGGCGTAGACAATTAATTTCCATCATGGTTTCAGCTGAGAATCCAATATCAAGGTAATACAACGAGAGGAATGTGTCTTCAAATTGTGATGGACCATATGCGCTCCGGGTATTAGATTTGAAGAGAAAGCATTGCCCCTTGGTTGAGGATGAATTATACCATAATGGAAGTATCTGAATGTAGTTACCTCAAGAGAAATAAACAGAGTGCTTCACAATAATATGCTCCTGACATCATGAAACTCACATATATGAGGAGAGCTGCCTCTGGCTATTAAGCATTTGTTGAATCTGGACCTGATTTCCCCGAATGAAGTTGGTATGCCCCTTGACTGTGAAACAGTGACTATGCCCCTGGCATTATGAACTTTGTAATGTTACCCTCGGTAATTTAGACAGATGTGGAGATCTGCCCCTGGATACTTAAACATAACTGGATCCTGTCCTGATTGCCCCAAATGAGTTAGGCAGTATCATGGCATGCCCCCTTGATTGGGAGATAATGCATATGCCCCTTTGTATACATGGACTTTGATCCAGGAAGCAACCTTGTTCATCGGAAGGACTTTGGTTCATTGAACATTCATCCTGTAAGTTTCTCTGTTTATAAAACACTCAAGTATATTTAAACAAATATATTCAAAAATGCAATGCTTATGTCTGTCTTGAAGTTTTGAAAAAGAGTTATTTTAGAAAAAACAGTTTTTGTGAAAACTGTGATATTAACTCAAGTTTTATAATAAGCCCTAAAGGAGTCAGGATACCTTTTTGTAGCAGTACGCTTTCGAACTAACCATGCTTCAGTTAGGACTTTTAAAGGGTTATAACGTGGTCTGGTTCACGGTTTAAGAAACAAAGGATAAAGGCTCAAATTTATTTGTACCCAACCCATTCTTCATGATGTTCTTCAGTCCTATGTTCGGTTAACTTATGCATTGAGGTTCCAAAGTAGTTTGGAATTGTAACACTGACATTTGTGATGGTTCAGAAACCCAAAATTTATTTGAACATTCAGTCATCTTTCTTTGTTGAGGATTCATGGTGACCTCTTTTTTTTCTTTTTCTTTTGACTTTATTATCCCTTCTTTTTGCCTGAACTGCTTATTTCAAGGTTACAGTCAGCGGGATGTCTTAATGTTTTACTAAGTCTCCTTCATAGGTTTTGACTTAGCAAGACTGTTCTTTTGCTGGATATTGACTGTCAGGTTTAATGATTACAGAGAACCATCATTAGTTGTGTACAACATAGATAATTGGCATATTTGAGTTAACCGAGTAACTACCCTGCCCCAGGTTATGAATAAGGGTTTTAATTTGTGCGAGAATAAAAACTCCTACTTCATAGGCTCAAAAGGGTTGACTAGGGATTAACTTCCTTATATCTCCACTGTTTAGGAATTGAAACAATGCCTGTACATCGTCAGCATAGTCTGTTCAAAAGCATACTGCATAATATTATGGTATTGTTTTCGTCATCCTCCCTCTACAGGCTTATAGCTTTATCAGGAGTTAAATATCACAAGATAGAAATAAGAAGCATAATTCAAAATATAGTGGAACGAATGGATTAATTCAAGACAAACATATGCAATGCATTAAAGAAAACAAAAGTTTAACATAATAGTAAGTGTTCAAACAAATAAAATAAATTACAAATGAAAAATTCAAATGTTGTCCCATCCAGTTGGCTGAATGTCTTCAATTGCAATCTGTGAACTTTGAGGAGCAGCATACTTCACCATGAAATCATATTTACCACTTGGATGTCCCAAGGTGCCCCATATCTCAACAGGAATAGGTAGGCTTCCTTTCTTGCTACCTTGGGCAACTTGTCTTGCAGCTTCGGTGTTTGATGGACGATAGTAGAACTCAACTTGACCCTCTGGAGTAACCTCTAGGATTCCTTCGTCAATCAGGTCTTGAATCTTTTTCTTCAATGCCCAACAGCTATTAGTATCATGTCCAGGACTGTGGGAGTGGTACTCACACCTTGCCCTGGGATTATAGCGAGGAGAGGAAGTTTTAGGATTTTGAGGAGGATTTTCCAAGGAAATTAGTTTCATCTCCAACAAGCATTGCAGAACTTGTGACATTGGAGTGCTGAACTTGATAAACTGCCTTCTATATTTCTGGTGTTGAGGTGGATTAACCTTATCAGGTCTTTCTTCTTCAATTGAAGAACAATCAATGGCAACCTGTCTCTTACCCTCTTTTATCCTCATCCTCCTTTCAACCAAATCAGCTTGTTTTAATGGAGGTTGACTGACAATTAGATTCCTGACTCCATTACTTTGAAGTTTGTGGACAAAGGTTCTTAGCTCTTCTTGCCCCTGAGTTAATCTTTGAATAAGAGCCACCTGGCCATTCATCTGGATCCTCATTCCTGTCATCTCAGCTTGTAGTTGTTTCAGCTGATCATCCTTGTTGTCCTCAGGATTCTTTTTCTTAGCCAGCAGTGTCTTCAATTCATCCTGCCCCTTGGTCAGGTTCAGGATCAGCTCTTGGAACTGTGCATTTTGTGCCTGGAGATCCTTAACTGTTTGTTCAAGAGCCATTGCTGAAATAAACAGCGAGAAGATGAGAAACCTGTGCACAAGAAACCTGTGATGCAATGATATGGTATGCATATGCAATATTTTCAAGGACCGCAGGATTTAAATTTGCTTAGACAAACAAGAAGGTAAACTTTTATTAGTAATAACTTTGTTTTGCCTTTTAGGCTTACAAAAAATGAAATGAAATAAGTACAAAAGATGGGGTTTTAAGTCTCCCATGGACGTTTCCTCTTTGTATTGAGGTATGAGTTGAGGTTTCGTTCCTCATGAAGTTGCTTTGTTAGTTCCAGGATCCTTTCTTGGCTTGCTTTGTAATGAGCCTCGAAAGTATCCCTTTGCTCCTTCAGTTGGATCCATGATCTCTGCAAGTCTTCCATATCAGTAGGCATGTCTGGGTGAAGGATGGTATAAGCTGTGTCTCCTTCAGCAACAGGTTCCATGGTAACTGGTAGGACGACAGGATATGGCATCATGAGAGTCTGAGCACGAGATCGTACCCATCTGAGATAAGCCTCCATAGGAATAGTGTACTTAGGCTCCAGTGTCTTGCTGTCAACCCTGTTTACTTTTCCCCATGCTCGTATGAATCTCTGACGGTAACCCTGGTGATCGTTATCGTAATCAAACACAATGCCCTGAATCAACATGTCATGTGGACCATCACTCCGAGCGTAACCAAACTGTCGTAAAGCTAGAGAGGGGTTGTAGGTGATGCCTCCTCTTATGCCTAGAAGTGGCACATTAGGGAACTCCCCATAACGGTCAATGATGGTGACATTCTCCATAGATCTGGAGCACCAATGAATGTCTGAGTGAGAAAGTGACATGATTCTCTTGGACCATCTGAACCCTTGCTCATTCTTCATTACTGAGTGAGGAAGGTGAGAAATAAACCACCTAGAAAGCAAAGGTATGCAGCACATCAAAGTTCCTCTTGCTTTTGTAGTACGAGTATGGAGAGAATGTAGGATATCTCCAAGCAATGTAGGCACTGGATTGTGACTCAGGAATATGTTGATGGCATGAACGTCTATGAACTGATCTGGATTGGGGAACAATACTAAGCCATAAATCAGCAAGGCTAAGATCTCCTCAAAAGCATCATAGCTCATGGCCTTCAAGAACACCTGAGCTTTCTCTATCAACACCTTGGCAAGAATACCCTTAACTCCGCTTCTCGTTTCTAGAACAATGTCAGACTTCTTCAGATGTAGAGCTGCAGCAATAACCTCTGGTTTAAGCTCCTTCTCCAAGCCTGTGAAGGGTCTTTGATCAAGAACAGGTATACCTAGAAGTTTAGAGAACTCCTCCATTATAGGAACCAATTGATAGTCAGGGAATGTAAAGCAATGGTGCTTAGGGTCAAAGAACTGAAACAGCACACTCATCATGTCTTCATTAAACCCTGAAATGACTAGATCCAATAGGTGAACATGTCTCTTGATGAACTGGGAATGATCAGACACTTGAGAAACCAACTCTTTAAGCTTAGCAGGTATGCCCACAAAGTTGATCCTGATGGTGTTTCTACGAGCAGAAGCCATGACCTGCAACAAAGAACAAAGATAAATCCTTTGGTCCTTGAAATGGTTAGTGGAAATGCTATGCTTATGATGCATGATGATGTCATGATGTTATGTTCAATCACAAACATGTGGCACACACAAACAAGTCACACAATAGCTCTAGGTTTAAAGGCTTGCATGAAGTTCAAAGGTAAGTACCCTCCCCTGAAGTTAGTTGGTTCATCCTGTCCTACAAAGTAACTAGGTTCTAAGGGATCTCAATATCATTGATCCTTCACAAGGGTGGTTGTTCAGTAGGCAACTTACTTGCCAACCAAAACCCTCCAAGTTTAGGATCTCAATGAGTGTAGTATCGAGTATCAACCAACTTCAGTCTTCACCAAAGCCGGCTATCTCACTACTTTCTAAAGGCTAAGATGGGATAACTAGGGTTCTAAAAGTTAGTTAGTGTATTGACAACATATGGCAGCCTCATATTATCCTCAACTTGACTTAAGGAACATAAGCACCAACCAAGAAGTCACACTAACTATGGCCACCAGATCAACCATATCGATATACGTCGTACAGTTTCCTTGGTCTATTGTCATTTACCTAAGGTACATTAGGTCCGGGTTAGGACCTTTCACACATAAGAGCACCCCAACAAGATAATATAAAGCAAACAAGGCAAACAATTTAAAGTGATCTAATTCCTAAGGGTACCCCTCTTTTATTAAGTCCCCAGCAGAGTCGCCAGTTCTGTAACACGGTGGGAGAACTGACTTTAGTTATGTTGCGGATAGCAAGAGTCGCCACCGACTTTTATTTTATCCAAAGGAAAGGCATAAAAGAACAGGAAAGACCTTTTTAAAAGATTTTTTGGGTCCGGGGGGTAGGTTATGTAAAGGGAAGGTGTTAGCACCCTTTACATCCATGGTTATCCATGGGCTCTTAGTTACTTAGCTCACTTTTGAATTGTTTTTGAAAATGTGAAGTGTGTGAATAGAAAATTTTCATAAGAGTTAATAATGATCCATGTACGGATGCGTAAAAACTTGTGTTTGAAAATTTGTTTGAAATTTGTTAAGTGTTTGAAAAGTTTTGAATGGAGTGAGCAAGCAACTAGGAGGTACCTACCCTAAAGTTTAAGTCTTTCTGTTCTTTATCCTTTAAGTGGTAAGACTATCCCTATTATTAAGGAATAGGTAGTCATTACCTTGGATGTAAGGGACATATGAGGGACATCTGTTTATGAAGGCAACTGTGAGGTGTATTAAGCATTTAGGAGGGACTATCATCATTATTCGAAAAGGGACTTGATCTTTAAAGGCAACCATTAGGGACCTGATGATTTTTCTTTTAAGGGACTTGCTTTATACACCCCACTTGACCTTATGATTAGGCAACATTGAGGGATAGCCTTAGAAAGTGAGATGGCGATTAAAAATCGACTTACGTGTGTGAGTGTTTAATTTAATTTATCTTATAATTTTAAATGATCTAAATTTAATTTTAAATAGAATACATGTTTTGCACTCCCTACATTACTAACCATAGCATAAAAATTAAATAAATTACATATTTACAAAATTTACACCAAGGAGCAATTACATAATTATAATAAGCAATTAAAAATAAATAGCAAAAAAAATAAAATAAATATATAAGCAAAATATAAATAAATAAGTAAAAATAAATAAATAAGCAATAATAAATATACTAGGGGTTAGTAATAAAAAAAATAGATAAAGTTAGTGAAATAATAATGGATTAGTAACAAAATAAAATAGCAAATAAGAATTAGACATTATTAAGAAAATATAAACAATTTAATTATAAAACTTAAAATTATATGCAACTTATTAATTCTAAACATAAAAATTATAATTATAATATTAGCATAAATTTAATTATTTTTAAACATATATATATATATTAAAAGAATAAAAATTTAGATTATAGACAATTCATAATTACATAAAGAAAAGTTTGATTATATTTATATTTATTAAAATTAATTATACTAAATAAATATGTACAAAAGTTAGAAAATAAAATTAGGTTTTTAATAGTTATTTAGAAAATAAATTAGGGTTTTTTACAAGATTAGGGTTTTGCTTAGAAAAATATTTAAGGGTTTATATAATGTACAAAAATTATTTTAATTAATATACATACATTATAATTTAATTACATAAAAGAAATAATTTTTGAATTACAAAATAATTTCTGAATATTAGAAACATTGAATATATATTTTATAGAATTATTTTTTTATGATATATAATTATTAATAAAACTTAAATCAATTAAATAAAATTAAACAAAACAAAAATAAAAAAATGACAAAACAAACCTGGCTGGGATTTGAACCCAGGAGGCTTTGTTCACAATACCCATGCCCTACCACTGGGCCATGCGCTGGTTAGTGCAAGAGGAATGAACTCCATTTGCTTTTGTTCTTTAACTACGAAAAATCAGAAAAATAGTGAAATAAAAAAGGCCTGGGGGAGGATTGAACCCAGGACCTTTGAACATTCAAGCGCACGCATCACCACCCGGCTGGAAGAGCCAATCTGTTAGAATGTTGGCTATAATTGATTATATATTAAACCTGAAAAATAAACAAAATAAAAGAACAAAATGCCACAAACGGGGAATCGAACCCCAGACCAAGCCATTGTATACGCACGCCTCCAACCACTGGGACAACACAGTTGTTGTGATTTCAAACAGCAAACAATTCATAAAATATAATACAAAATATTTGAATTCACAAACGCACGCGAAGAGGTCTTCTTCTTCCTTGAGACCTGCCAAATTTCCTGCGAATCTATCCACAAATTTTCCTGCGAAAACAGAATTGTAACAAATCCTACAAAATCCAATGATCAACAAAACTGTGAAATTTCGCAAAATTGAATACACAAACAGATTCCAATGGTCCATACGAATCTATCCATGGTCTTAGAATTTATTTATGTTCCATAAATCATGAAACCCTAATTCTTGGCCGAAACCCTAACTATGGTGAATTGCGTTTCAGGCCATGAATCTTCAATCCAATTGTCCAGAATCGTTCTAGGCATCACAACAAACACATATCAGTCATCAAAAACAATTTATAATGCATATATTATCGAATTCGAAAAATTGAATTTCAAGACAAAGTTTGATTCGGGTAGAGCATTATGGCATATATGGGATGCATATGAGTATTGGTTTATGATCAGTGATGTCTAATGAAGCTTGCCATGTCCTTGTTTTACCTTCTAAAGCCCTGGAATTCAAAATCCGAATGTGAGTTTTTGGAGGATTTTTCAATTTGTGAAGCTTACCTTGGAGGCAGAAAATTCGTCCCTTTGCAATGGCAATGAGTTATGCACTTATAGGAGAGTGAATTAGGTCAAAAAGATTGATTGATTGTGTGGAAATTTTGATATGAAAAGATCCATATTGATCATGCTTTTAAAATCCAATATTCTTGCATTAAGGCTTACTATTTTTGTACCAATCTTGTGATTTCATTCCTTTTCAATTCCAATCAGCATTGAAGATATTCTAGAAGCTCAATCTCCATCAAATATTGCATTTTCATATTTTATTTTTATTTAAAATGATTTTTTATGAATTAAATCAAAATAAATAAAAATAAAATAATAAAAATTCTGATTTTTAATCATTTGGGTCGTGCATGATGCTAGTGTATGGATTGGATCATAATTTGGCAAGCCCATTTGGAAGAAATTAGTTTTAGACCTCCTTTTTCATCATAAACCAACTCAAAATTTCCCAACTTTGCAAGGGCATATATCCTTCAATTTTAATGGTATGAGGGTGTTCTTGGACATTTTGGAAAGCTTGAAGAGTACTCTAAACAACCCCACTGATTTCATGTCCATATCATTTACCAATCTCAAGTTATGCCCTTTTGAAGTTGTTGACTTTTTGTTGACTTTTGAAATGACCTATAATGTCTTAGCTCATACCTTCCAAATGAAGCATTTTTGGGCTTGGCTTGTGAGATAAAAAGTTGTAGAGAATTCAATTTCCTTCAAAATAAGCTTTGAGTGGAGACTTGGTGATGAAGTATGTGAAAGTTATGGCTGGTCAAAGTTCAGTTGACTTTTACTAAGGAAACCCTAATTTAGAAACTCCTGATTCTTAATGATCTGAAATCTCCTTGATGAATCATGATCAACCCTTGATCAAATGATGAATTTTACTTCATATACTTGATGTTGGCAAAAAATCATGAAGTTTGACTTTGGTTTGACCACAGTTGACCTCAGTTTGACTTTTTAACTGCATTGACTGATTTTGACTTATCTGATCATCTGACTGAGCAAAACTTTGAGAAAAGTCTTGAAACTTGACATAAGGGTTCTTAAACACATATAAGATGTTATTAAGCTCACTTGAAGTCTTGGAAGTTCATTTAGCCTGATTAAAGTCAAAACCCTAGTTTTGGATGCACTGCTTAGGAGGTGCATTGTCTGAGGGAATTGTCAACTCTTCTGACCAATTGTGAACTTTGTGAACCTTGTGAACCATCATAAAATGTCTTGTGAACCTAATGGGATGTATTGTTAAGCTTGTGAACCTTGTGAACCTCATAAAGTGACTTTGTAGACCTCATGAACCTCAGGAAAGCTTTGTAATCATTGTGAATCTTGTGAACCTTGTGAACCTTCAAGAAGTAACTTGTAGACTTCATGAACCTCATGAAAGGTTATATAAGCATTGAGAAACTTGTGAACCTTGTGAACCTTCATAAAGTAACTTGTAGACTTCATGAACCTCATGAAAGGTATTGAAAACATTGTGAATCTTGTGAACCTTGTGAACCTTCTTAGCACACAAAGTCTTGTATTGTGAGGGCAAATTTTGGGGTGCAACAGCAGTCTCCACAACACTATGGGGGATTCTAATTCTGAGGCTAATTACTACCATGAGCCTAATGAGGACAAATTCAAGATGCTGGTGGATAGAATGGATGCTATGGAGTTGCAGAAGTCATCTGGGCTGGATTTTGAAGATTTGAGTCTGATATCTGGGGTAGTCATACCCATTGGTTTCAAGGTTCCTACCTTTGTTGTTTATGATAGGGTCTCTTGTCCCAAGCTGCATCTAAGGTCTTATGTCAGAAGAATCCAACCTCACACTGCTGATAAGAAGTTGTGGATCCATTTCTTTCAAGAGAGCTTATTTGGAGCTCAGTTGGAGTGGTATTATCAATTGGAGAGTATCAACATCAGGGATTGGAATGATCTTGCTGAAGCTTTCTATAAGCAATATCAATACAATGCTGATTTAGCTCCCACTCGCATGCAGCTGCAAAGCATGTCTATGGGTGCCAAAGAAAGTTTCAAGGAGTATGCTCAGAAGTGGAGAGATTTAGCTGGAAGAGTTCAACCCCCTTTAACTGACAGGGAATTGGTTGATATGTTCATGTGTACGCTGAATGGTCCTTTTTACAGTCATCTCATTGGAAGCTCATCATCTGGCTTCACTGAGTTGATAATGACAGGAGAGCGCGTGGAAAATGGTATAAAGAGTGGCAAGATTCAAGTGGGTACTTCTTCATCAGGTGCTGCAAAGAAGCCTCCCACTGGGAAGAAAGAATCCAATGCTGTTTATGGTCAACCTGATCGTAATAGAAGGCATCAGTCTGTGAGTGCAGTTCATATTTCAAATCCAACCCCTGCAACAACAGAGCAGCCACAGGGCAACCAACAGAGGGCTAGAAGGCAGTTCACAAAGATCAACATGTCAATGGCTCAGGCATTGCAACACTTGTTGAAGGCTAAACTTATTACTCTGAAAGAGGCTCCTCAAAATCCCAATGTTATCTCTCCCAGGTACAATCCCAATGCACGATGTGCATATCATTCAAACTGTCAGGGACATGATACTAATAGCTGCTGGGTCTTGAAGAACAAAATTCAAGATATGATTGAGGCTGGAGAAATTGAGTTTGACCCTCCGGGTACTCCAAATGTGATTACTGCTCCCATGCCAAATCACGAGAAGACTGTCAATGCCATTGATGAAGATTCACATATTTCCTCAGTTGCAGATTTGGTTACACCATTGTCTGTTATCAAGAAGAAGTTAGTACAAGCTGGGTTCTTTCCGGGTTGTCGTGAAGATTGTGTCTATTGTGAGTATAATCCAGATAGTTGTTGGAGGTTGAAGGACGAAATTCAACGTCTCATGAATAACTATACCATAGTGTTTGAGAGGACTCCATCGTTTGTAGAGAGTATGGTGGATCATATTACTAAAGGTAGGAAGACTGAAGAAGTTGACATGGTTGATAAAGTGCCGGTGAGGATCACTTCCAAAGGTCCTGTTAAAATCACTCATAGGGGTCCAATTAAGATTACTGCTGAAGGCCCTGTGAAGATTGTTGCTGAAGCTAGAGTGGCTCTTATGGTCATTACCACTCCTGGTCTTATTCCGTATACGTCTGATAAAGCTGTGCCTTGGCATTACGGGTCTGATGTTTATATCCATGGTGTTAAGCAGGAACCCTTAGCTGATGTGCCTGTTGATGTTGATAATATTGTTGGGTCTAGTAAGATCACGCGTAGTGGAAGAGTCTTCTCTCCTCCAGTGACTTCCAAGAATGCAGTTGCTCCTGCTGCTACTTCTACCACTGATGCTCGGGGCAAAGGTCCTGTTATTGAACCTATATCTACTGATGTGCCAGCTGCTGATGACCTCTCTAAGCAAATGGAGGAAGTATTGAAAATCATTCGCAAGAGTGATTATGACATTGTTGATCAATTGGGGCATACTCCCTCCAAGATTTCCATACTGTCTTTGTTGTTATGTTCTGAGGCTCATGCCAAAGCTTTGATTAAGTTTCTGAAGAATGCTCATGTACCCAATGCAATTTCTGTTGACCAGTTTGAGAATTGTGTTGCCCACCTGACCTATGATAATGGGTTAGGTTTCTCTGATGCTGATTTGACTCCTGCCAAGAGAGATCATAACAGGGCTCTGCATATCTCAATTGAATGCAGGGGCACTACCCTGTCACATGTATTGATAGACAATGGCTCCTCTCTGAATGTGTTGCCCAAAGAAGTCCTGAATAAGCAGAGTCCTGAAGATGCTGTGTTGAAACCCAGTAACATAGTAGTGAAGGCTTTTGATGGTTCGAGAAGAGTGGTGCATGGAGAAATTGATCTTCCAATCAAAGTTGGTTCTCAGATTTTTAATGCTACATTTTATGTGATGGATATTCGTCCTTCGTACTCTTGTTTGCTTGGTCGTCCCTGGATCCATGGGGCAGGTGTTGTAACCTCTACATTGCATCAGAAGCTGAGATATCCGGTAGAAGGAAAGGTTGTTACTGTCTATGGAGAAGAAGAATATTTTGTCAGCCATGTGAATACCTTCAAGTATCTGGAAATGGAAGGTGAATATGTTGAAACTCCGTGTCAGACATTTGAAGTGGTTCCTTGGATTGTTAATGATTATGTAGCTCCTCCGGTTGTCAAGAAAGTTCCTGTGGTCACCAGGGTACCTCCAACAATGGCAATGGCCTCCCTCAACGATGCTAGAGCTGTGGTAGATGAAGGTGGTTGTACTATTTGGGGTCAGCTTCCTGATATCCCATAAAAGTCTGACAAATTTGGCTTGGGTTTCACTGCAGAGTCCCAGAAGGCTGTTCGTCGTGCTCGCGCTGTTCGCATCACCAATCAAGGGGTCATGAAAGATCAGATCAATGCTGTGGGAGACTATGATGAAGACTACAATCTGGATGCTTGGATTTTTCCTACTGTGGGTGCTGGACTCAATAACTGGAAAGCTGAAGATGTTATCCCTATCTCCTTTAGTCAGGAGTAAATACTATTACTGTGTTGTTGCTTTTAAGTTTGTAATTTCTTGAACGATTGAACTCTTAAGCCTTGTGCCTTACCCGGGGCACAATGGTGTGCTTGTTACGGGCTGTCATTTCATTTGCATACTTCATTCAATAAAAATCAGTGGATGTTTCGTTTTCGTAAATATTGTGTTCCTTGTCTTTATTTTCTTTTATTTTGTTGCTTTATTAGCTATGTGTTCTTACACACACCCACATCACTAAAATGCAGATCCTCATCCACTCTGGATCCTGTTGATAACAGTTCTACTATTGCCAATTATAATTTCGAGAATCCGATCTATCAAACTGAAGACGGAAATGAGGACGATTGTGAAGTACCTGTAGAGCTTGCTAGGTTGTTACAACAAGAAGAGAAAGCTATATAGCCACATGAAGAGCCAGTCGAAGTTGTGAATTTGGGAACTGAAGAAAACATGAAAGAAGTCAAGATAGGGGCTGATTTAGAGGATAGTGTTAAGAGCAGATTGATTCAGATGTTACGTGACTATGTGGAAATCTTTGCTTGGTCTTATGAAGATATGTCAGGATTGGATACAGACATTGTGGTTCACCGATTACCAGTAAAAGAAGATTGTCGTCCAAAGAAGCAGAAGGTTCGTCGTATGCGTCCTGAGATGTCAGAAAAGATCAAGGCAGAGGTAATGAAACAGTTCAATGCAGGGTTCTTAGCAGTGACTTCTTATCCTCAGTGGGTTGCAAATGTGGTACCGGTTCCTAAGAAAGATGGTAAGGTACGTATGTGTGTAGACTACAGGGATTTGAACAAAGTCAGCCCCAAAGATGACTTTCCACTTCCTCATATTGATGTTCTGGTAGACAACACTGCTCAGCACAAGGTATTCTCTTTTATGGATGGTTTCTCTGGTTACAATCAAATCAAGATGGCACCTGAAGATATGGAAAAGACAACATTTGTTACACAGTGGGGCACCTTTTGTTATAAGGTGATGCCATTTGGTTTAAAGAATGCAGGGGCAACATATCAGTGTGCTATGGTGGCTTTGTTTCATGATATGATTCATCATGAGATAGAGGTATATGTGGATGATATGATAGCCAGATCTCAGAATGAAGAACAACATCTTGATCATTTGCATAAATTATTTGAAAGGTTGAAGAAATACAAGTTGAGGTTGAACCCAAACAAGTGTACTTTTGGAGTTAGGTCTGGTAAACTCCTGGGTTTCATAGTCAGTGGAAAAGGTATTGAAGTAGATCCAGCGAAAGTGAAAGCTATACGAGAGATGCCAGCTCCCCGTACTGAGAAGGAGGTTAGAGGTTTCTTGGGATGATTGAACTACATTGCAAGATTTATTTCCCAATTAACTGCCATCTGTGAGCCAATCTTCAAGTTGTTGAAGAAAGATCAGGTGATGGAATGGAATGATGAGTGCCAGACTGCCTTTGATGAAATCAAGAGATATCTGCTAGAACCTCCAATTTTGATGCCACCAGTTGATGGAAGACCCTTGATTATGTACTTAACTGTGTTAGACAACTCAATGGGGTGTGTGTTGGGACAACATGACGAGTCTGGTCGAAAAGAGCAGGCAATATACTACCTTAGCAAAAAGTTTACCGACTGTGAAACAAGATACTCACTGCTCGAGAAAACTTGCTGCGCTTTGGCATGGGCTGCTCGCCGACTAAGACAGTATATGTTGACTCATACTACCTTATTGATTTCAAAGATGGATCCAATCAAGTACATATTTGAGAAACCTGCTCTCTCCGGAAGAATTGCAAGATGGCAAATGATCTTGACAGAATATGATATACAGTATACTACTCAGAAGGCCATCAAGGGAAGTGTTGTTGCTGATCATTTGGCTCATCAAGCAGTGGATGATTACCAGTCAATGAGTTTTGAGTTCCCTGATGAAGACATTATGATTATTACCAAAGAACCTGGACAAATGACGGACCTGAACAAGGATCCCGATGGACTATGGTTTTTGATGGTGCCTCTAATGCACTTGGTAATGGTGTTGGTGTTGTGATTAGTTCCCCTGAAGGTTGTCATACCCCGATTACTGCCAGACTTTGTTTCTATTGTACCAATAACATGGCTGAGTATGAGGCATGTATCCTGGGTATTAAAGCTGCTATTGATATGAAGATTCAGTTCCTTGACGTATATGGAGATTCAGCCCTGGTGGTTAGTCAGATTAAAGGAGATTGGGATACCAAGCATGATAATCTCATTCCTTACAGAGAGCATGTTTTGTCTTTGATCCCACATTTCAAAGAGATTACCTTTGGACATATTCCACGGAAAGAGAATCAGTTGGCAGATGCATTAGCTACCATGGCATCTATGTTTGAGATCAGTTGGGATGATGAAGCTCCCAAGATTACTATTGATAGATTTGAAAAGCCTGCATACTGCAATGAAATTGATACAGAAGGGGCAGAGGAGAAGCCTTGGTTCTATGAAGTGAAAAAATATTTTGAAGCTCAGGATTTCCCTGCAAGGGCATCTGTCAAAGATAGGAAATTTCTGAGAAGGTTCTCTGCTAAGTTCTTTTTGAGTAATGGCATTTTGTACAAGCGCAATCATGATTCAACTTTGCTTCGTTGTGTGGATAAGAAAGAAGCAACTGAGATTATGGAAGACATGCATGATGGGATCTTTGGCACTCATTCTAGTGGTCATACTATGGCAAAGAAGATATTGAGAGCAGGTTACTATTGGTCTACCATGGAAGTTGATTGCTATCAACACTCCAGAACTTGTCACAAATGTCAAATCTATGCTGATAAAGTACATATACCTCCATCACCCTTGAATGTGTTGACTGCTCCTTGGCCTTTTGCCATGTGGGGCATTGATATGATTGGTGAGATCAAGCCTACTGCTTCTAATGGGCATCGTTTCATCCTGGTTGCTATTGATTACTTCACGAAGTGGGTAGAGGCAGCTTCATTTGCATCTGTTACTAAGAATGTTGTGGCTCGATTCATTAAGAATAATCTCATATGTAGGTATGGCTTCCCTGAAAGGATTATTACTGACAATGGCTCTAATCTGAACAACACTATGATTACTGATCTCTGCACGCAGTTCAAGATTAAGCATCACAACTCTTCTCCGTATCGTCCAAAGATGAATGGAGCAGTTGAAGCTGCTAATAAGAATATTAAGAAGATTCTACAGAAGATGACTGTTACTTACAAGGATTGGCATGAGATGTTACCGTTTGCTCTTCATGGTTATCGTACCACAATACGTACTTCAACAGGGGCAACCCCATTCTCCTTAGTCTATGGTATGGAAGCAGTTCTGCCCATTGAAGTTCAGATTCCCTCCTTAAGAATTATGAAGGATGCAGGCTTGGATGAAGATGAGTGGATTCAGACTCGACTGGACCAGTTAAATTTGATTGATGAGAAGAGGCTAGCAGCAGTTTGTCACGGCCAGATGTACCAGAAACGAATGATCAAAGCTTTTAACAAGAAGGTTAAGCCAAAGGTATATCAGGCCGGTGACTTGGTAATCAAGCGTATCATATTACCACAGGGTGATCTTAGGGGCAAGTGGACTCCTACATATGAAGGACCATTTGTAGTCAAGACAATGTTTTCAGGAGGTGCTATGATACTCACTACTATGGATGGTGAAGATTTCCCACAGCCTGTAAACGCAGACATAGTTAAAAAATACTACGCATGAAAAGAGACCCGCTAGGTTGACAGGCCTAGGCAAAAATAAGGGCATCCCGGCAAACCAAAAGGGTTTGGGCAAAAATTAGGGATATATATAAAAAGATGTACACCCGGCAAGTCGAAAACCTGAAAAGGCGGCTTGGGCAAAAAAGGGTATCCCGGTGGATTGAAAACCTGAAAGGGCAATCCAGGCAAAAGTTAGGGATTAAAGCGTATGACTATGTCTCATTTGGATCACCCATGAAACCAGTTGTGATACTTACTCAAGCTCAAACAGATAAAGCTCAATCCAATCGTTTCCGTCTCAACAGCAGAAGATGAGATACTTGAAAATAATGGCAATAGTAGAATTGAAACTCAATAGGATTATTTCTCACATAGCTGATTTTCTTTGTTTTGTAAAATTTTATGACAAAATCCTCTTACTAGGGTTTATGTCTCCTTGTATAAACTTACCTATGTACAATCACTTCTTGATATAAATAAAATTCCATCTTTGAATCCAGATTTACTTTTACCCTATTTACATAAGAGAAACGTCCATTGGTTATGTTTGAATGTATGTTTGCTTTTGAATATGATTGATGTTTACCAGAAAAGCATGTATGCTTAATATGATTGATGTTTACCAGAAATGCATGAAAATGCAGTAATAGTATTTACTAAGGACAAACGAGGGAAGGATTTCAACGAAGCTTTGCTGGTTCATCTCTAACAAAACAGCTACAAACCCTCAGTAGAGCAAGTCCATCTTCATAAAGTCACATCTCCCCTGGAATTCATATCCATCTCTTTTATCCTCATACGGATATTCGGGAATTTACTTTCCAATAAGGGTACGACGAACGAAGACGGGAGGTTATATCTACTCTACTATCAAACAAAGACGAAAGTTATGTATACCTTGCTATCCCCAGCAGACGGGATGTTATATATACCTTATTATCCCCAGCAGACGGGAGGTTATATATGTCTTATTATCAAACAAGACGGGAACGAGTTCCTCATATTCTTCAGCAACAAACTGGGATTTATTTTCCCTGACTAGCAGTTGTTATACGAAGATATCCAGACGCTTCCAGCGACATCATATCATACATACATCATTTACATCATACCATAACATACATATCCATAGATACATAATACATCACTTAAGTGCATCATATTATACATGCATACATAAGGCATAAACTAATATTATCATACAGAATGCTACCTTGTTTTCAGGATAATTCTCCAACCAGCAAATTTCATCAACAAATTGTGATCATTGGGCCGTTGTTTATCTTCCCAAAGGTTATCATCACCTCAGGACTGCTTTATCCTCCTGAAAGCTTCTTATACCTCAGGACTGCTTTATCCTCCTGAGAGCATATCACCACCTCAGGACTGCTTTATCCTCCTGAAAGCATATTCATACCTTAGAATGTTGCTCATCTTTCTGAAAGCATATCATCACCTCAGGACGTTGTTATCCTCCTGAAAGCATATTATTACTTTGGGCCGTTGTTATCTTCCCAAAGATCATCACTTCCTCAGGACGTTGTTACCTTCCTGAAAGCATATTATCTCCTCGGGACGTTGTCTATCTTCCCGAAAGCTATCACTCCTACCTCAGGACTGCTTTAACCTCCTGACAGCATATTCATACCTCAGAACGTTGTTCATCTTTCTGAAAGCATATCATCACTTCCTCAGGACGTTGTTATCCTCCTGAAAGCATATTATCTCCTCGGGACGTTGTTTATCTTCCTGAAAGCTATCACCCCTACTTCAGAAAGTTGTTTATCTTTCTGAAAGCATATCATTACCTCAGGACTGCTGTATCTTCCTGAAAGCATATCACTACCTCAGGACTGCTTTATCCTCCTGAAAGCTATCATTATACCTCCATATTTTGGACTGCTTTATCCTCCAAGAAATGTATCTGAAGAACTTTTATCCAAGTGGCATCTTTAATCCCACTCAAGCATATTCAACTAGTCATCAGTATCACTCTACGCACTGGTGAGTGCAAATTTTTGGGCTTTTGTGTTCAATCCTCTTCAACCTTCCAGGTCACGACTGGCAAATATACCAATCTAACCCCTCAGGTTTCAGAAAATTGAACAGGGGCAGCTGTTGCACCCCAAAATTTGCCCTCACAATACAAGACTTTGTGTGCTAAGAAGGTTCACAAGGTTCACAAGATTCACAATACTTACAAGACCTTTCATGAGGTTCATGAAGTCTACAAGTCACTTTATGAGGTTCACAAGGTTCACAAGATTCACAATACTTACAAGACCTTTCATGAGGTTCATGAAGTCTACAAGTCACTTTATGAGGTTCACAAGGTTCACAAGATTCACAATACTTACAAGACCTTTCATGAGGTTCATGAAGTCTACAAGTCACTTTATGAGGTTCACAAGGTTCACAAGATTCACAATGCTTACAAGACCTTTCATGAGGTTCATGAAGTCTACAAGCTACTTTAGGAGGTTCACAAGGTTCACAAGACCTCCCATGAGGTTCACAAGACATCTTATGATGGTTCACAAGGTTCACAAAGTTCACAATTGGTCAGAAGAGTTGACAAATCCCTCAGACAATGCACCTCCTAAGTAGTGCATCCAAAACTATGGTTTTGACTTTAATCAGGCTAAATGAACTTCCAAGACTTAAAGTGAGCTTCATAACATCTTATATGTGTTTAAGAACCCCCATGACAAGTTTCAAGACTTTTCTCAAAAGTTTGCTCAGTCAGATGATCAGGTAAGTCAAAATCAATCAAAGCAGTTAAAAAGTCAAACTGAGGTCAACTGTGGTCAAACCAAAGTCAAACTTCATGATTTTTTGCCAACATCAAGTATATGAAGTAAAATTCATCATTTGATCAAGGGTTGATCATGATTCATCAAGGAGATTTCAGATCATCAAGAATCAGGAGTTTCTAAATTAGGGTTTCCTTAGTAAAAGTCAACTGAACTTTGACCAGCCATAACTTTCACATGCTTCATCACCAAGTCTCCATCCAAAGCTCATTTTGAAGGAAATTTAATTCTATACAACTTTGTGTCTCACAAGCCAAGCCCAAAAATGCTTCATTTGGAAGGTATGAGCTAAGACATTATAGGTCCTTTTGAAAGTCAACAAAAAGTCAACAACTTCAAAAGGGAATAACTTGAGAATGGTAAATGATATGGACATGAAACCAGTGGGGTTGGTTAGAGGACTCTTCAAGCTTTCCAAAATGTCCAAGAACACCTTCATAGCATTAAAATTGAAGGATGTGTGCCCTTGCAAAGTTGGGAAATTTTTGGTTGGTTTATGAAGAAAATGGAGGTCTAAAACCAATTTCTTCCAAATGGGCTTGCCATATGATGACCCAATCCATACTATAACCTCATGCACGACCCAAGTCAACAAAAATCAGATTTTTTATTATTTTATTTTTATTTATTTTGATTTAATTCATTAAAAATCATTTTAAATTAAAATAAAATATAAAAGTCAAAGATTTAAATATGATTGAGCTTCTAGAAAATCATAAATTTGATTGGAATTGAAGTGGAAAGAAAATCATGATGATTGGCCTAAAATAGCAAGTGTTCATACAAGGATATTTGATTTTTAAGGCCTAATATTTTTGAATCTTTTTAGATCAAATCTTCCACACAAATATCCAATTTTTCTGACCTAATGCATTGCTCTATAAGTACTTGAGACAACCCTAACACAAGACACGAATTTTCTGCCTCCCAAGAGTAAGTTTCACAAACCAAAAAAACCTCTCCAAACTCAAATTCGGATTTCCACAAACAAGGCATTAGAAGGTAATTTGAGAACATAGCCATGATCATTAGACATCATTGAGTGGAAACCAAAGCTTGGTTGCATCCAAAACCATTCACATAGCATAACCCGAAGCATTCTTGATCATGAATAATTTTTTTCCGATTGCACTAATTCAATGCGTTTTAATGAATTTTGTTTGTCTAATCATGTTTGTGGTGTTGTATAGAACGTTTTTGGGCAAAGAAATTGAAGGATGAGGACATAAACCGCAAACGGCCATTGTTAGGGTTCTTGAACCATAATTAGGGTTCTTTGATTTAGACCATATAAATTAATTTTAAGGACATAAATGAACTGTGTGAAGTGTGGTGATCATAACCATGTGTTTAATTTGATGAATCGTTGCATATTGAGAGGTATATGAGATTGGCAGGTTTTGTGTGCATGAAAATTCGCAGGTAGTTTCATAACAAAATTCGTAGGTAAACCTACGAATTTCAGAGGAAGAAGATGATCCCTGCGCGCGCGTTTTTTGAATTTGAATTGATAAGATATATTATAATGTAATTGTTTCTATTTTGTATCACCAGTGTGTAGTTGGCCTGATGGTGAGATGCGCGTGTATATTGTATGCAAGCCTGGGTTCGAATCCTGGCTTTGTACAATTTTTCTTGTTTTTTCAGGTCAAGTATGAAGCTTCATATATTATGCATCATAGTCACCATATTAACAGATTCGCTCACCCAGCAGGAATGGTAACGTGTTTGTGTGTTTGCTTGAAAGGTCCTGGGTTCGATTCCCCCCAGGCCTTTTGTTTTGTTCATTTTTTTCATGATTTTCAGGGTTAACGCACAAAAGCAATTTGACCCCATGTTTCTTCACCTGCGCACAGGCTGGCCCAGTGGTAATGCATCATCCAGGTTCTAGGGAGGTCCTGGGTTCAAAACCAGGCCTCCCCTTTTTTCTTTTTCTCATTTATTTTCTTTGATTTAATTGCTATTACTATTATTTTTATTAATTAAGAAAATTTTTCATAAATTAAACTATATATATATTATTATTATGTATAATTTATTTATATAATTAAGTTAATAGTTAGTGGTTAATATTTTTATATAGAACTTAATTTATTTATTTTTTAAACCCTAAAAAATATATTTTTTTTAAAAACCTTAATTAATCATGTTAATTTTCAAAATCCTAATTTCTTTTTCTTCTATTTTTTGTCTAATATTATTATTTATATTCAATCTAATTTTTATTAAAAAACATAAATTGTTTATAATCTAAAAATTTTGTATATAAATATGTGTAAGAATGAAAATGCTCAATTTATTTGTTTTATGTAAATATTTTATAATTGTTTATAATTTAATTTTGCTTGTACATAAGTCTTAATATATGTTTTAAAATTGGTAAATTGATTTTATAATTATAATTTTATAATATGTTTAAAATTAATTTAATTTTTATAATTTGCATATAATTCAAAATTTTATAATAATTAATATAATTGTCCATATTTTCTTATTAATCTTAATTAATTGTTCATATTTTCTTATTAATCGTTTATATCAAAATTAAATCTTTTAATTATTATATTATTTTTTGCTTATTTCATTATTATTTTTAATTATGTTCTTATGACATTTATTTGATACTAACCCCATTTATTTTTAAATTATTATTATTATTATTACTAACCATATTATAATTACTTATTTATTTTTCTTACTCATTTATTTTGCTTTATTTATTTATTTATTTTGCTTATTATTTTAAATTGCTTTTATTATTATTGTAATTGCTCCTGGATGTAATATTTTGTAATATTTAAATTATTTATTTTTATGTCATGGTTAGTAAAAATAGGGAGTGTAAACATGTATGTTATTTAAAATTAATTTAGATCACTAATTAAAAGATAAATATCAAAATTGAACACTCACACACGTAAGTCGATCTTTGATCGCCATCTCACTTTCTAGGGTTACCTCTCATTGTTGCCTAATCATAAGGTTAAGTAGGGTGTATAAAGCAAAAAGTCCCTCAAAGTAAAGTCATCTAGTCCCTTCACAATCAAAGATCAAGTCCCTTAAATGGTTGCCTTCATAGTGATCTTGTCCCTTTCGAATAATGATGACAGTCCCTCCAAAATTGCTTAATACACCCTACAGTTGCCTACATTAACAGATGACCCTTACTTGTCCCTCACATCCAAGGTAATGACTACCTATTCCTTAATAATAGGGATAGTCTTACCATTAAAAGGATTCAAGAACAGAAAAGACTTAAACTTAGGGTAGGTTCCTCATAGTTACTTGCTCACTCTTCAAACTTTTCAAACACTTCACAAATTTCAAACAATTTTCAAGCACAAGTTTTTTACGCATCCGTACATGGATCATTATCAAACTCTTATGAAAATTTCTATTCACACACTTCACATTTTCAAAAACAATTTAAAGTGAGCTAAGTAACTAAGAGCCCATGGATAACCATGGATGTAAAGGGTGCTAACACCTTCCCTTTACATAACCTACCCCCCGGACCCAAAAATCTTTTAAGGTCTTTCCTGTTCTTTTATGCCTTTCCTTTGGATAAAATAAAAGTCGGTGGCGACTCTTGCTATCCGCAACATAATTAAAGTCAGTTCTCCCACCGTGTTACACCAACGACCAAAATTCAATCCAGGAACGAGCTGGAAAGAAACTGTCAAGCAAGACACTATCCCCTGATGAATGAACTCAATCGGGATTTATCCTATCCAAGGGTGGAAAGGATAACTAAAGCAAAAATCTTCCACGAGGGTAGAATCTCAGTGGGGAACCAGAAAGAATGTACATTTTCTGCCTAAGGCCGTCAACTCTATTTGGAGAGAGACATATCACTCGGGGATAAACACGACCATTGTGGATGAAGTATGCATTAATGAGTGTGACATGAATATGCATATGAATCAAATATGATGTACATGTATGTATATGCGTTATGTTTATGCTGACAGACAGACAAAACAGACACAAGAGGTAAACTGGTGATGAAATAAACATCACAACAAACGAATACTCGACCAATCTCGTCAAAGTGTACGCAATCACTGAAGATAGGGTAGAGAGCCATCCACGGAATAAAGTCCTGCTTACAAAACTCAAATCTCTTTGAGGAGATGAATACATTTCATCCGGGAAATAAACCCAGACAAGTCTTCTAACTTCAACATCTATCAGAAGGAAGCAACCATACAAACAACGTTTGCTTAGGATAAAGTAAATTTGTACTCCGTTGGGGAGAGAAAATCAGATTCAGCTGGAGAAGCTAGAATCAAGACTCAATTGGGGGTACTAGACTTAGTAACTCACTGAAAGCACTAAGTAGTAAAAGAAATCCACCAGAAAATAATGAGTCATGCCCCTGACATACCATAGCAACTTGGCGTGAGGACCCCAATATCTGGAAGCATTTGCAAGGTAGATCCTAAGAGCGTCTTGCTTAGGGTAACACGTGGTCATGTGCCCACAAAATGATTTATGAGAAGAGATCATCTCAAGAGGATTTTATAGAAGACTTGACATTCAAGATGCCCCAGTGTCTTCAAACTCTCGTAGAGATTCGTCGAATCTCGACGTCACTTCCTCATATTAACTGTACTTGGCACAAATGAGTCTTCAATACTTATCCTTTTAGGGATGATAAGAATATGTAAGCACAAATTGGGAAACGACTTGCCCCGGTCTAGCAAAGTCTTCAGGCAACATGCCCCTATCTGGAAAAGTATTTAAACACATGCCCCTGTCTAGCAGAGTCTTCAGGCAAAATGCCCCTGGCTGGCAAAGTCTTCAAGCAACTTGCCCCTGACTGGCAAAGTATTCAAGGCAAACTGCTCCTGGTTGGCTAAGTTTTCAAGCAACTTGCCCCTGACTGGCAAAGTATTCAAGTAACTTGCCCCTGACTGGCAAAGTATTCCAACAACATGCCCCTGTCTAGCAGAGTCTTCAAGCAAACTTCCCCTGTCTAGCAGAGTCTTCAAGCAAACTTTCCCTGTCTGGAAAAGTTTGCAAGCAACATGCCCCTGGGGGTGATCATTCTCTGAAATGGTTGTTCAACTACTTATCAGAGTTTCAAATCTCAAGAGATTAAGCTCATCACTGGTACTCATACATAGGCTTCTATGATATCAAGCAAATGCTAACAAGCAAAAGGTTACTGTTAAGACTGCTAATGCAACACACATGTTTGTCTCGAAGTTTTTTTGTTTTTTTTGAAAAGATTTTCACAATAGCCTGTGACCAAATCACTAGCTAGGAGGTGATATTCATTTTTTTTATAAGCCAACACAAATTTTTGAGCAAAGCTCATGGGAGTCGGGAAACACTTTCTCATCGAGTGTGCTTTCGAAATAAACCCTACTTCAATTAGGACTTTTGAGGGTTGTAATGTGGTTTGGTTCACGGTTTTAGAAACAAAGGATAAAGGCTCAAAGTTTATTTGGTGCCCACCCACTCTCCGTGATGTTCTCCAATCCTAGGTTCAGCTAAATTGACACATACATTTGTCTTGATAGCGTAGAGATGAAGATCCAAGGTTTGCTTGAAATGTCAGTCATCTTATTTGTCCTCTATGGATATCAGTGACCCCTTTGACTTTGATATGGTGGTCACTAAATCGTAAGCTTTTAGGTTGAGGATTGAAAGGCCTCTTCTAACTCGAATTTCTCTTTGGTCCCTGATTTTTGCCTAAGTCTCCTTTTGGGTGCTTGACTTAGCGGGATTTTATTTTCTCTCTTTTTTTTAAATCATCGGAAGGCTGAAAGTTGTGACTGTCAAGTCATTAATTGTAGTGGATTCCCTGATGGGATGTTTCATCTTATGATTTGAATGTGTAACCAGATTAACTGAACACTACCCTGCCCCGGGTTAAGCGTAAGGGTTTGATTTATCCAAAAGAAACTCCTACTTCTAGGCTCGAAGTGGTTGACTAGGGATTAACTCCTTATTTCTCCAGTGTTTGGGAATTTGAAACAATGCCTGTACATCGTCAGTAGGGTTTTAACCAAAAGCATTCAACTAGAGAATCTGTGTTTTAATTTCGTCATCCTCCCTCCAATTCTCTGCCTAGGCAAGAGATGGGATAATATTGGCATTATAAAGTTGAAAAAGCATTATGAGTGAATACGAATGGATTACTTCAAGACAAACATATTCATTGCATTAATCATTCAAAACAAATAAGTTCTTACATGCCAAAATAAATGCATTAACAAAACATAGCAAAATACATATGAAAAGCAGCAGACGAGCTAAACATCTGAGAGGATAGCTCCAAAGCATCGAATGATCAGGTGTATGGAGGAACTGGTCCCAGGCTCCAGTAACAAACTGATTTGGAAAGGACTTTCTTGAGTTTTTTATCAGCACAAAGGCACTCCGTCCACAGATGGGATTCCTCCATTGAAGGTCAACACCCCGTAGTCGATCATTTCTTGAACCTTTTCCTGGAAGACTTTGCATTCTTCAATCGGATGCCCCAGTACTCCATTATGAAACTCACAACTGGTTTTTGGATGGATCCCACGGGGCCGAGACCTCGTGGCTCTAGTCTTTCTGGGTGTCATTATTGAGTTCCGGGCGAAATGAGACCACAATTGACTGTAAGTCATTGGGATTGGGTCAAACTGATGGGCCGCTCCTTCAGGACTGTTTGGAGACCTCCGCTGATTCTGACGTCGCTGACGAGTAGAGGTAGAATTTGACCGACGCTGAAAAATGACCAGATCTTTGGCCAAAGAAATCAATCGCCCTCTATCAATCTTCAAGCTGTGAATCTCTTCCTGGATTTCAGTGTTCTCCTGCACAAGGATGTCTACTAGAGTCTTCATTGTAGTTGAGAATATTCCCATACGATTTCTCAAAGTCGTGACTTCACTTCTAAGCTCTCTGTTTTCCTGCTCAAGTTGGTCCATCTTTCTCTTGTGACTGGTCGAGTACAGTTGACTGACGGAGAATAAGACATGGGTGAGTTGGATTTGCTGGAAGATGATATGCAATGCAAATGCAAATGCAAATGAGATGCGAATGAATGCAATACTCAGAAATGCTCAGAATCACAAACATAAACAGCTCCAGAATTGGATATAAAGGCAAGGTGTTGGATCCAAGGTACAAGTAACTCGGAATCTCCCAACTGGTAAGCCTTAAATGGAGAGTTCTAAATTCTTTACCCATAAAGCCCACTCACAAGGGTAGCTTCTATGGTCATGGTATAAGGATACTCAAGGTCACGGACGTTTATCGTACTAACGCCCCGCCGCAGGCTAGCTGCATTGTGACGATAATGACGATAAGGTCTACCTTGAGTGGAGTTCTCATGCTAGGCGTGCAAGGAGCGAGTCCTTGGAGCCTAACATTACACAACTACCAAAATTGAAATAGGTTTTAAGGGGGTCCCAGAATCACAGCCCTTTCATGAATCAGGTCCCGCGACAGGCTAGCTGCGTTGTGACAAGATCTATGAAAAGTCTAACTATCTGGGGGAGCTTTCATGCTAGGCGTGCAAGGAGCGAGTCCTTGGAGACTAACACTAATAACATCCAAATCTAAACTTAGGTGTTCCCTCTTCTTTTTCAAAACTCAGATACAAAGCTTCACCCGTGATATCCCGAGATCCAACAGGCAAATATAATGAGCAAATAATAAAGAAGGAAGCAATAGATAAAATATCAAAAATAAATAAAGAAGACAATCAAACAAGTCATCAAACAAACGCAAAATAACCTAAGCTAGGCTCGACTCTCTTATGCATAAAGCATGAAAAGTCCCCAGCAGAGTCGCCAGCTGTCGCACCTCGAAAAATACGATCCTAAAATAAACAACAGAGTCGCCACCTAATTCTATTTATTCTACGAGAGAAAAGGGAGATATAGACACAACCTAACTAAAGGATAAGAATGGTCAACAAAACCACTAATCTAAGTTCGGGAGTCAGTTACGCAAGGGGAAGGTGTTAGGCACCCCTCACGTCTGTTGTACTCAACGGGAACCTCTTAGTCTAGTTTGCGCTTAAAATGTTAACTTGTTATTATTGTCTTCTTTTAATGATTAAGTATCGATATTTGTTTATTATTTGCAATAGGGAAAGGTTAAGTTTTTTATTATTGTGCTCGCGAAGGATTAAAATCCCCGTGCCTACGTATTCCCCTGTGCAATGGGAAAGTCAGAGCTTCGTAGTTCGTGCTACTACGATTTGTGTTTTTTTATTGAACGATTGTTTGAAATGCATTCTACTGCTAAGCGTTGGCTTATCTGCTCATGATAGGAGGCTGAAGCGCTAGCTTGTTTGCGAGATAGAAAGATCTAAACAATATTCGTTTTGAGAAAAGATGTTTGATCTTTGTTAAAGATGTTTTAAAACGAGAGGGCGAATGAACCACGCGTGGGGCTAGCCCATGTTGCGGTTGCATTCAATAACGTGCGGAGTGCGAGACTCCGGAGTTCAGTTACTTGCTAATTAATCATGAAAATGATTTGAATTGGTTGGTAAGTTTTAATTTGTATTTGAAAGAGACAAGTCGTCATCTTTAAGAGAAGTATCTCACCTATTCCACCACAAACATTGAGAAATGAGAAATCGAAAGAAGCTTTAAACTTGGATATAAGATCGACAAGCAATGCCACATTCTTTCTTTGAGAATAAATAAAATCGGAAGAAGCTTTAAACTTGGATATAAGATCGACAAGCAATGCCACGTTCTTCCTTTGAAAGTAATTGTTTTGTAAGATTTTTGTTTGTGTTTGTGGGGATAGGAGGAACAAGTTTCCTATGGAGATGAATCATGCCTGATCCTTTAAGGTTGTTGAATTGTTTTGAATACGAATGGTGATTGAACCATCGCGTGGGGCTAGCCCATTTGCGGTTCAATCCAGAACGTGCGGAATGCTAGACTCCGGAGTTCCTTTTTTCCATAAATTAATTAAGATGGATTGAATTATTTTTATACGAATGGTGATTGAACCAGCGCGTGAGGCTAGCCCATTTGCGGTTCAATCCAGAACGTGCGGAATGCTAGACTACGGAGTTCCTTTTTTCCATAAATTAATTAAGATGGATTGAATTATTTTTATACGAATGGTGATTGAACCAACGCGTGAGGCTAGCCCATTTGCGGTTCAATCCAGAACGTGCGGAATGCTAGACTCCGGAGTTCCTTTTTTCCATAAATTAATTAAGATGGATTGAATTATTTTTATACGAATGGTGATTGAACCAACGCGTGAGGCTAGCCCATTTGCGGTTCAATCCAGAACGTGCGGAATGCTAGACTCCGGAGTTCCTTTTTTCCATAAATTAATTTAAATGAATTGGATTATTATTATTTTTCCATACGAATATCGCAAACTTTGATTTAAAGATTTAAATACGATAGTGAGGTACAAATAAACAGTCAAACGCAAATGTGGTATCAAGATTGTAATGAGGCGCAAAAGAGAGGTAACATCGAGTTTTTAGTTGTACCTAGCGGAGTTGGCCCGTTGCCTCTTCAATGCGTGCCAATCAAATTGAAAATATACTTTGGAAACTAACATCAACCAAATTAAACCCCAATTGCTTAATATCGTGCAAAACATGGTTAGCTCAAATGATATGGTAAAAAAAATAAGGTTATGTTCAAAACCAAATGATATCCATTTACAAAGTTCTATTAGAATCAAAATAAAATCTAATTAAACAAAACTTGTATTAAACAAATGAACCACTTAAGCTAATAACATTCAACTTTAAAAAAAGATTTAAATCAACATAAAACTTTAACCATTTACTATAAAAAAAAACAAATAAACTAAACTAAATAACAATTAATAAAAAGATTAATAATATAAGAAAGAGATTATATATAAAAATTAAAAATAAGAAAAAAAAACAAGACAGAGGGTGCTGGTTGGCTTGTGGGTGTAGTAGCAGAAGACTAGGCGGGCCAAGTATCAGTGAGTCAAACCCAACAATCATTAACATGATAAACAGAGGAAATTCTAAATAAAAAATAAATAAAATAAAAAATAAAATAAATAACATAAATTCGGGGCAAATAATAATAAATAAGAAATAAAAGGTTTTCTTTAAATGGTTATAACGATGAACAACATTCATCAACAGCGCAAAACACCACCTACCCAAATCGGTTTCAATGGCGCGATCTACTCCAATCAAACCGTCTCAATCGCTTCCGGTTTTCGCTGCTCTTTCGGATTTCGCGGCTCCCTCCTTCACGGCCGTCACTCCCGATCTCGTCTCTCTCTGCGTTTCTCCGTTTCGTTCAAGGCACGCGATTGATACCTGTTGGAAGGGGTCGAGTGTGAAGGAGTAGGTTTCGCTCAGTTTTCTGAGTTTTTTGCTGTGTTGTGGTTTGAAGAGGGTGAGGGAGAAAACGGCTTCAACAGATTCGGTTTTCGAGTGGTGGCCGGGTCTTGTTGAGGGTCGGATTCGAAGATGATGCTACGGGTGTGCTGTGTGGGGTTTCGACGGTTCGAAAGGGCGTCGAAAGTGGTGGTGAGCAAGGTCTGTTTTGATAGTTTGCGGTTGGGGGTTTGCAGGTTTTATGAAGGTTCAACGAAAAGGGTTGAAGGTTGAGGGTAGTTTAGTGGGTTGTCGGCGGCGTTTGGTTGGAGGTTTGTTGTTGCTGGGTTTTCTGTTGATGAGGAAAAATGGGAGAGGCCGCGAAGATGGAGGGTGGTTTCCGTGTTTGGGTCAATTGATTTCCTCAAAGGGTGGTGATTGAAGAAGGAGTTTAAGGTATTGTTAGAATCGAATCTGAGAAGGGCGGGGTGTTCTAAGGTGAAGAGGTTCGTGAGTTGTTTCGTCTCCCCTTCTCCAAGACTTTCCCTCTGTTTTGTTTTGCGGGAAGGGTTGTTAGCTGGTGTGCGCAGGATAAGGATGATGAGAAATTTTTCGGTACGGTAGGGTGTGTTGGTTTTCTCAATTCGGAGATTTGTGTGAAAACAGGTTCTGATTTTAAGTGTGAGGGATTTTTGTCAAGGATCCGGATGATCAAGGGTGGTGTTGGTTCTAAAAGGTTTTTTTTTTGGTTCTGTTTGATGTCCTCCCCCCCCTGTTTTTTTCTGCTTTCTTTGTTTTTATCAAAAAATTGTTCAGAAAAAATCCTGTCAAGTCCCTTTCAGAGGCATGTGTATTATTCAACCTTTAACTTGGTCTGGATATTGGTTTTGTCTGCAGGTTTCTTGGATGATCTTTTTTTGGAGTGTATAGCACTTAATACATCAGTAGAGGTAATCCTTAGAATGGTGTGGAGTGTGGACTAAGAAAATAAAGTTGATGAAGACAGATTGGTATAAAAGGGGTGGCGTGTGATGTTGTTGTAACAGAAAACGTGTGTAGCAGAAAAAGTATATAGACCAATGGTTTATGAGATGAGACCAATGTAATGTAATGTAACTATTGAAACTAACTAGTAAACTAATCAAATTAAATTTAAACTAGACTAATTAAATTAAACCTAAATAAAAATTATTCTAATAAAAAATTAAACTAAATAAATTAAATTTAAGCTAAATTAAATTAAAATATAAATTAAAATAAAATAATTAAGTTTGAATAAAATTGAACTAAATTAAATATTAAACTAATTTATTTAACTAATTAAGATTAAATTCAAATAAAGTAAACTAATAAAAATGAATTAATTTAAAAGAAAAAGAAAAACTAGTTAAACTATTTAACTAAACTTAAATTATTCTTAAATGAAAAGATATTCACTTAAGTCTAGATAATCTAATATCATTACTTAACTGGAAATTAAAGTAAAAGTTATTGAACTACAAAATGATAAAAACATAATTTTAAATCGAGAAAAAATTCGAAAATTCAGAACAAAATTAAAACGACATTGAAATGGTGAAATTAAATAGAAAATGCATGATTTATGATTAATGATATGTTTAATCTAAAAAATGCAAACATGCCTGATTTTCCATACATCGCCAAAATGCGTCAGAAAATGAACAAAACGAAAAATTTCTGGTCAAAATTTAGGGTATGACAACCATTGAATTGAGATTAAAAATTTGTTTGAATTAACTT
Organism: Lathyrus aphaca; assembly: GCA_963966055.1. NCBI lineage: Eukaryota > Viridiplantae > Streptophyta > Magnoliopsida > Fabales > Fabaceae > Lathyrus > Lathyrus aphaca. Next base: position 516,840,300 of record OZ014522.1, read on the forward strand.
ATTTAAACTTACTCATTAACATAAGTTTTGTGAGACTGTTTGGTTAAGAAAACTTATAAAAATAACGTATGACAATGTTTGTAAGATTTTTTCAACTTATTTTCGTAAGTTCTCTAAGATAACTAATTAGGTTTTATTATTTCTTTTTATTTTAGTTCAAAGTAAAATACAACATAATAATAGTAATAAAATATTTATATTTATTTAAATAGATCAGACTGATAAATTTATAAAGTTTTTTTTTTATAATTTGGGACCTACAATTTTTAATTAAATAAACTTGAAATTTTTTTAGACATTTTCTAGTTTAAGAAAAATCTTACCTAATATATATCTGTGTAGTTGTAGACCATAAGTCTATGTTTTTTAATATGCAATGGATCCAATAAACTAAGAAAAAGAGTACAAGGGGTACATAAAACCCTTATAACGAGGACCTCAACGAAACTGTTTAAATAATGAAAAGCAAAGGGTTTTTTAACCAATAAAAAAGTCTACATGAATAGTTAAAATTAGAAGCAGCTCTAATCTATTCCCAAGCTTTGAGTTTCGTGTCCGACCGACACACCTCCAAATGACACTTATAGTTATACAAGCCTCCTTATCCTTCACTTTATCAATATTGAACGCAAGAAAAGTGAAACCATCCACCAATAAGCCTGCTACACTACCTATCAAATTGGACAAATCAATCCAAATTCTCCTACTGGAAAAACACAGCAGCCAAAAACATGATTTCTTGTTTCCTCAACCTCAGAGCAAAATACACATAACTTATCTCTGTGTCTTCCGACATACAATTGTTGCTTAGTAAGGAGCCTATCAAAGGTTCATTTCCATCTGAACAACAAAGTATTCGATGGAGCAGGGACATTCCAAACAAAATTGACTATTTTACTCAATCCTGGTTGAGGCACAACATCTGCATAACTTGAGTTCATAACTTTATAAGCTGATTTGACAGAAAAAACTGCAAGTTTCTTAGAAATCCAGTCGAATCCATCAGTTTCACCCTTCATTAACTGCTGCATCTCGATCAGTTCCTTCAAATCCTTCCCTAACCAAACTTCACACTTAGTCTGCAATGCTCCCAACCACTACAAATGCCAATTCCAAATGCCATGAAGCCACTGACCCGCGTCAGCAACACTACAAATAGGATGTGTAACGCCCCGATTATTATTTTATTTAATTAATTGGATTTGTTGTATTTTGGTGTGGAAGAAATTATAATATTATTTGATATGATGTTAATTTAAAGGAAATACATTATATTGAATAATTAAGATAATTGGAATATAAAAGAAAAATGTAGAATTGTAATTGGTGAAGGTTATTGAGGGAAACTAAGAAAAAACCCATAGATGAGGTCTAAGGGATAAGTTTAGAATTGGGAAAAGAAGAGAAGTCAGTCGTGTTTTGTGATCGTAAAGAGAATCGTGAACAGAGAGAAGAAGGAAGGAGAAAGAGCAAGGCTTGAAGGGAGAATTCGCAGAGAAGAAGGAATCACTCATCGAATTAAGGTAAGGGTGGGATTTCTTCATCTTCTGAGGGTTTAATAATATGAATATTAGGTGTAGTATTGTTGAATAGAGAATTGGGGTTTGGGTGATTTTGGATGAAATTGTGTTAAACTGTCAGTAGTTGTTGATTTTGGATGAAAAATTTATGAATTAAGCAATGGATTGTGTAAATTCTGCATTTTCAGGTGGTTAGACTGATTTTTGAGTAATTATTTCGTAGTAGGGTTTTAGTTGTTCGCAGAAGGAGAACTGCAAAAATCGCAGAGCTCGCTTAGCAAGCAAGTTGAAATTTTGGAGAGCTTTTTACAAAGAGTTGCTCGCTCAGCGAGCAAGAGCCTCGCTTAGCGAGATCTGGAGTGAAAAATTAAATGTTTTAATTCTGAAAAATTCTGAAAAATTATTTAATTAATATAGTAATGGATGTGAATTAAAGTAGTGTTATTAGAGGTAGGTAAAGGTGAGTTTGAGCTTAATTAGAAGGATAATTAACATAACTTGAAATGAACATGAATTGATATGTTTAATAGTTGTTGTTGTTGTTGTGGTTACATGACATTGTTGTGTATATATGTTGATGTATGTTGTATTGTTGTATGTATTCTCGTTGATGTTGATACATGTTTCTGTGTAAGAAGATGCATGATGTTGATATTGTCTGGTGTTGTAGTAAGCGGTGGTTGTATGTTAGTTGTTGATGTTTATTTGCATGATGTAGTTGTTGTAGACATGCATACTTGTCATTGATGGTGCATGTCATGTGTATGGTTGGGAATGGTGTACCAAGGTTGGGTACGTCCATTCGAATCCCAAGGGAGATTGGTGTGATGTTGGTGCAGTCATGAAATAGGGATCGTATGTGACCATGAAATAGTGTTCGAGGGTGTGATCATGAAATAGGGATCATATTGGACCATGAAAGAGGGGTCGAGAGTTCCAACGGGAACGAGATCTTGAAATAGAGATCGAATTATGGTACCGCATACATAAATTTGGTAGGATCTTATTGCATGGGTTGTTTGTTGGTGTGCATAATGTTGTTATGTGTTGTGGTGCATTTATTTGATTGTTATTGATGAGAAGTGGTGAACTATTTAATGATACTTGCTTATATTCTTATTATTTTTTCCCTTTTATTGGTGTAATTATCTCACCCCTTCTATTTGAATATTACCCTTATGTTAGTAACGTACAGGTGATCAGGATAATTAGAGTGATGGTCGGTGAAGTCAGTGTACTTCACACTTAGAAGAGTTGGCTCTGATACGTGCTTTGGGGTGTTGGGATGAAGATTGTTCCTTGTTTATTTATTTTCAAAAAAACATTTTTGTAATTGAATTATACTTTATGCTTCTTTTGAAATTTTCCGTTGAAACTTAAACTATTTTCTAAAACGTATCATTTGAGTCGTATATTTTTAGTGAATTGTGACACTCAAAATGGTTGGTGCCTTTTAATAACTGATTTTATTTATAAATTCGTGGGGATATTTTGGGTGTTACAGGATGAACAACCAATGTGAATAACTCCATAAACGCATCCTTCAACGGTTGATTGCCAACCCACTTGTTGAACAAAAACGAAGTGTTCTTTCTATTTTTGACCCAACAAAAAGTGTTGACAGAAAAATAGTTGTTATTGTCTGTCTCTAATGAATCTATCAAAATCAAATCTCTCCATCTTATTAATTCGCCTCGATTAAGCGCATAATAATCTCCTACGAACATATTCACTTCTGAATTCTTATACATGTGATTGATCAAACCTCTCCAAGTAGCATAGTTGGTGCTAACAACCCTCCACTTCCATTTCATAAGGAGGGATTTGTTAAAAACCTCCAAATCAATAATACCAAGACCATAAATATCATTCGATTTACAAACACGATCCCAACTAACCTAATGGATAGGTTTATTCTCTTTGGGGCCTTGCCACAAAAAATTTCTCAATATACTTTGAATCTCTTTCAACACTTTGCTCGGCGCCTTGCAAAAGGAAAGAGTGTAGATAGGAAGAGAGTTAAATACCGCATTGATCAACATAAATCTTCCACCCATTAAAAGGGACCCCCCTTCCATGTAGATAACACGTTCCTAATGTTACTCAACAATTTTTTCCGCAACAACATTCTTCTTGGAATGATTCCCACCCAAATTCCTAAGAATTTTAATGGGAAACTGTCGACCCAACACAAAAGAAAAGATGATGTTGCCTCCAAGCATAAGTTGCTCACATTGATACCATATATGTTGCTTTTGAAGAAGTTCACCCTTAGATCAAAAATCAGCTCAAAACTTCTTAAAATGTCCTTAATGCTACAAAGCTTATCACTTTCTTCATCCCCTACGATAATAGCATCATCTGTGAATTGAAATATGTTAACCGATAGGTCCTCACAAATATTGAAACCTTTGTATTCCCGTTGATCAATTGTTGAATTCATCAACAAAGTTAACCCTTCCATAACCAACACAAAGAGAAAAGGAGATATCAGATCTCCTTGGCGAAGCCCTCTATTCACCTTGAAATCCTCCATAGCGCTCATGTTAACTAATCTGACATTGAGCTATTAAACACGCATGCCTCAATCCAGTTGATCTACTTTGCTCCAAAATCTATCTTGCCAAGAAGAAACCTCATGTAATTCCAACTTACACTATCATAAAATTTCTCGTAGTCAACCTTCAAAATGAAACAACTCATCTTCTGTCTTTTTTCCAAATCATACACTTCGTTAACCATAAAAAATTTGTCCAAAATAAACCTACCCGGGATGAAAGCATTTTTTTAATCGAGATTAGCTTTCCAATGACAATTTTCAACCTAGAGGCAATGATTTTCGCCAATATTTTGTACAAGAAACACACCAAACAAATGGGTATATATTTGTTAAAACGTTGAGGGTTCTTGACTTTTAGAATGAGAGCCAAGAAAGAAGTAGTTGAAGCCTTTGTTAACTTGGACTTACTGCAACAATCCCTAACAAATAAAATTACACCCTCCTTGATAAATTCCTAATACTTCTTAAAAAACTCTAGGCTATAACTGCTTGGGCATACACTCTTATCACCAACACAACTCCAAATAGCTTCCTTGATTTCATCCTCTGTGAACTTCTTCTCAAGATGCATATCGTTTGAATTATTAATATTTGTAAACTTCAAACCATCAGGAACCGGTTTGAAGTTGCAGGACTCCTTAAAAAAATCTTCAAAGTGAGTCTTCACATCTTGCTTGATTTCCCTCACCCCCTCCAATCTGACTCTGTCTGCATCCACCAAGGGTAAAATGCTTCTTTTGTACCTCTCTTTCATATAATTATGAAAGAAACGAGAATTATTTCCTCCATCTTTCAACCACAATTGTCTTGATTTGTTCCTCATCATGCTCTCCTTTAATTTCATATTATTTACACAAGTTGTGAATACTCTTGGATTTATCCTCAAGCATCTTATCAATAAAACCCCCATTATTGTTAGAAATAAGATCATCCAACACATTAATTTTGTCCACAACATCATCAATATTTAAATCGTTCCATCCAAAAACTGATTTATTCCATTACCTCAACCTATCCTTCAACCTCTTATACCATTGACATATAACTTCATCCACTCTAGCATTATGAAGTTAAAAAAATTAACATGCTTGAACTAACAATTGTTTAAACAAAAAGGTTTGGTACCCCAATCTAGAGAGGTCGATTTTAGCCAAATTGGACAGTGGTTCGAGATATCCCTTTGACCAATCCACAGAGCTGAAATCTTCCAACAATCAATTAATTTATCAGAAAGCAGAAATATGTCTAATATACTCATCACATTGTCATTTCCATTGAACCAAGTCAAGCTCCCTGACACACAATATATCAATAAGCTTCATATCATCAATGAATCAACAAAATTCCTCCATCTCTCTTTCTTTGTAACTCGTCCAAGATCCTAGTCTTTCTTCTTTGAAGGTGACAATGTTGAAGTCACCACCCGAGGACCATTCCTCCTCACATAACTTGCTTTTAACCTTAATCAAATTGGACCACATAAATCTTCTAATCGGAAAAGAACAAGAAGCATAAATGTTGACTAGACTATAAGTAACTCCCCCCACCCCCACCCCAATTCACATTAATCCCTACAAAGCCAACCTTCCTAAAGCTATGATTAAGATATAATTTTTTTCCCAAGGATAAACATACCTCCAAAGGAACCCGAAGAATCATTCGAAGTCCATTCATCCTCCTTAATACCCACAATTCAAAAGCTAAACTAAAATCAAAAGACGTGAATTTTGTCTCCTGGAGAAAGCAGATGTTGAACTTGCCCGATTGGATCAGGAAACTAACTATCTTCCACTTTAATTTGCTAACACCCCTCTAATGTTAAGTGATAAATTATTCATGACAACCTATGCGAAGAAGCCTTCAAAGATAACTTCCCTTATTTATCTCTCTTTTGCATCTTCTCAATATCTTCCACATACAAGGCATGGTTGCAATTGCTAGATATTCCCAGTTTTGAAATGGTATCTCTCACTACTCTACTCACCTCAAAGTCAAAATTATCCTTCATTCAATTGTTGCAACAAAGAACATCCTAATATTTCATAGATTCATAAAAAATAATATATCTTCTAGAGAATGTTTCATCAGGTTCTAACGAATTCACCATGGGTTCCAAAATGTTGTGCGAAAATGATGCTTTCTTATAGTTCAGACATACAAAGTATGACGGATTAATGACACACACACCTCTTAAGTATTTTACTACTTTCACTTTTTCCCCCTTAGGCCTAGTTCTCCTCATCATCTTGCAAGATTCGTCAAAATTAATTGGGCCCAAGTTGGCAACATCCTGCTCAAAAGGCCCATATAGTAAAAACTTATCACTAGAAACTAGGTGAGATCCCCCTAGTTCTGAACAATCTTTAGACAACACACCCTTCTTAAACTTCTCTGAAACACCCACCATCTTAAGACATGTGTCCTCTTTGACCTTCGGTGAAAAATCATTTTCAGCTCCGCTTCCCAAGTTGACTAGATACTCCATAATAATAGAATGAGAAAACACTTTTTTGTTTAATTTTCAACCAAAGCGACAAATGGTGTAATAATATCATTAGGCTGAGACACCTCCACCCTAAAAGAAGTAGCCTACTCATGTACACCTATAGCATGATCACGAATCACATCATCGTCAAAAGCCCTTGCACTTTTTACAAACTCCATATTCTCGAATTCATCGCCCTAATCCTCCAATTTCGGTCCTCCAAAACATCTATCTTAGTCGGAACCACTACTTTCTGTTCCGAAGGAACCCTTCGAAACCCTCTTAAACAAACATCCCATAGGATCTTGTGCCTCCTCCATCAACTTGATTATGAATGGCTTATCATTTATCAGTATGTTCAAAACTTCATTGATCACTAAGACACGTCTAGTTCTGATCATAATCTTCGAAACATCCATTCTTGAACCACTACTTATGAAATCATAAAAACAGACCTAAGTAGCTAACATAGCATATACAAATTTGAAAACCTAACATTCCACACATGGCACGGCAGGCCATAACATCTAATCCATGTGACTCTTTAAGGACCAACATCGTCAGCCTTCCATATTCTCACCTCTTTAAACTATTGCCCGGTCCAAATCCTACCATCCTCCACCAATGAATCCACTTAACCTTTCACAATCTCTTCAAGTAGACACAAGTTTGCACCCAAGGGGGTTTCCTTTATAGAAAAATACCCCTCAGACTGGAACACCTTCTGCATAGAATAAGGTTGTCCCGATTCTCCACTACTTCTACATAAGCTTTAACAAACCTTAGCAGTTTCTCAACATTCGACTGAAATTTCAAATGAAACTTTGGATGAGCATTAATCCTGTCAGGATGAAAACAAACACCATTCCCTTTGGTCACATCTGCATAAGACCTATTGAAAGGTCTTGAAAAGTGTCTCCCATTAAATTTACTTCTCATACTCCCTACATTGCCACCGAATTGTTTAAACAACCTTTCTTCCTCTTGACTACCTCTGTGAGCCCCAACCTTCTGTTTCAAGCCGACCTTTTTTTAGAGGAAGTGGGGTATGTTAGCAAAGATCTTCCTGCTTTCCTAGAAAATGTTGTACAACTTCGTTGCTAGTAATCCATCATCCTTCACGTTAAAAAAATCTGACAAAGCCATATATTTTACCTTTACCTCTAGCATTTTGTTTAGGTGGAATGATCACCTCATCAATATCACCCAACCCCTCAAATGCATGATACAAATCATTCGCTCTAACTTTTCTCCGAATTCAGTAATGTAGAAAGTTGAGGTTTTTAGTTCCCTGGCCTTAACCCCTTAAGTTGCAGCATCCCACTTGTCACCTTTCTTCTTCCTCTAGTTGTTGTATGATGAAACCCTAGTCCACCCATTTGCTTCTTTACTCATTTTTGCTTGAAAATATAATGCATTCAGAAATAAAAACTTATAGAGAGAAGTCAAACAATCTCTCTCATCTCATTATTCAAATATGTTCTCAACTCTAATCGAAAATGTTTATCACCATAAATCTATGTTAATTGGATTGAACATTTTTCACTCTTACAAACTATTATTTTCTATATGTATTATTATAAAAAAAACGTTAATAATTTATAAGTATAAGTTACTAAACTCCTCAAAATCAGAACCAGGAAGAAATATTGTAAGTATGTTAGTTTGACATAATCCCTCAAATTTTAGAACATCAAACTTAGGAGAAACAAGAAAAGGATGAGTTCTAAGCATAAGGTGCAGGGGAAGCCTTATAAGAAGGGAGTTTCAATGTCATCTCCGGGACATTGTAACTCAAAGGAGGAAAATGTCACTTTTATTTTGGACCCGGTGACTAAGTTGGGTGGGAACTGTTCAGATTTTCATGGCGAAAGTTCCAAAAATTATATCATTCTAAGAAACAACGGTAGACAGTGAGCCTTTGTAGATAGTAATGTTGGAGGTAAATTATGGGCTGCAATACAAGCTTTGGGGGTGGTGGAAGGGGGAGGTAGGAATGACCAAGAGAATGAGTTACTTTTTCGTGAAAAAGGTTATAGGAACAATAACATTGTTCAGAAGGAAAATTTATCGAGTTCGTTATGATTATTAGACCAAAGAATATAAGAGGGGGAGTGATCTTAAGAGAAAGAGGATTAGTTCTTTTATCAAGAAGGGTAAGGCCGATTTTTTCCTTAATCAAGAGACTAAGTTATCGAATATCCAGAAATCTTTGGCGAAAAGTTTTTGGACCAATTTCGATATAGCTTATTATTATTCTAATGCGGTAGGATTGTCAGGTGGTTTATTAACTCTATGGAGGGAGGATGTATGAGAGGTGTTGTTGAGCTTTAAAGGAGTCAGATTTTTAGGAGTCAAGGTGTTATGGAAGTTAAATATTTATTACGTGTTGAACGTGTATTCATCGTGCATCTTTGCTAATAAAAAATTGTTGTAGAACAAATTGTTGAATCTCAAGGAGGTGTATAATGATGGTAATGGTTAATAGGAGGGGACTTTAATGTTGTGAAATGTAGGAGGGAAAGGAAAGGGAGAGTGGAGGTGGGGAATAACTTTGAGATGGGATCTTTTGTGGAATTCATTGAAGATCGCATGTCGGTCGACGTCCCGAGTAAAGGGAAGAAGTTTTCTTGGTATAGTGGTGATGGGAAATCTAGAATAGACCATTTCATTATGTCTGATGTCATTGTTGATAGATGGAGAGTGATTGGTCAATTTATTAGTGATAAAGATATTTCGGATCATTGTCTCATTTGGTTGATAATGGACAACGTCGATTGGGGGCCAAAAGCTTTCAAGTTTAACAACAAATGGTTTTATTTTAGTTTGTTTTTACCTTTTGTGGAGAAGGAGTGGAAAGAGTTTAAGGTGGAAGGAATAGGTATTTTGGTTTGAAAGAGAAATTTAGACTTCTTAAAGGTATTCTTAAAGAATGGAATAGAGATGTCTTTGGGAGAATCGACTTAGAGGTGGATGAGGGGGTGAGTGATATCAATTTTGGATATGAGAGGACGGAGAATAAAGATGTTGATTCTAATCTTGATATCATTTTCAATCATAAGGAAGCTACGAGCCGTTTTTGGAGAAACTTGATAATTAAAGAGAATATGTTTTTCCAAAAATCAAGAGTTAAATGGCTTAGGGAGGGAGATTTGAATAGTGGATTTTTCCACAAGGTAATAAAGGAGAGAAGGAGACATAATCACTTGGGTCTTATAATTTCTTCCCATGGTTTATTGGAGTCGGTAGCGGAGGTTAAAGAGGAGGTGAGAAGTCACTTTTTATCAAAGTTTTTTGAGATGGAGATGGAGAGACCTTTGTTAGAAGGGATTTCATTTAATCGTATTAGTGAGGCAAAAATATTGGTCCTTGAAAGAACTTTTTATGAGGAGGAGATAAAGGAAGCTATTTGGGGATGTGGTGAAACTAAAAGTTTGGGTTCGGGCGGTTTCTCTTTTCTTTTCATTAAGAATTGTTGGAACTTTCTTAAAAAGGGCTTTGTTCGTTTTTGCAATTTTTTGAATGGTAATGGTCTTTCTAAGGCGATTACTTCTTCTTTTTTGAAATTGGTTCCTAAATCTCCTAACCCGGTTTCTTTGAACAATTATCGTCCTATTTTCTTGGTGGGTGTTTAGATAAGGTGCTTGCTAAAATTTTGGCAGGGAGATCGAAAGGTGTCTTAAATTCTATTATCTCTCCTTGTCAAAATGCCTTTGTACCGGGAAGACAACTGCTTGACGGTGTATTGGTGGCAAACGAAGTGGTGGATTATGCAAAGAAGGAAGGTAATAATTTCTTGCTTTTTAAAGTTGACTTTGAAAAGGCTTATGATAAATTAAGTTAGAACTTTTTACGTTTCATGTTGTCTAAAATGGGGTTTGGTGTGAGGTGGAGGAAGTGAATGGAATTGTTGGTCTTTCAAAGTAAGATGTCGGTGTTGGTCAATGATAGTCCTACAGAGGAGTTCATCATAGAGAAAGGGTTGAGGCAAGGTGATCCACTTTCGCCTTTCCTTTTCGTCTTGGTCGCTGTAGGATTGACGAGGTTAGTTAGAAGGTCTTGTGAGATTGGTCAATTTGGAAGCTTTGTCGTCGAAAGAAAGTGTTCGGTTGATATTCTCCAATTTGCCGATGACACTTTGTTAGTGGGGAAAGGTACTTGGAGGAATGTATGAGCTATTAAAATGGTTTTGAGAGCTTTTGAACTTGTTTCGGGACTTGGGATTAATTATCACAAAAGTAAATTGATTGAGATTAATTCCAATCCCAATTTCTTGGAAGCGACGTCTGTGGCTCTTTCTTGTAAGGTGGAAGACAGCAATTTCTTTTTTCTTGGGATTCCAATTGGATTTAATCCTAGGAAATTTTTGAGTTGGCAACCTCTTTTGTTGAATATGAAGAATAAATTAATGAGGTGGAAACATAGATTTCTTAATCTTGGAGGTAGAATCACGCTCTTGAAGTCCATTATTTGTTTGCTAACCATTTTCACATTATCTTTTTATAAGATGCCAGTGAAAGTAGTTAAAGAATTCACCAAGATTAAAAGTAATTTTTTGTGGGGAGGGGTGGAGGAGAAACAAAAGATTCATTAGGTTAGGTGGATGGATGTTTGTCTTCCTTATGCGAAAGTTGGGCATGGTGTTAGAACAAGAATTGATTATACTCTCTCTAAAGAAGTTTTGATGATAACAAATATCTTTATAAAGAAAAAATATACTTCTTAAAATTATTATATTTTAATGTGCATAATCTCTGAAGTAAAACAAGATGTTTTTAAGATGATAGAAGTTCTGACGCAGCAACTAGAAGTTCATCATATTACAAAAGTTCGACTACACAGAATATTCTCAAAGTCTTTATGGAAGATCTGAATGTGTTATGCTCAGCCAAATGCTCATTTGAATAAACTTTGATACTCACATACACACAAACTCTGATTTCAAAATCAACTTCATTAATTGAGGATCAAAGAATTAACGGCTCCAGACATGAATATTTATTTTTGAAAACTCTTCAAAGACATTTATATCCATCCAAAAATATGTTAAGGTGTCTCCAACAGTTCAAATATATACATCTATATAAAGGAGTCACTTGGAAGAAATTTGAACAATTCTCTCACGCGCATATTCAATTTGAACAGTTGTGATAATAGCTTTTTAGAAGCAATTCTTTTTACACATCTATAATAATTTTTTTTGATAAACCTTGAGTTACTAAAGTGTTAGTTAGTAGACTCAAGAAGACTTTAACAGTAGGTCATTGTGAGTTGTAATCTTTATTGATTAGTGGATTAAGACCTCATTAAGAGAGGCGAAATCACCTTGACGGGTGGACTGGATGTAGTTTGAGTTCAAACAAACCAGGATAAATTGATTGTGTTCATTGCCTTAAATTTACAAAAACCTCAATTCAACCCCCCCCCCTTTCTTGTGTCTTTCATCCCTTCACGTGGTATCAAAGATATGGATGATTTCAACTTAACTCTTCTTAACAAATGGAGATGGAGAATCTTTCACAACCAAAAGTCTCTTTGGTATGGTGTTTTGAGTGTTAGGTATGGAGATGTCGCTAGCAAGGTTTTTTGTGGGGAAATTTTTTAAAAAAAGTCTCTTATTCAAGGTCTTTTTGGTGGAGGGATATTTCCTCAATTTGGAAGAAATATTCTCATGATCCTATTAAAGATTGTTGTAGTTTTAAAGTTGGAAAAGGTTACAAAATTTCTTTTTGGGAGGCTAGATGGTTGGAGGATGTGGTTTTGAAAGAGGAATATTCGGTTTTGTATAAGGCTTCTAATTTAAAAAGTCAATCGTGGCTATGTGAGGGTGGAGTGACTGTGTTTAGATTTGAGGTGATTTTGGTCTTGGTGGCTTGACTAGTAACAATCCGCTTATTTTGGGCGAACTAAATTCCCTAAAAGCGCAGATTCTTGATTTTGAAATATCGAACCACCTTGATGATGTTATTTATTAGAAGTCTTTACTTGATAGTGTATATTCGGTCGCTTCGTGTTATGCTATTTATGCTTGTTACCAGATTCCGTATGACCCATTTAACAAATTCGATGAGGCGTTGTCTTTGCTTCGGAAGATGTAAGTTCCTTTTAAAATAAAAGTTTTTGGTTGCAAATTTTTTGTGAATAGGCTTCCGACGAAGGATCTCTTGGCACATAGAGGTATTAATTTTAATTTAGAATCTTTGTGGGGTTGAGGTGGAAAACTTGCACCATTTCTTTTTTGTTTGTAATGTGGTTAAGTTGATTTGGAGAGAGATAGTCAATTGGATAGGTAAATCGGACGGATTGGATGAGGAGTGTCGTTTGAGTTTTATGGAGTGATACTTATTTTGCCGTGTAAAAAAGGTTAAAGACAAATTGGGGGTGAGTTGACTAGGTATTGTTTGGAGTCTTTTGTTGGTTAGGAATAACTTTTGTTTCCGAACGGAAATGTGGAATGTCAACAATACGGTTTGGGGTATAAAATATTTGATTTGGAAGTGATCATTCTTTGGAGTAACTATACCTCACAAATATAATTTCTACGAGTTTAGTAAAAATCCATTATTATTTCTTTCGTAATTAAAATTGGTTTGTAATTTCTTCTTTTTTATCGGGTTTATCCCGTTTCTCAGTGTAAAAAGGATTAGATAATCCTTAGTTCTCCCTTATATAATATATCTTGATTAAAAAAAACAATAAACTCCTCATTATATTATATTATAATATTTATAAAATACTTAAATACTTAAATACGGCCGTTTTATTTGTGGTACAAGGACAATAATGTAATAAAAAGAATGTAGGCACTAGGTAGGCAACATTTGTATAATACAATTCTTCATCATAATAATCCTTTAAAGTTTCATAATCACAATCTTCCTGGCAAGCAAACACATGACAAAAGAGACAGATTATTACATTTTCCGGCAGGGGACCCCTGTCATTAAAGACAACAATAATCTACTTAACATGTTGGCTTTCTGGGACCTACTTTCTTCCAATAAAATTGACTATCTACTACCTTTGATTATATTTATATCATATGAAGCTAATTTAAAATACTAAAGTAGACATTAATTTTGTCTAAGTCTTCATAAAATATATAAACACTTATCTTTTTAATTAAGAAAATTAATATATATATATAATGACAGTAAAAAATCTTAAATATAAATAACATTTTCTGGCTTTTGTGTATATAAAAAACCTAATATCTATTTTTAAATTAGAAAAGTATTTGCACTCACAAAATCATAAAATGTGTGCAAAGTTACTTGCTTAGTTTGTCTGCAATTTATTTTATTGAGTACTGGTATATGGCTAGCAATTTATGAGTTACTATTATACACACTATAATTAGCAATTTATTTTATTGAGTATACTAGTTTATGGCTAGCAATTTATGAGTTATTATTATTGAGTACTAGTATATTGAAATATAATGGGTGTAGTTGTAAAAATAACTGCCCGAGGTTACTTTCACAATTCACAATAGAAAATTAAAAAAATAGAAAGAAATTGTTGCATCTCGTTTAAAATTGGAAGATGCCAAATGACTTCTAAGATTCTATGGGCTTTAGGATAATGAGTGTTAACTTTGAAGGGCTTTTAAAATTATGAAGTCAACTATTAAGGGACATGTTTAGTTAGGTTTTGATGAATATGTTGAGGTATGACGAAAGGCTAACCAAGGAGTTTGTTTGGATAATTTAAAATTAACGGAATGAAATATAATTAAGCAGAATGGAATAGAATATAATATAAACTTTATTCTATTGTTTATATATTTTATGACGGAACGAGATTAATATTTATTCTACAGTTTGAAAATTGGACGGAGCGGAAAACATTTTAATTTTTATTCCAATTTTACCCTTTATTTCATAAACATTAATATTAATATCGTTAATCACATATTTATTTTATATCAAACAACATAAAATAAATATTTATAACAAATAAACAATTTAATTATAACATCAATCAATTTATTTATAAAAATATTGTTTTTATTAATTATTGCTTCTATTAATTATTGCTTCTTCAACTAAAGTGCAGGGCCGGTCTAAGGGTCGGCCACCAAAGCTACTGCCTAGGACCTCAATTTTTATATATATATATTATATATATATATATATATATATATATATATATATATATATATATATATATATATATATATATATATATATATATATATATATATAATTTTAATTAATTATTTTTTTTTTAAATTATTATTTTATGCCAATTAAATAATTTTAAATCTATTTAAAATATATAATAAGGTTAAATATATTTTTAGTCCCTATAAATATCTCAATTTTGGATTTTTGTTCCTTTAAAAAAAACGTCGTTTTTTAGTCCCTATAAAATTATTTTTATACGTAGATTTAGTCCATGTAGAGGGACTAGCGTGAAAAAGTAATTTTATAGGGACTAAAACTCGACGTTTTTTTTATAGGGACTAAAAATCAAAATTGAGATATTTATAGGGACCAAAAACATATTTAACCCTATATAATAATAATCTCCATTTAATATGATAAATATGATTGTTAACTTAAAAATCACACTTATAGAACAAACTTCTAATTTTTATTTTCTTGAAAACTTGATATTTAAAAAAAAAAGTTATTATAGAAATTTTGATAATATATTTTCTATTATAATTTTTTAATGATGTGATGAATGTTTAGATGAATGAATTTTATTATCAATTAAAAGAAAATATTAACTGAAATTTATTTTAGTAATATAATGATTTTACATTCTAAAAAAAATCAAAAATACATTAATTTTAAAAAAAATATTTTTATTATATAAAAATATATAATAATAAGTTTTGCCTTAGGCCTCGAAATATGTTGGGTCGGCCCTACTAACGTGAGTGAAGAATTATTACTCCCTCAACTAATGTTCAAATAACATGAGCAAATATTAATAACATGAACAACTAACACGGAAAATCAAATTATTAATTTTTAGTATAATTTTTTTTTCTTACACTAAAACCAAAACAGTTAACCCCACTAATATTCTCTCATACAAATACAAAACATTTACATTAAAAGAAAATAATAATTGAAGAATATCACATAAATTAAAATAAAGAATAAGAACCGTTAATGAAAGTAAATATTTGGAGGATAAAATAGTAATTGTATTATTAATTTGTTTCATTCCATTGGATACACCCCGATTTGGATGTAATGGAAACTAAGTTAAATGAGTGGTATTGGATGGAATGAGTTCCATACCATTTCATTCTTTCTTTTTTTAAACCAAACAATGAAATATAATACAACCCCACTCCATTCTATTTCATTTCATCACTTTCCATCAATCCAAACAGACCCTAAGGTTTCATCATACTAGTTATGAAAACAAAATTTCAATATGTGATTTGTGCCAACAAACTGTCTTAGACTCTCCATTAATCTTTGAAATTGAGGTATTATACCACTCCATATGGATGAATAAATTATGGATATATGTGCTTGCATGTACAACTATTCGTAACCATCAAATGTTCATGATGATTTTGATAATGACAATATTATATGTTAAATGACATTATATGAAGTTTTCATCAATCGAGAAGAAGCAATGTTCTTTGTGAAATCTAGGTATCAAACCTAATTCAAAGGTGGAAACACCTAAATTCAAACGGCGTTCAATGAAATCTTTGTTGATCTCATGCGTAGTAAACCTCAATAAATTTACTAAAACACCTTAAAATCTCTAGAAAAACTATCAATGTTAATTTGGAATTGACCAAGAGTGTTCCTAAAATTTGGAAGAAATTGTATATTGCCTAATTGATTAAGGACTTGGTCCTATAGATTTAAGCAAGACAAAAGTCTCCTTAATCAATTAGAAATGCTCTTAATGTATTAAGACACATAATCGTTGTAGATTTACATTTTGAGATTAGGGTTGACATCTTTTTGAAGCTATTAATCGATTAACTCTAGGACTTAATTGATTAAGTCATTAAAAAAATCCATAGATCCTTTTCCTTTTTTAGTAATTTTTTCTCCTATAAATCGAAGAATTTTCCTCATTTCTTTGTTACACATGATTGTTTCTCATTTTTACTATATTCTACTTCATCTTTTTTTTTATTTCTTCAACAAATTTCCTTAGTGCTTTGAGAATGAAAAACATCGTTGAGAGTTTTTCTAGTGCTATGAAATTATTGTAATTTACTAAAGACAGCCTGTAAGAAGGCTTATAGACATAACCTGTGAAAAACTCACATATTTAACGGATATCTCAATAAAAAATTCTCGGAGATAGGAGTAGATCAAGTGTTTAGACCTAACATGTATAAATATCTTATTCACGCTCTATTTCCCTTCTTTCTTTAATTTCCATTGCTTTATTTTATTTACGCATTATCGCTTTCTCTTCATGTCTTCTTTCTTCCTTCTATTTGGTCGTACATTCATAAAATAACAACGCTTAAGGTATTGCGAACACATTAATCCACAAGAAACCCTTTATATTCAATAAGAACATGAACTTCACAACTATATATTTTTTATTGTACGTTGTGAAACTCAAACGTTGATAATGAAAATATTTGCAATGAAAACAATGAAACTTAACGAAGTTAAGAGAATATCTCTATTGGATGGAATGCAAGTGCAGAAAATATTTTGATTCATGGTTGGTGTTCTTCCATAATCTCTCATCTTCTATCAAAATATTTACTTTATTTATCTAACATTTTATTTTATTTTATTTCAAAAAATGCATAAGAAGCCATTGAAAATATATTATAAGCAAAAGTCATTGAACTTGAAAAGCAATGGATAAGCAACAAAACCAACTTTGTTTCTTCTCTAAGATTGACGGTGATGATTATGAATCAAATTCATTAAAAGTTTGTACTTGTAGTAATGTGTTTTAAGAACCAAGAGGTAAAGTAGCGTTTTAATTTTTTAAATGGGGTTAGTATTTTTAATGCCACGTTGGATTTTTATTTTCTAATATATTTTTTAATTATGTATATTGTGAAACACAAACGTTAATAATGAAAGTATCTGCAATGAAAACCATTAAACTTAACGAAGTTACGACAATAGTTTTAATAATTATATATTTTTATTAAATTATATACTGTAGCTTTAATACTAAATTATAATACTATACTTTTAGAAGAATAGCTTTAATAAATTATATATTGTAGCTTTAATACTAAATTATAATACTATAGTTTTAGAAGAAAAGTTTTAATAATTATTTTAATACTAAATTATTTTAACGTAATAGTTTTAATATATAATAGTTTAATACTAATGATTATTTATATAATATTGTTATAATTTAAGGTAATTGTTTTAATTTGAATATTAAATAATTATTGTAACGTTTTGCTATATTCTTAATAATTTAACGTTTTAATACTAAATAATTATTTTAACGTAATAGTTTATTTGATACTAAATAATTTTAAAACTAAATAATTATTTATATAATATTGTTATAATTTAACTTTTTAATACTAAATTATTTTAATACAATAATATATTATAACATTATTATGTTTACTGTAAATAAAAGGTACGTATTAGAAAAAATTTATATGCTACAATAAATAAAAGTTATTAACAAGACTATTTAATAAGTTATTTGAATACTTTATTAATAAAATTGTAGTAAATAATTAATACATAATTTTTATTTAAACTACACGATTTAATCATTTTGTTATAGTTTAATAAACTAGTAATTTTAAATTAAAATAAATAAAAATTATTTAATAAGTTTATTAAAATTTATTTATTGTTAAAAAAATATTTAATATATTTTTTAAAATTAATTAATATATTTTTTAAAATTTATTAATTTAATTTTAAACTAAACTAAATTAATAAATGAAAATAACAAACACATGTTATAAGAATAAATCAATCCATTGTTATAACATAATTGAACATGTGGCTCATTCGTAAAGAGTTAATGTTCCTATGGGAAAGATGTGGGTTTCTACTCCCATTTTCCACAATTTTTGACATTTAACTATGGTTTCAAATATTAACCAGGAATGAATAAAATATAAAATGTCTATATGGCATTAAAAATAATAAATAAATAAAATAAAAAGCATGTGTGCCATCCAAGTCAATAAGAAAAAAAAATCCAGTCACGTTTTTTTGATAATTGTATGTATTGAAAGTCAAAATTGAGACAATCTTCAAATATTATGGGAATTCATGCAAAAAAAATTGCAGGGGTTTTTCAAACACCGCCTATATGACAGGGATTAAATGAATATTAACCATTTTAAATGTATATGTCGTTGTTAGGTTTGAACCTACTACAAGTTCCACCTTTCCCCTCGGTTGCTTATACACCGAAGGAAAAAGTTGTGAATTATTACATCTCCTAGAAAATCGAGATAATAACCCTTAATCAACCGAGGTAAAATATGTTATTCATAATAGTGTGATTTTATTTAGTAAATAGATGTCTTAAAATTATTTTTGGTGTATGTGTGTGTGAGAGTTGTGTTAGTATCTTATTAGTTACTCTCCTACCTCATAAGACTTTGGTTACTCAGACACGACTAGGTAAACTTTCATACTTCTTCTCTTTCACAACTCTAAATCCTTCAAGTTCCTTTACCAGTAATGCCAATCATATAAGCATTTTACTAGAACCTTGAATCTTCTACTTGATGAGACTTTAGAATTCTTCAAGTTAATCACTTCCATTCAAGAGTTGGGAAGATATTTACCATTGACTTTAACAAGCATAAGCATTATTGTCATTAAAACACCAAAAATGTCCCCCCCCCCCCTTCAGGATCATCAACTTCATACTTGTAAGCACATATATCTATATTTTCCATCTTTCTTATGATGACAACTTCAGGGATGTGGTAAAAGAGAAAATACAAAGATAAAGATTATAATGGTTAAATTTCCCCTCACATGTGTGAGAGTATACTCTACTTCCCCTAAGAGTATACTTCTTCCCTTTTGCATAATAAAAAAGGTGGGAAAAACAAGCATATCACATAGATCACATGTTTGCTTGAGTAAAAATAATAATTTACCTTATAAAGAGACGAACTTGAGTGGTCTAGAGTAAGGTACAAAAGAGCAGGACATAAGATATCACTTCTCACCACAGAAGGTAGCATCTAGCTTTGAGATCAAGCGGTAGGTAATCTTTGGATAACTTCTCTCTCATGATTCTTCTCAAACAAAACTTTGAAGCTTTCTAAATTGAGAGGTAATTTTGTAATCTACTTATGTCTTGCATAGATTTCTCCAAGAGATAATCATTTCCCTTTAAGAAATATTTGGGTAGCTTCTTTTCGTCCTCCTTGAGCCTTAGACTAATATTGAGCTCTAGGTGTGTTGCATTTGGCACCCCTTTGCTCTGCAAACACTTAAAACTCAACCAAAGGTTCGTAGACAATAAATTGACTAAGAAATTAATAAATCATTTACTAGATAGTCAATAAGATTTTTCCATTTTTTTCAATATCTATTAAGTGCATTCCCTCAAAATCTCAAGATAACTTGCGAGAAATCTCCTTTTTGAGGGAACAATAAACCATTGTCAGTTTCCTTCTCTATGAATCAATTGATGCGAGAGTTACTCCAAATACAAGACTGATAAATACATTACAATTTATCACCTCAACCTTCCAAGAGGTTCCATGATCACAATAGTTGAACTATACCATCAATGTTAACACCTTTTTTTGTATACTCACGGTGTACACGTGCTTCTCAAAAAATTATTGAGTTTAAAAGGAAGACTCCTTTAAAGTTGTAATACATTCCTTTTCTCATTTTTATTGGTGTACATTTCTTTATATATTCCTTAGGTGAATATATTTGAGGAATCCTTCTTATGATCAATGAATTTGTAACCAAAGATAGTATTAAAGCTTTTTCATGTATCAATTTTAATCTGCATCATATCATAAACGTACTTGCAAAAGGATTTATTAGTAGCACCAAATCGATAAAACATGCACAAGAAAAATATGCTCGGTTTATAAAAAAAGAGTTGTATCATCCTTCGTTCTTAGAAATTTATTTTTAAGTAGAAAATTGCTCTGACTATCAAACCAAACTCTAATAGCTTGTTTCAGATCTTATAGAACATTTTTCATTGTGAAAACACAAATAAGAAAATTTTCATAAACTCGAGAGGATGACCAACATGCACTTCCTTCTGGATGTAACCATTAAAAAATGATATCTTTAAAGTGACTATGGTGATGTTGACATATGGTTATATCTTTATTGGATATAATGGTGATGTTGACCAAGTGTGATACATGAGGATATTATGGTGATGTTGACATATGACTATATCATTATTGGATGAAGGCTTAAATATTACTTGAAACAAATTGATTTTTTTTAAGTGCAAGATTATAAAAGGATTTGGTGAAACATAATGGTTAAAAATGACTAAGTTATCACGCAAAATATCAAAAGCTAATGAGTCACCAATATCAAGAGTATTGATGTGCTTCGTGTGGTAGCTTATCCGCAAGTGCATGGACTTTTTCAAAGTAATACATAAGATATTGAACCCACAGATATCACTAGTCAGTTCTATCGTCATATATTATCGTTTTGTAGTTCTAAGGCTAGTCAGATATATTTCAGGCTTTTTATGAGAAGGGAAATAAAACGGGAATTAGAGTTTGTTTAAAACAATTAATAAAAGCGAGACCATAATGTGATTTCCAGTCGCACCTTTGGGACTCAATAAACTTTTGGCGTTTATTTTAATTTTAAATTTTTTTGGAAGAAAATATTAACTTAAAAACACTGCACACTTTTGCGCAGTCCGTGTTATGTTTTGAATCCGTAAATGCTTTGGTGTCGCTCGACAAGTTACAATTTCAAAACAATTTTTGAAAACTAATAAATGTTGATTAATCACTAAAGCGTTGTCGTTGTTTTTATAAATTAAATCTAATTTTTACGATCGGGTACTGGTCTCACACTATCACATTGTTACCTGAGTGTTTTCGCTTTCACGTGAAACTTTTTGACTTTAAAATTAAAAAATCAGAATCTAAAAAATAAATTAATATAAAAATTATACGCCAATTTAATTTAGCAAGTCCCGTCGGAACGACGGTCCCCACACCCCGGACTCTAGAAATTTAGTCGGACATAATTGACACAAAACTCATATTATTATTATTATTATTATTATTATTATTATTATTATTATTATTATTATTATTATTATTATTATTATTATTATTATTATTATTATTATTATTATTATTATTATTCATACAAAATAGAGATATAAACATGATATTGATGATGAATACAAACAATAACATCAACTAGCAATACTATATATATATATATATATATATATATATATATATATATATATATATATATATATATATATATATATATATATATATATATATATATATATATATAGTGCATGGTTGTGCTTTAGGGGGTATTGTCGTACCCTACATGGTATTGTCGCATCTTGCGAGGTATCATCACATCCTACGAGGGATATGTCATATTAAATCCTACATAAAAAACCTCACTCTAACCTAATAAATGTTCATCTCGCTAAGGATAATCCAATGAAAAACAAATGATGTTGTTGAATATCGCCTGAACCCTCACATGAGAAATATTTACAATGAAATTAATGGGTGGTTTATATCAGTTACATGTTTGAAAATATTTTGATCTCCATTTTCATAACGAATAACCTTTCAGTCCTTAATATGAAAGATGAGATAAAGTCACCCATATAAGAGTGTCGAGATAAAACATGTTACCACTTAAGGCTAAAGGCGAGATAAACTCATTTAATTTTAAAGAAAGACAACATAATCATGAGAATAACAAGATATTTGATCACCTTGACCGATGTATGTGACAATCTAAATCAACTCACCGGGTTGAGATGTAGTCACCAAATAAAAATATTAACACACTTAAAATAGGCAAAATGAACTCGTCGAGTTGTGATGTGCTCAACAAAAAGATTGATTCTTGTTCATCAAGATTTCGTTCATAATTCATCAAGTTTCTGGTGAAATTCTTGAAAGGTTGAGAGATTTGTGGGAAGCTAAACACAATGGCGATTAATCATTCAAACGAGCATTTTTCGGCGAGTCTCCCATTTTCGAAGGGTCGGAATTATGAGAATTGGTGTAAACAGATGAAAGTTATTTTCTGCTGTCAAGATCTTTGGGATCTTGTGAATGAATGAGTAACACCGCGTACAGAAAACACGGTGGATGAAGTAAAGGTTGCACACAAAGAATTGAAGAAGAAATATTATAAAACTCTTTTTATAATTCATCAATATGTTGATCCATATAATTTCAAAAAAGTCAATAATGTAGAATTGTCAAAATAAGCATAGGAAATCTTGGAGAAATCATTTGTAAGCGCTAAAAAGGAGAAAGATGTGAGGTTACAAACTTACAAATGGACATATCAATTGCTTCAGATGGAAGAAAGTGAAAACATAATTGATTTTTTCACTAGGGTTGCAAAACTATTGAATAAAATTAAGGTATGTGGATAAGTGTTGACATCAAGGTCAGTTGTTGCAAAGATCTTGAGGTCATTGGCTCTAAAGTTAGACCATGTGGTAGTAGTCATATAAGAGTAGAAATATTTGTCAATATTGACAAAGAAATTTTTTTAAGGGACACATGAATCTCATGAATAAAGAATGGATGAAAAAGCTGCAAGCATGTCGAAAAGTGATGTGGCTTTGTAGGCCCAATCTACAAGAGAACAAAAAGGAAAAGGAAAGTGGTTCAAAAAAAAGGTAGACGAGGCCACAGTAATTCGACTAGTCGAAATCATCAAACTGGTCAAATTAGAAAAGGTTTTCATTACAAAGCAACCAAAGAGGTGGAACTGCATGTAGAAGAAGAGGTGGTGGTAAAAAACTTGACAAAAGTCGCATTCAATGTTTTAATTGTTCGAAGTATGGTCACCACTTGAATAAGAAGAAAATGATGCAAAGTTTTCAAAGCATGAATAAGAAGAGATATTGTTGATGGTCACAACAAGAGATGAAGAAATATTTTAGTACCAATGTACTTGGACTCATGATGCTCATCACACATGAGTGGTAGGAAATATTGGTTTGTCAACATAAAACCCTCAATGAAGAACATGGTAAAATTTGCAAATGACAATACTCTAGCAGTTGAAGATATAAGTGATATTATATTATAAGGAAAGATGGAAAAAATGTCAGTAATTTCTAATGTGTTGTATATACCAAGTATGAAGAGTAAATTGTCTATCATAAGACAGTTGGTCAAAAAGAACTACAAAGTGTAGACTGAAGACAAGATGATGAGGGTTATCGACTCAGGAGGAAGGTTAATCTTGAAGGCTCATATGTCTCAAAATAGAACCTTCAGGATTGAACTTAATGTGATAGAGCACAAGTGCCTTGCAACTACAGCTAGTAGGGATGAATAAATATGGCACTATATACTTGGTCATATCAACTTTAACGACATCAAAGATATGAAAAGAAGAAATATGGTTTTAGGGTTACCAAAAATCAACATTTTGTCGCTCCCGCTAAATGAGACTAGCCCAGATAAAGGTACAGACGCGAACGGTCGGCGAGAGGGACAATGAGAACACACTGCCGTGAACTCATTGGAGATGAATAGAGTCGCCAGCTAGGCATTTTTATCCCGGAGGAAAGGCAATGCTGCATAGACCTAGAAAGAGATGGATAAGACGGTTTGCGAACCAGAGAGACTGAGAAAGGGGGTTGGTTACAACCTGGGAAGGTATTAGCACCCAGATTGTCCGCCGTACTCGACGGGATCCACGCTTAAAAGATTTGTGTTTTAAAGGGGTAGTGTCAGTGCAATTTGTGTATAAATGAGCTGGAAAAAGATGTACAGGTGTCAGTGTAAAAGAAGTGTGAAGTGCATAAGTGAAGTGTCAGTGTAAGGAAAGAGTATGCTCATGATCATGAGGCTAAGAGAATGATGTTGGAAAGAGGGGGAATATACAGAGACTTTTGTTCGATAACCGTTAAGTTATGCCTACGTATCCTCTCGTGCAATGAGGAAGTCAGAACAACGTAGTTCGACCCAAAGAGACTGAAAGATGAATTGACTTGTGAACTGCTTACTTGCCTATGCTCAAGTGTATGATCTGTCTGGCACAGATGCAAACTGTCTTGCATTAGACGGAAGAAGCAAGTTCTCGTTTGTGAATGAGGATGATGAGAAAAGAATCCCGAAGGAGACGATTATTGTTTGTTTTTTGAGTTTTCAGTCTTTTATTGCTTTTTGAAAGTTTGTCATAAGTTAATGAGCTTAAGCCTAAACCAATGGATTTAGTAAACTCATCACATCTTCCCTCTGATTAGGGGTAATGAGAATACCTTAAGTGTGAAGTCAGCTTCTCACACTTAATCACCTTTGATGTAGGATTAAGATCATTAACCTACTTGTGATTATTTGAATGTTTTTGTTGTTTTTGTTTAGTGTTGAGTAATGAGATTAAGCCATAATCAGGGATTAAACTGACTCATTACACCATCCTAATAGAAGGATAATAGATGAGAATGTTTAAGTTGAGGAAAGCTCCTCAACTTAACCCATGATTAGGGATTAAACTCATGACAAAACAAGCCTTTGATTAAGTGGATTTTAGTTAATGGTAAGATGATGAAGTGAATTTTATGATTGGTAAGACAACTTGAGGGGGACTTGTCCATTAACACTAGGGTTAGTCCTTCTTAACCAATTAAGGAAGAATTAGAACCCTAATGCAAGGCCCAAGTTACAAGTGTGATGTCTTGATGATTATTAAGTGGATTGATTAAAGGAGTTAAACACATTAAGGGTTTAACACTTAGGATTAAAGTTATACACTCCATCCTAATAGAAGGATGCAGGCATAAACTTAATCACAAAGCCTTAAAACCTTTAGGGTTTAGTCCCTGATTATGAGGTGAGAAGAGAAGACTCAATGAGACGCAAAGGTAAAACTAAGTGGGGGACTAATCAAAACCCTAATCATTGTCATGCTTGGTTGTTCCTAAGGTTTGTGAGGTTTACAAGAGAAATCTTCAATGGAACCACCAGGAAGCAGATGAAAGGATCAAGAGAAGCAAAGCAACTTGCTTCATTCAAGAAGTCAAGTCACTTGAAGAGAGAAAGTAAGAAGAAGAAGAATGAGCAAGCTCAAACTCAAACACATACAAAAATGCAGCATGGATGCAAGAGAGAGATGAGAAGAAAAGGTTATGAGAAGTGAAGGCAAATTCACTTCTCAAGTTCACTTACCACCTGAAATGTTAGAAAAGGAATGCAATGCAATGCAAAATGGGATGAGATGACATGATGAGAAGCAAAACCAGAAGCACATGCATGATGCTAATGATGTTATGAGATGCTACAAACATGAGGCAGCACATGGAAATGATCATACAAGCTCATGAATGCAAATGAAGCAAGTTAGGAACCATGAAAACACATGAAAAGTTATGAAGTGCACATGACATACAACATGGCAAATACATGATGCAATGATCAAACATGTTTTCTATATGTCTTATGATGTCAAATGAATCACATGGATGCTTGACATGTCATGGAAAGTCATGTTATGCAAGAGAATGCAAGATGGATGCATATGGAAGCCCAAATTAGGGTTTATGAATCATACATCAAACCCAAACCAAAATCAGAAGCAAACAACATTACAAAAAATTGAAAATGCAACACAAAGGACCCCTAATCCTATACTAAACCAATGCCCAAAGGAGAGGTCTCAACTCTTAACCAAATTCAAGTTATGATTTTTACAAGTTTTTAGGGTTTTTAGGGTTCCTAAACAAAAGAAATGTCAAACAAAATGAAAATGAAGGATCAAATCATGGCCTTTTAATCTCAAAAACTACATGCTAAGCACAATGCAATGCAAGAAGAATCAATGTCCAACTCCTCATGAATAGGCAGAAATGATTTTTTGAACTATGGATCAAATTAATGCACAAAAATGATTTTAATTCAATGAAAAATTCTCAAAAAGCATCAAGATCAAAAAAGAAATTTGGTTTGAAGGTTGGACAATGTTTCTAAATGTCTTAGAACATTTCATGAATTTTTTGGTGATTTTTAGATACTTAAAAGTATTTTTAATAAATTAATTCTCATTAATCAATTAAAAATAATCTTTTAATTATTTAAAAATACATTTTAAATGCTAAAAATAAAAATAAAAATATTTTTGTGTCATAAAAATTAATAAAACTCTTGAGAAAAAGTTTCATAATTTTTAAGACATTTTTGCTATTTTAAATAAATTGTGCAAATTAAATGAAAAGAAATGAAATAAAAAATGAAATAAAAGAAAGTAATCAGAAGGAGAGGTTGAGATTCATTCTGGGTTCAAAGGGTTTGACTGGGCGCGCATCTGGACGGCCCAGATTCAAACCTCCCTAATTCTAATTAATTAAACATTAATCCAAAATTAAATCTTAATGAAATGATCCTGGCCTTCCAATCACGCGCGGGAAACACAATCCATTGGCTCACATTCAAACCTGGTGCCCTAACCCTAATTAGCAGTTAATGACTTTCAGGCTGCCGGAGAAGACTTCCGGTCGTCTTCTCCGGCCAGCACCCTCCCTGAAAAATGCTAACTCTCACCCTAGCTCACTAAAACCTAATTTTCTTGCCCAGAAATCATCCCCACACATCATAGAACAAGAATCCACAGCCAAAACAAATTTATTTTACATAACAAAGCTGAATCGAAGCAAAAGGGGTTTAGGTCAAAAATTTTCAGAAACACCATACATGCTCAAAACTCAATGATTTTCGAAACCAAACATATCATCATGACCAGTGGAACATAGAGAACCAATTAAGAACTTAAAAATGAGTTCCTGGGAAAAATGTTCATGAAGCTCACCTGAACTGGAGCTTTGATCTCTGGCACCTTCTGGCTAGTTCTTTGGCTCAAACAGGTCCCAATGATCCCCCTTTGAAGCTTTGGATACTTGGTTGGAGTTTAAACAGCCTCCTGAGTGAGTTTGCAGAAGCTCTGACCAAGGGAGTGTGAAAATCGTGTTTGTGATATGGAGGGTCTTAGGCCAAAACAAGGGTTGGTTTCTGGTCCATGAAGCAAGGTGAGTTGATTGGTGAAACTTGTTTGGATGTTTGTGAGTTGAGCAGAGAGATTCGAATGGTTTTGCTCTTGGGAGTGAAAATGGAGAAGTGGTGTTCTTGCTTGGTTCAGGCCCAAGTCTTGTTGGTTTAGGCTCAGTGTGTCAAGGTGAGAATGATGGTAAGACTTGCTTGAATGTTTGTGAGGTGTGGAGGCAAATTCGAAGAGAAATGCAAATGGGGTGTTTTTTGTGAATGTGATGCTATGGCCTGTTTCAGCTTGGCTTCTTCATATCTTTGGCTTGCAAATGGATAACATAAACAATTCCAAGTGGCCAGAGGATGTGACATGGCCTGCTGTGATTGGGATGTTTGCTTTTGCCAAAAGTCAACTTTTTTGTAAGAGAGGTATGGCTTGGTTCTAGGCTTGGTACAAGGGCTAGGGCTGGCGCAGCATGGTGAGGTGAGATGCTAGCATGGTTCAGCATCCAATGTAGCAAGTGGTAGGGAGTGTGATCATGAGTTTTGCAACTTGGCTCCTTTTGAAACTTCATGAAAATGCCTTGTTACACAAACCATGAACATGTGATCTTTTGGTCCAAATCTGACTTTTAGGACTTATGTGATGTTTGTGCATTGGTTTGAAGTGAACTAGAAGTTACAAATGGCCTTGGTTCATGATTTTGCAAATTTCTCATTTGAGGCATGTCTTGAAAATTAGTGATTTTGGCCAACTTTGTCACACCATAACTTTTGATCCAAGAAGAATTAGATCATGTTCTTGTACTTTTTGAAAAGGGAAAAATGTGATCTACAACTTTCATGACCAAGGTTTTCTCATTTGAAGCATTTTTGGATCAAGAATCAAGGCTTGAAAAAATGGCACAAAATGACATATTCTTGAAAAGTCAAACATGCCCTAAAAAGTCAACTTTGCAAAAACTTCAAATTCTTGAATTTTGTGAACTTCTAACTTCTTCCATGATCAAATAAAGATCATATACACTCAAAATGATGAAGATCACCCCTTGGTTGGGTCATTGGGGGCCTCAGATGCCCTGATTTTACACTGACTTGTCTGAAAAGTCAACTCTTGATCAGATGACTTCCCCATGGAATTTCTTCATGAAAATTGATATGCATACTCCCTATACCATATAGAGGCCAATGGAAACAAGAATGACCAAAAAATTTGGAGTTATGGCCTCTGAAACCAAAACCCTAATTTTAGGTCAACTATGCAGTCAAACTTGGCTCTGCACCCACACCAATCCCAATTCTTGTGATTCTTTTGCATTTTTGACTTTGAGAGGATGTAATATGATATGAGAACACACATGGACCCCTTTGAAGTGATTGATGACCTTTGGAGTGGCTCAAGAAGCTCTTGGATTGCTCAGATCACAAACCCTAGGTGCAGATGACTTTGAATCTATGCAGTGAACCAAAAATGAGATATGAGATGATATGATTGTGTTTATGCATATGAAATGATCACAAGCCATGGTGTGAATGGGTGAGGGCAAATTTGGGGTGTTTACAGCTGCCCCTATTCAAACATGAGTTAGCTGTGCAGGATGTAAGCAACGGCTTATCAGGCAAACAAGATAACTTGTGGTTGAATACCAAAGACAGTCCAAAATTTGCACTCACAGAATTAAGGAGAAAAGGGATATAGATTGTAAAAGGAAAATAAAGTATATTGTAAAGTGCGGGAAACAAAGCAATGACGGGGACGGCCGACATGCTGGGGATAAAAGGTAAAGCCAAGACGGGGACGGCCGACTAGCTGGAAAAAAATAAGAAATTATGATGGGGACGGCCATCAAGGTAAAGCTGTAAAATTTTCTGGGGAAAACATGACGGGGACGGCCATCAAGTTCATAAAGTAAAGTAACCGACGATGGAGACGGCCATCGGGCTAAAAGAAAAAGGAAAGGGGACCACGACGGGGACGGCCATCGGGTTAAAGAATAAATGAAATAAACAGATGATGGGGGACGACCATCAAAGGTGAAGGACGATCACCTAGCAGGGGACGGCTGCTCTGTTGGGGAATAAAGGAAATATGATGGGGACGGCCATCAAAGGTGGAGGACGACCACCTGGCAGGGTACGGCTGCCGAAAATATCAACGATGGGGACGGCCATCGGACGAGCATGATGGAGGACGACCATCAAGAGGTGGAGGACGACCACCTAGCAGGGGACGGCTGCTCTCAGGGTTTATCATGACATATGACGAATGCCAGATAACCAAAATCAACAATGGGGACGGCCATTGGATAAAATTGATGAAGGACGATCATCAAGAGGTGGAGGACGACCACCTAGCAGGGGACGGCTGCTCTCAGGGTTTATCATGACATAGGACGAATGCCAGATAACCAAAATCAACAATGGGGACGGCCATTGGATAAAATTGATGAAGGACGATCATCAAGAGGTGGAGGACGACCACCTAGCAGGGGACGGCTGCTCTCAGGGTTTATCATGACATAGGACGAATGCCAGATAACCAAAATCAACAATGGGGACGGCCATTGGATAAAATTGATGAAGGACGATCATCAAGAGGTGGAGGACGACCACCTAGCAGGGGACGGCTGCTAAATATCAACGATGGGGACGGCCATCGGATGAGCATGATGGAGGACGACCATCAAGAGGTGGAGGACGACCACCTAGCAGGGTACGGCTGCTCTCAAGGTTTATCATAACACAGGACGAGTGTCAGATAAAAAGAAAATTTGCTTTGTTGGCGATCTACTGGGGAATAGTAAACATGGACGAGCGTTTACATCCAAGAAACAAAAGGTATAAGTGTTTAGATATTCGTGTATAGATTAAAGATGCGGACGAGCATCCCTAAGACTACGATACGGACGAGTATCGGGTAGAAACAAATACTGGCGTGTGTTCAAAGATGATGATACGGACGAGTATCAACTGGTTAACTGAGAACACGGACGAGTGTTGAATCTGAGAGGATTCCTCTGGGGAATAGTAGACACAGGCGAGTATCTATATTCAAGAAGACAAAAGTGTTTGACACAGTGTATGGATTAAAGATGCGGACGAGCATCCTTAAGACTATGATACGGACGAGTATCATGTAGAAACAAAACTCTTGACGCATATTCTAAAATGATGGTACGGACGAGTACCATCTGGTTAACAGAGAACACGGACGAGTGTTGAATCTGTGGGGATATAAACGGTGTATATGGGATACGGACGAGCATCTGTACAAGTATAACATGAGTAGTGAGGATGGTGTATAGATGAATGTTTATCTGCTGGGGAGAGTGACACGGACGAGTGTCAAGAGAGAAAAGTATAATAACAAGTATATGGGTCGTAAAAGTGTAAGCGACTGCGCTGGGGATACGACACGGACGGGTGTCAAGAAAGTATATAGGTATATGTGAGTGCAAAGAGGATGTCTTTGGCTTTCTGCTGGCGATTCGACACGGACGGGTGTCAGGAAGTATCTGTAATATGGGTGGTTTGGTTTGTAAAGAGTATTCAGGCGACTTTACTGGGGAATGATGATGCGGATGGGTGTCAAAATGAGTATATACTGGTGTTTGTGATTTGTGAGGCAGTTGTTTTTGCTGGGGACCCTGGTGGGGATTTTTCCGTACGTTGATGAACTGTCATTATTCACAAGTGTTAGTTTAAAACATGGCTTGTGATTATGCTATATGTTTGATTTTTGCCATAATGCTCCGTATTAGACGGAATGCTACGCTTTGTGGGTGAATATGATGCAAATGCTATGATTGTGCAAAGACACCGAACCGGGACTCGGATCCCGTTGCTGCGAAAATCTTCGGTCGATCCGCTTGTAGTAAACATCCCAGCTGGGGATGAGATCATTGGTAGATCTGATGAGATGTATCTGCTTGGGGATATGGGTCATTGATAGACCTATCCTTATAAATGAGAGACCCAGCTGGGGTTTGTAGAAGCTTTCTTCACTCTGTTGTGATCCTTCATGCGCTGCTCTTCTGGACAGAGGCTGGAGCTCTGTGGGGAGATGGTACCCTGACTTTTGTACTCGGCTGAGGGCGAGATGACAGCTCGGCTGGGGAGTAAAAGAGATCATTGAGAGACCTCCCTAGAGATTCTGTTGAAGAAGATCCCTGACTCAGCCGGGGATATAGGTGCCTTCCGTGATGCCTGGCAACTCTGAGGGGAATAAGTAGTAAGTGGCAACTCAGCTGGGGAGAGAGCACTCCGGGTGCTAAAATTGAGTGTGGACTTGCCAGCTTGCTGGGATGAAGCTTACATGCCCCAAGTTGCGCTCTGGACACCTGCAATCCTGAAAAAGATAGAGAAACGCACAAGATAATCCCGAGGTATCCTTTACTGGATTCCGTCATAGGAGTTTAAATACTTCTGAGAGTAAGTATATTTCCTGCAAGCATGTTTTTATTTGAAGATAAGCATCTGTATTCTTATGCAATCAGTTTTTCTTTTGAGACATCAGACATTTTTTGCAAATAAAATGTACAAGACGAGACATGACTGAAAATCTGATTTTATTAATTCATGTGCCCTGAATTGGCGAGATACAGTCAAAGGAACATATCCCCTGGAATGAGGAGATTGTTACAAATTGAGAAACAAAATGTTGGCAGTGTTGATGACGCTTCAAGGAGCTTCCTCTTCACTATGACCCGTATGACTTTTGACGTTCTTCTCATCTTGCTTTTTGAAGAATGTTGATTCTGATTGAAGCTTGATCCTCTCGAAGCTTACCAAGTTGTAGGTGATACAGACGAATTCAGAATGCAGTTGTTCGCTTATTCCCTTATTTTGCATGGATCGCCCTTTCGGGTTTTCAATCCATCGGGATACCCATTTTTGCCTGAGCTGTCCAATGCGGCTTTTCCACTCAGCGGGTGTACATTTTTTTATTCATTTTCCCTTATTTTTGCCCGAGTCTTTTATTCTGTTTTTGACTCGCCGGGATGCCCTATTTTTGCCTGGACTTACATTCTGTTTTTATGTCCAGCGGGTCCTTTTTATGCGAAGTATTTTTTAACTGCATCTGAATTCACAGGGGACGGGAAATCTTCACCATCCATGGTGCCGAGCATCAGTGCTCCACCGGAGAAAACTTTCTTTACTACGAATGGTCCTTCATAATTTGGAGTCCATTTGCCCCTGTGGTCTGTATGTGGAGGGAGGATTCTCTTCAGCACAAGATCTCCTACTTGGTACTCTCGGTGCCTGACTTTCTGATCGAAGGCTTTCTTCATTCTCTTCTGATATAACTGCCCATGACAGATTGCAGCCAATCTTTTCTCTTCGATCAGACTCAGTTGTTCGTATCGGGCCCGAACCCATTCTGCTTCACTCAGTTTAACATCCATCAGTACTCGCAAGGAGGGTAATTCCACTTCAACAGGTAGGACTGCTTCCATTCCATACACAAGCTGGTACGGTGTTGCCCCAGTGGATGTTCTGATTGACGTGCGGTACCCATGCAAGGCAAATGGTAGCATTTCGTGCCAGTCTTTGTAGGTGACTACCATCTTCTGCACAATCTTCTTGATATTCTTATTTGCTGCCTCAACAGCGCCATTCATCTTTGGCCTGTAAGGAGAAGAATTGTGATGTTGGATCTTGAAGTCCCGGCACAGCTCTGCCATCATTTTGTTGTTTAAATTGGAACCATTATCAGTAATGATTCGCTCGGGCACTCCATATCGACAGATGATATCTCTCTTCAGAAATCTGGCTACCACTTGTCTTGTAACATTGGCATAGGAAGCTGCTTCGACCCACTTGGTGAAATAATCAATGGCAACCAGGATGAATCTGTGGCCGTTCGAAGCAGTCGGTTCAATCTTGCCGATCATATCAATGCCCCACATGGCGAAGGGCCAGGGTGAAGACATTATGTTCAAAGGATTGGGAGGCACATGCACCTTATCTGCATAGATTTGGCATTTGTGGCATTTTCTGGCATAGGCACAACAGTCCGCATCCATTGTGATCCAGTAATAGCCTGATCTCAGCAACTTTTTGGCCATGGCATGCCCTCCAGCATGGGTACCAAAAGATCCTTCGTGCACTTCATGCATCAACAAGTCTGCTTCTGTCTTATCAACACATCTGAGGAGTACCATATCAAAGTTCCTTTTGTATAAAGACCCATCAGTGTTCAGAAAGAAACTACCAGCAAGCCTTCTCAAAGTCTTCTTATCATTGGAAGATGCCCCAGGTGGGTATGTTTGATCCTCCAAGAAGCATTTAATGTCATGGAACCAAGGCTTATCATCTTTAACAATATCTGTTGCGAACACATATGCTGGTCTATCAAGTCTGGACACTAAAATCTGAGGTACAAAGTTAGCAGCTTGAACCTTGATCATGGATGAAATGGTAGCAAGAGCATCTGCAAACTGATTCTCGTCCCGAGGGATATACTCAAGCTTGACTGTTGTGAAGAAAGTCAGTAACCTCCTTGTATAATCCCTGTAAGGTATCAGATGATCCTGGTGGGTGTACCATTTTCCGTTGGTTTGATTAACTACCAGAGCTGAATCTCCGAATACAGTCAATGTCTTGATCCTGAGGTCAATGGCTTCCTCAAGACCCATAATGCAAGCTTCGTATTCAGCTTCGTTGTTAGTGCAGTTGAAAGTGAGTTTTGCCGAGAAAGGCATGTGAACTCCTTTGGGTGTAATGAGTACTGCACCAACACCACGACCGTTCATGTTAACAGCCCCGTCAAACATCATAATCCATTCTTCTTCCGGGTCAGGCCCTTCAGTGTGAATAGGCTCTTCATGATCTTTTGATTTTATGAACATGATGTCTTCATCAGGGAAGTCAAATCTTATAGGCTGGTAGTCATCAATGGGTTGCTCAGCAAGATATTCAGATAGTACACTGCCCTTGATGTCTTTCTGAGAGGTGTACTGAATGTCATATTCTGTGAGAATCATCTGCCATCTTGCAACCCGTCCGGTAAGAGCTGGCTTCTCAAATATGTACTTAACTGGGTCCATCTTTGAGATCAATAAAGTAGTGTGGGTCAACATATACTGTCTCAGTCGGCGAGCAGCCCACGCTAAAGCACAGCAAGTTTTCTCGAGCAGTGAATAACGTTGTTCACAGTCGGTAAACTTTTTGCTTAGGTAGTATATTGCATACTCTTTTCGACCAGAATCGTCATGCTGGCCCAGCACACACCCCATTGACTCTTCTAATACTGTCAAGTACATGATCAGAGGTCTTCCTTCAACTGGAGGCATAAGGATTGGAGGTTCTTGCAGATATTCTTTGATCTTGTCAAAAGCCCTTTGGCAGTCTTCGTTCCACCTGACCGTCTGTTCTTTTCTCAACAATTTGAACAAGGGTTCACAGGTTGCCGTAAGGTGGGATATGAACCTTGAGATGTAGTTCAATCGACCTAAGAACCCTCGAACTTCTTTCTCAGTTTTCGGTGCAGGCATCTCTTGGATGGCTTTGACTTTATCAGGGTCAACTTCAATCCCCTTCTCGCTCACAATGAATCCCAACAACTTACCAGAACGCACCCCGAATGTGCATTTGTTGGGGTTTAACTTCAGTTGGTACTTCCTCAGACGCTTGAACAACTTGAGCAGATTCACCAGATGGTCTTCTTCAGTAAAGGACTTGGCAATCATGTCATCCACATAACATTCTATCTCTTTATGGATCATATCGTGGAATAACGTTACCATAGCCCGTTGATATGTGGCACCAGCATTCTTCAGTCCGAATGGCATCACCTTATAACAGAACGTGCCCCAGGGTGTGATGAAGGTTGTCTTCTCCATGTCTTCAGGTGACATCTTGATCTGGTTGTATCCTGAAAATCCGTCCATGAAGGAGAATACCGAGAACTGAGCCGTGTTATCCACCGATACATCAATGTGAGGTAATGGGAAGTCATCTTTCGGGCTGGCTCTGTTCAGATCCCGGTAGTCAACACACATCCTTACTTTGCCGTCTTTCTTAGGCACAGGTACTATATTAGCAACCCACGGTGGATAGCTAGTTACAGCAAGGAACCCGGCGTCCCATTGCTTTTGTACCTCCTCCTTGATTTTCATAGCCATGTCTGGACGAGTACGGCGTAGTTTCTGTTTAACTGGCGGACATTCTTCTCTCAAAGGCAGCTTGTGCACAACAATATCGGTATCCAACCCTGGCATATCTTGGTAAGACCAAGCAAACACGTCCACATATTCTCGAAGCAGATCAATCAGTTGTCCCTTCACTGAGTCTTGCAGGCAGGCCCCGATTTTAACCTCTTTCACGTCTTCATCTGTACCAAGATTAATTACTTCAACCTCCTCCTGGTGAGGAGTAATAACCTTTTCCTCTTGTCTTAACAACCTGGCTAGCTCTTCAGGAAGCTCATACTCTTCTTCAACCCCTTCATCGGCTTGATTGATTGGATTGTCAAAGTCATACGAAGTCATAGCCGTGCTGTTGTCGGTGCTGTCTGGAAGGCACACTCTGCAAGGGTTCAGTTTGTTCATTTTAGTGATTTGATTTTAATCTTGTTTTAGAAAAGTGAAATAAAGTTGTCATTTTGAAAACACTGCCATTTATTTTTTGTACAAAAAGAAAAATGGAAAAACAGTGAGCGAAAAAGAAAAAGACTCGTTTGCAAAAAGATGTCTGATATTTCATTGATTAATCTTGTTTGCACAAAAAGTACAGATGGCCCGATTACAAAATGAGTCTTGTCATCTTGGGCAAGATGCAAGACTTTAATGCATGCTATAAAAATACAGGAAATAATAATTACTCTGCATGAGTAACTCTTATAATTTCCTGGGAAGACCAGTTTGAGATACTGCTCCCCGGGATCTTTGGACGAATCCAGCTTTCCAGGTTACGTTCTTCTTCCAACTCGTCTTCCAAACAGTTGACAGCATCAGGGGTAAGCATCCCCCCACTCACAAAGTTGGGCTCTTTCGCAGCCTCTGCTTGATCTTGTTGAGTTGGTTTGTAACCCAACCCAAATCTGTCTTCTTTCTTCTCCACCGATAGCAGTTTGCCCCAGCCTTGGGCGTTTCCTCCCTCAACAACCTTCCGGGCTTGTTGGTATGATGATATTGAAGTACCAGGCACAGCAGATGTTTCATTGGCATTCAAGGCTTCAAAACCCTGGCTCATTGTTTCATGGATCTCCCCATCCATCTCAATATACTTATAGGTAGCCAGGTGGCTGACAAAAATATCCTCTTCTCCACAGATTGTAACGGTTTGACCCTCCCACTCATATTTTAACTTCTGGTGAAGGGTAGAGGTCACGGCGCCAGCGGCGTGAATCCATGGCCTACCCAATAGACAGCTGTAGGCAGGCTGTATATCCATCACGTAGAAGGTCGTTTTGAAGGTCTGCGGGCCAATCGTTATGGGCAACTCAATCTCTCCCAGAACCGATCTCTTTGAGCCATCAAAGGCTCTCACCACCAGGTTGCTGGGTCTCAACGCCAATCCGTCATATTCTAGCTTCACCAGGGCCTTTTTAGGTAAGACATTGAGGGATGACCCCGTGTCTACCAGCACATGAGAAAGGACAACACCTTTGCATTCCATGGTTATGTGCAAGGCTTTGTTATGGTTGCGGCCTTCCGTTGTCAAATCAGTATTGGTGAACCCTAGTCCGTGACTAGCATTGACATTTCCAACTACAGCTTCCAGCTGATTGACAGTGATCTCTTCAGGCACGTAAGCTGCGTGCAAGACTTTGAGTAGTGCATTCCGATGGGCCTCGGAGCACATAAGCAATGATAGGATTGAGATCTTGGAAGGCGTCTGATGAAGCTGATCCACTATTTTATAATCACTCTTCTTGATGATTCGCATGAACTCATCAACCTCTTGATCAAAGGGCGTTTTCAAGGCTTCTTTAACAGTCTGTTCTTCCTGCACCAAGCTTTTCCCTTTTGCCTTAGCAGCAGCTTCTGCTTCGACAGTGGGTCTCTGAATTTGTGGAGCGAAAAGACGTCCGCTTCGAGTGAAGCCTCCGCCTCCTCCCACATTGTCAATTTGTGGTGCAGGGGTTGATGATTCAAAAGTGATTCTTTGTCCTTCGCAGTACAAGTCAGAGCCGTAATGCCAGGGGATGGCATTACTACTTTCATAAGGTACTGGTCCAGGCACTGTGATAGTGACTGGACTGGTTGCGGCTGTGGAAGGAACTGTGATAGTCTGCGGATCGTAATAAATTGTGACTGGTGCTCTGATGGGAGCAGCACCTTCTGAGTTGTAGACAGAGTTGTTTTCTGGATCATAAAATATTGTGACAGTTGAGACATCTTCATGATTTGTTGCTGGTGTTGTAGGAGACATTGTGGGAAGGATGGATGTTGTGGTTGTAGTAGTTTCAAAATGATGTGGTGCTGCAGTTGTAGAAGAAAAATCTGTTGATAACTGATCAGTTGAGATAATAGATGAAGTACTTGTTGATGAGGCCGAAGAATTGTCGGGAACAATGGTTGTTGCAGTTGTAGGAGGTTCTGGAGTTGTTGCTGATGAGATTGCTGGATTCGTAGGAAATGATGTGGTGATCTGAAGTTGGCCATTCTGAATGAGACCGTCTATGCCATTCCTCAGATTATCGCACCCATTGACTGAGATATTGCATTAAGCACACCCCAACTCACACCCCGGGAACATTTGACATTCGAGGAGTTGGGCCTTGATTTCTACCAACGGTGTCCTGATCTGACCCACACTGGTTATTAAATAAGACGGTTTGTCTTCTTCAATAGCGTTAATTCTGGGACCCCCGTGGTTTGGCATAGGATTCTTATTGACATTAAGTGGTGGTGCGAAATTCAGAGCTTTCGAGTCTACCAGGTCTTGTACCTTCATGTGCAAGGCTCTGCACTTTTCTGTACTGTGGCCAGGTGCATTGGAATGAAAAGCACACCTAGCGTTGACATCGTAGTTTCTGGGTAGACTGTTGGGATCTGGAGGTGCCAACGTCCTTAGCTCAACTAGGTTGAGTTTCAGGAGTTGTGGCAGCAATGTAGCATATGGCATAGGGATCGGATCGATTACCCTGTTGGCTTGAGAAGGCCTCTGTTGGAATGGCCTTTGCTGGTTATTGTTGTTGGTGTTGCTGTTGTTGTAATTTCTTGGAGGATACTGAGGTTGCTGATGGTACTGAGGTTGCTGCTGATAGTTTTGCTGCGGAGATTGATAGACTGGTTGGGGATGAGTTGGAGCAGGAATGGTGACTGCTGCCACTGATCTGTGAACATATTGGGGCCTGCCCCTGTTGGTGTGAATGGCATTGGTCTCGCCAGTTCTTCTCGGGCCTGCAAAAGGCTTTCTTGTACTACTGGACGAGCTTGCACCATTGTCAGAAATCTTACCCATTTTTAACAAGCTCTCAATTCTCTCCCCAGCTATGACAACATCTGCAAAGCTAGTGGAAGAGAAAGCAGCCAGCCTGTCAATATAAGTTCCCTGAAGGGTGTTCATAAACATGTCTGCCATTTCCCTTTCAGACATAGGTGGCTGAACGGCAGCAGCCAGTTGCCTCCATCTCTGGGCATATTCTCGGAAACTTTCCCTTGACGACTGTGACATTCCCATTAGGAGGGTCCTGTTGGGTGCCATATCTAAGTTATACTGATACTGTCTGATGAAGGCCTCTGCCAGGTCCTTCCAGCATCTAATAGTTGCCCTTGTCAAGTGAGAGTACCATTCTCTTGACGCTCCAGTCAAGCTGTCTTCGAAATAGAACATCCAGAGCTTCTCATCCATAGTATAGGCCTTCAGCCTTCCCAGAAATGACTGTAAGTGAGTCCGGGGGCATGAAGTCCCGTTGTATTTTTCAAAACAAGGAGGCTTAAACTTATGGGGGATCCTGACCCCGTCTACCAAGCCCATGTCCATGACGTCGAATCCCAAAGAGTTTTGAGACTCTAAGGACCTCAATTTCTCAGCTATCTCATCCAGCCTTCTATCATAAGCTTCTTCCCCAGCACCCATTACTGTAAACTGATCCTCTTGGGGGTCTTCTTGAAGTACCCTGGCTGCAGTGGCAGTCCCTTGAACATTTGCAGGGATGTTGACCTCAGGATGGAGGTGTGGTCCAAATACAGGGGGGTTAACATGAGGTTGGACCCTTTCATTGTTGCTGGTGCCGGCATTCCCTATATGTGGATCTTCTTGATTCTGCCTTTCCACCATGGCCCTCAATCTTTCCTGGCTCTGAGCCATGTTGTTCATCACTTCCATAAACTGAGTCATTTGATTCCTCATCTCTAGCCTTTCATTTGCCATTTGATTTCTGACCTCAGTAAGGTCCTGCTGCATCTGATCCATTTGAATGCCCGGAAGATTGTTACGGGTCGGATAACGGTGCGGACGGTTGAGGGGAAATACCCGGCGCCGAGCAATAGTTCCTGAACATCACAACAGAGTTAGTGGCAATGAAATAAAAAACCTACAAAACAAACAAAGGGTTAGCATGCAATGCAGTTATGCTTATTTGTTCTCAAGGTATCCGGTTTGGCATTCAGTTTTGACCCTTCCAGACCCTTGAAGATGCTGTTGATATTGCTTTTGAAGTGAAACCCGGATACATATATTACAAAAATCAAAAGGTACATAGTTTGTTTTACAAATACAAGCCCTCTGGGGGGTCAAAATACATTACAAGGAAATAAAAGTACATGGAATAAAAGCAACAACAAACAAATGGTCAAACACCAAGACCAAACTCATCCTCACGAACTTCCTTGAGAAGTGCTTCGGTCACAGGATCAGCCGGACGCTCCGTGAGATTCCTGATGAGGAGATTCCGGGTCGTAACAGCTGCTGTTAACTTCTTGTGCTGGCTTTGGTCTTTTGACCTCTTCACTCCAGCTTTGATCTTCAGCTCTGATATCTCCCTCTGGGCTGCTGCCAGGGCTTCTTGCTGTACTTTTGCACTAGCTTCCAGTTGCTCCATCTTGTCTTGAACTCTCTTGTCCTCCAGAGTACGAGCCTCGGTGATCCTGACCCACCGAGCCTGACTCTCCTTCAGATACAAGTCTGTCTTTGCTCTCTGGAACTGGGCTTCTTTGCAAGCATTCTTCAGAATTTGTTCTCCAGCTTTAGACTTTTTGATATAATCCCCAGACTTCTCAATCTTAACCTGATGCTCCACTCTCAACTTCTCCAATCTCTCAACCTCCCTCATACCATCACTCCTCTCCCGGAGGGTCTTCTGCAAAGCTTGAGTTAACTTCTCATTTCTTTCTTTCAAACTCTCAAACTCCTCCAAACTGACAGT
This sequence comes from Lathyrus aphaca, assembly GCA_963966055.1. Taxonomy (NCBI): domain Eukaryota; kingdom Viridiplantae; phylum Streptophyta; class Magnoliopsida; order Fabales; family Fabaceae; genus Lathyrus; species Lathyrus aphaca. The sequence continues at coordinate 516,881,310 of OZ014522.1, forward strand.
GGCAGGTGGTGCTGAAGATGATTCAGGCATATCTTCTATAGTGAAGGGCATCCCAGAGAATTGGGCCCTGGCACGGGACCATTCATAATATTGTGCTGATGCCATATTGTTGCACTTCCCCAGAATGGTTACTCCTTTGGTTTGAACATTATCCCAGGCCCAAGCAGCCTGCCTAACAATAGCCAGATTAATCTTGTTCTCGCAATAAAGAGTTTCAACCAAGTCCTGTGCCTTAGGAGTGTGGACCAGGGCATAGCCCAGTTGTCTTCTAAACAGCAGAGGGTTGTAATTAATACTGCCCTTAACTCCTATTAGGGGCACATTGGGAAAATGCCCACAGCTAGTGATGATATCCCTGCCCTTGCTGCTCTGAGTGCACCATCTGATATCAGCTGAAGTTAAAACAGTGAGTCTCTTGGCCCAGTTGCTCTGCCGATGAGGGTTCAAAAATGTATCTGTCCTGGGTAGATGCCTGAGAAGCCAAGTGTGGAACAATGGAGCACAACACCTCACTAATCTTCCCCTCTGCTTTTCATTCCTCTGATGCACTGAATAGTAGAGATCCCCCAATAAAGTGGGCACTGGGTTCTTCAAGATGAACAGATGGATTGCATTCTTGCTAATGAATCGAGGCTCATCTGCAAACAATACAATTCCATATATGCTCAAAGCCAATAAGGCACAGACAGCTTTCCACTCCCCTAAAGAGGCTTTCAGGGTAGCTTGAGAGATCAAGAAGTCCAGATGAAAGCCAGGGATTCCAGCTTTAGAAGTCATATGCTGCTCAATCAGGACAGGTTCCAAATGCAGAGCCTTTGCTACTTCTCCATTACCAGGAAAGACCATCTCAGGGTTGAAAGGGATTCCACCCCTGATAGGCAGACCAACCAATGATGAGTATTCTTCCAATAGAGGGCCTAGCTGAAAGTCCTGAAAAGTGAAGCATCTCAGTGGGGGATCATAGAACTGAATGCAAGTGTGGATCAGGCTTCTCTGTGAGGGGTCCAGATCCATAACCATATCAAGTATATCTCCGTAGTGTTCCCTGAACAATGGTATGTGATCTGGAGTGATCAGGGTCTGAATCCTCCTGATGTCAGATAGCTCTGGCTGGAAGAAGTGGTAGGTGATGTTGCTCTTTTTAGGTGCCATGATGCTGAAGATGAGTAGAGACAGGTGCTGATGATAACACTGAAGAATGGGCCACTGATTGGCTGGTGCTGGTGATAGCTGAAGCAAATGCTGGTGAAGATGGGCCAATACTGAAGATGGGGTCAAAACCAAAACCAGATGAAGATGGATACCCTGAAACACAAATAAGCAAATGTCAATATGATGCAATGTTTATGTATGCAAATGATATGCAAGGGTCTGTGACTGAGCTGGATCTGATCAAGAGCTCTGATATAAGTCCAAGACATATTCAAGAATACCAGATGGAGGTCTATAAATCCAGTAACCAAGGCGGGGGGCTCAAATAAAGAGCCACATGTCCAGGGTTTTAGAATCACAAGAACTGTTCCGACATGGAGTATTCTTAAACAAACAAAGTAACAAGGGTATTCTGAGGTCAAGGTACCTGCAAACCTGTAAACAGCCCAACCCCCTCACAGGTGGTGTTCTAAAACAAGGATCCTCAGACTTGGATTAGTTATGAGAAGTGTAAACACTTCTAACCCGGAGGTACAGTGTTCACAATAACCATAACAGTTCCTCCTCTAATTCACCTCAGTTTCTGAAGGTCAATACTAAAGGTCATCCAGACTTAGCAGGCTTCCCAGATAGCCCTAGCATTGCAGGAAATCTGCAACAGAGTTCTCAAGAAGAAACCCATATCTGAACCGTGTTTCATATTCCCGCACCAGACCGAGATGGAATGGGAAAGAATATGATTCACTCTAGCCTAGGTGTCACTCAGGTCCCAGGTATAGGACCTTAACTCTCAATAGAACCCCACCCACCAAAGCAAACAGATCCAGCCAGCAGCACAGTATGACAATATGATAATATATGCATAAAGCTATAAAGAAAGCAATAAACAAAACTGTACATAAAGCAAAAATAAATACCAATATACAAACACAAATAAGCACATAACACCCCAGTAAACACAAATCAAACAAGCGCTAGGAGGAACCCACAAAAAGAACCAGAAGCCCTGGTTGCAGTATAAGGGTCCCCAGCAGAGTCGCCAAGCTGTCGCTCCCGCTAAATGAGACTAGCCCAGATAAAGGTACAGACGCGAACGGTCGGCGAGAGGGACAATGAGAACACACTGCCGTGAACTCATTGGAGATGAATAGAGTCGCCAGCTAGGCATTTTTATCCCGGAGGAAAGGCAATGCTGCATAGACCTAGAAAGAGATGGATAAGACGGTTTGCGAACCAGAGAGACTGAGAAAGGGGGTTGGTTACAACCTGGGAAGGTATTAGCACCCAGATTGTCCGCCGTACTCGACGGGATCCACGCTTAAAAGATTTGTGTTTTAAAGGGGTAGTGTCAGTGCAATTTGTGTATAAATGAGCTGGAAAAAGATGTACAGGTGTCAGTGTAAAAGAAGTGTGAAGTGCATAAGTGAAGTGTCAGTGTAAGGAAAGAGTATGCTCATGATCATGAGGCTAAGAGAATGATGTTGGAAAGAGGGGGAATATACAGAGACTTTTGTTCGATAACCGTTAAGTTATGCCTACGTATCCTCTCGTGCAATGAGGAAGTCAGAACAACGTAGTTCGACCCAAAGAGACTGAAAGATGAATTGACTTGTGAACTGCTTACTTGCCTATGCTCAAGTGTATGATCTGTCTGGCACAGATGCAAACTGTCTTGCATTAGACGGAAGAAGCAAGTTCTCGTTTGTGAATGAGGATGATGAGAAAAGAATCCCGAAGGAGACGATTATTGTTTGTTTTTTGAGTTTTCAGTCTTTTATTGCTTTTTGAAAGTTTGTCATAAGTTAATGAGCTTAAGCCTAAACCAATGGATTTAGTAAACTCATCACATCTTCCCTCTGATTAGGGGTAATGAGAATACCTTAAGTGTGAAGTCAGCTTCTCACACTTAATCACCTTTGATGTAGGATTAAGATCATTAACCTACTTGTGATTATTTGAATGTTTTTGTTGTTTTTGTTTAGTGTTGAGTAATGAGATTAAGCCATAATCAGGGATTAAACTGACTCATTACACCATCCTAATAGAAGGATAATAGATGAGAATGTTTAAGTTGAGGAAAGCTCCTCAACTTAACCCATGATTAGGGATTAAACTCATGACAAAACAAGCCTTTGATTAAGTGGATTTTAGTTAATGGTAAGATGATGAAGTGAATTTTATGATTGGTAAGACAACTTGAGGGGGACTTGTCCATTAACACTAGGGTTAGTCCTTCTTAACCAATTAAGGAAGAATTAGAACCCTAATGCAAGGCCCAAGTTACAAGTGTGATGTCTTGATGATTATTAAGTGGATTGATTAAAGGAGTTAAACACATTAAGGGTTTAACACTTAGGATTAAAGTTATACACTCCATCCTAATAGAAGGATGCAGGCATAAACTTAATCACAAAGCCTTAAAACCTTTAGGGTTTAGTCCCTGATTATGAGGTGAGAAGAGAAGACTCAATGAGACGCAAAGGTAAAACTAAGTGGGGGACTAATCAAAACCCTAATCATTGTCATGCTTGGTTGTTCCTAAGGTTTGTGAGGTTTACAAGAGAAATCTTCAATGGAACCACCAGGAAGCAGATGAAAGGATCAAGAGAAGCAAAGCAACTTGCTTCATTCAAGAAGTCAAGTCACTTGAAGAGAGAAAGTAAGAAGAAGAAGAATGAGCAAGCTCAAACTCAAACACATACAAAAATGCAGCATGGATGCAAGAGAGAGATGAGAAGAAAAGGTTATGAGAAGTGAAGGCAAATTCACTTCTCAAGTTCACTTACCACCTGAAATGTTAGAAAAGGAATGCAATGCAATGCAAAATGGGATGGGATGACATGATGAGAAGCAAAACCAGAAGCACATGCATGATGCTAATGATGTTATGAGATGCTACAAACATGAGGCAGCACATGGAAATGATCATACAAGCTCATGAATGCAAATGAAGCAAGTTAGGAACCATGAAAACACATGAAAAGTTATGAAGTGCACATGACATACAACATGGCAAATACATGATGCAATGATCAAACATGTTTTCTATATGTCTTATGATGTCAAATGAATCACATGGATGCTTGACATGTCATGGAAAGTCATGTTATGCAAGAGAATGCAAGATGGATGCATATGGAAGCCCAAATTAGGGTTTATGAATCATACATCAAACCCAAACCAAAATCAGAAGCAAACAACATTACAAAAAATTGAAAATGCAACACAAAGGACCCCTAATCCTATACTAAACCAATGCCCAAAGGAGAGGTCTCAACTCTTAACCAAATTCAAGTTATGATTTTTACAAGTTTTTAGGGTTTTTAGGGTTCCTAAACAAAAGAAATGTCAAACAAAATGAAAATGAAGGATCAAATCATGGCCTTTTAATCTCAAAAACTACATGCTAAGCACAATGCAATGCAAGAAGAATCAATGTCCAACTCCTCATGAATAGGCAGAAATGATTTTTTGAACTATGGATCAAATTAATGCACAAAAATGATTTTAATTCAATGAAAAATTCTCAAAAAGCATCAAGATCAAAAAAGAAATTTGGTTTGAAGGTTGGACAATGTTTCTAAATGTCTTAGAACATTTCATGAATTTTTTGGTGATTTTTAGATACTTAAAAGTATTTTTAATAAATTAATTCTCATTAATCAATTAAAAATAATCTTTTAATTATTTAAAAATACATTTTAAATGCTAAAAATAAAAATAAAAATATTTTTGTGTCATAAAAATTAATAAAACTCTTGAGAAAAAGTTTCATAATTTTTAAGACATTTTTGCTATTTTAAATAAATTGTGCAAATTAAATGAAAAGAAATGAAATAAAAAATGAAATAAAAGAAAGTAATCAGAAGGAGAGGTTGAGATTCATTCTGGGTTCAAAGGGTTTGACTGGGCGCGCATCTGGACGGCCCAGATTCAAACCTCCCTAATTCTAATTAATTAAACATTAATCCAAAATTAAATCTTAATGAAATGATCCTGGCCTTCCAATCACGCGCGGGAAACACAATCCATTGGCTCACATTCAAACCTGGTGCCCTAACCCTAATTAGCAGTTAATGACTTTCAGGCTGCCGGAGAAGACTTCCGGTCGTCTTCTCCGGCCAGCACCCTCCCTGAAAAATGCTAACTCTCACCCTAGCTCACTAAAACCTAATTTTCTTGCCCAGAAATCATCCCCACACATCATAGAACAAGAATCCACAGCCAAAACAAATTTATTTTACATAACAAAGCTGAATCGAAGCAAAAGGGGTTTAGGTCAAAAATTTTCAGAAACACCATACATGCTCAAAACTCAATGATTTTCGAAACCAAACATATCATCATGACCAGTGGAACATAGAGAACCAATTAAGAACTTAAAAATGAGTTCCTGGGAAAAATGTTCATGAAGCTCACCTGAACTGGAGCTTTGATCTCTGGCACCTTCTGGCTAGTTCTTTGGCTCAAACAGGTCCCAATGATCCCCCTTTGAAGCTTTGGATACTTGGTTGGAGTTTAAACAGCCTCCTGAGTGAGTTTGCAGAAGCTCTGACCAAGGGAGTGTGAAAATCGTGTTTGTGATATGGAGGGTCTTAGGCCAAAACAAGGGTTGGTTTCTGGTCCATGAAGCAAGGTGAGTTGATTGGTGAAACTTGTTTGGATGTTTGTGAGTTGAGCAGAGAGATTCGAATGGTTTTGCTCTTGGGAGTGAAAATGGAGAAGTGGTGTTCTTGCTTGGTTCAGGCCCAAGTCTTGTTGGTTTAGGCTCAGTGTGTCAAGGTGAGAATGATGGTAAGACTTGCTTGAATGTTTGTGAGGTGTGGAGGCAAATTCGAAGAGAAATGCAAATGGGGTGTTTTTTGTGAATGTGATGCTATGGCCTGTTTCAGCTTGGCTTCTTCATATCTTTGGCTTGCAAATGGATAACATAAACAATTCCAAGTGGCCAGAGGATGTGACATGGCCTGCTGTGATTGGGATGTTTGCTTTTGCCAAAAGTCAACTTTTTTGTAAGAGAGGTATGGCTTGGTTCTAGGCTTGGTACAAGGGCTAGGGCTGGCGCAGCATGGTGAGGTGAGATGCTAGCATGGTTCAGCATCCAATGTAGCAAGTGGTAGGGAGTGTGATCATGAGTTTTGCAACTTGGCTCCTTTTGAAACTTCATGAAAATGCCTTGTTACACAAACCATGAACATGTGATCTTTTGGTCCAAATCTGACTTTTAGGACTTATGTGATGTTTGTGCATTGGTTTGAAGTGAACTAGAAGTTACAAATGGCCTTGGTTCATGATTTTGCAAATTTCTCATTTGAGGCATATCTTGAAAATTAGTGATTTTGGCCAACTTTGTCACACCATAACTTTTGATCCAAGAAGAATTAGATCATGTTCTTGTACTTTTTGAAAAGGGAAAAATGTGATCTACAACTTTCATGACCAAGGTTTTCTCATTTGAAGCATTTTTGGATCAAGAATCAAGGCTTGAAAAAATGGCACAAAATGACATATTCTTGAAAAGTCAAACATGCCCTAAAAAGTCAACTTTGCAAAAACTTCAAATTCTTGAATTTTGTGAACTTCTAACTTCTTCCATGATCAAATAAAGATCATATACACTCAAAATGATGAAGATCACCCCTTGGTTGGGTCATTGGGGGCCTCAGATGCCCTGATTTTACACTGACTTGTCTGAAAAGTCAACTCTTGATCAGATGACTTCCCCATGGAATTTCTTCATGAAAATTGATATGCATACTCCCTATACCATATAGAGGCCAATGGAAACAAGAATGACCAAAAAATTTGGAGTTATGGCCTCTGAAACCAAAACCCTAATTTTAGGTCAACTGTGCAGTCAAACTTGGCTCTGCACCCACACCAATCCCAATTCTTGTGATTCTTTTGCATTTTTGACTTTGAGAGGATGTAATATGATATGAGAACACACATGGACCCCTTTGAAGTGATTGATGACCTTTGGAGTGGCTCAAGAAGCTCTTGGATTGCTCAGATCACAAACCCTAGGTGCAGATGACTTTGAATCTATGCAGTGAACCAAAAATGAGATATGAGATGATATGATTGTGTTTATGCATATGAAATGATCACAAGCCATGGTGTGAATGGGTGAGGGCAAATTTGGGGTGTTTACAGCTGCCCCTATTCAAACATGAGTTAGCTGTGCAGGATGTAAGCAACGGCTTATCAGGCAAACAAGATAACTTGTGGTTGAATACCAAAGACAGTCCAAAATTTGCACTCACAGAATTAAGGAGAAAAGGGATATAGATTGTAAAAGGAAAATAAAGTATATTGTAAAGTGCGGGAAACAAAGCAATGACGGGGACGGCCGACATGCTGGGGATAAAAGGTAAAGCCAAGACGGGGACGGCCGACTAGCTGGAAAAAAATAAGAAATTATGATGGGGACGGCCATCAAGGTAAAGCTGTAAAATTTTCTGGGGAAAACATGACGGGGACGGCCATCAAGTTCATAAAGTAAAGTAACCGACGATGGAGACGGCCATCGGGCTAAAAGAAAAAGGAAAGGGGACCACGACGGGGACGGCCATCGGGTTAAAGAATAAATGAAATAAACAGATGATGGGGGACGGCCATCAAAGGTGAAGGACGATCACCTAGCAGGGGACGGCTGCTCTGTTGGGGAATAAAGGAAATATGATGGGGACGGCCATCAAAGGTGGAGGACGACCACCTGGCAGGGTACGGCTGCCGAAAATATCAACGATGGGGACGGCCATCGGACGAGCATGATGGAGGACGACCATCAAGAGGTGGAGGACGACCACCTAGCAGGGGACGGCTGCTCTCAGGGTTTATCATGACATATGACGAATGCCAGATAACCAAAATCAACAATGGGGACGGCCATTGGATAAAATTGATGAAGGACGATCATCAAGAGGTGGAGGACGACCACCTAGCAGGGGACGGCTGCTCTCAGGGTTTATCATGACATAGGACGAATGCCAGATAACCAAAATCAACAATGGGGACGGCCATTGGATAAAATTGATGAAGGACGATCATCAAGAGGTGGAGGACGACCACCTAGCAGGGGACGGCTGCTCTCAGGGTTTATCATGACATAGGACGAATGCCAGATAACCAAAATCAACAATGGGGACGGCCATTGGATAAAATTGATGAAGGACGATCATCAAGAGGTGGAGGACGACCACCTAGCAGGGGACGGCTGCTAAATATCAACGATGGGGACGGCCATCGGATGAGCATGATGGAGGACGACCATCAAGAGGTGGAGGACGACCACCTAGCAGGGTACGGCTGCTCTCAAGGTTTATCATAACACAGGACGAGTGTCAGATAAAAAGAAAATTTGCTTTGTTGGCGATCTACTGGGGAATAGTAAACATGGACGAGCGTTTACATCCAAGAAACAAAAGGTATAAGTGTTTAGATATTCGTGTATAGATTAAAGATGCGGACGAGCATCCCTAAGACTACGATACGGACGAGTATCGGGTAGAAACAAATACTGGCGCGTGTTCAAAGATGATGATACGGACGAGTATCAACTGGTTAACTGAGAACACGGACGAGTGTTGAATCTGAGAGGATTCCTCTGGGGAATAGTAGACACAGGCGAGTATCTATATTCAAGAAGACAAAAGTGTTTGACACAGTGTATGGATTAAAGATGCGGACGAGCATCCTTAAGACTATGATACGGACGAGTATCATGTAGAAACAAAACTCTTGACGCATATTCTAAAATGATGGTACGGACGAGTACCATCTGGTTAACAGAGAACACAGACGAGTGTTGAATCTGTGGGGATATAAACGGTGTATATGGGATACGGACGAGCATCTGTACAAGTATAACATGAGTAGTGAGGATGGTGTATAGATGAATGTTTATCTGCTGGGGAGAGTGACACGGACGAGTGTCAAGAGAGAAAAGTATAATAACAAGTATATGGGTCGTAAAAGTGTAAGCGACTGCGCTGGGGATACGACACGGACGGGTGTCAAGAAAGTAGGGGTGTTCGCGGGTTGGGTTGGGTCTAATTTGATTAAATCCAATACCCGATCCGATCAATATTCTTTGGGTTGGGTTGAGTGTTCAACCCGTAATTTCAAGATTATACCCGAACCAATCCAACCCGCTTATCAATGGGTTGGGTTGGGTTGGGTTCGTGGGTCATCCACTAAACATAATTTTCAAATTCTAAATAAAATATATCATTTAATTAACTTATTTATATTACAAAAAAATTAAAAAAATCATAAACTTTTAGTATTCAATTTGAATAAAATTTATTGGTTAATAAAAAATTAGAAAAATATACAAATGGTGTAAAGTATAATATAAAAAGTAAGATATATCTCTAAATTAATCTCTCAAATTTGATTTAGACTTATGTTTTTACAATTAATAAAAAATATAATTATATTAAAAAATATATACATTCTAAGAATTATGCTAGATAATTTATAAATAAAATTAAATAAAAATAGTGAGATATATTAATGGGTTGGGTTCGCGGGTTCTTGGATTTAAAACTTCAAACCCGTTACCCGAACCAAACACCAATGGGTTTGAATGGGTTAGTTCGGGTTGGACCCGTGCATGAATGGGTTGGGTAAAAATAAGGGTTGGGTTGGGTTGGGTGAGTGGGTTCGCGGGTTGGCCCGTACCCATGAACACCCCTACAAGAAAGTATATAGGTATATGTGAGTGCAAAGAGGATGTCTTTGGCTTTCTGCTGGCGATTCGACACGGACGGGTGTCAGAAAGTATCTGTAATATGGGTGGTTTGGTTTGTAAAGAGTATTCAGGCGACTTTACTGGGGAATGATGATGCGGATGGGTGTCAAAATGAGTATATACTGGTGTTTGTGATTTGTGAGGCAGTTGTTTTTGCTGGGGACCCTGGTGGGGATTTTTCCGTACGTTGATGAACTGTCATTATTCACAAGTGTTAGTTTAAAACATGGCTTGTGATTATGCTATATGTTTGATTTTTTCCATAATGCTCCGTATTAGACGGAATGCTACGCTTTGTGGGTGAATATGATGCAAATGCTATGATTGTGCAAAGACACCGAACCGGGACTCGGATCCCGTTGCTGCGAAAATCTTCGGTCGATCCGCTTGTAGTAAACATCCCAGCTGGGGATGAGATCATTGGTAGATCTGATGAGATGTATCTGCTTGGGGATATGGGTCATTGATAGACCTATCCTTATAAATGAGAGACCCAGCTGGGGTTTGTAGAAGCTTTCTTCACTCTGTTGTGATCCTTCATGCGCTGCTCTTCTGGACAGAGGCTGGAGCTCTGTGGGGAGATGGTACCCTGACTTTTGTACTCGGCTGAGGGCGAGATGACAGCTCGGCTGGGGAGTAAAAGAGATCATTGAGAGACCTCCCTAGAGATTCTGTTGAAGAAGATCCCTGACTCAGCCGGGGATATAGGTGCCTTCCGTGATGCCTGGCAACTCTGAGGGGAATAAGTAGTAAGTGGCAACTCAGCTGGGGAGAGAGCACTCCGGGTGCTAAAATTGAGTGTGGACTTGCCAGCTTGCTGGGATGAAGCTTACATGCCCCAAGTTGCGCTCTGGACACCTGCAATCCTGAAAAAGATAGAGAAACGCACAAGATAATCCCGAGGTATCCTTTACTGGATTCCGTCATAGGAGTTTAAATACTTCTGAGAGTAAGTATATTTCCTGCAAGCATGTTTTTATTTGAAGATAAGCATCTGTATTCTTATGCAATCAGTTTTTCTTTTGAGACATCAGACATTTTTTGCAAATAAAATGTACAAGACGAGACATGACTGAAAATCTGATTTTATTAATTCATGTGCCCTGAATTGGCGAGATACAGTCAAAGGAACATATCCCCTGGAATGAGGAGATTGTTACAAATTGAGAAACAAAATGTTGGCAGTGTTGATGACGCTTCAAGGAGCTTCCTCTTCACTATGACCCGTATGACTTTTGACGTTCTTCTCATCTTGCTTTTTGAAGAATGTTGATTCTGATTGAAGCTTGATCCTCTCGAAGCTTACCAAGTTGTAGGTGATACAGACGAATTCAGAATGCAGTTGTTCGCTTATTCCCTTATTTTGCATGGATCGCCCTTTCGGGTTTTCAATCCATCGGGATACCCATTTTTGCCTGAGCTGTCCAATGCGGCTTTTCCACTCAGCGGGTGTACATTTTTTTATTCATTTTCCCTTATTTTTGCCCGAGTCTTTTATTCTGTTTTTGACTCGCCGGGATGCCCTATTTTTGCCTGGACTTACATTCTGTTTTTATGTCCAGCGGGTCCTTTTTATGCGAAGTATTTTTTAACTGCATCTGAATTCACAGGGGACGGGAAATCTTCACCATCCATGGTGCCGAGCATCAGTGCTCCACCGGAGAAAACTTTCTTTACTACGAATGGTCCTTCATAATTTGGAGTCCATTTGCCCCTGTGGTCTGTATGTGGAGGGAGGATTCTCTTCAGCACAAGATCTCCTACTTGGTACTCTCGGTGCCTGACTTTCTGATCGAAGGCTTTCTTCATTCTCTTCTGATATAACTGCCCATGACAGATTGCAGCCAATCTTTTCTCTTCGATCAGACTCAGTTGTTCGTATCGGGCCCGAACCCATTCTGCTTCACTCAGTTTAACATCCATCAGTACTCGCAAGGAGGGTAATTCCACTTCAACAGGTAGGACTGCTTCCATTCCATACACAAGCTGGTACGGTGTTGCCCCAGTGGATGTTCTGATTGACGTGCGGTACCCATGCAAGGCAAATGGTAGCATTTCGTGCCAGTCTTTGTAGGTGACTACCATCTTCTGCACAATCTTCTTGATATTCTTATTTGCTGCCTCAACAGCGCCATTCATCTTTGGCCTGTAAGGAGAAGAATTGTGATGTTGGATCTTGAAGTCCCGGCACAGCTCTGCCATCATTTTGTTGTTTAAATTGGAACCATTATCAGTAAGAACAACTTCAGCAAGGATGCAGGAAGCAAGTCGAAGGTAATTCTCGAAATTCTATACTTTGATGTATGTATTCATATCTAGGTGGATTCAATTGGAGGTAACAAATACTTTGTCACATTCATACATGACTTTAGTCTAAAATTGTGGACTTACCTAATCAAGAAGAAAAATAAAGTGATCGAGATATTTGCCAAGTTTAAATCTATGATCGAAAGATAAAGTGGTCAAGAGCTCAAGATTCTAAGGACTAATGATGGTGGATAACATGTGTTGAAATAATTTGAAACATTGTGTTAGAAAGAAGGGATAATGCATGAGGTGGTGGCACCCTACACTCTACAGGGGAATGAAATTGCAGAAAGGAAGAAAAGAACCATCTTGAATATTGTGAGAAGTATGCTGAAAGGTAAGCATCTACCCAAAGAATTATGGGGAGAAGTTATGGACTTACCTGATCAAGAAGAAAAATGAAGTGATAGAAATATTTTCCAAGTTTAAATCTCTGGTCGAAAGACAAAGCGGTCAAGAGCTCAAGATTCTAAGGACTGGTGGTGGATGGAGAATATGTGTCCAAAGAATTCGACACATTATATGAGAAAGAAAGGATTATCTATAAGGTAGCACCAACCTACACTCCATAACAGAATGCAATTGAAAAAAGGAAGAATTGAACCATCATGAATATTGTGAGAAGTATGTTGAAAGGAAAGCATCTACCCAAAGAATTATGGGGAGAAGTCATGTCGACTGCAACATATATTTTGAATAGATGTACGACGAAAAGATAGAAGGAATCACGCCCAAAGAATGTTGGTCAAGTGTCAAGCCTAGCTTGAGTCATCTGAAGGTATTTGGATCTATAACACATAGACATATGCCATATCAGTTGCGAAGAAAACTTGATGACAAGTCAAGTTAAACGATCCTAAAAGGATATCATTCGAATATAAGATACAAGTGACCTAGTGAACAAGAAAGTAGTGATCAACAGGGATGTGATCATAAATGAGCTTAAGGAATGATATAGGACTAAAAATGTAAGGAACGGATCATTAAGAATCTTATGTGAAGAACTACCAAGTGAAGTTGAAAGAAAGCTCGACAAGAAGAAGTTAAAGGTCAAGCAAGCACAAGCAAAACTCAAAGAACAAGACACATTCCTGCAAGATTTCAAGAATGTGTGATTACATCATATGATTTGGTCGATGACAAAGGTGAGATGGTACACTATGTTTTTTATGCATATGTCGAACCAGACAATGCAGCTGAGGCAGTGAAGGATTTGAAATGGAAGAAAGCGATGAATGAGGAACTGAAGTCCATGGAAGTCAACAACACTTAGTCACTTGTTGAATGTCCTCAAGATAATAAGGCAATCAATGTGAAGTGGGTATACAAGCTAAAGTTGAATCCCAAAGGAGAAGTAACTCGACACAAGGAAAGACTTGTGTTGAAAATATTTCTTTAGAAAGAAGGAATTGACTTTGATGAAGTTTTTGCACCTGTTGCTAGAATCGAAACAATCAGATTGGTTGTTGGTCTAACAAACATTAAAAAATGGAATATATGTCAAATGAATGTGAAATGTGCATTCCTAAATGACCCTTTATATGAAGAAGTTTATGTTGCACAATTAATTGGGTTTGTGAAGCAAGGCAAATAAAATAAGGTATATAGGCTGCATAAAGCCCTGTATGAACTTAAGCAAGCTCCAATAGCTTGGAATAAGAAGATGTATAGCCAATGTTTGAAAATTTATATTTTATACATGGGATTACTTGAATATCATTTACGCTTGAAAAATTAAGTGAAAGAAATGATTTTTAAATGTTAAAAAACAAATAAAATTAATTCTTTATGAAAATATAAAATATATTTTTTGGCGATTTTTTCATGGAATAAAATATTTAAATATTTTTTAGAATTAATAAAAACAATTGAAACTTAAAAGAATCAGAAAGTTATTAATTTTTGAATTAATTAAATAAAATGATAAAATTCAAAAATTTGAATATTTGAAAAAAGGCGCCAAGAACACGCACCATGATTGTTTTTCCCAGATTTGCAAAATCAAACGTATCTCATGGAATAGGCATCCATTTGAGATGAAATAAACATCAAAGTTGTGGGTTTTGATCCCACGAACACAATGGAACACATTAATTTAATTTATCTTAAGTGTAGAGTGAAAAATCAGTGATGAACACTGAAGAACCCTAATTTGGTCTAAGCCTCATGAAATTATACATGATGATGATTTTGTGAAATTAATTGAGGAGAATTACTTAGAATATGATTACTCACACTTGGTAAAAAGATAGTGCGAGGAAATATGCATGGATTATGAAATGACCAAGTTTGAGGCGTACCTGACTTTGAGCTTGCACCAACTGGGGTTATTTTGATCTGGATGTATTCCAGAAGACTTGTGATGATCTAAACAGCTTCCTTGGATGATATGGAGTGTGTTTGAACCCTTACACTTGATTGCAAGGGGCTGGATCAAGTTCTGATCTTCAAGTTGCAGAAACAAGGCCTTTTTGAGGTTTTGAAGAGTGATTTTGGGTTGGAGGTGTTTCTGGATTGGTTTAAGTGTTTGAACACCTCAGATACATCATATGTGATGTGTTTGAGCAATTGGTTTGAGCTTGTTGTGGCTCAAACTCAAAATCTATGGTGTTTGCTCAAAATATCAAGTTTTGAGTCTTTTAAGAGTGAATGAGAGATAGCTTAGAATTCAGAGGTTTTGGTGTCATTTTTATGATCAAATGAGGTCTCTATTTATAAGAAACATGTTAAGATTTCTTAGCCTTTAAGTCTTGAAGAGATAAGTTCAACATTGTTGATCATTGCTTGCCATAAAATCTCTTAAATGTTGAAATGATGAGATTCCCAAATGGCTCAGTTATCCAGCAGGTTAATTCATATTCCTCGGAAGTTTTGAACTTGGATTGTGGACACCTACAAGAGATCCAAGAATATGCCATTTTGGAGCATGGTGACCATTTGATCAAAAAGCGTATGTGTTGAAATTCATAAATGTCATTTATGGGAATTCCTTGGTGCAATCATGAATTTGCAGGTTTAATTAGGTTTTCAATGATTTTGAAGATGTTTAAGACCACTTGATCTTATCCCTTGACTCACAAAATCAAAATTTCAAGTTTTGTGAAAATCTGTTTTTTTTTAAAAACAGTTTGTCAAGGTCACTTTGATCCATGATTTCTTCATGCAAAAGCAAGATCTTTTCATGCCAATTGGTTCTTTGAATTGTTGGAAACATTTGCAACAACATTGGTTTTTTCACAAGGACCTGAATCAACTTGGAACTATGTGAAAAACACCTAAAAAAATTATGTTTGGATTGATTTTGTACTTAGGCAGATTTTGTCTAAGTGTTGAAAATTCAATTTTTTCTTGATTTTGATCAATCTTCAACTTAAAATCCACAATGAATTGGAGTTTTGTGTAGTTGAATCATTTGTAGTTTGTGGCAAGATCTTTCATTTCAGCTTTGGTTCCAAAAAAATTGATGCTTGGATCACAAGTTATGATGGATTGTCAAAGTCATGTAAAACTTTTTTGATGACATGTGGAGCCTTTATCTCCCTTTTCAATGAAAAATTCATATGGAGGGCTCAGTTGACTGAAACCCTAATTGGTGATACTGATGACTCGGGGCCCAGATCACTGAAATTTATATACAATCTTTGAATGATTCTCCATCATTTGAGATTCCTTGACCCTTTGATAATGATTGAAATGTTGAAATCTTATGTATTAATGATAGATCCTTTGCCTAAATCCTTTGAGGGACTCAGGAATCCTGATTCATTCCGGGGATACTGTCCAGACCAGTCTGACACAATCCTTAAGTCAGGGGATTTTCTCAGATGAGGTATACATCTTAGGGGCAAAATTTAAGGTATGACACCTTCATCAAATTGTGAAATGATATAATATTTCAACCAAGAGTCACTCGAGTGAAGAGTGAAGAACAAAAGGAGTAATCAATCAGAAATAATGATTCTTCTTCATCAAGAATTGGTTCGGAGTTCATCAAGTTTCTGGTTAAATTCGTGAACGAAAATCAAGTGTATTTTCAACATTCTACACATTTTATATTATATGAATTTATGTGTTTCAATTAAATTTTAAAAAATTTCACTAATCAGATTTTTCTAAAAATATCTATAAAATGCATATAGAATTGTTTTAATATGATCTACCAAATTCTTAGCTTCTAATTTTTTTTCCATTATGTTCTTGATAAAAATGAGAAGTTTTTTTTTTTGTAATTGTAACCATGTTTACGGTGGAAATGATCACATTCTTTATATCCTTCATCCTCTTAGCTCGTTAAACGTTTTCCTATGGATCCATCACTAACACAATTTTATCCACCTTAGGTTTCTTTTTTTTGTTGAGGGAAACAAACTTAGTAACTTTCATTACTTAATAATCATTAAATACAATGAGGTATTACATTAATAAGACTTTTCCTAGACCAATAATTGGCCGCCTTAGCTAGATTATGGGCAACTGAATTCGCTTGGCGCTTGATGAACTTAACCTCAAAGTTCAGAAAAAGACTCAACATATTCTTAATGGATAACACAATGAAACTAAACTCCAACCTACCTAATATCTTAGAATTAATGACTTGAACAACTCGTTGAGAATCACTTTCAAATATAACATTATTCAATTGTAATGAAATGGCCCCTTGCATGGCTTCTCTTAAGGCCATTGCCTCCGCTTCAATGATGTATAGGAATCCAACATCCCAAGCCATGCCTGGAATAATGAATCTACCCAAATTATTTCTCACACACCATCCTCAATTAGTTGTTCCTTTGTCATTATTAAAGCCAACATCTATATTACACTTTAATCTTCCTTCATTAGGAGGACTCCAAACTAGAGGGTATTGAGGGGAATTTGTTGCCTCATTATTTTGCTGAGATGAAAACAATCTTTCCAATTGAAAAAAGCCTGTAAACCCGTTTTTGATGCCTCATCCCAGATATTATTCCGAACGACATTATTTTTATTCTTCGAAATCACATCCATCATCATAACAAATCTACCAGCATTCTTATTATCCTCTCTATTAAATGAGGGATTTAACACCATTAAAATTATGCACATGGGATTCAATTAAATGAGACAAACCTGCTGCTTGCCAACAATGAGCATAAATAGTGCATCCAAAAAACACATGCCAATCATCCTCATTATCAATCTCACAAAGTTGACAAACAGAAGGACACTGGACATGATGAAGACAATGTCTAGAACGAGATGGAAGATAACCTCTACAAATTCTCCATTACAAGTGTTTAGTTTTGGGTGGTGCATAAATGTTCCAAAGATTTCCCTAGTTCCCCTCCTCCCTTTTATTCAAACAAATCGCATGGGAGTTTCTCCACACTCTATATCCAGACCTGATATTATACACACCATTTGTTTCCTCCTGCCAAATTAAACCATCAACTTCTACATCTTCCACCAACGGAACTTTGGATATCTCTTTCGCTACATTATGATCAAATAAAGAATTTATTACTTGCATGTCTCATTGCTTAATATTTGGGAATATGAGGTTTTGAACATATAGATTATACACACCTTGATCATGAGGTCCATCCAAACAACCTTCTCCTTTCCTCCTTAGCCAAGGTTCATCCATAACCATGATATGACTTCCATCCCATATACTCTGTAACACCCTTTCTACCCCATCATGAATATAATGCATTTTAATCTGAGTAAACTCATAAAAGAGTATCACATCTTCAAAATCAAACATCTTAAACATCATTTTAAGTCATGTCCCGTAACACAGGTTGCAAAATCATGAACATCAAATTTATAATTCAACAGTTACGCAGCGGAAAACAAAACATCAACTTCTCGTCTTTAATTAAAAGAATATTTCATATTCTAATCCAAAACATCATTAATTCATAAATCTTCCAAAACTAACATCAAATCAATTAAACACAATGAACTTAAAGTTCTAAAGCAATCTCATCCCGATGTTACACGACAGAGAGCAGGACTCTACACTTAACTAAACAAAACGATAACACACTAACACCAAGCTAGATCACACACCGAGCTAACCTTGAGTATCTGCAGGATGGCATAATAGACCATCACGAAAGGCAGGCAGAGTGAGTAAATTCACATTCAATAAAGTAATATCAAAATATGATTCATAATAAAAATCTTTCACATAGATTTACACATCACAAGTTTCTCCAATACACCCTAACAATTCATCATTCCATCATAAAACTCAATGCAATCATGCTATGTCATATAAAATGAAATGCAATTTTTTAGTATGCATGTGGTACCGAAACATCTTCATGGATGGACACTGGGCCATCAATCCTCCGCAATGGAGCACATCATGAACATCATAATCACCTCAATCTACACAATGGTATTGAAGCTAACAATGACCAAAGTCCCCTTATATTTATGCTATGAATGCAAGACGCAATATGTAACACCCCAAAAATCTAAATTTAATTATTTAGTTATTTATTTAATTGGTTTAGAGAAGATTGGAGGTTTTGGGTAGATATGGAGAATTTTGGAAGAAAAATAGTATTTTTACATAATAAAAATAAATAGTGTATTATTATGCTATTTTGTTATTATTAAAAATATTTAAAGAAAAGAGTAAGGTAGTCGTTATGTGAAAAGTGTAAGGTTATATTGAGTAAAACATAAACTGAGATAGTTTTTGTCAAAAAGGAATTACACGATAAAATTCTCATTCTATCGTGTTTTTGGCATAGAGCTCTGAAGAAAGGAAGGAGAGGATGCTCAGAGTCAGGAGTGGTGAAGAACCTTGGAAAATAGTGTCAATCGGCGAAATTATCTAGGGTATGGGGAGTTTTCATAATATATTATAAGTGTATAGGAATTGGTTTATGAGTAGATTAAATTGGTATGAATTTTGTGAGTTTTAGGGGTTTTGACTTAAGTTGAGTTTAGGAGTATAATTTGATGATTTGGAGTAGATAAGATATGTTAGAATTGCATATATGATGTGTGACTTATTGCTTTGTTGTTGTTTGTGTTTGAGGGGTGATGTGAAGGAGTTTTGGAGTATAATGAGATGAAAATCATATGAAAATATGGGGATTTTAGGTGCTGAATTCGTAAACCGCAGGAATTTGCTGATATACGTGCGTTAACCGGTTAACGCTATGGGTTAACCGGTTAACCATTGTGAAAATGATGTTTTTCTGAAAATGCACAGGCGTTAACCGGTTAACAATATGGGTTAACTGGTTAAAACTGTATTGGTGGCAATTTTGATTTCTTTAAAAAATTCATAACTTTTAAACCGTAAGTCTGATTTGCATTCCGTTTGAAGCGTCGGAAAGAGCATAAAATGAACTTTATTTTGATGAATGAAAATGAGATTAGTGTGATAATTTTTTGAACTGAGTTTTTAGAAAAAATGATTAAAATTGCCTTATAATTTTATCGGGATTGGATTATGTCTTGATGAGTTGGAGTTGTTGATGAATGGAGGTTTTTGGTGTGTCATTGTATTGAAACATATGATTATTTGATGTTTGAATTGCTGGATATGAAATGAATGATGTGCATTTTATTTTTGGTGGATTTTACGGAGTAACGCATCATTGCATTTAATGACACTCACGGTGGGGCTTCGGCCTATTTGGTAGCTTCAATCCCATTGTGTGGATTGAAGTGATTCAGTGATTACGGTGTGCTTCATTGTGGAGGATTGATGGTCATGTATCCATCTCACGGAGAAATTGGTACCACATGCATATTGTGCATATCATGATAGTTGAAATTGCATTTTCTTTGGAATGTGTTCATGATTGTGTTGTTGTTGAACTTTTGTTGTTGATGTTGTTATGAAATGTTTATGCTGATTTATTTATAATTCATATTCTCGTATATTTATAATGAATTATGATTACTCACCCTGCTTGCTTGGAAATGTTGCCTCTTATGTGGGTAACTTGCAGATGATAATGAATAGCCTTGCAGTGCAAGAGGAGCTTTCAGAGTCTTAGAGCGTACCTTATATTAATTTAGGAGTGGTTTGGAGTCTTTGTGTCCTGCTCTGTGTCATGTAACACCAGGTTGGGGATTTAGCTAATAGATTTGCTTCTGTTATATTTTATTGAAGATATTTTCCCTTTATTTTATGATGTTAAATTCTGGATGGATAAGTTATATTTTTGAGAAGAAATAATGATTTTTGAACTATTGAGTTTGATTCCGCTGCGAAATGAATATATATTGTTTTATGATGTTGATTAACCCGTGTTACGTGACAGGACATTGAATAATTGATGTTTTCGACAGATATGTGATGCCTTTCTTGTTGTTGTACTCTGATATTAATCTAAATAATTTTCTTTGGGGTAGAAGGGTGTTACATTAGTGGTATCAGAGCAGGTTGGTATGTCCGGCCAAGTCTTGTTGTCAGTCTGTTGTCAGTCATTATTTATTAATGATTATTTTTTTCCTGATGTGGTGAGTGTTGTGCATAATGGTTGGAAACAACACATGTGCTCTCGCTGACACTATTGTAGCTCTTGTTCAGACTACTACTCGGAACAATGCGCATGATGAGTTTCGTGCCTTGGAGAAATTTCAGAGGAATAATCCACCTATGTTTGAAGGAACTCATGACCCGGCGAGCGCACAGATGTGGCTCAAGGAGATTGAGAAGATTTTTAGAGTGATGGCATGTACTGACGTGCAGAAAGTGCAATTTGGAACTCATATGTTGTTTGAGGAAGCTGAAGACTGGTGGGATAATACATGTCAGTGTCTGGAGGATGAGGGTGCTATGGTGACTTGGATTGTGTTTAAGACAGGGTTCCTTAAGAAGTATTTTCTGGAAGATACTTGTGGTAAGTTGGAGGTAGAGTTCCTTGAACTGAAGCAAGGAAATATGACAGTGGCGGAGTATGCTGCCAAATTTGAGAAGCTGATGAAGTTTTTTCCTCACTACAACAGGGCAGATGCTGAACTTTCTAAGTGCCTTAAGTTCGAGAATGGGATGAGACCTGAAATCGAGCAGGGAGTTGGATGCCAACAAATTCGTAGATATGTTGAGTTGGTAGATAAAAGTCGTATTTATGATGAGGATAGACGAGCTCTCTCTACTCACTACAAGCAGCTGAGCAAGAAGAAAGACAAAGGTCAGTTTAGAGGAAAACCTTTTGTGACTACCGGCGATAAAGGGAAACAGAAGGCATCAAATGAGAAGAAGCAAAGTAGGGGAGCTGCTAATGTACTTTTTAAGTGTTACAAATGTGGAGAGGCAGGTTATAAGGCCGATGTGTGTACCGCCAGAATTCTGAAATGTTATCATTGTGGTAAGCTTGGGCACAAAATTAGTGATTGTACGAGTGAGGGTCCAACCCATTACAATTGTGGTGAATAGGGGCATATCAGCGCCCAATTTCAGAAACCAAAGAAGACTGCTGCTACTACTCAGAATGCTGGGAGAGTTTTTGCTTTAGCTGGTTCAGAAGCTCCGAAATAGGACAACTTGATTAGAGGTACTTGTTTTATTAATAATACTGAATTGATTACTATTATTGACATTGGAGCTACACATTCATTTCTATCTCTTAAGTCTGCTAATAGATTGGGTTTAAAGTTGTCTAATATGAATGGTAGTATGATAATAGAGACTCCTGCTAATGGTTTTGTGACTATCAGGCTTGTTTGTTTGAAGTGTCCTCTGACAATTTTTTAGAAGAATTTTGTAATGGATTTGGTGTGCCTAACTTTGCAACAAATCGATATTATTCTTGGTATGAACTGGTTGGAATTCAATTATGTTCATATTAACTATTACAGTAAGACTGTGAGGTTTCCTGAATTGAGCGAGAATGGCAAGTTGATGTTCCTATCTGCTAAGCAAGTGGATGAACTTTTATTAGATGAAGCCTTGATGCTTGCGGTGTTTTCATCATTGCAAGTTGATGATAAGACCGTCAGTGAAGAGTCATCTGTGGTTTGGGAATTTCAATATGTGTTTCCTGATGATATAAGTGACTTACCGCCAGAATGTGAAATTGATTTTTCTGTGGACTTGGTACTGGGTACGAGTCCTATCTCTATGGATCCTTATAGAATGTCTACTTCAGAGTTGAATGAGTTGAAGAAACAATTAGAAGAATTGTTAGAGAAGAAGTTCATTAGACCCAGTGTTTCTCCATGGGGTGCTCCGAGGTTGCATGTTAAGAAGAAGGATGGTAGTATGAGGTTGTGTGTCGATTACCAACAGTTGAATAAAGTAACTATCAAGAATAAGTACCCACTTCCGAGGATTGATGATTTGATGGATCAAATAGTAGGTGCTTATGTATTCAGTAAGATTGATCTGAGGTCTGGTTATCATCAGATTCAAGTTAAAGCTGATGATATTCCGAAGGCAGCTTTCAGGATGAGATATGGGCATTACGAGTATATTGTGATGTCGTTTGGAGTTTCTAATGTGCCTGGTGTGTTTATGGAATATATGAATAGGATCTTTCATGAGTATCTTAATAAATTCTTGGTGGTTTTCATAGATGATATCTTGATATACTCTAAATCAGAAGAAGAACATACTGAGCATTTGAAGATTGTATTACAGGTGTTGAGAGAAAAGAAATTGTATGCTAAATTATCCAAGTGTGAGTTCTGGTTAAAGGAAATGAGTTTCCTCGGCCATGTAATTTCAAGTGGTGGAATTTATGTGGATCCTTCAAAGATTGATGCGGTATTACATTGGGAGACTCCGAAGTTGGCTACGGAAATTTGTAGTTTTCTTGGATTGGCTGGTTACTATCGTAAGTTCATTGAAGGTTTTTCTATTATAGATTTACCGTTGGCGCGATTAACTAGGAAGGGTCAGGCGTATGTGTGGGATGTCGCTTGCGGAGAAAGTTTTAGGGAACTGAAGAAGAAGTTGACAATTGCACTACTGTTGGTTTTACCGAATCCAGATGAGTCCTTTGTAGTTTATTGTGGTGCTTCCAAGATGGGTCTTGGTGGAGTTTTGATGCAGAATAATAAAGTGGGTGCTTACGCTTCTAGGCAGTTAAGAGTTCATGAGAGGAATTATCCTACTCACGACTTAGAGTTGGCAGTTGTGGTGTTTGTGCTTAAGATTTGGAGGCACTATTTGTTTGGTTCGAAATTTGAAGTATTCAGTGATCACAAAAGTTTAAAGTACTTGTTTGATCAGAAAGAGTTAAATATGAGGCAGAGGCGGTGGCTTGAATTATTAAAATATTTTGATTATGATTTGAATTACCATCCTAGTGAGGCAAATGTAGTGGTTGATGCTTTGAGTAGGAAGTTGTTGCATATTTCGATGCTTATGGTGAGAGAACTGGAAATGATTGAGCAATTCAGAGACATGAGCTTGTTGTGTGAAACTACTACTGATAGTGTAAAATTGGGTATGTTAAAGCTGACTAGTGGGATTTTGGAAGAGATTCGTGAGGGTCAGAAGTATGATTTGAAATTAGTTGATCAATTGATGTTAGTCGATCAAGGTAATACATGTGACTTCCGAATTGATGAAGACAAAGTTTTAAGGTTCTAGGATAGAGTATGTGTTTCAGATATTCCAGGAATTAAAAAGAGTATTTTAGAAAAGGGGCATAAAAGTAGACTAAGTATTCATCCTGACGCTACGAAGATGTATTAGGATTTACGCAGGTTGTTTTGGTGGTTGGGTATGAAAAGAGATATTGTTGAATTTGTATATGCTTGTTTGACATGCCAAAAGTCAAAGATTGAACATTAGAGGCCTTCAGGAATGATGCAACCATTAAATGTTCCTGAGTGGAAATGGGATAGTATTTCCATGGATTTTGTGACTGGGTTACCTAAGAATACAAAAGGTAATGATTCAATTTGGGTGATTATTGACTGGTTAAATATATCGGCGCACTTCTTGCCATTAATTAATCATTCCATGCAAAAGTTAGCTGAGATTTACATTTAGGAAATTGTGAAGTTTCACGGTGTACCTTCTGTTGCACCCCAAAATTTGCCCTCCACAAGACAAGTCATTGTGTACTAAGAGGCTCACAAGTTTCAAAAGGTCCACAAGACATCCCATGAGGTTCACAAGGTTCACAAAGTTCACAATTAGTCAGAAAGTTTGACAATTCCCTCAGACAATGCATCCTCCTAAGCACTGCATCCTAAACTAGGGTTTTGACTTTAATCAGGCTAAATGAACTTCCAAGACTTCAAGTGAGCTTCATGGCATCTTATATGTGTTCAATAATCCCCATGTCAAGTTTCAAGACTTTCCCAAAAGATTTGCTCAGTCAGATGATCAGAAGGGTTCAAATCAGTCAAAGTAGTTAAAAAGTCAAACTGAGGTCAACTGTGGTCAAACCAAAGTCAAACTTCATGATTTTTTGCCAACATAAATTATATGAAGTAAAATTCATCATTTGATCAAGGGTTGATCATGATTCATCAAGGAGATTTCAGATCATCAAGAATCAGGAGTTTCTAAATTAGGGTTTTCATAAGAAAAGTCAACTGAACTTTGACCAGCCATAACTTTCACATGCTTCATCAAAAAATTTCCATTCAAAGCTCATTATGAATGAAATTGAATTCTCTACAACTTTGTGTCTCACAAGCCAAGCCCAAAAATGCTTCATTTGGAAGGTATGAGCTAAGACATTATAGGTCCTTTTAAAAGTCAACAAAAAGTCAACAACTTCCAAAGAGCATAACTTGAGAATGATAAAAGATATGGACATGAGACTAAAGAGGTTGGTTAGAGGACTCTTTAAGCTTTCCAAAATGTCCAAGAACACCCTCATAGCATTAAAATTGAAGGATTTGTGCCCTTGCAAAGTTGGGAAATTTTTGAGTGGTTTATGAAGTAAATGGGGTCTTAAAACCATAATTCTTCAAATGGGCTGACTTTTTTGTGACCCAATGTGTTCCATGACATCATGCACGAAATTTATTTAATATTTTCATAATTTTATTCATTTTATTTTTATTTATTATGATTTTTTATATTAAAAATCATTTTAAATTCAAATAAAATATGAAATAGTGAAGATTTAAAATTATTTTGTTTCTAGAAAGTCATAAAAGTCATTTGGATCTAATTGATACAAAAGTTATGAAGATTATCCCAAAATAGCAATGTTGGATCAAAGAAAAATCAAATTTTATGACAAATCTTTTTCAATCTTCAATCATCCAAAAAGTCCAAAGAGTTATAACCTTTTGTTGACTTAATTCAATCCATATATATACACAAACACATTGCCAATAGGAGGGGAAGAATTTGCAGCCTCAAGAACACTAAACAAGTCACAAAATTTCAAGAAAAAGTGATCATCGAATTTTCATTTAGAGGACTTCTCAAAGCAAGCTAAAGGTCTAAACATGATCCCTGATCATCATTGATGCAATCTCAATGCTCTACATCATCAAAAACATCTCTAAATGTATAATCTGAATCCCCATTCTTCACTTTTTTTTAAGTTTGCGTTTTCATATATTAACCAATGATTAATTATTTTTGCGTGTTGATTCGTGTTTGTGACATTGCAAGGATTGTTTCTGGGTGATCAATTGAAGGAATCGTAGCCGTATGCATTGAAACCGAAAACTAGGGTTCTTGAGAAATTTCTTTGGGAACGCATGATTGAGTTAATTTCTGTTAAAATTAATGTGATATTTGTGTTCATAGACCTCATGTTAGTCAATTTGGACCATTAAAACTGTTTGATTCATCGTATATTGGAAGTTTGATTTACGCAGGTTTTTAGTGACGAACATAATCTGTCACTATAGGCTATAGCGACGGAAAACTGTCACTATAGCCTAAACAGACGGTTGGAGGTTGAAGAAGACTCATGGTGCGAAAATTGGTTTTAAATATTTGTCTTATTTTATTATGTTTTGTTTATGTTAAATTATCACAACGCGCTGGCAGTTCAGTTGGTAAGGCATGTGCGTGTATGAGGGTGAAAACCATAGTTCGAATCCGGCCAGGAGCAATTTTTGTTTTAATTTCATTTGTTTTGCAGGATTGTAATAAAACAATGTTGTGATGTATGACTATCACACGTGCGCAGTGGCCCAACTGGTTTTGGGAGACCTTCAGCCAGGTAAAGGACCTGGGTTCAAATCCCAGGTCCTGTTTTTTAGTACTTTATCCAATTTTTTTTTAGTTATTCACATTGATTTTCTTATATTTTAATTTAATTCAACTAAAAACAATTTCTAACCTAAATAATTAGTAACATTTTCTTATAACTTCATATTTCTAAAAAATATAATTTATTTTATATTCATATTTAATATGTACATATATATTTTTTGTATATAAATTTATTAATTATATTTAGATTAACTTATAAACCCTAATATTTTTATAAACCCTAATTTATTTTTCTAAACCTTAATTTTTCTTTTACAATTATAATTTCTTATTTTATTTGTTTAATTATAATTAATAAATCTTGTTAATATATATAAATAATTAAATTATAAGCTATTAATCATGTTTATTTTGTAAATAAATTAGTATATATAATTATTATTATTTATTTCTTTTTTTCTTAAAATTCTTAAAAAAGATTATTCATTTAAATTTAAAATTTTAATTTGATTTTTATAGTGTATATTATTGTGCTAATTTCTTTTGTCTCTTATATTTATTTTCTTATTATTACTAACCTTTTATTTATTTATTATATTCTTATTATTTAAATTTTTTCATTATAATGTAACTGTACAGGCTATGTAATAATTGTAGTATTATTATTTATTTAAATTGCTATGGTTAGTAAAATAGGGCGTGAAAACATGTTTGTGTTTAAAATTGAATTTAGATCACTAATTTTAAGATAAATATATGAACTTGTACACGCACACACATAAGTCGATCTTGGATCGCCATCTCACTTCTTAAGGGTTACCTCTCATGTTACCTAAATAAAAGGTCAAGTAAGGTGTATAATGCAAAGTCCCTTCTCTTATTAATATCATCTTGTCCCTTTAAATATTATAAGATCAAGTCCCTTCAAGGTTGCCTTCGTAAATGATCTTGTCCCTTTCAAATAAAAGATGATAAGTCCCTTCGAATTGCTAATACACCTTACAGTTGCCTAATCACAGATGTCCCTTCACATGTCCCATACAACATTCAAGGTAATGACTACCTATTCCTTAATAATAGGGATAGTCTTACCATTGAAAGAACATTTAAGAACAGTAAAGATATAATCATATGGTAGGTTCCTCTTAAGTACTTGCTCACTCCTTTAAAAACATTTCATAACACTTCACATTTTCAAACAATTTTCAAAACAAAGTCTTTATATATATCCGTACAAGGATCATTATAAAATACTTAAGAAAATTTTTAATCACACACTACACCTTTCTCAAAACAGTTTAAAGTGAGCTAAGTAACTAAGAGCCCATGGGTAACCATGGATATAAAGGGTGCTAATACCTTCCCTTTGTATAACTTACCCCCCGAACCCAAAAATCTTTTAAGGTCTTTCCTGTTCTTTTATGCCCTTTCCTTTGGATAAAATAAAAGTCGGTGGCGACTCTTGCTATCCGCAACATTTAACTAAAGTCAGTTCTCCCACCGTGTTACAGAACTGGCGACTCTGCTGGGGATTTAATAAAAGAGGGGTACCCTTAGGAATTAGATCACTTTAAATTGTTTGTTTTGTTTGCTTTATATTTACTTGTTGGGTGCTCTTATGTGTGAAAGATCCTAACCCGGATCTAGTGTACCTTAGGTAAATGGCAATAGACCAAGGAAATTGTACGGCGTATACCGATATGGTTGATCTGATGGCCATAATTAGTGTGACTTCTTGGTTGGTGCTTATGTTCCTTAAGTCAAGTTGAGGATAATATGAGGCTGCCATATGTTGTCAATATACTAACTAACTTTTAGAACCCTAGTCATCCCATCTTGGCCTTTAGAAAGTAGTGAGATAGCCGACTTTGGTGAAGACTGAAGTTGGTTGATACTCGATACTACGCTCATTGAGATCCTAAACTAGGAGGGTTTTGGTTGGCAAGTAAGTTTCCTACTGAACAACCACCCTTGTGAAGGATCAATGATATTGAGATCCCTTAGAACCTGGTTACTTTTGTAGGACAGGATGAACCAACTAAACTTCAGGGGAGGGTACTTACCTTTAAACCTCATGCAAGCCTTCAAACCTAGGGCTATTGTGTGACTTGTTTGTGTGTGCCACATGTTTGTGCTTGAACATAACATCATAGCATCATCATGCATCATAAGCATAGCATTTTCACTAACCATTTCAAGGACCAAAGGATTTATCTTTGTTCTTTGTTGCAGGTCATGGCTTCCGCTCGTAGGAACACTATCCGGATCAGCTTTGTAGGAATACCTCCTAAGCTTAAAGAATTGGTTTCCCAAGTTTCTGAAAACTCTCAGTTCATCAAGAGACATGGTCACCTACTGGATCTAGTCACTTCAGGGTTCAATGAAGACATGATGAGTGTTCTGTTTCAGTTCTTTGATCCTAAGCACCATTGCTTCACATTCCCTGACTATCAACTGGTTCCTACAATGGAAGAGTTCTCCAAACTTTTGGGTATACTTGTACTTGATCAGAAACCATTCACAGGCTTGGAAAAAGAGCCCAAACCTGAAGTCATTGCTGCAACCCTACATTTGAAGAAATCAGACATTGTTCTAGAAACGAGAAGCGGAGTTAAGGGTATTCTTGCTAAGGTGTTGATAGAGAAGGCTCAAGTGTTCTTGAAGGCTATGAGCTATGATGCTTTTGAGGAGATCTTAGTCTTGTTGATTTATGGCTTAGTGTTGTTCCCCAATCCAGATCAGTTCATAGACGTTCACGCCATCAACATATTTCTGAGTCACAATCCAGTGCCTACATTACTTGGGGACATCCTGCATTCTCTTCATACTCGTACTACGAAGGCACGAGGAACTTTGATGTGTTGCATACCTTTGTTGTCTAGGTGGTTTATTTCTCACCTTCCTTGATCAGTGATGAAGAATGAACAAGGGTTCAGGTGGTCCAAGAGGATTATGTCACTCTCTCATTCAGATATTCATTGGTGCTCTCGATCTATGGAGAATGTTACTATCATTGACCGTTGTGGGGAGTTTCCTAATGTGCCACTCCTTGGTATAATAGGGGGCATTACTTACAACCCTTCCTTAGCTTTACGTCAGTTTGGTTATGCTCGGAGTGATGGCCCTCATGACATGTTGATTCAGGGTATTGTGTTCGAATACGACAATGATCTGCAAGGTTATCGCCAAAGGTTCATACGAGCATGGGGTAAAGTGAACAAGCTTGACAGCAAGACTCTGGAGCCCAAGTACACTATTCCTATGGAAGCTTATCTCAGATGGGTGCGATCTCGTGCTCAGACTCTTATGATGCCATATCCTGCCATCCTGCCAGTTACTATGGAGCCAGTTGCTGAAGGAGATACCTCTTATATCATCCTTCATCCAGACATCCCCACTGACATGGAAGACTTACAGAGGTCCTGGATCCAGCTGAAGGAGCAAAGGGATACTTTTGAGACTTATTACAAAGCAAGTCAAGAAAGAATCCTGGAGCTAACAAAGCAACTTCACGAGGAGCAGAATCTCAACTCATACCTCAACACAAAGAGGAAACGTCCATGGGAGACTTAAAACCCCATTTTTTGTACTTATTTCATTTTTATTGTAAGCCCAAGGGGCAAACAAATTTATTACTAATAAAAGTTTACTTTTTGGTTGTTTAAACAAATTTAAATCCTGCGGTCCTTGAAAACATTGCATACGCATTTGCATACCATATCACTGCATCACAGGTTTCTTATGTACAGGTATCTTATCTTCTCGCTGTTCATTTCAGCAGCAATGGCTATTGAACAAACAGTCAAAGATCTCCAGGCACAAAATGCACAGTTCCAAGAGCTGATCCTGAACTTGTCCAAGGGACAGGATGAATTGAAGACACTGCTGGCCAAGAAGACTAAGAAGACTAGAAGGTCAGGAGGCCTCATCAACATGGGAAGAAGGTTCAGAGGTCCTGTCAAGACCAAGGAACAGGTTGAAGATTATGAGTCTGAAGAGTCTGAGAAAGAGGGAGGCAGTCTCCACAATACAATGGGGGATTCTGATTCTGAAGCTAACTACTATCATGATCCTAATGAAGATAAGTTCAAAATGCTGGTGGATAGAATGGATGCTATGGAATTGCAAAAGTCTTCTGGGCTGGATTTTGAAGACCTGAGTTTGATATCTGGGGTGGTTATACCCATTGGTTTCAAGGTCCCTGCTTTTGTAGTGTATGATGGTGTTTCTTGTCCCAAACTGCATCTGAGGTCTTATGTCCGGAGAATCCAACCCCATACTGCTGATAAGAAGTTGTGGATCCATTTCTTCCAAGAGAGCTTGTCTGGAGCTCAATTGGAATGGTACTATCAGTTGGAGAGTGTCAACGTCCGTGATTGGAATGATCTTGCTGAGGCCTTTTATAAGCAATATCAATACAATGCTGATCTAGCCCCTACTCGCATGCAACTACAGAGCATGTCTATGGATGCTAAAGAAAATTTCAAGGAGTATGCCCAGAAGTGGAGAGATTTGGCTGGTAGGGTACAACCTCCTCTAACTGACAGGGAGTTAGTGGATATGTTCATGTGTACATTGAATGGTCTTTTTTATAGTCATCTCATTGGAAGCTCATCATCTGGCTTTACTGAGTTGATAATGACAGGAGAGCGCGTAGAAAGTGGTATAAGAAGTGGCAAGATACAAGTGGGTGCTTCTTCATCAAGTACTACAAAGAAGCCCCCTAGTGGGAAGAAAGAGTCAAATGTTGTTTATGGTCAACCTGATCGTAATAGGAGGCACCAATCTGTGAGTGCAGTTCATATCTCCAATCCTACTCCTGCAACACCAGAACCACCACAGGGCAATCAACAGAGGCCTAGAAGACAGTTCACCAAGCTCAACATGTCAATGGCCCAAGCCTTGCAACACTTGTTGAAGGGTGAACTCATCACTTTGAAGGACCCTCCTCAGAACCCCAATGTTACCTCTCCCAGGTACAATCCTAATGCACGATGTGCGTATCATTCTAATTGTCAGGGACATGATACCAATAATTGCTGGATATTAAAGAATAAAATTCAGGATATGGTTGATGCTGGAGAAATTGAGTTTGAGCCTCCGGGTACTCCAAATGTGATTACTGCTCCCATGCCAAATCATGAGAAGACTGTCAATGCCACTGATGAAGTTTCACATATTTCCTCAGTTGCAGATGTGACTACACCATTGTCCGTTATTAAGAAGAAGTTGGTACAAGTTGGGTTCTTTCCAGGTTGTAATGAAGATTGTTTATATTGTGCTTTTAAACCGGATAGTTGCTGGAAGTTGAAGGACGGTATTCAACGCCTCATGGACAATTACACCATATTGTTTGAGAGGACACCTTCCGTGGAGAGCATGGTTGAACATATAACTAAAGGTGCGAAGGTTGAAGAGGTGGATATGGTTGATAAAGTGCCAGTAAGGCTCACTTCCAAGGGCCCTGTCAAAATCACTCATAAGGGTCCAATTAAGATTACTGTTGAAGGCCCTATGAAGATTGTTGCTGAATCTAGAGTGGCTCCTATGATCATCACCACTCCGGGTCCTATTCCATATACTTCTGATAAAGAGGTGCCTTGGCATTATGGATCCGATGTTTATATTCATGGTGTTAAGCAGGAATCCTTAGCTGATATACCTGTTGTTGATGAAAATCTGGATGTTGATAATATTGTTGGATCTAGTAAGATCACGAGAAGTGGAAGAATTTTCTCTCCTCCGGCTACCTCCAAGAATACAGTTACTCCAACTACTACCTCCACTGCTAATGCTCGGGGCAAAGGTCCTGTTATTGAACCTGTGCAAGCTGATGCACCAACTGCTGATGATCTTTCTAAGCAGATGGAAGAAGTACTAAAGATCATTCGCAAGAGTGATTATGATGTTGTTGATCAATTCGGGCATACTCCCTCCAAGATTTCTATGTTGTCTTTATTGTTGTGTTCTGAGGCTCATGCTAAAGCCTTGATTAAGTTTTTGAAGACTGCTCACGTACCAAATGAGATTTCTATAGATCAGTTTGAAAATTGTGTTGCACACTTGACCTATGATAATGGGTTAGGTTTCTCCGATGTTGATTTGACTCCTGCCAAGAGGGATCATAATAGGGCTCTACATATCTCTATTGAATGTAGGGGCACTACCCTGTCACATGTGTTAATAGACAATGGTTCCTCGCTGAATGTGTTGCCCAAAGAAGTTCTGAATAAGCTTAGTCCTGAAGATGCTGTGTTGAGGCCCAGTAATATAGTGGTGAAGGCTTTTGATGGTTCAAGAAGAGTGGTGCACGGAGAAATAGATCTCCCAATCAAAGTAGGCTCTCAGGTCTTCAATGCTACCTTTTATGTAATGGATATTTGTCCCTCGTACTCTTGTTTGCTTGGTCACCCCTGGATCCATGGGGCAGGTGTTGTGACTTCTATTTTACATCAGAAGCTGAGATATCCAGTAGAGGGAAAGGTTGTCACTGTTTACGGAGAGGAAGGATATATTATAAGCCATGTGAACACATTTAAATATCTTGAAGTGGAAGGTGAATATGTTGAAACTCCGTGTCAGACGTTTGAAGTAGTTCCTTGGGTTGTTCCTAATTTTGAAGCTCCTCCTGTTGTCAAGAAAGTTCCTGTGGTCACCAGAGTACCTCCTACAATGGCCTCCCTCAAGGATGCTAGAGTTGTGGTGGATGAAGGTGGTTGTACTATTTGGGGTCAGCTTCCTGACATTCCTTACAAGTCTGACAAATTTGGTTTGGGTTTCACTGCAGAGTCCCAGAAGGCTGTTCGTCGTGCTCGTGCTGTTCGTATAACTAATCAAGGGATTATGAAAGATCAGATCAATGTTGTGGGTGACTATGATGAAGACTATAACTTGGATGCTTGGATTTTTCCTACTGTGGGTGATGGGCTCAATAACTGGAAAGCTGAAGATGTTATTCCTATCTCCTTTAGTCAGGAGTAAATACTATTACTGTGTTATTACTTTTAAAGTTTGTAATTTGTGAACAATTAAACTCTTAAGCCTTGTTCCTTACCCGGGGCACAATGGTATGCTTGTGTCGGGATGTCATTTCATTAGCATACTTCATTCAATAAAAATCAGTGGACGTTTCGTTTTCGTAAATATTGTGTTCCTTGTCTCTCTTTTATTTTTATTTTATCAAGCTATGTGTTCTTACACACACCCACATCACTAAAATGCAGATCCTCATCCACTCTGGATCATGTTGATAACAGTTCTACTATTGCCAATTATAATTTCGAGAATCCGATCTATCAAGCTGAAGATGGAAAGGAGGACGATTGTGAAGTACCTGTAGAGCTTGCTAGGTTGTTACAACAAGAAGAGAAATCCATACAGCCACATGAAGAGCCAGTCGAAGTTGTGAACCTGGGAACTGAAGAAAACAGGAAAGAGGTCAAGATAGGGGCTGAATTAGAGGATGGTGTTAAGAGCAGATTAATTCAGATGTTGCATGATTATGTGGAGATCTTTGCTTGGTCCTATGAAGATATTCCAGGGTTGGATACAGACATTGTGGTTCACCATTTACCAGTAAAAGAAGATTGTCGTCCAAAGAAGCAGAAGGTTCGTCGCATGCGTCCTGAAATGTCAGAGAAGATTAAGGCAGAGGTAATGAAACAGTTTGATGCAGGGTTCTTAGCTGTGACTTCTTATCCTCAATGGGTTGCAAATGTGGTACCGGTACCTAAGAAAGATGGTAAGGTACGTATGTGTGTAGACTACATGGATTTGAACAAGGCCAGCCCCAAAGATGACTTTCCACTTCCTCATATTGATGTTCTGGTAGACAACACGGATCAGCATAAGGTATTCTCTTTTATGGATGGTTTCTCTGGTTACAATCAAATCAAGATGGCACCTGAAGATATGGAGAAGACAACATTTGTTACACAGTGGGACACTTTTTGTTATAAAGTGATGCCATTTGGTTTGAAGAATGTCGGGGCAACATATCAACGTGCTATGGTGGCTTTGTTTCATGATATGATTCATCATGAGATAGAGGTATATGTGGATGATATGATAGTCAGGTCCTAGAATGAAGAACACCACCTTGATCATCTGCATAAGTTGTTTGAAAGATTGAAGAAATACAAGTTGAGATTGAACCCAAACAAGTGTACTTTTGGAGTTAGATCTGATAAACTCTTGGGTTTCATTGTCAGTGGAAAATGTATTGAAGTAGACCCTGCTAAAGTAAAAGCTATACAAGAGATGCCAGCTCCCCGTACTAAGAAGGAAGTTAGAGGTTTCTTGGGACGATTGAATTACATTGCAAGATTTATTTCCCAATTAACTGCTACCTGTGAGCCAATTTTCAAGTTGTTAAAGATAGATCAGGTAATGGAATGGAATGACGAGTGCCAGACAGCCTTTGATGAAATTAAGAAATATCTCTTAGAACCTCCAATTTTGATGCCACCAGTTGATGGAAGACCCTTGATCATGTACTTAACAGTGTTAGACAACTCAATGGGGTGTGTATTGGGGCAACATGACGAGTCTGGTCGAAAAGAGCAGGCAATATACTACCTTAGCAAAAGGTTTACCGACTGTGAAACAAGATACTCACTGCTCGAGAAAACTTGTTGCGCTTTGGCATGGGCTGCTCGCCGACTAAGACAGTATATGTTGACTCATACTACCTTATTTATTTCGAAGATGGATCCAATCAAGTACATATTCGAGAAACCTGCTCTCTCTCCGGAAGAATAGCAAGATGGCAAATGATCTTAACAGAATATGACATACAATATACTACTCAGAGGGCCATTAAAGGAAGTGTTGTAGCTGATCATTTGGCTCATCAAGCAGTGGATGATTATCAGTCAATGAGTTTTGAGTTCCCTGATGAAGACATTATGATTATTACCAAAGAACCTGGACAATATGACGGACCTGAACAAGGATCCCGATGGACTATGGTTTTTGATGGAGCTTCTAATGCACTTGGTAATGGTGTTGGTGTTGTGATCAGTTCCCCTAAAGGTTGTCATACCCCAATTACTGCAAGACTTTATTTCTATTGTACAAATAACATGGTTGAGTATAAGGCATGTATCCTGGGCATCAAAGCTGCCATTGATATGAAGATTCAGTTCCTTGACGTGTATGGAGATTCAGCCCTGGTAGTAAGTCAGATCAAAGGAGATTGGGATACCAAGCATGATAACCTCATCCCTTACAGAGAGTATGTGTTGTCTTTGATCCCACATTTCAAAGAGATTACCTTTGGACATATTCCACGAAGAGAGAATCAGTTGGCAGATGCATTAGCTACCATGGCATCTATGTTTGAGATTAGCTGGGATGATGAAGCTCCCAAGATTACTATTGATAGATTTGAGAAGCCTGCATACTGCAATGAGATTGACACTGAAGAAGCAGAAGAGAAGCCTTGGTTCTATGAAGTGAAAAGATATCTTGAAGCTCAGGAATTCCCTGAAGGGGCATCTGTCAAAGATAAGAAGTTTCTGAGGAGGTTTTCTGCCAAGTTCTACTTGAGTAATGGAATTTTGTACAAGCGCAATCATGATTCAACTTTGCTTCGTTGTGTGGATAAGAAGGAAGCAACATAAATTATGGAAGATATGCATGATGGGATCTTTGGCACTCATTCTAGTGGTCATACTATGGCAAAGAAGATATTGAGAGCAGGTTACTATTGGTCTACCATGGAAGCTGACTGCTATCAACATTCCAGAACATGTCACAAGTGTCAAGTATATGCTGACAAAGTACATATACCTCCATCACCATTGAATGTGTTGACTGCTCCTTGGCCTTTTGCCATGTGGGCATTGATATGATTGGTGAGATCTAACCTACTGCTTCTAATGGGCATCGTTTCATCCTGGTTGCTATTGATTACTTTACGAAGTGGGTAGAGGCAGCTTCATTCACATCTGTTACTAAGAATGTGGTGGCTCGGTTCATTAAGAATAATCTCATATGTAGGTATGGCATCCCTGAAAGGATTATTACTGAAAATGGCTCTAATCTGAACAACACTATGATTACTGATCTCTGCACGCAGTTCAATATTAAGCATCACAACTCTTCTCCGTATCGTCCAAAGATGAATGGGGCAGTTGAAGCTGCTAATAAGAACATTAAGAAGATTATACAGAAGATGACTGTCACTTATAAATATTGGCACGAGATGTTACCATTTGCTCTTCATGGTTATTGTACTACAATACGTACTTCAACAGGGGCAACCCCATTCTCCTTAGTATATGGTATGGAAGCAGTTCTGCCCATTGAAGTTCAGATTCCCTCCTTAAGAATTATGAAGGATGCAGGCTTGGATGAAGATGAGTGGATTCAGACTCGACTTGACCAGATAAATTTGACTGATGAGAAGAGGTTAGCAGCTGTTTGTCATGGCCAGATGTACCAAAAACGGATTATCAATGCTTTTAATAAGAAGGTTAAGCCAAAGGTATATCAGGCTGGTGACTTGGTAATCAAGCGTATCATATTACCACAGGGTGATCCTAGGGGCAAGTGGACTCCTACATATGAAGGGCCATTTGTGGTCAAAACAGTATTTTCAGGAGGTGCCATGATGCTTACCACTATGTATGGTGAAGACTCCCCACAGCCTGTAAACGCAAACATAGTTAAAAAATACTACGCATAAAAAGAGACCCGCTAGGTTGACTATCCTAGGCAAAAATAAGGGCATCCCGGTGAACCAAAAGGGTTCGGGAAAAAATTAGGGATATATATAAAAAAAATGTACACCCGGCAAGTCGAAAACCTGAAAAGGCGGCTTGGGCAAAAAAGGGTATCCCGGTGGATTGAAAACCTGAAAGGGCAATCCAGGCAAAAGTTAGGGATTAAAGCGTATGACTATGTCTCGTTTGGATCACCCATGAAACTACAATCAGTTGTGCTACTTACTCAAGATCGAACAGATAAAGATCAATCCAATCGTTTCCGTCTCAACAGCAGAAGATGAGATACTTGAAGTTAATGGCAATAGTAGAATTAAAACTCAATAGGATTATTTCCCACATAGCTGATTTTCTTTGTTTTGTAAACATTTTTACGACGAATTCCTCTTACTAGGATTTCTGTCTCCTTGTACAAACTTACCTATGTATAGGTCACTTTGTGATATAAATAAAACTTCATCTTTGAATCCAGATTTACTTTTACCCTATTTACATAAGCGAAACGTCCATTGGTTGTCTTTGAATGTATGTATGCTTTTGAATATGATTGATGTTTACCAGAAATGCATAAAATGCTTAATATGATTGATGTTTACCAGAAATGCATGAAAATGCAGTAATAGTATTTACTAAAGACGAACGAGGGAAGGAATTCAACGAAGCTTCGCCGGTTCATCCCCACAAGACAGCTACAAATCCCCAGTAGGGAAAATCTATCATCATAGATACTTCGAGTTACATCTCCCTTTGAATTTATGTCCATCTCTTTTATCCTCAGTCGGGATACTCAGGAATTTATTCCTTCAATAAAAGTACGACGAACGAAGTCGGGAGGTTATGAATATTATACTATCGAACGAAGTCGGACGGGAAGTTATGAATACTATATTATCAAACGAGACGAGAACGAGTTTCTCATATTCTTCAGCAACGAATCGGGGTTTATTTCCCTGGCCAGCAGTTGTTATACGAAGATATCCAGACGCTTCAGGCTACATGATTCATACATACATCATTTACGTCATATCATAATATACATATCCATAAATGCATAATACATTTACTTAGGTGCATCATACTATGCATGCATACATATTGCATAAACTAACATTCTCCTCGCAGGATAGTTATATGCAGATAAAACAGTACCAACAATTCACAACAGGTCAGAAATGATCCATACATTACTCAAGATGTCCTCGGAGAGTAGGCAAACGATCTGTACAAAGATCCAGTCCCTAATCCAGGATACTTCCAGAAGATTTCATCTATCTGGTCTTGAATAGCAGGCAAACAGTCTGTACAAAGATCCATTCCCTGGTTCAAGATATTTTTCAGAAGAACTAATCCTGACGTTCTTTTGGCCCTTGAATAGCAGGCAAACGGTCTGTAAAAAGATCCATTCCCTGGTTCAAGATATTTTTCAGAAGAACAAATCCTGACGTTCTTTTGGCCTTGGAGAGTAGGCAAACGGTCTATACAAAGATCCATCCCCTAATCCGAGATATTTCCAGAAGAGATAATCGTTACGAAGATTTATTTCTACTGGTCTACTCAACAATTCAAACTATGTTGCATAAACGATTCAGAGACGACCTATACAAAGACCTAGTACTGATATCCAGTATCAACATAAAGACATCATCACATCCTGATATTTTAGATGGCATCTCTAAGCCCATCTCCAGTTCTTCCAAGTGGCATCTTTAAGCCCACTCAAGCAAATACAACTAATCATCAGTGTTATTTTACGCACCAGTGAGTGCAAATTTTTGGGCTTTTGTGTTCAATCCCCTTCAACCTTCCAGGTCACGACTGGTACATATACCAATCTAACCCCTCAGGTTTCAGAAAATTGAACAGGGGCAGCTGTTGCACCCCAAAATTTGCCCTCCACAAGACAAGTCATTGTGTACTAAGAGGCTCACAAGGTTCAAAAGGTCCACAAGACATCCCATGAGGTTCACAAGGTTCACAAAGTTCACAATTAGTCAGAAAGTTTGACAATTCCCTCAGACAATGCATCCTCCTAAGCACTGCATCCTGTTGCACCCCAAAATTTGCCCTCACAATACAAGACTTTGTGTGCTAATAAGGTTCACAAGGTTCACAAGCTTCACAATGCTTTCAAGACCTTTCATGAGGTTCATGAAGTCTACAAGTCACTTTATGAAGGTTCACAAGGTCCACAAGCTTCCCAATGCTTTCAAGACCTTTCATGAGGTTCATGAAGTCTACAAGTCACTTTATGAAGGTTCACAAGGTTCACAAGCTTCCCAATGCTTTCAAGACCTTTCATGAGGTTCATGAAGTCTACAAGTCACTTTATGAAGGTTCACAAGATTCACAATGCTTTACAAGATCTTTCATGAGGTTCATGAAGTCTACAAGTCACTTTATGAGGTTCACAAGGTTCACAATACCTCCCATGAGTATCACAAGACATTTTATGATGGTTCACAAGGTTCACAAAGTTCACAATTGGTCAGAAGAGTTGACAATTCCCTCAGACAATGCACCTCCTAAGCAGTGCATCCAAAACTAGGGTTTTGACTTTAATCAGGCTAAATGGACTTCCAAGACTTCAAGTGAGCTTCAAAACATCTTATATATGTGTAAGAACCCCCATGACAAGTTTCAAGACTTTTCTCAAAAGTTTGCTCAGTCAGATGATCAGATAAGTCAAAATCAGTCAAAGTAGTTAAAAAGTCAAACTGAGGTCAACTGTGGTCAAACCAAAGTCAAAATTCATGATTTTTTGCCAACATCAAGTATATGAAGTAAAATTCATCATTTGATCAAGTGTTGATCATGATTCATCAAGGAGATTCCAGATCATCAAAAATCAGGAGTTTCTAAATTAGGGTTTCCTTAGTAAAAGTCAACTGAACTTTGACCAGCCATAACTTTCACATACTTCATCACCAAGTCTCCATCCAAAGCTCATTTTGAAGGAAATTGAATTCTCTACAACTTTGTGTCTCACAAGCCAAGCCCAAAAATGCTTCATTTGGAAGGTATGAGCTAAGACATTATAGGTCCTTTTGAAAGTCAACAAAAAGTCAACAACTTCAAAAGGACATAACTTGAGATTGGTAAATGATATAGACATGAAACCAGTGGGGTTGTTTATAGGACTCTTCAAGCTTTCCAAAATGTCCAAGAACACCCTCATAGAATTAAAATTGAAGGATATGTGCCCTTGCAAAGTTGGGAAATTTTGGGTTGGTTCATGAAGAAAAAGGAGGTCTAAAACCAATTTTTTCCAAATGGGCTTGCCAAATAATGACCCAAACCACTTCAAAACATCTTGCACGAAATTAAATTAATTTATTCATAATTTTATTTATTTTGTTTTTATTTATTATGATTTTTATATTAAAAAATCATTTTAAATTCAAATAAAATATAAAATAATGAAAATTAATTTTAATTTTGCTTCTAGAAAGTTTTAAATCACATTTAAACTTGATTGATACAAGAGTAATGAGGATCATACCAAAATAGCAAGAGTTTATGCAAGATATTTGATTTTTAAAAGGCCATCTTTTTGAATCTTTTTAGATCAAACTTTCCACACAAGTGATCAATCTTTTTGACCTAATACATCATCCTATAAGTACTTAACACAAACCTAATGCAAGCCACGAATTTACACAGCCTCAAGAGTAAGTTTCACTTTTCAAAATTCAAGCAAAAACTCAAATTCGGTTTTGACATTCCAAGGCATTTGAAGGTAAACTAAGGACACAGCTATGATCCTTGGACATCATAGAATCGAAACCAATACTCATATGCATCAAAACCATGCCATAATGCATAAACCGAACCTTGCTTGTTCTTGAATATTTTTTTTCCGATTATACTAATCCAGTGCATTCTAATGAGTTTTGCTTGTTCAATCATGTTTGTGAGGTTGTATGAAGTGTTTCTGGACAAGTGAATCAAAGTTTCATGGCTTGAATCGCAATCGGACATTGTTAGGGTTAGAGCTTC
The DNA here is from genome assembly GCA_963966055.1 of Lathyrus aphaca. Lineage (NCBI taxonomy): Eukaryota > Viridiplantae > Streptophyta > Magnoliopsida > Fabales > Fabaceae > Lathyrus > Lathyrus aphaca. The sequence continues at coordinate 516,922,351 of OZ014522.1, forward strand.
AAAATTGGGGATTCATGGAATACCTAATATAAATGGATAATGAACTCATATTTGGACTGTAATTGTTGTATAGATCATGTTTGCAGGTTCAATTTGATGAAATTTTACTCGTATGATGATGTACATGATTCGCAGGTTTAAAGTGCATGAAAATTCGTAGGAATTTCCCTAGGAAAATTCGCAGGAAATCCTACGAATTTGAGGTTGAAGATGAAGATGTTCTGGCGCGTTTTCCAGAATTTGAATATTACATATAATATTTTATGAATTAGTTATGGTTTTATTTCACAACAGGTTGCTTGGCCCAGTGGAAAGATCAGCATGCGTATTATGAGAAGGCAGGGGTTCGAATCCTGGTTTCCATCCTTTTTTGCCTATTTTTTCAGCCATTTAGCCAACATAATATATTATCAATTGTTGTTGGTTAGTTGACAGATGCGCTCACCCAGCAGGATTGGTCATGTGTATATGTGTTTGTTTGAGAGGTCCTGGGTTCGATCCTTCCCCAGGCCTTTTGCTTTTTTTCATTATTTTTCTGATTTTCCAGGTTTAAAGAACAAAACCAAGGTGTATTCATTCTTCTTGCACCACTAGTGCGCAGCTCAGTTGGCAAACCTCTTCATTATCCAGGTTAGGGACCTGGGTTCAAATCCCAGGTCCTGTTTTTTTTTTTTATTTCTTATTTTCTTTTCTTTTGTTATATTTTCTATTATTTTCTATATTATATTAAAATGATTTCTAAATTATAAAATGTATATATTATATTTTCTAAATTCTAAAAAATATATTTTCTAAATTCCAAAATTAATTTTTATTATTATGTATTTAAATTATAAAATGTATATATGTATTATTTAGTTAATTAAATTAATTTTGTAAATAAAACAAACCCTAATTTATTTTTCTCTAAACAATTAAAAAACCTAATTTTAATTTCTAATTTTTTGTAAATATAACTATTATGTATTTTAATATAATTAGTAAATATAATTATAATTTATTTTTTTTAATATGTAAATATTTCTATAATTTGTTTATAGTCTAAATTATATATAAATAATTCTTAAATATATATGTTTAAAAATAATTAAATTTATACTAATTTAATATTGTAATTATAATTTTTTATATGTTTATAATTAATTTAACTTTTTATAAGTTGCATATAATTTTAAATTTTATAATTAAATTGTTCATATTTCCTTATTAATTTCTAATTCTTATTTATTATCATATTTTGCTTATTATTATTATTACTAATCATGTTTATTACTAATCCATTTATTTTTTAAATTATGCTTATTATTATTATTTCACTAACATTGTTTATTTTTAATTATTATTACTAACCCCTATTATAATTATTATTGCTTATTTATTTATTATTTATATTTTGCTTATTATTTATTTTTGCTATTTATTTATATTGCTTTATTATTTTATTGTAATTGCTCCTGGATGTAACTTTTTTGTAATATTTAAATTATTTAATTTTCATGCTATGGTTAGTAAAATAGGGAGTGTAAACATGTATTATATTTAAAAATTGAATTTAGGTCATTTAAATTATAAGATAAATACAAAATTAAACACTCACACACGTAAGTCGATCTTTGATCGCCATCTCACTTTCTAGGGTTGCCTCTCAATGTTGCCTATTCAAAAAGGTCAAGTAGGGTGTATAAAGCAAAGTCCCTTAAAAAGTCATCTAGTCCCTTCATAATCAAAGATCAAGTCCCTTAATGGTTGCCTTTCAATATGATCTTGTCCCTTACGAATAATGATGGCAGTCCCTCCAAAATGCTTAATACACCCTACAGTTGCCTTCATTAAACAGATGTCCCTCATATGTCCCTCACATCCAAGGTAATGACTACCTATTCCTTAATAATAGGGATAGTCTTACCATTTAAAGGATAAAGAACAGAAAGACTTAAACTTTAGGGTAGGTTCCTCACAGTTACTTGCTCACTATTCAAACTTTTCAAACACTTCACAAATTTCAAACAATTTTCAAACACAAGTTTTTTACGCATCCGTACATGGATCATTATCAAACTCTTATGAAAATTTCTATTCACACACTACACTTTTCAAAAACAATTTAAAGTGAGCTAAGTAACTAAGAGCCCATGGATAACCATGGATGTAAAGGGTGCTAACACCTTCGCTTTGCATAACCTACCCCCCGGACCCAAAAATCTTTTAAAAAGGTCTTTCCTGTTCTTTTATGCCTTTCCTTTGGATAAAATAAAAGTCGGTGGCGACTCTTGCTATCCGCAACATAACTAAAGTCAGTTCTCCCACCGTGTTACAGAACTGGCGACTCTGCTGGGGATTTAATATTAAAGAGGGGTACCCTTAGGAATTAGATCACTTTAAATTGTTTGCCTTGTTTGCTTTATGTTATCTTGTTGGGGTGCTCTTATGTGTGAAAGGTCCTAACCCGGATCTAGTGTACCTCAGGTAAATGGCAATAGACCAAGGAAACTGTACGACGTATATCGATATGGTTGATCTAGTGGCCATAGTTAGTGTGACTTCTTGGTTGGTGCTTATATTCCTTAAGTCAAGTTGAGGATAATATGAGGCTGCCATATGTTGTCAATGCACTAACTAACTTTTAGAACCCTAGTTATCCCATCTTGGCCTTTAGAAAGTAGTGAGGTAACTGGCTTTGGTGCAGACTGAAGTTGGTTGACACTCGATACTACACTCATTGAGATTCTAAACTTGGAGGGTTTTGGTTGGCAAGTAAGTTGCCTTCTGAACAACCACCCTTGTGAAGGATCAATGATATTGAGATCCCTTAGAACCTGGTTACTTTTGTAGGACAGGATGAACCATCTAACTTCAGGGGAGGGTACTTACCATTGAACCTCATGCAAGCCTTTAAACCTAGGGCTATGGTGTGACTTGTTTGTGTGTGCCACATGTTTGTGATTGAACATAACATCATGACATCATCATGCATCATAAGCATAGCATTTTCACTAACCATTTCAAGGACCAAAGGATTTATATTTGTTCTTTGTTGCAGGTCATGGCTTCTGCTCGTAGAAACACCATCAGGATCAACTTTGTGGGCATACCTGCTAAGCTTAAAGAGTTGGTTTCTCAAGTGTCTGATCATTCCCAGTTCATCAAGAGACATGGTCACTTATTGGATCTAGTCACTTCAGGGTTCAATGAAGACATGATGAGTGTTCTGTTTCAGTTCTTTGACCCTAAGCACCATTGCTTTACATTCCCCGACTATCAGCTAGTTCCAACAATGGAAGAGTTCTCTAAACTTCTGGGTATACCTGTTCTTGATCAAAGACCCTTCACCGGCTTGGAGAAGGAGCTTAAACCAGAGGTTATTGCTGCAGCTCTACATCTGAAGAAGTCTGACATTGTTCTAGAAACGAGAAGTGGAGTCAAGGGTGTTCTAGCTAAAGTGTTGATGGAGAAGGCTCAAATGTTCTTGAAGGCCATGAGCTATGATGCTTTTGAGGAGATCTTAGCCTTGCTGATATATGGCTTAGTATTGTTCCCCAATCCAGATCAGTTCATAGACGTTCATGCCATCAACATATTCCTGAGTCACAATCCAGTGCCTACATTGCTTGGAGACATCCTACATTCTCTTCACACCCGTACTACAAGGGCAAGAGGAACTTTGATGTGCTGCATACCTTTGCTTTCTAGGTGGTTTATTTCTCACCTTCCTCGCTCAGTAATGAAGAATGAGCAAGGGTTCAGATGGTCCAAAAGGATCATGTCACTTTCTCACTCAGATATCCATTGGTGCTCCAGATCTATGGAGAATGTCACCATCATTGACCGTTGTGGGGAGTTTCCTAATGTGCCACTTCTAGGCATAAGAGAAGGCATCACCTACAACCCCTCTCTAGCTTTACGACAGTTTGGTTACGCTCGGAGTGATGGTCCACATGACATGTTGATTCAGGGCATTGTGTTTGATTACGACAAGGATCTTCAAGGGTACCGTCAGAGATTCATACGAGCATGGGGAAAAGTAAACATGGTTGACAGCAAGACACTGGAGCCTAAGTACACTATTCCTATGGAAGCTTATCTCAGATGGGTACGATCTCGTGCTCAGACTCTCATGATGCCATATCCTGCCGTCCTACCAGTTACCATGGAACCTGTTGCTGAAGGAGACACAGCTTATACCATCCTTCACCCAGACATGCCTACTAATATGGAAGACTTGCAGAGATCATGGATCCAACTGAAGGAGCAAAGGGATACTTTCGAGGCTCATTACAAAGCAAGCCAAGAAAGAGTCCTAGAACTAACAAAGCAACTTCACGAGGAAAGGAACCTCAACTCATACCTCAACACAAAGAGGAAACGTCCATGGGAGACTTAAAACCCCATCTTTTGTACTTATTTCATTTCATTTTTTGTAAGCCTAAAAGGCAAAACAAATTGAAATTCTGTAATGAGATGTCCTAAGAGATGTCCCAACACTTAATAGGACATTTGACAAATTTAACCAAAACTTAAACAGCAAGAAAAGTAAACAACACAGAAGTTTGTTAACCCAGTTCAGTGTATAACCACACCTACATCTGGAGGCTACCAAGCCAGGAGGAAATCCACTATTAGTAATATTAATTCTAGACTTAAACCACCCTGTTTAATCTATCACTTAATACTTACCCAATGCAATTTCTACCTAAGACTCACTTAGATAAGAGTACCCTACTCACTCCCCCTCAATCACCCAGTGATTTTGTTTACAAGTTTAATGAAATTGAAGTCATACTTCAAACACAAACAGCTTGATTTTACTTCACAGTTTCAATCAAGTCACAAATGCACTTTTGCTTAAAAGCTCATAAAGTGGTACAATTAAAAACAACCTGCTATTTAAAACACTAGACACCCTATTTGATCTTCTCAAAATTCGTACTCAATTCTATGAGTTTCTGTTGTTTAAATAGGTCTCTGAATTTTGGGCTTTCTGTAGAATGATCCAGCCCTAATGTGCAGCAGCTGTCACCTTGAATTTAGGGTTTGTTACCTCCTATATTCTAGGTGCATTAGGTCTTCTGTTTTAATCTGAATCTTCAATTTAAAACTCCCTACAGATGCGCCTTGTTCTGTTTTATATCCATCATTAATTAATTCCAGATAATTCTCCTTAAATATCTCTGATCTGTTAATCAATAATTAATTCTGGTAGCAGGTCTGAGATGTCTCAACATCTGTTGGGACATCCTGACAAAACTGAACTTAGTCATTTACACAATGTCCCAACATCTGATGAGACATCCTGAAATAAGTTCACATACTCTGTTTGCTAATGTCCCAACATCTGATAGGACATTCTGAACTGAATCTAACATTTCTTGTTTGGTCAAAAATTCTGCCAATTCTTAAACATCTACAAACTCCCCCTTTGGCTAATTTTTGGCTAACATCTTTTCTGGTTTTCAGAGTGCAGCAGAAGTTCCTTTTATCAGAGTATATCATTACTTTTCTGTTGATTCTTATTTGAGATTACTCCCCCTCAAACATATATGTGTCCAGTCTTTATCCAGTCTTGTTTCAACAGAAAAACTTATTCAGTTCAGAAGCAAACAAACAGAATTTTTCATTCATTTAAACAGCAATTACATTTGATGTTGTTCTCCCCCTTGGTAGACACAAAATTAGGGGCCAAAGACACTATTACTGTCATTACATTGTTGTCATTACATTGGCCTCACATACATTGATCACTCAGATTCATCACTCTCAGTTGCTTCCTCCACTTCAGTGTCTTCATCTTTATCAGCTTCACTATCTTCACCAGCTTCACTGTCTTCATCAGATGCAACATTCTGATCTTCTTCACTTTCCAATCTTTTAATTATTTCTTCAAGCTTCTGCTTTCTAGCTTCAAGCTCTTTGCAGGTGCTTTTGAGTTCAGCAATTAAGGCCTTCTTGGAGATTGGATTCTTAACAGTTGAGGTACCAGCAGATGTCCCAGCAGGTGCTTCAACATCTGCAGCATGGTGACTGAGAAATAATTTGTAGTGAAAAGCCAGGGGGCTTTCTCTTTTGCAAGCAGTATCCTTGTCAGTTAAAATCCCAGGATATTGATTGAGCACAATACCACACAGCAATGATGGAAAAGCTATTGGAAGCTTTGTGGCAGAGGAGCTGGCATGCTTCATAGTTTGATCAAAGATAAAAGCTCCATAGTCCATCTTGGTCTGAGTCCCCACAGCATAAATGAATCTGGCCAGACCAGTGGAGATTGATGAAGTGTGGTTGGTAGGCACCCAGTTAGCAGTTCCAATTCTGTTCAGCATGGCATACTTTCTGGTAAGCATGCTTACAGATAGCTTTCCCTTCACAGGCCATGCCTTGACCTGGTCAGCAGTTATCACCTTACAGACTTGATTATCTGTCTTGCCTAGCTCATTTGGTCCATCTGTTTCCCTTCCTAGATACTGATTTATGATTTGGGAAGAAAACTCCACACATCTACCTCTAACATAAACTTTTCTAAACTCAGAGGACTTACCATTTGAGCAATCCTCCTGAAGATTCACAATGAACTCTTTGACAAGAAGTTCATAGCAGGGAGAGAGGTCTGAGACTGTTCTGAATAGTCCTGCAGCAGAGATGAGATCAATCAGTTCTGTGCACTCAAGTGCATTGCTGCTCAGTTCTCTTTCCAGGGCAACCCTTCTTTGGTACACATACTTCCACCTGTTCACACTAGATACATGGTGGAATGATATGTTGTCCAAGGGAGCTTCTGGTACAGCAGATGAAGCTCTGGATGTTGCTGGTCTCTTCTTGGGAGGAGATGTTGGGACATCTGATTCAACATCTGAATCTGATGGTGTGACAGCCTTCCTTTTCTGAGTTTGAACTTTACTCCATTGTTTTGATGGCCCAAAAGAGGCTTTAGCTTTCCCTTTCTTTGGAGAGGCTTTCTTCTTTTCAGGAATTGCTGCTTCAGCTTGCATCTTACCCTTCCTGGACCTGAGTCTTTTGGCTATGCTGGGTTTGACAGATGCTATGATTTCTGCATCAGAGTCCTGCTCCAGGTTGACCACTGGAGGAGATTGAGCAGTCTCTTCTTCAGCTTGTTGATCAGCAGGGATTAGATCTTCATCTGAGACTTTGGTCTGATCCTCAGAGACTTTGTCATCATCTTCATTTAAGGCCTTATTCTGATCCTCAGAGTTTCCTTTATCACTTTCACTTGAGGCCTTTTCTTGGTCCTCAGTTTGTTCAGCATCAGATGAATTTTCTTTCTCATCTGCAGATGTTCCAACATTTATTGGAACATCTTGTTCTGCAGGAGTGTCCTCTGCAGTTTGAGATGGTTCTTCTTGGGGTGCAGGCATGGTTTGCAATGGAACAGAGATCCCACTCACCTTTCTTTGTTCAAACAGAATTTGGGTGACAATCTCCTTGATTGAATCATCCACATAGTTTGAAGATTTTGGTGGCATGTTAGCAGGAGAAGGGATGCCTCCTTTGGCTTTGCTACAAACTTGATCTTTAGCTCTCTTTGGTGTTCTTGCCTTTTTAGTGTGAGAAGCGCTTCCCCTGAGCTCGTCCAATGGTGTTGATTTCATTGGTACCACAGAAATTGGAGTGGCATGAACCACGTCTTCCTGGTTGAGAACTTCTTCAGATGATTTAGGGTTTTGAGACATTGTTGAAGAAGATGAATGTGCAGCTTTAGGGTTTATGATTTCTGAAGAATTGCTAGTTAATGTGATTCGCTTGTGATGGTGTGATGAGACTCTTGATAGCTGATTATAAGGAGTTACTAAATAAGTAGCCGTTACAGTCCAAATGATTAGGATTGGAATTCCCAAAGATCTTGTCCAGACCAGTTTTGCCATCTGGAATTTAAGCCATGCAATGTCATATGACATGTTGGCACATCTCATTAACTGCTAGATATCACATAAACAGATTCCAAGTTTGCCCCTTAAGTTCTCAAATTGTGTAGCATTCAATGCCTTGGTAAAGATATCAGCTAACTGCAGATATGTAGCTACATGCTCCAATGAAATCACCTTTTCTTCTACAAGATCTCTGATGAAGTGATGTCTGATATCAATATGCTTAGTTATGCTGTGTTGGATAGGATTCTTAGATATGTTGATTGCACTTAAGTTGTCACAGTACAATGTCATGACATCCTGTGGGACATTGTACTCAGTGAGCATCTGCTTCATCCAAACCAACTGAGAGCAACTGCTACCTGCTGCTATGTACTCAGCTTCAGCTGTAGATAAGGATACACAATTCTGTTTCTTACTGAACCAAGAAATCAGATTGTTTCCTAGAAAGAAGCATCCTCCTGAAGTGCTTTTTCTGTCATCAGCACTTCCTGCCCAATCAGCATCACAGAAGCCAGTGAGAATAGGTTTGCAACCATGAAAATACATTATGCCATAGTCACAAGTACCATTGACATATTTAAGGATTCTCTTGACTTGATTTAGATGACTGACTTTTGGATCAGCTTGATATCTTGCACACACTCCTTGTTCATTTGACTTGTTCTTATACACCCATTTTGTACCAATCACATTTATGTCATCAGGTCTAGGAACAAGAATCCACACTTCATTCCTTGTGAATTGACCTAATTCCTCTTGCATAGCACAAATCCAGTATTCATCAGTGAGAGCTTCCTTGACATTTTTAGGTTCTATTTTGGAAACAAAACAAGAACCTGAAATCACTTCTCTTGATCTAGTGCTTACACCTCTGTTGGGATCACCAATTATTGAATCTTTGAGATGATCCTTCTGTATTCTGATGGAGGGAGGTTTACTGGATTCTTCTTTCCTTGTATCAGATTGAGTGCAGTTATAATGATCATTCTTTTCTTCAGCTTCAGTCTTGATATCAACAGATGTTCCAACATCCTCTGGGACATCTGTAGGACCATCATCAATTATCAGTTTAGGAATACCTCTTACAGCATCCATAGATATAATCTTCTTTATGCTTCTGAAATGAAGATGACCTAGCCTTTGGTCCCATAGTTTTACTTCTTCTTCTTTAGCTAGAGAACAGATTGAAGTGGAACTGAAGTCTAGTGGCTCCCACATGTAGCAGTTGTCTTTAGACCTTGCTCCTTTCATGACAACTTCTTGCTCTTGGTTAGTCACTATGCATTCAGTTTTTGTAAAGTTTACACTGTACCCTTGATCACATAGTTGACTTATACTGATCAGGTTAGCAGTTAAACCTTTAACTAGCAATACATCATCTAGTCTTGGAACATCTTGACAGTCCAAGGTTCCAACTCCTTTGATTTCTCCTTTAGCTCCATCTCCAAAGGTTACATACCTGGATGAATGTGATTTTAAGTTCATTAGAAGGTTCTTCAATCCAGTCATGTGCCTTGAACATCCACTGTCAAAGTACCAGTATTCTTTAGCTGATACTCTTAGTGATGTATGTGCTATATATGCAGTACTTTTCTTTGACCAGATGAGTTGAGATTTCTTTTGATTCATCTGCCCTGTGTGTTGATCAGCTGATCTCCAAGCTTGATTGTTGATCTTGGACTTGGGTATGTGGCTTTGATCAGTCTGAGTGCTAGCTTTTGGTCTCCATTCCTTCTTGATGACCTCTGTCTTTTGCTTAGTAGATTGCTGATTTCTTTGATGTTTTTGCAGCACTTTCTTGGTACCTTCTGCTTTTTGCTTGGAAGGTTGCTGATACATCTGATTTGGGTATCCATGTAGCTTATAACAGTGAGGTTTGATATGCCCAAATCTTCCACAGTGATGGCATCTCCATCTTTGATACTTCTTCTTCATTTTGTTCTTTCTAGAATGTTGAGACATCTGTTGGAACATTATGTTTGTCTTTGTGTTCTGATGTTGAAGCATCTGTTGAGACATCTTGTTTGACTGTCTAATTTTTGAAGTAGCTTTGCTAGAGCTGGCTTCATCTTTGTTATATCCCAGTCCACTTTTGTCCCCTGAATGTTTATTGTTGCAGAGAATAGCATCCAGTGTATTTGAACTGCTGTTCATCATTCTAACAGATTTGGACATATGTTCCAGCTTAGAATTGAGAAGAGTTACTTCACTTTTCAAGGTCTCAATGATTACTTGATCACTTGCTTTTTCTTCTTCTAGTACTTCATTCTGCTTCTTTAGCTTTATGACCTCACTGCATATTTCAGTACTTCTCTTGTACAGGTCCTTGAAAGCTTGCTCAAGATCTGCATAAGTAAGCTCTTCACAGCTGGAATCACTATCATATTCACACAGTCCAGCTAAAGCAGTAATGTGCTTAGCTGATTCTTCTTCTGACTCTCCTGAGTCTTCATCAGACCAGGTCACAGAGAGTCCTTTCTTTTGCCTCTTTAAGTAGGTAGGACATTCAAACTTGATGTGTCCATATCCTTCACATTCATGACATTTGACTCCTTTATCTTGACTGGTCTTTTCAGCATACTTTAATCTTTTGTTAGCATCATAAGGTCTTCTGTTCTCAGAGTTTGTGTTTCTTCCACTAGGTTTGGATTTGCCTTCCATTCCTCTGAGAATTTGTTTGAACTGTTTTCCAAGCAAGGCAAGGTTTTCTGATAAGCTTTTATCATTTGCTGATTCATCATCCTCTTCTTCATCTGTATTTGACACTAAGGCTATGCTTTTGTTCTTTTTAGCATTTGTGTCATTCATTCCCATCTCAAAAGTTTGAAGGGAACCAATGAGTTCTTCAACTTTCATGGAGCATATGTCTTGAGCTTCTTCTATTGCAGTGACTTTCATGTCAAATCTTTTTGGCAAAGATCTGAGAATCTTTCTTACCATCTTTTCATCAGTCATCTTTTCTCCCAAAGCTCCAGAGGTATTGGCTATATCCAAGATGTTCATGTAGAACTCATGAATTGATTCATCTTCCTTCATTCTCAAGTTTTCAAACTTGGTGATGAGAAGTTGAAGTCTTGACATTTTTACTTTTGATGTTCCTTCATGAGTTGTTTTGAGAGTGTCCCAAACATCTTTGGCCAGCTCACAATGATGCACAAGTCTGAAAATATTCCTATCAATGCCATTGAATAAAGCATTTAAGGCTTTTGAATTGCCTAGTTCTGAATCTTCTTCCTCTTTACTCCATTCTTCTTCAGGTTTCAGAACTTTTGATCCATCTTTGGTGTCTTGGACAGGATGTTTCCATCCAACATTTACTGCTCTCCATGCCCTGTTGTCAAGTGATTTTAAGAATGCAATCATTTTTGGCTTCCAGTAGTCATAATTAGATCCATCCAGTATAGGTGGTCTATTTACTGACCCTATATCTCTGTCCATGTTACAGAATTTGTTTTCCCTAGATCTCACCCAGTATAAACAGGCAGGGTGCCTGCTCTGATGCCAATTGAAATTCTGTAATGAGATGTCCTAAGAGATGTCCCAACACTTAATAGGACATTTGACAAATTTAACCAAAACTTAAACAGCAAGAAAAGTAAACAACACAGAAGTTTGTTAACCCAGTTCAGTGTATAACCACACCTACATCTGGAGGCTACCAAGCCAGGAGGAAATCCACTATTAGTAATATTAATTCTAGACTTAAACCACCCTGTTTAATCTATCACTTAATACTTACCCAATGCAATTTCTACCTAAGACTCACTTAGATAAGAGTACCCTACTCACTCCCCCTCAATCACCCAATGATTTTGTTTACAAGTTTAATGAAATTGAAGTCATACTTCAAACACAAACAGCTTGATTTTACTTCACAGTTTCAATCAAGTCACAAATGCACTTTTGCTTAAAAGCTCATAAAGTGGTACAATTAAAAACAACCTGCTATTTAAAACACTAGACACCCTATTTGATCTTCTCAAAATTCGTACTCAATTCTATGAGTTTCTGTTGTTTAAATAGGTCTCTGAATTTTGGGCTTTCTGTAGAATGATCCAGCCCTAATGTGCAGCAGCTGTCACCTTGAATTTAGGGTTTGTTACCTCCTATATTCTAGGTGCATTAGGTCTTCTGTTTTAATCTGAATCTTCAATTTAAAACTCCCTACAGATGCGCCTTGTTCTGTTTTATATCCATCATTAATTAATTCCAGATAATTCTCCTTAAATATCTCTGATCTGTTAATCAATAATTAATTCTGGTAGCAGGTCTGAGATGTCTCAACATCTGTTGGGACATCCTGACAAAACTGAACTTAGTCATTTACACAATGTCCCAACATCTGATGAGACATCCTGAAATAAGTTCACATACTCTGTTTGCTAATGTCCCAACATCTGATAGGACATTCTGAACTGAATCTAACATTTCTTGTTTGGTCAAAAATTCTGCCAATTCTTAAACATCTACAAACTCCCCCTTTGGCTAATTTTTGGCTAACATCTTTTCTGGTTTTCAGAGTGCAGCAGAAGTTCCTTTTATCAGAGTATATCATTACTTTTCTGTTGATTCTTATTTGAGATTACTCCCCCTCAAACATATATGTGTCCAGTCTTTATCCAGTCTTGTTTCAACAGAAAAACTTATTCAGTTCAGAAGCAAACAAACAGAATTTTTCATTCATTTAAACAGCAATTACATTTGATGTTGTTCTCCCCCTTGGTAGACACAAAATTAGGGGCCAAAGACACTATTACTGTCATTACATTGCTGTCATTACATTGGCCTCACATACATTGATCACTCAGATTCATCACTCTCAGTTGCTTCCTCCACTTCAGTGTCTTCATCTTTATCAGCTTCACTATCTTCACCAGCTTCACTGTCTTCATCAGATGCAACATTCTGATCTTCTTCACTTTCCAATCTTTTAATTATTTCTTCAAGCTTCTGCTTTCTAGCTTCAAGCTCTTTGCAGGTGCTTTTGAGTTCAGCAATTAAGGCCTTCTTGGAGATTGGATTCTTAACAGTTGAGGTACCAGCAGATGTCCCAGCAGGTGCTTCAACATCTGCAGCATGGTGACTGAGAAATAATTTGTAGTGAAAAGCCAGGGGGCTTTCTCTTTTGCAGGCAGTATCCTTGTCAGTTAAAATCCCAGGATATTGATTGAGCACAATACCACACAGCAATGATGGAAAAGCTATTGGAAGCTTTGTGGCAGAGGAGCTGGCATGCTTCATAGTTTGATCAAAGATAAAAGCTCCATAGTCCATCTTGGTCTGAGTCCCCACAGCATAAATGAATCTGGCCAGACCAGTGGAGATTGATGAAGTGTGGTTGGTAGGCACCCAGTTAGCAGTTCCAATTCTGTTCAGCATGGCATACTTTCTGGTAAGCATGCTTACAGATAGCTTTCCCTTCACAGGCCATGCCTTGACCTGGTCAGCAGTTATCACCTTACAGACTTGATTATCTGTCTTGCCTAGCTCATTTGGTCCATCTGTTTCCCTTCCTAGATACTGATTTATGATTTGGGAAGAAAACTCCACACATCTACCTCTAACATAAACTTTTCTAAACTCAGAGGACTTACCATTTGAGCAATCCTCCTGAAGATTCACAATGAACTCTTTGACAAGAAGTTCATAGCAGGGAGAGAGGTCTGAGACTGTTCTGAATAGTCCTGCAGCAGAGATGAGATCAATCAGTTCTGTGCACTCAAGTGCATTGCTGCTCAGTTCTCTTTCCAGGGCAACCCTTCTTTGGTACACATACTTCCACCTGTTCACACTAGATACATGGTGGAATGATATGTTGTCCAAGGGAGCTTCTGGTACAGCAGATGAAGCTCTGGATGTTGCTGGTCTCTTCTTGGGAGGAGATGTTGGGACATCTGATTCAACATCTGAATCTGATGGTGTGACAGCCTTCCTTTTCTGAGTTTGAACTTTACTCCATTGTTTTGATGGCCCAAAAGAGGCTTTAGCTTTCCCTTTCTTTGGAGAGGCTTTCTTCTTTTCAGGAATTGCTGCTTCAGCTTGCATCTTACCCTTCCTGGACCTGAGTCTTTTGGCTATGCTGGGTTTGACAGATGCTATGATTTCTGCATCAGAGTCCTGCTCCAGGTTGACCACTGGAGGAGATTGAGCAGTCTCTTCTTCAGCTTGTTGATCAGCAGGGATTAGATCTTCATCTGAGACTTTGGTCTGATCCTCAGAGACTTTGTCATCATCTTCATTTAAGGCCTTATTCTGATCCTCAGAGTTTCCTTTATCACTTTCACTTGAGGCCTTTTCTTGGTCCTCAGTTTGTTCAGCATCAGATGAATTTTCTTTCTCATCTGCAGATGTTCCAACATTTATTGGAACATCTTGTTCTGTAGGAGTGTCCTCTGCAGTTTGAGATGGTTCTTCTTGGGGTGCAGGCATGGTTTGCAATGGAACAGAGATCCCACTCACCTTTCTTTGTTCAAACAGAATTTGGGTGACAATCTCCTTGATTGAATCATCCACATAGTTTGAAGATTTTGGTGGCATGTTAGCAGGAGAAGGGATGCCTCCTTTGGCTTTGCTACAAACTTGATCTTTAGCTCTCTTTGGTGTTCTTTCCTTTTTAGTGTGAGAAGCGCTTCCCCTGAGCTCGTCCAATGGTGTTGATTTCATTGGTACCACAGAAATTGGAGTGGCATGAACCACGTCTTCCTGGTTGAGAACTTCTTCAGATGATTTAGGGTTTTGAGACATTGTTGAAGAAGATGAATGTGCAGCTTTAGGGTTTATGATTTCTGAAGAATTGCTAGTTAATGTGATTCGCTTGTGATGGTGTGATGAGACTCTTGATAGCTGATTATAAGGAGTTACTAAATAAGTAGCCGTTACAGTCCAAATGATTAGGATTGGAATTCCCAAAGATCTTGTCCAGACCAGTTTTGCCATCTGGAATTTAAGCCATGCAATGTCATATGACATGTTGGCACATCTCATTAACTGCTAGATATCACATAAACAAATTCCAAGTTTGCCCCTTAAGTTCTCAAATTGTGTAGCATTCAATGCCTTGGTAAAGATATCAGCTAACTGCAGATATGTAGCTACATGCTCCAATGAAATCACCTTTTCTTCTACAAGATCTCTGATGAAGTGATGTCTGATATCAATATGCTTAGTTATGCTGTGTTGGATAGGATTCTTAGATATGTTGATTGCACTTAAGTTGTCACAGTACAATGTCATGACATCCTGTGGGACATTGTACTCAGTGAGCATCTGCTTCATCCAAACCAACTGAGAGCAACTGCTACCTGCTGCTATGTACTCAGCTTCAGCTGTAGATAAGGATACACAATTCTGTTTCTTACTGAACCAAGAAATCAGATTGTTTCCTAGAAAGAAGCATCCTCCTGAAGTGCTTTTTCTGTCATCAGCACTTCCTGCCCAATCAGCATCACAGAAGCCAGTGAGAATAGGTTTGCAACCATGAAAATACATTATGCCATAGTCACAAGTACCATTGACATATTTAAGGATTCTCTTGACTTGATTTAGATGACTGACTTTTGGATCAGCTTGATATCTTGCACACACTCCTTGTTCATTTGACTTGTTCTTATACACCCATTTTGTACCAATCACATTTATGTCATCAGGTCTAGGAACAAGAATCCACACTTCATTCCTTGTGAATTGACCTAATTCCTCTTGCATAGCACAAATCCAGTATTCATCAGTGAGAGCTTCCTTGACATTTTTAGGTTCTATTTTGGAAACAAAACAAGAACCTGAAATCACTTCTCTTGATCTAGTGCTTACACCTCTGTTGGGATCACCAATTATTGAATCTTTGAGATGATCCTTCTGTATTCTGATGGAGGGAGGTTTACTGGATTCTTCTTTCCTTGTATCAGATTGAGTGCAGTTATAATGATCATTCTTTTCTTCAGCTTCAGTCTTGATATCAACAGATGTTCCAACATCCTCTGGGACATCTGTAGGACCATCATCAATTATCAGTTTAGGAATACCTCTTACAGCATCCATAGATATAATCTTCTTTATGCTTCTGAAATGAAGATGACCTAGCCTTTGGTCCCATAGTTTTACTTCTTCTTCTTTAGCTAGAGAACAGATTGAAGTGGAACTGAAGTCTAGTGGCTCCCACATGTAGCAGTTGTCTTTAGACCTTGCTCCTTTCATGACAACTTCTTGCTCTTGGTTAGTCACTATGCATTCAGTTTTTGTAAAGTTTACACTGTACCCTTGATCACATAGTTGACTTATACTGATCAGGTTAGCAGTTAAACCTTTAACTAGCAATACATCATCTAGTCTTGGAACATCTTGACAGTCCAAGGTTCCAACTCCTTTGATTTCTCCTTTAGCTCCATCTCCAAAGGTTACATACCTGGATGAATGTGATTTTAAGTTCATTAGAAGGTTCTTCAATCCAGTCATGTGCCTTGAACATCCACTGTCAAAGTACCAGTATTCTTTAGCTGATACTCTTAGTGATGTATGTGCTATATATGCAGTACTTTTCTTTGACCAGATGAGTTGAGATTTCTTTTGATTCATCTGCCCTGTGTGTTGATCAGCTGATCTCCAAGCTTGATTGTTGATCTTGGACTTGGGTATGTGGCTTTGATCAGTCTGAGTGCTAGCTTTTGGTCTCCATTCCTTCTTGATGACCTCTGTCTTTTGCTTAGTAGATTGCTGATTTCTTTGATGTTTTTGCAGCACTTTCTTGGTACCTTCTGCTTTTTGCTTGGAAGGTTGCTGATACATCTGATTTGGGTATCCATGTAGCTTATAACAGTGAGGTTTGATATGCCCAAATCTTCCACAGTGATGGCATCTCCATCTTTGATACTTCTTCTTCATTTTGTTCTTTCCAGAATGTTGAGACATCTGTTGGAACATTATGTTTGTCTTTGTGTTCTGATGTTGAAGCATCTGTTGAGACATCTTGTTTGACTGTCTAATTTTTGAAGTAGCTTTGCTAGAGCTGGCTTCATCTTTGTTATATCCCAGTCCACTTTTGTCCCCTGAATGTTTATTGTTGCAGAGAATAGCATCCAGTGTATTTGAACTGCTGTTCATCATTCTAACAGATTTGGACATATGTTCCAGCTTAGAATTGAGAAGAGTTACTTCACTTTTCAAGGTCTCAATGATTACTTGATCACTTGCTTTTTCTTCTTCTAGTACTTCATTCTGCTTCTTTAGCTTTATGACCTCACTGCATATTTCAGTACTTCTCTTGTACAGGTCCTTGAAAGCTTGCTCAAGATCTGCATAAGTAAGCTCTTCACAGCTGGAATCACTATCATATTCACACAGTCCAGCTAAAGCAGTAATGTGCTTAGCTGATTCTTCTTCTGACTCTCCTGAGTCTTCATCAGACCAGGTCACAGAGAGTCCTTTCTTTTGCCTCTTTAAGTAGGTAGGACATTCAAACTTGATGTGTCCATATCCTTCACATTCATGACATTTGACTCCTTTATCTTGACTGGTCTTTTCAGCATACTTTAATCTTTTGTTAGCATCATAAGGTCTTCTGTTCTCAGAGTTTGTGTTTCTTCCACTAGGTTTGGATTTGCCTTCCATTCCTCTGAGAATTTGTTTGAACTGTTTTCCAAGCAAGGCAAGGTTTTCTGATAAGCTTTTATCATTTGCTGATTCATCATCCTCTTCTTCATCTGTATTTGACACTAAGGCTATGCTTTTGTTCTTTTTAGCATTTGTGTCATTCATTCCCATCTCAAAAGTTTGAAGGGAACCAATGAGTTCTTTAACTTTCATGGAGCATATGTCTTGAGCTTCTTCTATTGCAGTGACTTTCATGTCAAATCTTTTTGGCAAAGATCTGAGAATCTTTCTTACCATCTTTTCATCAGTCATCTTTTCTCCCAAAGCTCCAGAGGTATTGGCTATATCCAAGATGTTCATGTAGAACTCATGAATTGATTCATCTTCCTTCATTCTCAAGTTTTCAAACTTGGTGATGAGAAGTTGAAGTCTTGACATTTTTACTTTTGATGTTCCTTCATGAGTTGTTTTGAGAGTGTCCCAAACATCTTTGGCCAGCTCACAATGATGCACAAGTCTGAAAATATTCCTATCAATGCCATTGAATAAAGCATTTAAGGCTTTTGAATTGCCTAGTTCTGAATCTTCTTCCTCTTTACTCCATTCTTCTTCAGGTTTCAGAACTTTTGATCCATCTTTGGTGTCTTGGACAGGATGTTTCCATCCAACATTTACTGCTCTCCATGCCCTGTTGTCAAGTGATTTTAAGAATGCAATCATTCTTGGCTTCCAGTAGTCATAATTAGATCCATCCAGTATAGGTGGTCTATTTACTGACCCTATATCTCTGTCCATGTTACAGAATTTGTTTTCCCTAGATCTCACCCAGTATAAACAGGCAGGGTGCCTGCTCTGATGCCAATTGAAATTCTGTAATGAGATGTCCTAAGAGATGTCCCAACACTTAATAGGACATTTGACAAATTTAACCAAAACTTAAACAGCAAGAAAAGTAAACAACACAGAAGTTTGTTAACCCAGTTCAGTGTATAACCACACCTACATCTGGAGGCTACCAAGCCAGGAGGAAATCCACTATTAGTAATATTAATTCTAGACTTAAACCACCCTGTTTAATCTATCACTTAATACTTACCCAATGCAATTTCTACCTAAGACTCACTTAGATAAGAGTACCCTACTCACTCCCCCTCAATCACCCAGTGATTTTGTTTACAAGTTTAATGAAATTGAAGTCATACTTCAAACACAAACAGCTTGATTTTACTTCACAGTTTCAATCAAGTCACAAATGCACTTTTGCTTAAAAGCTCATAAAGTGGTACAATTAAAAACAAACTGCTATTTAAAACACTAGACACCCTATTTGATCTTCTCAAAATTCGTACTCAATTCTATGAGTTTCTGTTGTTTAAATAGGTCTCTGAATTTTGGGCTTTCTGTAGAATGATCCAGCCCTAATGTGCAGCAGCTGTCACCTTGAATTTAGGGTTTGTTACCTCCTATATTCTAGGTGCATTAGGTCTTCTGTTTTAATCTGAATCTTCAATTTAAAACTCCCTACAGATGCGCCTTGTTCTGTTTTATATCCATCATTAATTAATTCCAGATAATTCTCCTTAAATATCTCTGATCTGTTAATCAATAATTAATTCTGGTAGCAGGTCTGAGATGTCTCAACATCTGTTGGGACATCCTGACAAAACTGAACTTAGTCATTTACACAATGTCCCAACATCTGATGAGACATCCTGAAATAAGTTCACATACTCTGTTTGCTAATGTCCCAACATCTGATAGGACATTCTGAACTGAATCTAACATTTCTTGTTTGGTCAAAAATTCTGCCAATTCTTAAACATCTACAAAATTTATTACTAATAAAAGTTTACCTTCTTGTTTGTTTAAGCAAATTTAAATCCTGCGGTCCTTGAAAACATTGCATATGCATTCACATATCATTTCATTGCATCACAGGTTTATAATTGTGCACAGGTTTCTCATCTTCTCGTTGTTTATTTCAGCAATGGCTCTTGAACAATCAGTTAAGGATCTCCAGGCACAAAATGCACAGTTCCAAGAGCTGATCTTGAACCTGTCCAAGGGGCAGGATGAATTGAAGGCACTGCTGGCCAAGAAGACTAAGAAGACTAGAAGGTCAGCTGGTTTGATCAACATGGGAATAAGGTTCAAAGGTCTTGCCAAGACCAAAGAACCAGTTGAAGACTATGAATCTGAAGAATCTGAAAAAGAGGGAGGCAGTCTCCACAACACTATGGGGGACTCTGATTCTGAGGCTAATTATTACCATGATCCTAATGAAGACAAATTCAAAATGCTGGTGGATAGGATGGATGCCATGGAGTTGCAGAAGTCATCTGGGCTGGATTTTGAAGATTTGAGTCTGATATCTGGGGTAGTCATACCCATTGGTTTCAAGGTTCCTACCTTTGTTGTTTATGATGGGGTCTCTTGTCCCAAGCTGCATCTGAGGTCTTATGTCAGAAGAATTCAACCCCACACTGCTGATAAGAAATTGTGGATCCATTTTTTTCAAGAGAGCTTATCTGGAGCTCAGCTGGAGTGGTATTATCAGTTGGAGAGTGTCAACATCAGGGACTGGAATGATCTTGCTGAAGCTTTCTATAAGCAGTATCAATACAATGCTAACTTAGCTCCCACTCGCATGCAGCTTCAGAGCATGTCTATGGGTGCCAAAGAAAGTTTTAAAGAATATGCTCAGAAGTGGAGAGACTTAGCTGGAAGAGTTCAACCCCCTTTAACTGACAGGGAATTGGTTGATATGTTCATGTGTACGCTGAATGGTCCGTTTTACAGTCATCTCATTGGAAGCTCATCATCTGGCTTCACTGAGTTGATAATGACAGGAGAGCGAGTAGAAAATGGTATAAAGAATGGTAAAATCCAAGTGGGTACTTCCTCATCAGGTGCTGCAAAGAAGCCTCCCACTGGGAAGAAAGAATCCAATGCTGTTTATGGTCAACCTGGTCGTAACAGAAGGCATCAGTCTGTTAGTGTAGTTCATATTTCAAATCCAACTCCTGCAACTACAGAGCAGCCACAGGGCAACCAACAGAGGGCTAGAAGGCAGTTCACGAAGATCAACATGTCAATGGCTCAGGCATTGCAACACTTGTTGAAGGCTGAACTTATTACTTTGAAAGAGGCTCCTCAGAATCCTAATGTTACCTCTCCCAGGTACAACCCCAATGCACGGTGTGCATACCATTCGAACTGTCAGGGACATGATACTAATAACTGCTGGATCTTGAAGAACAAAATTCAAGATATGATTGATGCTGGAGAAATTGAGTTTGATCCTCCGGGTAATCCAAATGTGATTACTGCTCCAATGCCAAATCACGAGAAGACTGTCAATGCCATTGATGAAGACCTACATATCTATTCAGTTGCGGAGTTGACCACACCATTGTCTGTCATCAGAAAGAAATTAGTACAAGCTGGTTTCTTTCCGGGTTGTCGTGAAGATTGTGTTTATTGTGAGTATAATCCAGATAAGTGTTGGAGGTTGAAGGACGGAATTCAACGTCTCATGAATAATTACACCATAGTGTTTGAAAGGAGACCACCTTCCGTGGAAAGTATGGTAGATCATGTTACTAGAGGTAAGAAGACTGAAGAGGTTGACGTGGTTGACAAAGTGCCGGTGAGAATTACTTCAAAGGGACCTATTAAAATCACCCATCAGGGTCCAATCAAGATTACTGCTGAAGGTCCTGTGAAAGTTATTGCTGAAGCCAGAGTGGCTCCTATGGTCATTACCACTCCTGGTCCTATTCCGTATACGTCTGACAAAGTTGTGCCTTGGCATTATGGATCTGATGTTTATATCCATGGTGTTAAGCAAGAACCCTTAGCTGATGTGCCTGTTGATGTTGACAATATTGCTGGATCTAGTAAGATCACACGAAGTGGAAGCGTCTTCTCTCCTCCAGTGACTTCCAAGAATGCAGTTACTCCTGCTGCTACCTCTACCACTGATGCTCGGGGCAAAGGTCCTGTTATTGAACCTATATCTACTGATGTGCCAGCTGCTGATGATCTCTCTAAGCAGATGGAAGAAGTATTGAAAATCATTCGCAAGAGTGATTATGACATTGTTGATCAGTTGGGGCATACTCCCTCAAAGATTTCTATGCTGTCCTTGTTGTTGTGTTCTGAGGCTCATGCAAAAGCTTTGATCAAGTTTCTGAAGACTGCTCATGTACCCAATGCAATTTCTGTTGACCAGTTTGAGAATTGTGTTGCCCACCTGACCTATGATAATGGGTTAGGATTTTCTGATGCTGATTTGACCCCTGCCAAGAGGGATCATAACAGGGCCTTGCATATCTCAATTGAATGCAGGGGCACTACCCTGTCACATGTATTGATAGACAATGGTTCCTCTCTGAATGTGTTGCCCAAGGAAGTCCTGAACAAGCTGAGTCCTGAAGATGCTGTGCTGAAGCCCAACAATATTGTGGTGAAGGCTTTTGATGGTTCTAGAAGAGTAGTGCATGGGGAAATTGATCTTCCAATCAAAGTTGGCTCTCAGGTTTTTACTGCTACATTTTTTGTGATGGATATTCGTCCTTCGTACTCTTGTTTGCTTGGTCATCCCTGGATCCATGGGGCAGGTGCTGTAACCTCTACATTGCATCAGAAGCTAAGATATCCAGTAGAAGGAAAGGTTGTTACTGTCTATGGAGAAGAAGAATATTTTGTCAGCCATGTAAACACTTTCAAGTATCTGGAAATGGAAGGTGAATACATTGAAACTCCGTGTCAGACGTTTGAAGTGGTTCCTTGGATTGTTAATGATTATGTAGCTCCTCCGGTTGCCAAGAAAGTTCCTGTAGTCACCAGAAAACCTCCAACAATGGCAATGGCCTCCCTCAATGATGCTAGAGTTGTGGTGGATGAAGGTGGTTGTACTATTTGGGGTCAGCTTCCTGATATCCCATACAAGTCTGACAAATTTGGTTTGGGTTTCACTGCAGAGTCCCAGAAGGCTGTTCGTCGTGCTCGTGTTGTTCGCATCACCAATCAAGGGGTTATGAAAGATCAGATCAATGCTGTGGGAGACTATGATGAAGACTACAACTTGGATGCTTGGATTTTTCCTACTGTGGGTGCTGGACTCAATAATTGGAAAGCTGAAGATGTTATCCCTATCTCCTTTAGTCAGGAGTAAATACTATTACTGTGTTGTGGCTTTTAAGTTTGTAATTTCTTGAACAATTAAAACTCTTAAGCCTTGTGCCTTACCCGGGGCACAATGGTGTGCTTGTTACGGGCTGTCATTTCATTTGCATACTTCATTCAATAAAATCAGTGGACGTTTCGTTTTCATAAATATTGTGTTCCTTGTCTTTCTTTTCTTTTATTTTTATCAGCTATGTGTTCTTACACCCACCCACATCACTAAAATGCAGATCCTCATCCACTCTGGATCCTGTTGATAAAAGTTCTACTATTGCCAATTATAATTTCGAGAATCCGATCTATCAAACTGAAGACGGAAATGAGGACGATTGTGAAGTACCTGTAGAGCTTGCTAGGTTGTTACAACAAGAAGAGAAAGCTATACAGCCACATGAAGAGCCAGTCGAAGTTGTGAATCTGGGAACTGAAGAAAACAGGAAAGAGGTCAAGATAGGGGCTGATTTAGAGGATAGTGTCAAGAACAGGTTGATTCAGATGTTACGTGACTATGTGGAGATCTTTGCCTGGTCTTATGAAGATATGCCAGGGTTGGATACAGACATTGTGGTTCACCGTTTACCAGTAAAAGAAGATTGTCGTCCAAAGAAGCAGAAGGTTCGTCGTATGCGTCCTGAAATGTCAGAAAAGATCAAAGCAGAGGTAATGAAACAGTTCAATGCAGGGTTCTTAGCAGTGACTTCTTATCCTCAGTGGGTTGCAAATGTGGTACCGGTTCCTAAGAAAGATGGTAAGGTACGCATGTGTGTAGACTACAGGGATTTGAACAAGGCCAGTCCCAAAGATGACTTTCCACTTCCTCATATTGATGTTCTGGTAGATAACACTACCCAGCATAAGGTATTCTCTTTTATGGATGGTTTCTCTGGTTACAATCAGATCAAAATGGCACCTGAAGATATGGAGAAGACAACATTTGTTACACAGTGGGGCACCTTTTGCTATAAGGTGATGCCATTTGGTTTGAAGAATGCAGGGGCAACATATCAGCGTGCTATGGTGGCTTTGTTTCATGATATGATTCATCATGAGATAGAGGTATATGTGGATGATATGATAGCCAGGTCCCAGAATGAAGAACAACATCTTGATCATCTGCATAAGTTGTTTTAGAGGTTGAAGAAATACAAGTTGAGATTGAACCCAAACAAGTGTACTTTTGGAGTTAGATCTGGTAAACTCCTGGGTTTCATTGTCAGTGGAAAAGGTATTGAAGTGGATCCTGCAAAAGTGAAAGCTATACGAGAGATGCCAGCTCCCCGCACTGAGAAGGAGGTTAGAGTTTTCTTGGGACGATTGAATTACATTGCAAGATTTATTTCCCAATTAACTGCCATCTGTGAGCCAATCTTCAAGTTGTTGAAGAAAGATCAGGTGATGGAATGGAATGATGAGTGCCAGACTGCCTTTGATGAAATCAAGAGATACCTGTTAGAACCACCAATTTTGATGCCACCAGTTGATGGAAGACCCTTGATTATGTACTTAACAGTGTTAGACAATTCAATGGGGTGTGGGTTGGGGCAACATGACGAGTCTGGTCGAAAAGAGCAGGCAATATACTACCTTAGCAAAAAGTTTACCGACTGTGAAACAAGATACTCACTGCTCGAGAAAACTTGCTGCGCTTTGGCATGGGCTGCTCGCCGACTAAGACAGTATATGTTGACCCATACTACCTTGTTGATTTCAAAGATGGATCCAATCAAGTACATATTTGAGAAACCTGCTCTCTCCGGAAGAATTGCAAGATGGCAAATGATCTTGACAGAATATGACATACAGTATACTACTCAGAAGGCCATCAAGGGAAGTGTTGTTGCTGATCATTTGGCTCATCAAGCAGTGGATGATTACCAGTCAATGAGTTTTGAGTTCCCTGATGAAGACATTATGATTATTACCAAAGAACCTGGACAATATGACGGACCTGAACAAGGATCCCGATGGACTATGGTTTTTGATGGTGCCTCTAATGCACTTGGTAATGGTGTTGGTGTTGTGATTAGTTCCCCTGAGGGTTGTCATACCCCGATTACTGCCAGACTTTGTTTCTATTGTACCAATAACATGGCTGAGTATGAGGCATGTATCCTGGGTATTAAAGCTACTATTGATATGAAGATTCAGTTCCTCGACGTGTATGGAGATTCAGCCCTGGTAGTAAGTCAGATTAAAGGAGATTGGGATACCAAACATGATAACCTCATTCCTTACAGAGAGCATGTGTTGTCTTTGATCCCACATTTCAAAGAGATTACCTTTGAACATATTCCACGAAGAGAGAATCAGTTGGCAGATGCATTAGCCACCATGGCATCCATGTTTGAGATCAGCTGGGATGATGAAGCTCCCAAGATTACTATTGATAGATTTGAAAAGCCTGCATACTGCAATGAGATTGGTACTGAAGAAGTGGAGGAGAAGCCTTGGTTCTATGAAGTGAAAAGATATCTTGAAGCTCAGGAGTTCCCTGAAGGGGCATCTGTCAAAGATAGGAAATTTCTGAGAAGGTTTTCTGCTAAGTTCTTTTTGAGTAATGGCATTTTGTACAAACGCAATCATGATTCAAATATGCTTCGTTGTGTGGATAAGAAAGAAGAAACGGAGATTATGGAAGATATGCATGATGGAATCTTTGGCACTCATTCTAGTGGTCATACCATGGCAAAGAAGATATTGAGAGTAGGTTACTATTGGTCTACCATGGAAGCTGATTGCTATCAACACTCCAGAACTTGTCACAAGTGTCAAATTTACGCTGATAAAGTACATATACCTCCATCACCATTGAATGTGTTGACTTCTCCTTGGCCTTTTGCCATGTGGGGCATTGATATGATTGGTGAGATCAAACCTACTGCTTCTAATGGGCATCGTTTCATCCTGGTTGCTATTGATTACTTCACGAAGTGGGTGGAGGCAGCTTCATTTGCATCTGTTACTAAGAATGTTGTGGCCCGATTCATTAAGAATAATCTCATATGTAGGTATGGCATCCCTGAAAGGATTATCACTGACAATGGCTCTAATCTGAACAACACTATGATTACTGATCTCTGCACGCAGTTCAAGATTAAGCATCATAACTCTTCTCCGTATCGTCCAAAGATGAATGGGGCAGTTGAAGCTGCTAATAAGAACATTAAGAAGATTGTACAGAAGATGACTGTTACTTATAAGGATTGGCATGAGATGTTACCATTTGCTCTTCATGGTTATCGTACCACAATACGTACTTCAACAGGGGCAACCCCATTCTCCTTGGTCTATGGTATGGAAGCTGTTCTGCCCATTGAAGTTCAGATCCCCTCCTTAAGAATTATGAAGGATGCAGGCTTGGATGAAGATGAGTGGATTCAGACCCGACTTGACCAGATAAATTTGATTGATGAGAAGAGGTTAGCAGCAGTTTGTCATGGCCAGATGTACCAGAAACGAATGATCAAAGCTTTTAACAAGAAGGTTAAGCCAAAGGTCTATCAGGCTGGTGACTTGGTAATCAAGCGTATCATATTACCACAGGGTGATCCTAGGGGCAAGTAGACTCCAACATATGAAGGACCATTTGTGGTCAAGACAGTGTTCTCAGGAGGTGCCATGATACTTACTACTATGGATGGTGAAGACTTCCCGCAGCCTGTAAACGCAGACATAGTTAAAAAATACTACGCATAAAAAGAGACCCGCTAGGTTGACAGGCCTAGGCAAAAATAAGGGCATCCCGGCAAACCAAAAGGGTTTGGGCAAAAATTAGGGATATATATAAAAAGAGATGTACACCCGGCAAGTTGAAAACCTGAAAAGGCAGCTTGGCCAAAAAAAGGGTATCCCGGTGGATTGAAAACCTGAAAGGGCAATCCAGGCAAAAGTTAGGGATTAAAGCGTATGACTATGTCTCGTTTGGATCACCCATGAAACTGCAACCAGTTGTGTTACTTACTCAAGCTCGAACAGTTAAAGCTCAATCCAATCGTTTCCGTCTCAACAGCAGAAGATGTGATACTTGAAGATAATGGCAATAGTAGAATTGAAACTCAATAGGATTGTTTCCCACATAGCTGATTTTCTTTGTTTTGTAAAATTCTATGACAAAATCCTCTTACTAGGGTTTATGTCTCCTTGTACAAATTTACCCATGTATGGGTCACTCTTTGATATAAATAAAATTCCGTTTTTGAATCCTGATTTACTTTTACCTTATTTACATAAGCGAAACGTCCATTGGTTGTGTTTGAATGTATGTATGCCTTTGAATATGATTGATGTTTACCAAAAATGCATGAATGCTTAATATGATTGATGTTTACAAGAAATGCATAAGTGCTTAATATGATTGATGTTTACCAGAAATGCATGAAAATGCAGTAATAGTATTTACTAAGGACGAACGAGGGAAGGATTTCAACGAAGCTTCGCCGGTTCATCTTTACAAGACAGTTACAAACCCTCAGTAGGACAAATCCATCTTCATAAAGTCACATCTCCCCTGGAATGTATATCCATCTCTTTTATTCTCATACGGATATACGGGAATTTACTTTCCAATAAGAGTACGACGAACGAAGACGGGAGGTTATATCTACCCTACTATCAAACGAAGACAAAGGTTATATATATATATATATCTTGCTATCCCCAGCAGACGGGAGGTTATATATACCTTGCTATCCCCAGCAGACGGGAGGTTATATATACCTTGCTATCCCCAGCAGACGGGAGGTTATATATACCTTGCTATCCCCAGCAGACGGGAGGTTATATATATTTTGCTATCCCCAGCATACGGGAGGTTATATATGCCTTATTATCAAACAAGACGGGAACGAATTCCTCGTATTCTTCAGCAACGAATCGGGATTTATTTTCCCTGGCCAGCAGTGGTTATACGAAGATATCCAAGCGCTTCCGGCAGTATCATATCATACATACATCATTTACATCATATCATAACATACATATCCATAGATACATAATACATTATTTAAGTGCATCATATCATACATGCATACATAAAGCATAAACTAATATTGTTATACAGAATGCTACCTTGTTTTCAGGTTAATTCTCCAGAAAACAGACTTGTGATTATCAGGACTGCTTTATCCTCCTGAAGGTTATCATCCCTCAGGATTGCTTTATCCTCCTGAAAGCATATCATCCATCAGGGCTGCTTTATCCTCCTGAAAATTTCTAATACATCAGGATGGCTTTATCCTCCTGAAAGCATCACTACATCAAGACTGCTTCATCCTCTTGAAAGCATATTATCAATATCTCAGGACTGCTTTATCCTCCTGAAATCATATCATTACCTCAGGTTTGCTCCATCCTCCTGACAGCTTATTATTACTTCAGGATTGCTTTATCCTCCTGACAGCTCCTTATACCTCAGGATTGCTTTATCCTCCTGACAACTTATTATTACCTCAGGATTGCTTTATCCTCCTGACAGCTTCTTATACCTCAGGATTTCTTTATCCTCCTGAAATCATATTATTACCTCAGGGCTGCTTTATCCTCCTGACAGCTATCATCATTACCTCAGGATTGCTTCATCCTCCTGAAAGCATATTATCAAATCTCTCAAGACTGCTTCATCCTCTTGAAAACATATCACTACATCATGACTGCTTCATCCTCCTGAAAGCTTATTATCTCATCAGGACTGCTTTATCCTCCTGAAAGCACATCAATACCTCAGGACTGCTCCATCCTCCTGACAGCTATCATCATTACTTCAGGACTGCTTTATCCTCCTGAAAGCTATCATTATACCTTCATACTTTGGACTGCTTTATCCTCCAAGAAATGTATCTAAGAACTTTTCTCCAAGTGGCATCTTTAAGCCCACTCAATCATATTCAACTAGCCATCTGTATCACTTTATGCACTGGTGAGTGCAAATTTTTGGGCTTTTGTGTTCAATCCCCTTCAACCTTCTAGGTCACGACTGGCAAATATACCAATCTAACCCCTCAGGTTTCAGAAAATTGAACAGGGGCAGCTGTTGCACCCCAAAATTTGCCCTCACAATACAAGACTTTGTGTGCTAAGAAGGTTCACAAGGTTCACAAGCTTCACAATGCTTTCAAGACCTTTCATGAGGTTCATGAAGTCTACAAGTCACTTTATGAAGGTTCACAAGGTCCACAAGCTTCCCAATGCTTTCAAGACCTTTCATGAGGTTCATGAAGTCTACAAGTCACTTTATGAAGGTTCACAAGGTTCACAAGCTTCCCAATGCTTTCAAGACCTTTCATGAGGTTCATGAAGTCTACAAGTCACTTTATGAAGGTTCACAAGATTCACAATGCTTTACAAGATCTTTCATGAGGTTCATGAAGTCTACAAGTCACTTTATGAGGTTCACAAGGTTCACAAGGTTCACAATACCTCCCATGAGTATCACAAGACATTTTATGATGGTTCACAAGGTTCACAAAGTTCATAATTGGTCAGAAGAGTTGACAATTCCCTCAGACAATGCACCTCCTAAGCAGTGCATCCAAAACTAGGGTTTTGACTTTAATCAGGCTAAATGGACTTCCAAGACTTCAAGTGAGCTTCAAAACATCTTATATATGTGTAAGAACCCCCATGACAAGTTTCAAGACTTTTCTCAAAAGTTTGCTCAGTCAGATGATCAGATAAGTCAAAATCAGTCAAAGCAGTTAAAAAGTCAAACTGAGGTCAACTGTGGTCAAACCAAAGTCAAACTTCATTATTTTTTTCCAACATCAATTATATGAAGTAAAATTCATCATTTGATCAAGGGTTGATCATGATTCATCAAGGAGATTCCAGATCATCAAAAATCAGGAGTTTCTAAATTAGGGTTTCCTTAGTAAAAGTCAACTAAACTTTGACCAGCCATAACTTTCACATACTTCATCACCAAGTCTCCATCCAAAGCTCATTTTGAATGAAATTGAATTCTCTACAACTTTGTGTCTCACAAGCCAAGCCCAAAAATGCTTCATTTGGAAGGTATGAGCTAAGACATTATAGGTCCTTTTGAAAGTCAACAAAAAGTCAACAACTTCAAAAGGACATAACTTGAGATTGGTAAATGATATAGACATGAAACCAGTGGGGTTGTTTAGAGGACTCTTCAAGCTTTCTAAAATGTCCAAGAACACCCTCATAGCATTAAAATTGAAGGATATGTGCCCTTGCAAAGTTGGGAAATTTTGGGTTGGTTCATGAAGAAAAAGGAGGTCTAAAACCAATTTTTTCCAAATGGGCTTGCCAAATAATGACCCAAACCACTTCAAAACATCTTGCACGAAATTAAATTAATTTATTCATAATTTTATTTATTTTGTTTTTATTTATTATGATTTTTATATTAAAAAATCATTTTAAATTCAAATAAAATATAAAATAATGAAAATTAATTTTAATTTTGCTTCTAGAAAGTTTTAAATCACATTTAAACTTGATTGATACAAGAGTAATGAGGATCATACCAAAATAGCAAGAGTTTATGCAAGATATTTGATTTTTAAAAGGCCATCTTTTTGAATCTTTTTAGATCAAACTTTCCACACAAGTGATCAATCTTTTTGACCTAATACATCATCCTATAAGTACTTAACACAAACCTAATGCAAGCCACGAATTTACACAGCCTCAAGAGTAAGTTTCACTTTTCAAAATTCAAGCAAAAACTCAAATTCGGTTTTGACATTCCAAGGCATTTGAAGGTAAACTAAGGACACAGCTATGATCCTTGGACATCATAGAATCGAAACCAATACTCATATGCATCAAAACCATGCCATAATGCATAAACCGAACCTTGCTTGTTCTTGAATATTTTTTTTCCGATTATACTAATCCAGTGCATTCTAATGAGTTTTGCTTGTTCAATCATGTTTGTGAGGTTGTATGAAGTGTTTCTGGACAAGTGAATCAAAGTTTCATGGCTTGAATCGCAATCGGACATTGTTAGGGTTAGAGCTTCAAAATTGGGGATTCATGGAATACCTAATATAAATGGATAATGAACTCATATTTGGACTGTAATTGTTGTATAGATCATGTTAGCAGGTTCAATTTGATGAAATTTTACTCGTATGATGATGTACATGATTCGCAGGTTTAAAGTGCATGAAAATTCGTAGGAATTTCCCCAGGAAAATTCGCAGGAAATCCTACGAATTTGAGGTTGAAGATGAAGATGTTCTGGCGCGTTTTCCAGAATTTGAATATTACATATAATATTTTATGAATTAGTTATGGTTTTATTTCACAACAGGTTGCTTGGCCCAGTGGAAAGATCAGCATGCGTATTATGAGAAGGCAGGGGTTCGAATCCTGGTTTCCATCCTTTTTTTGCCTATTTTTTCAGCCATTTAGCCAACATAATATATTATCAATTGTTGTTGGTTAGTTGACAGATGCGCTCACCCAGCAGGATTGGTCATGTGTATATGTGTTTGTTTGAGAGGTCCTGGGTTCGATCTTTCCCCAGGCCTTTAGCTTTTTTTCATTATTTTTCTGATTTTCCAGGTTTAAAGAACAAAACCAAGGTGTATTCATTCTTCTTGCACCACTAGTGCGCAGCTCAGTTGGCAAACCTCTTCATTATCCAGGTTAGGGACCTGGGTTCAAATCCCAGGTCCTGTTTTTTTTATTTTTTCTTATTTTCTTTTCTTTTGTTATATTTTCTATTATTTTCTATATTATATTAAAATGATTTCTAAATTATAAAATGTATATATTATATTTTCTAAATTCTAAAAAATATATTTTCTAAATTCCAAAATTAATTTTTATTATTATGTATTTAAATTATAAAATGTATATATGTATTATTTAGTTAATTAAATTAATTTTGTAAATAAAACAAACCCTAATTTATTTTTCTCTAAACAATTAAAAAACCTAATTTTAATTTCTAATTTATTGTAAATATAACTATTATGTATTTTAATATAATTAGTAAATATAATTATAATTTATTTTTTTTAATATGTAAATATTTCTATAATTTGTTTATAGTCTAAATTATATATAAATAATTCTTAAATATATATGTTTAAAAATAATTAAATTTATACTAATTTAATATTGTATTTATAATTTTTTATATGTTTATAATTAATTTAACTTTTTATAAGTTGCATATAATTTTAAATTTTATAATTAAATTGTTCATATTTCCTTATTAATTTCTAATTCTTATTTATTATCATATTTTGCTTATTATTATTATTACTAATCATGTTTATTACTAATCCATTTATTTTTTAAATT